>JAKZAP010000008.1:5735698-7101104 GCA_023053575.1 Branchinecta lynchi
TCACAAGGTTTGTTTTCCCACTAGGTTTGTTTCCCCACAAGGTTTGTTTTCTCACAAGGTTTGTTTTCCCACAAGGTTCGTTTTCCCACAAGGTTTGTTTTCCCACAAGGTTTGTTTTGCCACAAGGTTGGTTTTCCAGAAAGGTTTGTTTCCCCACAAGGTTGGTTTTCCCACAAGGTTTGTTTTCCGCAGGGTTTGTTTTCCCACAAGCGAACCTTTTGGGAAAACCAACACAGTGGGAAAACAAACCTTGTGGGAAAACAAACCTTGCGGAAAAACCAACCTTGGGGGAAAACAAAACTTGTGGGAAAACAAACCTTGTGGGAAAACCAACCTAGTGGGAAAAACAACCTAGTGGGAAAACAAACCTTGTGAGAAAACAACCTTGTGGGAAAACCAACCTTATGGGGAAAGCAACCCTGCGGGAAAACCAACCTTGTGGGAAAACCAACTTTGTGGGAAAGCGAACCTTTTGGGAAAACCAACACAGTGGGAAAACAAACCTTGTGGGAAAACCAACCTTCCGGGAAAACCAACTTTGGGGGAACAAACCTTGTGGGAAAACAAACCTTGTGGGGAAACAAACCTAGTGGGAAAACAAACCTTGTGAGAAAACAATCCTTGTGGGAAAACAAACCTTGTGGGGAAACAAACCTTGCGGGAAAACTAACCTTGTGGGAAAACAAACCCTGCGGGAAAACCAACCTTGTGGGAAAACCAACCTTGTGGGGAAACAAACCTTTTGGGAAAAACCAACCTTGTGGGAAAACAATGCTTGTGTTAAAACAAACCTTGTGGGTAAACAAACCTTGTGAGAAAACAAACCTTGTGGGGAAACAAACCTAGTGGGAAAACAAACCTTGTGAGAAAACAAACCTTGTGGGAAAACCAACCTTATGGGAAAAAAAACCTAGTGGGAAAACAAACCTTGTGAGGAAACAAACTTTTCGGGAAAACCAACCTTGTGGGAAAACAAACCTTGTGGGAAAACAAGCCTTGTGGGAAAACCAACCTAGTGGGAAAACAAACCTTGTGAGAAAACCAACCTTGTGGGAAAACCAACCTTATGGGGAAACAAACCCTGCGGGAAAACCAACCTTGTGGGAAAACAAACCTTGTGAGAAAACAATCCTTGTGGGAAAACAAACCTTGTGGGGAAACAAACCTTGTGGGGAAACAAACCTTGTGGGAAAACTAACCTTGTGGGAAAACAGACCTTGCGGGAAAACTAACCTTGTGGGAAAACAAACCCTGCGGGAAAACCAACCTTGTGGGAAAACCAACCTTGTGGGGAAACAAACCTTTCGGGAAAACCAACCTAGTGGGAAAACCACAAGGTTGGTTTTCCCGCAGGGTTGCTTTCAGCATAAGGTTTGTTTTCCCACAAGGTTTGTTCTAACACAAGGTTTGTTTCCCCACAAGGTTTGTTTTCCCACAAGGATTGTTTTCTCACAAGGTTTGTTTTCCCACAAGGTTGGTTTTCCCGCAGGGTTTGTTTTCCCACAAGGTTTGTTTTAACACAAGCATTGTTTTCCCACAAGGTTTGTTTTCCCACAAGGTTGGTTTTCCCAAAAGGTTTGTTTCCCCACAAGGTTGGTATTCCCACAAGGTTGGTTTTCCCGCAGGGTTTGTTTTCCCACAAGGTTAGTTTTCCCGCAAGGTTTGTTTCCCCACAAGGTTTGTTTTCCCACAAGGATTGTTTTCTCACAAGGTTTGTTTTCCCACTAGGTTTGTTTCCCCACAAGGTTTGTTTTCCCACAAGGTTTGTTTTCCCCCAAGGTTGGTTTTCCCGAAAGGTTGGTTTTCCCACAAGGTTTGTTTTCCCACTGTGTTGGTTTTCCCAAAAGGTTCGCTTTCCCACAAGTTCTCCCACAAGGTTTTGGTGGGTTGTTCTCCCACAAGGTTTGTTTTCCCACTGTGTTGGTTTTCCCAAAAGGTTCGCTTTCCCACAAGGTTGGTTTTCCCACAAGGTTGGTTTTCCCGCAGGGTTTTTTTCCCCATAAGATTTGTTTTCCCAACAAACCTTATGCTGAAAGCAACCCTGCGAGAAAACCAACCTTGTGGTTTTCCCACTAGGTTGGTTTTCCCGAAAGGTTTGTTTCCCCACAAGGTTGGTTTTCCCACAAGGTTGGTTTTCCCGCAGGGTTTGTTTTCCCACAAGGTTAGTTTTCCCGCAAGGTCTGTTTTCCCACAAGGTTAGTTTTCCCACAAGGTTTGTTTTCCCACTAGGTTTGTTTCCCCGCAAGGTTCGCTTTCCCAAAAGGGTGGTTTTCCCACAATGTTTGTTTTCTCACAAGGTTTGTTTTCCCACAAGGTTGGTTTTCCCGAAAGGTTTGTTTCCCCACAAGGTTGGTTTTCCCACAAGGCTGGTTTTCCCGCAGGGTTTGTTTTCCCACAAGGTTAGTTTTCCCGCAAGGTTTTTTTTCCCACAAGGTTAGTTTTCCCACAAGGTTTTTTTCCCCACAAGGTTTGTTTCCCCACAAGGTTTGTTTTCTCACAAGGATTGTTTTCTCACAAGGTTTGTTTTCCCACTGTGTTGGTTTTCCCAAGAGGTTCGCTTTCCCGCAAGGTTCGCTTTCCCGCAAGGTTGGTTTTCCCACAAGGTTTGTTTTCTCACAAGGTTTGTTTTCCCACTAGGTTTGTTTCCCCACAAGGTTTGTTTTCTCACAAGGTTTGTTTTCCCACAAGGTTCGTTTTCCCACAAGGTTTGTTTTTCCCACAAGGTTTGTTTTGCCACAAGGTTGGTTTTCCAGAAAGGTTTGTTTCCCCACAAGGTTGGTTTTCCCACAAGGTTTGTTTTCCCGCAGGGTTTGTTTTCCCACAAGCGAACCTTTTGGGAAAACCAACACAGTGGGAAAACAAACCTTGTGGGAAAACAAACCTTGCGGAAAAACCAACCTTGGGGGAAAACAAAACTTGTGGGAAAACAAACCTTGTGGGAAAACCAACCTAGTGGGAAAAACAACCTAGTGGGAAAACAAACCTTGTGAGAAAACAAACCTTGTGGGAAAACCAACCTTATGGGGAAAGCAACCCTGCGGGAAAACCAACCTTGTGGGAAAACCAACTTTGTGGGAAAGCGAACCTTTTGGGAAAACCAACACAGTGGGAAAACAAACCTTGTGGGAAAACCAACCTTCCGGGAAAACCAACTTTGGGGGAAAACAAACCTTGTGGGAAAACAAACCTTGTGGGGAAACAAACCTAGTGGGAAAAACAAACCTTGTGAGAAAACAATCCTTGTGGGAAAACAAACCTTGTGGGGAAACAAACCTTGCGGGAAAACTAACCTTGTGGGAAAACAAACCCTGCGGGAAAACCAACCTTGTGGGAAAACCAACCTTGTGGGGAAACAAACCTTTTGGGAAAACCAACCTTGTGGGAAAACAATGCTTGTGTTAAAACAAACCTTGTGGGAAAACAAACCTTGTGAGAAAACAAACCTTGTGGGGAAACAAACCTAGTGGGAAAACAAACCTTGTGAGAAAACAAACCTTGTGGGGAAAACCAACCTTATGGGAAAAAAAAACCTAGTGGGAAAACAAACCTTGTGAGGAAACAAACTTTTCGGGAAAACCAGCCTTGTGGGAAAACAAACCTTGTGGGAAAACAAGCCTTGTGGGAAAACCAACCTAGTGGGAAAACAAACCTTGTGAGAAAACCAACCTTGTCGGGAAAACCAACCTTATGGGGAAACAAACCCTGCGGGAAAACCAACCTTGTGGGAAAACACACCTTGTGAGAAAACAATCCTTGTGGGAAAACAAACCTTGTGGGGAAACAAACCTTGTGGGGAAACAAACCTTGTGGGAAAACTAACCTTGTGGGAAAACAGACCTTGCGGGAAAACTAACCTTGTGGGAAAACAAACCCCTGCGGGAAAACCAACCTTGTGGGAAAACCAACCTTGTGGGGAAACAAACCTTTCGGGAAAACCAACCTAGTGGGAAAACCACAAGGTTGGTTTTCCCGCAGGGTTGCTTTCAGCATAAGGTTTGTTTTCCCACAAGGTTTGTTCTAACACAAGGTTTGTTTCCCCACAAGAATTGTTTTCCCACAAGGATTGTTTTCTCACAAGGTTTGTTTTCCCACAAGGTTGGTTTTCCCGCAGGGTTTGTTTTCCCACAAGGTTTGTTTTAACACAAGCATTGTTTTCCCACAAGGTTTGTTTTCCCACAAGGTTGGTTTTCCCAAAAGGTTTGTTTCCCCACAAGGTTGGTATTCCCACAAGGTTGGTTTTCCCGCAGGGTTTGTTTTCCCACAAGGTTAGTTTTCCCGCAAGGTTTGTTTCCCCACAAGGTTTGTTTTCCCACAAGGATTGTTTTCTCACAAGGTTTGTTTTCCCACTAGGTTTGTTTCCCCACAAGGTTTGTTTTCCCACAAGGTTTGTTTTCCCCCAAGGTTGGTTTTCCCGGAAGGTTGGTTTTCCCACAAGGTTTGTTTTCCCACTGTGTTGGTTTTCCCAAAAGGTTCGCTTTCCCACAAGTTCTCCCACAAGGTTTTGGTGGGTTGTTCTCCCACAAGGTTTGTTTTCCCACTGTGTTGGTTTTCCCAAAAGGTTCGCTTTCCCACAAGGTTGGTTTTCCCACAAGGTTGGTTTTCCCGGCAGGGTTTTTTTCCCCATAAGATTTGTTTTCCCAACAAACCTTATGCTGAAAGCAACCCTGCGAGAAAACCAACCTTGTGGTTTTCCCACTAGGTTGGTTTTCCCGAAAGGTTTGTTTCCCCACAAGGTTGGTTTTCCCACAAGGTTGGTTTTCCCGCAGGGTTTGTTTTCCCACAAGGTTAGTTTTCCCGCAAGGTCTGTTTTCCCACAAGGTTAGTTTTCCCACAAGGTTTGTTTCCCCACAAGGTTTGTTTCCCCACAAGGTTTGTTTTCCCACAAGGATTGTTTTCTCACAAGGTTTGTTTTCCCACAAGGTTGGTTTTCCCGCAGGGTTTGTTTCCCCATAAGGTTGGTTTTCCCACAAGGTTTGTTTTCTCACAAGGTTGGTTTTCCCACTAGGTTGGTTTTCCCACAAGGCTTGTTTTCCCACAAGGTTTGTTTTCCCACAAGGTTGGTTTTCCCGAAAGGTTTGTTTCCTCACAAGGTTTGTTTTCCCACTAGGTTTGTTTTCCCATAAGGTTGGTTTTCCCACAAGGTTTGTTTTCTCACAAGGTTTGTTTTCCCACTAGGTTTGTTTCCCCACAAGGTTTGTTTTCTCACAAGGTTTGTTTTAACACAAGGTTTGTTTTAACACAAGCATTGTTTTCCCACAAGGTTTGTTTTCCCCCAAGGTTGGTTTTCCCGCAAGGTTGGTTTTCCCACAAGGTTTTTTTCCCACTGTGTTGGTTTTCCCAAAAGGTTCGCTTTCCCACAAGGTTGGTTTTCCCACAAGGTTGGTTTTCCCGCAGGGTTGCTTTCCCCATAAGGTTGGTTTTCCCACAAGGTTTGTTTTCTCACAAGGTTTGTTTTCCCACTAGGTTGTTTTTCCCACTAGGTTGGTTTTCCCACAAGGTTTGTTTTCCCACAAGCTTTGTTTTCCCCCAAGGTTGGTTTTCCGGCAAGGTTGGTTTTCCCACAAGGTTTGTTTTCCCACTGTGTTGGTTTTCCCAAAAGGTTCGCTTTCCCGCAAGGTTGGTTTTCCCACAAGGTTTGTTTCCCCACAAGGTTTGTTTTCCCGTAAGATTTGTTTTCCCACTAGGTTGGTTTTCCCACAAGGTTGGTTTTCCCGCAGGGTTGCTTTCCCCATAAGGTTGGTTTTCCCACAAGGTTTGTTTTCTCACAAGGTTTGTTTTCCCACTAGGTTGTTTTTCCCACTAGGTTGGTTTTCCCACAAGGTTTGTTTTCCCACAAGTTTTGTTTTCCCCGAAGGTTGGTTTTTCCGCAAGGTTGGTTTTCCCACAAGGTTTGTTTTCCCACTGTGTTGGTTTTCCCAAAAGGTTCGCTTTCCCCACAAGGTTGGTTTTCCCGCAAGGTTTGTTTTAACACAAGCATTGTTTTCCCACAAGGTTTGTTTTCCCCCAAGGTTGGTTTTCCCGCAAGGTTGGTTTTCCCACAAGGTTTTTTTTCCCACTGTGTTGGTTTTCCCAAAAGGTTCGCTTTCCCACAAGGTTGGTTTTCCCACAAGGTTGGTTTTCCCGCAGGGTTGCTTTCCCCATAAGGTTGGTTTTCCCACAAGGTTTGTTTTCTCACAAGGTTTGTTTTCCCACTAGGTTGTTTTTCCCACTAGGTTGGTTTTCCCACAAGGTTTGTTTTCCCACAAGCTTTGTTTTCCCCCAAGGTTGGTTTTCCGGCAAGGTTGGTTTTCCCACAAGGTTTGTTTTCCCACTGTGTTGGTTTTTCCAAAAGGTTCGCTTTCCCGCAAGGTTGGTTTTCCCACAAGGTTTGTTTCCCCACAATGTTTGTTTTCCCGTAAGATTTGTTTTCCCACTAGGTTGGTTTTCCCACAAGGTTGGTTTTCCCGCAGGGTTGCTTTCCCCATAAGGTTGGTTTTCCCACAAGGATTGTTTTCTCACAAGGTTTGTTTTCCCACTAGGTTGTTTTTCCCACTAGGTTGGTTTTCCCACAAGGTTTGTTTTCCCACAAGTTTTGTTTTCCCCCAAGGTTGTTTTTTCCGCAAGGTTGGTTTTCCCACAAGGTTTGTTTTCCCACTGTGTTGGTTTTCCCAAAAGGTTCGCTTTCCCCACAAGGTTGGTTTTCCCACAAGGTTAGTTTTCCCGCAAGGTTTGTTTCCCCACAAGGTTTGTTTTCCCACAAGGATTGTTTTCTCACAAGGTTTGTTTTCCCACTAGGTTTGTTTCCCCACAAGGTTTGTTTTCACACAAGGTTTGTTTTCCCCCAAGATTGGTTTTCCCGCAAGGTTTGTTTTCCCACAAGCTTTGTTTTCCCCCAAGGTTGGTTTTCCCGCAACGTTGGTTTTCCCACAAGGTTTGTTTTCCCACTGTGTTGGTTTTCCCAAAAGGTTCGCTTTCCCGCAAGGTTGGTTTTCCCACAAGGTTTGTTTCCCCACAAGGTTTGTTTTCCCATAAGGTTTGTTTTCCCACAAGGTTTGTTTTCCCACAAGGTTTGTTTTCCCACAAGGTTTGTTTTCCCACAAGGTTGGTTTTCCCGCAAGGTTGGTTTTCCCACAAGGTTTGTTTTCCCACTGTGTTGGTTTTCCCCAAAGGTTCGCTTTCCCACAAGGTTTGTTTTCCCACAAGGTTGGTTTCCCCGCAAGGTTGATTTTCCCACAAGGTTTGTTTTCCCACTGTGTTGGTTTTCCCCAAAGGTTCGCTTTCCCACAAGGTTTCCCACAAGGTTGGTTTTCCCGCAGGGTTGCTTTCCCCATAAGGTTGGTTTTCCCACAAGGTTTGTTTTCTCACAAGGTTTCTTCCTTGTGGAAGACCTTCCCACAAGGTTGGTTTTCCCGCAGGGTTGCTTTCCCCATAAGGTTTGTTTTCCCACAAGGTTTGTTTTCCCACAAGGTTTGTTTTCCCCCAAGGTTGTTTTTCCCACTAGGTTGGTTTTCCCACAAGGTTTGTGTTCCCACAAGCTTTGTTTTCCCCCAAGGTTGGTTTTCCCGCAAGGTTGGTTTTCCCTCAAGGTTTGTTTTCCCACTGTGTTGGTTTTCCCAAAAAGTTCGCTTTCCCGCAAGGTTGGTTTTCCCACAAGGTTTGTTTCCCCACAAGGTTTGTTTACCCATAAGGTTTGTTTTCCCACAAGGTTTGTTTTCCCACAAGGTTTGTTTTTCCACAAGGTTTGTTTTCCCACAAGGTTGGTTTTCCCGCAAGGTTGGTTTTCCCACAAGGTTTGTTTTCCCACTGTGTTGGTTTTCCCAAAAGGTTCGCTTTCCCACAAGGTTGGTTTTCCCACAAGGTTGGTTTTCCCGCAGGGTTGCTTTCAGCATAAGGTTTGTTTTCCCACAAGGTTTGTTCTCCCACAAGGTTTGTTTTCCCACAAGGTTGGTTTTCCCGCAAGGTTGGTTTTCCCACAAGGTTTGTTTTCCCACTGTGTTGGTTTTACCAAAAGGTTCGCTTTCCCACAAGGTTGGTTTTCCCACAAGGTTTGTTTCCCCACAAGGTTTGTTTTCCCATAAGGTTTGTTTTCCCACAAGGTTTGTTTTCCCACAAGGTTTGTTTTCCCACAAGGTTTGTTTTCCCACAAGGTTGGTTTTCCCGCAAGGTTGGTTTTCCCACAAGGTTTGTTTTCCCACTGTGTTGGTTTTCCCCAAAGGTTCGCTTTCCCACAAGGTTTGTTTTCCCACAAGGTTGGTTTCCCCGCAAGGTTGATTTTCCCACAAGGTTTGTTTTCCCACTGTGTTGGTTTTCCCCAAAGGTTCGCTTTCCCACAAGGTTTCCCACAAGGTTGGTTTTCCCGCAGGGTTGCTTTCCCCATAAGGTTGGTTTTCCCACAAGGTTTGTTTTCTCACAAGGTTTCTTCCTTGTGGAAGACCTTCCCACAAGGTTGGTTTTCCCGCAGGGTTGCTTTCCCCATAAGGTTTGTTTTCCCACAAGGTTTGTTTTCCCACAAGGTTTGTTTTCCCCCAAGGTTGTTTTTCCCACTAGGTTGGTTTTCCCACAAGGTTTGTGTTCCCACAAGCTTTGTTTTCCCCCAAGGTTGGTTTTCCCGCAAGGTTGGTTTTCCCTCAAGGTTTGTTTTCCCACTGTGTTGGTTTTCCCAAAAAGTTCGCTTTCCCGCAAGGTTGGTTTTCCCACAAGGTTTGTTTCCCCACAAGGTTTGTTTACCCATAAGGTTTGTTTTCCCACAAGGTTTGTTTTCCCACAAGGTTTGTTTTTCCACAAGGTTTGTTTTCCCACAAGGTTGGTTTTCCCGCAAGGTTGGTTTTCCCACAAGGTTTGTTTTCCCACTGTGTTGGTTTTCCCAAAAGGTTCGCTTTCCCACAAGGTTGGTTTTCCCACAAGGTTGGTTTTCCCGCAGGGTTGCTTTCAGCATAAGGTTTGTTTTCCCACAAGGTTTGTTCTCCCACAAGGTTTGTTTTCCCACAAGGTTGGTTTTCCCGCAAGGTTGGTTTTCCCACAAGGTTTGTTTTCCCACTGTGTTGGTTTTACCAAAAGGTTCGCTTTCCTATAAGGTTTGTTTTCCCACAAGGTTTGTTTTCCCACAAGGTTTGTTTTCCCCCAAGGTTGTTTTTCCCACTAGGTTGGTTTTCCCACAAGGTTTGTGTTCCCACAAGCTTTGTTTTCCCCCAAGGTTGGTTTTCCCGCAAGGTTGGTTTTCCCTCAAGGTTTGTTTTCCCACTGTGTTGGTTTTCCCAAAAAGTTCGCTTTCCCGCAAGGTTGGTTTTCCCACAAGGTTTGTTTCCCCACAAGGTTTGTTTACCCATAAGGTTTGTTTTCCCACAAGGTTTGTTTTCCCACAAGGTTTGTTTTTCCACAAGGTTTGTTTTCCCACAAGGTTGGTTTTCCCGCAAGGTTGGTTTTCCCACAAGGTTTGTTTTCCCACTGTGTTGGTTTTCCCAAAAGGTTCGCTTTCCCACAAGGTTGGTTTTCCCACAAGGTTGGTTTTCCCGCAGGGTTGCTTTCAGCATAAGGTTTGTTTTCCCACAAGGTTTGTTCTCCCACAAGGTTTGTTTTCCCACAAGGTTGGTTTTCCCGCAAGGTTTGTTTTCCCACAAGGTTTGTTTTCCCACAAGGTTTGTTTTCCCACAAGGTTTGTTTTCCCACAAGGTTGGTTTTCCCGAAAGGTTTGTTTCCCCACAAGGTTGGTTTTCCCACAAGGTTGGTTTTACCGCAAGTTTTGTTTTCCCACAAGGTTAGTTTTCCCGCAAGGTTTGTTTTCCCACAAGGTTAGTTTTCCCACAAGGTTTTTTTCCCACTGTGTTGGTTTTCCCAAAAGGTTCGCTTTCCCACAATGTTGGTTTTCCCATAAGGTTGGTTTTCCCGCAGGGTTGCTTTCCCCATAAGGTTGGTTTTCCCACAAGGTTTGTTTTCCCACAAGGTTAGTTTTCCCACAAGGTTTGTTTCCCCACAAGGTTTGTTTCCCCCACAAGGTTTGTTTTCCCACAAGGATTGTTTTCTCACAAGGTTTGTTTTCCCACTGTGTTGGTTTTGGGGAAAACAAACCTTGTGGGAAAACCAACCTAGTGGGAAAACAAACCTTGTGAGAAAACAAACCTTGTGGGAATTCCAACCTTATGGGGGAAACAAACCCTGCGGGAAAACCAACCTTGTGGGAAAACCAACCTTGTGGGAAAACCAACTTTTTGGGAAAGCGAAACTTTTGGGAAAACAAACCTTGTGGGAAAAACAAACCTTGTGGGGAAACAAACCTTGCGGGAAAACTAACCTTGTGGGAAAACAAACCCTGCGGGAAAACCATCCTTGTGGGAAAACCAACCTTGTGGGGAAACAAACCTTTCGGGGAAAACCAACCTTGTGGGAAAACAAACCTTGTGGGAAAACAAACCTTGTGGGGAAACAAACCTTGTGGGAAAACCAACCTTGCGGGAAAGCGAACCTTTTGGGAAAACCAACACAGTGGGAAAACAAACGTAGTGGGTAAACCAACCTTGCGGGAAAACCAACCTTGGGGGAAAACAAAGCTTGTGGGAAAACAAACCTTGTGGGGAAAACCAACCTAGTGGGAAAAACAACCTTGGGGGAAAACAAAGCTTGTGGGAAAACAAACCTTGTGGGAAAAACCAACCTAGTGGGAAAAACAACCTAGTGGGAAAACAAACCTTGTGAGAAAACAAACCTTGTGGGAAAACCAACCTTATGGGGAAAGCAAAACTGCGGGAAAACCAACCTTGTGGGAAAACCAACCTTGTGGGAAAGTGAACCTTTTGGGAAAACCAACACAGTGGGAAAACAAACCTTGTGGGAAAAACAAACCTTGTGGGGAAACAAACCTTGCGGGAAAACTAACCTTGTGGGAAAACAAACCCTGCGGGAAAAACCAACCTTGGGGGAAAACAAAGCTTGTGGGAAAACAAACCTTGTGGGAAAACCAACCTAGTGGGAAAAACAACCTAGTGGGAAAACAAACCTTGTGAGAAAAAAAACCTTGTGGGAAAACAAACCTTGTGGGGAAACAAACCTTGCGGGAAAACTAACCTTGTGGGAAAACAAACCTTGTTGGAAAACCAACCTAGTGGGAAAAACAACCTAGTGGGAAACACAAACCTTGTGAGAAAACAAACCTTGTGGGAAAACCAACCTTATGGGGAATGCAACCCTGCGGGAAAACCAACCTTGTGGGAAAACCAACCTTGTGGGAAAACCAACCTTTTGGGAAAGCGAACCTTTTGGGAAAACCAACACAGTGGGAAAACAAACCTTGTGGGGAAACAAACCTTGCGGGAAAACTAACCTTGTGGGAAAACAAACCCTGCGGGAAAACCAACCTTGTGGGAAAACCAACCTTGTGGGGAAACAAACCTTTCGGGAAAACCAACCTTGTGGGAAAACAAACCTTGTGGGAAAACAAACCTTGTGGGGAAACAAACTTGTGGGTAAACCAACCTTGCGGGAAAACCAACCTTGGGGGAAAGCAAAGCTTGTGGGAAAACAAACCTTGTGGGAAAACCAACCTAGTGGGAAAAACAACCTTGGGGGAAAACAAAGCTTGTGGGAAAACAAACCTTGTGGGAAAACCAACCTAGTGGGAAAAACAACCTAGTGGGAAAACAAACCTTGTGAGAAAACAAACCTTGTGGGAAAACCAACCTTATGGGGAAAGCAACCCTGCGGGAAAATCAACCTTGTGGGAAAACCAACCTTGTGGGAAAACCAACCTTGTGGGAAAGCGAACCTTTTGGGAAAACCAACACAGTGGGAAAACAAACCTTGTGGGAAAACAAACCTTGTGGGGAAACAAACCTTGCGGGAAAACTAACCTTGTGGGAAAACAAACCCTGCGGGAAAACCAACCTTGGGGGAAAACAAAGCTTGTGGGAAAACAAACCTTGTGGGAAAACCAACCTAGTGGGAAAAACAACCTAGTGGGAAAACAAACCTTGTGAGAAAACAAACCTTGTGGGAAAACCAACCTTATGGGGAAAGCAACCCTGCGGGAAAACCAACCTTGTGGGAAAACCAACCTTGTGGGAAAACCAACCTTGTGGGAAAGCGAAGCTTTTGGGAAAACCAACACAGTGGGAAAACAAACCTTGTGGGAAAACAAACCTTGTGGGGAAACAAACCTTGCGGGAAAACTAACCTTGTGGGAAAACAAACCCTGCGGGAAAACCAACCTTGTGGGAAAACCAACCTTGTGGGGAAACAAACCTTTCGGGAAAACCAACCTTGTGGGAAAACAAACCTTGCGGGAAAACTAACCTTGTGGGAAAACAAACCCTGCGGGAAAACCAACCTTGTGGGAAAACCAACCTTGTGGGGAAACAAACCTTTCGGGAAAACCAACCTTGTGGGAAAACAAACCTTGTGGGAAAACAAACCTTGTGGGAAAACCAACCTTGCGGGAAAGCGAACCTTTTGGGAAAACCAACACAGTGGGAAAACAAACCTTGTGGGTAAACCAACCTTGCGGGAAAACCAACCTTGGGGGAAAACAAAGCTTGTGGGAAAACAAACCTTGTGGGAAAACCAACCTAGTGGGAAAAACAACCTACTGGGAAAACAAACCTTGTGAGAAAACAAACCTTGTGGGAAAACCAACCTTATGGGGAAAGCAACCCTGCAGGAAAACCAACCTTGTGGGAAAACCAACCTAGTGGGAAAGTGAACCTTTTGGGAAAACCAACACAGTAGGAAAACAAACCTTGTGGGAAAACAAACCTTGCGGGAAAACCAACCTTGGGGGAAAACAAACCTTGTCCGAAAATAAACCTTGTGGGGAAACAAACCTAGTGGGAAAACAAACCTTGGGAGAAAACAATCCTTGTTGGAAAACAAACCTTGTGGGGAAACAAACTTTGCGGGAAAACCAACCTTGTGGGAAAACCAACCTTGTGGGGAAAAAAACCTTGTGGGAAAACCAACCTTGTGAGAAAACTAACGTTGTGGGAAAACCAACCTTGTGGGAAAACCAACCTAGAGGAAAAACAAATCCTGAGGGAAAAAAACCTTGTGGGAAAACAAACCTTGTGGGAAAGACAACCTTATGGGAAAACCAAAACAGTGGGAAAACGAACCTTGTGAGAAAACAAACCTTGTGAGAAAACTAACGTTGTGGGAAAACCAACCTTGTGGGAAAACCAACCTAGAGGAAAAAGAAATCTTGAGGGAAAACAAACCTTGTGGGAAAACAAACCTTGCGGGAAAGACAACCTTATGGGAAAACCAAAACAGTGGGAAAACAAACCTTGTGAGAAAACAAACCTTGTGGGAAAACAAACCTTGTGGGGAAACAAACCTTGTGGGAAAACAAACCTTGTGGGAAAACCAACCTTATGGGAAAACCAACCTTGCGGGAAAACCAACCTTGGGGGAAAACAAACCTTGTGGGAAAACAAACCTTGTGGGAAAACAAACCTTGTGGGAAAACCAACCTAGTGGGAAAACAAACCTTGTGAGAAAACAAACCTTGTGGGAAAACCAACCTTATGGGGAAACAAACCCTGCGGGAAAACCAACCTTGTGGGAAAACCAACCTTGCGGGAAAGCGAACCTTTTGGGAAAACTAACACAGTGGGAAAACAAAAATTGTGAGAAAACAATCCTTGTGGGAAAAACAAACCTTGTGGGGAAACAAACCTTGTGGGAAAACTAACCTTGTGGGAAAACAAACCTTGCGGGAAAACTAACCTTGTGGGAAAACAAACCCTGCGGGAAAACCAACCTTGTGGGATAACCAACCTTGTGGGGAAACAAACCTTTCGGGAAAACCAACCTTGTGGGAAAACAAACCTTGTGGGAAAACAAACCTTGTGGGAAAACAAACCCTGTGAGAAAACAAACCTTGTGGGGAAACAAACCTAGTGGGACAACAAACCTTGTGAGAAAACAAACCTTGTGGGAAAACCAACCTTGCGGGAAAGCGAACCTTTTGGGAAAACCAACACAGTGGGAAAACAAACCTTGTGAGAAAACAATCATTGTGGGAAAACAAACCTTGTGGGGAAACAAACCTTGTGGGGAAACAAACCTTGTGGGAAAACTAACCTTGTGGGAAAACAAACCTTGCGGAAAAACTAACCTTGTGGAAAACAAACCCTGCGGGAAAACCAACCTTGTGGGAAAATCAACCTTGTGGGGAAACAAACCTTTCGGGAAAACCAACCTTGTGGGAAAACAAACCTTGTGGGAAAACAAACCTTGTATGAAAACAAACCTTGTGAGAAAACAAACCTTGTGGGGAAACAAACCTTGTGGGAAAACCAACCTTGCGGGAAAGCGAACCTTTTGGGAAAACCAACCTTGCGGGAAAACCAACCTTGGGAGAAAACAAAGCTTGTGGGAAAACAAACCTTGTGGGAAAACCAACCTAGTGGGAAAAACAACCTAGTGGGAAAACAAACCTTTTGAGAAAACAAACCTTGTGGGAAAACCAACCTTATGGGGAAAGCAACCCTGCGGGAAAACCAACCTTGTGGGAAAACCAACCTTGTGGGAAAACCAACCTTGTGGGAAAGCAAACCTTTTGGGAAAACCAACACAGTGGGAAAACAAACCTTGTGGGAAAACCAACCTTGCGGGAAAACCAACCTTGGGGGAAAACAAACCTTGTGGGAAAACAAACCTTGTGGGGAAACAAACCTAGTGGGAAAACAAACCTTGTGAGAAAACAATCATTGTGGGAAAACAAACCTGGTGGGGAAACAAACCTTGTGGGAAAACTAACCTTGTGGGAAAACAAACCCTGCGGGGAAAACCAACCTTGTGGGAAAACCAACCTTGTGGGGAAACAAACCTTTCGGGAAAACCAACCTTGTGGGAAAACAAACCTTGTGGGAAAACAAACCTTGTGTTAAAACAAACCTTGTGAGAAAAAAAACCTTGTGAGAAAACAAACCTTGTGGGGAAACAAACCGGGAAAACAAACCTTGTGAGAAAACAAATCTTGTGGGAAAACCAACCTTGTGAGAAAACAATCCTTGAGGGAAAACAAACCTTGTGGGGAAAGAAACCTTGTGGGGAAACAAACCTTGTGGGAAAAAAAAACCTTGTGAGAAAACAAACCTTGTGGGGAAACAAACCTTGTGGGGAAACAAACCTTGTGGGAAAACTAACCTTGTGGGAAAACAAACCTTGTGGGAAAACCAACCTTATGGGGAAAGCAACCCTGCGGGAAAACCAACCTTGTGGGAAAACCAACCTTGTGGGAAAGCGAACCTTTTGGGAAAACCAACACAGTGGGAAAAAAACATTGTGGGAAAACCAACCTTGCGGGAAAACCAACCTTGGGGGAAAACAAACCTTGTGGGAAAACAAACCTTGTGGGGAAACAAACCTAGTGGGAAAACAAACCTTGTGAGAAAACAATCCTTGTGGGAAAACAAACCTTGGGGGGAAACAAACCTTGCGGGGAAACTAACCTTGTGGGAAAACAAACCCTGCGGGAAAACCAACCTTGTGGGAAAACCAACCTTGTGGGGAAACAAACCTTTCGGGAAAACTAACCTTGTGGGAAAACAAACCCTGCGGGAAAACGAACCTTGTGGGAAAACAACCCTTGTGGGAAAACAAACCTTGTGGGAAAACTAACCTTGTGGGAAAACAAACCTTGCGGGAAAACTAACCTTGTGGGAAAACAAACCCTGCGGGAAAACCAACCTTGTGGGAAAACCAAACTTGTGGGGAAACAAACCTTTCGGGAAAACCAACCTTGTGGGAAAACAAACCTTGTGGGAAAACAAACCTTGTGGGAAAACTAACCTTGTGGGAAAACAAACCTTGTGAGAAAAGAAACCTTGTGGGAAAACCAACCTTGTGGAAAAACTAACCTTGTGGGAAAACAAACCTTGCGGGAAAACTAACCTTGTGGGAAAACCAACCTTGTGGGAAAGCGAACCTTTTGGGAAAACCAACACAGTGGGAAAAAAACCTTGTGGGAAAACCAACTTTGCGGGAAAACCAACCTTGGGGGAAAACAAACCTTGTGGGAAAACCAACCTAGTGGGAAAAACAACCTAGTGGGAAAACAAACCTTTTGAGAAAACAAACCTTGTGGGAAAACCAACCTTATGGGGAAAGCACCCTTGTTTTCCCACTGTGTTGGTTTTCCCAAAAGGTTCGCTTTCCCGCAAGGTTGGTTTTCCCACAAGGTTGGTTTTCCCGCAGGGTTTGTTTCCCCATAAGGTTGGTTTTCCCACAAGGTTTGTTTTCTCACAAGGTTTGTTTTCCCACAAGGTTTGTTTTCCCACAAGGTTTGTTTTCCCACAAGGTTCGTTTTCCCGCAGGGTTTGTTTTCCCACAAGGTTAGTTTTCCCGAAAGGTTTGTTTCCCCACAAGGTTGGTTTTCCCACAAGGTTGGTTTTCCCGCAGGGTTTGTTTTCCCACTAGGTTAGTTTCCCCGCAAGGTTTGTTTCCCCCCAAGGTTTGTTTTCCCATAAGGATTGTTTTCTCACAAGGTTTGTTTTCCCACTAGGTTTGTTTCCCCACAAGGTTTGTTTTCCCACAAGGTTTGTTTTCCCCCAAGGTTGGTTTTCCCGCAAAGTTTTTTTCCCACAAGGTTTTTTTCCCACTGTGTTGGTTTTCCCAAAAGGTTCGCTTTCCCACAAGGTTGGTTTTCCCACAAGGTTGGTTTTCCCGCAGGGTTGCTTTCCCCATAAGGTTGGTTTTCCCACAAGGTTTGTTTTCCCACAAGGTTAGTTTTCCCACAAGGTTTGTTTCCCCACAAGGTTTGTTTCCCCACAAGGTTTGTTTTCCCACAAGGATTGTTTTCTCACAAGGTTTGTTTTCCCACTGTGTTGGTTTTCCCATAAGGTTCGCTTTCCCGCAAGGTTTGTTTTCCCACAAGGTTAGTTTTCCCACAAGGTTTGTTTCCCCACAAGGTTTGTTTCCCCACAAGGTTTGTTTTCCCACAAGGATTGTTTTCTCACAATGTTTGTTTTCCCACTGTGTTGGTTTTCCCAAAAGGTTCGCTTTCCCGCAAGGTTGGTTTTCCCACAGGGTTGCTTTCCCCATAAGGTTGGGTTTCCCACAGGGTTGCTTTCCCCATAAGGTTGGGTTTCCCACAAGGTTTGTTTTCTCACAAAGTTTGTTTTCCCACTAGGTTGTTTTTCCCACAAGGTTGGTTTTCCCACAAGGTTGGTTTTCCCGCAGGGTTTGTTTTCCCACAAGGTTAGTTTTCCCGCAAGGTTTGTTTTCCCACTGTGTTGGTTTTCCCAAAAGGTTCGCTTTCCCGCAAGGTTGGTTTTCCCAACCTTGTGGGAAAACAAACCTTGTGGGGAAACAAACCTTGCGGGAAAACTAACCTTGTGGGAAAACAAACCCTGCGGGAAAACCAACCTTGGGGGAAAACAAAGCTTTTGGGAAAACAAACCTTGTGGATAAACCAACCTAGTGGGAAAAACAACCTAGTGGGAAAACAAACCTTGTGAGAAAAAAAACCTTGTGGGAAAACCAACCTTGTAGGGAAAGCAACCCTGCGGGAAAACCAACCTTGTGGGAAAACCAACCTTGTGGGAAAACCAACCTTGTGGGAAAGCGAACCTTTTGGGAAAACCAACACAGTGGGAAAACAAACCTTGTGGGAAAACAAACCTTGTGGGGAAACAAACCTTGCGGGAAAACTAACCTTGTGGGAAAACAAACCCTGCGGGAAAACCAACCTTGTGGGAAAACCAACCTTGTGGGGAAACAAACCTTTCGGGAAAACCAAGCTTGTGGGAAAACAAACCTTGCGGGAAAACTAACCTTGTGGGAAAACAAACCCTGCGGGAAAACCAACCTTGTGGGAAAACCAACCTTGTGGGGAAACAAACCTTTCGGGAAAACCAACCTTGTGGGAAAACAAACATTGTGTTAAATCAAACCTTGTGGGAAAACTAACCTTGCGGGAAAACCAACCTTGCGGGAAAACCAACCTTGGGGGAAAACAAACCTTGTGGGTAAACAGACCTTGTGGGAAAACAAACCTTGTGGGAAAACCAACCTAGTGGGAAAACAAACCTTGTGAGAAAACAAACCTTGTGGGAAAACCAACCTTATGGGGAAACAAACCCTGCGGGAAAACCAACCTTGTGGGAAAACCAACCTTGCGGGAAAGCGAACCTTTTGGGAAAACCAACACAGTGGGAAAACAAACCTTGTGAGAAAACAATCCTTGTGGGAAAACAAACCTTGTGGGGAAACAAACCTTGTGGGGAAACAAACCTTGTGGGAAAACTAACCTTGTGGGAAAACAAACCTTGCGGGAAAACTAACCTTGTGGGAAAACAAACCCTGAAGGAAAAGAAACCTTGTGGGAAAACCAACCTTGTGGGGAAACAAACCTTTCTGGAAAACCAACCTTGTGGCAAAACAAACCTTGTGGGAAAACAAACCTTGTGGGAAAACAAACCTTGTGGGAAAACAAACCTTGTGAGAAAACAAACCTTGTGGGGAAACAAACCTAGTGGGAAAACAAACCTTGTGAGAGAAAAAAACCTTGTGGGAAAACCAACCTTGCGGGAAAGCGAACCTTGCGGGAAAGCGAACCTCTTGGGAAAACCAACACAGTGGGAAAACAAACCTTGTGAGAAAACAATCCTTGAGGGAAAACAAACCTTGTGGGGAAAGAAACCTTGTGGGGAAACAAACCTTGTGGGAAAAAAAAACCTTGTGAGAAAACAAACCTTGTGGGGAAACAAACCTAGTGGGAAAACAAACCTTGTGAGAAAACAAACCTTGTGGGAAAACCAACCTTGCGGGAAAGCGAACCTTGCGGGAAAGCGAACCTCTTGGGAAAACCAACACAGTGGGAAAACAAACCTTGTGAGAAAACAATCCTTGTGGGAAAACAAACCTTGTGGGGAAACAAACCTTGTGGGAAAACAAACCCTGCGGGAAAACCAACCTTGTGGGAAAACCAACCTTGTGGGGAAACAAACCTTTCAGGAAAACCAACCTTGTGGGAAAACAAACCTTGCGGGAAAACTAACCTTGTGGGAAAACAAACCCTGCGGGAAAACCAACCTTGTGGGAAAACCAACCTTGTGGGGAAAAAAACCTTTCGGGAAAACCAACCTTGTGGGAAAACAAACATTGTGTTAAATCAAACCTTGTGGGAAAACTAACCTTGCGGGAAAACCAACCTTGCGGGAAAACCAACCTTGGGGGAAAACAAACCTTGTGGGTAAACAAACCTTGTGGGAAAACAAACCTTGTGGGAAAACCAACCTTATGGGGAAAGAAACCTTGTGGGGAAACAAACCTTGTGGGAAAAAAAACCTTGTGAGAAAACAAACCTTGTGGGGAAACAAACCTAGTGGGAAAACAAACCTTGTGAGAAAACAATCCTTGTGGGAAAACAAACCTTGTGGGGAAAGAAACCTTGTGGGGAAACAAACCTTGTGGGAAAAAAAAACCTTGTGAGAAAACAAACCTTGTGGGGAAACAAACCTAGTGGGAAAACAAACCTTGTGAGAAAACAAACCTTGTGGGAAAACCAACCTTGCGGGAAAGCGAACCTTGCGGGAAAGCGAACCTTGCGGGAAAGCGAACCTTGCGGGAAAGCGAACCTCTTGGGAAAACCAACACAGTGGGAAAACAAACATTGTGAGAAAACAATCCTTGTGGGAAAACAAACCTTGTGGGGAAACAAACCTTGTGGGGAAACAAACCTTGTGGGGAAACAAACCTTTCGGGAAAACCAACCTTGTGGGAAAACAAACATTGTGTTAAATCAAACCTTGTGGGAAAACTAACCTTGCGGGAAAACCAACCTTGCGGGAAAACCAACCTTGGGGGAAAACAAACCTTGTGGGTAAACAAACCTTGTGGGAAAACAAACCTTGTGGGAAAACCAACCTAGTGGGAAAACAAACCTTGTGAGAAAACAAACCTTGTGGGAAAACCAACCTTATGGGGAAACAAACCCTGCGGGAAAACCAACCTTGTGGGAAAACCAACCTTGCGGGAAAGCGAACCTTTTGGGAAAACCAACACAGTGGGAAAACAAACCTTGTGAGAAAACAATCCTTGTGGGAAAACAAACCTTGTGGGGAAACAAACCTTGTGGGGAAACAAACCTTGTGGGAAAACTAACCTTGTGGGAAAACAAACCTTGCGGGAAAACTAACCTTGTGGGAAAACAAACCCTGCGGGAAAACAAACCTTGTGGGAAAACCAACCTTATGGGGAAAGCAACCCTGCGGGAAAACCAACCTTGTGGGAAAACCAACCTTGTGGGAAAACCAACCTTGTGGGAAAGCGAACCTTTTGGGAAAACCAACACAGTGGGAAAACAAACCTTGTGGGAAAACAAACCTTGTGGGGAAACAAACCTTGCGGGAAAACTAACCTTGTGGGAAAACAAACCCTGCGGGAAAACCAACCTTGTGGGAAAACCAACCTTGTGGGGAAACAAACCTTTCGGGAAAACCAAGCTTGTGGGAAAACAAACCTTGCGGGAAAACTAACCTTGTGGGAAAACAAACCCTGCGGGAAAACCAACCTTGTGGGAAAACCAACCTTGTGGGGAAACAAACCTTTCGGGAAAACCAACCTTGTGGGAAAACAAACATTGTGTGAAATCAAACCTTGTGGGAAAACTAACCTTGCGGGAAAACCAACCTTGCGGGAAAACCAACCTTGGGGGAAAACAAACTTTGTGGGTAAACAAACCTTGTGGGAAAACAAACCTTGTGGGAAAACCAACCTAGTGGGAAAACAAACCTTGTGAGAAAACAAACCTTGTGGGAAAACCAACCTTATGGGGAAACAAACCCTGCGGGAAAACCAACCTTGTGGGAAAACCAACCTTGCGGGAAAGCGAACCTTTTGGGAAAACCAACACAGTGGGAAAACAAACCTTGTGAGAAAACAATCCTTGTGGGAAAACAAACCTTGTGGGGAAACAAACCTTGTGGGGAAACAAACCTTGTGGGAAAACTAACCTTGTGGGAAAACAAACCTTGCGGGAAAACTAACCTTGTGGGAAAACAAACCCTGAAGGAAAACAAACCTTGTGGGAAAACCAACCTTGTGGGGAAACAAACCTTTCTGGAAAACTAACCTTGTGGCAAAACAAACCTTGTGGGAAAACAAACCTTGTGGGAAAACAAACCTTGTGGGAAAACAAACCTTGTGAGAAAACAAACCTTGTGGGGAAACAAACCTAGTGGGAAAACAAACCTTGTGAGAAAAAAAACCTTGTGGGAAAACCAACCTTGCGGGAAAGCGAACCTTGCGGGAAAGCGAACCTCTTGGGAAAACCAACACAGTGGGAAAACAAACCTTGTGAGAAAACAATCCTTGAGGGAAAACAAACCTTGTGGGGAAAGAAACCTTGTGGGGAAACAAACCTTGTGGGAAAAAAAAACCTTGTGAGAAAACAAACCTTGTGGGGAAACAAACCTAGTGGGAAAACAAACCTTGTGAGAAAACAAACCTTGTGGGAAAACCAACCTCGCGGGAAAGCGAACCTTGCGGGAAAGCGAACCTCTTGGGAAAACCAACACAGTGGGAAAACAAACCTTGTGAGAAAACAATCCTTGTGGGAAAACAAACCTTGTGGGGAAACAAACCTTGTGGGAAAACAAACCCTGCGGGAAAACCAACCTTGTGGGAAAACCAACCTTGTGGGGAAACAAACCTTTCAGGAAAACCAACCTTGTGGGAAAACAAACCTTGCGGGAAAACTAACCTTGTGGGAAAACAAACCCTGCGGGAAAACCAACCTTGTGGGAAAACCAACCTTGTGGGGAAAAAAACCTTTCGGGAAAACCAACCTTGTGGGAAAACAAACATTGTGTTAAATCAAACCTTGTGGGAAAACTAACCTTGCGGGAAAACCAACCTTGCGGGAAAACCAACCTTGGGGGAAAACAAACCTTGTGGGTAAACAAACCTTGTGGGAAAACAAACCTTGTGGGAAAACCAACCTTATGGGGAAAGAAACCTTGTGGGGAAACAAACCTTGTGGGAAAAAAAACCTTGTGAGAAAACAAACCTTGTGGGGAAACAAACCTAGTGGGAAAACAAACCTTGTGAGAAAACAATCCTTGTGTGAAAACAAACCTTGTGGGGAAAGAAACCTTGTGGGGAAACAAACCTTGTGGGAAAAAAAAACCTTGTGAGAAAACAAACCTTGTGGGGAAACAAACCTAGTGGGAAAACAAACCTTGTGAGAAAACAAACCTTGTGGGAAAACCAACCTTGCGGGAAAGCGAACCTTGCGGGAAAGCGAACCTTGCGGGAAAGCGAACCTCTTGGGAAAACCAACACAGTGGGAAAACAAACATTGTGAGAAAACAATCCTTGTGGGAAAACAAACCTTGTGGGGAAACAAACCTTGTGGGGAAACAAACCTTGTGGGAAAACAAACCCTGCGGGAAAACCAACCTTGTGGGGAAACAAACCTTTCGGGAAAACCAACCTTGTGGGAAAACAAACATTGTGTTAAATCAAACCTTGTGGGAAAACTAACCTTGCGGGAAAACCAACCTTGCGGGAAAACCAACCTTGGGGGAAAACAAACCTTGTGGGTAAACAAACCTTGTGGGAAAACAAACCTTGTGGGAAAACCAACCTAGTGGGAAAACAAACCTTGTGAGAAAACAAACCTTGTGGGAAAACCAACCTTATGGGGAAACAAACCCTGCGGGAAAACCAACCTTGTGGGAAAACCAACCTTGCGGGAAAGCGAACCTTTTGGGAAAACCAACACAGTGGGAAAACAAACCTTGTGAGAAAACAATCCTTGTGGGAAAACAAACCTTGTGGGGAAACAAACCTTGTGGGGAAACAAACCTTGTGGGAAAACTAACCTTGTGGGAAAACAAACCTTGCGGGAAAACTAACCTTGTGGGAAAACAAACCCTGCGGGAAAACCAACCTTGGGGGAAAACAAAGCTTGTGGGAAAACAAACCTTGTGGGAAAACCAACCTAGTGGGAAAAACAACCTAGTGGGAAAACAAACCTTGTGAGAAAACAATCCTTGTGGGAAAACAAACCTTGTGGGGAAACAAACCTTGTGGGGAAACAAACCTTGTGGGAAAACTAACCTTGTGGGAAAACAAATCTTGCGGGAAAACTAACCTTGTGGGAAAACAAACCCTGCGGGAAAACAAACCTTGTGGGAAAACCAACCTTGTGGGGAAACAAACCTTTCTGGAAAACCAACCTTGTGGCAAAACAAACCTTGTGGGAAAACAAACCTTGTGGGAAAACAAACCTTGTGGGAAAACAAACCTTGTGAGAAAACAAATCTTGTGGGGAAACAAACCTAGTGGGAAAACAAACCTTGTGAGAAAAAAAACCTTGTGGGAAAACCAACCTTGCGGGAAAGCGAACCTTGCGGGAAAGCGAACCTCTTGGGAAAACCAACACAGTGGGAAAACAAACCTTGTGAGAAACCAATCCTTGTGGGAAAACAAACCTTGTGGGGAAAGAAACCTTGTGGGGAAACAAACCTTGTGGAAAAAAAAAACCTTGTGAGAAAACAAACCTTGTGGGGAAACAAACCTAGTGGGAAAACAAACCTTGTGAGAAAACAAACCTTGTGGGAAAACCAACCTTGCGGGAAAGCGAACCTTGCCGGAATGCGAACCTCTTGGGAAAACCAACACAGTGGGAAAACAAAACTTGTGAGAAAACAATCCTTGTGGGAAAACAAACCTTGTGGGGAAACAAACCTTGTGGGGAAACAAACCTTGTGGGAAAACAAACCCTGCGGGAAAACCAACCTTGTGGGAAAACCAACCTTGTGGGGAAACAAACCTTTCGGGAAAACCAACCTTGTGGGAAAACAAACCTTGCGGGAAAACTAACCTTGTGGGAAAACAAACCCTGCGGGAAAACCAACCTTGTGGGAAAACCAAAATTGTGGGGAAACAATCCTTTCGGGAAAACCAACCTTGTGGGAAAACAAACATTGTGTTAAATCAAACCTTGTGGGAAAACTAACCTTGCGGGAAAACCAACCTTGCGGGAAAACCAATCTTGGGGGAAAACAAACCTTGTGGGTAAACAAACCTTGTGGGAAAACAAACCTTGTGGGAAAACCAACCTTATGGGGAAAGAAACCTTGTGGGGAAACAAACCTTGTGGGAAAAAAAAACCTTGTGAGAAAACAAACCTTGTGGGGAAACAAACCTAGTGGGAAATCAAACCTTGTGAGAAAACAATCCTTGTGGGAAAACAAACCTTGTGGGGAAAGAAACCTTGTGGGGAAACAAACCTTGTGGGAAAAAAAAACCTTGTGAGAAAACAAACCTTGAGGGGAAACAAACCTAGTGGGAAAGCAAACCTTGTGAGAAAACAAACCTTGTGGGAAAACCAACCTTGCGGGAAAGCGAACCTTGCGGGAAAGCGAACCTCTTGGGAAAACCAACACAGTGGGAAAACAAACCTTGTGAGAAAACAATCCTTGTGGGAAAACAAACCTTGTGGGGAAACAAACCTTGTGGGGAAACAAACCTTGTGGGAAAACAAACCCTACGGGAAAACCAACCTTGTGGGAAAACCAACCTTGTGGGGAAACAAACCTTTCGGGAAAACCAACCTTGTGGGAAAACAAACATTGTGTTAAATCAAACCTTGTGGGAAAACTAACCTTGCGGGAAAACCAACCTTGCGGGAAAACCAACCTTGGGGGAAAACAAACCTTGTGGGTAAACAAACCTTGTGGGAAAACAAACCTTGTGGGAAAACCAACCTAGTGGGAAAAGAAACCTTGTGAGAAAACAAACCTTGTGGGAAAACCAACCTTATGGGGAAACAAACCCTGCGGGAAAACCAACCTTGTGGGAAAACCAACCTTGCGGGAAAGCGAACCTTTTGGGAAAACCAACACAGTGGGAAAACAAACCTTGTTAGAAAACAATCCTTGTGGGAAAACAAACCTTGTGGGGAAACAAACCTTGTGGGGAAACAAACCTTGTGGGAAAACTAACCTTGTGGGAAAACAAACCTTGCGGGAAAACTAACCTTGTGGGAAAACAAACCCTGCAGGAAAACCAACCTTGGGGGAAAACAAAGCTTGTGGGAAAACAAACCTTGTGGGAAAACCAACCTAGTGGGAAAAACAACCTAGTGGGAAAACAAACCTTGTGAGAAAAAAAACCTTGTGGGAAAACCAACCTTATAGGGAAAGCAACCCTGCGGGAAAACCAACCTTGTGGGAAAACCAACCTTGTGGGAAAACCAACCTTGTGGGAAAGCGAACCTTTTGGGAAAACCAACACAGTGGGAAAACAAACCTTGTGGGAAAACAAACCTTTTGGGGAAACAAACCTTGCGGGAAAACTAACCTTGTGGGAAAACAAACCCTGCGGGAAAACCAACCTTGTGGAAAAACCAACCTTGTGGGGAAACAAACCTTTCGGGAAAACCAACCTTGTGGGAAAACAAACCTTGCGGGAAAACTAACCTTGTGGGAAAAAAAACCCTGCGGGAAAACCAACCTTGTGGGAAAACCAACCTTGTGGGGAAACAAACCTTTCGGGAAAACCAACCTTGTGGGAAAACAAACATTGTGTTAAATCAAACCTTGTGGGAAAACTAACCTTATGGGGAAACAAACCCTGCGGGAAAACCAACCTTGTGGGAAAACCAACCTTGCGGGAAAGCGAACCTTTTGGGAAAACCAACACAGTGGGAAAACAAACCTTGTGAGAAAACAATCCTTGTGGGAAAACAAACCTTGTGGGGAAACAAACCTAGTGGGGAAACAAACCTTGTGGGAAAACTAACCTTGTGGGAAAACAAACCTTGCGGGAAAACTAACCTTGAGGGAAAACAAACCCTGCGGGAAAACAAACCTTGTGGGAAAACCAACCTTGTGGGGAAACAAACCTTTCTGGAAAACCAACCTTGTGGCAAAACAAACCTTGTGGGAAAACAAACCTTGTGGGAAAACAAACCTTGTGGGAAAACAAACCTTGTGAGAAAACAAACCTTGTGGGGAAACAAACCTAGTGGGAAAACAAACCTTGTGAGAAAAAAAACCTTGTGGGAAAACCAACCTTGTGAGAAAACAAACCTTGTGGGAAAACCAACCTTGCGGGAAAGCGAACCTTGCGGGAAAGCGAACCTCTTGGGAAAACCAACACAGTGGGAAAACAAACCTTGTGAGAAAACAATCCTTGTGGGAAAACAAACCTTGTGGGGAAAGAAACCTTGTGGGGAAACAAACCTTGTGGAAAAAAAAACCTTGTGAGAAAACAAACCTTGTGGGGAAACAAACCTAGTGGGAAAACAAACCTTGTGAGAAAACAAACCTTGTGGGAAAACCAACCTTGCGGGAAAGCGAACCTTGCGGGAAAGCGAACCTCTTGGGAAAACCAACACAGTGGGAAAACAAACCTTGTGAGAAAACAATCCTTGTGGAAAACAAACCTTGTGGGGAAACAAACCTTGTGGGGAAACAAACCTTGTGGGAAAACAAACCCTGCGGGAAAACCAACCTTGTGGGAAAACCAACCTTGTGGGGAAACAAACCTTTCGGGAAAACCAACCTTGTGGGAAAACAAACATTGTGTTAAATCAAACCTTGTGGGAAAACTAACCTTGCGGGAAAACCAACCTTGCGGGAAAACAAACCTTGGGGGAAAACAAACCTTGTGGGTAAACAAACCTTGTGGGAAAACAAACCTTGTGGGAAAACCAACCTAGTGGGAAAACAAACCTTGTGAGAAAACAAACCTTGTGGGAAAACCAACCTTATGGGGAAACAAACCCTGCGGGAAAACCAACCTTGTGGGAAAACCAACCTTGCGGGAAAGCGAACCTTTTGGGAAAACCAACACAGTGGGAAAACAAACCTTGTGAGAAATCAATCCTTGTGGGAAAACAAACCTTGTGGGGAAACAAACCTTGTGGGGAAACAAACCTTGTGGGAAAACTAACCTTGTGGGAAAACAAACCTTGCGGGAAAACTAACCTTGTGGGAAAACAAACCCTGCGGGAAAACCAACCTTGGGGAAAACAAAGCTTGTGGGAAAACAAACCTTGTGGGAAAACCAACCTAGTGGGAAAAACAACCTAGTGGGAAAACAAACCTTGTGAGAAAAAAAACCTTGTGGGAAAACCAACCTTATAGGGAAAGCAACCCTGCGGGAAAACCAACCTTGTGGGAAAACCAACCTTGTGGGAAAACCAACCTTGTGGGAAAGCGAACCTTTTGGGAAAACCAACACAGTGGGAAAACAAACCTTGTGGGAAAACAAACCTTGTGGGGAAACAAACCTTGCGGGAAAAACTAACCTTGTGGGAAAACAAACCCTGCGGGAAAACCAACCTTGTGGGAAAACCAACCTTGTGGGGAAACAAACCTTTCGGGAAAACCAACCTTGTGGGAAAACAAACCTTGCGGGAAAACTAACCTTGTGGGAGAACAAACCCTGCGGGAAAACCAACCTTGTGGGAAAACCAACCTTGTGGGGAAACAAACCTTTCGGGAAAACCAATCTTGTGGGAAAACAAACATTGTGTTAAATCAAACCTTGTGGGAAAACTAACCTTATGGGGAAACAAACCCTGCGGGAAAACCAACCTTGTGGGAAAACCAACCTTGCGGGAAAGCGAACCTTTTGGGAAAACCAACACAGTGGGAAAACAAACCTTGTGAGAAAACAATCCTTGTGGGAAAACAAACCTTGTGGGGAAACAAACCTTGTGGGGAAACAAACCTTGTGGGAAAACTAACCTTGTGGGAAAACAAACCTTGCGGGAAAACTAACCTCGTGGGAAAGCAAACCCCTGCGGGAAAACAAACCTTGTGGGAAAACCAACCTTGTGGGGAAACAAACCTTTCTGGAAAACCAACCTTGTGGCAAAACAAACCTTGTGGGAAAACAAACCTTGTGGGAAAACAAACCTTGTGGGAAAACAAACCTTATACCAACCTTGGGGGAAAAGAAACCTTGTGGGAAAACAAACCTTGTGGGAAACAAACCTAGTGGGAAAACAAACCTTGTGAGAAAACAATCCTTGTGGGAAAACAAACCTTGGGGGGAAACAAACCTTGCGGGGAAACTAACCTTGTGGGAAAACAAACCCTGCGGGAAAACCAACCTTGTGGGGAAACAAACCTTTCGGGAAAACTAACCTTGTGGGAAAACAAACCCTGCGGGAAAACGAACCTTGTGGGAAAACAAACCTTGTGGGAAAACAAACCTTGTGGAAAACAAACCTTGTGAGAAAACAAACCCTTGTGGGAAAACCAACCTTATGGGGAAACAAACCCTGCGGGAAAACCAACCTTGTGGGAAAACCAACCTTGCGGGAAAGCGAACCTTTTGGGAAAACCAACACAGTGGGAAAACAAACCTTGTGAGAAAACAATCCTTGTGGGAATACAAACCTTGTGGGGAAACAAACCTTGTGGGGAAACAAACCTTGTGGGAAAACTAGCCTTGTGGGAAAACAAACCTTGTGGGAAAACCAACCTTCTGGGGAAAGCAACCCTGCGGGAAAACCAACCTTATGGGAAAACCAACCTTGTGGGAAAGCGAACCTTTTGGGAAAACCAATACAGTGGGAAAAAAACCTTGTGGGAAAACCAACCTTGCGGGAAAACCAACCTTGGGGGAAAACAAACCTTGTGGGGAAACAAACCTAGTGGGAAAACAAACCTTGTGAGAAAACAATCCTTGTGGGAAAACAAACCTTGGGGGGAAACAAACCTTGCGGGGAAACTAACCTTGTGGAAAACAAAACCCTGCGGGAAAACAAACCTTTTGGGAAAACCAACCTTGTGGGGAAACAAACCTTTCGGGAAAACTAACCTTGTGGGAAAACAAACCCTGCGGGAAAACGAACCTTGTGGGAAAACAAACCTTGTGGGAAAACAAACCTTGTGGGAAAACAAACCTTGTGAGAAAACAAACCTTGTGGGAAAACCAACCTATGTGGAAACAAACCCTGCGGGAAAACCAACCTTGTGGGAAAACCAACCTTGCGGGAAAGCGAACCTTTTGGAAAAACCAACACAGTGGGAAAACAAACCTTGTGAGAAAACAATCCTTGTGGGAAAACAAACCTTGTGGGGAAACAAACCTTGTGGGGAAACAAACCTTGTGAGAAAACTAACCTTGTGGGAAAACTAACCTTTCGGGAAAACTAACCTTGTGGGAAAACAAACCCTGCGGGAAAACCAACCTTGTGGGAAAACCAACCTTGTGGGGAAACAAACCTTTCGGGAAAACAAACCTTGTGGGAAAACAAACCTTGTGGGAAAACAAACCTTGTGGGAAAACAAACCTTATGGGGAAAGCAACCCTGCGGGAAAACCAACCTTGTGGGAAAACCAACCTTGTGGGAAAGCGAACCTTTTGGAAAACCAACACAGTGGGAACACAAACCTTGTGGGATAACCAACCTTGCGGGAAAACCAACCTTGTGGGAAAACAAACCTTGTGGGAAAACAAACCTTGTGGGAAAACAAACCTTGTGGGAAAACAAACCTTATGGGAAAACAAACCTTGTGGGGAAACAAACCTTGTGGGAAAACCAACCTTGCGGGAAAGCGAACCTTTTGGGAAAACCAACACAGTGGGAACACAAACCTTGTGGGAAAACCAACCTTGCGGGAAAACCAACCTTGGTGGAAAACAAAGCTTGTGGGAAAACAAACCTTGTGGAAAACCAACCTAGTGGGAAAAAACAACCTAGTGGGAAAACAAACCTTGTGAGAAAACAAACCTTGTGGACAAAACCAACCTTATGGGGAAAGCAACCCTGCGGGAAAACCAACCTTGTGGGAAAACCAACCTTGTGGGAAAGTGAACCTTTTGGTAAAACCAACACAGTGGGAAAACAAACCTTGTGGGAAAACCAACCTTGGGGGAAAACAAACCTTGTGGGGAAAACAAAGCTAGTGGGAAAACAAACATTGTGAGAAAACAATCCTTGTGGGAAAACAATCCTTGGGGGGAAAACAAACCTTGCGGGGAAACTAACCTTGTGGGAAAACAAACCCTGCGGGAAAACAAACCTTGTGGGAAAACCAACCTTGTGGGGAAACAAACCTTTCGGGAAAACTAACCTTGTGGGAAAACAAACCCTGCGGGAAAACGAACCTTGTGGGAAAACAAACCTTGTGGGAAAACAAACCTTGTGGGAAAACAAACCTTGTGAGAAAACAAACCTTGTGGGAAAACCAACCTTATGGGGAAACAAACCCTGCGGAAAACCAACCTTGTGGGAAAACCAACCTTGCGGGAAAGCGAACCTTTTGGAAAAACCAACACAGTGGGAAAACAAACCTTGTGAGAAAACAATCTTGTGGGAAAACAAACCTTGTGGGGAAACAAACCTTGTGGGGAAACAAACCTTGTGAGAAAACTAACCTTGTGGGAAAACTAACCTTGCGGGAAAACTAACCTTGTGGAAAACAAACCCTGCGGGAAAACCAACCTTGTGGGAAAACCAACCTTGTGGGGAAAAAAACCTTTCGGGAAAACAAACCTTGTGGGAAAACAAACCTTGTGGGAAAACAAACCTTGTGGGAAAACAAACCTTATGGGGAAAGCAACCCTGCGGGAAAACCAACCTTGGGGGAAAACAAACCTTGTGGGGAAACAAACCTAGTGGGAAAAACAAACCTTGTGAGAAAACAATCCTTGTGGAAAACAAACCTTGGGGGGAAACAAACCTTGCGGGGAAACTAACCTTGTGGGAAAACAAACCCTGCGGGAAAACAAACCTGTGGGGAAAACCAACCTTGTGGGGAAACAAACCTTTCGGGAAAACTAACCTTGTGGGAAAACAAACCTGCGGGAAAACGAACCTTGTGGGAAAACAAACCTTGTGGGAAAACAAACCTTGTGGGAAAACAAACCTTGGGGGGAAACAAACCCTGCGGGGGAAACTAACCTTGTGGGAAAACAAACCCTGCGGGAAAACCAACCTTGTGGGGAAACAAACCTTTCGGGAAAACTAACCTTGTGGGGAAAACAAACCCTGCGGGAAAACGAACCTAGTGGGAAAAGAAACCTTGTGAGAAAACAATCCTTGTGGGAAAACAAACCTTGGGGGGAAACAAACCTTGCGGGGAAACTAACCTTGTGGGAAAACAAACCCTGCGGGAAAACCAACCTTGTGGGGAAACAAACCTTTCGGGAAAACCTAACCTTGTGGGAAACAAACCCTGCGGGAAAACGAACCTTGTGGGAAAACAAACCTTGTGAGAAAACAATCCTTGTGAGAAAACAATCCTTGTGGGAAAACAAACCTTGGGGGAAACAAACCTTGCGGGGAAACTAACCTTGTGGGAAAACAAACCCTGCGGGAAAACCAACCTTGTGGGGAAACAAACCTTTCGGAAAACTAACCTTGTGGGAAAACAAACCCTGCGGGAAAACGAACCTTGTGGGAAAACAAACCTTGTGGGAAAACAAACCTTGTGGGAAAACAAACCTTGTGAGAAAACAAACCTTGTGGGAAAACCAACCTTATGGGGAAACAAACCCTGCGGGAAAACCAACCTTGTGGGAAAACCAACCTTGCGGGAAAGCGAACCTTTTGGGAAAACCAACACAGTGGGAAAACAAACCTTGTGAGAAAACAATCCTTGTGGGAAAACAAACCTTGTGGGGAAACAAACCTTGTGGGGAAACAAACCTTGTGGGAAAACTAGCCTTGTGGGAAAAGAAACCTTGTGGGAAAACCAACCTTATGGGGAAAGCAACCCTGCGGGAAAACCACCTTATGGGAAAACCAACCTTGTGGGAAAGCGAACCTTTTGGGAAAACCAACACAGTGGGAAAAAAACCTTGTGGGAAAACCAACCTTGCGGGAAAACCAACCTTGGGGGAAAACAAACCTTGTGGGGAAACAAACCTAGTGGGAAAACAAACCTTGTGAGAAAACAATCCTTGTGGGAAAACAAACCTTGGGGGGAAACAAACCTTGCGGGGAAACTAACCTTGTGGGAAAACAAACCCTGCGGGAAAACAAACCTTGTGGGAAAACCAACCTTGTGGGGAAACAAACCTTTCGGGAAAACTAACCTTGTGGAAAACAAACCCTGCGGGAAAACGAACCTTGTGGGAAAAAAAACTATGTGGGAAAACAAACCTTGTGGGAAAACAAACCTTGTGAGAAAACAAACCTTGTGGAAAACCAACCTTATGGGGAAACAAACCCTGCGGGAAAACCAACCTTGTGGGAAAACCAACCTTGCGGGAAAGCGAACCTTTTGGAAAAACCAACACAGTGGGAAAACAAACCTTGTGAGAAAACAATCCTTGTGGGAAAACAAACCTTGTGGGGAAACAAACCTTGTGGGGAAACAAACCTTGTCAGAAAACTAACCTTGTGGGAAAACTAACCTTGTTGGAAAACAAACCCTGCGGGAAAAACCAACCTTGTGGGAAAACCAACCTTGTGGGGAAACAAACCTTTCGGGAAAACAAACCTTGTGGGAAAACAATCCTTGTGGGAAAACAAACCTTGTGGGAAAACAAACCTTATGGGGAAAGCAACCCTGCGGGAAAACCAACCTTGTGGGAAAACCAACCTTGTGGGAAAGCGAACCTTTTGGGAAAACCAACACAGTGGGAACACAAACCTTGTGGGAAAACCAACCTTGCGGGAAAACCAACCTTGTGGGAAAACAAACCTTGTGGGAAAACAAACCTTGTGGGAAAACAAACCTTGTGGGAAAACAAACCTTATGGGAAAACAAACCCTGCGGGAAAACCAACCTTGTGGGAAAACAAACCCTGCGGGAAAACCAACCTTGTGGGGAAACAAACCTTTCGGGAAAACTAACCTTGTGGGAAAACAAACCCTGCGGGAAAACGAACCTTGTGGGAAAACAAACCTTGTGGGAAAACAAACCTTGTGGGAAAACAAACCTTGTGGGGAAAACAAACCTTGGGGGGAACAAACCTTGCGGGGAAACTAACCTTGTGGGAAAACAAACCCTGCGGGAAAACCAACCTTGTGGGAAAGTGAACCTTTTGGTAAAACCAACACAGTGGGAAAACAAACCTTGTGGGAAAACCAACCTTGGGGGAAAACAAACCTTGTGGGGAAACAAAGCTAGTGGGAAAACAAACATTGTGAGAAAACAATCCTTGTGGGAAAACAATCCTTGGGGGGAAACAACCTTGCGGGGAAACTAACCTTGTGGGAAAACAAACCCTGCGGGAAAACAAACCTTGTGGAAAACCAACCTTGTGGGGAAACAAACCTTTCGGAAAACTAACCTTGTGGGAAAACAAACCCTGCGGGAAAACGAACCTTGTGGGAAAACAAACCTTGTGGGAAAACAAACCTTGTGGGAAAACAAACCTTGTGAGAAAACAAACCTTGTGGGAAAACCAACCTTATGGGTGAAACAAACCCTGCGGGAAAACCAACCTTGTGGGAAAACCAACCATGCGGGAAAGCGAACCTTTTGGAAAAACCAACACAGTGGGAAAACAAACCTTGTGCAGAAAACAATCCTTGTGGGAAAACAAACCTTGTGGGGAAACAAACCTTGTGGGGAAACAAAACCTTGTGAGAAAACTAACCTTGTGGAAAACTAACCTTGCGGGAAAACTAACCTTGTGGGAAAACAAACCCTGCGGAAAACCAACCTTGTGGGAAAACCAACCTTGTGGGGAAAAAAACCTTTCGGGAAAACAAACCTTGTGGGAAAACAAACCTTGTGGGAAAACAAACCTTGTGGAAAACAAACCTTATGGGGAAAGCAACCCTGCGGGAAAACCAACCTTGGGGGAAAACAAACCTTGTGGGGAAACAAACCTAGTGGGAAAACAAACCTTGTGAGAAAACAATCCTTGTGGGAAAACAAACCTTGGGGGGAAACAAACCTTGCGGGGAAACTAACCTTGTGGGAAAACAAACCCTGCGGGAAAACAAACCTTGTGGAAAACCAACCTTGTGGGAAACAAACCTTTCGGGAAAACTAACCTTGTGGGAAAACAAACCCTGCGGGAAAACGAACCTTGTGGGAAAACAAACCTTGTGGGAAAACAAACCTTGTGGGAAAACAAACCTTGGGGGGAAACAAACCCTGCGGGGAAACTAACCTTGTGGGAAAACAAACCCTGCGGGAAAACCAACCTTGTGGGGAAACAAACCTTTCGGAAAACTAACCTTGTGGGAAAACAAACCCTGCGGGAAAACGAACCTAGTGGGAAAAGAAACCTTGTGAGAAAACAATCCTTGTGGGAAAACAAACCTTGGGGGGAAACAAACCTTGCGGGGAAACTAACTTGTGGGAAAACAAACCCTGCGGGAAAACCAACCTTGTGGGGAAACAAACCTTTCGGGAAAACTAACCTTGTGGGAAAACAAACCCTGCGGGAAAACGAACCTTGTGGGAAAACAAACCTTGTGAGAAAACAATCCTTGTGAGAAAACAATCCTTGTGGGGAAAACAAACCTTGGGGGGAAACAAACCTTGCGGGGAAACTAACCTTGTGGGAAAACAAACCCTGCGGGAAAACCAACCTTGTGGGGAAACAAACCTTTCGGAAAACTAACCTTGTGGGAAAACAAACCCTGCGGGAAAACGAACCTTGTGGGAAAACAAACCTTGTGGGAAAACAAACCTTGTGGGAAAACAAACCTTGTGAGAAAACAAACCTTGTGGGAAAACCAACCTTATGGGGAAACAAACCCTGCGGGAAAACCAACCTTGTGGGAAAACCAACCTTGCGGGAAAGCGAACCTTTTGGGAAAACCAACACAGTGGGAAAACAAACCTTGTGAGAAAACAATCCTTGTGGGAAAACAAACCTTGTGGGGAAACAAACCTTGTGGGAAACAAACCTTGTGGGAAAACTAGCCTTGTGGAAAAGAAACCTTGTGGGAAAACCAACCTTATGGGGAAAGCAACCCTGCGGGAAAACCAACCTTATGGGAAAACCAACCTTGTGGGAAAGCGAACCTTTTGGGAAAACCAACACAGTGGGAAAAAAACCTTGTGGGAAAACCAACCTTGCGGGAAAACCAACCTTGGGGGAAAACAAACCTTGTGGGGAAAACAAACCTAGTGGGAAAACAAACCTTGTGAGAAAACAATCCTTGTGGGAAACAAACCTTGGGGGGAAACAAACCTTGCGGGGAAACTAACCTTGTGGGAAAACAAACCCTGCGGGAAAACAAACCTTGTGGGAAAACCAACCTTGTGGGGAAACAAACCTTTCGGGAAAACTAACCTTGTGGGGAAAACAAACCCTGCGGGAAAACGAACCTTGTGGGAAAAAAAAACTATCGTGGGGAAAACAAACCTTGTGGGAAAACAAACCTTGTGAGAAAACAAACCTTGTGGGAAAACCAACCTTATGGGGAAACAAACCCTGCGGAGAAAACCAACCTTGTGGGAAAACCAACCTTGCGGGAAAGCGAACCTTTTGGAAAAACCAACACAGTGGGAAAACAAACCTTGTGAGAAAACAATCCTTGTGGGAAAACAAACCTTGTGGGGAAACAAACCTTGTGGGGAAACAAACCTTGTCAGAAAACTAACCTTGTGGGAAAACTAACCTTGTTGGAAAACAAACCCTGCGGGAAAACCAACCTTGTGGGAAAACCAACCTTGTGGGGAAACAAACCTTTCGGGAAAACAAACCTTGTGGGAAAACAATCCTTGTGGGAAAACAAACCTTGTGGGAAAACAAACCTTATGGGAAAGCAACCCTGCGGGAAAACCAACCTTGTGGGAAAACCAACCTTGTGGGAAAGCGAACCTTTTGGGAAAACCAACACAGTGGGACACAAACCTTGTGGGAAAACCAACCTTGCGGGAAAACCAACCTTGTGGGAAAACAAACCTTGTGGGAAAACAAACCTTGTGGGAAAACAAACCTTGTGGGAAAACAAACCTTATGGGAAAACAAACCCTGCGGGAAAACCAACCTTGTGGGAAAACAAACCCTGCGGGAAAACCAACCTTGTGGGGAAACAAACCTTTCGGGAAAACTAACCTTGTGGGAAAACAAACCCTGCGGAAAACGAACCTTGTGGGAAAACAAACCTTGTGAGAAAACAATCCTTGTGAGAAAACAATCCTTGTGGGAAAACAAACCTTGGGGGGAAACAAACCTTGCGGGGAAACTAACCTTGTGGGAAAACAAACCCTGCGGGAAAACCAACCTTGTGGGGAAACAAACCTTTCGGGAAAACTAACCTTGTGGGAAAACAAACCCTGCGGGAAAACGAACCTTGTGGGAAAACAAACCTTGTGGGAAAACAAACCTTGTGGGAAAACAAACCTTGTGAGGAAACAAACCTTGTGGGAAAACCAACCTTATGGGGAAACAAACCCTGCGGGAAAACCAACCTTGTGGGAAAACCAACCTTGCGGGAAAGCGAACCTTTTGGGAAAACCAACACAGTGGGAAAACAAACCTTGTGAGAAAACAATCCTTGTGGGAAAACAAACCTTGTGGGGAAACAAACCTTGTGGGGAAACAAACCTTGTGGGAAAACTAGCCTTGTGGGAAAAGAAACCTTGTGGGAAAACCAACCTTATGGGGAAAGCAACCCTGCGGGAAAACCAACCTTATGGGAAAACCAACCTTGTGGGAAAGCGAACCTTTTGGGAAAACCAACACAGTGGGAAAAAAACCTTGTGGGAAAACCAACCTTGCGGGAAAACCAACCTTGGGGGAAAACAAACCTTGTGGGGAAACAAACCTAGTGGGAAAACAAACCTTGTGAGAAAACAATCCTTGTGGGAAAACAAACCTTGGGGGGAAACAAACCTTGCGGGGAAACTAACCTTGTGGGAAAACAAACCCTGCGAGAAAACAAACCTTGTGGGAAAACCAACCTTGTGGGGAAACAAACCTTTCGGGAAAACTAACCTTGTGGGAAAACAAACCCTGCGGGAAAACGAACCTTGTCGGAAAAAAAAACTATGTGGGAAAACAAACCTTGTGGGAAAACAAACCTTGTGAGAAAACAAACCTTGTGGGAAAACCAACCTTATGGGGAAAACAAACCCTGCGGGAAAACCAACCTTGTGGGAAAACCAACCTTGCGGGAAAGCGAACCTTTTGGAAAAACCAACACAGTGGGAAAACAAACCTTGTGAGAAAACAATCCTTGTGGGAAAACAAACCTTGTGGGGAAACAAACCTTGTGGGGAAACAAACCTTGTCAGAAAACTAACCTTGTGGGAAAACTAACCTTGTTGGAAAACAAACCCTGCGGGAAAACCAACCTTGTGGGAAAACCAACTTTGTGGGGAAACAAACCTTTCGGGAAAACAAACCTTGTGGGAAAACAATCCTTGTGGGAAAACAAACCTTGTGGGAAAACAAACCTTATGGGGAAAGCAACCCTGCGGGAAAACCAACCTTGTGGGAAAACCAACCTTGTGGGAAAGCGAACCTTTTGGGAAAACCAACACAGTGGGAACACAAACCTTGTGGGAAAACCAACCTTGCGGGAAAACCAACCTTGTGGGAAAACAAACCTTGTGGGAAAACAAACCTTGTGGGAAAACAAACCTTGTGGGAAAACAAACCTTATGGGAAAACAAACCTTGTGGGGAAACAAACCTTGTGGGAAACCAACCTTGCGGGAACCTTGCGGGAAAGCGAACCTTTTGGGGAAAACCAACACAGTGGGAAAACAAACCTTGTGTGGGAAAACCAACCTTGCGGGAAAACCAACCTTGGGGGTGGGAAAACAAACCTTGTGGGAAAACCAACCTTGCGGGAAAACCAACCTTGGGGGAAAACAAACCTTGTGGGAAAACAAACCTTGTGGGGAAACAAACCTAGTGGGAAAACAATCCTTGTTGGAAAACAAACCTTGTGGGGAAACAAACCTTGCGGGAAAACTAAACTTGTGGGAAAACAAACCCTGCGGGAATACCAACCTTGTGGGAAAACCAACCTTGTGGGGAAACAAACCTTTCGGGAAAACAAACCTTGTGGGAAAACAAACCTTGTGGGAAAACAAACCTTGTGGGAAAACAAACCTTGTGGGAAAACAAACCTTGTGGGAAAACAAACCTTGTGAGAAAACAAACCTTGTGGGGAAACAAACCTAGTGGGAAAACAAACCTTGTGAGAAAACAAACCTTGTGGGAAAACCAACCTTATGGGAAAACAAACCTAGTGGGAAAACAAACCTTGTGGGGAAACAAACCTTATGGGAAAACAAACCTTGTGGGGAAACAAACCTTGTGGGAAAACCAACCTTGCGGGAAAGCGAACCTTTTGGGAAAACCAACACAGTGGGAAAACAAACCTTGTGTTAAAACCAACCTTGCGGGAAAACCAACCTTGGGGGAAAACAAAGCTTGTGGGAAAACAAACCTTGTGGGAAAACCAACCTAGTGGGAAAAACAACCTAGTGGGAAAACAAACCTTGTGAGAAAACAAACCTTGTGGGAAAACCAACCTTATGGGTAAAGCAACCCTGCGGGAAAACCAACCTTGTGGTAAAACCAACCTTGTGGGAAAGCGAACCTTTTGGGAAAACCAACACAGTGGGAAAACAAACCTTGTGGGAAAACCAACCTTGCGGGAGAACCAACCTTGGGGGAAAACAAAGCTTGTGGGAAAACAAACCTTGTGGGAAAAACAACCTAGTGGGAAAAAACAACCTAGTGGGAAAACAAACCTTGTGAGAAAACAAACCTTGTGGGAAAACCAACCTTATGGGGAAAGCAACCCTGCGGGAAAACCAACCTTGTGGGAAAACCAACCTTGTGGGAAAGCGAACCTTTTGGTAAAACCAACACAGTGGGAAAACAAACCTTGTGGGAAAACCAACCTTGCGGGAAAACCAACCTTGGGGGAAAACAAACCTTGTGGGAAAACAAACCTTGTGGGGAAACAAACCTAGTGGGAAAACAATCCTTGTGGGAAAACAAACCTTGTGGGGAAACATACCTTGCGGGAAAACTAAACTTGTGGGAAAACAAACCCTGCGGGAATACCAACCTTGTGGGAAAACCAACCTTGTGGGGAAACAAACCTTTCGGGAAAACAAACCTTGTGGGAAAACAAACCTTGTGGGAAAACAAACCTTGTGGGAAAACAAACCTTGTGGGAAAACAAACCTTGTGGGAAAACAAACCTTGTGAGAAAACAAACCTTGTGGGGAAACAAACCTAGTGGGAAAACAAACCTTGTGAGAAAACAAACCTTGTGGGAAAACCAACCTTATGGGAAAACAAACCTAGTGGGAAAACAAACCTTGTGGGGAAACAAACCTTATGGGAAAACAAACCTTGTGGGGAAACAAACCTTGTGGGAAAACCAACCTTGCGGGAAATCGAACCTTTTGGGAAAACCAACACAGTGGGAAAACAAACCTTGTGTTAAAACCAACCTTGCGGGAAAACCAACCTTGGGGGAAAACAAAGCTTGTGGGAAAACAAACCTTGTGGGAAAACCAACCTAGTGGGAAAAACAACCTAGTGGGAAAACAAACCTTGTGAGAAAACAAACCTTGTGGGAAAACCAACCTTATGGGTAAAGCAACCCTGCGGGAAAACCAACCTTGTGGGAAAACCAACCTTGTGGGAAAGCGAACCTTTTGGGAAAACCAACACAGTGGGAAAACAAACCTTGTGGGAAAACCAACCTTGCGGGAAAACCAACCTTGGGGGAAAGCAAACCTTGTGGGAAAACAAACCTTGTGGGGAAACAAACCTAGTAGGAAATCAAACTTTGTGAGAAAACAATCCTTGTGGGAAAACAAACCTTGTGGGAAAACAAACCTTGCGGGAAAACTAACCTTGTGGGAAAACAAACCCTGCGGGAAAACCAACCTTGTGGGAAAACCCACCTTGTGGGGAAACAAACCTTTCGGGAAAACTAACCTTGTGGGAAAACAAACCCTGCGGGAAAACCAACCTTGTGGGAAAACAAACCTTGTGGGTAAACAAACCTTGTGGGAAAACAAACCTTGTGGGAAAACCAACCTAGTGGGAAAACAAACCTTGCGAGAAAACAAACCTTGTTGGAAAACCAACCTTATGGGGAAACAAACCCTGCGGGAAAACCAACCTTGTGGGAAAACCAACCTTGCGGGAAAGCGAACCTTTTGGGAAAACCAACACAGTGGGAAAACAAACCTTGTGAGAAAACAATCCTTGTGGAAAAACAAACCTTGTGGGGAAACAAACCTTGTGGGAAAACTAACCTTGTGGGAAAACAAACCTTGTGGGGAAACAAACCTTATGGGAAAACAAACCTTGTGGGGAAACAAACCTTGTGGGAAAACCAACCTTGCGGGAAAGCGAACCTTTTGGGAAAACCAACACAGTGGGAAAACAAACCTTGTGTTAAAACCAACCTTGCGGGAAAACCAACCTTGGGGGAAAACAAAGCTTGTGGGAAAACAAACCTTGTGGGAAAACCAACCTAGTGGGAAAAACAACCTAGTGGGAAAACAAACCTTGTGAGAAAACAAACCTTGTGGGAAAACCAACCTTATGGGTAAAGCAACCCTGCGGGAAAACCAACCTTGTGGTAAAACCAACCTTGTGGGAAAGCGAACCTTTTGGGAAAACCAACACAGTGGGAAAACAAACCTTGTGGGAAAACCAACCTTGCGGGAGAACCAACCTTGGGGGAAAACAAAGCTTGTGGGAAAACAAACCTTGTGGGAAAACCAACCTAGTGGGAAAAAACAACCTAGTGGGAAAACAAACCTTGTGAGAAAACCAACCTTGTGGGAAAACCAACCTTATGGGGAAAGCAACCCTGCGGGAAAACCAACCTTGTGGGAAAACCAACCTTGTGGGAAAGCGAACCTTTTGGTAAAACCAACACAGTGGGAAAACAAACCTTGTGGGAAAACCAACCTTGCGGGAAAACCAACCTTGGGGGAAAACAAACCTTGTGGGAAAACAAACCTTGTGGGGAAACAAACCTAGTGGGAAAACAATCCTTGTGGGAAAACAAACCTTGTGGGGAAACATACCTTGCGGGAAAACTAAACTTGTGGGAAAACAAACCCTGCGGGAATACCAACCTTGTGGGAAAACCAACCTTGTGGGGAAACAAACCTTTCGGGAAAACAAACCTTGTGGGAAAACAAACCTTGTGGGAAAACAAACCTTGTGGGAAAACAAACCTTGTGGGAAAACAAACCTTGTGGGAAAACAAACCTTGTGAGAAAACAAACCTTGTGGGGAAACAAACCTAGTGGGAAAACAAACCTTGTGAGAAAACAAACCTTGTGGGAAAACCAACCTTATGGGAAAACAAACCTAGTGGGAAAACAAACCTTGTGGGGAAACAAACCTTATGGGAAAACAAACCTTGTGGGGAAACAAACCTTGTGGGAAAACCAACCTTGCGGGAAATCGAACCTTTTGGGAAAACCAACACAGTGGGAAAACAAACCTTGTGTTAAAACCAACCTTGCGGGAAAACCAACCTTGGGGGAAAACAAAGCTTGTGGGAAAACAAACCTTGTGGGAAAACCAACCTAGTGGGAAAAACAACCTAGTGGGAAAACAAACCTTGTGAGAAAACAAACCTTGTGGGAAAACCAACCTTATGGGTAAAGCAACCCTGCGGGAAAACCAACCTTGTGGGAAAACCAACCTTGTGGGAAAGCGAACCTTTTGGGAAAACCAACACAGTGGGAAAACAAACCTTGTGGGAAAACCAACCTTGCGGGAAAACCAACCTTGGGGGAAAGCAAACCTTGTGGGAAAACAAACCTTGTGGGGAAACAAACCTAGTAGGAAATCAAACTTTGTGAGAAAACAATCCTTGTGGGAAAACAAACCTTGTGGGAAAACAAACCTTGCGGGAAAACTAACCTTGTGGGAAAACAAACCCTGCGGGAAAACCAACCTTGTGGGAAAACCCACCTTGTGGGGAAACAAACCTTTCGGGAAAACTAACCTTGTGGGAAAACAAACCCTGCGGGAAAACCAACCTTGTGGGAAAACAAACCTTGTGGGTAAACAAACCTTGTGGGAAAACAAACCTTGTGGGAAAACCAACCTAGTGGGAAAACAAACCTTGCGAGAAAACAAACCTTGTTGGAAAACCAACCTTATGGGGAAACAAACCCTGCGGGAAAACCAACCTTGTGGGAAAACCAACCTTGCGGGAAAGCGAACCTTTTGGGAAAACCAACACAGTGGGAAAACAAACCTTGTGAGAAAACAATCCTTGTGGAAAAACAAACCTTGTGGGGAAACAAACCTTGTGGGAAAACTAACCTTGTGGGAAAACAAACCTTGCGGGAAAACTAACCTTGTGGGAAAACAAACCCTGCGGGAAAACAAACCTTGTGGGAAAACAAACCTTGTGGGGAAACAAACCTTTCTGGAAAACCAACCTTGTGGCAAAACAAACCTTGTGGGAAAACAAACCTTGTGGGAAAACAAACCTTATGGGAAAACAAACCTTGTGAGAAAACAAACCTTGTGGGGAAACAAACCTAGTGGTACAAACCTACAAACCTTGTGGGGAAACAAACCTTGTGGGAAAACAAACCTTGTGGGAAAACCAACCTTATGGGGAAAGCCAACCCTGCGGGAAAACCAACCTTGTGGGAAAACCAACCTTGTGGGAAAACCAACCTTGTGGGAAAGCGAACCTTTTGGGAAAACCAACACAGTGGGAAAACAAACCTTGTGGGAAAACAAACCTTGTGGGGAAACAAACCTTGCGGGAAAACTAACCTTGTGGGAAAACAAACCCTGCGGGAAAACCAACCTTGGGGGAAAACAAAGCTTGTGGGAAAACAAACCTTGTGGGAAAACCAACCTAGTGGGAAAAACAACCTAGTGGGAAAACAAACCTTGTGAGAAAACAAACCTTGTGGGAAAACCAACCTCATGGGGAAAGCAACCCTGCGGAAAGAAAACCTTGTGGGAAAACCAACCTTGTGGGAAAACCAACCTTGTGGGAAAGCGAACCTTTTGGGAAAACCAACACAGTGGGAAAACAAACCTTGTGGGAAAACAAACCTTGTGGGGAAACAAACCTTGCGGGAAAACTAACCTTGTGGGAGAACAAACCCTGCGGGAAAACCAACCTTGTGGGAAAACCAACCTTGTGGGGAAACAAACCTTTCGGGAAAACCAACCTTGTGGGAAAACAAACCTTGCGGGAAAACTAACCTTGTGGGAAAACAAACCCTGCGGGAAAACCAACCTTGTGGGAAAACCAACCTTGTGGGGAAACAAACCTTTCGGGAAAACCAACCTTGTGGGAAATCAAACATTGTGTTAAATCAGACATTGTGGGAAAACTAACCTTGCGGGAAAACCAACCTTGTGGGAAAACCAACCTTATGGGAAAACCAACCTTGCGCGAAAACCAACCTTGGGGGAAAACAAACCTTGTGGGTAAACAAACCTTGTGGGAAAACAAACTTTGTGGGAAAACCAACCTAGTGGGAAAACAAACCTTGTGAGAATACAAACCTTTTGGGAAAACCAACCTTATGGGGAAACAAACCCTGCGGGAAAACCAACCTTGTGGGAAAACCAACCTTGCGGGAAAGCGAACCTTTTGGGAAAACCAACACAGTGGGAAAACAAACCTTGTGGGAAAACAATCCTTGTGGGAAAACAAACCTTGTGGGGAAACAAACCTTGTGGGGAAACAAACCTTGTGGGAAAACTAACCTTGTGGGAAAACAAACCTTGCGGGAAAACTAACCTTGTGGGAAAACAAACCCTGCGGGAAAACAAACCTTGTGGGAAAACCAACCTTGTGGGGAAACAAACCTTTCTGGAAAACCAGCCTTGTGGCAAAACAAACCTTGTGGGAAAACAAACCTTGTGGGAAAACAAACCTTGTGGGAAAACAAACCTTTTGAGAAAACAAACCTTGTGGGGAAAACAAACCTAGTGGGAACACAAACCTTGTGAGAAAACAAACCTTGTGGGAAAATCAACCTTGCGGGAAAGCGAACCTTGCGGGAAAGCGAACCTCTTGGGAAAACCAACACAGTGGGAAAACAAACCTTGTGAGAAAACAATCCTTGTGGGAAAACAAACCTTGTGGGGAAACAAACCTTGTGGGAAAACTAACCTTGTGGGAAAACAAACCTTGCGGGAAAACTAACCTTGTGGGAAAACAAACCCTGCGGGAAAACCAGCCTTGTGGGAAAACCAACCTTGTGGGGAAACAAACCTTTCGGGAAAACCAACCTTGTGGGAAAACAAACCTTGTGAGAAAACAAACATTGTGGGGAAACAAACCTTGTGGGAAAACCAGCCTTGCGGGAAAGCGAACCTTTTGGGAAAACCAACCTTATGGGGAAAGCAACCCTGCGGGAAAACCAACCTTGTGGGAAAACCAACCTTGTGGGAAAACCAACCTTTTGGGAAAGCGAACCTTTTGGGAAAACCAACACAGTGGGAAAACAAACCTTGTGGGAAAACAAACATTGTGGGGAAACAAACCTTGTGGGAAAACCAGCCTTGCGGGAAAGCGAACCTTTTGGGAAAACCAACCTTATGGGGAAAGCAACCCTGCGGGAAAACCAACCTTGTGGGAAAACCAACCTTGTGGGAAAACCAACCTTTTGGGAAAGCGAACCTTTTGGGAAAACCAACACATTGGGAAAACAAACCTTGTGGGAAAACAAACCTTGTGGGGAAACAAACCTTGCGGGAAAACTAACCTTGTGGGAAAACAAACCCTGCGGGAAAACCAACCTTGTGGGAAAACCAACCTTGTGGGGAAACAAACCTTTCGGGAAAACCAACCTTGTGGGAAAACAAACCTTGTGGGAAAACAAACCTTGTGGGGAAACAAACCTTGTGGGAAAACTAACCTTGCGGGAAAGCGAACCTTTTGGGAAAACCAACACAGTGGCAAAACAAACCTTGTGGGTAAACTAACCTTGCGGGAAAACCAACCTTGGGGGAAAACAAAGCTTGTGGGAAAACAAACCTTGTGGGAAAACCAACCTAGTGGGAAAAACAAACTTGGGGGAAAACAAAGCTTGTGGGAAAACAAACCTTGTGGGAAAACCAACCTAGTGGGAAAAACAACCTAGTGGGAAAACAAACCTTGTGAGAAAACAAACCTTGTGGGAAAACCAACCTTATGGGGAAAGCAACCCTGCGGGAAAACCAACCTTGTGGGAAAACCAACCTTGTGGGAAAACCAACATTGTGGGAGAGCGAACCTTTTGGGAAAACCAACACAGTGGGAAAACAAACCTTGTGGGAAAACAAACCTTGTAGGGAAACAAACCTTGCGGAAAAACTAACCTTGTGGGAAAACAAACCCTGCGGGAAAACCAACCTTGGGGGAAAACCAACCTTGCGGGAAAGCGAACCTTTTGGGAAAACCAACACAGTGGGAAAACAAACCTTGTGAGAAAACAATCCTTGTGGGAAAACAAACCTTGTGGGGAAACAAACCTTGTGGGGAAACAAACCTTGTGGGAAAACTAACCTTGTGGGAAAACAAACCTTGCGGGAAAACTAACCTTGTGGGAAAACAAACCCTGCGGGAAAACAAACCTTGTGGGAAAACCAACCTTATGGGGAAAGCAACCCTGCGGGAAAACCAACCTTGTGGGAAAACCAACCTTGTGGGAAAACCAACCTTGTGGGAAAGCGAACCTTTTGGGAAAACCAACACAGTGGGAAAACAAACCTTGTGTGAAAACAAACCTTGCGGGAAAACTAACCTTGTGGGAAAACAAACCCTGCGGGAAAACAAACCTTGTGGGAAAACCAACCTTGTGGGGAAACAAACCTTTCTGGAAAACCAACCTTGTGGCAAAACAAACCTTGTGGGAAAACAAACCTTGTGGGAAAACAAACCTTGTGGGAAAACAAACCTTGTGAGAAAACAAACCTTGTGGGGAAACAAACCTAGTGGGAAAAACATACCTTGTGAGAAAACAAACCTTGTGGGAAAACCAACCTTGCGGGAAAGCGAACCTTGCGGGAAAGCGAACCTCTTGGGAAAACCAACACAGTGGGAAAACAAACCTTGTGAGAAAACAATCCTTGTGGGAAAACAAACCTTGTGGGGAAACAAACCTTGTGGGGAAACAAACCTTGTGGGAAAACTAACCTTGTGGGAAAACAAACCTTGCGGGAAAACTAACCTTGTGGGAAAACAAACCCTGCGGGAAAACCAGCCTTCTGGGAAAACCAACCTTGTGGGGAAACAAACCTTTCGGGAAAACCAACCTTGTGGGAAAACAAACCTTGTGAGAAAACAAACATTGTGGGGAAACAAACCTTGTGGGAAAACCAGCCTTGCGGGAAAGCGAACCTTTTGGGAAAACCAAGACAGTGGGAAAACAAACCTTGTGAGAAAACAATCCTTGTGGGAAAACAAACCTTGTGGGGAAACAAACCTTGTGGGGAAACAAACCTTGTGGGAAAACTAACCTTGTGGGAAAACAAACCTTGCGGGAAAACTAACCTTGTGGGAAAACAAACCCTGCGGGAAAACCAGCCTTGTGGGAAAACCAACCTTGTGGGGAAACAAACCTTTCGGGAAAACCAGCCTTGCGGGAAAGCGAACCTTTTGGGGAAACCAACCTTATGGGGAAAGCAACCCTGCGGGAAAACCAACCTTGTGGGAGAACCAACCTTGTGGGAAAACCAACCTTTTGGGAAAGCGAACCTTTTGGGAAAACCAACACAGTGGGAAAACAAACCTTGTGGGAAAACAAACCTTGTGGGGAAACAAACCTTGCGGGAAAACTAACCTTGTGGGAAAACAAACCCTGCGGGAAAACCAACCTTGTGGGGAAACAAACCTTGTGGGAAAACCAACCTTGTGAGAAAACTAACGCTGTGGGAAAACCAACCTTGTGGGAAAACAAACAAATCTTGTGGGAAAACCAACCTAGTGGGAAAACCACCTTGCGGGAAAGCGAACCTTTTGGGAAAACCAAGACAGTGGGAAAACAAACCTTGTGAAAACCAATCCTTGAAAACAAAAACAAACCTTGTGGGGAAACAAACCTTGTGGGAAAACCCTTGTGGGAAAACAAACCTTGCGGGAAAACTAACCTTGTGGGAAAGCAAAACCCTGCGGGAAAACCAACCTTGTGGGAAAACAAACCTTGTGGGAAAACAAACCTTGTGGGAAAGCGAACCTTTTGGGAAAACCAACACAGTGGGAAAACAAACCTTGCGGGAAAACCAACCTTGTGGGGAAAAAACCAACACAGTGGGAAAACAAACCTTGTGGGAAAACAAACCTTGTGGGAAAACAAACCTTGTAACCTTGTGGGAAAACAAACCTTCAAACCTTGTGGGAAAACAAACCTTGTGGGGAAACAAACCTTGCGGGAAAACTAACCTTGTGGGAAAACAAACCCTGCGGGAAAACCAACCTTGGGGGAAAACAAAGCTTGTGGGAAAACAAACCTTGTGGGAAAACCAACCTAGTGGGAAAAACAACCTAGTGGGAAAACAAACCTTGTGAGAAAACAAACCTTGTGGGAAAACCAACCTTATAGGGAAAGCAACCCTGCGGGAAAACCAACCTTGTGCGAAAACCAACCTTGTGGGAAAACCAACCTTGTGGGAAAGCGAACCTTTTGGGAAAACCAACACAGTGGGAAAACAAACCTTGTGGGAAAACAAACCTTGTGGGGAAACAAACCTTGCGGGAAAACTAACCTTGTGGGAAAACAAACCCTGCGGGAAAACCAACCTTGTGGGAAAACCAACCTTGTGGGGAAACAAACCTTTCGGGAAAACCAACCTTGTGGGAAAACAAACCTTGCGGGAAAACTAACCTTGTGGGAAAACAAACCCTGCGGGAAAACCAACCTTGTGGGAAAACCATCCTTGTGGGGAAACAAACCTTTCGGGAAAACAAACCTTGTGAGAAAACAAACCTTGTGGGAAAACCAACCTTGCGGGAAAGCGAACCTTGCGGGAAAGCGAACCTCTTGGGAAAACCAACACAGTGGGAAAACAAACCTTGTGAGAAAACAATCCTTGTGGGAAAACAAACCTTGTGGGGAAACAAACCTTGTGGGGAAACAAACCTTGTGGGAAAACTAACCTTGTGGGAAAACAAACCTTGCGGGAAAACTAACCTTGTGGGAAAACAAACCCTGCGGGAAAACCAGCCTTGTGGGAAAACCAACCTTGTGGGGAAACAAACCTTTCGGGAAAACCAACCTTGTGGGAAAACAAACCTTGTGAGAAAACAAACATTGTGGGGAAACAAACCTTGTGGGAAAAACAACCTAGTGGGAAAACAAACCTTGTGAGAAAACAAACCTTGTGGGAAAACCAACCTTATGGGTAAAGCAACCCTGCGGGAAAACCAACCTTGTGGGAAAACCAACCTTGTGGGAAAGCGAACCTTTTGGGAAAACCAACACAGTGGGAAAACAAACCTTGTGGGAAAACCAACCTTGCGGGAAAACCAACCTTGGGGGAAAGCAAACCTTGTGGGAAAACAAACCTTGTGGGGAAACAAACCTAGTAGGAAATCAAACCTTGTGAGAAAACAATCCTTGTGGGAAAACAAACCTTGTGGGGAAACAAACCTTGCGGGAAAACTAACCTTGTGGGAAAACAAACCCTGCGGGAAAACCAACCTTGTGGGAAAACCCACCTTGTGGGGAAACAAACCTTTCGGGAAAACTAACCTTGTGGGAAAACAAACCGTGCGGGAAAACCAACCTTGTGGGAAAACAAACCTTGTGGGTAAACAAACCTTGTGGGAAAACAAACCTTGTGGGAAAACCAACCTAGTGGGAAAACAAACCTTGTGAGAAAACAAACCTTGTGGGAAAACCAACCTTATGGGGAAACAAACCCTGCGGGAAAACCAACCTTGTGGGAAAACCAACCTTGCGGGAAAGCGAACCTTTTGGGAAAACCAACACAGTGGGAAAACAAACCTTGTGAGAAAACAATCCTTGTGGAAAAACAAACCTTGTGGGGAAACAAACCTTGTGGGGAAACAAACCTTGTGGGAAAACTAACCTTGTGGGAAAACAAACCTTGCGGGAAAACTAACCTTGTGGGAAAACAAACCCTGCGGGAAAACAAACCTTGTGGGAAAACCAACCTTGTGGGGAAACAAACCTTTCTGGAAAACCAACCTTGTGGCAAAACAAACCTTGTGGGAAAACAAACCTTGTGGGAAAACAAACCTTGTGGGAAAACAAACCTTGTGAGAAAACAAACCTTGTGGGGAAACAAACCTAGTGGGAAAACAAACCTTGTGAGAAAACAAACCTTGTGGGAAAACCAACCTTGCGGGAAAGCGAACCTTGCGGGAAAGCGAACCTCTTGGGAAAACCAACACAGTGGGAAAACAAACCTTGTGAGAAAACAATCCTTGTGGGAAAACAAACCTTGTGGGGAAACAAACCTTGTGGGGAAACAAACCTTGTGGGAAAACAAACCTTGTGAGAAAACAAACCTTGTGGGGAAACAAACCTAGTGGGAAAACAAACCTTGTGAGAAAACAAACCTTGTGGGAAAACCAACCTTGCGGGAAAGCGAACCTTGCGGGAAAGCGAACCTCTTGGGAAAACCAACACAGTGGGAAAACAAACCTTGTGAGAAAACAATCCTTGTGGGAAAACAAACCTTGTGGGGAAACAAACCTTGTGGGGAAACAAACCTTGTGGGGAAACAAACCTTGTGGGAAAACTAACCTTGTGGGAAAACAAACCTTGTGGGGAAACAAACCTTGTGGGGAAACAAACCTTGTGGGAAAACAAACCTTGTGAGAAAACAATCCTTGTGGGAAAACAAACCTTGTGGGGAAACAAACCTTGTGGGGAAACAAACCTTGTGGGGAAACAAACCTTGTGGGAAAACAAACCTTGTGGGAAAACCAACCTTATGGGGAAAGCAACCCTGCGGGAAAACCAACCTTGTGGGAAAACCAACCTTGTGGGAAAACCAACCTTGTGGGAAAGCGAACCTTTTGGGAAAACCAACACAGTGGGAAAACAAACCTTGTGGGAAAACAAACCTTGTGGGGAAACAAACCTTGCGGGAAAACTAACCTTGTGGGAAAACAAACCCTGCGGGAAAACCAACCTTGGGGGAAAACAAAGCTTGTGGGAAAACAAACCTTGTGGGAAAACCAACCTAGTGGGAAAAACAACCTAGTGGGAAAACAAACCTTGTGAGAAAACAAACCTTGTGGGAAAACCAACCTCATGGGGAAAGCAACCCTGCGGAAAGCCAACCTTGTGGGAAAACCAACCTTGTGGGAAAACCAACCTTGTGGGAAAGCGAACCTTTTGGGAAAACCAACACAGTGGGAAAACAAACCTTGTGGGAAAACAAACCTTGTGGGGAAACAAACCTTGCGGGAAAACTAACCTTGTGGGAGAACAAACCCTGCGGGAAAACCAACCTTGTGGGAAAAGCAACCTTGTGGGGAAACAAACCTTTCGGGATAACCAACCTTGTGGGAAAACAAACCTTGCGGGAAAACTAACCTTGTGGGAAAACAAACCCTGCGGGAAAACCAACCTTGTGGGAAAACCAACCTTGTGGGGAAACAAACCTTTCGGGAAAACCAACCTTGTGGGAAAACAAACATTGTGTTAAATCAGACATTGTGGGAAAACTAACCTTGCGGGAAAACCAACCTTGTGGGAAAACCAACCTTATGGGAAAACCAACCTTGCGCGAAAACCAACCTTGGGGGAAAACAAACCTTGTGGGTAAACAAACCTTGTGGGAAAACAAACCTTGTGGGAAAACCAACCTAGTGGGAAAACAAACCTTGTGAGAATACAAACCTTTTGGGAAAACCAACCTTATGGGGAAACAAACCCTGCGGGAAAACCAACCTTGTGGGAAAACCAACCTTGCGGGAAAGCGAACCTTTTGGGAAAACCAACACAGTGGGAAAACAAACCTTGTGGGAAAACAATCCTTGTGGGAAAACAAACCTTGTGGGGAAACAAACCTTGTGGGGAAACAAACCTTGTGGGAAAACTAACCTTGTGGGAAAACAAACCTTGCGGGAAAACTAACCTTGTGGGAAAACAAACCCTGCGGGAAAACAAACCTTGTGGGAAAACCAACTTTGTGGGGAAACAAACCTTTCTGGAAAACCAGCCTTGTGGCAAAACAAACCTTGTGGGAAAACAAACCTTGTGGGAAAACAAACCTTGTGGGAAAACAAACCTTTTGAGAAAACAAACCTTGTGGGGAAACAAACCTAGTGGGAACACAAACCTTGTGAGAAAACAAACCTTGTGGGAAAATCAACCTTGCGGGAAAGCGAACCTTGCGGGAAAGCGAACCTCTTGGGAAAACCAACACAGTGGGAAAACAAACCTTGTGAGAAAACAATCCTTGTGGGAAAACAAACCTTGTGGGGAAACAAACCCTTGTGGGAAAACGTGGGAAAACCCTAGTGGGAAAACAAACCTTGTGAGTAAACAAACCCTTGTGGGAAAACCAACCTTGTGGGGAAACAAACCTTTCGGGAAAACCAACCTTGTGGGAAAACAAACCTTGTGAGAAAACAAACATTGTGGGGAAACGAAAACCAACACTTGTTGTGGGAAAACCAACCTTGTGGGGAAAACCAACCTTGCGGGAAAACTAACCTTGTGGGAAAACAAACCCTGCGGGAAAACGAACCTTTTGGGAAAACCAACAAAGTGGGAAAACAAACCTTGTGGGAAAACAAACCTTGTGGGGAAACAAACCTTGCGGGAAAACTAACCTTGTGGGAAAACAAACCCTGCGGGAAAACCAACCTTGTGGGAAAACCAACCTTGTGGGGAAACAAACCTTTCGGGAAAACCAACCTTGTGGGAAAACAAACCTTGTGGGAAAACAAACCTTGTGGGGAAACAAACCTTGTGGGAAAACCAACCTTGCGGGAAAGCGAACCTTTTGGGAAAACCAACACAGTGGGAAAACAAACCTTGTGGGTAAACTAACCTTGCGGGAAAACCAACCTTGGGGGAAAACAAAGCTTGTGGGAAAACAAACCTTGTGGGAAAACCAACCTAGTGGGAAAAAAACAAACTTGGGGGAAAACAAAGCTTGTGGGAAAACAAACCTTGTGGGAAAACCAACCTAGTGGGAAAAACAACCTAGTGGGAAAACAAACCTTGTGAGAAAACAAACCTTGTGGGAAAACCAACCTTATGGGGAAAGCAACCCTGCGGGAAAACCAACCTTGTGGGAAAACCAACCTTGTGGGAAAACCAACCTTGTGGGAAAGCGAACCTTTTGGGAAAACCAACACAGTGGGAAAACAAACCTTGTGGGAAAACAAACCTTGTAGGGAAACAAACCTTGCGGGAAAACTAACCTTGTGGGAAAACAAACCCTGCGGGAAAACCAACCTTGGGGGAAAACCAACCTTGCGGGAAAGCGAACCTTTTGGGAAAACCAACACAGTGGGAAAACAAACCTTGTGAGAAAACAATCCTTGTGGGAAAACAAACCTTGTGGGGAAACAAACCTTGTGGGGAAACAAACCTTGTGGGAAAACTAACCTTGTGGGAAAACAAACCTTGCGGGAAAACTAACCTTGTGGGAAAACAAACCCTGCGGGAAAACCAACCTTGGGGGAAAACCAACCTTGCGGGAAAGCGAACCTTTTGGGAAAACCAACCAGTGGGAAAACAAACCTTGTGAGAAAACAATCCTTGTGGGAAAACAAACCTTGTGGGGAAAACCAACCTTGTGGGAAAACAAACCTTGTGGGAAAACCAACCTTGTGGGAAAACCAACCTTGTGGGAAAACCAACCTTGTGGGAAAGCGAACCTTTTGGGAAAACCAACACAGTGGGAAAACAAACCTTGTGGGAAAACAAACCTTGCGGGAAAACTAACCTTGTGGGAAAACAAACCCTGCGGGAAAACAAACCTTGTGGGAAAACCAACCTTGTGGGGAAACAAACCTTTCTGGAAAACCAACCTTGTGGCAAAACAAACCTTGTGGGAAAACAAACCTTGTGGGAAAACAAACCTTGTGGGAAAACAAACCTTGTGAGAAAACAAACCTTGTGGGGAAACAAACCTAGTGGGAAAACATACCTTGTGAGAAAACAAACCTTGTGGGAAAACCAACCTTGCGGGAAAGCGAACCTTGCGGGAAAGCGAACCTCTTGGGAAAACCAACACAGTGGGAAAACAAACCTTGTGAGAAAACAATCCTTGTGGGAAAACAAACCTTGTGGGGAAACAAACCTTGTGGGGAAACAAACCTTGTGGGAAAACTAACCTTGTGGGAAAACAAACCTTGCGGGAAAACTAACCTTGTGGGAAAACAAACCCTGCGGGAAAACCAGCCTTCTGGGAAAACCAACCTTGTGGGGAAACAAACCTTTCGGGAAAACCAACCTTGTGGGAAAACAAACCTTGTGAGAAAACAAACATTGTGGGGAAACAAACCTTGTGGGAAAACCAGCCTTGCGGGAAAGCGAACCTTTTGGGAAAACCAAGACAGTGGGAAAACAAACCTTGTGAGAAAACAATCCTTGTGGGAAAACAAACCTTGTGGGGAAACAAACCTTGTGGGGAAACAAACCTTGTGGGAAAACTAACCTTGTGGGAAAACAAACCCTGCGGGAAAACCAACCTTGGGGGAAAACAAAGCTTGTGGGAAAACAAAGCTTGTGGGAAAACCAACCTAGTGGGAAAAACAACCTAGTGGGAAAACAAACCTTGTGAGAAAACAAACCTTGTGGGAAAACCAACCTTATAGGGAAAGCAACCCTGCGGGAAAACCAACCTTGTGCGAAAACCAACCTTGTGGGAAAACCAACCTTGTGGGAAAGCGAACCTTTTGGGAAAACCAACACAGTGGGAAAACAAACCTTGTGGGAAAACAAACCTTGTGGGTAAACAAACCTTGTGGGATACAAACCAACCTTGCGGGAAAACTAACCTTGTGGGAAAACAAACCTTGTGGGAAAACAAACCTTGTGGGGAAACAAACCTTGCGGGAAAACTAACCTTGTGGGAAAACAAACCCTGCGGGAAAACCAACCTTGTGGGAAAACCAACCTTGTGGGGAAACAAACCTTTCGGGAAAACCAACCTTGTGGGAAAACAAACCTTGCGGGAAAACTAACCTTGTGGGAAAACAAACCCTGCGGGAAAACCAACCTTGTGGGAAAACCATCCTTGTGGGGAAACAAACCTTTCGGGAAAACAAACCTTGTGAGAAAACAAACCTTGTGGGAAAACCAACCTTGCGGGAAAGCGAACCTTGCGGGAAAGCGAACCTCTTGGGAAAACCAACACAGTGGGAAAACAAACCTTGTGAGAAAACAATCCTTGTGGGAAAACAAACCTTGTGGGGAAACAAACCTTGTGGGGAAACAAACCTTGTGGGAAAACTAACCTTGTGGGAAAACAAACCTTGCGGGAAAACTAACCTTGTGGGAAAACAAACCCTGCGGGAAAACCAGCCTTGTGGGAAAACCAACCTTGTGGGGAAACAAACCTTTCGGGAAAACCAACCTTGTGGGAAAACAAACCTTGTGAGAAAACAAACATTGTGGGGAAACAAACATTGTGGGAAAACCAGCCTTGCGGGAAAGCGAACCTTTTGGGAAAACCAACCTTATGGGGAAAGCAACCCTGCGGGAAAACCAACCTTGTGGGAAAATCAACCTTGTGGGAAAACCAACCTTTTGGGAAAGCGAACCTTTTGGGAAAACCAACACAGTGGGAAAACAAACCTTGTGGGAAAACAAACCTTGTGGGGAAACAAACCTTGCGGGAAAACTAACCTTGTGGGAAAACAAACCCTGCGGGAAAACCAACCTTGTGGGAAAACCAACCTTGTGGGGAAACAAACCTTTCGGGAAAACCAAACTTGTGGGAAAACAAACCTTGTGGGAAAACAAACCTTGTGGGGAAACAAACCTTGTGGGAAAACCAACCTTGCGGGAAAGCGAACCTTTTGGGAAAACCAACACAGTGGGAAAACAAACCTTGTGAGAAAACAAACATTGTTGGGAAACAAACCTTGTGGGAAAACCAGCCTTGCGGAAAAGCGAACCTTTTGGGGAAACCAATCTTATGGGGAAAGCAACCCTGTGGGAAAACCAACCTTGTGGGAAAACCAACCTTGTGGGAAAACCAACCTTGTGGGAAAACCAACCTTTTGGGAAAGCGAACCTTTTGGGAAAACCAACACAGTGGGAAAACAAACCTTGTGGGAAAACAAACCTTGTGGGGAAACAAACCTTGCGGGAAAACTAACCTTGTGGGAAAACAAACCCTGCGGGAAACCAACCTTGTGGGGAAACAAACCTTGTGGGAAAACCAACCTTGTGAGAAAACTAACGCTGTGGGAAAACCAACATTGTGGGAAAACCAACCTAGAGGAAAAACAAATCTTGAGGGAAAACAAACCTTGTGGGAAAACAAACCTTGTGGGAAAGCGAACCTTTTGGGAAAACCAACACAGTGGGAAAACAAACCTTGTGGGAAAACCAACCTTGCGGGAAAACCAACCTTGGGGGAAAGCAAACCTTGTGGGAAAAAAAAACCTTGTGGGGAAACAAACCTAGTAGGAAATCAAACCTTGTGGGAAAACAAACCTTGTGGAAACAAACCTTGCGGGAAAACTAACCTTGTGGGAAAACAAACCCTGCGGGAAAACCAACCTTGGGGGAAAACAAAGCTTGTGGGAAAACAAACCTTGTGGGAAAACAAACCTAGTGGGAAAAACAACCTAGTGGGAAAACAAACCTCGTGAGAAAACAAACCTTGTGGGAAAACCAACCTTATAGGGAAAGCAACCCTGCGGAAAAACCAACCTTGTGCGAAAACCAACCTTGTGGGAAAACCAACCTTGTGGGAAAGCGAACCTTTTGGGAAAACCAACACAGTGGGAAAACAAACCTTGTGGGAAAACAAACCTTGCGGGAAAACTAACCTTGTGGGAAAACAAACCCTGTGGGAAAACCAACCTTGTGGGAAAACCAACCTTGTGGGGAAAAAAAACCTTTCGGGAAAACCAACCTTGTGGGAAAACAAACCTTGCGGGAAAACTAACCTTGTGGGAAAACAAACCCTGCGGGAAAACCAACCTTGTGGGAAAACCATCCTTGTGGGGAAACAAACCTTTCGGGAAAACAAACCTTGTGAGAAAACAAACCTTGTGGGAAAACCAACCTTGCGGGAAAGCGAACCTTGCGGGAAAGCGAACCTCTTGGGAAAACCAACACAGTGGGAAAACAAACCTTGTGAGAAAACAATCCTTGTGGGAAAACAAACCTTGTGGGGAAACAAACCTTGTGGGGAAACAAACCTTGTGGGAAAACTAACCTTGTGGGAAAACAAACCTTGCGGGAAAACTAACCTTGTGGGAAAACAAACCCTGCGGGAAAACCAGCCTTGTGGGAAAACCAACCTTGTGGGGAAACAAACCTTTCGGGAAAACCAACCTTGTGGGAAAACAAACCTTGTGAGAAAACAAACATTGTGGGGAAACAAACCTTGTGGGAAAACCAGCCTTGCGGGAAAGCGAACCTTTTGGGAAAACCAACCTTATGGGGAAAGCAACCCTGCGGGAAAACCAACCTTGTGGGAAAACCAACCTTGTGGGAAAACCAACCTTTTGGGAAAGCGAACCTTTTGGGAAAACCAACACAGTGGGAAAACAAACCTTGTGGGAAAACAAACCTTGTGGGGAAACAAACCTTGCGGGAAAACTAACCTTGTGGGAAAACAAACCCTGCGGGAAAACCAACCTTGTGGGAAAACCAACCTTGTGGGGAAACAAACCTTTCGGGAAAACCAAACTTGTGGGAAAACAGACCTTGTGGGAAAACAAACCTTGTGGGGAAACAAACCTTGTGGGAAAACCAACCTTGCGGGAAAGCGAACCTTTTGGGAAAACCAACACAGTGGGAAAACAAACCTTGTGAGAAAACAAACATTGTTGGGAAACAAACCTTGTGGGAAAACCAGCCTTGCGGGAAAGCGAACCTTTTGGGGAAACCAACCTTATGGGGAAAGCAACCCTGTGGGAAAACCAACCTTGTGGGAAAACCAACCTTGTGGGAAAACCAACCTTGTGGGAAAACCAACCTTTTGGGAAAGCGAGCCTTTTGGGAAAACCAACACAGTGGGAAAACAAACCTTGTGGGAAAACAAACCTTGTGGGGAAACAAACCTTGCGGGAAAACTAAACTTGTGGGGAAACAAACCTTGTGGGAAAACCAACCTTGCGGGAAAGCGAACCTTTTGGGAAAACCAACACAGTGGGAAAACAAACCTTGTGGGTAAACTAACCTTGCGGGAAAACCAACCTTGGGGGAAAACAAAGCTTGTGGGAAAACAAACCTTGAGGGAAAACCAACCTAGTGGGAAAAACAAACTTGGGGGAAAACAAAGCTTGTGGGAAAACAAACCTTGCGGGAAAACCAACCTTGGGGGAAAACAAAGCTTGTGGGAAAACAAACCTTGTGGGAAAACCAACCTAGTGGGAAAAACAAACTTGGGGGAAAACAAAGCTTGTGGGAAAACAAACCTTGTGGGAAAACCAACCTAGTGGGAAAAACAACCTAGTGGGAAAACAAACCTTGTGAGAAAACAAACCTTGTGGGAAAACCAACCTTATGGGGAAAGCAACCCTGCTGGAAAACCAACCTTGTGGGAAAACCAACCTTGTGGGAAAACCAACCTTGTGGGAAAGCGAACCTTTTGGGAAAACCAACACAGTGGGAAAACCAACCTTATAGGGAAAGCAACCCTGCGGGAAAACCAACCTTGTGCGAAAACCAACCTTGTGGGAAAACCAACCTTGTGGGAAAGCGAACCTTTTGGGAAAACCAACACAGTGGGAAAACAAACCTTGTGGGAAAACAAACCTTGTGGGGAAACAAACCTTGCGGGAAAACTAACCTTGTGGGAAAACAAACCCTGTGGGAAAACCAACCTTGTGGGAAAACCAACCTTGTGGGGAAAAAAAACCTTTCGGGAAAACCAACCTTGTGGGAAAACAAACCTTGCGGGAAAACTAACCTTGTGGGAAAACAAACCCTGCGGGAAAACCAACCTTGTGGGAAAACCATCCTTGTGGGGAAACAAACCTTTCGGGAAAACAAACCTTGTGAGAAAACAAACCTTGTGGGAAAACCAACCTTGCGGGAAAGCGAACCTTGCGGGAAAGCGAACCTCTTGGGAAAACCAACACAGTGGGAAAACAAACCTTGTGAGAAAACAATCCTTGTGGGAAAACAAACCTTGTGGGGAAACAAACCTTGTGGGGAAACAAACCTTGTGGGAAAACTAACCTTTCGGGAAAACCAACCTTGTGGGAAAACAAACCTTGTGAGAAAACAAACATTGTGGGGAAACAAACCTTGTGGGAAAACCAGCCTTGCGGGAAAGCGAACCTTTTGGGAAAACCAACCTTATGGGGAAAGCAACCCTGCGGGAAAACCAACCTTGTGGGAAAACCAACCTTGTGGGAAAACCAACCTTTTGGGAAAGCGAACCTTTTGGGAAAACCAACACAGTGGGAAAACAAACCTTGTGGGAAAACAAACCTTGTGGGGAAACAAACCTTGCGGGAAAACTAACCTTGTGGGAAAACAAACCCTGCGGGAAAACCAACCTTGTGGGAAAACCAACCTTGTGGGGAAACAAACCTTTCGGGAAAACCAAACTTGTGGGAAAACAAACCTTGTGGGAAAACAAACCTTGTGGGGAAACAAACCTTGTGGGAAAACCAACCTTGCGGGAAAGCGAACCTTTTGGGAAAACCAACACAGTGGGAAAACAAACCTTGTGAGAAAACAAACATTGTTGGGAAACAAACCTTGTGGGAAAACCAGCCTTGCGGGAAAGCGAACCTTTTGGGGAAACCAACCTTATGGGGAAAGCAACCCTGTGGGAAAACCAACCTTGTGGGAAAACCAACCTTGTGGGAAAACCAACCTTGTGGGAAAACCAACCTTTTGGGAAAGCGAGCCTTTTGGGAAAACCAACACAGTGGGAAAACAAACCTTGTGGGAAAACAAACCTTGTGGGGAAACAAACCTTGCGGGAAAACTAACCTTGTGGGGAAACAAACCTTGTGGGAAAACCAACCTTGCGGGAAAGCGAACCTTTTGGGAAAACCAACACAGTGGGAAAACAAACCTTGTGGGTAAACTAACCTTGCGGGAAAACCAACCTTGGGGGAAAACAAAGCTTGTGGGAAAACAAACCTTGTGGGAAAACCAACCTAGTGGGAAAAACAAACTTGGGGGAAAACAAAGCTTGTGGGAAAACAAACCTTGCGGGAAAACCAACCTTGGGGGAAAACAAAGCTTGTGGGAAAACAAACCTTGTGGGAAAACCAACCTAGTGGGAAAAACAAACTTGGGGGAAAACAAAGCTTGTGGGAAAACAAACCTTGTGGGAAAACCAACCTAGTGGGAAAAACAACCTAGTGGGAAAACAAACCTTGTGAGAAAACAAACCTTGTGGGAAAACCAACCTTATGGGGAAAGCAACCCTGCTGGAAAACCAACCTTGTGGGAAAACCAACCTTGTGGGAAATTCAACCTTGTGGGAAAGCGAACCTTTTGGGAAAACCAACACAGTGGGAAAACCAAACTTATAGGGAAAGCAACCCTGCGGGAAAACCAACCTTGTGCGAAAACCAACCTTGTGGGAAAACCAACCTTGTGGGAAAGCGAACCTTTTGGGAAAACCAACACAGTGGGAAAACAAACCTTGTGGGAAAACAAACCTTGTGGGGAAACAAACCTTGCGGGAAAACTAACCTTGTGGGAAAACAAACCCTGTGGGAAAACCAACCTTGTGGGAAAACCAACCTTGTGGGGAAAAAAAACCTTTCGGGAAAACCAACCTTGTGGGAAAACAAACCTTGCGGGAAAACTAACCTTGTGGGAAAACAAACCCTGCGGGAAAACCAACCTTGTGGGAAAACCATCCTTGTGGGGAAACAAACCTTTCGGGAAAACAAACCTTGTGAGAAAACAAACCTTGTGGGAAAACCAACCTTGCGGGAAAGCGAACCTTGCGGGAAAGCGAACCTCTTGGGAAAACCAACACAGTGGGAAAACAAACCTTGTGAGAAAACAATCCTTGTGGGAAAACAAACCTTGTGGGGAAACAAACCTTGTGGGGAAACAAACCTTGTGGGAAAACTAACCTTGTGGGAAAACAAACCTTGCGGGAAAACTAACCTTGTGGGAAAACAAACCCTGCGGGAAAACCAGCCTTGTGGGAAAACCAACCTTGTGGGGAAACAAACCTTTCGGGAAAACCAACCTTGTGGGAAAACAAACCTTGTGAGAAAACAAACATTGTGGGGAAACAAACCTTGTGGGAAAACCAGCCTTGCGGGAAAGCGAACCTTTTGGGAAAACCAACCTTATGGGGAAAGCAACCCTACGGGAAAACCAACCTTGTGGGAAAACCAACCTTGTGGGAAAACCAACCTTTTGGGAAAGCGAACCTTTTGGGAAAACCAACACAGTGGGAAAACAAACCTTGTGGGAAAACAAACCTTGTGGGGAAACAAACCTTGCGGGAAAACTAACCTTGTGGGAAAACAAACCCTGCGGGAAAACCAACCTTGTGGGAAAACCAACCTTGTGGGGAAACAAACCTTTCGGGAAAACCAAACTTGTGGGAAAACAAACCTTGTGGGAAAACAAACCTTGTGGGGAAACAAACCTTGTGGGAAAACCAACCTTGCGGGAAAGCGAACCTTTTGGGAAAACCAACACAGTGGGAAAACAAACCTTGTGAGAAAACAAACATTGTTGGGAAACAAACCTTGTGGGAAAACCAGCCTTGCGGGAAAGCGAACCTTTTGGGGAAACCAACCTTATGGGGAAAGCAACCCTGTGGGAAAACCAACCTTGTGGGAAAACCAACCTTGTGGGAAAACCAACCTTTTGGGAAAGCGAACCTTTTGGGAAAACAAACCTTGTGGGAAAACAAACCTTGTGGGGAAACAAACCTTGCGGGAAAACTAACCTTGTGGGGAAACAAACCTTGTGGGAAAACCAACCTTGCGGGAAAGCGAACCTTTTGGGAAAACCAACACAGTGGGAAAACAAACCTTGTGGGTAAACTAACCTTGCGGGAAAACCAACCTTGGGGGAAAACAAAGCTTGTGGGAAAACAAACCTTGTGGGAAAACCAACCTAGTGGGAAAAACAAACTTGGGGGAAAACAAAGCTTGTGGGAAAACAAACCTTGCGGGAAAACCAACCTTGGGGGAAAACAAAGCTTGTGGGAAAACAAACCTTGTGGGAAAACCAACCTAGTGGGAAAAACAAACTTGGGGGAAAACAAAGCTTGTGGGAAAACAAACCTTGTGGGAAAACCAACCTAGTGGGAAAAACAACCTAGTGGGAAAACAAACCTTGTGAGAAAACAAACCTTGTGGGAAAACCAACCTTATGGGGAAAGCAACCCTGCTGGAAAACCAACCTTGTGGGAAAACCAACCTTGTGGGAAAACCAACCTTGTGGGAAAGCGAACCTTTTGGGAAAACCAACACAGTGGGAAAACAAACCTTGTGGGAAAACAAACCTTGTAGGGAAACAAACCTTGCGGGAAAACTAACCTTGTGGGAAAACAAACCCTGCGGGAAAACCAACCTTGGGGGAAAACCAACCTTGCGGGAAAGCGAACCTTTTGGGAAAACCAACACAGTGGGAAAACAAACCTTGTGAGAAAACAATCCTTGTGGGAAAACAAACCTTGTGGGGAAACAAACCTTGTTGGGAAACAAACCTTGTGGGAAAACTAACCTTGTGGGAAAACAAACCTTGCGTGAAAACTAACCTTGTGGGAAAACAAACCCTGCGGGAAAACAAACCTTGTGGGAAAACCAACCTTATGGGGAAAGCAACCCTGCGGGAAAACCAACCTTGTGGGAAAACCAACCTTGTGGGAAAACCAACCTTGTGGGAAAGCGAACCTTTTGGGAAAACCAACACAGTGGGAAAACAAACCTTGTGGGAAAACAAACCTTGCGGGAAAACTAACCTTGTGGGAAAACAAAACCTGCGGGAAAACAAACCTTGTGGGAAAACCAACCTTGTGGGGAAACAAACCTTTCTGGAAAACCAACCTTGTGGCAAAACAAACCTTGTGGGAAAACAAACCTTGTGGGAAAACCAACCTTGCGGGAAAGCGAACCTTGCGGGAAAGCGAACCTCTTGGGAAAACCAACACAGTGGGAAAACAAACCTTGTGAGAAAACAATCCTTGTGGGAAAACAAACCTTGTGGGGAAACAAACCTTGTGGGGAAACAAACCTTGTGGGAAAACTAACCTTGTGGGAAAACAAACCTTGCGGGAAAACTAACCTTGTTGGAAAACAAACCCTGCGGGAAAACCAGCCTTCTGGGAAAACCAACCTTGTGGGGAAACAAACCTTTCGGGAAAACCAACCTTGTGGGAAAACAAATCTTGTGAGAAAACAAACATTGCGGGGAAACAAACCTTGTGGGAAAACCAGCCTTGCGGGAAAGCGAACCTTTTGGGAAAACCAAGACAGTGGGAAAACAAACCTTGTGAGAAAACAATCCTTGTGGGAAAACAAACCTTGTGGGGAAACAAACCTTGTGGGGAAACAAACCTTGTGAGAAAACTAACCTTGTGGGAAAACAAACCTTGCGGGAAAACTAACCTTGTGGGAAAACAAACCCTGCGGGAAAACCAGCCTTGTGGGAAAACCAACCTTGTGGGGAAACAAACCTTTCGGGAAAACCAGCCTTGCGGGAAACCGAACCTTTTGGGGAAACCAACCTTATGGGGAAAGCAACCCTGCGGGAAAACCAACCATGTGGGAGAACCAACCTTGTGGGAAAACCAACCTTTTGGGAAAGCGAACCTTTTGGGAAAACCAACACAGTGGGAAAACAAACCTTGTGGGAAAACAAACCTTGTGGGGAAACAAACCTTGCGGGAAAACTAACCTTGTGGGAAAACAAACCCTACGGGAAAACCAACCTTGTGGGGAAACAAACCTTGTGGGAAAACCAACCTTGTGAGAAAACTAACGCTGTGGGAAAACCAACCTTGTGGGAAAACCAACCTAGAGGAAAAACAAATCTTGAGGGAAAACAAACCTTGTGGGAAAACAAACCTTGTGGGAAAGCGAACCTTTTGGGAAAACCAACACAGTGGGAAAACAAACCTTGTGGGAAAACCAACCTTGCGGGAAAACCAACCTTGGGGGAAAGCAAACCTTGTGGGAAAACAAACCTTGTGGGGAAACAAACCTAGTAGGAAATCAAACCTTGTGGGAAAACAAACCTTGTGGGGAAATAAACCTTGCGGGAAAACTAACCTTGTGGGAAAACAAACCCTGCGGGAAAACCAACCTTGGGGGAAAACAAAGCTTGTGGGAAAACAAACCTTGTGGGAAAACCAACCTAGTGGGAAAAACAACCTAGTGTGAAAACAAACCTTGTGAGAAAACAAACCTTGTGGGAAAACCAACCTTATAGGGAAAGCAACCCTGCGGGAAAACCAACCTTGTGCGAAAACCAACCTTGTGGGAAAACCAAGCTTGTGGGAAAGCGAACCTTTTGGGAAAACCAACACAGTGGGAAAACAAACCTTGTGGGAAAACAAACCTTGTGGGGAAACAAACCTTGCGGGAAAACTAACCTTGTGGGAAAACAAACCCTGTGGGAAAACCAACCTTGTGGGAAAACTAACCTTGTGGGAAAACAAACCTTGTGGGAAAACAAACCCTGCGGGAAAACCAACTGTACTGACGTAGTTTACGCCCCTGTATTTTAACTATGAAACCTCTGCACAAATGCGCACCAGCCGACTTGCCCTTTCAGAACCGCGAGCTAGCGAGCGTGAGCCATAGCCGAGGGACTGAGTCCTGACCGGCTCACTTGGATTTACCGACTTCAAGAATACCATGAAGACAGTTTTTAGCAAGTCTGCTGGTGGGCTAGTGCCTGGTTTTAGTGTATCGGTTAATTATGTATATAAGTAAGATTCTCCACGTTTAAGGGAGTGAGTCGAACTTAAGATTAGCAGTGTTGCTGTACCGTTGATAAGTATTTGCCGTATCGTTATTTGAGGAGTACCTACGTATGGATTAACGACTACTTGGTAACCACTGAACTGTAAGTGCATTCATTAATAAAGTACATTGTAACCCTAGTTTGTTCAACTCTACAAGCCCTAGGAGATAGACCCCACGAGCCTCCCCCACGCTACCGATCGCGAGTATACCGCATCTCATTCTTCCGTATTACAGTGGTGGCTTAGCGGCGGTCTAGGGCAATATCAGAGTCAAGCAAACTAGAGTTGTAGTAACCCAAAATATTTGTTTCTTTTTCTCCTCCTTTTTCTCACATTTTCATCCAATCAAAAAAAACATAAATAAGAATAACATTGTGAAAATTCGCGATTAGCATCCGATTAACTTACGTCTAAACCCTAAACACCCATCCCTAGTTTTCACGAACGCAAAATGTCGATCACGGAAGAGCAAAAATCCGTGATGCAATACAAAGTTTTCCAGACCGAATTGGCAAAGCAAATTCCGCAGTACGATGGCGAAGGTGATATTGACGTTTTCATATCAACCATGACCAACTTTTTGGCTCTTTCCGGGATAACCACCGTCAAGGACCTCAGGGAGATGCTGTACCTCAGATTGAGAGGTGCGGCAATCTCATTCCTCGACACGCTAGTTGGGGTTCAGATTACAACGACCGCGGATCTGCTCGAAAGATTTAGAGCTCGGTTTTCTAGCACGAGTGTAAAAAATAGACTGAAATACGAGATCGTCCAGCTACAGGCGGACCAAAGTATCCGAGAATATGCGGATAAGGTACAGCTCATGACGGCGGAGAAATTAGGAAGACCCACGGGGGTCAACGACCAGTTCACACGGGCGGTGTTCGAAAATTTCAAAGCAGGGCTCGGTCCGAAACTGCTGAGACTAGTCCTGACAAAACAACCAGCCGACCTAGAAGCGGCGATTTTGCTAATTGAACACGAGCTGACAATTGATGAAATCATCAAGGCTCAACAACGGCTGACTATAAATTCAGTAGAAGAACCTCAACAGATTTGTGCGGTTACCCAGAGCCCAAAAACTAGTCCTGCTCCCCCAAACCCTTCCCCAAAGATAGTTAGAAGACAGGTTTCTTTCACGAGTGACGACAATCGACCTAGAAGGGACGGGACTCCGACAAGAAGCGGATTCACTCCCAGGGACCGCACGCCAACGGGGCAAAGACAAGGGAACGCGTCGGACTTTAGGTACAGACCGTATAGTTATGATAGGACAGAAAGAGGTACCGGTGGGAACGGACCTTTAGCAAGCGTGCAATGCTATTCTTGCTCGCGATTCGGACACATCGCAAGAAACTGTAGGCAGAGGTTCGGAAACGGACGAAGGGGATTCCCCCAGCGTAGGACCTTCAGCCAAACCAGGAACGAAACTGGATACAGGAGAGCTTACGCTCCTAACGGCGATCACAGATCCGGCGCTTTAAACGACGACAGCCGGCTCTAACTGGGCGCAGAACCGGCTACACTGCGCAACGCAGATTTAGGCCCCAAGTGTATAAATTTAATGAAGTGCTTAACATCAATAATAGTTACTCGAATTTGCCAGTTTTGAGAGGGTTTAGCACCTATGGAGTGAGGTTCGCCGGGCTAGTGGACACAGGAGCACAACAAAATATTTTATGTATCAGTATTTACAACAAACTTCCAAACACGGCAAAAAACGTAGCAAGGAAGGCACGATGTACACTCACTAGCGTCACGGGACACAACCTTAAGGCCAAATATGAGCTAAAACTACCAGTAGAATACGGTGGCAAAACTTTCTTGGTGCCTTTTGTGGTTTGCGAAGAACTTACCTATCAGGCGATTATGGGTATGCCCTTTTTGAGAGCGAATATGATGATTTTTGATGCCGCTGACATGACGTTGACCTGCAAGAAAGTTAGGAATCAGACATGTCCAAATAACTTTAACGCCTATACACAAAACTCAGTGCATTACCACAGAAACAGGGACAACTTCTACGGGAACACAACCTGCCAATGGAAAACAAGCAACCAAGGAGGTCAATCAAGCGCGTATCCAAGGACCCGCCCCCGCGTCCAACGCAGCTCAGAGCCAGCATTCTTCATGAAGCGATCGGAGAGAGAACTCCAGCAAGCAAGCGCCACAGAAAATAGCAACAATCGCACGGAGAACTCAGACAGAGCGGCGCGCCTCCCAGAGACTAGTACACCGAGAGAAACTACCGCCAAGGACCAGATCCAACAGATCGTAAATATTCTGAACGAAAATCAGAAAAAGGCCGTCAGCAGTCCTGTACAACGGCAAAATCAAGGCAGCGCAACTACGATCTGGAAAACAACGATCGCCCCATACACGTACGAGAGAATACAGGTATTCTTGGATTTCAATGATGATAGCGAGTGCGAAGGAACCATCAGCATCGTACCGACCGAGAACACATGGCTCAAGGATTTAGAACTGGACGAACAAATCACAAAAGCAAGTGAAGGGATAGCACACATACTGGCATTTAACCCAACCGGACAGAAGGTCAAGATCCCGAAAAAGGTCACAATAGCAACAGTCGAAGTCATAAACGTTGACGATATACAGAGCCTACCACCGACCCAGAAAATCAATAGCGTGAGCAGCAGAAGTAACGAACCCGGTGACGAGAAAACCGAAGAAGACCAGGATTATCCAATGCCACGAAACGACTTCCTATCTCATTTCAAGTTAAACCACTTGACAAAGGATAAACTAAGGAAGACTGTGGACGGAATTCTATGGGAGTTCCGCGACGTATTCAGCGTAGACGACCATCATTTTGGAGAGACGGACCTAATAGAAATGGAAATTGACACAGGAGATTCACCACCAATAGCACAAGCACCATACCGCGCACCATGGGGACTCCGACCGTGGTTGAGAGATCAGATAGATAAACTGGTGGACCAAGGAGTCTTGTACCCCTGTGACAGCCCATGGGCAAGTCCCGTGGTCATAGTCAAGAAGAAAACACAACCCGGACAGCCCGCTGATTATCGACTCTGCTGTGACTTCCGAAAACTGAACTCAGTAACCAGGAAAAGCCAATTTAGGGTCCCGAACTTGAATGAATGTTTGGACTGCATTTCACCAGAAAGTAAATACTTCACATCCGTGGATCAAACCGGAGCGTACCACGCCGTACCAATCAAGAAAGAGGATCAACCAAAGACGGCAATCATAACTGCCGATGGGGCAACCTACGCATACAGACGTATGCCTTTCGGCCTCGCTAACAGCCCAGCAGTCTACCAACGGCTGGTATACACACTTTTCAAGGACCATCAATTCAAGTCACTAATCTGCTACCTAGACCATCTATTAACCTGGGCGAAAACGGAAAACGAAGCACTTGAGAACCTACGCATGATACTGACCAGATTCAGAGCAGCCGGACTCAAACTCAAACCTCGGAAGTGCCGCATACTCAACCCATCTACTGTATTCTTGGGTCACTTAATAGAACAAGGACAAATTCGACCCGACCCAGAGAAGATCAAAGCAGTACAAGAGATGCAACCACCCAAGAACCTAAAACAACTCCGAGGCATCATAGGATTATGCTCCTGGTTCCGCAAATACATCCGAAACTTCGCCGATCATTGCCGACCCCTAGTAGTGTTAACGAAGAAAAGTAACACACCCTTCGTCTTTACCAAAGAGGCAGAAAAGGCTATGGAATACCTAAAAAATGCACTCATTTCGGAACCAATACTGATCCTGCCCGACTTGAATGAACCGATGGTACTGTCAGTCGACGCTAGCGCCACTGGCATTGGTGGAGTACTCAGTCAAACTAGAGAGGGCAGACTTCACCCTATACATTACGGAAGCCGTGCCCTGACAAAAAGTGAAATGGCTTATTCTACAGTCGAAAGGGAGCTACTAGCCGTTGTTCACTTCACACATTACTTCAGAGCCTACCTCCAAGGCAGAAAGTTCCTGTTACGAACGGACCAAAAATCCCTACAGTACCTGAAAACGATGCAAGAACCACAGAGCAACCCAAACGGTAGACTAAGTCGGTGGATATTTAAATTACTCGCCTTCGACTTCGACATAGAACACATAAGCGGAGAATCAAACCGAGTACCAGACTGGCTAAGCAGAAAATACGAAGTTAACACGACTGAAACAGCCAGCAAGTCAGAACCGACACTACCAGTCCTCTCCCCAGAGAACATCGCAAGACATCAGGCGAAAGACGGACTCTGTACGGCACTAAGGGAATATTTTATGAACGACGAACCGCTTGGCTCCGAATATAAGAAGTACATGAAGCAAATCGACAACTTCACATTTGAAAACAGCGTAAACCTAGTCTGCCGAATAATCTGCCCTACCCAAACTTACCGACAAAAAGACGTGAAAATCGTACCGGTTATCCCAGAAAGCCTAGAAGGCGAGTGCCTTAGATACTGTCATGCCGCTTTGAGCGCGCACCTAGGCACGTTAAAGACATTAGCAATGGTACGCAACCACTTTGACATACCGGGACTGGTAGAAAAGGTAAAGGAATTCGTAGCAGCATGTGAGGAATGCTCAAGACGGAAAGCACCCCCACACCCATGGACAGCACCCCTGGGAAGCTTCCCCATAGCCAGGTACCCGATGGACATCCTCTCCATTGATATAGTTGGACCATTGCCGACGTCAACCAAAGGGCATACGTATATCCTATCCGCGATCGATCACTTCACGTCCTTCTGCTGGGCAATCGCACTGAAGAATATAACATCTGAAACAGTATGCCGAGCCCTGACTAACCTCTTCTTAGCATACGGCAAACCAACTACGGTCAACAGCGACAGGGGGTCGCAACTCATCTCCAAAATGTCAATGGAAGTCGCGAAACTTCTCGGAATATCACGGTGGAAAACATCCAGCTACCACCCACAAGGAAACGGAAAAGTTGAGATCATACACAAGCAGTTCAACAACATCCTCAGCATTACGACGAAAGAAGACAGGCTAACATGGGACGAGCAATTATCCTACCTGTGCCACAGCCTCAACACCGCCTTCTCACCGATAACAGGAGACAGCAGTTTCTTCCTAATGTACGGACGAGACGACAGACTACCAGTAACAGAGATAATCAACGACGATGGCCACGACAGTCCCAGCGCCTACAAAGCAGAACTCATTACACGAATGAGCAACGCCTACGACGAGGTCAGCAGAAATCTGGAACACGCAAAACAAAACCAGAAGGAAAAGTACGACCTCAGAGCCAAACGCCACAAAATCTACGAAGTAGGGGACCTCGTTTGGTTACGGCAAGAAGTAAAAGGCGCGGGAAAGAAACTAGAAGATAAATACTCAGGAAAATGGAGAATTATCGAAAGATTACCCAATGACGTCACCTACAAAATTCGTCATATTGACGGCACGAAGAGAGATACAGTCGTCCATATGAACCGCCTTAAACCAAACGTATTCAAAACACCATGGCAGGCTGTGCCCTTATCCGACTCGGAATCAGAAAACGATGAACTACCGACAGAGGCACCATTCTCCGACCCGAAACGGAACCCTCTAGCACGACTCCGCCCTTTCAATTGGCGCTATCATAACTACGATTCCGATGAAGAACAGGAACTTAGAGACTATCTACACTCCACAAACGAAGGGCCGATGACTCCTTCAAGAACGAGTACCGGAGTGCAAACGACGTCAAGTCTAAGCCCCCACGCAGAAATTTACCAGCCATGCATAAAAGCTGAGACCAAGGAATACGAATATGCCAGCAACAGGCCGGATGAGGGAAGGGCTGTCACTTCAGGAAGTAATATCCCAGAATGGAAGATACCCCCAAGCCCCACTACTAGAGACGATCCCAAGTCCACAAGCGAAGATAGTGATAGAGAAGCAGAAGAGCCAACAGAAGTTGAAGATGAGGCTAGACGGTACCTACGAAGCGTAATAGAACGCCCAGACGTTCCATCCGAAATGCTACGAAATATCTCCGTGACCGATGAATACCTCCCAAGAGAACACAGTCGGAGAAGATACACGGATTATATACCTAACCCGATGTATGACCTTACCGGAGGACCTCTTCTGAGCCAATGGGCTAGAAGAAGCCCAAGGCGGAAAGCCTCCAGCAGCTCCTCTGAAGAACAATCTCCAAGAGCACAGGCTAAGCTTAGTTCACCCGCCGTAACAAGCACGCCAGCAATAGAGAGCGCGTCCCTGCGAGACGCCCGAGCTACCGAGCAAGAGGAACACGGTAGTAGCAGTTTTGATCCTTGGGGAGAATTACCGCAACCAGGCGGCATGACAGATGATACACCAAGGACATCCAAACCTACGGCAAGTAGTGCCGCTTCCGCCATGAGTCAAGTCAAACGGAAAAGCCTGAAAAGCGACCTAAAACGGACTCTCCGATTTGACCTGTTAACCAGAAATCCGACTCACGGAGCACACAAAGAACCAGAAACTACCGATAGCCAACCTGGGAAATATGTAACGAAGTCAGGTCGCGAGTCTAAGCCGACACAGTTTTATCCGAAGGGAAAATAAAAATAAAAAAAAGAGAAGACAAATGAATAAAATGCGATTCTTTACACCAGATTACGGCAGGGTGAAGGCCAACCCTGTCGCATTCCGAAGAGGAAAATATCAAAAAAAAAAAAAATAGAGACCAAAAGTAATGAACTCACCTCGGATAAAACGCACCAAACTCCCAGAAGGACACACGGCATGGACACGGTAGAAGAAGACGAATCATTAAACAGATGTACACAGTCCATATTTACACAGGAAAAGAAACGACACGGTTAATGATCGGACAACGCGTCGGGAACGGGAACTGGAAGCCTGTTCGCCCATAGCCCACCCAGAAAAAAGCGGGCAACTGTCTCATCGGACAACACTTCCTCCTGTCCTTCACGGAGGCGCTCGATCAAGACGCGACGCGCGTCAGCAAAGTCAATCAGGGACGGTGAGCCACCGTCGACCACACGTAAAAATTCTCCGGAGGCCCCGACCACGGTAGAGAGGAGGATCCTCTGTCGCATACTCTCGTACACACGATCTTCCGGGGCAAGATCCCTAATCTCCGACACAGGGCTCTCCAAGGTGACAGCCTGTGTCGCCGCTTGCAGCCTGAGCTGCTCACGCAGCCTCTCGATTTCCGCCTGGGCGTATTTCTCGGCAGCAGTGGCCTTGGCAAGGGCCCCTTTCAACTCTTCGACCTCCCGTTTAGCCTTATCCTGTTCGTCAATGGCCACGGTAAGGGCCAGCCGCTGCTCTTCAGCCAAATCACTTAGAGCCCGACTTATGCCCACAAAAACTTGGAACTCCTCAGCAGAGAACACTAGCGGAGCCGAAATCAAATGTAGAGACATTTTTATTTTTTAGACGTACCCACTACACTTATCCAATCAGACAAAAAAAAAAAAAAATCCACAGTGCAAACACAACACCCGCCGGAGGTCGGACGACAGTAAAATAAATCGCGATACGAAAAGTCAGCATTTCCCACGAGAAAATTGGAGAGAACACAACACCCTAAGACAACCAAGCAAAATCTCATCTCAAGATACCCATAAGAAAAGGGAAACAAACAAAATCCCCCTACATGCATAATCGACAGGGTATTAGCTGGGTATTTGGTTCCGTTCGCACTGTCTGGAAACCTTAACAATAAACCTTCCCGAGATTAAATTAAAACCAAATAGTCATGAGATTGTATCTCTTGCAGGGACAATGTTAAAAACTGTCACCGCTATCAGCATCCTCCTGTTTTTGGGAACCCAAACAGACAACACGCATGGAACCAAAATAAATCATGGGATATTCTTCGAACAGACGGGTGAGTTAGCCCTATCCACAGTAACTTGGAAAATTCTGTTAAGATTAGATGCGAACCCATTGAAAGGTCTGGCACAAGAAACAAAAAAAATCGAAGACGCCCTCACGCCACTTGAAACGGAGTTAGAGAAAATGAGCAAAGACATGGCGGGTATAGTACACAGACACGGGAACATACAGGCTGGCCCAAGTATGCCACAGGTAGAGGAACTTCTCGCGAAAAGAATAAAGTTACTCTTTTCATTGTACCGCGAACAGTGTGCAAAAATAGAAGAGACAGTTACCCGAATGCAGGACACATTCTTTAGGGACGAGAGCCCAATCAACGGAAAACTTCACCGTAATCCGAGGGCATCAGGACTATTCCCCGTAGCAGGACAAATCATTAGCAGGATCTTTTCACTGGGGACTGACCAGGAAATCAGAACACTGCAAGAGTCATTACTAGGCATGCAGGAAATCGTTAATAACACGCTGCACATACAGAGCATGTTCACAAGCATATCGGACAAGCAAGGGAAAAAGCTCGAGACACTGACACAACAAGTACAAAAAATTGTGACCACACTCGGCGAACTCAGCTCGGAAGTTTATACCCTTAGTTCATTGAATTTGATGATGCTGACTTCGTTGGAGATTATCTCCTCGTCTTTATTAAATGTCGTAACAGACTTGAGTAAAGTCGAGGTAACTCTTATCAGTTTGTTAAACGGAAAACTGAGTACCGATTTTATTGCCCCCCAGACGTTATTTGAAATACTGAACGAAATCAGTATACGTATGCCGTACGGAATGAAGTTACCAATCCCTCTCTCGGGAGATACTCTATTACTATATTACATCAAGATGCAAACGACCCTCATTATCTTGGATGGGCACCTCTACTCCGTACTTCTGGTACCCCTTGTGGACACGTCACTTAGATTCAAGATTTTCACAGTAAATAGCCTACCAACGTTAATGGGAAATTCAAAAGTAACGCTTAAAATCACGGTTCCCACGGACAAATTTTTGGTCAGTCAAGACGAGCAACGCTATGCCATCCTTCCACAAGAAGAGTTAGCATCCTGTTTTGATTTCCCCATTTTTGTCTGCCAATCTCGATTCCCAATTTATATGCGCTCTCGGACAAATTGTCTAATGGAATCTTACCTGGGAAATGGTGAGGAGATCTCCACTTCATGCCAAGGTGTAATCTCTGAAACTTCACAAGAGACCTTCCTTCGTTTAGACGGAGAGAACTGGGCCTATAGTTTACCAGTGGAAACCGATGTGACGATCGTGTGTCACAACTCGACAAACACGATCACCCCATCCCTGGAAATGCGGAAAAAATTAGTTGGGTTAGGGACCATCAAAATCTCCCAGGGTTGCCAACTAACCACCGGATACGCGAAAATCGCTTCACCCTTTGTAGCATTAACCGTCAAAGACCTAATCCCAGATATCTACCACCACCCAAATCTAAACTTGAGTCTCCTAAATACTATCAGTTCAAATTGGACAGAAACGTTCCTAGTAAACAGAGAAACCGACAAACAAACACCAGTCGGAATGGCAATCGGAGAAGACGTCTCGTTGGATCAAGTTCGAGACGCCATTAATAACCAAATCCCAATCTTAACGCGTGAATCAGACAGGCTCAAGTATTATTCGCAACAGTTACACCCCCTAACTTCCGTGATTGGCACATTAGCAGTCGGAACGGTGGGCATCATTTTAATCTGTACCGTTTTACGATTTTTGTACTTCAGATATTGCCCACAAGGAACTTGCAAGGAACGACCTAATAGACCCCCCCACGATCAGACAAGCTAAACAAAAAAAATGGACTTACCCCCATAAAGTGCGTTTTCAGTATCCTTTTCTTTATCAAATTTTCTCGACGAGATTCTCCCCCCCCCTCAACTTCTTAAGTATCCAAAAATATTAACATACACTGACAAAACCTGGACTGAGCTCTGTGGATGGAACGAGTCTCTGTGGAAATTATTACCGGAAACTCAGTAGGATCAAATTTCTGTTTTATTTCTTTTCCCTCCTGAAGTCGAGATACCATTTTTGTAAACGTCAGCAAGCAAACTAAATTCGTCCAAGTTATTACACCCGACCTTCCCAAGTATTTTTGTAGAAGTAAGCAGTTTTTTGGGAAGTATGAATGAGCTTTAGAAAAGACAAAATAAGTCCAGTCTATGAATTCATCCGTGTGAGATCTAAGTAACCGTAAGTGAAAATGGATAAACCCAAAAGCAGTACAAGAACCGTGGAAGTTCCGGCTACCGTCCAGGCAATACACGCCTTGTTCGAACAATTGACGGAAAGAGCATGTGTTTTAACACCATGTGAGGCCTGTCTTCTCGGTTTTAACCTAGCGTGTGAAGTGAAAAAAACATTGAACATGATAAACCGGACCATCCTAAAAAGTAACAGTGACACATTAATACACGCAGCAGAACGATCCCGCATACCCATGGCTGAGGTAGAGAAGTGCCTACCACCTGATTTCGTATTAGGAATCTCAAAAAGTAGTTTAAGGGTGATAGAACCGAAGATTGACGGGAAAAGTTGGCCCGTCAACGATCGTCGATGCCCAACGTCGGTTGTGCCGTGGTCAGTGGACATGCTACTAGCCATGTCGACACAGGGCCCAACCATAAAATTGCTAGGGGAACAGAAGAAGGAATATATGGACGAGTTAAAGGTCCATATAAAAAAAATACAGAGCCAGACTAATGGACAAGAAGGGAGAGTGTGTGTGTCCTCTCCCCACATTATGCCAGTAGAGAGTCCGCGAAAAGAAGGTATACACATCGAACGAAAACACGTAGTGATCCGACCGTGGAAAAAAAGTCAAAATCGAGTTTACCGACACCGGAAGAAATGTCGAATGAGTCAATCTCAGACCCCGGCCATCCACAGGAATGTATGACAGATGGAACCCCATCTGGACCGAACGAATTCCATACTGTTATGGAAGAACTGGTCACTGAACCATCCGAGGCTCTGGAAGCCGAGATGCTCCCAACACTAGCCGACCTAGAATGTTGGGGCATTCTCAATGACGTTACCCATTCTATGCATCCCGGTGACTTCAGCTTTGATTTCAGCTTGTTTGAATAACTAATGCATGAGCCATAACCATATAACCGTCGGCACGTCTGCAGAATATGCACGCTAAATATGTTTTTTTTTTGTTTTGTTTTGTTTTCTATATTGAGGAAGCAAGTCCAATAGTAACCGCGCCGCGGACTTGCGAATTCTGCACGAACAAATGACTGTGATTGCCGCTTGATTTTGTCGCTTTATGCTTAAAGAACAGTATTAGAGGAGGCTTGCGAATGTAGATACGCGATTGAAAAAAAAACGTAATGTAGCATCGCCTAGCATGTAAGGCTTTCGGTTGTATTATGCTCGATTTACATTCAACCTTGAACCTAGAAAATAAATGAAATCTGAACACAAAAAGATCGACCTTGCGATCATTTAAATTCGTCCAAGTTCTCACCTTACCAGACCTCTCAACATTTTATGAGTTGTTTTTAAGTAGCTTTATGTAGTGTCAGTTTCCCGTCGTTTTGACTCAAAATGTACATATGACCCACAAACTGGGCAACCGTAAACAACACTCGCACCAGCCAGAGAACCACTAAAAAGAAATCTGATACTGCGCAATTACTTTTACAGGACTACCATGACCAGATGAGCTGCACCCTCCGGACCGACGCTCTGCACTTTCCGCTCTCCGACACCCACCCGAAAGCACTAAGCCGACGATACCCTTTTGGAAGAGAGGACAAACAACTACTATGGCCCTCCTGCTGGGAAGTAAGGGTGCCACACCCTTAAAACACTCACCAACAGATACCTCGGAAGGAGAACCAGGCCACAGCAGCATACAAGCAGTAGTGTCCTCTATGCAACCTCTTTGGCAGATAAAGTAGAGTGAGTAGTGTGGGTCGGAATCGATTGGGCAGTGCGCGCGAGGGGAGATGCAGTGAATCTTGTAAAATCACGGAATAGAAAATTTTACCATATTCAGAATTAGATCTCTTTTGGATTCGCGAGCGGGTGCCAAAATGTGTTGTTCTTCAGAAAGGCGGTGCATATTATTTTTTATTCCACGCTTCCAGACAAGACTCTTCATCCGAAGGTGAAAGGGGAGTGGGTGGATGCGCAGTTAAAGATAGTCTGGCGGCAGAATCCGAGCACTCCTTGAGAGGACTTGGAAAAAAACATTCGCCGCCTTCATCTATAATATTTTTTTTCTATTTTTATTTGTATATGTACTTATTGTCATTAAGGGGCACCCTTTCAGGGGATCCCGCCTCTGATACCCGAGGTATCAACGATTTTATGTATGTATCGGGTTTTTGCGTTATTTAGCCTATAGGGAGTTGTAGATAATAATTAGCCCGGAGGGCTAAAGCTGGTAAGGTGGGAGGACTGTACTGACGTAGTTTACGCCCCTCTATTTTAACTATGAAACCTCTGCACAAATGCGCACCAGCCGACTTGCCCTTTCAGAACCGCGAGCTAGCGAGCGTGAGCCATAGCCGAGGGACTGAGTCCTGACCGGCTCACTTGGATTTACCGACTTCAAGAATACCATGAAGACAGTTTTTAGCAAGTCTGCTGGTGGGCTAGTGCCTGGTTTTAGTGTATCGGTTAATTATGTATATAAGTAAGATTCTCCACGTTTAAGGGAGTCAGTCGAACTTAAGATTAGCAGTGTTGCTGTACCGTTGATAAGTATTTGCCGTATCGTTATTTGAGGAGTACCTACGTATGGATTAACGACTACTTGGTAACCACTGAACTGTAAGTGCATTCATTAATAAAGTACATTGTAACCCTAGTTTGTTCAACTCTACAAGCCCTAGGAGATAGACCCCACGAGCCTCCCCCACGCTACCGATCGCGAGTATACCGCATCTCATTCTTCCGTATTACATATCCTTGTCCTTTTTGTAATTCGAGTGATGAGGGGCTGGGCCATGTTCTCTTGAGGTGTGAGGAGCTTTCTGATATAAGGGGTACTCTTTTTCAGAATGGGGGGGATGAGCTACTTCTAGGTATCCTTAAGTCTACAAATGCTAGGTCTATAGTGTGTTTTGGCAATATGGTAGAAAAAGTTATTAGTTTAGCAGAAAGTCGGTAGGATATTAAGTTAAGAATGTGAGGTTGTTTGTTAGTTGAGATTGTTGTTTGTTTTGTTTTTCTGTATATGGCTTAATCGCTTTCAAATACAGATATATAGGGGAAAGAAGAAATGCTAAGCGAGACGCTGAGTTCGATTTTAGCTTCTTTTTTTTGCCGGACAGGTAGTTCCGGAATTCGGCCGAAACCGGGAAATTCGCAGAAGTAAGGCGGGAAGTTTTCGTCAAATAGATATGACTTGTAGGGGTCATCACAAACATGCTGAATCAATATCTGAACTTGGTTTTCTCAGGTGATTAGCTTTTTGGCCTTAATCCGTTTCTGAATTTTAATAGTAAAAATGTTCAAGGAGTCTGGCGACGACGGGATCTGGCGTAGGCAAGACCCAATCGTCTGGATCAAATATTGAATTTTTGGGATCCCATCGAAACCTTTGGTCTTGTTTTCTAATAAACCACATATATAGTCTAATCTAATATAATACAAACAAAAACAAAATGATAAACTAATGTCCAAACACCACTCGAAGCTACAAACAAAAATATCTGTGTTTCATCAACAACTTGAGGAATCTACCTACTTTCTGTATTAAGATATAATACTCGCTCAACATTTGGCCCATCCATTCCTGATCGCACACATTCAAATCATTTTATTTCCTACATTCACACGTAACGTTTGTTGATATCTGTGATGACTATCAACATACCTCACAAGCAGCCAATGAAATAGCATCGGGTGAGACTATCTCTCCAGAGAAGGGAATTCGAGGTCCGAGTTCCAGTTCAGAGATACCGGTTTCTGAACTAAAGGCGCGTCCGAGCAGAAAGCGGTTTTCGGTCATTGACGTAGGCTAGAAACAGGAGGATTAGTACTCCTTCAATCAAAGTTGACTGCGAATCATATTTGATAAAGCCAAGGGCAAGGGTCCTCGTCAGGCTGTAGTAAGAACCTGCAATAATCTATATATTGTATTTAATATAAATGATTATTGCTGATTCTAGTTACAGCCTGATGAAGCCTCTTGTCAAGAAGGGCCGAACATAATAATAATATAAATATTTTTTGAGCCCAAGCTGACTTTGAAACATTTATTCAAACAATGTTTGCAACAGATATGTCAGCTACGATTCTTTGTCAGCGATATTTCTGCCCTTCTTGGCAAGGGTCCTCGTCAGGCTGTCAATCCTCTGGTTCAGCTTCGGGGAAGGAAAGATTACAGGTTTGGGCTCAAAAGGAAGGAAAGATTACAGGTTTGTTTCCTTCCCCGAAGTTGAACCAGAGGATTGACAGCCTGACGAGGACCCTTGCCAAGAAGGGCCGAAATATCGCTGACGAAGAATCGTAGCTGACGTATCCGTTGTAAACATTGTTTGAATAAATAATAATAATAATAACAATTTATTTATGACCGATCATACACTCACAAAAAGAAAGACGGAGTATCAATACGAAAAAAAGGAAAAAGCAACCTAATATACGGAAAGACGTAACACCATAAAAAAAAAACTTGAAAAAGAACGAGGAACTAACTTCTAGCCAGTTAACCTAAAAAACTAAAAGTTAAAAAGAAAGAAAAACAACAAAACTAGAACTAGAACAAACAAGAGCTGGAAGGTCATATGGCACTTGCAAGGCTTGGTAAAAGGACGAAAGTAGGAATTTGCCAATTCGTGAGTTTGTTATGAACATTTGTAAGCAAAGTCCTTCTGATAAGAACGGCAATGGACCCTTGGAATTCACGAGAATATATCGTTTGGTTTTGCACTTGGCTGTGATGATGCGCACTTTAAGGGCGCAAGAAATTCACCTGTAGTCCGAACCCTTGAGGCAAAAATGATCCTTGGACCTTTAGGATCATGAATATGTATGATTTGGTTAAAAGCATTTTGTTACTTTTCCGTTAAGATGCGCGCTTTAAGGGTGCTAGAAAGTCATTTCTAAGCAAAACCCTTGAGGCAAAAATGATCATGGGCTCATGGGGGTCATGAAAATGAAGATTTCGCTTCAATGTTTTTTTTTGTACTTTGCGGTTATAAGGTGAGTACTTTAAGGGATGGTCGGATGTGGGAAGTGACAATTTCTAAGCCAATCTTGTCATGTCTCTAATGTTAGGTTACGCTTGTTCTTCCCACCAAGTGTCTCTCAATCACTACACCAAGTGTGTCACAAAATCCCCCCCCCCCCGCGACTCCCCCGCATTGATTGGATCCTATCCGCACTTGAAATGTGACATCAGAGACAAGAGCTCTTTCTGAATATCAGGTTTCATTAAGATCCGATAAACTGTTAAAAGTTGGACATTTCTCAAGATTCTGGCTTACCCCTCCCTCCACGTCCACCACGATCGTCAAATCGGAGAAACGACTGTTCTTAAATTAAAATTGTGGAGTCCCTGATTCGCCTGATCACCGGAATTCCGGAACCCCCACTCCAGCTCTCCCCACAATGCTGGGATCCTGTCCGGTCTTGTCAACTATGTACTAAGGGCTTGTGCGTGTTCTTCCCACCAAGTTTCATCCCGATCCGTCCACTGTGAACGAGTCACACGATTTCCGGTGCCCGCCTCCTACTCCCCCAAAATCACCGGATCCATTCCGGACTTGAAGTGTGACATCTCAGACTCGAGATCTTTTCAAATATCAAGTTTCATTAACATCCGATTACTCGTTCAAAAGTTATAAATACGTCAATATTCCGGACTCCCCCTCCCTACACTCCCCCCACAGTGGTCAAACGCGGGAAGTGACTATTTCCAATTTATTTTGATCGGGCCGCTGATATGCCTGCCGAGTGTCATTGTCCTAGCTCATGTGTTAGCATCTTAACTCGGGATCACCGGAATTCCGAAACCCTTCCTTCAACTCCCTCCACAGTGCTCAGACGCGGTCCAGTCTTGTCAACTCTGTATCTAGGGCTTGTGCTTGTTCTACCCACCAAGTTTCATCCCGATCCGTCCTCTCTGACCATGTCACCCAATTTCCGGACCCCCCCCCCTCCAACTCCCCCCAAAGTAACCGGATCCATTCCGGACTTGAAGTGTGATATCTGAGACAAGATGTCTTTCGAAATATCAAGTTTCATTAAGATCCTTCGAATCCTTCGAACCGCCCTCGGAAGGGTTTTCTGTTCTAGTTCTAATTTTGTTGTCGTTATTGTTGTTCTTTCCTTGCATTTTTTTATTCATTATTAGGTTAATTTGTTAGAAGTTTGTCTCGTGTTGTTTTTTTGTATGGTGCTATGTCTTTCCGTATATTACTTTTTCCTCTTTTTTGGATTTATACACCGTCTTTTTCGCGCCATCAAATACAGGCTTATTGTTAACAGTAGGGATAAGATGCAACAGTTGTGGAAGATTTAAGCCGCTTCGTCCTTTACACTGTACAGGAGGTTTGCCGTTTTAATGGTTAAATTTGTTTATACTTTAGGCCTAAATCGCCGCCAAACAGTCCGAATAATGAAACAGCCGTTGAAACGGAGACAATGCGAGGTATCTACGTGAACTACCCATATGATACCAATCGTGGAGTTTTGGGACCTGGAGATAAGGACTGGGTTTGGGACTGGAGTTCCCGGCCTGACCAGGAACCTCCAAAGTAAGTAGCACATCTGTCCTTGTTAGATTAGTAAGAAGGTTGTCCTCGTAAAGTTAGTAGCATGTATTCCCTACCAAGTGGGAAGCGCGTTATGAGAGAATCATCCTCCACCCATAGGCCTAAATTTGATTTTGTATCTTGATCAGTTTCTGAAAATAAGTTTGGAACTTTAGTTAACCTTATAAAATAAATTAATTTTGAGGGCGTTGTCGATGAAACACCGTTGAATAATAATTTTCGTCCATCCTAACAACTAGATCAGAAAATTAGTCGATATGAGGCTTTTTTCCTCTTGTTTAGACGCGCTCCCTTATCCGCCAAGTACACAAGCGAGAGAGGTCCAATGCTTGAGGCCTCCCTTGATCACGGAAATCGCTCGACATCCTAAAAATGGTGGGAACCGGCATAACGTAATGACATACTCCTCTTCTCATCTACTTGATAATATTTGCAATGTATGCTGGTCGTTTGTCTCTTGAAGTTTGGGATATTGGGGTCAGCCATCCCCTGAACCATAAGTACTTCAGCTGCTGACTTGCGACCGTTGAGGTGCGACACATGAAGAGCGGCGAAGCCATCGTCTTTTGGAATCTCGACTAGCTGCCTGGACTTGGATTTTATTTTATCGACGACATGTGTTTCTCTGTGTAGTGAGTGAACGACGTTGAACTTAGAAGTCAACCACTCTGCTCCCTCCTCCATGACTGTAGGCTTGTCACCGTAGGCAGCGCACTGCGTCGAATATCCTCCAATAGTCAAGCGTTCTGAGTCTCTGTGGCGTTTGCCTGCAATAGCGCCTTTTTTACGCGTGCCACATGTTGCATGTTCACAGCAATCTCAAGTGGCGTCCATTTCGCTTTACTGACCAAATCGATGTTAGCTGCCTTTGTCATCAGAAGCTCCTTAACTGCAGACTTGTCGCCATGGACAGTGTAGTGTAGAGCATAGCGCCTTGAGCTATGTTCCGGTCATTAGCTGCCTGTTTCATTTCGGAAACTCCTTCATCCTCTGCACGTCCTCCATTACCCACACCCAACCACCGACAGTGGTAGGATATGATATATATTTACACAAAAAGGCAATACACTACAAACTAGATAAACCCCTCTCGATGCTTCATCAAACTTTTTTAAATGTTTTTTTTTTTTTTTTTTTTTTTTTTAATCTACCAATCAAGTTTAATCCGAATAGCGTGGGCATTTTGATTCGTGGACATTATGAGTGTTAGTCATCCCGGGTGTTCAGTTCAGTTCATTCATAAAAAAAAAAAAAAAAAATATTAACTGTTTATGGCCCCACCATAAGGCCTAACTTAAAGCCTGGCAATGGGCGGGTGTAGTGCCTACTATTGCTTCTGTGGTTGTATGCACACGGATTTCATCCTGTTCTGGGACTCGGAAAGCAGTGACGACTTTGCTAGTTCACTTTAATGTTTTTTGTATCGCAGCCTCCATGTCCATTTTGGAGTTGCACAAGTATGGCTAAGTTTAGTCTCATTTGAACGCGATCGCCAGTGCTCAGTGTGGGGAAGGCCGGACATAAGTACAGCGACGACAGGTGGAGGAGTGGGTACCAGTACCCAAAATATTCTCACATCTTACGAAAGATTACCCTGCAACACGCCAGCAACACACAGAGCCAGCACGCCACAACAGAACACTCCTCTCCTCTTTAATATTCTTATCGCGAAAGTGAAACTGCTTATCGATATCATCAAACAAAGCTACAAAAAAAAGGCAAAGCGTTATAAATACAAACACTAGATAATTAAGTCAACTAGTTTTCTCTTTTTTAGGGATTGGAAATTCAGACACCCGAGAAAAAGGACGTACAGTATACGCAACGCGAAGGTTGGCGATATTGGCCTCTTTTCACGGGAAGTCCTGTACACCGTGGCCATAACAAACCTGCTGTCGCTGATCATCGGAACAGGCCTTGGGTATGTTATTCATTATTAAAATAAGGAATTACAGCATTACTTAGATCACACTGCCATGATTGGGTGGGTTGAGGGGAGGGCTCCTCTAGGTTACAGGTACAGAAGCTTCTGGGTCGAATATTGTAGTGAACAGTGACAGATCTACAATACTTACAATTTCATTTCTTAAAACTCTCCCACAGTTCCACCTTCCCATTCTTGATAACCTTACTTCTGACCAAATTACACTCCTTGGCATTATTATATCTTCTGATATGTCTTGGTAGGAAAATACCAATTATATTTTAAAGAAAGCTAACTCTTCCAAGAGTATGTTAAAAATCCTAAAAAAATGCAAAGTCCCTAAAGAAAGAATGAAAGAGTTGTATTGTATGTTTGTCCGTTCACTACTTGGATATGCCTGTCCAGCATGATATTATGGACTATAAAGAGTGACTCAGATAAGTTGGAAAGAATCCAAAAAGGTGCAGTTCAAATTATAATTGGTGGCCATAAAATGTCTTACTCGTATGTCCTAAAGCAGTGTAAGCTGAAACCCCTTTCTGTACGTAGAGAACAGCAACGTTTCGGAAAAAATTTGTTATCCCAGCCTTTCTACCGAAACATCCTTCCTCCACCCTTTAAACCGGAAAAGCAGCAGAAGCAGCTATGAAAGTACCAAAACTCACACCTGTCGCTTCTCGTACCGTTATAGTTTAGTGCCTCATTTTACCTTGTATCATAACAACCTTACCTGAATTACTGTATTTATTCTATGACAATCATATATGTGTTATAGTTGTAGGTTAATGACAAGTGCCAATTAATTTGCTCGCGCATGAAATGTTGTGCCGCATTCATTTGAAATAAAAATTAAACTAAACTGTAAGAGAGCCAACTGTTCGACTGATTTTGGGGTGATTACCGTCCGAGCATGTAAGATTAATGTTCCAGTCCGTAAAAGCCTGGCCTTCGCTGGGTTTTTTTGTGCAGGCGAAAGTGACCAAGCAGCTCAAAAAGAAGGGAGAAGGAAGCTTTCTGTTTGGAATCTGGGTCAGAATAGGCGGCAAAGTTGTTAAATCACAGGGTAAAAAAATAAATTCAAGAGGCTGAGAAGGCAAGAACAAAGACCCCCCCCCCCCCCCTCCCATCCGGACGAAGATTTAATGGAATTTATTGATCTGGACCAGTGCTATCAAAAGCTGACAATAGTGAAAGGAAAACAGAATATCGGATATTGCAGTAAAGCTGATACAATGGTTTCAAGAAAGACGTCGGCAGGTGGAAGTTTGGAAATTGCAAAGTGAACGCTTCAAACCAACTTCCGTCCCACGTCGTTGTCAGCCCATCAGTTGACCCTTTCAAAAGTGCACTGGGTGAACATGTTGGAACCGACAAATGTTTGTGTTGGTAATTTTCGTAGAATTCTGTAGAAACTTGCGCCTTCTTTTTGCTAATAATAACAGTAATTAGTATTATTATCATAATAATAATGATAATAATAATAATAATAAGGGTTGATCAACCATAGAATATTGTTTGAATCAGTGTTGTTTATCCGCCAACTAAGGTTTAACAAAACCACGTGACAGGACTTGTTCCGTTACTATGTTTTATTCGCCGAAACCTGTAAAAAGAAATCGCATAGATTTTGTTTTATTGCGTATCTCTTCTTTCCTCCGAAATTTTTAGACGTCGCTTATAGGTTTTTTCCATTATAGTTGCGCGAATTCGAGTGCGAAATCTTATCGGACTGTTTGCTGAAGAAAAATACGATTACCTTCGTCTCTACGTCGTTACAGAGAAGATGCTAAAACATATTGCTTGAATTATTTATTTTGTCTCAGGTATTGCGACAATGGACTGGAAGACAGGTCGCTCAGAGCTGAAACCACAGGCGCAGAGTCTCCGCGAGTAGATGGAACTTGAAATAGAATTCGAAATGAAGAGCGTGTTCCACCCTTCTAACAATAGTAACTAGCAGTTACTATTTCCGTTCCAACTTCACGAAAAGCTACTACGCTGACCGTTCCAACCTTCTCGAAATAGTAACTAGTAGTAATTAGTTGCCCACCATGCTCGGGAGCGTAGTAAGCGCGGTAACTATAGGGTCTCTGTGAAGTGATTGGCTGGATTACCCCGCGGAGTGATATTTTACCGAAAATTTATAAAGCGTTCCAGCCTTGACGCCAAGAAGCCGAAATTCTTGACGTCATCCGTAGTAACTCCGTCCTGTGCTGAGAATCGATTCGGAGCCTGTGTCAGCAGAGCAAGGCTTCAAGACAGGCTCATCCACTCCCCTGCTTATACATATATCCCCAGATTATAAATGTATCTGTTTTCCTCAGAATATGGTTCTCCCGTCGCAACTTGGCCGCCGTCAGCTTCTAATGTGACGCCACCTTCGTCAACTGTGACCTTTATGGACATTCGGAGTTTCGCTTTCATATGTTTAACCATCGGTGCTTCTCTAAGATTCCGGTAGGGATTAGACCAAGTTATTCTAGTTGGTTGTAAAAAAAAACACGACGACGTCTTCAACGATTTTTCAGTTGCTTGCCGATATTTCACGTAATTTTTAAGATTAAACTTTTCAATCGAGACCACTTACTACCGTTAGAACACATTTTGTTACGGCTGCAAGATTTGCATTCTGATTGCCGTCAGAAGTCTTGCCTACGTCTGTTGCCGCATCACCGCCTGATTAGACTTTTTGGCTGATAGCTGATGCGTATTGTACGTTTGTATGTTATTTTCTTGTTGTCTTTTGTTCTTTTCTTTTTATTTCTATTTATCTCTTCTACTCCACACTCTTATATTGTAAAACATTTTGTGGGTTATAAATACACTTCACTTCACTTCACTTAGCTGAATTGCTCATCTGATACTGATACTTTATTCTCTAACGAACTTTCACAGCACTGGACTGCCGAACTTACCGTTTTTGTCAGGTACGTCATAATTACATAACATCATAATAAGGAGATTTTACGTAATAGGCAGTAGTCAAGATATAGCGAATCAAAATAAAACATTGAACAGTTAAGCCGCTTTTACATTGACGCGTCGTTGCGATGCGTATGCGTTTATCTTGCGCTGCGTACGGTTGCGTAGAGTATCCTTCACACCTGCGCGACAAGCTTTCACGCTGGATGTGTATTTACGTTTTCCTTTCTCAGTTTCTCGTGTTGAATTCTCGCTTCTTTCATCATTACTAAGTTTTTTGGGATCTCCAAACGTAAGTGGAGGGATACCTATGACATCGTAAAAGTTGTCTGTCTGTTTTCACGATAACTCTCGAAGGGAATGAGATATTTTGATGAAACTTGGTCTGAGGACTCTTTGGGTCAAGGCTACAAGGGTAAGGTCAAGTTTGTAGATGGGCTCTGTAGTCCTACATTTAAGGGTGGGGGGGGGGGGTCAAAATAAGGGGCAATAAAATATTTTTAAACAACTAATGTGATAGTCGATTATGGGGTAAGAAGACATGCTGAGCACGAATATGGAAAATATTTTCTCTTCCGACAAGTAGCTCGCCCGGAATGAAAGTTGGTTAAAGGTAAAAGTTTTGATTTGAAGTTGATTAAATGTTCGATTTAGGGGTAAGTAAACATCCTGAATACTTTTGTGAAAAGTATTTTCTACCCGGACAACTAGTTCGCCCGGAATCCGGCCAAAACCGGAAAATTTGTTAAAAGTAATAAGTTTTATTTGAAGTTGATTAGATGACAGACTTAGGGCTAAGAAAAGACGCTGAGTTTGTATATGACAATCATTTTTACCCGGACATATAATTCGTCGGGAATCAGGTTGAAACCAGAAATTTTATAAGTTAAAATTTTATTTGAAGTTATTAGATGTTCTTTATAGGGATAGGGAGATACACTTAATTCGTTTCTGAATTGTTCTTTTTTTGCTGGACAAGTAGTTCACTCCGAATTCGGCCGAAACTTTGGCAGAAGTAAAGCAGGAAGTTTCGGTCAGTATCGTCAAAATAGATATGGCTTCTAGAGGGATATCTGAACTTGGTTTTCTCAGATGATTACCGTGCGAAGACAAGACCCAATTGTCGGATCAAATATTAGATTTTAGGCATCCCATTGAAACCTTAGGTCTTGTTCGAAATGGCGGGTTATAAATAAATTACTTACTTGATATGATGAGTTTGTTCCAAGTTATGAACAGCTTTTCTCTCACTCGTCCCACCGGCACAACGCAAAAGGACATTCAAGGAAAGTGAAGAAACCACCTTCCCACGCACGTGTGCTACAAAAGTTGTTCTCGTCAAGGGTGGCGCGGTGAACGATTAGAACTTTCTAACGGAGGAAACCGCCGTGTCCAAAGACATGGGAACCTTCAAGTCTCGTTTAATGAGTGGGAGAAAAAAACTTCAGATACCAATGGGAGTATAAATCATGAGGTATTCATCAGAATCAACATTAAAAGCGAAAATGATATCCACCCAGAAATCCTACAACATCCAGGGCATAACAGAACCATCGTGGACCTTATCCGCTCCGAAGTGCGAATGAAGTCTAAGGTTATAATGGACCTGTAATGGGCACTTACTAGTAACTAGGGATCGAACTTTCTACCAGAGTTTGAAGAGAAAAGGGGCTCCGGTTTGGAGGCTACGGCACAGAGCGGAAACGTTTGCAGACCCTTTAGTTCAGTTGCAGTTTAGCGGAAGACTAGTCAGTGCCATCTATAATTTTCTTAGTACAGGATTTGGCCGATAGTCAGCAGCCATTTCGGTCGCGCAGTGATTGGTACCACCTACAAGTCGAAGAAAAAGAATAATGTTTAAAATTGATCATTTTTAGAGGCTTAGCTAGCTGTTTGTTAATCTGTCTGTTACTGAACTGGCCTGTGCGTTCTGTTAGCTGAACTGGAAATTTGACGACAGCGTCTGTTAGTCTTTCTCTGATTTGCTATCCCACCCAAACAGGCTTTGTTTGTGAATGGTAAGAGTCTGTTCTGTCTGTGTTCTGTTTACTTTAGTTAAGCTGTTTACTGGTTTAGTTTAGTCCAGTCCAGGTCCAGTCAACCACAAACCCCTGATTTTTGGATTTAAGCCATTTTATTTGTCCATTCCAGCTGCTGTAGTTTCAACCTGAAACTACAGAGCTCAAACAACAAACTACCTAGTTTGGAAACGAGAACTCAATAAAACGCAAGTAAGGCAAAACAAGAGCCAAACTACAAACTTTGACGAAACAGAAGTGAATCCAAAAAAACGCAACTCAAGGTTTGTTACAAAGAAGTTACAAGTTATGATGACAAGGGGAGGAACCAGCTCTTCATTATTGGGGTACTTGTGCCTGCTTGTGCCCTTCAGGGTAGTTACTACGCTCTTTGGAACAAAATTATAATAGCACAGACAAATGTCGCCATTCTGACAGGAAATTTGTGCTGAACAGATACTGTAGTGTAAGCTGAGTGTAAGCTTGTTATTAACACTTACGATGCTTCCAGTGGTGAAAAGTAAATGAAGTAAATTGTTACAGTTATAACCAGGGCAGGGGCATTGCAGGTGCATTCTTATTGGGGGGGGGGGGCAGACTAGTCCTCGGAGAGAATTTTGGGTCAGTGGCGGCGCAGCAAAATTTCTTTTGGCAGGAAACTTATTGTTGGGGTGCCAAAATTTTAGAGGCATTCGTTCTTTTTCTTAGCATTTTTAAGGGTTGCAATTTTCCAGCAAATTTCTTCTATTTTACCACACAAATCGTCAGTGTTGTTGTTACCGTATGTTATTGTTGTATTATGGCATTAGCCTCCGGTTTGACTGCCATATTATGTGTCCATATCATGTGCCATATTAATCTGTCTCGCTGTTGCTAGTTCTGGCACCTCCACGGAAGCTAAGATGATGAAACTTGACAAGCTTCTGAAGAATTTATTCAAGCAATGTTTACAATGGATACGTCAGCTACGATTCTTCATTATCGATATTTCGGCCCCTCTTGGCAAGGGTCCTCGTCAGGCTGTCAATGTTCTGGGTCAACGTCGGGAAGCAAACAAAACCTGATTACCCTCCCCTTGAGATTTGGTTCAGAGGGGAAGCACTGAGGACGAGAGTCCGACTTGAGATCCAAGGCTTATGGTGACAGAGAAATCAGATCAGTAAGAGAAGCCATTTGGATATTTGAAATAAATGGATGAATGAGCTGCCAGTGCTGAATATGCCTAAAGATGAAACTATTACTACGATGAAAAGTGGAAAGAGCTGTGAAGTGAAAATTGAGACAAGGTCCGAGACCTTAAGATTTCTGGAAAGTTTAACTAATCTAGAAGTGATCCGATGCTACACTGACAACTTGCGATTTAATCATATGACTTGTAAACCCCCCTTTCCTATTAGGAGAATGGACGTGAGCAGCATCTATACTGTTTGAAACAAATGTAGAGCCAGAGAGGCTGTTCACTGACCTGGGAGAGTTTTTATGGCACTTGCCCTTCGGCCAAGTGCCATATAGCGATTGTAATTTCTGTCCGTCAGTCGGTCTGTCGGTCCCGGTTTTGCTAGTTCGGGCACTTCCAGATAAGCTAGGACGATGAAACTTGGCAGGCATATCAGGGACCAGACCAGCTCAACTTACAATTAATCATTTCTTCAATCCGACTTTCCCCGGATCCGGGAGTCCGGAAACTATAAAGCAAAAGTGGAGCGAAAAGTAGCAAAAAAAAGGGCTGCCCGAATGCGGGAGCGAACCAGGAACCTCTGAGTTGTAAGGCCAACGCTCTACCAACTGAGCCACCAGTCCATGTATGAGAGAGCGAATGCGGGACCACGAACAAAGTGGATAATCTAAACAAATTACATTGTTAGGATAATGGAACTTGTCAGGAATATTGGATGTATCAGGGAGCGAATGCGGGAGTATATATTGTTAAAAGATTGACGACCTGATTAACCTGGACATAGTCAAGAAACATAAATAATAGTTTGGGCACTTCCACGCAAGCTAGGACGATGAAACTTCGCAGGCATATCAGGGACCCGACCAGACTAAGTTGGAAATAGTCACTTGCCCGATCCGACCATCGTGGGGGAGGGGGCGGAATCCGGAAAATAGGGACATTCATCACTTTCGAACGGGTGATCGGATCTTAATGAAACTTGATATCTGGAAAGATCTCGTGTCTCAGATGTCTCATTTCAAGTCCGGACCGGATCCGATGAATCTTGGGGGTGGGTCTTGAGGGGAGTGGAGGGACTGGGAATCCGGAAAAATTTGGAGAAATTATATATTTTCAGCTTACGAACGGGTCGTCTGATCTTAACGAAACTTGATATATGGAAGGACCTCATGTCTCAGACGCCGTTGACATTGGGGGGAGTTGGAAGGGGAAACCGGAAATCTTGAAAAACGCTCAGAGTGGAGAGATCCGGATGAAACTTGGTAGAAAGAACAAGCACAAGTCCTAGATACCTGACTGACATAACCGGAACGGATCCGCTCACTTTGGGGGAGTTGGGGGGGGAGTCCTAATTTCTAGTGATCCCGCGAGTTCGATGCTTCCTGATGTGCTAGGACAATGAAAATTGGCGCTTGCCAAGGACCCGACCAGATTAAATAGGAAATAGTCACTTCCCCGATCCGACCATCTGGGGAGGGGGGGGGGTGGAGGGACGGGGAAGCCAAAATTGAGGTATTTTTAACTTGCGAACGGTTGGTCGGATCTTGATGAAAGTTGATATTTAGCATGACCTCGTGTCTCAGACGTCCCACTTTAAATCCGGACCGGATCCGATGACACTGGGGGGGGGGAGCTGGTGGAGGGAACCAGAAATCTTGACAAACGCTTAGAGTGCAGCGATCGGGATGGAACTTATTCGGCCACGGTAGGTGGAGATAGAGTGAGTACCGGAAATCGTGTAGCACGTCTAGGGATCAAACAAATGGATTTATTGGGATGAAAGTTTGAACAGTCATGTGAATTTGCTACAGACAATCGAGACGATGCCGGAACTGCTCAGAAATGAGTGAAACTAAATATCCTATTTCTATTTCCGAACCGCATTTTTGGATGGCGGGTGTATTTTGTGAGGTTCTCATCTACTTTCTTGTACAGCCTACTCGTACAAGTGCCATATGAGCTCGTAGCTCTTGTTTTCAGTTTACCAGGCTGAGATGTTCGCTATTTGCAAGTTATTGATAGTCTTCTGGACGAACGAGCTGTTAATGAAGAGATTTTTGTATTTTTGGATAATCAAGCCTGCTTAAAAGCACTTGAAACCCCCGAAAGCAAACAACCTTTAGAGATGGAATGCTTCATCAAGATTAACACAGTTGCAAATAATGGAAATCAGATCACTTTGATGTGGGTCCTGTTACGCTCTGGTATCCCAGGGAACTAGGAATCCGATGCACTAGCAAAGGAAGCTGCCCAAAGAGTTACCTATGGACCTGAGTCCTTCATTCCCATCTGGGAAAGTAGGTGTAAAACAGAAATCCGGGAATAGATGAATAAACCAGTAGACCAAATGTAAAAAAACGGTGGAATTTCGAGCCACGCAATGTTTAATATCCATGCGCAACAAGGCCCTGACAAGAAGGCTAATCGCCATGAAAAAAGATGAAATCCGGGTAATCATCCAGGTTGTTCCTGGAATTGGAAACCTTGGAAAACATAATTCAAGTATAAGAAAAATTGAATCTCCAATATGTACCAAATGCGGAGTAGATGAAGAGACAAATATCCACTTTGTTGAAGAGTGTCCAGCATGGACAAGGCAACGTCTGGAAGCTTTCCATTCTCCGAATGTTGATTTCCACGAGGTAGTGAGAAAAGCCAGATTAAAGGAACTGTCATTGACAGGGAGGCTAGACAGGTCTTAAGGTAAGAAGGCGAGAAAAAGCAGTAGAATGAGGGATGTTCTTTATCAATTGTTTTGATAGAGTGATGTTTTCATCAATTGTATTATAGAGTGATGTATCACCATCATTTGTGAATTGGGGGATTGAGATAATGGGCCATTTGTGGCCTGATTTTTGACTGGAGTGTCTGGCTTACCCCTCAGAATAAATAAATAAACCTGATTACAGGTTTGTTCAAAACCTGTGATCAAACCTGATTACAGGTTTGTTTCCTTCCCCGACGTTGACCCAGAAGATTGACATCCTGACGAGGACCTTGCCAAGAAGGGTCGAAATATCGCTGACGAAGAATCGTAGCTGACGTATCTGTTGTTAACATTGTTTGAATAAATGTTTCAAAGTCAGCTTGGGCTCAAAGAATATTTATCTTTGAAGGACTCGGTTGAATGCCCTGCAGAACCATGTTTTCGTGGATTGATCCGATCATTTGAATGGGGTGGAGGGAGTGGGAACATCGAAACCTGCAACCTGCATGACCCAAGTCAAAATAAACTTTATGTGTTGTGGGAGCAAAAAGATACGATAACCATGGGGGTTAGAGGTGGACTTTTGGAACATACAGGGGACCAAAGGAATGTAAGGATTGGGATAAAGCTTTGACAGTACAAAGATCAAACCGGATCCAACCTCTGTATGGGGAGTTGGAAGGGGCGTATGTTAAATTTATCCGGAAGTACTCCGACTCGAGGGAAGATTGGTGTCATAAATAAAGAAAAGCCCTATAAGATTAATTCATTTTTTTGCGCGATACAGGAAAGACATCCTCAGGTCATTTTTCACCGCTGTTGCTTTACCTCGTATTCTTTTTGCTGCAACAATCATAGAAAATTTTCGAATTTGCGACATATCTGCTGGGCAACTCCATAAGATGGTCTACCGAGGGATAAATTTTCAAATAAAAGCTGGTGGAACATTTTTAGGTTTTTCTTATAGACCATACCCTGGGCTTTAAGAATCTGTTCCAAGTTTCGAAATTGGAGCGGCCTTTCTAATTTTTTCAGCTGTCCAAATCTTAAGCTGATCAGCTTCACGGATTGCCACATTTTGCGATCGTTTTTGAGGCTATTAGAACCTACCTAGGCATAACCCCTAATCATCTTAATCTACCATACTTAAGACCCGCTAGTCCTAAACCAAATTGAGTTCATTCGAAGTCGCTATCCTTGACGGATTGGATTTTATCAGTTCTGCACGGTAAGCCATCTAATGTTACATTTGTAACGAAAAAGTGCCCACAACTGAGTACAAGCAAATTAAAAAAGTGTAAGAATGTGAGTAAATAGCAATTTTAGTGGTTACTCCAGTAAACAATAAACAAAAATTTAATTTCCTGAAGCCAATAAAACACGTTACAAACACAACAAAAATTTGCGTTACTGACGTAACAGCCCACAGTTACGTCGGTAACGCTGAAAATGTCAGCAAATCTGACGAGGTGTAAATCGTAGTATCGATCACCCGGACCAATGTAAAGTGCCCTTAATAAGCAAATATTACAGATGAGCTGATTGGAGGATTTGGGGGAGGGCTAGGGGCATACCCAGCGGCGTCACCTCGGGGGGAGCCTCCCCCCCTCCAATTTTTTGTCTGCCAGTCGGTAAAACTTAGAGGAAGCGCCGCGATTTGTCGTGAAAACAGTCGATTTTTATTCAAAACAGTCAGTTTTTCGCAAAAATAGTCGATTTTTCGCAAAAAACTTCTTAAAATTTTTAGAATTTCTTAAACTTCTTCGATTTTTCGCAAAAAACAGTTGGTAAAAATGATTAGTCAGTCGATAAATACCTTGCACCTCCCCCCCCCCCCCCCAAACATTTCGGCTAGTTATGCGTCTGGGCAACATAAGTGATTTTTTTTGGCATTGCAGACAAATGAGTTGGCAAATTTTTGGATTGCGAGAAGGAATATCTAGAGAAGATATATTCAAACAAATGCATAAAACGGATACGTCAGCTACGATGGTTTGGCAGCGATATTTCGGCACTCATACCCTGCGTATCTGTTTATGCATTGTTTTAATATATGTTTCCTGGTCAGCTTGGGCTCAAGGAGAGTGGATAGGTCAGTAGGCCAGATGCCATAGGTCAGTAGGCCATGCAATGTGCGCCTTCTGTCGCAGGGCAGAGAAAAGAGTGATTTTTTTTTATCCAAGATGAAACATAGAAAAAAGGCACCCCCCCCCCCCGTCCTGTCGGTGGTAATAGCACCCGTTCTTCAAACAATTATGTGCAGTCCGATTCTGAAATCATTGCTCACTTTTCTTTTACAAATAAAACCGTTTTGCTGAAGATTCAGGTGAGAATTCGTACGAGTTACGTTGGTTACGAAAACTTGTGGCGTCAGTAACGGAGGAAAAAAAATCGTAGAAACGAAGCGTTTGTTAACTGACGAAAAAGAAAAAAATCAGTTCACTAGACCTTACAGAATCGCTAATAATTGAGAGTATCTACACACAAACAAAAAGTCACTTCCGTTTTTTGTTACGTTGGAAACGCGTGGTTTTCGGAGCCGTGCACACAACTGTTCAATGGAAATTGGTGGAACACTTTACATAAGGAAGAAGAAGGCTTGACTTTTGACATAGAGTAACAAGACCAAAGGTGTCGATGGGATCCCAGAAATCTAAGATTTGATCCAGACAATTGGGTCTTGTCTTAGCCAGATCCAGTCTTCGCCAGATCCAGTCTTCGCCTGGCTAATCATCAGAAAACCGAGTTCAGATATTCCATCCATCTATCAATCTGTACCTCTATAGGCCATATCTATTTTGACGATACTGACCGAAACTTAGGCTACTGCTTTACTTCTGCCAAATTTGCGGTTTCGCCCGAATTCCAAGCTAACTACTAGTCCAGCAAAAAAAGAAAATTCGGAAACGAATCCAGCGTATCTCCTTATCCCCCCTATAAGAACATCTAATCAACATTAAATAAAACTTTGACTTAAAAAAATGGGGGTACAACCGGATTCCGGATTAATTATATGTCCGGGTAGATAGCGATTGTCATATACAGACTCAGCGTCCCTTCTTACCCCTAAATCTAACATCTATTCAACTTCAGATGAAACTTTTGCTTTTGACATATTTTCCGGTTTTGGCCGGATTCCAGGCGAACTAGTCGTCCGGCGAGAAAATGGTTTTCACCATCATGTTCAGCATGTCTTCTTACCCCCAAAATCAAACATTTAATCATCTTCAAATGAAACTTTTACTTCTAACCAACTTTCCTTTTTTGCCGGATTCCGGACGAACTACTTGCTCAACCAGAAAATGTTTTCACCATCGTGTTCAGCATGTCTTCTTACCCCTCAATCAAACATTTAATCAACTTTAAATGAAACTTGTTACTTTTAACAAACTTTCCGGTTTTTGCCGGATTCCGGACGAACTACTTGTCTGGCGAGAAAATGATTTTCACCATCGTGCTCAGCGTGTCTTCTTACCCCATAATCGACTATCACATTAGCTGTTTAAATATATTTTGTTTGTCCCTTAATTTGAACCCCCTCCCCCAAATATAGGGCTACAGAGCCCATCTACGAACTCGACCTTACCCTTGACCCAAACAATCCTCACACCAAGTTTCATCAAAATATCTCATTCCCTTCGAGAGTTATCGTGCTTACAGACGGACGGACGGACAACTTCTGTGATGTCATAGATATCCCTCCTCTTACGTTTTGGGATCCCAAAAACGAGTCCTCCAAGTCGAGAATCGATGAGGCTACAGTCTTTCTAAGCGTACAAAACGTTACGTAGGTAACGATGGAGTTGCCCTGCTACTAAAATTTCCTGTTTAAAATTTTCCAAATTTCTCCTTGGGTTTCCCATTTCTTTCAGTAATTCGCAGTTGGTTTCCAATTTTAAAGTAAAAGACTCATTTATTTTGAGGGAAAAGATGACCAACTTTTATAAAAAAGCTTTGGTAGCCCTCCAAACCCCTCCCTGTTTTTGCCTGTACCCATTTTTTAACAAGTGAATAATATAGTTCGTAAATAGTTGTAACCTAGTTGTCGAAATCGTGTGTATTTTTTATAGTATTTATTATAGAAATATGTTAATGAATGGACCAGATGGCTTAGGAATAATTCTGTTTTATACATTATTTTGTACTCCTCAATTCTGAGGGAAATAAATGAATACCGTAAATAAATAAATAAATAAGATGAGACATTTAATTTTTCAGAAACTTTCCGGGTAGAGGGGGAGGCCCAGAAATCGTTGCACGTGTGCAGGTACCAGTTGTATCTTACAAACATCATGGGTAATAAGGATTTTATTTTAAGGTCCAGACTGGATCCAGCCTCGTTGGGGGGAGTTGGGTGTCACCAAAATTTTCTGGATGTTCTACAATTCGAGGGAAACTTGTTCGGTAGTAAGTGCCGTAGATGCAAAATTTGCGTGTCCTAATCGCATCCGATTACGTTGATGGGATGGAGGGGGGTGCTTGGTATCCTGCATAGGGACCAAACGGATTAAGGGAATGGGATGAAACTAGGTCATGTGTCCAAGATCCTGAAGTGCTTCCCCTCTAGTAAAACTCTGTGTTTGATAGGAGGAAATGCCCTAGATTTAATATATATGTGTCCGAACGGCATGTGGACATGGTGGAGAGGGGGTTCCGGAACTTTTTTGGCACGCATAGGGACCAAAAGGAGAAAGTGATGAAACTTGGATGGTACTAAAGATGGACCGGATATGCCATATGAAGTATAAGACCGAATACTTTGTAGATGGAAATGGAATACAGTTCAAGTGACTATACCATAACAAATCAGCTGGTTTATTTGTCACATTACTGTCCCTTGTATAAAAATCCATCTACATAATACCTATCTAGTCCTCTGACATGGAGATGTGAAGTATTTAGATAGATTTGTCTTCGGCGGGATCACTGTTCCTACGGCCCGCTTCTTCAGGACTATTATAGTGGTTTGCGAGCTGTGTCCAAAAGCCCCACTGTACCTCAGTGGTAGCGCAATGGCCTTGAAAGTCAGAGGTCCTGGGTTTAAATCCCAGCTGACAAGCATTTTTGTCTTTCGGTTGAAACGGATACGGCCTCTTCGGGATAGGTAGGTAGCTCAGGCTTGCATACGGTCCGACCATACAAACAGAACATCTTGGACATTTGCTCTTGCCAGCTGGCAAGTTCCTCCTGATCGGATCACGAGTTCGAGATTTATACATGTCACAAATGAGAAGACATCCAGGACCCCTCAAACTCCCCTACCAAAGCCGGATTCCGTCATGGCCCCAGAATACATATCTAGGACCCATGGCCTTGCACCGTTCGTGATATACTGGGGTCAAGATCAAGAATTTCTCACCCCCCACATGGCCGGATCCGGAAAAGAAGGGTCCGTTCATTATCGGTCGGGTCCTTTATATGCATGCCAAATTTCATGGTCTAGCTTGTATGGAAGTGCCGAAACTAGCAAAGTGAGACAGAGGGATAGACGAACCGACGGAGAGACATAAAGGTCGCTGTACGTACTTGAGTCACAGGCTGCAAGTTACGAAGCGACAAAAGGGGACAGTTAAAAGCAAGTGCCATACAATCCTTTAATTATATATGCTACATGCTTCTTTACTATAAATAACACAAATTTGAAATGGGAATCCCCAGTACTCGAGGGAATTCCTAGGGAATTTCGGATGTCCAGCAATCGAGGGGATTTCAAGAGAATTCAAACGTTTTCCGACGTTCAGTGAAATGGCGATACTGTCCGCAAAGAATGGCAAGTTCCACCGCCCTAGCTTTGGGCAGAGGGACGGACCGACAGGAAGTACGGTCGCTATTGTTCACTTTGTTTACACGGTGTGGAGCTAACATACAATTTTTGGTAATAAATAATAGTCCTGCACTGCTGCCACAACCAGGCAACAAACGATGACTCTTTCTGATTACTTGCTGATGGCAAAAATAGAACAACAACCTTTAGCTTTTGGAAGATAAAGCTCAATAGAAGAAAAACTTGAGACATTTCACCTAAATAGATTCGGTGGTATAATTTTACCGGTGAACCCCCGCCAATCCCGGCGCTGGCGCGCCGCCGACTTTCGGCGCGGCTTCGGCGACTAGTGCGGAGCCAAAATTTTTACCGAATCCTAGAAACTGAGAATTCGAGCTTTGAGTTATGGAACAGAAACCCCAGTCAAAAGATGTGCCCTTCCACAAAATAGAGAATATTACGAAAAGTGCTTCAGGCGGAATTTTCTAAATATTTGTAATCAGATCTTTTTTTTGGGGATCCAAAATAAAAGTAAGGACTAGCGATGGAATCGTAGATCTGTCCTTTTTTCTGCGACCAGTGCTTCCCTCGACCTCTTCCGAGTTTCGAGGTTCGTGGAAACTGCCGAATCCTGGCAATTATACAGAATGAATTACCGAATCCCAGTTATTATACCGACTAAGCTTAGGCCGATAGCATGTTTGGTATTCTGTAATTCTACCGTATCCACAGGTTATTATACCGAATTGTTTTGGTGTCAAAAGACTAACAAATAATATTCGTATTCGGTATTTTCGTCGAACTGGAACCAAAGTCAGAAAAATTAAACCGACAAAATTACAGATTCCCAATCATGATAACGAATAATTTTGGACCGATAGCTTAATCGGGATTTTGTGTAACTACCGTATATCCATAAATATACCGAACAGTTCTGGCGTCGAAAAATGACCATTTCAGTAAATTCTCTCACCGAATTCGTGATAACTACTGGCAACTATACCGAGTTCAGATCATTATTGGAATTCTGTATAACTACCCAATCCCCGTAAATATACCGGGTTAGTTCTGCTATCGAAAAAATACCAAAGAATTTTAGTAAATGTTGAGTCTCCGGCCCATTTTTTTTTTTTTTTACCGAATCTCAAAAAGGTAGTGGGATTCTGCCCCCCCCCCCCCCTTGCTACGCCCCTGGTTGTCCTCTTTTGGAACGAAAATGATTTACTCAAACAATTTTCACAACGGATACGTCAGCTATGATTCTTCATCAGCATAGCTGACGTATCCGTTGTACACATTGCTTGAATAAATGTTTCAAAGTCAGCTTGGGCTCAAAGAAGATTTATCTACGAAAATTATTAGAGGGAAGAGGTAATTTTCTTACCATGCTGGATGGTGGAACCATGCTCGTATCCAGGAATTTATTTCGGGAAGGGGGGGGGATTGCGTGCAGGTCGGACCCCCCCCCCCCCCTGCATACGGCCATGTATGCACCACTCGAGAAGTCTCGAGAAGCCATTCTCAAAAACAAGAACTCTTGAGGTTTACTTTCTTTTTAGGTCAGTGTGTAGGCATACACAAAGCTCAAGCATAGTACGACAGTGTAATGTCATGGAAATGGACTCCAAAACGCTCTTCATTTGGACCTCAAGGCCCATTCCTAGTTGGGCGAGAACTAGGAAGGAAGAGCTGCATTGGCCAAGAAGATGCTCTTTACAGAGATCTTTACTCATCCTACCTTCCTTGTAACTCATGGGATTTTGGGAGAGACTCCAGCTTTGGATATCATGGAGGAGTATTCAATCTGGAATTTTCTCCTGATGGGTAATATGTTTTAATTTGCGGATCTGTCTGGAAGTGCCCTAGTTGCCACGGACTGTTCACTACTTAAACACCATCAATCGATTTTTTTTTTTATATATAGGCTATACATAGTTGGCTATACATAGTTTTTCATATAGTGTGTGCCAAATGCTTGGGTATCCTGGTCCTCCGTAAAGAGTTTTAAATGATGACATACCGTATATTTCATTTTCATCGTGTTTGGGCACCTAGCTTGGTTCGTGTGACAAACATTTGGCATAGCCTATCCAGAAGTCAGACATTCTTGGGATTTTGCATGGTTGACAGACATAAGATTGCTATGACGTTGGAAGAAAAGTTTATGTCAAAAGCTATAAGAAATCAAAGCGAGAGATTTTGGGAAGGTAGATTGGGGAAGGAATGGTGAGAGATAGATCATTGGTGAGAATCAGCAATCTAGAAATGTTCATCTGTTGAGGAATGTCGCACAGGGACCGCTTTTTCCAGGTTTGCCCTGGCTTTCAGTTCACGTTTTTTTTATATATAGATTTTAGTTTCATTAGCTTATCTAGACTTACTTAGTTGTATCATTCTCCCTGACAGCAGCCTTTGACTTGTAGCCAGTTCAGCAGTTAGTATTACTTCGAATCTTCTTTTTTTAAGGAAAATTCTGGTTGCTGCTTGTGAGCAGAAGAGCTTCATTACCTTTGATCCGCTCACTCACAAGCCGATTTACTGCGTTGAAAATGCCCATTCAGATTGTGTGAACTGTGTGAGGTAAGGCTCTTTCGTTTTTTCCCTATGAAATGTGCTACGACTTTTTGCCTCTATCGCAGACCTTTCTTCCTTTCTGCATTGTAATCAGAATGTCAGAATTCCTACCATCCTTGCTTGGAGCTGACCAAGGGCATGTTCCAACCTCCTGGAAATTACTAAAAGGTGATGTTGTACTTGCCTGTAGTCGTCAGGGCGCAAGGTGTGCAGCTCTCCCTGGTGAAAGCAGTTGACGAACCAAGTAGAGCCGTTAATCTCGGTTTTGCGAAGGGGATTGAGAGTTGAAACCCGCAGTCACTCCACCTCCTTCTATGACCTTAGAAACCTAATGTCAGCTGACGGACGAAGTAAGGCTGTGAATTTCGGTCTTTTGCGAAGCGGATTCAGAATTGAAACCCGGAGACATCCCGCCTCCTTCCACGACGTCAGAAACCTCCGACGTGCTTGAGGTCTTTTTTGATGGTTCAGCCACGGTTGACGTTGGCCTACGCCGAGTTTCTTCCATCCAGTCAGTGGGGTGGCAAGCAAAGCCTTCTTAGTCAGGTTGGAGTCGTCTCGAAGTCGTCAGGGTTAGAGGCAGGGGCGTCCCGAGGAGGGGTGCTGCACCCCCCCCCCCCCAGAAGGTAATTCCGGTAAATTTGTCGAATTCCCCTGGACTTGATGATTTTTAGGGAATCTACCGGATTTATTCCTCAGGGAACCTGACTGGAGGCTGGATCAGGGAATTTTCCGTACTTGGCTCCACAGAATCTACCAGAATTTGTCTCAGAGAATCTACCGGAATTTTAGTATATACTCACAGCTTACCAGGACAACCCCTGGACACAGCTTTATCAGATTGATTCTTGCAGACAAACGACACGTGTACTGGAACATTTAGCGGGTGATTCCGGTAATCTACTAAGTTTCTGAAACAAGAATTAGGCAACCTACTGAAGTTTTCCCTTATTTTCCAACTACGAATACTGTTCCAGGAATAATATCACAGTACCGTCTACTCCACTTTTGACAGCTTTCTCCACTCTTTTCCAGTGATAAGCAGAAAAGAGTTCAAAAACGAGTTAGCCTTCTTCGGACACGATCTCGAAAGTCGCCAGGAGAGTCTCGAAAAAAACAGAAAGTTCGAACATACATTTGAAGTCTTTCGTGAACTGAAAGATGTCTTACCGCTAGTATGGAAAGCGCTAAGGTTGCTAAGACAGTCCCTGTTACTTCAGCAAAAGGGGAAAGACTTTTTAGCAAGATGAAGTTAGTTAAGACCATTTTGCGTTCAGCAATGGCTGGCCAGCCAGCGTCTTTTACTAATCGCATCCATCTAGTTGACGAATGTGAAATTGGATGTGTTGTGAACAAATGGAAAACGGTAAGAACGCGACGAATAAATGTGTAAGGTGGTTGAAGGTCGAAAAGTTTTTAGTTTTAACTGACAATCTTAAAGTCTAGCCGAATAGCGTTGAGATCCAGGAGTCTAGTAACATATCTCGTATTCACTTAAATCTTACGAAAACCCGTTCGAAATGCGTTACTTCGTTTCTCCGTTAGCCAGGTATAATCAATTTCATAATTATTCTTTCAGATTTGTAGTGCCTCGATGTACTTGTCCCTCTACGCTTGACATATTTACCAATAAGAAATGTAAGCCATTGCCGAAAAATAAAATAAAAATATCAGATTCATTGCAAGACATATCCGAAAAACATTTTCCAAACAGGCAGAACTTCTCCGATGTCGCATCTTTAGCCCTGAAAGTGCAGGATTTTGTTAAAATTCAAATTCTCCGCGTCTGGATGAATTTTGGTTTGTCGTGCAAGCAGCGCACACTGAACATCATTACCAGAGCCCCGGGTTGAAAAATACAAAGTCCCTCAGATGTAAGCCGCCCCCCTCCCCATCAGGAAGGTTTCGGGGCGCCCTCGGCTAGACGGAGATGTTGGAACACATCCGAAGTGGCTGACACCGAGACGCTTGCCTTTAGCTACTGAGGCAATTCCGGAGCTGCTAAGGATATACAGTAGCTGTCGTCGGCTAGAACTAATGGCATTACCGGCAGGGGTGTCCCGATACCTTCCTGATAGGGGGGGGGGGGGGGGGGTGCAGCTTCAGAATTTTACCGGATTTTTGTTCAGGTTTTACCGGAAATGTCTCCGCAATGACCATCTCTACAGAAGCTCTAGAAACACAGTATTCTTGCTTCTGTTGTGTGTTACAAATAACACAACATAGGCTCGTGAAAGTTGTACTGAACAGGCACCTTATTTTTGGGATCGAAAAACGTAAGTGGAGGGATACCTATGACATCGCAAATGTTGTCTGTCTGTCTGTCCGTCCGTCCGTCTGTAAGCACGATAACTGTCGAAGGGAATGAGATATTTTGATCAAACTTGGTATGAGGATTGTTGGGTCAAGCGTAAGGTCAAGTTCGTAGATGGGCTCTGTGGCCCTACATTTGAGGGTGGGGAGGGGGTTGAAATTAAGGGACAAACAAAATATTTTTAAACAGCTAATGTGATAGTCGTTTATGGGGTAAGAAGACATTCTGAGCACGATGGTGAAAACTATTTTCTCGCCGGACAAGTAGTCCGTCCGGAATCCGGCAAAAACCGGAAAGTTGATCAAAAGTAAAAGTTTCATTTGAAGTTGATTAAATGTTCGATTTCAGGGTAAGAAGACATGCTGAAGATGATGGTCAGATTAGACAAGGAGATACGCTGGATTCGTTTCTGAATTTTCTTTTTTTGCTATTTTCTCTGATGATTAGCCTGGCCAAGGCAAGACCCAATTGTCTGGATCAAATATTAGATTTTTGGGATCCCGTCGACACCTTTGGTCCTATTCATTCTGATGTTTGAATACTGAAATGTTCGGAACACATCTGAGGGATTTTGTAGTTTTCGTAATATCGTTCAGAGCGTGGGCTGCTTGCATGGCAAACCAAAGTTCACCCAGACGCGGAGAATTCGAATTTAAACTAAGGCCTGCCTTTCCAGGGCTGAAGATGCGACATACGAGAAGTTAAGCCTGTAGAAAAGTAGGAAAATGATTTTAAATATTCCTTCAGCCCAAGCTGACTGCGAATCGTATTTGATGGTACAAAACGGATACGTCAGCTGAATTTTGTTAGAGTTATTTGTCGGTCCTTCTTGGCAAGGGTCCTCTCCAGCTCAGAGCCGTTAAAGTTGGAAAAATGAACTTGTGGGAAAACAAAATATGTGGGAAAACTAACTTGTTGATTTTCCCACAAGTTCGTTTTTCCAACTTTAGCGGCTCTGAGCCAGAAGAGTACCCTTGCCAAGAAGGGCCGACATATAGCTCTAACAAAATTTAGCTGACGTATCCGTTTTGCTCTATCAAATAAAAAAATGATTTAGGAAATGTCTTGCAATGAATCTGATATTTTTATTTAATTTTTCGGCAATGACTTACATTTCTAGTTGGTGAATATTTCAAGCCTAGAGGGACAACCACATACAGGTATCACAAATCCGAAAGAATAAGTTCATTCTGTGAAATCGACTATCCCAGGATAACGGAGAAACGAAGTAACGCATTCTTATCGGGTTTTCAGGAATATTTAAGTGAATAAGTGATATGTTACAAGACGTGTTGGACCTTAGACTTATTCAGTTAAGCTCTAAGATTGTCAATTAAGACTAAGAAGTCCTCGGCCTTCAACCCACCCTACACTTTTTTTCATCACATTCCATTTGTCCTCAACACGTCCAATTCCACATTCTTCAACTAGATCGGTTTTAAATGCTATTAGTAACAGATGCTGGTCAGCAATTGGCCTTAACCAACATTCATCTTAACCAACATTCAAAATGTCTTTCCCCTTTTGCTGAGGTAACAGGGATTGTCTTGACCAGCTTGAAAGCTTTCCATACTTGTGAAGACATCTTTCAATTCACGAAAACTCCCAATATTTTCTTTTTGTCTGTTCGAGTCTCTCCTGGCGACTTTTGAGATCATATGTCGGAACAAGGCTAACTCGTCTTTGAACTCTTCTCGGCTTATCACCGGTGAAGAGTCGAGAAAGGTGTCGAAACTGCAGTAGACGGTACCGTGAAACTATTCCTGGAACAGTATTTGTAGTTGGAAATGATGGATTTCAGTAGGTTGCCTAATTCTTCTACAGAAACTTAGGAGATTACCGGGATCACACGATGAATGTTCCGGCACGCTATGTTGTCTGTCTGCAAGAATCACTATGGTACGGTGTGTGCCGGGTTTATCCTGGTAAGCTGTGAGTCTATACTTATCGGGTAAGCAACAAAATTCCGGTAGATTCCCTGAGACAAATTCTGGCTGATTCCGTGGATCGAAGTCCGGTTGATTCCGCGATCCAGCCTCTAGTAAATTCCCCGAGAAAAGTTCCGATAGAGAAAGACTTCTATAGATTCCCTCACCAAAATTTTGATAGATTTCCTGAGCAAAATTCCGGTAGATTCCCTCACCAAAATTCCGGTAGATTCTCTGTGCAAAATTGTGGTAGATTCCCTGTGCAAAATTCCGGTAGATTCCGAAATTCTAGTACATTCCGTGGGGCCAAATCCGGTTGACCCCCTGATCCAGCCTCCAGTAATACCCTGAGACTGCCCTGAGACAAGTTCCGGTAGGTTCCTTGAGCAAGATTTCGGTAGATGCTCGGAATATAATTCCGGTAGGTTCCCCGAGCAAAATTCCGGTAGATTCTCTGAGCAAAATTCCGGTAGATTCTCTGAGCAAAATTCCGGTAGATTCCCTGAGCAAAATTCCATTCTAGTAGATTCCGTGGGGCAAAGTCCTGTAGATACCCTGATCCAGCCTCCAGTAAATTCCCTCAGACAAGTTCCGGTAGATTCCTTGAGAAAGATTTCGGTAGATGCCCTGAGTAAAATGCCGGTAGGTTCCCTGAGCAGTAATCCGGTAGACTCCATAAAAAACATCAAGTGCAGGTAAATTTGACAAATTTTGACTGGCGCGGCTTCGCCGCACCAGTCGAAATTTACAGCCCCCCCCCCCCCCCCCGACACCCCCTCTCGAGACGCCCTGATTACCGGTACTTGACTTTTGGCAAACATTAGGCTACCAGGTTTAATTGAAGATTGCCACAACAGCAGAATTTAAATAATAGGCGAAAAAAAACATACAAATAAGAAAAAACACAAACTTAAAGTTTAACTGAAAAAGCAGCGTATTTGTGCGCCTGCTGTCTGAATACACTGAACTATTTTGACTTATCTCGATTTTGTATTTTTTCACCCGGGGCTCTAGTAATAACGTTCAGAATGTGCGCAGCTTGCACGACAACCCAACATTCATCCAGACGCGGAGAGTTCGAATTTTAACAAAAGCCTGCATTCCCATGTGTGACGGACGCTAAGCTCGGAAAATTGGTAATATGTGTTATTTTTTCGACAACGACTTACCTTTTTAGTTGCTGAATATTTCAAGCATAGAGAGACAAGCCCACAGAGGTACCACAAATCCGAAAAAGTAAGTTCATTCGATAAAAATCGATTATCTGTCGCTAGCGGACAAATGAAATAACGAATTTTTATCCGGTTATCCGGCCTATATGAGTGGATGAATATAACTAGACTGTCGGATCTCAGGCCTATTCGGTTGAACTTTAAGAAGAACAAAGTAAAAAAAAATATAAGTTGCAGGAACATGCAGGCTGTTAGGGTATCGGACGTCAGCAACTTCTTCTGATGCATAAAACCTCGTTGCGTGGGCGTCCAGAGCTCAACCGGAGCGGCTAGATTGTAAATGGGAGCGGACAAATACTTATACGTGCATAGGCATAGGAGAACAGTAGTCAGCGTCCACTGCACAGCTTTTTCTTGGTTATGTTGTGAGTCACCAAAGAGTCTGTCTCCTATTATACACAAAGATGGTATAAATGCCGCAAAATTGTATATACATGTTACATTTTTTTTTGTTATGATGTAAGATAAACAAATATGCATTATGTGTTTCTGAATTAAATTGAATTGGGTCGGATTGAATTTGTAGAATTGACCCATGCTCTTCCCTAATTCTTTGCCAAGCACGATAGAGTCTTTTTGAGCATTCTCGTCTCAGGGTTAAAAGAATTGTTTTGTTTTTTGAAGTTAGTGCTTGACAAAAGGAGTAAAAATGTTTTAGCGTCGGGAATTTCGAGATCAATTTGAGACCTGCAGTGCATTTATCTGAAAAAACCGGCGTGAATAAGTAACTAACAGCTTCATACCGAAGCGAAAATTAAACCAGGCGCCTCAGGCGAAAATTTTCGAAATCCATTTTTTGTTTACTAAAATCTAACTGCTTCTTTTACAAATTCTATCATTTATAGATAGATAAATCTTTTATTAACCAAAAACTTACCATGGCTCACATCAAATTTGTTTGGTATAGTCATGGATACAACTTATGACACATAAATCATAATAGGCCTACTTATATAGGGCTACAACGGTCCTAGATAACATTATAAACTTAATCTAGCAGCTCAGCTTCTGCTTCGTTAGAAATAAAGGGACAAAATTTGATTGGTTGCCGGCTTGAAGAAGTGACTCGGTTTCCTGTTGCGGCGAATAAAATCTAAATCTGGAAATTTCTTAAGATTAGAGGGAGGTCGCGTAAAGAGAATGTTAGGAATGATGGTGCTGCACATCCACTTAAGATTACTGTTTAAGAGCCTGCAACAGATTTGATTTTTTTTTTATAGATATAGCATTGTAGTATAAAAATTATTATCCTCATAATTGTTCTGTCTTGCAGGTTCTTGGATTCGCGTACCTTTGCAACCTGCAGTGACGACACGACAATCGGCCTTTGGGATGTAAGAAACTTACGTCAAAGAATCACATCTCTGAAGGGACATTCAAACTGGGTGAAAAATATTGAATATGCGCAAGAGGAAGGTCTCTTAGTGACATCTGGATTTGATGGCTCAGTCTACACTTGGAACATCAACAAGTTAGTTTTATTGTTTATCTCGCATTATATAGGTTATGTTCCCACCTCTTACCAATAGTCGGTAAAGCAATATGCCCATTTTTATCGTAAAGGTCTTTATGACAGGTTGCAAATACAGTATCTTGAATCCAGAAAATAGAAGAACATAAGGAAGAGATTGGACCAAATATAATAGTTACGACTTTTCACTGCGCAGATTCCGCAGTCTGCAAAGAGCGTGTCCGAGCTTCATTTGACACATCCATCATCGTTTGATTGATTTATTTATTTATTTAAAACATAACCACAAATCATGGCACAGTGCCAAATAGCTTACCCTAATGATGCTTACTTACAACAGATGAAGCTGTTGTATATTATATGTATGTATATTCATTTTTAATGTTATTTATGACTGTTGAAGTACGCTTACATATTAACTGACTATACCAAACAAATTTGGCGTTAGCCACGATAAGTTTTTGGCGAATAAAAAGATTTATCTATCTATCTAAGCTATATAAAATATAAAATAATCGTATTCTTCAAATTATAACGTTCAACAGATCGGAACAGAACACTAATATCAGTATACTATACATACTATAAACCTTGACATGATACGGTATACAAACAATAATAATCATAATCATCCATTGATAAAAAAAAAAAAAAAAAAAAAAAAAACTACTATTATTACTACCATTCGACTACCCTTGCGGTAGTGTTTTGTTGTAAACTTCAACAAATTTTGGGACGAAAGTATTCCAGTGTCGCTCAGTGCGGCAACGTGGGGGGGGGGGGGGCCAGTATTGGAACTCGCTCAGCACACGCTCTCTCTGGCCGTGGGCGCTCAGGTTCGAAGGGAGGTGAAAGAGAGTCAGTAGACCGAAATTTAAACTAAGTTTTTCCCTCCTTTCATGTAAAGTTTGAAGTCCAAAATGACTTAGGAGATAACAATAAGGCACCCTCGGCCCTCTATAAATAATACGGAGAGCTCGTTTCTGGATACTCTCAAGTGCTTCCGAATCATCATTTGTCAGGCAATAATGCCATACAAGACACGCGTACTCCAAGATGCTTCTGACAAAAGTACAATACAGAAACACCAGTTGCTCTTCAGGAACGCTGGGGGGGGGGGGGAGGGGTTTGATGGCAGACATCGGTCCGTTTGCCCTTTTCACCAGTTGGTTGGTGTTTTTCTTCCAAGTCAAGTCAGACGTGAGGGTTACCCCTAAAAGTGTAATTTGAGGCACAACTATGCCGTCCTCAACGTCGGGATGAAATAGGAAAGCAAAAGTAACTATGGTCGATTTATCCATATTGACGACCATATTAGAAATACGAGCTTCAACTGGTACATCCTGGTGAAGGGTTGCTGCAGCTCCTTTCATTTTGGATGAAGGTACAAGCAGTTTGTAACGGTGGTGGTAGTCGTTATAGTACAGCGCCCACGCCTTGCCATCAGTTCCCGTCAGAACATCCTGTCCGGAATGAATTAAAACACGAACTGTCTTAAGAGTACGGGGGATGGAAACAAGTGAATCGGCCTGTAGCAAATAAGGGAAAGGGGGAAAACGTCCGCTAACAAATCTCTAGGCAATCGTCAGAATGACGACGCTGACGCTGACTCTGCCTAGGCGAATATGAATCCGCGTACTGTGAGCACCAAGCTCAATACCGTACATTCGTGAAACTTAGTGACGTAGTAAGAGATACTGTACACACTTAAAAACATACAACTTAGCGCTAGGATAAACACCCTATGTACTTAATTTTTGCTTTGCAGCTACACGGAAAATGGCATCGTACATACGCGAGTGTTTCATTCAAATGGTCTGATGAGAATGCGACTCAATCATGATGCATCCAAGATGGTTCTTTGCACCACAAATGGATATTTAATGGTTATTCACGATCTGGATCTGAATCATCTTGCTCAGGACCTGGCCGGATTCAAGGTATGTGCCTGAGGACATGTTCTGAGCCCCAAGGCTTTTCTAGCTTCGGGAATTTATTTCACTTGAAGTCAAACAGAAGTCAAGAAAAGGATTCTGTTCGGATTGAGAGAACTGACTGGCAAAAGAATTGGAAATAAATTTGGCACAGCAGATGAAACACGAAATCTCGTAACTGGCTGACCTATTAAGTTTTTAACTATTTAAAGAGTTGCCGCGACTATTTTCCTCATCAGTTTATAGGATCAGTGATGCTTACTTTCGAAGTAAGTGGACTGCGTGCTGACCGGCAGATGGTAGACCAAGCGCGGATCTCTCAAAAAGGGAAGAACCGGGATTTGAAATTCCAAGAAAAAATGTACATTTCCAATTTTCAGTAGAACTGTTAACATTCTACTATATCGGGATATCCTGCCCACTACTTACGCCCCCGATAAAGAAAAACTGGTCAAGGTTGTGGCACTTGCCTGCCGACACGTCGGATCCCGCGGTTTTAGTGACTGGCACGAAAACATCTCCGGCCGATCTTTCGTGAGGTCTTAAAATATAATATCCGGTCGAATGCTGTGACTGATTTTTTATCTTGGTTATATTTTGTATCCATACAGACGTGTACTTCTGTATTGCCTGACCATGAACCACCCATTTCCTGTCGCCGTTTCGAAATAATAGACTGATTAAGCGATACAATCAGTTCTAAATTCTATTCCTTTTCTTTATAGCACTTGCCCTTCGGCCCAGTGCCGTATAGCGATCGCAATTTCTGTCCGTTGGTCGGTCTGTCCGCCCCAGTTTTGCTAGTCCAGGCACTTCCAGATATGCTAGGACGATGAAACTTGGTAGGCATATCAGGGACCGGACCAGATTAAATTAGAGATATTCTCTTCCCCTATCCGACCATCTTGTGGGGAGGGAGCGGGAATCCGGAAAATTTAGGAAAAATTAGGTATTTTTAACTGACCAACCCGTAGTCGGATCTCAATGAAACTTGATCCTCGTGTCTCAGACATCCAAGTTTAAATCGAGACAGGATCCGTTGAGATTGTGGGGGAGTTGGAGGGGGAACCGGAAATCTTGGGCAACGCTTAGAGTTTAGAGATGGGGATGAAAATTGGTGTAAAGAACAAGCACCAGCCCTAGATACGTGATTGACATGATCGGACCGGATCCGTTGACTGTGAGGGAGTTGGGGGGGGGGGGGGTCCCAATTTCTAGTGATCCCGCGAGTTCGGTACTTCCTGATGCGCTAGGACGATGAAACTTGGCACGCCTGTAAGGGACCCGAACCGGTTGACTCGAGAATAGTCGTTTCCCCGATCTGACCACCTGGGGTGATGATGGATGGAGGGTGAATCCGGAAAGTGAGGTATCTTTATCTTGTGAACGGGTGATCGGATCTTAATGAAGCTTGGTACATAGAAAGATCTCGTGTCTCAGACGCCCCATTTTAAATCGGGGCTCGATCCGGTGATATTGCGGGGAGTCGGGGGAGGGAACCGGAAATCTTCGGAAACGTTTAGAGTGGAGGGTTCGGGATGGAACATGGTGGGAAGAACAAGCACAAGTCCTACATACGTGAATGACATAACCGGAACGGATCCGGTCACTGTGGGGAGTTGGGGGGGGGGCGAGTTTCTAGTGATCCCACGAGTTGCGTACTTCCTAATGTGCTAGGACGATGAAACTTGGCAGGCCTGTCAGATACCCGAACAGATTGACTTGAGAATATCGTTTCCCCGATCCGACCGTCGTGGGGGAGTGTACGGATGGGGAATCCGGAATCTAGTGGCAAGCTCAGCTGCTGTACGAGTTATCGGATTTAAATGAAACTTGGTATTTAGAAAGACCTTGTGCCTCAGATATCCCATTTTAAATCCGGAGCGGATCCGGTAACATTTGGAGGAGTTGGAGGGGGAACCAGACATCTTTGGAAACGCTTAGAGTGGAGGGATCGGGATGAAACTTGGTGGGAAGAACAAGCACGAGTTCTAGATACGTCAATGACAGAATAGTACGGAATTCGGGCACTATGGGGGAGTTGGGAGGTGGTCCGGATTTCTAGTGATCGCGCAAGTTCGGTATTTCCTGATGTGCTAGGACGATGAAACTTGGTAGGCTTGTCAGGGACCCGAAAAGATTGACTTGAGAATAGTCGTTTCCTCGATCCGACCATCGTGGTAGGAGTGGAGGGATGGGGAATCAGGAATCTAGTGTTTTCTATTTCTTTCGTTAATCTAGTGGCATTGACAGCTATTGTACGGGTGACCGGATTCAAAATGAAACTTGATATTTCGAAATACCTCGTGCCTCAGACATCCTATTTTAAATTCGGGCCGGATCCGGTGACATTGGGGGGAGTTGAAGGGGGAACCGGATATTTTAAAAAACGCTTAGAATGGAGGGTTCAGGATGAAACTTGGTGGGAAGAACAATCAAAGTTCTAGATACGTCATTGACATAATAGGACGGGATTCGGGCACTACGAGGAGATGGGGGGTTGTCCGGGTTTCTAGTAAGCCCACGAGTTCGGTACTTCCTGATGTGCTAGGACGATGAAACTTGGTAGGCCTGTCAAGGACCCGAATAGATTGACTTGAGAATCATCGTTTCCTTGGTCCGACCATCGTGGGAGGAGTGCAGGGATTGTAAATCCGCAATCCAGTGGCATGGGCAGTTTTTATGGCACTTACCCTTCGGCCAAGTGCCATATAGCGATTGTAATTTCTGTCCGTCAGTCGGTCTATCGGTCCCGGTTTTGCTAGTTCGGGCACTTCCAGATAAGCCAGGACGATTGAAACTTGGCAGGCATATCAGGAACTGGACCAGATTAAATTAGAAATAGTCGCTTCCCCGACCCGACCATCTGGAGGGGAGTGGAGTGAGGGGGAATCCGGAAAAATTAGGAAAAATGAGATATTTTTAGCTTACGAACGGGTGATCGGATCTTAATGAAACTTAATATATGGAAGGACTTCGTGTCTCAGACCCTCCATTTTAAATCCATACCGGATCCGGTGATATTGGGGGGAGTTGGAGGGGGAAATCTTGGTGGAAAGTACAAGAAAAAGTCCTAGATACGTGACTGATATAACCGGAACGGATCCGCTCACTTTGGGGGAGTTGGGGGGGGGGAGGAGTCCGAATTTCTAGTGATCCCGCGAGTTCGGTGCTTCCTGATGTGCTGGGACGATGGAAATTGACAGGCATGTCAGGGACACGACCAGATTAAATAGGAAATCGTCAATTCCCCGATCCGATAACACTGGGGGGAGTTGGAGGAGGGAACCGGAAACTTTGAGAAACGCTTAGAGTGGAGGGATCGGGATGAATCTTGGTGGGAAAAACAAGCACAAGTCCTAGACACGTCATTGACCTAACCGGACCGGATCAGGGCACTGTGGGGGAGTTGGGGTGGGGGTCCGGATTTCTAGCGATCCCGCGAGTTCGGCATACTTCCTGACGTGCTAGGGCGATAATACTTGGCAGGTATGTCAGGGATCCGAACAGATTGACTTGAGAACAGCCGTTTCCCCGACCCGACCATCGTGGGGGGAGTGGGTGGATGGGGAGTCCGGAATGTAGTGGCGTGCATAACTTTTGAACGGGTGATCGGATTTGAATAAAACTTGTCTGGTGAGCTATCGCCTCGGATGTTCAGTGTCAAATCCGGTTCGGGTTCGATACCTGTGGGTATGGGGGGAGGGGGGACTCAGGAAACTCTAAAAGCAGAGGGATTGGGACGGACCTTAACGGATGGAACAAGCATTAGGCCTAGATGAAATTGACGGAGCCAGATGGTTTCGGGTCTCTGTGGGGGGAGTTGGAGGGGGTTTCTTGGAATTCCTGTAGTCGTGAGTTAGAATAGTTCCAGATGTAAAATGACAACGAAACTTTGCAGGCATATTAGCGACCCGAATTATCTTGACTTAAGAACCTGACACAACATACCCCCCGAAACTTCTGTTTCTAGATCCGAGCATTTTTGGGGGAGCAAGAGAAGAGAAATATGGAAATTGACTTCTATAAATTGCGAACGAGTGGTCTGATTCGAGGGAAATTTAATGGGTGATACGAATCGATGGCCTCGACATGTAAAACATGCGTTCGAACTATATGCGACCACGATTAGGGGAATTGGGGGGGGGGGGGGTGACTTTTGACATGCACAAAAAACAAACGGATGGACCGAATGAGATGCAAATTCGACAGGGCCGAGTTTATGCGGCCTAGATTTGTTATTTGGCGTCCGGGCCGGATTCGGCCGAGGTAGGGGGGGGGGGGCTACTGGAAACTTGCAGATAGGCTATGCTCCAATTTCAGTAAAACTTGATGGACAGGAAGAGGGAATTAAGAGATATGACGTTTATGTTTTCAAGTCCTGTTGTACCACAGTAGGGGGAGTTGGATCGAGATTGCCGGAAACTTTGAGGCTCGCATAGGGGTCAAACGAGTGCATCAGTTTAAATGAAACATGGAACATAGAGAGCACATACCCTAGATGAGATATTTTGGGCACGAACAGGATCCGACAACGTTGGTGGGAGGGGGGGGGGGTACCGGAATTTTCCAAAAATGCTCAGATTCGAGTGAAACTTGATAGATGGTATAAAAGAAGATACTTTAGGTGGTCGATTTTTTTATTCCGAACCAGATTCAGCCACGGTAGGTGGAAAGCGCCGCAATTTTTCGTAAAAACAGTTATTTTTTCGAAAAATAGTAGGTAAAAGTTACCAGCCACTCGGTAAAAATATCTAACCCCCAAAAAACTTTTTGGCTAGTGATGCCTCTGCTGGTAATATTAGAGTTTCGGCGATCAAAAATTTATTCAGGTAATATTTTGAAAATACAGAAAAAACAGATTTTGGTACCTTCGCGTACCCCTTGCAAGGGTCTCGCGTACCCCTTTGGGTACGCGTACCACCGGTTGGGAACCACTGACCTAGATGACATATTTTAAGGTTCGAACCGGATCCGACCACGGTGGGAGGGGGGGGGGGATTTTACCGGAAGTTCCCCCCAAAATGCTCAGATTCGACCGAAAGATAGGTGGTCAGAGAAAATGCTTCTGATTATACAGTAAGGAGTCCGGAGCAGGTTCGGCCGAGGAATATGGGAGTTGGAAGGGGGTACCGGAAATCGTGGTCACGTCTAGGGACATAGCGAGTGGATTTCTTGGGTTGAAACTTGGAAGGTTGGCGATAGCTTGGTGGTTATATCGGAAATGTTCAGACTTGAGTGAAACTAGATATCCTAATTCTAGGTCCGAAACGCATTTTTGGATGATGGGGTGTTTTGTGAAGTTCTCTTCTACTTACTTGTACCACCTGCTTGTAACAAGTGCCATATGAGCTCATAACTCTTGTTGTTGTAATATTTTCTTTAAATGAACAGGATACACGTACTGTTCAAAGTTAAATAGAAGATATTTGACGGTGCAAAAGCTACATTCTGTAAATAAAAGAGTATTTGTCTGAATTTGGACTGACTGAGCCATATCCTCCGACTTGGTGGCGTTGTTAATAGGCTTTCTCTTTTGCAGCCAAATATGTATCGGTTGATGCAGCTAAGTCGGACTCCAATCCCTCTTGCGGTGAATTCGACACATCTGTTCTCTTCCTCGAGAAATCGAGTGGAACTGATCAACGACTTTCCCGTTGGGAACGACGCGGAGGTTATCAGCTCCCTTCAAATCCATCCGCAGGGCTGGTGTGCCCTTAGTAGGAATACCAGTAGTGACGACCAGTCTGAGGTAAGTCGTAAGGTCAATCTTTATGTACTTAAAGGTAGGGATTGATCAAATCAAATCCTCAAACCGGCTCATTCTATCAGTTAATCTTTATTGATCAGAAACCTTTGTACGGTATTAAAAACAAAGAAGAATTTGTTCTCTCGTTATACATAACTATAGGCTATACAGTTACGCTTTTACATAGTAAAGTATTCATTAATTACACAAAAGAAATAGTAACAATTTAAAATAACGAGAAATGAAAATGATTTACTTAAAATTTTGTGTCGTAAAAACTCACAAAGGAAGGGACAAAACTTCTTTTGTACCGCGCATGAGTTGCCCTTATGGGTTGGATGTTAGGAACTGGTTGCGCTGCCAGTCTCCATGGTGTGATACGGTCGGGAATCTGGTGAGGGGGAAGTATGTGACGATGGATGGGGTCTTCCAGTAGTTGGTCTAGAAAGTAGAAAGTTGGTGTCTAAGGGTTGATAAAGATGTGAGGCCGAACACGTTAAGAAGGGAATGTGCGGGATCTTCCTAAGTGATTTTCCGGATATTGGATCAGAAGCAGCTGCATCCAGTTGCTTCAGTAGCGTATATTCCGATTATTTTCGGGAGGGGCGACAGCTCGGTGAAAAAATGCGGCAAAAATACCTGTAGGTGCAAAAAACACCTTTTAATCTTGTAATCATGCACACTACGACTCAAAAACTGTTTCTAAAATCAGCTACTGAACCATACTGTAAATAATTTCGATTTCGCTTCTCAATTTGTATTTTCGCGTACGTTTTTCCTGTAAAAAAACTCCTTTTCCGAGAATTTTGGATGAAGATCGCCCCTGTCGCCCGCATTTCGCACACGTTTTTCAAATTAAAAACCCTTTTTTCAAGAATTTCGGAGGGGGCGATCGCCCCTGTCGCCCCCCCCCCTAATATACGCTACTGAGTTGCTTGAACCTATAGCAAAAGTTAATGCGCTTAAGTTTTTCCGTAGTTGTCTTCCATTAGTTGGTCTAGAAAGTAGAAAGTTGGTGTCTAAGGTTTGACAAAGATGTAAGGCCGAACTCGTTAAGAAGGGAATGTACGGGGTTTTCCGATGTGATTTTTCGGATAGCGGATCAGGCGCAGCTGCATCCAGTTGCTTGACCCTGGAGCAAAAGTTGATCCGCTTAAATTTTCAGTATAGGCTAGCAGCCAGGCTTCACCTGCACAGATTCCTAGGTACCTAGCGCTTCCGGACAGTCAAGCCAACCCTTCCGGATTTTTGTGACGGTGATAGCTAATTTTGATCTTCAACATTTCTGAAAATGTAGAGCAGAGTTGTTTTAAGCAGCGGAAACAGCGTATTTTTAAACCGTCTTAATCTGACTGAATCTTAAATTTGGGCGTTTAGCTTGCTGAAGAGCCTGTCGATCCAGTTTCCGGACTCGAGCATACTGCTGCTGCATTTCAGTTTGACGTCGGGGAAAAATGCAAATACACACGTTGGGTCCTCACTGAAAGGATTACGCTACTGCTACACTGTCAGAAGTTTCGCAACAGATTGTCAGATGTTTTCTGTTGTGTTTGAAAACTTTATGCATGAAATGTTATGCATAACAAGCTTTGTTAAGAAAAGCCAAAAAAGCATCTACTGACTTATGTCGGAAAACTCAGCAGGTACTCTTTGGCGGTTTTTCAGTTCTTCTTGATGGTAACGCTTATTATGCATAACATTTTGAAACACAACAGATAACATCCGAAGTGTTATCTGTTACGCATTATCTGCTGAAACCGCGCATCCTCGTGTTATCTGTTATGAAACTTCTGACATTGTAGTACTGCTATCTTATCTTTTACGCTTTACCTTGACCAACTTTGTCAGCAGATATGTGGTTAGTTTCCGTCGTTCGCGCCTCCGCTTCAACCAAGCCACAGACCACGCGATAGCCGGGACTCAACTTCGGGAACAGTCTCCGACTCTCCGTGGAAAGATTGCACTTGGCTTCAGAGCGAAAGCGTGAGCCCGTCCGCGAAAGGACTATGGCGCTGCCGGTTGATATGTGGAATAGTAGGGGCTCCAGTTCTGCTTTGAAAACGATGAGGTTTCCTTCATTCCACAGTTCTTCGAGTTGTCAGGATTTTACTATCAGCCTTGTACTTTTGGGGGCTTGTTAGGGGCGCTGTCTGTCACTTTGTGTTTGTCTGTGTCCGATGCACTATCTGCAAATAGGTGGGCTACTGTTTAGATTTTAGTTTTTTGTATAGCCGTATCATGGCACTTGCAGCCTTTGGCCAAAGTTCCACGGACGGATCGCATTTCCGTTGGTCGGTCTGCTCATCACGAGTTGGGGTATTTCCAGATTGGCTATAACGATAAAACTTGCCAGGGGTATTAGGGATCTGAGTAGAGTTAACTGGAAATTGTAAGATTCGACCATCCGTAGGGGAGTGGAGAGCATAACTCTTGAACGAGTGATCGATCTAGATTGAACTTCATGTTTGGCAAGGGCACATGCCCTATAAGTTCTGTTTGCAAGCTCGAATGGGATCCAGCCATAGTGGAGCGTTAGAGGTTAGGAGTTTAGGACCCAGACATTTTTTTCGCACGCTGGGGTGGAGGGTAGAGACGGAATTTGGCAGGCAGGACGATCAGAACTCTTAGATGTATCGATTATAGATCTGGAGTGGTTCCGGACACTGTGTGGGGAGTAAGAATGAGGGATCCCAGAAACCTTGTTGCATTCAGTTCAAGTTAGTTTATTTTCAAAAGTTCGTTCACGGACGAAGCCGAACATCGAATTTTTTCCGTGATGTATAACTTAACGATTAAAAACAACTATAACTAATGTTATTCAATTGGTCAATGTACATGTGTCTCACAATAAAACTCTGAGTAAAACCTTTAATTATACGTAACATGTCAACTAATCAAAACATCTATAAGTAAAAATCATAATTTGGTCAAATTCGCACCGAACTAAAAACTAGATAATATCAACAAATATTATATCAACAATTCAATAACAACACAACAGAAATACGATTAATTTATGGACGTGATTCGGAATGACCGTTAAAAAGGTCAGTGAACGAGGGAACACAACTTTTTGTGTATTGGTCATGGGAACTTCTTAGCTGTCAAACGAGTGATCCGATTCAGTTGAAACCTGATAGTGAGCAAGATATCCTACATCTTCTTTTGACAGGTCGGAGCCGTATCTTGGGGGATTTGGATCCTGGAAACCTTGCGGCACGCTTTATTAGGACATTTATAGATGCAAGCGGGATCCAGCAACTGTGGGGAGTTGGAGTGTGGAGTCGTGGAATTCCTGTGGCACACTGAGGTCGAAGGAACTTGGCGAGCAGGACGGTCGAAGCCGTAGATCTGCAATTTATATATCTAGGTTACACCCGGCTGATGCTGTAGGTAATCGGAGAAGGGGGAGGAGAGCACCTTGACAACTCAAGCTTTTGCTGATGACGTGGTAACTACCAAAGTGCCATATGAGCTTTCAGCTCTTGATAAAATGAAATATCGTTCACTACAGAGAGGAAAGCAAATAAAACGACTATTGGTTACGAAAAATTATTTAGTTTGGCCTGCAACAACTTTGATTTGACTGTCAATCACTAGCATAAGCCCATTATTCCCCTCACTTCCCATTGTTCCAGCATCATTTTTAACTATTAAATACTGGCATAGAGCCATTATGACGGTTGCTGAAAGACAGCAGAAGCGTTTCCTCCTTCCCCGTATATTCTGCGGAGAACCTGCCCTGTTCGCTTCTTGTATTTCCATCCCCTAGTGACCTTTAGGCAGTTCGTGTTCCATTCCATTCCGAATAGGATGTTGGGACGGGAGCTGATGGCAGGGCGTGGGAACGCCACATTTTGGCCATTACGCCGCTGTACTATCGATCCGGGGATAGCAAGGTGTATTTACTTCTCCTCGCATCGCATGTTTGTAATTCGGAAAGGAGAATTCAAACGCTAAGCCTGGCAGAACAGAACAGATGTAATCTGGGTTTTCCGCGAGCATTTAGCGGGGTTCCCATCAGGACCACCATAGAATAATCGAGAAATATCATTTGTTTTTCTACTGCCGTTGAGCTCAGCCACCGATAGTCTACGAGGGCTCTCGCAAACGTAGTCTGCCACAGATGAGCTGAGAGGGCTGCCTCATTCTTTGTCTCATTGGTATTGACTGTGTCATCGTTATACTTCTTGAAGTAGTCCCACCATGCTGCTTCCGATTTTTAGAATCTAACTAATCGTCGCGAATTCGCGCAGTGCAACCCCAACACTCTTAGGACTCGTCCCGACCGCGACTGTGAATGTCACCTGAAGGGCACTACAGGCTATCCCCAAAATTAGGAGCTAGCAGATCTCTGGTCCTCGAAAACCACAAAAGAAAACAGAAATCCTCCTCTTTAATTTTTATTTTTATCTTTTGTCTGTTTTGAGTAGCTTAGCAAATAAACTGCGATCCGAGATTGGTTCAAGTGCGGCACGTCACTTCACAATAATACTGTATGTTGAAGCGGATTTGTAGAAAAGGAAATGGTAGAAATTAATTCAATTCAATTCAATTTCTTTTATTTAACGGTTTTTGAAAACCATAAAAAACAAAACAAAAATAAAACACTCGAAACGAACAGTACACTAAACTAAATCAGTCAGGTCGAACGGGCTCCAGGTGGAACCTGGGTCACACGCAGAGACCGCTCCCATTCCAGCCACACAGGCAGAGACAACCTCAAAAGCAAATTGCAAAGCAATTTGCTGAATGAACTATAATAAATGAGATGTAAGAGAAAAGTCACCGTTTTGATCTAGCTGATATTTCGTGAATTGGGGAGGAGGGGGGGGGGACACGAGCAAAAAGCTTCTGGCGAAAATTTCGCAGCAAAGGGTTTGGGGATTAAACGCCAAGGAAACGCTGGCTGCCTGCTGAACCTACCGCAAAAGTAAAACCGCGCCATGAGAAAATCGTGAAAGTTACTACGCTGGCAGTCAGAAACCCGACAGCAAGAAACTGCATCTGGTCAAACCGGGACTGACAAACAAATGCTACCCTTACAATGCCGTGAGACGAGGACTTCTGACTAAAGCATTGAAAGAAAGAATTAAAAGGTGTTTTTTGCTTTCATACCAATATTTCGTTTATTTTTTGTTGGGCTCCTTTACTTCTGTGTTGGGGATCTCAAAATTTCGAATTGCTGTTTTCACCTCTGCTGTCTAGTCTTCGTAAGGTTTGGCCGGAGTTCCCCCAGCTTTTTGTTTTTTCCACTTCAAGTTTGAGAAAGACGAGCGCGTTCGTTACAGAAGTTAATGAGAGGAAAAATCTCATGGATAACTTGGTGGGAAATATATATATATAATAAAAAGAAATATATAATAATACACAGTATAAATGTACGGGGGAAGTCCTCAAGGGAAATTCGACTGCCAGATTGCCGTAAGACTAATTTTTTTGTTTCCAGAGAATATTATACCGCCGACACGCATACGCATCCATCGTAAGACGCAAAATGAAATCTGTGCGTATCACTGGTAGCCATGGCACACTTGATTTTATATTCTTCAGTAATTTGTTATTGGAGGCAGTACTCCCTGCTGTATTCCCCGTATCTTGTTCCCACATCAAATAGATCGATTGCCTGCGGAAATACTTAAGCTTCAATGGATAATGATGCGGAGTGGTTTCTTGCCAAGTTTCGGTGTTTACTCAACTTGGGAAGATATCCTCCCTTATCGATTGCCCCCTAAGTACGTGAAGAAAGGCCTTTGTTTCCATATTTTTAATGGGACTAGTGCTAAGTAGGTCTTGAGTAAGACTTTCCGTCTTGTCCGTGCATCCATCAGGGCGAGTTTGGTCATACAGTCGACGCGGATAGGCTTTCTAGGAATTTGAGAGTGTTCTCTTCGCTAGAATATCCATGCTAAAAGACGCGAGACTGGACGTGACTAAACCAGTTTGGTTGATCCAGGATTATGTCGTTCAGTACTTTCGTTCGTTCGGTACTTTTGGTTAAGGGAACTCTGTGTTTGTCCCTCTATTTTCTTATGGGACTTGGTGCTAAAGAACTCTTGAGCAAGATTATCCGTCCTCGACCCGTCACTGAATTTCATCAGGGCAATTTTGGTCATAAAGGCGACGTGGTTTGGCTCTCTAGGAATTTGTTCTTGTTCTCTTAACTAGGAGACTTTTTCTAGAAGACGTGAGACTGAATGTGAATAAACTAGTTTGGTCGATCCAGATTGGTTCGCTTTTCTGTACCTTGATCTTGCAATTTGTTTGTAACTTATTACGCAGTTAATAGAGTACTTAAATTTTTTACGACTTGTCCATGATTCTAAAAAGCTCCAATTTGTCATATCGGTTTAGGACGGTCGCAACTTTATGGTGTGATCAGTTGAACATGGGCCATTGTCGGTTTACGGCAATAGCCGAAGCCCGGGCCGCACATTAGTTATAGTTGTTTTTAATCATTAAGTCATGTTACCAGAGTATGTATGACGAAAAAAATTCCATGTTTGTCCTCGTCCGTGAAAGAATTTTTCAAAATAAACTGAGTTGAATTGTAACTTTATGGTGTGATCAGTTGCACGTGACCCATTATTGGTTTACGGCTATTATCGAAGCGTGGGCCGCTCCATTTCTCCGGCTTGTAATCTCGACGCGAAGTTCAGATTTTCGATTTTCCAGTCGACTTTCCAAAGCGGATTAACTATGATTGGAAAGACTACTCTGAATTGACTATCTTACCAATCATCTAGCTTTGTCAGTTCTTGAGTTTTCATATTTTTTTATTTTTTTTTGACGATGATTTTTACGCGTCAGCTTGGAGTAGCGCCTTGTAATCGGAAAAGGGGGAATTGTGTTTATTATGGTGTTCCCTGTATAAAAGAGAATAGTACTGCCGTTTTGCTTTGCACCATTCGCGGAATGTAGGGATGGTAGAATTCATCAGTCAGTTTTGGTGCTTTGCCGGTTATATACGCGCTCTCTGTTCAGCGAGTTGCCTCGCCTGGGTACAAACGGTGGACAAATTAAAGTTTTCTTTCAGTGGACCTGCGTTCATGACATTCAAGATCTCCCACCTCCTTCTAAATCGTCCAAACGAAACCGCGACGTCGCCGAGGAGTGCGAAGAGGGCTTGCCGAAAAGAGCCAACATAAGCATAGCCCCCGCAACAAGTGGCGTAGCACCCGAGCCAGTTCTAAGAATAGGCCCAAACTTGGGCAACTCTCGATCTCTGATCGACGATAGTCTTAGTGATTCTGAACATGAGTCCGATGGAGACTATGAAGACTATGAAAGTGAGACCCCGAGTCCTTTGCTATTGGAAGACTCCGATCCGACTTTCGACGAGCCTGGACTGCCACGTGGCTTAGTTTCCTTGCGAGAGCGACTAGTCAGTGGACGAGAGGAAGAACATGCGAGATTTTCTCCTGTGATTCCACCTTTGCGGTCGTTTGGACCGTCTTCCGTTGTTGGTACAGTGGGAAGTAATGATAGTATTGGCCTGCCGTCTCCGGACTATCGAAACTATTCTCCGGATAGGGAGTTGCAAGCTTCTTATGATCGGGTCGAGCAGACTTCTGCCCCTGCATCCCCCGACCGAAGGCATGTGTCAAGAAGTGGCGGTAATGATCAGCTGGATGGGATAGAGATTAGGAGAGTTGACGAACGGCGGTCTGTCTCTCCGCACAGATTACAAAGGGTCCGGGGAATTGTGGACTTGGATATGATTCGTGGTTCTCCCACTTCTGCGCCTGCATCGCCAGATTTGGAGACTGTTGCGAATAATCGTCGTGTCAGAGGAGACGTTGACATTGACCTGATTCCGGAATCTCCATCTTACGCCCCCGCATCCCCTGACCCTGAAACTAATTCAGGAACCACGCCCATTTCAGATCAGTCATTTCCGCTTCATGAAAGAAACGATCCATTTGATATCCCAGAGCCATTACGGACCCGCCCAGATGGTCTGCCCCAGCTGGAAACTGAGACACTTAGTGCCGTGTTCCAGGATGCGAACTCTGCTACTGGCCCATCAGATCGCAGCAGTAGTAGTGGTCCTTCGACGGCTGACGAAAGGCAGCAGTTGAATATTAGACGGATTGAAGAGCCAGTTCGAAGCAACCTGTCTACTAGAGCGGTCCAGGTTAGGATTCGGGCTCCACTGAGTTGGGGAGAAGGACCTGACGGTGGTTTTGGCTTCCAGTTACGATCCAGCACCGACCCTGAGCCACAAGGGCGTGAGATTGAAGTTCGACTTCCAAGTCTTGAGATCCTAGAAGCCCTGCAGACTATCAGAAACAGAAGGGCCCGTCTTCGGGACGATAATCCTCTGCCCTTCCGAGTTCGGACGAGCAGACCGCTAGGGAGGCCTCAGCGACGTGCTCAGTCAGTTGACATCTCAGGGGCATCCACATCTGCCGTATTTGTCCAAGCTGCTTCGGACTTTGCTGCACGCACTGTGATTTATCAAAGGGACCCACGAGTGAGAGGAGAACTCCCAGACGTTAGTAGCCGTGTAAGGAGACCTAGGGCTACAGAGCGGTCTACTTCTTATACCATTCACGAAAATGTTCCGAGGTTAACGCATTTCCGCGAGGAACCTAATATGGGAAGAGGCTTTATAAAGGAGTTATGTTTCTCAGCGGACGGTAGACTAATAGCCTCCCCTTTCGGCAATGGTGTCAGGCTACTTGCCTTTAATCAGGACTGTTCGGAGATGTCAGATTGCATGGAAGCCTGGAACAGTAGTCCAGTGAAGCTGTACGAATTAGCTGCGTCTATGTGTCATACCAACGTTGTGGTATCAACGAAGTTTTCCCCCACCCATTGTATGTTGGTGTCAGGGTGCTTGAATGGTAAAATCGTATGGCACCAGCCTATTTCTTAGCCTAGTGATACAAAGCGTGATCCTTGTAGACTCTCTGATTGTACCCCGGAGTTTTAATCTCGATATAGACATTAAATCTTGTTATTATTTGAAATCGTCCTCTATTAACGTTTGGCTCTTAAGCTACGTGCACATACAGTCTGAGAATATTTCACGTGCGAAAACCCGCATTCAAAATTCGCGTCACGATGGGGGAAACCTGCATGCGATGCTTCTAAAGTTTAAGGTTAAGTAGGCAATTCGCATCCCACTGCGAAAATCGCATTGTGTGCACTACCATTTATATTTGAAATTGCAAAATCGAGGTAGAGGCACCTCTATTTTCGGACACTTAATCAGTTTAGTTTTAACCCTAATAGCACCAGGCTAACGCGGGTGGAAATTAGAAAAACAAAAACCTAAGAGTAAGCCGACTCTTGCTGCTGCAAGAACCAGACCTGCGAAGAGAACTTACACCTTGCCTTCGGTCTGTATTTCCTTTCATATTGTTTTTTGGTGCCATAAAAGTTACTTTTTGATGTACCATAAGCCATTCGACTGTTGGTCGAAAACTGCCCAGGTTGGCCATGTTTGTATGTTTGATTTAACTCAGGTGGACGAGGTCACCGAAACATCTCTCTAAGATTAACTTGGTTCTCATAACGTGGGAACCGATCTGCGAAGCTTGTTTGTGTTGATGGTGCTAAACGGATTAGTCAGCTGACTTTTTTCAGCCCTTCTTGGCAAGGGTCTCGTCCAGCCGTAGCTAAAAAAAAATTGAAGATTCACGTTAAAATAACCTTAGCTTCCGAACTTGGGCTATTAGCTACAGTGTGAAGAGGACCCTTGCCAAGAAGTGCCAGGATCAGCTGATAAATCCGTTTAGCACCAACAGACAACATCCACAGTCAGCTTGGACTTGAAGTGTATTGAAGCTCGTTTGTCTTTGTAAGTTTCCCCTCTGTTGTCATGAAAATTCGTTACCGTAAGCTGAATGCGAATCATATTTGACACTGCAAAACGGATACCTCAGCTGAAATTTTATGATATAAACAAAATTTCAGAAAAGAAATAAAATTTCAGCTGACATAACCGTTTTTCACTGTCAAATATCCTCCGTTGTCATTTTCTGGCAGAGACTCTCTCTTCTGGAAGTCATTCTTCCATGTTCTTTCTCTGTTGTTTTCTTTTAGGTCTCCGTTCTCTCAAGTCTGGAGTCACTTGAGGCTTCGTGATTTACCTTGGAAGGGGAAGTTTATTTTGTTGTTAGCTCCTTCGTCTTTTCACGGAGCATGTTTTTTCTCTGTCGTAGGGTCTTTTCTACTGCGCAGGAAGACTTGCGTTTCCCGCTGGAAGTTCGACTGCTGGAAAAGAAAAGATCTCCAGTTAGAGAGAAACTGGAAGTTATTGTAACAAAGGATATTGACTAGAGCTTTTGTTGGACCAAAGGATGTGGAATGGGTGCGTTTCTGGAGGCCCTGTGAATTAGTAAGTTTTTTCTTTCATTTTAGTTCCCGACGGATTATTATTGATCGGGAAGGATTTATTAGTGTGTCGTGTATCGTTTCTATGATTTTTTGTGCTTTGCCAGTTATGACACTAAAAAGTAGGCTGCACCAAGCTAGTTAAGAGAAAAAATTGTAGTTACATCATATAGTTTATATTGCCCATGCTCATTTCTAGCTTTAAGTTTGTGTCGTATACGTCTGTTTGAAGTAGAAATTTCCGGATCCGTCAACGAAAGAAAACAGCAAACCGAAAACATTAGTTTACACTACTACATAGTGTCACGAGAAATGTACAGAGGCGGAAGCTTTTTTGTTGCAGTTATATTATTCTTATCATTATCATTAAAATCAGTAGCTCTTTCTCGAGCCAGCTTGGTGTCTGAAGGGCATTTTAGGACGTAGTCTTGGAGGCCCGAATCCGTTTCTTCATGATGTTCTGTGAAAAAGTAAAGGAGTGAGGAGGAACGAATGTCTGGTAAAAAGGTTTGGGGACAAATCTTACAATGCTGAAGTTGCATTACTGGCCTCCAAGGCCGTATACAGGGTGGTGGGGGTGGTTAGGGGGTTGGAACCCCCCAACCCCCCCCCCCCTGAAACATACAAAAATAACGATTTCTATAGGCTTTTCCCTCTGATCTATGTGTTTTTTGTGCTTTTTTGTCCGACCAGCAGGCAAACCCCCCGCCCCCCACGAAATAAATTCCTGGATACAAGCCTGCTGGTCTCACAGGGAGCGCTTCTTCCAAGTCTTCCCCTTTGTGTTCTTCGTATTTTTGCCCGGGGTTTACCTTAGAAGGTGTTGCTTTAAATGTCAATAGACAACGCCAATAGACACGTACTGTAACAATGGGACATGAAGGGCCATATTCAGTTTAAATGTACTAGTGACAACATAAATGATTGTTTGCTAGCTGCGTTCTTTACGGTCGGGGTTTTCGGTCGTATAAATTCACTGCTGACTGCTTCTTAATTAGCAGGGGCGTCACAAGCCTTTTACCTTTGGGGGGGGGGCGTCCGGTTTGTGCCAACGGACGCAAAAATGTGCCGTTGCCGCTTTGCGGCAACGGTGCACATTTCCCGCAGGAATCGGGGTAAAAGTAACTATACTGCATCCGTATAGATTAATCCTTTGATGTAATTTCGTATGTTAAAGTTCACATACTTGGCTTTTCATTTTAGCTTTCACTAAAAAGCGAAACTTCCAACGACTGTACCAAGATGATTGATTGATTGATACAAGTTCTAGCTTTTAACGGGTTTCTGACCCCCAAGCATTTCAATCCTAAAACGCCAGTTAAATGAAACACCGTTCTTACTATCAAAGAATACTACAAAATGCGTAATTTTCTGTAAATTAACTGAAATGCATCACTTGAGATTATTCCTTTGATATAATCTCGTATTTGAAGTTCACCTGCTGTTCATCTTTGCTTTCGCTAAAAAGCGGTGGTTCTGACGGCTGTACCAAGACAAGATAAACCAAGCGCCTCAGGTGAAATTTTTTAAATCTGCTTTTTTCCGCAAAAATTTAGTTATAGTGCTAAACAATTTCCGGCTTTTTACGTGTTTCAAACCCCAAGAATTTATATCCGAAAACGAAAACTAAATGACATACCGTTCTTCCAAATAGAGAATACTACAATATGCGCCGCAGGCGAAATTTTTTGTAAAACTAACTGTATTGCCTCAGTTGAGGCTGTTCCTTTGATGTAAATTCATATATTTAAATTCACATATTCGGATTTTCGTTCCAGCTTTCGCTAAATAGCGAAGCTTCTGAGCAGCGCCGGCGAAAAATTTTTAAATCTGTATTTTTTCCAGAAAAATTTGCGCCCGACAAATGTTTGCAGAATTTGATTTCTTACGTATAAAAACACCCGATGTGCCGAATACCGACGCCCGACAAAAGCATTCGTACTTTGATTTCTTCTGTGTTTTGCCCGACAAGACTGTAAAGACTATGTTTTTCACGTGTAAATAGAAGGCGACGTACCGACGAGACTTGAACTTTCGGCATGCGCCTAATAAAAATTCACACAATTTGATTTTTTTTTTTTTTTTTTCGTGTAAAAGAACCAGATGTGCCGACGAGAATACCGACGCCCGGCAAAGGCGGCAAAACCATCGAGCATTTGATTTTTTCTGTGTTTTGCTCGACTGGACTGTACAGAACTTGTAAAAATAACCCCTTGTGCCGATGAGACTTGAACTTCCCGAGTGCGCCCGACAGAGTTTGTAAAACCCTATGTGCGGACGAGAATACCGAGGCACGACATAAGCATGCAGTTCTTAAGTGTTTTGCCCGACAAATGTTTGCAGGATTTTACTCTTGCGTAAAAAAAACCCGATGTGCCGATGGGTCGACCGACGCCCGACAAAAACATAAACAATGTATCTCTTCTGGATCCCCCCTGTATAAAAAAAAATGTGCCGATATGACCAATGCACGACAAAAGCATGCAGAATTCGATTTCTTCAGTGTTTTGCCCGACAAATATTGCAGGATTTCATTTCTTGCGTATAAAAAGAACCCGATGTGCCGGCGAGTCGACCGACATCTGACAAAAGCCCGACGAAGTACTTTCTCAAGACCTTTGGGGGGGGGGCCCCCATAGTGACGCCCTCAGCAAGGGCCGAAACATCGCTGAAGGACATCCTAGCTGACTTACCGGTTTTAAACCATCTTTTAAATAGGATTCTCGGTCAGCTTGGGCCAAAGGAGCATTTCAAGGGTTTGTGGCTCGGAAAGAGCGTTCCGTGGTCGTTTATTTGGCCCACAAGTGTCTTGTGTGCTTACGAAGCTTTTGTGGCTCGCTTGGTGACTTGACTTCGACAAACAACTGTCATGCGATTTTGTGGCACTAGTTTGGCGGGAAGTTTAAATTTTAAATGTAAATTATAATAAAATTTAACTATTTTATCAAGCAGATTTGTCTGGATTTTAATTCACGCATTTGAAAATACCGCCAAAACAGAGGCAAAAGAGCGTTTCCGCTAGTTTCAACGCATAGGTCGTAATAATTTGTCAGACCCGCAGGCAATTGTCTGCGGTGCGCCACAGGGAACAATCTTAGGTCCGCTGCTTTTTGGGATCCCAAAACGTGGTGGTGGATACCTATGACATCGCGAAAGTTGTCCGTCTGTCCGTCCGTCCGTCTGTCAGCACGATAACTGTCGAAGGAATGAGATATTTTGATGAAACCTGATACCTATGACATCGCAAAAGTTGTCCGTCTGTCAGCACGATAACTGTCGAAGGAATGAGATATTTTGATGAAACCTGGTGTGAGGACTCTTCCAGTCAAGGGAAAGGTCGAGTTCGTAGATGGGCCCGATAGCTGCATATTTAGGGGAGGGGGAGGGGTTTCAAATTAAGGGGCGAAAACAAAATATTTTTAAAAGTTAATGAGATAGTTGATTAAGAGGTAAGACGACATGCTGAATCAGAATATGAAAATGATTTTCTCGTCGGATAAGTAGATCAGCCGGAATCCGGCGAAAACCGATAAGTTTGTCGAAAAGAAAAGACTAATCTGAAGTTGATTAGAGGTTCGATTTAAGGACAGTGAGACTTGCTGAATCCGAATATGGAAATGATTTTCTCGTCGGATAAGTAGATCGGCCGGAATCCGGCGAAAACCGGGAAGTTAGACTAATCTTAAGTTGATAAGAGGTTTGATTTAAGGACAGTGAAACATGCTGAATCCGAATATGAAAATTATTTTGTCGCCGGACAAGTAGATTGCCCGGACTCCGGCCATAACCGGAAAATCTGTTAAAAGTAAAAGTTTTATATGAATTTCATTAGGTGTTCGATTTACGGGTAAGAATGCCTGCTGAATTCGTGTATGACAATCATTTTATACCTGGACACATCTCACCACGAATCCTGCTGAAACTGGAAAATTTGTTAAAACTTGAAGTTTTACGTAAAGTTGATTATGGAGATATGGATGGTATGGAGATACGCTGAATCTGTTTTTGAACTTCAATTTTTTGCAAGACAAGTAATTCGCCCGGAATCCGGCCGAAACCGGAAATTTGGCAGAAGCTAGGCAGGAACTTTCGTCAAAGTAGACATGACGCAGGCTATAGTGGTAAACTCACATGCTGAATCCATATCTGAACTTCGTCTTCTCCGACGATTACAACTGAACCGCTACAAGACCGATTGTCTGTAAATATTAAATTTTTGGGATCCCATCGGAACCTTTGGTCTTGTTCTTGTAATGATTAACAATACAGCTTCTGACAGACCAGAAAGATGGAAATACGTTGACGACTTTTCTCTTATTGAAATATGTGGAAAAGGACAAAGTAGTGGCGTCCAATAGAATTTCGCAGATACAAGCCGAAGCTTTAAATTCAGACATGGCTGTGAATGAAAAGAAGTCTGCAATTCTTACAATTTCTTCCCTGAAAGAAGGGCCGATTTTTTAACCTCATATTCCAGGTACTTTGCGTGTAAACCTAATTAAAGTCCTCGGTCATATTATATCAAACGATTTAAAATGGGAACTTCAAACGAAGGAAATGGTAAAGCGTGGACACACCGGCCTTCAAATGCTGAAACTACTTGCTAACAAAAACGAAGGTTTCGATGGGATCCCAAAATTTTAATATTTGCTCCCGACAATTTGGTCTTGTAGATATTCGGTCTTGAACAGGCTTCTTAAACAATTTTACTTTTAACATTTACAAACAGGTTAAGGCCAATGGTAACAATCGGAAAAGACCAAGTACGTATTTGACGGTGCAAACCGGACACGCCAGCTGAATTTCAACAAGTTCAGATATTTTTCAGATATCCGGTTTGCGCTGTCAAATATCCAAATATGGATTCAGCATAGGGTTTACCCTATAGCCTACGTCGTATCTCCTTCCTTACTTACTTCTGCACAACTTCCGATTTCGGCCGGATTTCGGACAAACTACTTGTCTGGCAAAAAACTAAAGCTCAAACACGAATTCAGTATGTCTCCTTACCCCTACATTCAAGCTCTAATCAACTTCATATTAAACTTATACTTTTAACCAATTTTCCGGTTTCAGCCGGATTCCGAGCGATCTATACATCCGGTGAGAAAATGATTGTCATATGCGAATTCAGCGTGTCTTCTTACCCGCAAATCGAACATGTTATAAAATTTAAATAAAACTTTTACTTTTAACAAATTCTCCGGTTTTGGGCGGATTTCGGCCGAACTAATTGTCCGGCGAGAAAATAAATTTCATATTCGGACTCAGCACGTCTCCTTGCCCCTAAATCGAACCTCTAATCAACTTCATACTAAACTTTACTTTTCGTAAATTTTTCCGGTTTTCGCCGGATTCCGGGTGAACTGTTAGTCTGGCGAGAAAATAAATTTCATATTCGAATTCAGCTTGTCTCCTTACCCCCAAATCAACTATCTCAATAGCTTTCAAAAAATATTTTTGTTCGCCCCTTAATTTGAAACCCCTCCCCCACCCTCAAATATAGGGCTACAGAGCCCATCTGCGAACTTGACCTGTACTTTTACCCAAAGGATCCTCCCACCAAGTTTCATCAAAATATCTCAATCCCTTCGAGAGTTATCGTCCGGACAGACGGACAACTTTTGCGATGTCACAGATATCCCTCCACTTACGTTTTGGGATCCCAAAAATAGTTCCCTCAACAAGATTTGCTCCGTTTTTATGTTTCTTTTATGTGTTCGGGGCTAGATACCTGGTGGAATCTTGGCACTTTGCCTTAATGAAGACCAGGCTTATCGGATCGAAAAAATACAGAAACGTGCCGTACTATGTCACGATCCCCCAAAATTCCTTACAATGAGCTCCTTCAGAAATTTAAACTCGAGTCCCTTGAGTCCCGTAGGTTGAAACTGTGCATGGCTTCCGGTAAGAAAATGCTTGAGCACCCTATCCATAAGCATGTACTTCCGCCACCATTCAATACTGCTCGCGAACGACCTGCAAGAGCGGCCTCAGTGGTGATCACAAAACTCCAACACGTAAAATGTGACCATGTACGGTGTGAAAAGACGTTTGTACCGTCTTTTGTTAAAATTTTTAATCTTATTTAGTGTTTACTTTTATATGACGTTGACATAATTATATACGAGTGTCTACATGTATATATGACGATTTCGACAGATTCAGATTTCACCACGATAATTCGAAAAGAAGAAAAGCGATGTCTATCTGTCTGTCAGAAAATAACCTAGTGTTATACACCGTTTTCGGACTTGCCACTGTCTAGTTTTACCTCACCAGTGCGGATTCTCCAGAACCTGGTTGGGAGTCACTGGGAAATGATGAGACCAAAGAACTCCCTATAGAGGAGTGTAAAAAAAAAACAAAAAAAATACTGTCACCGTGTCGAATGCGCCTACTTTCTGACCCCTTCGTGATCATTCCAACCAGGGGAATTGCAATATCGCATGCTTTTGTACTGCATCAAAATACGCTCTTTCTGATTGGAACCAGATGTGGGTTTTTCTTGCTTGTACATGCAAGCTATTTCTTCCCTCTATGCGTCACAAATAATGACGCAACTGCAAACATGTTCACTCCCTTTAGGTTGTTAATGGCAGACTTAATGCTCACTTCCCATTATTCTGTTCCGTTGCCCTACGACACCGGCATTCCGTAATTCCCTCAGCATTTTCCCTGTAAGGCCACACTGGGCGGGGCTGATGTCCGATACCCTGCCTTCAGGCAGGAAGGGTGATGGGAGTTTAGGGACAAGCCACCCTAGTGCCTTTGCACACCCTTCCTGTTACCTTCCCAGATTTCTCGAGGTACCCACTTGAAGCTGGGCGGACTTGGGCTTGCCTTACAGGGTAACGCTACTGACCCCCGCCCCAAACGCATTCGCGGTCGGTGCCACCGCGACTCGAACGACCCTAGCACGCTAACCATTCGGCGAGGACGGACAAATCATAAATGAATAATTAGTAATGAAATGTTCGTGAGCTTTGATGTCGTTATGTTAATACTTCAGTATTACGAATATTTGGAATGCCTCTTTCGTTTGTATTATCTTCCTTACTCAAAGACTTCTTGCTATTTAGGGTGGGGTAGGCATGACCGTGGATTATAATAGAGGGATCATTTTTACGAAGCAAAAGCCGAATGTTACATTATGGATAAAACAGCCCAGCCTTGAAACAGACTTGAGCGTTACGCCACGCAGGACACGCTAGAAAATGCGCGAACTCAGACATTTTCTTTACTGTTTTATGGTAATAACGCAAATTTATTGAGTTTGTTTAATTGACGTAAGTACAACGCGGAAAATGCGATAAGTACCTGTAAAAGCTGTTTGTTTAAAGGCTAAGAGGATACTAAGCGTTTGCGAAACTAACAGGAAAACATAACTGTGATTATTTTTGATGACGCTAAAAGGATAAATCAGCCGACGTTATTCTAGTGATATTTCGGCACTCCTTGGCAAGGGTCCTCTTCAGGCCCCGGCTAGATCAACGAAATCGCTAGAACACATCTCAGCTGACTTACCCGTTTAGGCATCAAATATGATTCGCTCAGCTTGGGCTATAGGCATACTTATCGTGGCATGGCATACAGAAAAATAAAGAACAAAAGTAGATTCCAATTCCTTTCTATTCACTGATCATATAAAATATGGGCTGCTGCTTGCTCTTTTTAATCAGTGGGTGACTCACTTTTCCGGCATATCCACCATCCTTTTTTTGCCGTGAAAAGACGCTTCATGCTCTCTTAGGTCTGGAGGAGATTAGAATGGAAGTGCATGGCTTACCCAGTGTGAAACTGACCTTGATTTCCCAAGTTTCAGGTCATAAAAGAGAAGTGAGCCACCATGGCAACAGGAAGTTACGTGCTAACGATTCTTGTATTATTCTCTGCATTTGTTTACGGTATGTTTCCCTTTATTTTATTTAGCAGGAATTTACAACCGATAAGTGGACATACGGGCTTGGGAATTCATTTACAATTTTTACTTACTTTAGTTGACCGTCCCATACGTTTTCGGTGGCCGTCTGGGGGCCATTTTCCTCGCCAACACATGAATACGCTATCTGTAGGCTACTATGCTCTTCGGCTTTCTTGAGCTTGTCCGAGAAGACGGGTGAGATGATGTTTTTCGATCGTCTCATATATTGTGGATGCGATTTTAAAACTAATAAAGATATTCGTATATGTTTATTAGTAATAAATATATTCGTATATGTTTGTATATGAGGTATTCAGAAAATAAAATAAAGGTTATTTATCAATGATTGGGTTAAAGGACCCCTGAATGAACAGTACCAAGTATCATCCCCAGAGGCGTCACAAGTGCATTTTCGGTGGGGGGGGTTGCAGAGCAAAAATATTACCGAATCTTTCAAAAATTTTACCGAATCCTAGAACTAAGAATTTGAGCTTTAAATTATGGAACAGAGACGATTACGTAGGAAGAGTAACAATAAAGGGCAGCATGAAAGACGATAAGCCAACTATTAGGCAGCGTTCTGGCGAAGGTCACGTGGAGAATATACTGCCGGGCGTGATTGCAGTAACATCTTCTACCTCTTATAGCCAATAGAAAATTAAATCGAGCGCCGCAGGCGAAAATTTTCGAAATCATTTTTTTTGCTGTAGGCTAAAACTAACTACTTTCAAATTCTATCATTTACCGTTGATTAAACACCGAGACTCCAAGAAGTTCCCGAAACCGGATGGAGCGACGTTCCGTCAGTAGCAGTAACTGTAGTCTAGTCAATATACTACCCATAATCACATAAAGTGAGGGCCGCAGGCGAAATTTTTGTTTGCTTTTAATTTTAATCTTAATTTCCATCCAAATTCTAGCTTTTATTCTTTCGAAATCTCAATCCTAAAACTGGCTTAAAATAGAGAGTATTACGAAAAGTGCTGCAAGCGGATTTTCGAAATATTTATGAATAGATTTTCTTTTTGGAATCCAAAATAAAAGTAAGGACTATCGATGATATCATAGATCATCCCTTTTGTCTGTGACCAGTGCTTCACTCGACGTCTTCTGAGTTTCGAGGTTCGTGGTAACTTCCGAATCCTGGTAATTATAACGAATAAATCACCGAATTCCACTTATTATACCGAATAAGTTTAGGCCGATAGCATGTTCGGGATTCTGTATAACTAGCGTATCGCGGTTATTATACCGAATTGTTTCGGTATCGAAAGACTACCGAACAATATTCATATTCGGTATACTTTCGTCGAAACCGGAACAAATCGTGGTTAACTTGCTAATCCTGGAAAGTATACTGAATAAATTACCGAATCCTAATCATGATACCGAATAATTTTGAACCAATAGCTTATTCGGGGTTCTGTGTAACTACGGTATCTCCATAAATATACCGAATAGTTCCTGCATCGAAAAATTACCAAATGATTTCAGTAAGTTCTCTCACCAAATTCGTGATAACTACCGAATACTGACAAATATACCGAATCCCGATCATTATACCGAAGAGATTTGTACAGATTGCCTATTTATTATTCTATATAACTATCGAATCCCCTTAAATATATTGAACAGTTCTGCTATCGAAAAAATACCGAACAACCGGCCCAAAATTTTACCGAATCTCAAATTCGGTAAAAGGGGGGGTGCTGCACCCCCCCCCCCTTGCGACGCCCCTGGTCATCCCTATCTGTATGACTTCCGTTAACATTGCCTGAAAACCCAATCTAAATACGAAATAGGGTTTCCAAGCTATGATTTTTGCTCCATTTTGCACCTTTCCTTATTCCAGTACCGAACAGTTTTAGAAAGGAACAAATATCTCCAATCCCCCCTTCTTCTGGAATATTTTTTAACAAGTTAAGCCCAAACGTGTATCTAGAAGAAATTGCAATACGATCCTGCCAGCGCTGTACAAGATTTGAATGAATTGCGCTTTTTGTCTTGGAGTCTCCATGCGCAAACCTCCAGAAACGAAAATCCCTATTTTGAAAACGTCACGCTCAGGAGAAGAATGCTCTCCGTGGCCATGTCTGTAAATGCATTCTCCATGGTGTGTTCAAGTATGGTTTGATCGTTCAGGTGTCCTTTAAGGATTGAATATATAGTAGTATTGTATTTATAGTAGCCAAGTAGAATGGTTTTATAAGCAAACGCAGTGAAGAGTTTGTGAAGAGCATATGTATAGCTTCGACTTGTTAACTCGATTATTTGTAACTAAATGAGAGATGTTTATGAAATAAAAGGTTATTTACTTATGATAGTTGAGGATGGAGTTTTGACCTTCGGTTAATGAACTTGATTATACTTTCACAATATATGTGAGCGCTTGGGCATTTTTTTCAAACTTGTTCATCTGCAACGCTCAGTTTCAACACTTATGCAAAATGTGATTAGGGTAGAGCTTCTCTATTTTGGACACAGTGAAATGAAGCGCCTCTGGTTCTCCCCTCCCCATTCTAATAAAAGTCGTCGTTATGGGACTGATAGGAAACCTAAATCTTTACTTTGAGAAAACCATTACAAAACTTGCTAGGGTGTGTAGGCCTACCTAATAATGTACGTTACTAGGTTACTAGAAGTCTTGAACCGTTTTTATGGCACTTGCAGCTCCGCTCAAGTGCCATATTCCGATCACTTTTCGGTCGGTCGATCCACTGTTCTCGAGTTAGGGTACTTCCAGAAGGGCTAGGACGATGAAACTTAGCAGGCATATTAGGGACCTGACCAAACTAACTTGGAAATAGTCATTTGCGCGATCCGACCACCGTTGGAGGAGGGGAAGTAGGCGGAGTCCGAAAAATAGGGGCGTGCATAACTTTCAAATGTGTAGTAGGATCTTAATGAAACTTTATATCTGGAAAGACCTCGTGTCTCAGATGTCTCAGTTCAGGTCCGGACCGGATCTGATGAATATGGGGGGGGGGGGGGGTCTGATGAATCTCAGCTAGTGGAGCTATCGTGATGAAACTTCGTGGGAAGAACAAGCACAAGCTCTAGATCCATAACTGACAGAACTAAATCGTATTCGGACACTTACACTGCGGGGGGAGTTGGAGGGGGGTTCCGGAATTCCGGTGATCCGTAGTTAGTGTACTTCCAGGTGGGCTAGGACGATAAAACTTGGCAGTTATATCAGGGATTCGAACAGATTAACTTAGAAAGAGTCGCTCGCCTGATCCGACCATCGTGGGGGAGCGGGATACGGCGGAATCCGGAAATTAGTGGCATGAATAACTTTCGAACGGGTTACTGGATCTTACTGAAACTTCATATCTTGAAAGACTTCACGTCTCAGATGTACCATTTCTAGTCCGGACCGGATCCGATGAACGGTGGGGGGGGGGGGGGGTCGGAGGGGAGAACCGGAAATCTTGTGACATGCATAGAGTGGAGCGATCAGGAGGAAACTTGGTGGGGTACAGGCACAAGTCCTAGGTGCATTAGTGACAAAATCGAACAGGATTCGGGTAGCTGTAGGGGGGTGTCCGGAATTCCGATGATCGTGACTTAAGGTACTTCCAGGTGTGCTAGGACGATACAACTTTGCTGAAGCATTAGAAACTTGACCATTGGTTAGACATCGTCACTTCTCCAATCCGACCATCCCTTGAAGAACTGGCAAAACACAAAAAGTACTTTTTAAGCAAAATTTACTTTTTCACGATCTCCATGAGCACATGATCCTTTTTGCCTCAAGGGTTTTGCTTAGAAATTATTTTTAAGCACCCTTAAAGGGCACATCTTAACCGAAAAGTGAAAAAAATATCTCCATCACTTCCATCTGATTCGGCCTTGCAAGTGCCATATGCGCTTCCAGCTCTTGTTGTTTAGCGATTTTTGTGTTCGATTTCTGATCTTTGTTTCAGTGCCGAACTGATTTCTCAGAATTTAATCAGCAATGTAACCAAGCTGAAACTAGCGTTCCGGCTCAGTTGTCAGCCTCTATGTTGAAACTAAATAGACGGATTGTTCTCTACCCATCGAAATGGATGCGAATCAATTGGCAGTATTGACCAGTTATAAGGCTAGGCTTTGACTCGAAGGTGCGAACCGACTAATAGGATGCGAGACTTATTTTGTTGTAAAAGTCTGAAACCTTTATGATCCCGTTTCTGAGTGAACTTCCTTTCATTTTTTTCAAACAAAATTTTTTACCGTTGATGTTTTAGGGTTGGTTCCTCACAGGTTAGCTTCTGGCCAATGAAGATACTGCTGATTAAAAAAGTTCTTATTGGTCGAACTGATCGGAATGTCGGATTTTAGGATTTGAAATATTTTGGTTGATTGCGGAATAGCTTTATTTCACGAGTGTGGGAAGCGGTAAAAGATTTGCATTATTTTTCACGCCAGTAGACCAGCTGAGCGAGTCAAGATATGTTGTTATTTTTCTCTGACGATGAATAATTCCCAAAATTTCAGAACCGACAAAATTCATGCATGAGCTAATCAAGTGATCAGCGGAGGGCACATAACTTGTTTATTCGGATATTTTGTTGTGGTTTACTTCGATGAATAGTTCGTTCGTAATCCGGTGAAAAGCGGTAAGTCAAGAACGAGCTGGTTGCGTAAATGCAAGTGAATAAAGGGAAAACAAAGTGCAAGACCCAGCGATCAAGCTGTTTTCGCCTAGAGCGATCAGTTTTCTCGAACGCCCTCGAAAATATGGATAAACGTTCCTTGCGAATCATATTTGATCGCTATAAACCAATAAGCTAGCTGAGATTTATTCTGTCGATATCTCGGCCCTCCATTTATTTCGACCCAAAATTTATTGTTACTGCATGTTACTGCTGTTTGACTATTTGGCGTTTTCATGACACCCAGTGTCCGATGATACCGAGGACTTTTACCATGACGAGTAAACCAGAAAGCAATTTTTTCTATTTACAAGTCTAGGACTACAATCAAGAAGAAGAAGGATTTATGACGCACTGCCCAAGGGCATAAGTTCAGTAGAAAAGGACAAGGAAATATAAAACAATCACAAAACACTGAAAAATATTTTGTTGGAATCAATGTCGAATCAATGTCTTTTCCGTCGGTCGGTCGGTCGGTCGGTTAGTCCGGTGTTTGCGAGTTAGGGTACTTCCAGATATGCTAGGACGATGAAACTTGGCAGACGTATTAGGGATCCGACCAAACTAACTTGGAAATAGTCACTTGCCCGATCCGACCATCGTGGGGGGAGGGGGAGGTTGCGGAATCCAGAAAATAGGGACATGCGTAACTTTCGCATGGGTGATCGGATCTTAATGAAACTTGATACATGGTAAGACCTCGTGTCTCAGATGTCTCATCTCATGTCCGGACCGGATCCGATGAATCTTAGGGGGAGTCGGAGGGGGAGCCGGAAATCGTGTGAACTCTCGGAGTGGAGCGATCTGGATGAAACTTGATGGGAAGAACTAGCACAAGCTCTAGATAAATAACTGACAGAACTGGACCAGATTCGGACACTGTGGGGGGAGTTGGAGGGGGGTTCCAGAATTCCGGTGATCCGTAGTTGATGTACTGCCAGGTGGGCTAGGACGATAAAACTTGGCAGGCGTATCAGAGACCCGACCAGATTAACTTGGAAACAGTCACTCGCCCGATCCGACCGTCGTGAGGGAGGGGGAGACGGCAGAATCCGAAAATTAGTGGCATGCATAACTTTCGAACGGGTTATCGGATCTTAATGAAACTTGATATCTTGAAAGAACTCCTGTCTCAGATGTACCATTTCAAGTGCGGACCGAATCCAATGAACTGGGGGGGGGGGGGGTGGAGCCAAAATCTTGTGATACGCGTAGAGTGGAGCGATCAGGATGAAACTTGATGGGACGTACAGGCAGAAGTCCTAGGTGCATCAGTGACAGAATTGGATCGGATTCGGGTACCGAGGGGGGGGGCTGTAGGGGGGTGTCCGGAATTCCGGTGATAGTGAGTTAATGTACTCCCAAATGTGATAGGACGATAAAACTTTGCTGGAGCATTAGAACCTTGACATCGTCACTTCTCCGATCCGACCATTCCTTAAAAAACTCATCTTAACCGCAAAATACAAAAAATACTTTTAAGCAAAATTGATTTTTAGCACCCTTAAAGTGCGCACCGGAAAGGGAAAAAAAACTTTTGACCGTCACTTCCAATCTCAGACCCAGCCTTGCAAGTTTGGCGCATCTTAACCGAATACTCCCATCTGACACAGCCTTCCGGGTTTTTGTTTTCCTTCTTGATTCCTTTTGCTTTCTGTCTCCTATTTTTATATTTAAAGTGAACCCATAGGTTGAATTTTCAGCCCCCTTAATTTTTTTCTTGCTGGGGTATTTCTTACAACATATGCTTGCAAGTGCCATATGAGCTTACAGCTCTTGTTTCTGGTTTATTTTTTTTCTGGTTTATTTGTCATGGCCGTAAATGTCCCTTGTATAAGTTCCATCATCACATGAATGTCTAAACTAATAAGACTAATTTCGAGGAAACGGCACAACCCTTTTCTGTACAGCAATACTCATGTCATTTGTTACAAACGCAAAATCTAATCATGAAGAATATACATGTAACAAAGAAAACAAAATAGAATACCGTAGTCTTTTATTAATGCCCAAATCGTGGACACGCCAAATAGGGGGTACTCGTCAAACAACAGTAAAATAAATCTTGTCAAACTAATTCATCTTTTGTCATCAAACTAATAAATACAAAGAAAAAACAATTTAAAAAATATAAAATAAGGTACGGTAAACACACACGTACAACAAATATTGCAGCCCCAGAAGCTATAGGCTTGCGAGGTGCTTAATTACGATAACGTACCCAGTCGCGCTTTAGCCAGAACATAATTAACGAACTGCTAAACGCTAAAAATGCGAAGGAAAATAAGGAAAAAACAAAAAAAGAAAATGATCTGGCTACCCTGTAGGCACGTATCCGCTAGTTATCCGCCGAAGCGTTAGCGTTAATTATCTTCTTTCGTAGTTGTTGTCGCTATCGATTGCTTCAAATGTGTTTCTGTTAATGGAGACAATCCCGCCTGCGAGGACCCGTTTCACAATAATTACACGACGGACTTGCTAGAATCCTCGTGCATGGGCGGGAAGAAAGGAAGGAATGGTCTTTTTCCTGCTAGCTCCTGTCTTAAATTAGCTGGCGTTTATGGTGAGTCTTTTTTAGTCTGTGTCGAAGCTAAGGATAACATGACAATGGTGGCGCCAGTATAAACTCGTTAGCTAGGTTGTGTCCAGAATACACTCCTTTTTTAAAGGAATTGCCCCAGTAGCTAAAGTTAAAAATAGGCAACAAAGGAAATGACCAAAAAAGGATAGCTACACCCTCAGATTTTTGGTAACGTATAATACATGGATGGCCGCCCGTTCGTTAAATTTTATGTCCGATGACGGAATATTGATTTATGAACATTTTATGTGTTATTTTCACGAATTATAACACTGAAAGCACCTATACACTTGCCGGAATGTAAGTCACAACCCCTCCGGCGTCTAAGTGAGTGCACTTGCGGTTACTAGCTATAATTAGTGTGAACGTTGACGCAGGTTCATATTTCTCTCTACGCCCTGAAGAGGACCCTTTCCAAGAAGAGACGAAGTAAAATTTCACCGTCGAATCGTTTAGCGTCATCAGACATGATTTGCAGTTAGCTTGGGCTAAAGAAATACTGTACTTGTACTAGCGAGCAGTCTCTACGAAGATCCCATTATTCCAGTACACTGTCGTTACCAAAAACTGTTGAAATTCTAAATATAGCCGTCGACCACGTACTATTAAATGTAACTGTAATCTTGACAAATGTGTGCATGTCAGTAGCCTACTCACCAATTTTTGTTTTGTTACCATATTTGGCAGAGCAAAAGAGTGTGGTTTATCAGCCTACTATTTACAGTGCATTACAGTTGATTACAGTGCGGTTAAATTACTATTCTAGCTCTAGATACTTTGATTAAATTAAGATTCTTAGTTCGTTTTATCATTTCCGTCTGTGAGCATTCAATCAGCATCATAAAGTACCTATAATCTCTCTTAGCTGACACACGGCAGTCCCTTACTATCAGAAGCTGTTCGATGGACAGTGGAACTTTGACTTTGGACACGGAACTTGTCAGAATGTCGCATTGTGGAAGTTTTATACTTGACGGAAGGTACCGGAGATAGAAGTTATAGATGATAAGAAAGTTATAAATGATGCATGTAGATGATGATATCATAGCTGATAGTTGCTTTCAATCTATAACCTGCTGAGCTGTCTGTCGATCGGCCACACTGTCAGAAGCGTTGTAACATGTATGTCGTGATATGGGTAATTTCTTTATGAAATCGCTCATAACGATGAGTGATTTCAACAGATTTTGAGCATTATTTTGTTAGTGATGCAGACAATTTTTCTTATGAGGTTATGTTTTATTAACCCCTATGCATTATGTTTGCGTAAGACGTTAAATTAAAAATGGTTTGCAATGTTGCTTGTAAAGAAAAGATAACACTTACAGGCCATACTGAATAGTGATGTTCTCTTTAGTCCAATTCAAGTATTTGGGAATGATTATTGATGAAATGATTACATGGAAAGATCATGTGAGAGCTCTTTCTATTAAAATGTTACGTGGAGCAGGTGCTCTGAGCAGATTAAAACACATTATTCCACAACAATCGCTCAAAACTTTATACTACACCCTTATTTCATCATATCTGGAGTATGGATGTTCTCTTTGGTCCAATTCATTTAAATATAACACACACAAAATCCAAGTAATCCAAAACCGTGCGATAAAAACATTATTCTTAAATCAACATTCAACAATTGAATCATTTCGTCTTGCGAGCGTTTTGAATGTTTACAAAATGTCAAAGTTTCAGGTAGCAACTTTAGTTTATTCATGTATTAATTCATTAGCACCTTTAGGAAGAAGAGAACTAAATATGTTTCATGTGACCTCGGAGTACCATTCATACCCAACTACTTCTTCTCAGAGAAATATACTCCTGTCAGAAATACGCCATAGTCATCGAGGAGCTCTTTCATTACGACATGTTGGCGTAGAAATATGGAACGTGTTGCCGTGCTGTGTAAAAGAATCAGTGTCTTTGAGCGCTCTCCAGAAAAAGATGAAAAACCATCTTCTTGATTCTTGAAAGTTAGTGTTATTTATTTTGTTCTCTTGTTCTCTTTTAATATGGATTTGTTGTCGCGTCATACGCGGATAGGGTTGTCACAACTCACAATTGATTTTCGTAAGAGATGAAATTTGTCTTCTTTAGAGGTATTAATTCGTTTGAGTTCCTGAACTGGCCATTTTAGAGCCTTTGGCATGTTGGTAGTTCCGGGATTCGTCTGTTGATTTTTTTTTTTTTTCGTTTTTACAAAAAATAAAGTATGGACCCCTAGCGGATAGCATCCAAAGTCTTAATTGTTGAGATTGCAAATCATTGTGTTAAATATCGCCGAACCTCTGACAGTGCTGCTACCTGCTCGAAACTAAAAGAATGTCATGGCAGAACATTGACTGACAACGTTTTTACTTTAATCGACCGGTTTATCAGGTTAAAGATTTGCACATTGATTGCATGGATGGTGTTCATGTTAGTTTTCAGATCATGTGTTATGGTGGAAGGATTTTGTAGTTTTAGTACTCGTACCTGTTTCTTTTCTAGACGACACCGGTGAAACTTTGTTCATCCGAGGTTGTGCTTTAGATAGTGGGACATTAACCACAGATACTGAGATAACCCGGATGTCACATTGTGGAGGCTTTATCTACAATGACAGGTTGTGTTTACTCTTTTTTTTTTTTGGTTTTGTTGGCGTTGGTGTCAGGAATGGAGTAGGAGGTGTGGTAATTTTTGTCGCTTGATGAAAAGAACGGAGGCTGGATTACCTTTTCGAAATGGCAGGCACTGTCTAGGGAACCGGGAGCCGTAATTTATGTCCTACGGGCTACGGAACCGGTGGTTCTCACGGAAACTAAACCATATGAGCTACGATTCCGGGATCTGACGTCATTAACTAACGGAAACTTGTATATTCTGGCTCCCGTTCCGGTAGTAAGTGGAAATAGCTCACGGAAACTTCATCGCACCAGCTTCTCGTCCGGTAGTCTCACGGAATTGTGTACTCAGAAGCTAGGGAGCCGGTAGTTCATACCGGAAACTGTATAATTGGAGCTTCTGTTCCGGTAGTGTCTACGTGGCATATAGAACTCACGGAATAGTTTGGATGAGAGCTAGGATGCCGGGATTTTCACTGTCTTAGAGAAAATAGCATGGGAAAAAATCAACTACCGGAACCCATATATTGAGAGCTAAGGTACCGGTAGCAACTACTATTTGGTTGAAAATGACCAGCTCACGGACACAGACGGCTATGGGCTAGGGACAAAAATAAATAAAATTGAAGTCAAGGACCCATGTCACTGCAGACTAGGAAGCCGGGAGTGAATATTTTTAACTCACGGAACCCAACTTCTGCGGGCTAAGGTTCCGGTAAGGCCAAAAAATTAAGATTTTTGAACTGGATTCCGTGAGCTGTAACGGACTCAAAATCCATATTGACACATGTCCGTGAGCTTATAATATTAATTTTTGGCACTACCGGAGCCCCAGCCCGCAGGAGTTGGGTTCCGCAAAAATATTCACTTCCGGTTTTCTAGTCTGCACTGACATGGGTCCGTGAGTTCATTTTTTTTTTTTTTTTTTTGGCATTACCGGAACCCTAGTCCATAGCCATCTGTGTCCGTGAGCTGGTCATTTTCAACCAAATAGTTTTTGCTACCGGTACCTTAGCTCTCAATATATGGGTTCCGGTAGTGCTTTTCCCATGCTATTTTCTCTAAGTCAGTGAAAATCCCGGCATCCTAGCTCTCATCCAAACTGTTCCGTGAGCTCTATATCCCATGTTGACAATACCGGAACACAAGCTCCAATTATATAGTTTCCGGTATCACCTACCGGCTCCCTAGCTTCTGAGTACATAATTCCGTGAGACTACCGGACGAGAAGCCGGTACGATGAAGTTTCCGTGAGCAATTTCCATTTACTACCGGAACGGGAGCCAGCACATACAAGTTTCCGTTAGTCTATGACGTCACATACCGGAATCGTAGCTCTCATGGTTTGAATTCCGTGAGAACTACCGGTTCCGTAGCCCATAGGCCATAAAGTACGACTCCCGGTTCCCTAGACAGTGCCTTTCGAAATTGTGACCTGATACTTGGCACAGGCGACGAGATTCGCCATCCCTCATGTAGCTGTAATAGTTATTGCCTTGGCCTTGTGTCAGCTCATCATTCTTTGTGGTACTCTTAATGTTTTTCCCTGCTATGAGTCAATTTTAGAAATTTCATTCAATCCCTTGTAAGGTATCAGGAACATAGCTTCACCGGCATGGCGTGTTGAGATTAGTATTTGTTCAGTCTCTTCGAGATAGGGATTGTATTTACTAACTCGGTAACTGCCATGAATGTCTTTATAAACGTAAGTTAAACCCCAATTCCAGTTTTCTAAATTAAATCCCAAACAATTCTTGTCCTTTACTTCCAACTCTTGCCAACTCACCAACTACTTCCCCCGATTCAAATCAGGAGGAGTATATCCAGGATAAATAGAAGGAGGACTTTCATATGCCGCTATTTTGACACAGCGCCGCCACTGGCCCCACGAATGAGGATGTACAGTGAGGAAACCGGTTTTATACAGTGTTAACTGTGGTGTGGCTGAAGCTAGCGCGTTTTTTTTATGCTGAGGGTATTGGTGAATGGTCACATCTTTTTGGGATCCCAAAACGTAAGTGGAGGGATACCTATGACATCGCTAAAGTTGTCCGTCTGTCCGTCCGTCAGTGAGCACGAGAACTCTCGAAGAGATTGAAATATTTTGATGAAACTTGGTGTGACGATTCTTTGGGTCAAGAGTAAGGTCGAGTTCGTAGATGGGACCTGTAGCCCTATATTTGGGGGTGGGGGAGGGGGTTCAAATTTAAGGGACAAACAAAATATTTTTAAACAGCTAATTTGATAGTCCATTATGGGGTAAGAAGACATGCTGAGCACGATGGTGAAAATCATTTTCTCGCCTGACAAGTAGTTCGTCCGGAATCCGGCAATACCGGAAAGTTTGTTAAAAGTAAAACTTTCAATTGAAGTTGATTAAATGTTTGATTTAGGGGTAAGAAGACATGCTGATCATGATGGTGAAAATTATTTTTTCGCCGGACAAGTAGTTTGTCCGGAACCCGGCAAAAACCGGAACATTTATTCAAACAATGTTTACACGGATACGTCAGCTCTGATTTTTCATCAGCGATATTTCGGCCCTTCTTGGCAAGGGTCCTCGTCAGGCTGTCAATCTTCTTGTTCAACTTCGGGGAAGGAAACAAACCTGGGTTTGACAGGTGAGGAAACAAACCTGGGTTTGACAGGTTTGTTTCCTTCCCCGAAGTTGAACAAGAAGATTGACAGCCTGACGAGGACCCTTGCCAAGAAGGGCCGAAATATCGCTGATGAAAAATCAGAGCTGACGTATCCGTGTAAACATTGTTTGAATAAATGTTTCAAAGTCAGCTTGGGCTCAAAGAATATTTAAAAACCGGAAAGTTTGTTAAAAGTGGAAGTTTCATTTGAAGTTGGTTAAATGTTTGATTTAGGGGTAAGAAGACATGCTGAACACGAAGGTGAAAACTATTTTCTCGCTGGACAAGTAGTTCGTCCGGAATCCGGCAAAACCGGAAAGTTGGTTAGAAGAAAAAGTTTCATTTGAAGTTGATTATGGTGAAATCCATTTTCCGTCAAATCCATCCGACGGTGAAAACCATTTTCTCGCCGTACAACTAGTTCGCCTGGAATCCGGCCAAAACCGGGAAATATGTTAAAAGCAAAACTTTTATCTGAAGTTGATTAGATGATAGATTTGGGTGTAAGAAGAGACGTAGAGACGCTGTGTCCGTATATGACAATCATGTTTTACCCGGACAAATAACTAGTCCGGAATCCGGTTGTACCCGCATTTTTTTGTAAGTCAAAGTTTTATTTGAAGTTGATTAGATGTTTCCTTATAGGGATAAGGATATACGTTAGATTCGTTTCTGAATTTTCTTTTGTTGCTGGAAGTAAAGCAGGAAGTTTCGGTCAGTATCGTCAAAATAGATATGGCTTATAGAGGTATGGATAGATTAGATAGAATATCTGAACTTGGTTTTCTCTAATGATTAGCATGGCGAAGAATGGATCTGGCGAAGACAGACCCAATTGTCTGGATCAAATCTTAGATTTTTGGGATCCCATCGACACCTTTGGTCTTGTTTCATTCTGACGCGCAGCAAGTAAGTCCAACCAACCCTTTAACTCCACTTTCCGTCTTGTCAGTTCTAACCTGGTTTTATTCGATAAACTGGATCCCGTGGATTTAAATTCTTAGTAATTTTGTTGTTTCAGTGGTATCATTAAGTCGCATTGCGTATAAATATGACGTCTTGTTTTGCAGTCTCATCGAAAAGTTCTGATAATGACTTTACTATTTAGGTATGTGTATGGCTGTCTGCAGAGCTGTGATGACGTAGATGGATGCAATGATAGTTCAGTGGTCCATCCCGTCTTAAGTATATTACTCCTCTGTGTTTTGAAGATCATATTCATATGATCTCCGCCACAACCACTGGCGCATATGAACATATTTTTTAGTATTTACTTGCATTCAGTGAATTTTTAAGGATTAATAAAAGTTTTGTATTTGTATTGCGAAGGTTGGTCAGTTATTTGTTATTTTTACTGCCGTTCCTAATGATGTAAGTCGAATCACGTCCAAGAGTCTGGAAGAATTCCGTCTTTCATTGTTTGTTTCGTGAATGTGAAGTGGTAGATCACAGAACCAGTTTGTTCCACTACAGTTTTTTTTTTCACTTTGAACTTAAAATAAGACAAGATTGTTTATCCGGTCACCGTCGGTAATCTGCGAGACACTGTCAGTGAATTGAAGCCATTTCCTCTATCGATTTAGATTACGAAGAGAAAGGAGAAAATTTTGGACTCGCCCGATGTAGTCAAGGCTAGACACTGCAAGGAGTCGGAGAGCTTTTGTCGTAGATGAAAAACTGTTAGTACAATTCACGCATTTATTTGACATGGAAGAGATATACGGTGGAATTGAAGGGTAAGCGGTATTCATCTTTTGCTCAGAAGGTTGGGTTCGCAGCCAATTTATGGACCGACGTCCCAACAAGTATTAGATAGATAGATATTTTTATTGATCTGACTCGTAGAGCCGGCATGGCACTAAATACGTCGACCATTACAATAAAGTGTTAAAATACTTGAATATGTACAGTTATTACATACAAGAAAACAAATCACTTGGAATTCACTCTTCTTCTTTTTTTTTTAAGTCGTCTTTTCAACGAGTTGGTTAGTCACCATCGTGTCCAGAGTTGACATTAGTATTTTAAATAGATAGTAGCCTAATTACCGAAGGGTTTCCAATTCAATTTTTGTGTAGACCAAGCGTCCGGTGCCGGCACCAGTTGTCACGTGTTACTCGTGTTAGAATATTGAAATCAGCATATTTAGAAGCGTCGTAATATGAATCGCTTAATTCGTTGACGGTACCGGGAAAAGGGTTCCACCAATTGGCGGGGAGTGGGTAACTTTTCGGTTAGGCACTGTCTAGGGAACCGGGAGTCGTACTTTATGTCCTACGGGCTACGGAACCGGTAGTTCTCACGGAAACCAAACCATATGAGCTGCGATTCCGGGATCTGACGTCATTAACTAACGGACACTTGTATGTGCTGGCTCCCGTTCCGGTAGTAATTGGAAATAGCTCACGGAAACTTCATTGCACCAGCTTCTCGTCCGGTAGCCTCACGGAATTGTGTATTCAGAAGCTAGGGAGCCGGTAGTTGATACCGGAAACTGTATAATTGGAGCTTCTGTTCCGGTAGTGTCTACGTGGAATACAGAACTCACGGAATAGTTTGGATGAGAGCTAGGATGCCGGGATTTTCACTGACTTAGAGAAAATAACAGGGGAAAAAAGCCACTACCGGAACCCATATATTGAGAGCTAAGGTACCGGTAGCAACTACTATTTGCTTGAAAATTACCAGCTCACGGACACAGACGGCTATGGGCTAGGGTTCCGGTAGTTACGAAAACAAAATTGAACTCACGTACCCATGTCAGTACAGACTAGGAAACCGGAAGCAAATATTTTTAACTAACGGAACCCAACTTCTGCGGGCTGGGGTTCCGGTAGGGAAAAAAAAAATAAGATTTTTAACTGGATTCAGTGAGCTTTACCAGACTCAAAGTCCATATTGACACGCGTCCGTGAGTTTGTGATTTTAATTTTTGGCACTACCGGAACCCCAGCCCGAAGGAGCTGGGTTCCGTGAGTCAAAAATATTCACTTCCGGTTTCCTAGTCTACACTGACATGGGTCCGTGAGTTCAATTTTTTTTTTTTTCGTCACTACCGGAACCCTAGCCCATAGCCACCTGTGTCCGTGAGCTGGTCATTTTCAAGCAAATAGTAGTTGCTACCGGTACCTTAGTTCTCAATATATGTGTTCCGGTAGTGAATTTTTTTTCTCTAAGTCTGTGAAAATCCCGGCATCCTAGCTCTCATCCAAACTATTCCGTGAGTTTTATATTCCACGTAGACACTACCGGAACAGAAGCTCCATTTATACAGTTTCCGGTATCAACTACCGGCTCCCTAGCTTCTGAGTCCACAATTCCGTGAGGCTACCGGACGAGAAGCTGGTGCGGTGAAGTTTCCGTGAGCTATTTCCAATTACTACCGGAACGGGAGCCAACACATAGAAGTTTCCGGTAGTTAATGACGTCAGATCCCGGAATCGCAGCTCATATGGTTTGCTTTCCGTGAGAACTACCGGTTCCGTAGCCCGTAGGACATAAAGTACGGCTCCCGGTTCCCTAGACAGTGCCTTTCGGTTATATTACCAAATATAAAATATAAATCTGTTTTCGTGCATTTTAGGGTCGTAAATATTTGTGAACTGTTTCACGGAAAAGTAACTGACAGTCACCTTAGATAATTTGAAGATTATTTCAGTGGCGGGTCTCATTCAGTGATTCATCTTTATGACAAACATGGAAAGCTGCTCGTTGAAGTAGAAGGGCCCTCCACCAGCCATTGGGTAAGCGGAATGTACCTTTACAACTCTTTCTGATATTATGATGGCACCAACTGGTGTAATATGCGCGTTAACTCTTGTTGAGAACGTTTATTTGCTGTATAACATCTTTGCAGATAGCTATGCACAGCTACCTGGACAGCTACACATATAAATAAATAAACATGCAAGTTTCTTACACAGTCATAATAATTGGCGATTTCATTGCGATTTGTCACTCTCTACTTATGCCTACATGTTCGTGTAAATGAACCGGCGATTGATTGCGCTAGCTGGTGTGTTTTCTTAGGAGATCTTCGTACTGATAGTATGTTTTGGTTGGGGCGAATCCGCCTAGTAGTCCCAAGTTATCTCAGCAAATATACACCAGGATCCTTATACCACTTGATTTCGCTTTGTTTTGGGTTCTCGTGCAGGAGATCTCGGCGACTGAACACATTGAACGTGTCCGAAAGCTTTTTGGTGCTGCAAATGTTGCATTAATGCTGCATTTTCTTTATTTTTTTTGTCCGAAAGATCTTTCCTTTTTTCTTCTCTGACACTTCTAGAATACGAAAATTTAAGTCAGGAAGAAGAAGAAGAAAAAAGAATGAGCTGCATAAAGCTGACAAAATGGATCAGCTACTGATATCCAACCTTCTTATCTTCTTATCTTTCCTTTCTTCGTTGGCCAGCCCATGATCACCAGTTTTCTTAGAATTTGGAATGTTTGCCGAATTGTCAGTTATCTTGTTGAATTTATTTTGTTTGCCCCCGAAAATACTGAGAGAATCGCCGTACTCCCCAGTTTCATCTTGAAAATTCAGCATAAAATTTAGCATTCTTGCTGAATTTTGTTATGAATCTTAATGCTGCATTAATTGAGCGAAAATTTAAGTCCGAAAGCAAAATGCTGAATTAATTCAGCATTTTCGTTCGTTTCGGAGCTTTCGGATACGTTCATTAGCATTTCTGTTTTCTTACGATCCTCTCATATATTGAACGCATGTTTGTTTCTAGCGTCGCGGGATGTACGAGTGTCAGAGATGATTGTTCCAGATGGTCGGAATATTCTAAAATCAAGGCATGGTATTCCCATTGACCAAATGCGTTAGTATTGATCATATACTTTGTTTCTAGCTTTGCGGGATGGATGAGTGTCAGAGGCGACTGTTCCAGATGGTTCAAGATGCGAAAAGCAAGGCAAATTTAAGCCAGGATCTCAAACTGAAAGCACTTGTAAGTCTGTCCTGTCCCTAATAAAGTTATAGCTAATCTGGAAAAAACATGTGTAAATATTAAACTACTAGCCCATTGAACAGCTAAGGCGGAATAGACTTCGCCAAGATATGCGGAAGTTTTCTCGGAATTGATAATAATCTAAAACTAAAAGGAGACTTGAATGATCACATAAATACCTTTATGATAGTGTTGTTGTCAAATCTGTCCTGAAGTGAGTGATAAGGATTTCTTAGTACTGTCTGTCACGTCAACTGACGTGCTAGCAGAGCAAACAAACCACCGATAGTGAGAGACGGAACTACTGTCCTGGCCTCTGTGAAAGAAAATGCAAACATGACACAGCTATGTTTCCTTCCTTAATCCGAAAGTAAACAAAAAGAAAAGTTATGATGCCGATGTCTATTTTTTACATAAACTAAGACTTTCATCTGTAGTGATCCAGGCAAGGATCCTAGATGCACTACAAAACGTCAGTGCACTTGGAAACCCTCAGCTAGGTGGTTAGGGTTTTTGCGGTAATGTTCGCCCCGTTGTGACCCTGTTCGCCTGGGTGGGGGGGGGGAGGGTTTACCGACCATTTCCAAAGTATAGAATACTCTTAAGACTCGTTTAGACGTGGAGTGAAACAGCAGCTGGCGTGACCCGGTATTACATCACCGACCGATAATTTGAAAGTTTTTGACAGGGTTTTGGAAACGGTTGCTGCTGATCACGCTCGAAAGAAGTATATTTATGACGCCGCTGTCTTGGTCCGACCGTGGTTTGGACGGTTACGTTTGGATGGATTACTTACGAGTGTACACGCGCTCTTGCACCCTTTCCACTTCTTATTCCTCATCGACCTTCTTAGCTTAATGCTTGACCGATAATTGAACTGGTTGCTGGTCTGTTCCGTCCCCCGCTGCCCACGTCATAGCTTTCGAAAATCTCCGCCGCCGGCGGATGGGCCATACCACCCTGGCAAGTGGCCGAAACATAAACAAACACTTCGTTCTTCAGGGGCTGTCGTTAAGTGGATGTGAAGAAGAATGTACAAACAGAGAGCTTGAAGAAGGCCTTCGCAGCAAATATCCTGGTCTGGCACACACATACAGCGTTGAAAGTGATTCTGTCGGATCTATCATGACTATGAGTGACAAAGGTAATGCATAAGTTGAACCAATCCCCGATCCGTCGTTTTCCCCTATGGTTGTCTGCGACTGGTTCGCACACTCAAAGACAGTAAAAGTGGGAAAGACCGGAAACTCCCGTAAGCCCCATGAGTCGCAACAATCAGCGCCGTTTAGCGGTTGGACTTGGTACAATTTCGGCTGGTAGATGATTCATGTAATCAAAGCAAGAGGGCGAGATTCGGGTGGATCCTGTTCACACGGACTGAAACAGCAGCCAATTCTCGATCAGCGGCTGATTTACGTGCGTAAATAGCAGCTAAAAAAAAAAAATCAGCCGCTAATCCTGCAAATAGGCGCATATTTGTATCGCGGCACCGATCGAGATACAGTAAATTCTTTGGAATGTGACCTTTGATGATTCTTGGGACAGTAAACAAACCGTAATTAGGGGAATTAGGTCAAGCTTGGCGAGTTTTATTAGGCCAATCCAGTTCAAACTTTGTCAGACCAATGTGAACATAGTAGAATTTTTACATTAAGCATCCCAGGATTAATAAAAGATCTAAGAAAAGGTAGAATAATTTTCAATTTCAACAGTGTGTGTTCTGTTTATATTCGTTTCCGTTGTTTTTCTTTTAAAAGTAATACTTAATATAATAATACGACAACACTAAATTATATCATTCTGTTCTTGTATTATTTATATTTATTACCAATTATATTTTATGTTCTCATTTAAAAACAAATATTTTTAGATGAATTTTATTTGTTTTAACTTAAATGCCGAGGCGCCTGAAATCTATCAACATTCAATTTGTGACTTTTTTCTAGTCTGACGACTATACAAGTCAACTATATTTGACTTCAACAAACTCACAAGATGTTTCTGTTACTTTTTAATTCTGTTTTTAATTCACCCGTAAACCTCAAACAGTCGTCTGAACAGATCAGCCGCTGTTTACGCGCTTGTTTCGGTCCCGTGTGAACAAGCTCAACAGTTCAGTTGTTCTAAAAAAAACTCTAATCCATTTTTACGATTAAAAACTCTCCCCTTAGCCTACAGAATGGGATTATGCTGTAAGTTGCTGTGTACCGTATCCTTGAATTTGTTTAAGTATTTTCTTGCTTTCACCAATTTAGCAAGTAACCTATCTGAGCTTCTATTAAACTTCGCACAGACTGAATCATTTTTGGCCAAATTCGGCGTTTGCAGTAACGAATCGCTAAATATTTGCAACTGCATAAGTTTGTCAGTCGCTTACTATATTTTTCCCAGTAAGCTTGGCCTTCAACAGCCAAACAAAGACCCTTGCCAAGAAGAGCCGAATATCGGTCGCAAACACTGTAGCTGACTCCGAATTTAGCAATCATTTATGAAGAGCATGCTTTCTTCCTTCAGATTTCCTCTTTAACTGAAATAAAAGCAAGTAGGAACACAATTAATCACTTTTTTTTTAGTAGAAGAGTGCTGAACTCACGGGCAACCACTAATTTAAAGTCAACTAATATTGACAGACACTGTGGATTCGTACCCTCTTGCTTTGATTATATGAATCATCTAGCTCGAAATTGGACAAAGTCCAAACGCTAGGCAGCGTCCCAATCGATTTTCATCGACGCGGTTTTAGCAGAGTTGCCGGTCTCTCCCACTATTATTGTCTTTGCGCATACTGACCGCTCTTCTGGGCAAAAAGCTCTGCCTCTGCGCTCTGCGTAAAGAAGGAGCGTCTGCGGAAAAACGTGACGCAATAGACACATTTTGGTTGAATCAAGAGGTGTTTGGTCTGTCACGATGTCAAACCTTGACAGTTCATCAAAGCCGATGATAGTACTCTTCTCGCTAATATCACCAGAAAACCTGCATTCTGACTTTCTTGTTTGAAAGCTTATTTGCAGCTGGAGGATTCACAGAAGCTTTTATTTTTTAGGTGGCATGGTTATCATTGCTGGGACTGGCTCAAACTCCCTTCTTTACAATCCAGACGGTTCAGTAGCCCGATGCGGAGGATGGGGGCATATGCTTGGAGATGAAGGAGGAGGTAAGTGCTGGGTTTGACATATTTTGTCGCATAAAGCCCAGCATGCGAAGGCAGGGTCGATCGCTGTTCGCTGCTTCTTCTCGTTTAAAATCAATCACAGAGAAAATAAAGTCTGAACTCGAAGATCGGACAAGAAATACTTGATTATTCCTATCAGTTTGTGTAAAGATATTGTGTTCCAGAGTAGGTCATCAAGATCTCGGAAAGAGTTAAAATATAAAAATTACTAAAACAAGTCATTTTTATAGAGGATAAATCCAATGAATATTGCTGTACTACAAAAAATAAACTAAGCCCTTACTTGTGGGGGATCCAGTCCCACCACTCCAGGGCGTGCCTCTAGCGGGAATCTTTAAAATGGAGGAGGAGTCAGCTTTATTTTCGTTCCAGTCCCTCGCAGAATGCCGTCGTGTCTGTTTATCGGTCTCATTTCACACGCCTTTCACCGAAATTTTTGTTTTTTACTCAAAGATCGCTGTTGGCATCGTTTTTTATAGGACTTGCCTTCCCGCCAAGTGCCGTATACCGATCACCTTTCCGTCGGCCGGTCGATCTGGTGATCGCGAGTTAGGGTACTTCCAGATGTGTAGGACTGAAACTTGGCAGGCGTATTAGGGACCCGATTAAACTAGCTTGGAAATAGTCACTTCCCCGATCCGACCATCGCGGTGAGAGCGGAAGGGAGGGGGGTCCGGAATATTGAGGTGTGTATAACATTTGAACGGGGTGTCAGATCTTAATGAAACTTTAAGTTTGGAAAGACCTCGTAACTCAGATTTCCTACTTCAAGTCCGGAAAGGATCCGTTGACTTTGGGGGGAAGGTGGAGGGGGGGAGGGTCGGAAATCGTGTGACACGTTCAGAGTGGACTGCTCGGGACGAAACTTGGTCGGAAGAACAAGCACAAGCCCTAGATATGTAGCTGACAAGAGCGGACCGGATCCGGGCACTATGGGGGGAGTTGGAGGGAGGGTTCCGAAATTCTGGTGATCCGAAGTTAAGGTGCTTTCAGATGGTTAGGGCGATGAAACTTGGCAGGCATATCAAGGTCTCGACCGTGTTTATTTAAGAATTGTCGTTTTTCCGATTCGAACATCGTGGGGGGGAGGGCCGGGAGGGGTAATCCGGAATCTTGATGTATGTGTAACTTCAGAACTGATGATCGGATCCCTATGAAACTTTACATTTGGAAAGACCTCCTGTCTCAGAAGTCTCATTTTAACTCCGGGACGGATTTGGGGGAGTTAGAGGGGGGATATTGTGAAACGCTCAGAGTGGAGGGATCGGAATTAAATTTAGTGAGAAGAATTAACAAGCACGAGTTCTAGATACATCGTTGACAGAACCGGACCGGATCCAGGTACTTTCGGGGAGTTCAGGAGGGGGTCTAGAATTCCGGCTATCGCAAGTTAAGGTACTTCCGGATGTGCTAGGACGATGAAATTTTGCTGGCACTAGAGATCCGACAAGATTGACTTTGCTTACAAATGAATTTCTAGCTGCTTCAGCTGCAGCTTAACCACTTAGTAAAAAAAAAACTATTTTTCTGTGGGCTACCCCTTAAGGGCCCATAATCATTTGTGCCGCAACGACGTTGCTTACACAGGAACACCTGGCTCCCTTAAAGTGCGCATCATCATCGAAAAAAACAACTATTTTTCCATGGGCTACTCCTCAAGGGCCCATAATCATTTGTGCCGCAACGGTGTTGCTTACACAGGAACACCTGGCTCCCTTAAAGTGCGCATCATCATCGTAAAGTGCAAGAACAACTTACGACTAACGATACACTTTCGTGGTCCCCAAGGCAAAATGAGCACTCATGACTCGAGGTTTTGCTTACAAAGGATAAAGATAATCCCGCGAGTTGACAAATTCCCACAGTTATCTTCTGTCCCAGCCTACCAGCCTTGCGACCAGCCATATGAGCTTACATCTCTTTTTGTTAGAACGAAGTCTAACCTCACGTTTATTTCTCAGCATGGTGGATATCACACAGAGCCATCAAGACAGTAATTGATGAGGACGACAACCTCCGAACGCCACCACATGACACCTCTTTCATACGTAAAGCGATCTTCGAGCACTTCAAAGTACAAAACAGGTAGGCTACTTTGGGTCTGTTCGAACCTCCCTTACTTGTATTCACCAAAGCTACTCCCGTCGTCCCACCCTGTGTATATATACTGAGTGTGTTCCACCCGTCTAACAGTAGTAACTATTAGTTAGTATTTTCGTCCCAACCTTGTGAAAAGTTACTACGTTGATCGTTCCAACCTTCTGAGATGTAACTAATATCTTTCCTTTTTATGGCACTTGAGCTTACTCAAGTGCCATATAGCGATTGTAATTTCTGTCCGTCAGTCGGTCTGTCGGTCCCGGTTTTGCTAGTTCGGGCACTTCCAGATAAGCTAGGACGATGAAACTTGGCAGGCATATCAGGAACTGGACCAGATTAAATTAGAAATACTCGCTTCCCCGATCCGACCATCTGGAGGGGAGTGGAGGGAGGGGGAATCCGGAAAAATGAGGAAAAATGAGATATTTTTAGCTTACGAACGGGTTATCGGATCTTAATGAAACTTGATTTATGGAAGGAACTCGTGTTTCAGACACTCCATTTTAAATCCAAACCGGATCCGGTGACATTAGGGGGAGTTGGAGGGGGAAACCGGAAATCTTGAAAAACACTTAGAGTGGAGGGATCCGGATGAAACTTGGTGGAAAGTACAAGCACAAGTCTTAGATACATGGCTGATATAACCGGAACGGATCCGCTCACTTTGGGGGAGTTGGGGGGGGGGGAGAAGTCCGAATTTGTAGTGATCCCGCGAGTTCCGTGCTTCCTGATGTGCTGGGACGATGGAAATTGACAGGCATCTCTGGGACCCGACCAAATTAAATAGGAAATCGTCAATTCCCCGATTCGACCATCTGGGGGGGGGGAGTGGAGGGAGGGGGAAGCCAAAATTTGAGGTATTTTTATCTTGCGAACGAGTCATCGGATCTTGATGAAATTTTATATTTAGGATGACCTCGTGTCTCAGACGTCCCAATATAAATCCGGACCGGATCCGATGACACTGGGGGGAGTTGGAGGAGGGAACCGGAAATCTTGAGAAACGCTTAGAGTGGAGGGATCGGGATGAAACTTGGTGGGAAGAACAAGCACAAGTCCTAGATACGTCATTGATATAAGCGGACCAGATCCAGGCACTCTGGGGGAGTTGGGGGGGGGGGGGGGTCCGGATTTCTAGCGATCCCGCGAGTTCGGCATACTTCCTGATGTGCTAGGGCGATGAAACTTGGCAGGTATGTCAGGGACCCGAACAGGTTCACTTGAGAACAGCCGTTTCCCCAATCCGACCATACTGGGGGGAGTGGATGGATGGGGAGTCCGGAATCTAGTGGCGTGTATAACTTTTGAACGGGTGATCGGATCTTGATGAAATTTTATATTTAGGATGACCTCGTGTCTCAGACATCTCACTTTAAATCCGGGCCGGATCCGATGACACTGGGGGGAGTTGGAGGAGGGAACCGGAAATTTTGAGAAACGCTTAGAGTGGAGGGATCGGGATGAAACTTGGTGGAAAAAACAAGCACAAGTCCTAGACACGTCATTGACATAATCGGACCGGATCAGGGCACTGTGGGGGAGTTGGGGTCGGGGTCCGGATTTCTACCGATCCCGCGAGTTCGGCATACTTCCTGATGTCCTAGGGCGATGAAACTTGGCAGGTATGTCAGGGATCCGAACATATTGACTTGAGAACAGCCGTTTCCCCGACCCGACCATCGTGGGGGGAGTGGGTGGATGGGGAGTCCGGAATCTAGTGGCGTGCATAACTTTTGAACGGGTGATCGGATTTGAATGAAACTTGTCTGGTGAGCTATCGCCTCGGACGTTCAGTGTCACGTCCGGGTCGGGTCCGATACCTGTGGGGATGGAGGGGGGGGGGGGGGAACTCGAGAAACTCTAAAAGCAGAGGGATTGGGACGAAACTTAATGGATAACAAGCATTAGGCCTAGATGAAATTGAAGGAGCCAAATGGTTTCGGGGCTCTGTGGGGGGAGTTGGAGGGGTTTCCTGGAATTCCGGTAGTCGTGAGTTAGAATAGTTCGAGATGTAAAACGACAACGAAACTTTGCAGGCATATTAGCGACCCGAATTATCTTGACTTAAGAACCTGACACAACATACCCCCGGAAACTTCCGTTCCTAGATCCGAGCATTTTTTGGGGAGCACGAGAAGAGAAATATGGAAATTGACTTCTATAAATTGCAAACGAGTGGTCTGATTCGAGTGAAACTTTATGGGTGATACGAATCGATGGCCTCGACATGTGAAACATGCATTCGAACCATATGCGACCACGATTAGGGGAATTGGGGATGGGGGGACTTTTGACAAGCACAAAAACCAAACGGATGGACCGAATGAGATGCAAATTCGACTGTGCCGAGTTTATGTGGCCTAGATTTGTTATTTGGCGTCCGGGCCGAATTCCGTCAAGGTAGGGGGGGGGTACTGGAAACTTACAGATAGGCTAAGCTCCAATTTCAGTAAAACTTGATGGACAGGAACAGGGAATTAAGAGATTGGGCCCGAACCGGCTCCGACAACGTTGGTGGGAGGGGGGGGGGTACCGGAACTTTCCAAAATTGCTCAGATTCGAGTGAAACTTAATAGATGGTATAAAAGAAGATGCGTTAGGTGGTCGATTTTTTTTATTCCGAACCAGATTCGGCCACGGTAGGTCGAGATAGAGTGGGTACCGGAAATCGTGTCGCACGTCTAGGGATCAAACAAATGGATTTATTGGGATGAAAGTTTGAACAGTCATGTGCATTTGCTACAGACAATCGAGACGACGCCGGAACTGCTCAGAAATGAGTGAAACTAAATATCCTATTTCTATTTCCGAACCGCATTTTTGGATGGCGGTCGTATTTTGTGACGTTCTCATCTACTTTCTTGTACAGCCTACTCGTACAAGTGCCATATGAGCTCGTAGCTCTTGTTTAAAAAAGGAAACACCAACGATTGAATCAACAGCGTTACAGCATGTCAAAAGCGCCAAAGTTCTTGGCCTGACAATTGAAAATGATCTGAAATGGGACAATCTCGTGAACTCCATCTGTCAGAAGGCTAACGGTGCCATATCTCTCTTTTCAAACCTGACACGATTTGGTTTTTGGGATCCCAAAACGTCCGTCTGTCCGTCTGTAAGCACGATAACTCTCGAAGGGAATGAGATATTTTGATGAAACTTGGTGTGAGGATTCGTTGGGTCGTCGGACCAGTCAAGTTCGTAGATAGGCTTTGTAGCCCTACATTTAGGGGTGGGGGTTCAGTTTAAGGGGCAAACAAAATATTTTGAAACAGCTAATTTGATAGACGATTATGAGGTAAGAAGACATGCTGAACACGACGGTGAAAACCATTTTCTCGACGGACAAGTAGTTCGCCCAGAATCCGGCCCAAACCGGAAAGTTTGTTAAAATTAAAAGTTTTATTTGGAGTTGATTAGATGTTCGATTTAGGGCAAGAAGACATGCTGAACACTTGTGTGAAAAAAAATTCTACCTGGACATTTAGTTCCCCCCGAATCCGGCCAAAACCGGAAAATTGTTAGAAGCTTAAGTTTTATTTCTATTTGATTAGATAACCGATTTAAGGGTAAGAAGAAATGCTGAATCAGTGTTTGACAATCATATTTTACCCGGAAATTTAGTTCGACCGGAATCCGGCTGGAGTCGGAAAATTTGTTTATAAGTTAAATTTTTATTTGAAGTTGATTAGATGTTCATTATTGGTGAAAGAAGATACCCTGAGTTCGTTTTTGAGCTTTCTTTTTTCGCCGGACAAGTAGTTCTTGAGTTCGGCCGAAACCAGGAAATTGGCAGAAGTGGCAGGAAGTTTTCGTCAAAACAGATATGACTTATAGGGGTAAACACACATGCTGAATCCATCTCTGAACTTGGTTTTCTCAGATGACTAGCTATTTGGCCTTAATCTGCTTCTGAATTTTAATTGTAAAAATGTTCAAGGAGTCTGGCAATGACTATATCAGGCCCAGTTGTCTGGATCGGATATTGAATTTTTGGGAACCCATCGAAACCTTTGGTCTTGTTCTACAAAGGTATTATTACAGTGCTACCTACTCTTTGTTCGTCCACTTACCGAATACGCCTGTCAAGTTTGGCACCCTGGCCTAACCCAGAACCAGTCTCGAGGATCGAAAAAATTCAAAAGCGTGGTCTCCGAATCATCCTTGGGGACAAATACTTGGACTATGACTCGGTTCACTGGCGAAGCTAAGCCTAACATCCCTTGGCGATAGAAGACATGCACTAACTGTGAAATTTGGTCTCCAGCGCCTCGAGTCCGATCAACACCGCACCATTCTACCAAACTTTAAACCGAATTGTTACATATGAAATTAAGACCAGACGTAATTGTAAATTTAGTTCCGTGCATAAATTTGACAAGCCTCCTGCCAATTCATCTGAGCAATTTTTAAAAACATTTGTGCCGTATTTTACTAAGTTTATAACGAAAAGCCGTGAATTTGAAATATTTCTTGTTCGTGTTGTAGTGTGTCGACGTGCCAATGTTATAACTGCTATGCTTTTATATTATGGTGAATAAATCTGAATTGAATTAAATTGAATAACTATTTGCTTACCACGCTTGGTAGCGTGGTAAATACGATCTCTTGACGGGATTGGCCGATTAGCCCGTGGCACGATGCTTTGCCGAAAAGAGAAAAATGTGTTCCAGTCGCCATGAAGCCAGAAGCTGTGACACCATGCGTAGTAACTATGGTAAGTAGGGTGGAATACCACCAGTAAATAGGGGTTGGAATCTTGAATGACAATTGTGGTGGGCACTGGCAGAGCGTCCAGTCAAATAAATAAGCTAAAGTGGGCGCTCACAGAGCCTGTTGCTTATCGTAGTAACTACGCAGGCCGTCACGACTTCTTTGCGTCAAGGCTGGAACGCATTTTTCTACTTTGGGCAAAATATCCCGCCACGTGCTAATCGCACCAATGGTATCACAGAGGTTACGACGCTATCGAGCGTGATCAGAAAATAGTTTATATTAGCAAGAACAAATAGCATAGACACTAATTGAACTGATCCAGAGGTACGTGCAACAGACGTGCTGACCCGGTCTGCAGCGCGTCACATGTGCAGGGGCGGTTCGAAGGGGGGTCTAGGGGGTGACTCACTCCCCCATGCTCCAGAGAATCTACTCTCAGTCGCATGTTTCTAGCTTGTCAGTACGACAATCGTATGTTTTTAGCTTTTCAGAATGACATGCAGGCAGTTACCAAACGTGAATTTCACCCACAGATCACACTTTTTAGTTGTATGGCTGCGAAGAAATTTGTATTCGTATGTCTATTCAGGTTCACAGTTGTGTGTTCTGAGTTTTCCAGCATGATAAGTCGAATGTTTCAGCTTGCCAGAATGACATCTACCGCAAATTTCGCCTGAAAAGACCCGTTTCTTGTCGTACTTTACGACGGGATTTTCTAGTCGTAAATTAGAGACAGTCGTAAGCTTTGGCCTTGCCAGATAAAGGCAGACACAGCAGCTAGTTTATCGTGAATTTGCCTTCAAATTGTCTGTTTCTGGTCGTATTGCTCCATATAGATCTTAGTAGTATGTTTTAAGTTTGTCAGATTCACAGTTTCTTGTTCTCATTTTGTCAGAATCAGTCGTATGGAACTTGCCAGAATAACATCAACCGCGAATTTTCCCTGAAAATGACCCGTTTCTTGTCGTGTTTTATGAAGAGATTTTCTAGTCGTCTATTAGAGACAGTCGTAAGTTTTGAGCTTGCCATATAAGGAGTCATGACGTTAAGGCTTATCGTGTGTTTTGAGCTTGTTAGAATGAAAGTCGTATGTTCGAACTTGCCAGAGTGACATAAATGCCATTACCAGTCGTGATTCTCACTCTGATGCGCTGAAAACAGGCTGATTTTCGAAAATTTCGCCTGCGGCGCGACGTTTCAACATTATCCTACCTGATGTTGTGCAAAAATCTCCTTATCTTAAAAAGAAACAGGCACAACCGCCTGATGATTGCACTATTTTTTGTGCAGTCTAAATTCAAAGCGGAAGTGGAACCACGTACCAACTTCCGGGAAAATATCCCACTCCGTTTGCGAGTTATCGGAGCACTAACAAATATGTCAGTGCACATCGTAGTAGGCAGCCTTTAAAATGTTGCGCCATCTTTCATAGCCGCCTACTCGCTATCTGATTGAACGGCCTGTAATTTAGGTAAGGTGTTATAGGCCTAAAATTTCAGCCACCCTAAAAGCTAGAAATGCCAGAAAAAGGTTGGATTACAATAAAATCGCCTGCGGCACTGAGTTTAAATTTGTCTTAGGCACATATGGTAAAAGCTGCTACTTGGGATCTGAGCCATGTTTAAGGCAAGAGTTTGTGTGGGAAGTAGTCGAATATTGCCGACTAACAAATTTTGCCTGCGGCTCTTTCGTAGCCCTACTCTGTTTCTAATTAGTTGAAGTGTGAATCATTTATGTGCGGTTTTAAGCTTGAGATTTGGAGTCTAAGCTACATTAAAAGGTAGTAGTTGTTAAGGAGTAGTTGAATTCTGCTCGGATTGAAAAAATTTCTCCGGTGGCGCTCACTTTAGTTTGTCTTGAGTACTTCGCTTGACAAAACCGATTTGTCCAGCTTATATACTTATTTGTTTATTATTTATTGCTACAATGGCATTTTCCGTAACATTTTAGAACTTATAATTTTAATATTTCTTGGGCCTGCGGGTGCTGTGTTTTTAGCCAGTCGTATATTTTGAAGTCCTCCCCCCCCCCCCCCCATGCCCAAGCCCTTCGAACCGCCCCTGCACATGTGACGTCACAGTGGTAGACCACCAATCGGCTTTTACTTTCGAAATTTCTTCTCTAGGGATTTACTGCGATATAGCTGTTTGTAGAGGTAACGAGTTGTGATGTTCCACGTAGCTCCTACCCTGCGCTCGTTTGCATCGGCAGGGTATCGGGAATCTATTCAACTCTGTATGGTCCTATTACAGAGATAGGGAGACGAATGTTCTTGTGCTTATTTTAGAAACGCCTCTGACTAGAAGTTGTATGTAGCAATGATCATTTCTTTGTTCCGAAATGCCGTCGAGATTTTGGATTAAGTAATACAGTTTGACTTTTAATTGACCCTGTTGCATTTGCAGATTCGGACTCCTTGACCCATGCTACAACAACTTCTCAAAGACAAAATTCGCTGCTCTCTGTTCCAAGCTCGCTGAAGGTGCCGAACAGGGGGACGCCATGTGCCTGGATTTATTTCAGATTGCGGGTGTTGTCCTTGGCGAACATGTCGCTGCCCTCGTCCCCTCCGCACATAAGGTTAGTACCATATAACCCGCCAACACCCTTAGAAACTGAACCCTCCGAAACCACCTGAAAAAATTGGCCGGTGTTCATTCGTCAATAGGGTAACTGGACCGTGGAAGAGTTTGCCAGCAGAAGTTGTTGATTCAGGCAGTATCCAAATGTTTAAGCGTGGTATAGCCAACCACCCATTTTACTCAGTTGCTTTTTGGGATACCTATGACATCGTAAAAGTTGTCCGTCTGTCCGTCTGGAAGCACGAGAACTCTCGAACGGAATGAGATATTTGATGAAACTTGGTGTGAGGATTCGTTGGGTCGTCGGACCAGTCGAGGATGGGCTTTGTAGCCCTACATTTAGGGGTGGGGGAGGGGGTTCAAATTATGGGGCAAAAAATATTTTGAAACAGCTAATGTGATAGTCGATTATGGGGTAATAAGACATGCTGAACACGATGGTTAAAACCATTTTGTCATCGGACAAGTAGTTTGCCCGGAATCCGGCCGAAACCGGAAAGTTTGTTTAAAGTAAAAGTTGTATTTGAAGTTAATTAAATATTCGATTCAGGGGTAGGAAGACATGCTGAAGACGATGGTGAAAACCATTTTCTAGACGGACAAGTAGTTCGCCCAGAATCCGGCCCAAACCAAAATTAAAATTTTGTATTTGGAGTTGATTAGATGTTCGATTAAGGGTAAGAAGACATGCTGAACACTTATGAGAAAACAATTTTCTACCCGGACATGTATTTCGCCCGGAATCCGGCCGGAAAATTGTCAGAAGTTAAAGTCTTATTTCTGGTTAATTAGATAACCGATTTAGGGGTAAGAAGAGATGCTGAATCCGTGTGTGATAATCATATTTTACCCGGACATATAGTTCGACCGGAATCCGGCTGGAGTCGGAAAATTTTTTATAAGGTCAATTTTTATTTGAAGTTGATTAGATGTTCATTATTGGTGAAAGAAGCTTTTAGCTTTCTTTTTTCGCCGGACAAGTAGTTCTGGAGTTCGGCCGAAACCGGGAAATTGGCAGAAGTGGCAGGAAGTTTTCGTCAAAACAGATATGACTTATACGGGTAAGACAAGACAAGACCCAGTTGTCGGGATCAGATATTGAATCTTTGGGATCCCATCGGAACCTTTGGTCTTGTTTAGTTTGAAAACTTGTTTACTTTTGTAGTGTGTCAGTTTTTGCGTGTAAAGTGTATCTAACCCGTTTGTACCCGTGTCGGAATGGCGACAAGTAATGATAAATAAATAAATAATGCTCCTCATGCTTACTTTACCCACGCTCGTCAGGAACAGAACATTCAATAGCTGCCTTCTAAGCGATACTCGATTCTCAGGGCTTATCCTCTCCCCCCCCCCCGCCCTCCGTACCCGCAACCCTTATCCGTCAGCAACACAATTCTTTCCATCACACCTGTGGTCACGTCGTTTTTTTTTACTCTCGCTCGAAGATTTAGGGAAATGATTTTCCCAAGAAAAGAGCTTGAAACCTAATTTCCTCCCCCCCTCCCCCGCTCCCTGATGAAATATCGGCGATTTATCATACCAAAGGCGACCATTCCTTCGTCTGTCTTGGCCTACAGCCAAATCCATAATTTCTCTGCTACATCATGTTAACACTGACATCTAGTAGCAACTTTTAGGAGTACATGGGGAGGAATTCCGAAGAAAGTTGTCCGGCGTTTCACCAAAAATAATACCGTCAAGAAGACGGGAACCAGGCTTTGCGAGGCGTAATGTCCCTAGTAAACTACCACAAGCCTGTGTTTGGGATTCCGAAATGTAAGTGACAGGATACCTATGACGTTGTGAATGTTGTCCGTCTGTCAGCACGATTATACTCTCGAAGGGACTGAGACATTTTGTCAAAGTTGGTGCGAAGATTCTTTGGGTAAAGTACAGGTCAAGTTCCTAGATGGGCTCTGTTTGAGATATTTTGGTGAAACTTGGTGTGAGGATTCGTTGGGTCGTCGGACCAGTCAAGTTCATAGATGGGCTTTGTAGCCCTACATTTAGGGGTGGGGGAGGGTGTTCAATTTAAGTGGCAAACAAAATATTTTGAAACAGCTAATTTGATAGTTGATTATGGGGTAAGAAGACATGCTGAAGACGATGGTGAAAACCATTTTCTCGACGGACAAGTAGTTCGCCCAGAATCCGGCCCAAATCGGAAAGTTTGTTAAAAGAGGGAGGAATTCCGAAGAAAGTTGTCCGGCGTTTCACCAAAAATAATACCTTCAAGAAGACGGGAACCACGCTTTGCGAGGCGTAATGTCCCTAGTAAACTATCACAAGCCTGTGTTTGGGATCCCAAAATGTAAGTGACAGGATACCTATGACGTTGTGAATGTTGTCCGTCTGTCCGCACGATTATACTCTCGAAGGGACTGAGACATTTTGTCAAAGCTGGTGTGAAGACTCTTTGGGTAAAGTACAGGTCAAGTTCCTAGATCGGCTCTGTTTAGGTAAATAGTTACTTACTTAAGGGGTCTGAGGAAGACAGAAAATCTAAAAGACCCGGTTGTCTGGATCAAGAAGTCCAATAACAATTCCATTTTTCTTATCTCATCGAAACTTTTCGTCTTGCGAAACGTTTTGTTGGTGCTTCACAGTTTCTGAAGCCCGTTTGTCTCTTTCCATGCATTAGTTTAGAGCTTGTTGGACAAAAAATCCATCACAGTTGAAATGGCCTTTCATTACCTGCCTTTTCCTATTTCCTTATTTGTTACGGAACAAGGAATAAAAGGAAACTGGAGAACGAAGAGGCGTTATTAAGCCTAATTAGGATGTGGCAGACTGGTGGAGGTGGAGTAGAGATAAAAGCAAATAATGTACACAAGTAGAAGTTTTGCGAAACGAAGAGTTTGGAACTGAAATCTTTGGCCTTAAAGGACCCGTGGTAGCAGTAATGGTTATTCATTTTCTCCTGTTCCTTTGTCTATTCGTAACCGCTAGACACTCCTAGCTTATGCAGCAACCGGTGGCTACTGCACTGTCAGAAGTTTCATAACAGATTGCGCATAACACTTTCAAGAATAACACCTTTTCACTTATAAATAAAGTGTTATGACCAATTAAGTTTATACTATTTCGTGCCTAGATCTCCAACAACACCTTCAATAGGTAAAAATACTATACTGTCAGAAAATACATAACGACAACAGAAGGATGCGCGGTTTCAACAGATAACACTTTGGGATGTTATCTGTTATGTTTCTTTCGTTCCCGTTAGTATTTTTACCAATTGAAGGTGTTGTTGGAGATCTAGGCACGAAATAGTGTAAACTTAATTGGTCATAACACTTTATTTCTAAGTGAAAAGGGGTTATTCTTGAAAGTGTTATACGCTATCTGTTATGAAACTTCTGACAGTGTGCACTATATCCTGCTTCAGCAGGATGTGTAAATGCAAAATTGCACCTGGAATGGAAGCCATGGCACGCCGAGAGCAGAGCGAAATAACACTAGGGAGCAGCGCCAAGACCTATGCTTTCCAATCATCGAAAACGGGCCTTACTTGTAGCACCACCCACTACACTCACGAGATTCAGAGCGAAAAAAACTCGCGGACTTAAAAAATTCGAGTACATTAAAATGCGATATGCACACGGTCGAGTAAAGAGTGGAGGTTGTATCTTCTTTTTTTTTTATGTCTTCACAATACGGAGTTATTGGAGGCAGCACAGTGCATGGCTGATTGAGTTTCAGCAGGGACGTTCCTATCGCTAGCGGGGCTAGTTTCGCTGCTAGTGTGTGTCACTTTTTTCAAGTCTTTGCGCTACTTGGTAGAGTTATTTTGCTCTGGCCGCGAGTTTAGGGTCAAACCTCGCGGTTCCTATCTACTATCTGATGCTAGAAGTGCAAAAGCATTACGTAGTTGTAGATGCCGATTACTTACTATTTCAGCATTCTTAGGGCATATTTCTTTCTTTCCGCTGATTTGTTCTCGTCCTGTTGCTTATTTTCACACGAAACTCACTGATTAACACATTAGATACGCTTCTAATCCAAGTAAACGAAGTAGAGGGCTTATCGGTCGGTCTGATTACGACTGGCGTTTCTGGGAATAGGCGGGAATTATGTGTCATCAAAGTGTTAATTTTGCAGTACTTCCACTGCCCAACCAATGCGTCCTGTCCAAAATTTGTCCGTTTCTATTTACCTGGGTAGAAATTATGTTGACCAAGTTAATTATGGCTTGTGATCTAAAACTGACTAATCAAACTGTCCTAATTATTTTGCACTTCTCTGTCCGAAAAGCAATAAAATTAAACTGTCAATTACAATAAAATGCTGCTAATCTTGCCGTCACTTGTGACGTCATCTGCTTCCAGACCCGAGTTAGATCCTGATGGGGACTAAACATTTTGCTCAAAATGGGAATTTTTTCAACCATAAATGTCTATCTTGGTTCAAGCGCTAAATGATAGTAGACATAGACATAGTTGCTGCCCAGTGATACCTCAACTGACACTCCAATGAGGACGTCGATTGAGGATGGAATAATGTTGAAATATTGGGTCCGTAGTGGCTCGAAGCAACTCATCTTGGCCCCTCAGATTCATCTCCGAAATTTACAGCTTAATAAGTTTGTCTTGTTTCGGCATAGTTTATGTTCTGGGGGGAAAGCGTCAAAAAAAACGATTATGAATCCGTTACAGCCCGATAAAGTTTTGCAACTGATTTTCGCGTCCGTATGGGGAAACCTGAAAGCGATGCGTCAAAGTTTTGGAGCTGAGGAGAAAATGCTCATCCGGCTGCGAAAATCGGACTGTGTGTGCACATACCTTTGATAGTTAAATCTGGTCACAATCTGGTGCCATTTGTTTGTCAGTTGGTTCAGTTGCGTTTTCAGCAATTAGCGTGTTGAGCTCGAATCCTAAAACATTGCTCTGTTACCCGTTGTCAGCGCCCGTGTTTTGCATAATAGAACCTGGCACAGGATTTGATACTCTACAGAGTCTGTTTGAGTTTGGATTCGATGTTGAACTCGAAAGAAACACGGGAGCTAAAAACGCTTCATTGTTTCTGGCTGAACTGTTCTCGCAGCCAAAACCTATCATCATGTCTTATTTTGCAGACCGTGATCGATGCTGAAGGTGGAATTCCTATTGCTTGCGTTGGATCTGTTTGGAAGAGCTGGAAATTTTTGAAGGATGGGTTCATTAAAGGGACACAAAGACTGGATGTAGGTAAAAAGCGAGTTCAGTTACCGATTCAGAGGTTTACCTTACATTTGTTAGAAACACGGCTTGCAGCTGGAGCTGCATACCTTGGTGCTAAGAAAGCGGAATATCACTTGCCGAGGGATTATTCAAAAAACAGCACCGTGTTATACCGTTACCAGTAGTGATTGTGCGAATTATTTTGTTTTGTAAATAAATTTTTTCAAAGAGGATGTAGCTTACAGTGGCTTTTGTGATTTTTACCGTCATTACCGTTTCATCGTCGGCTAAAAGCGAGGCTTCACCTTCCAGATTTTTCTTACGGATTCTAGACAGCCGTTTTCGTCGAGACGGATCTGGAAGGTGGAGCCAGGCCAAAAACGTATGGAAGTCCGGGATGTTGGACACCCCAGATTCCGGATGTCTGGAAGGCGCCATAGAGGCAACCCGTTCGAGAGACACCAAAAATATGCAAATGGGGGAAGAAAAGGGAAAGTGATTGACAGTTGTGACTGGGATGCAAGAGATATTTGAAATGTAATTGGGACATCTAGGAAATGTTGAAGAACAGCAAAGTTAGCTTTCATCTTTACCATGAAAATCTGGAAGGGTCGGCTTGACTATGCGGAAGCCCCGGACGTCTGGTAATCTGTAAGGTGAACCCTGGCTTTAACAGCTAAAATGCTGTTGCGACTTCAACAAGTCTCTCCCTGTTAAGCGCTAGTTTGAAAAAAAAATTTTTTAGCTCTAGCTGTTTGGCCAGTCGAAGTCCCCAAAGTCCAAAGTCACACGTTTCCACCTGAAGTACTTGCAGTTTATGCTGGATTCCCAACCGACAAGAACTGGGTTACAGTTTTGAGGATAAAAGGTACAATTTCCAAAGGAAAAGCAAATTCAGATCGGTCGTCGAAGATACTGGAAAAAAGGGAAAAATGATGTTACTGTTAGAAATAGGTTATTGGAATTGTGAGAGACATGGAAGAACTCCACCTCTTGATATGAGATACAAACGTTCAGAGTTAAATCTGGGTATTCAAAATTGGGTATTTCAAAAAATCTTGCATGATTAAACCAGGGATCACAAAGTGTTTTCAGCTGCTTTGGCAGCCTCGACTAATCTGATTTTCGCTTTACTTTTCTTGGAAATACTTATTTATTTAAAAAGAGCTTGAACAGTATATCTGCCAATTTTTGCGTTTTTGGGACCCCAAAACGTAAGTGGAGGGATACCTATGACATCGCAAAAGTTGTCCGTCTGTCTGTGTTTCCGTCCCTCTGTCTGTCTGTGAGCAGTGACATTGGGGGGGGGGGTGGAGGGGGAACCGGAAATCTTGGAAACGCTTTGAGTGGAGGGCTTGGAATGACACTTGGTGGGAAGAACAAGCACAAGTCCTAGATACTTGAATGACATAACCGGACCGGAGCGGTTATTGCGGGGGAGTTGGGGGGGGGGGGGGGGGGAGGATCTGAATTTCTAGTTATCCCGCGAGTTTGGTACTTCCTGACGTGCTACGACGATGAAACTTTGCAGGTATGTCAGGGACCCGAACAGATTGACGGAAGAACGTAGTTTCTCCTATCCGACCTTCCTGGGTGGAGTGAAGGGATTGGGAATCCGGAATCTAGCGGCAAGCTCAGCTTTTGAGCGGGTGATCGGATTTGAATGAAACTTGATATTTAGAAGGGGCAGTGTTTATCGTTCCCCTAACTGGGATTCGGTACTCCACGCGCTATTGTTCCCCGTTTGTCGGGGAATCGATGTGTCAGGAGCTAATGTTCCCCGACAGATCGGGGAATCCACGTGCCCAGGGCTGATCTTCCTCGCCAATTTGGGGAATCGATGTGCCCTGCCCTGGGCTAAAATCCCCCGAGTACTCGGGGAATCGAAGTGTCCAGAGCTAATTTTTCCTCAATATCAAATAATCGATTTAGAGATCGGGGAATCGAAGTGTGAGGGGCTAATGTTCCTCGACATGCAATTATTGCTTTTGTTGAGTTGAGGTCGGGGAATCCAAATGCCAGGGCATAATGTTCTCCGACATGCAAATAATCGATTTTCAGGTCGGGGAATTCAAGTGTCAGGGGCTAATTTTCCCCGAAAAGCAGTTATGGTTTTTGAGGTCCTGGAATCGATATGTCCAGAGCTAATGTTCCCTCATAATCAATAATCGATCTTGAGGTCGGGGAATCGAAGTGTGAGGGGCTAATGTTCCCCGACATACAAATATTGATTTTGTTGAGTTCAGGTCAGGAAAGCCAAAGTCCAGGGAATAATGTTCCCTCATAATCAAATAATCGATTTTGAGGTTGGGGAATCGAAGTGCCAGGGGCTAGTGTTCCCCGAAAGCAGTTATGGTAACATTTTTTAGGTCGGGGAATCGGAGTGTCATTGGCTAATGTTCCCCGACATGCAAACACTGATTTTGCTGAGCTGTGTTCGGGTAATAATAAAAATATGTTCTTATATATATATATATAATATATAATAAATAATGTTCTCCGACATTCATGTATTGATTTTGTTGAGTTGAGGTCGGGGAATCGAAATGCCAGGGCCTGATGTTCCCTCATAACCAAATAATCGATTTTGATATAGGGAAATTGAAGAGTGAGGGGCCAACGTTCCCCGACCTGAAAGCATTGATTCTGTTGAGTTGAGGTTGAGGAATCCAATTGCCTAAGGCTAATGTTCCCGAATGAGCAATGATGATTTTTTAGGCCGGGGAATCAAAGCATCCCGAGCTAATGTTCTCGCATAGTCAAATGGCCAGGCACTTGGATTCCCCCGCCTCAACTCAGCAAAATCAGTATTTGCATGTCGGGGAACACTAAGCCAATGATACTTCGATTCCCCAACCTCTAAAACGATAATTGCTTCTCGGGGAACATTAGCCCCCGGCACTTGGATTCCCCGACCTGAAAACGGATTATTTGACTATGAGGGAACATTAGCCCCTGGCATTTGGATTCCCCGACCTCAACTCAACAAAATTAATATTTGCTTATCCGGGAACGTTAGCCCATGGCACTTGGATTCCCCGACCTCAAAATCTATTATTTGATCATGAGGGAACATTAGCTCTGGACACTCCGATCCCGGACCTCAAAAGCCATTATTTCCTATCGGGGAATATTAGCCCCTGACACTTGGATTCCCCGACCTCAACTCGACAAAATCAATATTTGCATGTCGGGGAACATTAGACCCTTGAATTTGGATTCCCCGACCTCAACTCAACAAAATCAATATTTGCAAGTCGGGGAACATTAGCCCCTCACACTTCATAGACGTATTAGTGAACCGAACATATTGATTTGAAACTGAAATACAAAAATGCCCTTCAGCCAAGATTTGGGCCCAGGACCTCCGACTTTCAATGTCACTACTCTGCCACTGGTGTACAGCGGGGCTTTTGAACACAGCTCGGAAACCACTGTAATAGCTTGATAATAGTCACGAAGAAGCGGGCCATAGGAACAGTGATCCCGCCGAAGACAAATTTATTTAAACACTCCACATCCTCATGTCACAAGGCTAGATAGGTATTATGTAGATATAATTTTATACAAGGGACAAGTACCGTGAAAAATAAACAAGCTTATTTCTCATGGTAAAGTCACTTGAAACTTGAATTGTATTATATTTCCATCTACGTAGTTTTCGTCGTATCCGTCCCAGACCTCGAATGGCATATCCGGTCCATGACTTTTGTACCGTCCAAGTTTCTTCACTTTCTCTTTTTGGTCCCTATGCGGACCAACAAATCTCCGGAACCCCCCCTCCACCGTGTCCACATGCGGTTCGGACACATAAATATCAGATTCAGGGCATTTGCTCCTGTCAACCACCGAGCACTTCCGGGTCTTGGACACATGACCATGTTTCATCCCATTCCCTCCGTCCGTTTGGTCCCTATGATCTCTGTGTTGTCCAAATATCATGCCAATTCGACTCCCCCCCCCCCTCTGTGGTCATCGTATCTTTTTGCTCCCACAACACATAAAGATTACTTTGACTCGGATCATCAGGTCGCAAGTTTCCGTGTTCCCCCTTCCTCCATTCCCCCCACGAATTATCGGATTAATCCGCGAAAGATGGTTTCACTGGGCATTCAGTCGAGTCCTTCAGAAGTTTGTCAAGCTTCACCGTTTTACTTTACGTGGAAGTGCCCGAACTAGCAAAAGTGACGAAGACGGACCACCAATAAGATCGCAATATGTCACTTTCCGAAGGCTAATGCAGTAATACAAGAATAACTTAGCAACACTAACGATTTATGTAAAAAAAATTGAAAAAATTAGCTTGCAAAATGCTATACACACCTTATAAATGCTAAGAATAGAGCAAACACCGATAAATTCTTGCCCCCCCCCCCCGAATTTAAATTCGCTTCGGGAACTACTCGCTGGCCGCTCGGCTATCTAGATACAAATATTTCTTCTGCAATATTTAGTTTAGTAGAATTTCTCTATTTCTTTCAAGATATCACAAAAAAATCACGGGCCGCGTAGAGTAGGCTGAGGTAGAGCTTAATCACACTGGGCTTATTTCCAGGCTTTTTGGGTTGCAAAAGTAGAAAAAAAAGAACAAGATACAACTAAGAGCAAAACAGCGTACAATTATGTTAACGGAACCCTACTTGACCCCTAATACTCTTGATGACTAACTGTTCTTGCCGATGCGAAATCGCGGGTACCTAGCAGAAGAGCCAGAAGCAGTGTTCCCTCGGGTATCAAGCTACTCCGAAGATCTCTGTGATTGGTTGAGACAGGATTTGACTTGTTGAGTTTGAGTCGTTGGTGACACGTTTTCTCGTTCTTCCTGGGGATCACTGGCGTGTTTTGGACTTAGTCATATAGTGTATTGCAGTATGCTCATGATCCCCAAGCTGCCACAATGCCCATCAAATCTCACGTTCCTTAGGGATTTTCAGTTGTTTGTCGAATAGGCGGCTTTTTGAGCCCTTTGTGATCGAGCCCGTAGAGTAGCACCCAGAGCCTCGTTTTTGTTGCATGCTGCAGGTGCGCTTCTCGCCCGATTCCCGACTGATTCTTTCTACATCCGTTTTTGCACTGCAGCGCCTCCGAGGAAGAAGGCAGCGCGTCTCGAGAATCACGCACTTGCTCACCGACCAAGTCCGTGCTTCCCTGCAAGACGCTGCAGCGCTGCCGCTTCAACCAAGAAGAAAGTGAATCAAAGACTCTCAGTTGTTTGTCGGTAGCACCGGTAGTGTTGCCAACAGTTACATTTCAACTCTGCTGGTACAATATGGCACAATCACACATTTTTGGTAAGTTTGTACAAATGGTACATTGACATTTTTTTGTGTATTTATGTCAAGGAAAACCGACCGACTGAGCAAGCAGAGATATATTTTTTTGTATTATGCGCATAGTAACTTGTTTCGATCAAGCTATTTGTTGGGTGCATTTTAAATTCCATCCCCGGTAGATGCGCTGAAGAATTTAATTATTTCGCGGAAGGTCAGAATTATCTAGTAACTAGGCTTAGGCTTAACTACACCTAGTGCTATTCGGGGGTGCAACGATAGTTGCTATCAGCGACTGGAAGCTTCCATGAAGGGGCGATTCGAAGGGGTTGTTCGGGGGGGGGAGGGGGAAGGGGAACCCATATTCTACTAATTTTGGGGCTGAACCCAATCCAACCTCGGTTGGGGAAATAAGGGTATTTTCAGCCAAAATGGGTAATAAAATGTTCTATGGTGTACTGTTCGTCGAAAACGATCCCCGTGTTTTTTTGGACCTGGTACAATTTTTTGGTCAGTTGGTACATTTTTCGGCCGTTTTTCGGTACCTTTTCTTTCGAAGCGTTGACAACACTAACCTGCAGTAAGCACGCAGAAGATTTAAAAAACAGAAAATGCCTCTTCCTCCTGCTTTAGCTGCCAGACTTGCAAAGAGGGGCCTTGTTTCTAAAGTGCCCGAAGCTGGTAAGATTATTCAGGGATTTCTTATCAATAAATATTCCTAAGCTAGTTCTGGATGCCATAGTCAGCCTAGAATTTCAGGCATATACAAGATGGATATGGATGGGTATCCAATATCAGACAAGATTTCAAAGCTCCAGAAAAGTCTTTCCTTCAGAATAATCTATCTGGCTTAAAAAGGAACCGTCAGGTATGACAAACATAATAGATTGAAGCTAATTGAATGGTTGACGTAGGTGGACGTAGGCTATTGGATAAATAAATATTGAAGCCTTCAGTATTTCTAATTAAACATGTTTTCTTTTCAAACAAGATCACTTCGTTCTATCCTCACCTCGATTGTCTTGCAAAATGATGAGGAAGGTAGGAGCAGTAAGTCAGTCTACCACAAACGGCATCAACTAAAAGCAGGAAAGGAAAGGCAAGAGAAAAGCAGGAAAGAATACTAAAACCAGGAGGGCAAACTAAAGCAAGGAAAGAATGACCAGGAATCGAGGATTAAAAAAACTGGCGAGCCTTTCCTCTGTCGGCAACTTCCATTTGTTAAAGTTCACCTTTTCCTCCTTTTAGTATTCGAAAAAACTGGAAAGCCTTTCCTAGTATCCAGTGAGGGAGTAAAAGGAGGAAAAGGTGAACTTTTACAAGCGTAAGTTGCCCAAACCTCACGAGATACTAAACAGAGGAAAAGCACGGCACAGCTTGCCAGTTTTTTTCTAATACTAAAATTCGAACTTTTACAAATGTTAGTTGCTGACCCCTCACGGGATACTAAATAGAGAAAAGGCTGCCAGTTTTTTAGAATTCCCAATTTCTTTCCTCCTTTTGGTACTCTCCGTGACAAGCTACTAAAACCAGGAAAGAAATGGTGGACTTGAAATATCTTAGTTGCCGACCCCTCGCTGGACTCATGATCGCGTACCGACAAGGTACTAAAAGGAGGAGAAGGTGAATGGTTACAAATGTAAGTTTCCGACACCTCACTGGATACTAAACAGAGGAAAGGCTTGCCAGTTTTTCGAATCCTCGATTCCTGGTAATTTCTTTTGTCGTTTTAGTTTGCCCTTCCAGGTTTTAGTATTCTTTCCTGGTTTTCTCTTGCCTTTCCTTTCCTGCTTTTAGTCGATCCCACCACAAACCCCTGATTTTGGGAAAGCCTATGACAAACGCTGGGTATATCTAGCGGAAACATAGTGGAAACAGAGGCATCACGACTGGGGAGGGGAGGGGGTGGGACGGCGCCCGCCAATGCTGTCGGCCAGTCGGTTAAAACTACCGATTCAGCTTTTTTTTTGGAATTTTTCGTAAAAACGGTTGATTTTTTGCATGAAAACGGTCATTTTTTCTGAAAATTAGTAGATTTTTTTCGAAATTGTTGTTTATTCTGAAAATCAGTAGATTTTTTTCGAAATTGTCCTTTTTTGTTGTTGAAAACAGTTGTTTTTTCTGCAGAAACAGTCGGGAAAAATTAGTAGCCAGTCGGTAAATGCCTCGTCCCCCCCCCAAAAAAAAACATTTTGGTTAGTAACGCCTCTGAGTGGATCCCAATAACATATTGATGATTTGAGTGAAGCTCAGAAATCAACCAATCAGAATTCATCTGTAGTGAGGTAGGTCAAGGTTAGGGTACCAACAGCTATCCAGCGTTTGGCATATGGTATCCAGCGTTAGGCATAGGCTATGCCAAAAGCTAGATATATCTGGATATATCCAGCGTTTGGCATAGGGTATACAAAAATCAGGGGTTTGTGGTTGAATGCAGTCAGTAGCCAGAAAATAGTTGTGTTTTTGATCGAAGTTTGAAGTTACCTTCAAACTCAAAAGTCTCTATTTAAATGCCCGATTTAAATAAAATGTCGCGAGTCACAGTTCCTGACCATCTAACTTTGTGAGCTAGCAAGTCGAAGTTTGCTTGAATCATCAAAGAAACGTGGACTGGGAAAGGGTGGTCGGCAGTCATAAAAACACTAACTAAGCAAACAGTGAACTTCGACAAAGTTTAAAAACGGAAATTGTGCAACTGGCTAAGCAAACAGAGATCAAAAATACAATAAAAAAAGGCACAGAATTTGAGTAATTTTGGACGTGTGACTGCTATTTTGCCTCTTGACTGCCAGTACAGAATTTACTTTTCATTTAACATTTTTGTGGCAAGTATCGAGATAGTGTAAAAGCTAGATGAGGTACCTCCCCTGTAGAAAACCAAGGTAAGAAGCAGGTAAGGAAGGGACTGGTCTCTATGTATCAGGTATTTGTAGATGCATCAGCCTCAATTTTCTTCCAGATATGCAGTTCCAGTCAATTCCCAGATAATCCCACTATAGTTAGGGCCAAGTAAAGTGTTTTTACCAGACTTACTTACCAAATGTGTTAAATTGGGTCTTAGTTGAAAGGTCTAATTATTCTCTACCACCTAATTGTTTCCATTTTTGCTGAACAAAGTTGCAGGGTGGCCAAATGCCTTTCTTCTAAACACTTGCTGACCATGGGCAAAGCGTTGTTTCTTTTGTATCTTTTGTATATTTATTTATACCACAGTCTTAACCCAAATAATGTGAGCATGACTATTTTATCCAAATACACCTTCGCATATATTTGCACCTTTTCTGCTTTATTTTATGCCAGTAAATTCTTCAGAGAAGAAATAGAAGTAAGTGGATGACATTAGATATCAATTAATTTGGTCAGGATGGATGTATTTTCATGTTCCACATGCAATCTTTGTGATTTAGTCTTTATTTACACTAGTTTCCTAGTGGTGGTGCAGGGGGTGGCGTAACTAGCAAGGTATCCTGTACTTGTATGATTTCTTTAAAAAAAATGTTTGTAGGGTAAGTAATATTTGATTGATCCTACAAACTTTCATTGTCCTGGCTCTGCCTTGGCTAAGCAAGAATTGTTCCTTGTAATCATCTTTTCTTTCAGAGTTTATACAGCTGATACATGCTGTGTAGTAGACTATAATATTACTTCTGACCTCTATAAAACGTGCTGTTTACGCCATCCATATATTTGAACCACATAAATTAAGACTAAACCACAAGGATTGTATCTAAAACATCACACTACATCCATCCTGATCAAATGTTGTTGCTGTTTGTGTGGTTGAAGTTTATAGAGCTTCAGCTCATACACGCTCGTACCACTGGGTATGCGTGAGCTTGTGCCAGTATTTTGCAATACTGTAGTCCTTCCTGTCATATACAAATCAAAGAAGTATTTATCCAACAGGCTTTGTCAATACTGTACAAGGGTTAGGGGGTCTTTCTCAAGACGTCGTCTGAATCTGCATAAGGGTTCCTCACTGAATTTCTACCTTTTCTCACTATTTTCCACTTCCAATCATGAATCTAAAAGTAGATAAACCACTCATTAATTCACACTCTCTGGGGTCTTCCTAAAATTAACATAAAATACTATATAGAATTTAAAAATAACCACATATATACACATATATATAGAGACACATATATAACTTCGTACTTCTTACAAAATTTCCCAAATATATCACAGACAATTTCCTCGCCCATGGCGGAGCACTTAAATGAGCAAGGATACACCTCACAGAAAATGTAGCAAATTTTCCCCATCACATTTGCTTTTAATTTGACTCTTTGGGCATCATACTTTTTGAAAGCTAGTAGTATGTGTCTAACATCATCACCAACACCGCACTCTGGGGATTTATCTGATTCAAACTGTCTCCATTTAAACAGCATTTTTTCGTTTTTGCATGACCAGCCCTTAGCCTAAATATAGTTGATTAAATTTTTCGATCTGGATTGATCAGATCCTCTGGGGGTGGGCTCTTCCAAGGGCTCTTCTTAGAACATTGTGGAGAGCAGTATCTAACTTCGAAAAAATATTTTTCTTAGCTTCTCTATATAGAACACATGCGTAATCTACCTTATTAATTACAACAGCCTAATTATGTTTACTGCAACTGAATATGGTGCACCTCTTTTCCCTTGACACATTACATTTTATCCAGTTAGGCCTACTCTTAATACTACCTATGATATATTTCATATGTTCATTCCAGTTTAACTTGGAATCTAGTATCAGAACTAGATAACAAAACAATATTTTTTTCGGATTGGTAGACCTTCTGAGTAAATTGTCGGCGCAGTCTTCTGCTTCTCTTTTCAGAATAATACGCAATCAGATTCGTTCGGGAGAAAGTCATCTTGTTTTCGTTGACTCAAAATGCAAGATGGTCCAAAGCTTTCTGTGTCGTACCTGGAAGGGCATTTCGGTCTCTTGATGTCACTGCTGTAGCTATGTCGCCCGCAAACAAATATAGCTTACATCCTAAAACTCTTTCTACATTTAAATCCCTATAATACACTAGAAATAATAATGGGCTTAATACACCTCCTTGTGGGACCCCCATGTCCTTCGTTGACACTCGACTAGATTTTTTATCACCTAGACTAACTTTTATTTTTTTATTCGAAAAATTGTTTCAATCCAATTAACTGTATTTCTACTAGCATTTAGTTTTCTTAACTTATCTACTAATATACTAGCTACTCTTTCAAAAGCAGAACTCATGTCGAGGAATGTCACCAATGTATCTTTTCCTTGTTTAATCCGGTTTCCAGCCTGACTAGGGTATCAGTTGTACTTCGATTTGGTAGGAAACCCATTTGCTCGGGTTGGACGCTATTTTCAGTAATGGGGAGGATGCTATTTTTATCAGATGTTCAAGGACTTTGCACAGGCAAAATGCTAGAGCAATTTGTCGGTAGTAGTCTGGGGACTTCTGGTCTTTCTCTGGCTTAGTAATTGGTACTTTGTGGCTAGCCTCCAGATCTTGGGGACAGTTCCTACAGCGATCGCCCGATCGAAAATGTGAAGCACAACTTCGACTGCATTTGGGGGTAAATTCTTCAGCATTTGACTGTGAATTTTGTCTGGTACAGGCGCTCCATTTCTCAACTGTTTATTTACTTTTTCCCATTCTTCTTGACTAAATGGATTTTCATCTGTTTGCGGTTGATGGGGAGTTCTAATGTCAGAGTGGGGTTGTCCATATATTTTATCTGATGTATCCTGGGTATTATCGCTGGATGTTTTGGTGGGATATTGGTGTGGCAAATTCTAGTGTTCTGGATCACTTGCAGAGTATTCCCAAACTCTTCGAGGAACAAGTCCAGTTTGTTTTCTACAGTGATCGCCATAGTGTCTGGGTTTTTATTTCTGAGTGAACTTGAAAATTTCTCCTACTTCCCTAACTGATGTAGATTTTGTGAATTTGTTGTTAATCAGCTTCTTCCTATTATCTCTTGTCTCTTCAATAATTGTTTTTCTTACAAGAGCTTGAGTCTTATTAATCCCTGTTTTATTTTCTGCTGTTGGTTTTCGTTTAACCCGGTTTTTAGCTTTTTTTTCTCTGGACATAAGCTTTCTGGCAAGTAGCATTCCAGCCTGGTGTTGAATTTAGGGACTTCTTTTTTATCTTTTGATCCTGATCGAGTCAAGTAACATTATATGTCATCCGCTTACTTCTATTTCTTCTTTGAAGGCTTGCCTTGCTCAAAACAAAGCCGAAAAGGCGCAAAAGATGAGATCATGTTATTTTAAATATGCAAAGCACCTGCTCCACTTGTCGAAATTATGCCACAACCATACTTTGACGGAGAAGTTCAAAATTCAAGATGCAAGTGTTACCCTTTTGGATGTTTCTTCTTCGCTATCAAAAATCATTGACAACAGAACCCAACCAGCGCACGACCTTCTACACTGCTTCCTGGCCGACGATTGAAATTAAGTGTCTTTTTGTGTATGTTTATGTGCTTTATTTACTTTCTTCAGATACTCCGCTTTCTGAAAACGGCGGGTTATAAATAAATTACTTACTTAATTACTTACTTAAATACATGCAATAGAAAAACGCTGGTGCAAATAGTAACGCCAAGCTATTTGGTTAAAAAGGTACCATAGCTTAAATGGGAGCATATCACAAGACAAGTTTTCACAAGACAATCGGCTTTTGACAAGTGTCACTAGGCAAATCCGCACGAGGCAATCAGAGCATTAGACAAATCCTCAAGAGGCAATTATTCATTAGGCAACCCTTTCACAAGACAACCCGGATTAAGAAAAGTAGGATTAAGACACTCAGCTTAGAGTGAGCTACCGTATATAGAGCAGAGGGTACATGTTGGGATAGTAGTCAGTTATGGTTTTGGAAACAGAATTTCAACACCAAACTAGTTCGAAATAGTGAAAACTGCAAGAGGAGGGACTGCAGTCCATACTAGTGGCTACAAGTTCGTTCTGCTTCCAACATCTTCAGAAAGCAGTTACTACAGTCTGACAAAGGCTGTCCAGTACGAGGGAAAGAATGTAATGGCAAGTTTACTCTAACTTCCACGGCTGACCACAACCCCATACGTGACCCTGCAGCGATTGTCAACTACAAAGCCTACCACCGGTCACTTAGCGCGGAAGTAGGGAGCCCTCACATAGTATAGGGGCTATCTCATGAACCTCCCTGAACAGTGCTCAGGGAAGTATAATTCACTCGCTGCAATTTATGGAAAGTCTTTATGCCTGGTTTGTCTCACGGAAATTTGGCTTGAGTAAGGTTTGGCTCGTGATAATTTGTCTCCTGGTAATTTGTCTTGTGAAAAATTGACAAATGACTGACTAGTCTCGCGAAAATTTGTCCAGAAAAGCAAATCTGCAAAAGGTGCAAATGAAAATTGGAAACCGGAAGGGGGTGCACACAAATTTTGGCGTGGTCACCAGGTATTTAGAAGAAAGGCGGGTGGCCCAAATAGCAGGGTATCCTGTAGGCCTACAGTAGCCTAGACACATGCTTCTTTCAAGACTTTTTAACTTTTGGAATACCTCAATTTATTTTGTCTCCCCTAAAGCAGTCAAATGGTAATTATAAATTAAAAACTTTTTCTTTTGATGCAAAGAATAAAATCAGATTTGCTATTTCATGTGCTATTTGCATTGGAATTTTCTGTTTCTTCTTCTGGGACACTTAAGTCTGTAAAAGTCAGTAATAGCCTGTTCACATGGGGCTAAAAGAGCCGCTCATTCTCAATCGGCGTGCTTGAAAAAAAAATCCAAAAACAGCCACTGATCTTCCAATTAGGCCTGTATCTGATGTATATTTTCATTGTTGTCACTGATTGGAATTAATAAATTCTTTGGAGTCTGACCTTCGATGGCTCTGGGGACAGTAAACAGACTGTATTTTGAGGAATTATGTAACGCTGATGAGTTTTAGTTCAGATTCTGTCAGAGAATTGTGAACAGAGCATTATTTTTACATTAAGTATCCCAGGAGTACTAAATGTTTTCGGAATAAGGTAGAATAATTTTCAAATTTCAACAGTATATATTCTGCTTATGCTCTTCGGTCATGGATAGTTAGATAAGTAACGGATATGTCTGGTATTTGTTTTGTTATTTTTCTTTGAAAAAGTAATAATTTAAATAATTTTCCAGTCAACCCTCACTGAAAGTGACTGAACAACACTAAATGATTCCATTCTGTTCTTGTATTACTTATATTTGTTTTTTTATTTTCTATGTTCTCATTTAAAAACAAAAATATATTTGAAATGAATTTTATTAGCTTATTTACTTAAAATTGCTGAGTTGCCGGAAATAATTATTCACTTTGTGATATTTTTTAGCCTCAAGAATACAAGACAACTACGTTTGCCAAACGTGGCACATGTTTTGTCTTAATCTTATGTATTTTGTTATATAGAAACAGAATATTCGGAATTAGCTTTTTCTTTTTAATTCTCCCGTCAACAGATCAGCCGCTGTTTACACGTGTATTTCGGTCTCTTGTTAAAAAGTAATGCAACGCTGTTGTGCTTCTGATTTTGTGTCTTAGGGTTCAAAAGCAACTGAGCAAAAATTAACAAAAGTTAAAAAAGAAACGAGAGTTTGGGGCTTTGAAGCACAAGAAGCAAGCGGTTGTGCCTCTGATTTTGAGTTTTACTTTGTGCTTCTGATTTTGTGTCTAAGGGTTCGAAAGCAATTGAGATCTGAATTTATCGTGCTTAAGTTATTGTTTGTGCTTACAACTGTGCATTAAGGTTTGCTAGGTTTGAAATTCATCATCATTCTTGAATGCTGTGTAAAGTTAGGCAGACTTTCAAAGATGCATGCATACCTTAACTTTCAAAATTAGCTTAGTCAAATTTAAACTTGGAATTTAATTTTGTGGTTTGTTTCCAGGGATAGGGATGTCAACAGAAACAAGTAAAATCTGTATCTTTGACAATGTTGTAAGGTGTCAAGATTATTGTATAATTATAGTGTTTACGAATAGAGGAGTTGCATAGGGGTGGGGTGTACGGGAAACTCCACCTCCCCAAATGTTATTGGCAACTGATAAAAAAAGAAGAGATTTTGCAAAGTGCCATGATTTTTATTTTTTCTTAAATTAACCACTTTTTTTTCAAAAATTGTCAGCAAAAATGAATGAGCAGTTGGCAAACACCTTGGCTGCCCCAAACATTTTTGCTAGTAACAGCTCTGTGTACGAATAGGCAGAAGGATCTAATTAAAAGTCTAGAACAGAATAATTGCTCTTCTTGTCGTCGTCAACTTTATTTCAGCACAAATGCCATAAAGAACAAAACAAAGGGAAAAAAAGCACTAAAGAAAACCAGAATTGGGTTGATCTTTTACCCTTCTCTCAGTCAGCAGAACTGCAGAGTTGATCCAGTTTGACCCTTTCAGACAACCAAGAGGAGGTCATTGCTGAAGACTATGATGATGCAGCAGTTAAAGAACGGGCAAACGTGGCGCAGGAGGATGTAAAAGATGAAGAGCCAGAAGGAGATAGTGAAACTCTAGTAAGAGCGTAATTTCATTGTTCTTTATCAAGCACTTAAAACCTATACTGAATTTACAGTCAGCCTTTGAGAGCTGCTCATTGACAAATGTCGATAAAGGGCATGTCACTTCTGACAATTTTTTAAAAAATTGCAGGATTCGTATACCTTGTCCCTTAAGCCACGTTAACAAGCATGCCGAGCCAAGCACAATGCCTAGGCACATGCTCAGCCGTAGCCAGGCACGGCTTACCGGCGAAACGTCCCCATGACAAAACGTCCCCTGGCGAAACGTCCCCGTGACAAAATGTCCCTACGGCAAACGTCCCCAAGCATAGATTTGTAAGTTCGCCTCGATCTTCAGGTGCATGACCCAGGTAAAAGAACTTCTGAGTGTGCATTACAGATGTGGGAACATTCCTTATAAGCAGGAAAGATCGGACATGGGCCGGTTGCTTCATAAATGTATTGTTCTCAGTTAAAATATGTAGTGTAATATAATTCGCGATTGACTCGTAACTGATCAGTTCTAGGTCGTTTGAAGCAACATTCTCAATGTGAGGAGCACCCATATGCTCCTCAGAGAAACGGGAAGCCCGCTGGGACTAAAAAGAGAGTCAAACAAGGAAAATGCAAAAAGAAGCGTAGTGCCGTTATGCTGGCTAAAAATGACATGGGAAGCGAGGAAACGAAAGCGGATGGAACGATTAGTAAGGTAGAGAGACAGAGTAGATTTAGGTTAGACGGGTTTGTTCCTTTAATGAAATCTTTTAATAATAAATATCACCAAATTCAGTATCGAACAAAAGCGAGACCAATGAGTTATATCGCAGCGTAAACTAACAGTCAAAATAAACCAATTAAATAACAGGTAAAAACGAAAACTCACAAACTACTAAATCATTGCGCTTTCTTTAAGAAATGGCTTGAGTATCGGTCAAATGTTGAAGTAGCCAACCAATCGCGGTTTTCAAAAGCTTGTACTCGAAGAACACTTTTTGTCTGAATTGATTACGCAATCAGTAGTCTCAGAGGCCAAGCTATCCCTCAGCGATGAACAAAAAAACTCTATTGCCGGGACGTTTCGCCAGGGGACGTTTTGATCGGGGACGTTTGTCGTGGGGACATTTCGTCGGGGACGTTTTGTCAGGGGACGTTTCGAGTGACGAATCGCTTCACGTGGGAGGTCTTCTGAGAAGCAATAAAACATGTATTGACATTGTTTTAGTCATCTATCTGGCTAAGAAAGTCAAAACACTTCGTTGGTTTCCACAAATATTATAAATTCACTACATGAAAAAAAAAAATAAAGAAATCCCGCAAATTTGTGTCGACTTATGGAATCAATAGAAGAATAAATAATTGTTGTGCTTAAATTGGGAGCTCCCATGAGCTCTGGTGGAACAGAACGAGTCGTGAAGCGCTTGGTCTTGGCTTAAGATCCCCCAGAAATTAAGTTTTCATGTTTTTTGTTTCTTTTTATCTCCTTTTTGAACCTTGTTTCTTTTTATGGCACTTGAGCTTACTCAAGTGCTATATAGCGATCGTAAGGTCTGTCTGTATGTCGGTCTGTCCGCGTTTTGCTAGTTTGGGCACTTCCACATGACCTAGGACGATAAAATCCGACCGTCAATGGGGGAGTGGCAAGATGGGGAATCCGGAAATTAGTAACATTCATAACTTTGGAACGGATAATCATTAAACTTGACAGGTATCAGGTGTCTTGGATGTTCATTGTCAGATTCGGATCGGATCCGATAACTGGGGGGGGGGCTGGAGGGGGACAACCGAAATCTCTTGAAACGCTTTTTCTAGTTTTTGTCAAACCCCTACCCCTTTCTTCACACTAGTATAACTGTACGCCTGGATGAGTCATTCTTTCTTCACACTAGTATAGCTCTGCTCGTGGATGAGTCATTCTTTGCTGAAATTCGTTCGGAGAGAGCTAGAGCAATCGAAGGTCGAAGGGGTTGGTATGAGAGAGAGAGAGAGAGAGAGATAGGTTTATTTAAAACAACATCGTAGCTGACAGCTAATTTGCGTTGCTTCACTATACTAAATAACAAACTAACACGAAAAAAAAAACGAAAAAAAAAGAAGAAAATATCACTCTGCTTTTTTTTAACAAATTCGTAAAAAAAGGTACAAACGAATTTGCGTGGCGGTTCGTTTGCGAAGCTACTGGAACCAGTTTATTTTGGTGACGCGTACGGTTGTTGGGTGGTGCAGTGGGTGGTAAGATGTCTCGATGCTGGGGTTTGGAGAGAAGAAACTTCCCAAACCTCAGGATAATCTGCTCGTATCTTTGGGCCAACGTGGGGAGATCGAGTTTAGCCAGCGCTTCACCATAAGATAGCTGTCGATCGCCAATAATAATGAACAAAGCCCGCTTTTGCACCGACTCAAGTTCTTGGATGAGGTATGCAGTACGTAGTGCTGCAGGTCCCCACAGTGGGCTTGCATATTCAAGAACTGGACGGACGTTTGTGAGATAAGCTAGCAAAAGGCACTGGACATCACAGCCAAATCTACGCATTGTACTTAAAGACTGCATACATGCATTTCCGTTTTGACAACATTTTCAACGTGCAAGGCGAAAGAACAATCACTGGAAAAAGTAACTCCCAAAATCTTTATTGAGTCGACAATCGGAAACGGAACATGCGGTTGGCTGAAAGTGCGCTTCAACGGATTGAAGCGTAAGACCTTTGACTTATTCGTGTTAATTATCAGTTAGAGACATTGCACTCGGCAATAAACGCATCGGAGAAATCATCACTAACTCTTTCTTAACAATCCCGTTTTCAAATAGGTATTTCAATAGAAAAGAGATATCGTCTATAAACTTGTAATGATCCTCATAATCGACTAGTAGGTAGTTGATCACGGCTATAAATATGATGGCAGCCAAATTTGTGCCCTGCGGAGCTCCACATGTTATACCTGTCCAACCAGAGTCGAAATCCCCCTCAAACAGGGCATAAACACGCTGTTTCCTATTAGATAAGAAATCCACAATCAGAGATAGCACGCGCTTTTTAGCACCTATTATCTTCAAATTTTGGCCAGCAATCAGGTGGTTAATGAAATCAAATGCTTTTCGGAAGTCTATCGATTACCTTTATCCAGCCATGTAAGTATACAATCGTACATACGCACTAAGTAAATTGCAGTGCTGCAATCCTGGAGTCCACCATACTGGTACTTATCGATAGAAGAACTGATTTGGTTGAGCAATCGACGGAGCACAAATGCTTCCGTAACTTTAGCCAGACAGAGGGTTATCGAGATAGGGCGCAATTCATCACATGCTTTAGGGGGGCTTGGTTTCGGAATAACCCGGATATACGCCTTTTTCCAAATATCAGGGAAAGTACCAAACATGAAACACAGGTTGATCAACACGGATAGTGGCTTGGCAATGAAGGGGGCGTATTCACGAATAAGTTTTACAGGAAGTTCCGAAGGATAAGATGCACTGTTGGGCTTAATTTTCGTTAATTCTTTGTAGACGTCTTCTTCAGTGACTTGTATAACTTCTTCTTCTGAGTAGCCGGACAAGAGATCGGCTTTCTGGGATTCGGTGGGTGGAGGGTGGGTTCTGCAGATTTCAGTGAAGAAAGAGTTCACATCTGTCGCAGTGAGAAGTTTGCCACTATCGTCCAATATTCTCACACTAGAAGTAGTGGATTTTCCCGACATTTTTCGAACAGACTGATGCCATTTCTTTGGATTACTGACGCGCATTGGTGACACTGATAAACGGCCATATTGAAGTTTGGCGTTACGTATTACGGTGACGGTATAATTTCGTAGTTTCTTTGCGTTTACTACATCACCGATAGAGTGCAGGCGGCACCTCTCACGGATGAGTTTCTTTATGGCAGGGGTAATCCATGGTTTATCAAACTCACTAATGGTAACTGACTTTGTGGGGAAGATTTCGATGTATTTGAAGTACAGAATGTCACTGAATCTTTTAGTCTTTTCGTGGATGCTTGAATCACCGTGAACTTCTGGGAAATCATAATTGCCTATCCACTGTCCATAGGCTCGGAGTCCGTCAGAGGTCGGGTAACCACGCGGCTTAATTTCGGCTTGGGCAATGAACTGTGGGCTTTCCACAGAATAGCAAAATGGTCGGACTTGGCCACTGGTCCGAGAGAGCGTGAGTACAAACGGGGCAAGTAAGTCCGTTTGCACATCGCCCAGATTACTTCATGGTCGGGATTGGCGAGATCAGAAAGGAGTTTACAGGGTATATCTTCTCTTATGAACAGACCAACACCGCCCCCAAGTTTCGATAGAACACGATTAGAGCGAGTGTTCAAGAACACAGAGTATCCAGCCACCCGACCAGTATTTTCATTGAGGTTCCATGTTTCAGTAACGGCTGCTATTGCAATGTTGTTCTGGCGAATAACAGCTTCAAAATTTTCTGTTTTGTTGCACAGCGATCTAGTGTTGCAAACGAGGAAGTTAGGAAGGCCACAACGAGCGTTGAAAGTAACAGGTCTTAGGATAGGAGGCGGCTCATTGGCATAGTTGTTCACGGGCAAACAGTCGAAGCGTTCGATTATGGGTAAGTCTGTGAGACTCGATTCAGTCGGTCTGCCTACATTGGCGCGGGTGTCACTTGCAGCGGATAAGTTACTCGGTTCCACTAAGGGATGCCTCCTCTCAGAAACGTGTTTACCACTTCTGCAACCGCGAGTCGTTTTAATGGGAGGCTTAGAAGTCCCTCTGCCGTAAACAGCACTGACATTTGAAAAAGGGACAGCAGCAGCATCTGGTGGCTTCGTCAGAAGGTTTAAAGTCACTAGGTTCGAAAAAGTAGATGGCGCCGCTTTATACAGGGGTGAACAAAGGTCGAATAAAGTATCATTCCTGTACTTAATTTGCATATTGATGGCACAAAATACTGTCAAGATTGCCACTGCTTTGACTGATGACGCCATTGACGAACCAGCACACATTTATTTGGCACTGTTGAGCTAAACTTGGTAGATGGGCTCTGCAGCTGTGCTAGCGCAAAAGCGCCATTCTACCTCTCTAGAGGTAGATGAGATTGAAATGAAACTTATTACCTGAATAAATAACATATCTCTGATGTTCCATTTGAAGTCCGAACTGGGCTCGAAAGCTATGGAGGAGTTGGGGGGGGGGGGTGAGACCGGAAATCCTGAGAAACGGTTAGAATGGAGGGATCAGAGTGAAACTTGCTGGGAATAACAAGCATCTGCTCCAGATAAATCGTTTACACATTTTGGACTGGATCCGGACACTTTGGGGGAGGGGGTGGAGGGGTGTTTCCTGGAATTCTGGAGATGGCGGTTCTGGGAATTTTCACGACGAAACTTGGGAGGCGTATCAGGGACCCTATCAAACTGACTTGTAAATACAAAATTACTCGATCCGATAGTCGTAGGGGAGTAGAGGAAGGGAGAATCCGGAATACTTAGTCGTGCGTAACTTTGGAACGGGTGATCGGATTTGAGTGAAATTTTGTAATTGAACAGAGGACATGACAACAACTGGGGGGGGGGGGGGATACGTGACTGGCTTAAACTGGAGAGATCGGATGGAACCTTGTGGGAATAACTGACGGATGCTCCGGATAGATCATTTAGAGAACCGGATTGGCTCAGGCGGCTGTGGGGGGAGTTTAAGGGGGAGTCCGGAATTCCGGTGATCGCGAGTAAAGGTACTTCCAGGTGTGCTAGGACGATGAAACTTGTTTGGAATATTATACATTCGATAAGATTGGCTTAGAAATCGCCACTTTCCAAATCCGACCATTCCTTAAAGTACCAATCATGACGTCAAATTAAGGAAAATACTTTAAAGTAAAATATGTATTTTCATGATGCCCATGACCCCAGACCATTACCATTTTTGCCTCAAGGGTTTTGCTTACAAATAAGATTCTACCTCCCTTAAAGTGCGCATCTTCACCGCAAGGTCTAAAAGTACTTTTTGGGATCCCAAAACGTAAGTGGAGGGATACCTATGACATCGTTGTCCATGACAAGTTGTCCGTCTGTCCGTCCGTCTGTGAGCACGATAACTGTCGAAAGGAATGAGATATTTTGATGACACTTGGTTTGACGATTCTTTGGGTCAAGAATAAGGTCGAGAGATGGGCCCTGTAGCCCTATATTTGGGGGGGGGGGAGGGGTCAAATTGTGGGACAAACACATTTTTTTTCAACATAGTCGATTATGGGGTAAGAAGACATGCTGAGCACGATGGTGAAAATAATTTTCTCGCCGGACAAGTAGTTCGTCAAGAATCCGGCAAAAACAGGAAAGTTTGTTAAAAGTAAAAGTTTCATTTGTAGTTGATTAAATGTTTGATTTAGGGGTAAGAAGACATGCTGAACATGATGGTGAAAATCATTTACTCGCCGAGCAAGTAGTTCGTCCGAAATCCGGCAAAAACCGGAAAGTTTGTTAAAAGTAAAAGTTTGATTTGAAGTTGATTAAATGTTTGACATAAGAGTAAGGAGACATGTTGAACACGATGGTGAAAACCATTTTCTCGTCGGACAACTAGTTCGCCTGGAATCCGGCCAAAAACGGAAAATATGTTTAAAGCATAAGTTTTATCTGAAGTTGATTAGATGACAGATTTAGGGGTAAGAAGAGACGCTGTGTCCGTATATGACAATCATTTCTTACCCGGACAAATAACTAGTCCGGAATCCGGTTGTACCCGAATTTTTTTAAAGTCAAAGTTTCATTTAAAGTTGATTAGATGTTCTTTATAGGGATAAGGAGATACGCTGGATTCGTTTCTGAATTTTTTTTTTTGCTGGACTAGTAGTTCGCTCGAATTCGGGTGAAACCGAAAATTTGGCAGAAGTAAAGCAGGAAGTTTCGGTCAGTAGGCTATCGTCAAAATAGATATGGCTTATAGAGGTATAGATAGATAGATAGAATACCTGAACTTGGTTTTCTCTGATGATTAGCCTGGTGAAGACTGGATCTGGCGAAGACAAGACCCAGTTGTCTGGATCAACTCTTAGATTTTTGGGATCCCATCGACACCTTTGGTCTTGTTATCAAACGATGCCTTCTAGCTACTAGCAGGCGAAACCCTAGACGAAGCAGAGGTCCGTCTCTTGGAAACGGGAAATTACGTAGCAATAATTCAAAGAAGAAACGTACTTAATATAAATGTCAAAACCATATTGAAGACCATTGAACTGCCCAACGAAGAAGAGGACTTTAGAGGACAGTACTTTTTACTTACTGTGTATGATAAACTAATATTCGACTCTGTACAAAACTCCCAAACAAAAGACTCCCGCCAACATTTTGCCTATTCTTGCAAGTGCCATATGAGCTTTCAGCTCTTGTTACCTTTTTCTTTGTATGTTTAAATCATTACCGCATCTGAAGTAATGGTGACCCAATCAACCCCACCATTATGTCCCAGGGGTAGACGGCAAGTTGATGATTGGGACAAAATGGAGGACTTTGCTATTTCTCGTTCTACTCTCAAACTAACAGCGACACAACATCGGAAAAAAATCTGATCTGCGGATTGTATAATAGACTTTCATTTGCCATACTCAGCAGGAAAATCAGTTCACAACTTTTGGAGTTATAGTAAGCCAAAAAAATTGTTTGTCCCTATCATGGCTGGTCTCCCCTAATGCATCAGTTGTATTATTCCTTTAAAGCACAATGGACACTTCTAGTGCTTTACTTTGTATTAAATGGTTCACAAACAAACATTTCTGACTTCCTTTAGAAGGCGCTACGAAAATCGGCCGTTTTCTTGTTATCCCTTGTCTTTACCTCTCTGGCATTTCGGCGATCCAAATTTTAGGAGCTGGGATATCGTGGCAGGAAATTCAAAAGCTTCCAGCAATACTTGATAGAAAAGGACACATTTGAGATGTCACCAAAGTCAAGCCGCAGATGCAGTTTACCTGATTGTTCTAGTGTTTCATCAGAAGTTCCAGGGCTTAAATTGCCTATTAAAAGTTTTTATTTGTGGAATAGCGTTGTGAACCTTGATTGGCTTGCTTTGTAAAATGTACCAGAATATGCAATAAGCTTATAAAAAATAACATAGCTACAAAAATCATTCAAAAACAAATAACTTATTCAAATCTGAATTATACAAGCTGATATATGAATAAAATAAAGATCTACTAAGTATTATAAGAAACATCACTTTTATCTTTGTCCAAGCTAGTAAACTGAGCATGTACTGGCCCAGAAAATTACGCTTTGAAATATCACAGAGAGGAAACTGTTGAAAAAGCTTCTGACCTAGGGGGTAAGCATTGTTCCTAGGTTGTTACAGAGTGGGATTGAGGTAGTTTGATCTGCCCATTGAACTTTAATGTAAATTCGTATATCTAAATTCACATATTCAGCTTTTCGTTCAGCTTTAGCTAAAAAAAAAAAACAAGCTTCCAACGGCTGTACCCAGAACAAATTAAGCGCCGCAGGCGAAATTTTTGTTCGTGCTTTCTGTGCTTTCTCAAGACCTTTGGGGGGGGGGGTTCATAGTTCCGCCCCTGGTGAACGGTGATGCCAGGCACGTTCCTAGACATCTGTGTTTGGCTAGGCATGCTTGTGAACGAAGCTTTAGTCCTAAAGCTTGACCATAGTTTATGTTTTCAGCTAAAAATTAACCCTGGCAGCGTCGTGGATTTTCTGAAGTGTATCTTATGTTCCTTACAACTTTTAAGCACACGTTTCATACAAAATAGCACTGCAGACAGTTTTCTTTAAGATGAAATCAGAAACTCCTTCCTCTGCGAAAGTTCGTCTACCTTGCTTAAAGGGTTACCTGTTGGCATGCAAGTAGATAGGCATTAAAAAGGCATAATGCCGATAATCGACACACCAGCACACGAATATACTGGTGGCAAATAGCCATGGGGTAGCAAACAGACTAGCCGACTATCTGAAAGTTTCTATCTGAATCAAAAAGTTTTATTCCGGAGTTCGTGAAATATTTTAACGAAGCTTGAATTTTTAAGCGTACTGACATTAGATACATATATTGTAGTTTTTTCTGTTGGTTTGACAATAATCGCAAATTTGGTTTACAACCACGATAGTCGATTTTTACAATAAACTTTCTATCTATCTATCTATCTATCTGACTGCAATAGACTGCGAAAAAAACAGTGTCATCTGCGAGAAGCGACTAGCAGTTTGTTTTGCCTATAGATTTATTGCAAAAGCCAACTGCCCTCAGCAACTACACCGAAAATAGGACCACGTATAAGAAAAAATAAACAAAAGGAAAATCCTAGATATAACTTCCGGACGGACACCTCAAAATTTCTCGTTACTGCGAAGCACTTATCTCCAATCAAATTTTTTCCCTTCCCTTACTCCCCTAAAACACTCCTGCCAAACATTTCCTCCCTTAATCCCCCCAACTCACCACATTCACATATAAAATGTAAAAGATTCTCATCAGTTTCACCACACATAGGGTAGAAGTAAGGGCCATCACGTGCCCGATTGTTCCCTAAATAACATATCAGTGCTTTTCTGCATGAGCGATGCCAGGGGCGGATCCAGAGGGGGGGCGAGGGGGGCGACCGCCCCCCCTAGACGGGCTGTAATTTTTTGTTTTGTTTTACTGCATTTACGGAAGTCTGCATTAACGCATGTTCTAACTACTGTAACTAGACTCTAAAATCTTTTTACAAGTGGAGCCAGGAGCTTGAATTTTTCTTGTAAACAGTTGTCAGTCGATCAAGTACAGTTTTTACCATTATTATAATATATGAAAACCACATTTTGTTAAATAAGAGACCGACAGGGACACTTAAAACGCGAAAAAAATTAGCCTTGTGGCCGACAAAAAGGACACTACCCCCACTCTTTTCGGTAAGAATCGCCCCCCCCTAGAACGGAAGGCTGGATCCGCCCCTGAGCGATGCTGGTACTGCCTAGTAGTCGCTCGTGGGTGATTTACGATGGGCTTTTGCGCTGTTAGATCGTCAGAAAAAAACTAGAAATGTTCATATATTTCTTTGGTACGATAACTAATACAGGCTAAGCTTTTTACAAGTATGGTATTTGATAATCGTGTTATTGTCACCATCTTTTTTTAAAGGTATGCCGTAATTGTCCAAATAAGTGGAACATTTACCATGTATGCAGCCTCTTTTGCCGGCAACACTGGCCTTTGAACGTAACCCCAGATCCTGAGTATGAGAAGAGGAGGACTTTGATGCTGGGCCAATACCCCGTTCCAGACGGATGGAAAGACGTCTACGATCCTGGATGGTAAGCGGACGCTTCAGTTTCTTTCACTTAAATCTTTTTGGCCACTCATTTCCGACTACTCGAGTGTTTTTTTTTAATTGAGTTTCCACTTTGCAAGAAAGTGCCGATCATGTTCTTAATAATAATATAATGTTAATAATAATGCTTTCGCCTCTATAAATAAATGTTCTTGCTTGAATTGATTCTTGTTCTCACTAATAGCCTTGTTGGTGGGCGTGCCGCTTGTGTTTTGGAAGTCTCAAATGTAATTAAGATTGAAAAGTTCCACCCGCCTCCGAAATAAGTAAATGAGTGAAATGTATTACCTATCAGGGTTGAAAAGAACACACGATGGAGTACAAGAGAAATTCAAACAAAAATATACATGACAGATAGACCAATGGTATAAAATTAACTAAAAAATACATATTTCCAAATGACGCTGATATGCTCAGAAGCTGTATAAACAGACCTCTATAGGTATTAACCCGATTTCATTTGACACGAAGCCTACTGATTAGAAGGACCGGTTGGTTGGGATAAGACTGTCTTAAAAGTAATGTCCGTCAGATGAACACTCACAAACTCACTTTACTTTTCCGTAAATCCTTGTGTAACGCTGACTTTCTCACATTGGCTAACGTAAAATCTCTGAATTTCTTTTTTTCTCAGTCTTCCGTCGCTTTATGGAAGTCAGCTTATTGAAACTGAGCAGAACACTGACAAAACTTCCTTGGACAAACTCGCAGATCTTCTCAACAAGCAAATTTATTTTGTTTGATTTCGCTTGTGCTGTCCCATGCTCTTGCTGTCCCATACGTGAAGTTTCTTAAAGGAACACTCCCACTATTTTCTCTTCAACTTAGATTATTTTAAAATATTTGAATACTTTAAAACCATGCAGTGCTTTCAAGAAAAAACCCACGGTTTTGGCTGTTTTAAGCCTTTGCCGAGACCCGTTGGCTTGTACTGAAAACAGGAAACCATTTACATGACCGGTTTTTCTAATGGAAAAACTTCTCGCAGGCAACTGCCGAAAGTTTGATACACATCGAAGGTAGCAAAACACGGCAAGTGAGAAAATCAGCGTGGTTTTGTTAGAGGGTTTAGAATGTACCGTACGAAATTGGGGTCTCCGGGCTTAGAATATATGGAGTGATTATGAAAGTAGGTTGCATTAGTAAGACAGGTCCTTTGAGTTGAAATAATACGGAGAAATACGTACGCTTTTTATGTCGTCGTAAGGGCCTCAATGCGAAGGGGGTACGTAAGAGATTTTTTGTCCCTTAAGACTTAAAGCTAATGTTTTTTTCTCATCAGTGGCCGCCACTATTACTGGTGCATGGCTAGTGACGAAGTGTCGTGGTTTCCACCTGGTCACCCCAAGTTCGGCCCTGGTCCACCAGCTGCACGTTTCAGGGACGAGCTTCACAAAAGCGATCAAAAGTCGACAGGAAGTGTTGAATCTGACAATGAAGAGGTGAGAAGATTCGTTTTAATTCATGCTTGCTGCAGATAATGTGCCTACTATTGTGATTTAGCCTATGTTGACTGGGTGTTCTAGAGTTTTGCCCGTTTTGGGGATCCCGAAACGTAAGTGGAGGGATACCTATGACATCGTAAAAGTTGTCCGTCTGTCCGTCCGTCTGTATTCACGATAACTCTCGAAGGGAATGAGATTTGTTGATGAAGCTTGGTGTGAGGATTCTTTGGGTCATCAGACAAGTCAAGTTCGTAGATGGGCTTTGTAGCCCTACATTTAGGGGTGGGGGTTCAAATTAAGGACACGGAGCTACGGGAAAAGGCGGATCGTTAAAAAAATTGGACCCTGGGTCCCCCGCCTTTTCCCGTAACTCCGTGCGCGGCCTGGGGCTCCGCCCCAGGGGCACCACTTGGTTTAGGGAGCTGCAGCAGCAGCAGTCAGATTATTCCTTATGTTGTAGAATGGATAGACTCTTTCTTGACTGGACGTACACAGAGGGTGATGATTTACAATAGTCATGGCTCACAATCCTTCTCCGACCCAAGCCCAGTATTGAGTGGCGTTCCTCAAGGCACCAAGCTTGGGCCAACGTTATTCAGCATCTATATAAATGATTGTCCCTCTGTTTTACAAAACACCCTTACACTCTTTGCTGACGACTCAAAACTCTTCGGTCCTGTTGCCAACAACAAACAAACATCTGAACTGCAAGCTGACCTTGATGCTCTTTCCAACTGGTCATCTCTGTGGCTTTTAGAGTTCAATGCTGCGAAGGTAAAGTACTTCACCTTGGACCTAAGAACCCTCAACGTACGTACACCATGTCGAATGGGTCCAAAAACCACATTGACCTAGAAAGTGTGGAGGAGGAAAGGGACCTGGGTGTCACAATTGACAACCAGTTTAAATTTCATCCCCACACTCGCCACCAAGTTGCTAAAGGAAACAGAGCACTCGGGCTTGTCAAAAGGACCATCACCTCTAGGAAGCCTGTGATCATTAAGAAGCTTTATACTGCGCTTGTGAGACCCCACCTTGAGTACGGCATGATTGTTGCATCACCCCACCACAAAATGGATGCCAAAGCCCTGGATGGAGTGCAAAGAAGAGCCACTAAGATGTCACCACAATTAAAAGCCCTAGAATACCACGAACGGTTGAGGGTACTGAAGCTTCCCAGCCTCTCGTATCGACGTAAACGCGGCGACGTCCTGATGGTAAAAAAGCTGTTAGACTCCGACATTATTCCTGGGGTATTCGAGAGCTCCCAATCAAAGTCGACGAGAGGCCATTCCAAGAAGCTCCAACTGACCAGCTGTAAACGACGCGAGCGGCACAGTTTTTTCTGTGTACGGAGTGTTCCACTCTGGAACAGCCTTTCCGAAAAAACTATCAACGCTGCTACCCTGGATGGCTTCAAAAAAGGCGTGGACGAGGACTGGCGAAATGCTGAATGTCGGCTGCACTGGGATTCCAGTGAGCCGATGTGACAACAAGATTTACCAACCAATCAATGCCGGCTACACTGGAGTGCCAGTGAGCCAAAGTTACAACAACGATCTGACAATCAAGCCGCCAACCAGCGAGAGGGTTAACACCACCTTATCTCGCTGGAAGTCAATCAATCAGTCTTTATTATTCGATAAAACATTCCTTACGGTATTAACAAAAAACCGAATATTTGTTATCTCGTCAAACATAACTATATACAATTGCGCTTTTAACATAGTCAAATATTCAATAATTACACAAGAACAAGGATTGCAACAAATTAAAACGCTAAAAATTCAATAATTAATATGAAAAAGAGGAAAAGAATTTAAAATTTCGCGTTGAAAAAACTCACAAAGGAGGGGACAAAACTTCTTTCGTACCGCGCATGAATTGCCCGGATGGGTTGGAGCTTAGGAACTGGTTGTGCTGCCATTCTCTGTGGCCTTATGCGGTCGGGAATGTGGGGAGGGGGAAGGATGTGCCGATGGTTGGGGTCTTCCAGTAGTTGTTCACCAAACTTGGTAGAAAGTTGGTGTCTACGGTTTGACAAAGATGCGAGACCAAACTCGTTAAGAAGGGAAATGTACGGGATTTTGGGGGATTTTGATATTGATACTATTAGTAAAGATCGGTACTGGATCCTCTCGAGGCGTTCCGACTGCTCCCGTATTAAACCGAAATGCCATACCGGACAGCAGTATTCAAGGGAAGGGCGAATGAACACAAGGTAAATGCGAAGGAGGTGGTGTTTCGGGGTGCCATGGCGGGAGAGCATTTTTAGAGACCTTATGCCCATATTTGCTCTTTTCAGCATAGATTGTACTTGCATATCCCACTTGAGATCTGAAGTTAGATGAACACCTAAAAGTTTGAGCTCCTCCACTCTGCTGTGATCAGGTAGGTCAGGTTGGAAAGTTGGATTGGACCTGAGAAAAGATACAGTTAGAACGGCTTAAGGTAACAAAATATTTTGAAACAGCTAATGTGATAGTCGAATATGGGGTAAGAAGACATGCTGAACACGGTAATGAAAACCATTTTCTCGCCGGACAAATAGTTCGTCCGGAATCCGGCAAAAACCGGAAAGTTTGTTAAAAGTAAAAAATTTATTTGATGTCGATTAGATGTTCGATTTTAAGGTAAGAAGACTTGCTGAACACTTGTGTGTAAATCATTTTCTACCCAGACAATTAGTTCGTCCGGAATCCGGCCAAAACCGGAAAATTTGTTAAAAGTAAAAATTTTATTTCTATATATTTAGGGGTAAAAGTGATGCTGAATCCGTATATGACAATCATTTTTTACTTGGACATATACACTGTAAAAAGTTTCTCCGAATAAGGATGCAGTATTTGCTACTGGGATTAATCTTATTTCTATTGGGATAAAATTGATCCGAATTAGGGATAATCTTATCTCAATAAAGACGAGATTAATCCCAGAAGCAAATACTGCAAGATTTTTTTTACAGCGTAGTTCGCCCGGAATCCAGATGAAACCGGAAAATTTGTTAGAAGTTAAATTTTTATTTGAAGTTGATTAGATGTTCGATATTGGGGAAAGAAGATACGCTGAGTTGAGTACTTGAGGGTACTTAAGTACTCAAGTACTTTCATGACGTGACAAAATTGATAACCACAAGGTTCAGTTCCATGTTTATGGTCTATGCTTCACTGAAACTGAATGGACATAAGGGATCTAGTGATTCAAAAGGGATCTAGTGATGCTCAAAGGGGTTGTTTGAAGAATAGCTAACTAGTAGCTTTTCTTCACGAACTGTGTAGACTGCAGGTGACAACATCCTAAATCATGTTAACGTTTTAAAGCTGAAAATGTTCGTTCAGTAATTTTGTGGGAAGTCCCCACCTACTATTGGAAAGGGGCTTGGGACAATCCTAAATGTTGGAGAATTTGTCTTCATGGCGTTGCACAGCGGTAGAGAATGCAGGAAAGAAACTGAATAAGTGTGTTTTTATTGTTCTAATAAATGGAACGAGACAGAATACGCCTGGTAACAAGGACAACCAATAATATCAGCCCTTTTTTTCTTGATTTACACATTTTCTAGTAAATAGTTTTCAAGCAGTATGGTAGAACATACATTTCCCATAAGAACTAGAGGAAAGGTTTTGGTGAGATCATAAAGAGACGAGATAACATCCAGAAAATCGGGTGATATAGACTTTCGGTCTTCGCTAGATCCCGTAAATGTTATTTACGGGTGTTTTCTTTACGGTGTTTATTTACGGTGTGTTTTCTTTCGGTTTGAAGTACAAGATCACGCAAGAGCACCCAGTCTCCGCTGTCTCGGCTGACATGATTGTTTTCCAGTCTGCCGCACCAAGGTCCTGTCTAATTTTCTTGTAATCAGTAAAGACTTTTTTGGTGTAACCGCTTTCTTCTGTAATGTAAGTCATTCTGATTTTGATGCTAACGTGGTCACTTGAGCCAATTGGAGGGAGGTAGTCTACTGAGACAATTGACTCAGGTTCATCAGTTGCGATTAAATCAAGGCAGGAAGGCAATTGCCCGTCCCTGTATCTTGTCGGCTGGTTAACAGCTTGGTGGAGCAGATTTTTGTGAAGACAGTGAAGGAATGGCTCAGATTCCTTAGATTATTTACCCCCACTTAACCCCTTAACTAGATCCCTTAGGCAATCGTTTTCTGTTTCGATTGATTGATTCAAACATAGGCACGCTTTTCACGTCGAAATACACTATCTAATAAGTTTGATAACAGGATGTTGCTCTTTCCAAATTTTTTGGTTTACATCATATGCCGGTCATCACCATGTACCCAGTAGGTTAAATTTCCTACCGGGTAATGTCCATGAGTACAAGCTGACAGATGGATCAGTCGTTTTATTATCCCCATACCGACGCTGATCACTGGACAAAAACATTATTAGAACTTACGAAAGATTTCGTTTTCGCCAGATTCCAGCCGAACTGTGGGAAAGAGACGCTAAAGGATGGATTTCCTGTGTCTTGTTATCCTTAGTTTGAAACTTGTTCCATTTGGGACTGGATTTTGTTCGACCAAAGCACAACACATCAACTAAATCAGTGTGTAGGCTTGCCCCGGTTTCTCGATTCAATAATAAGAAACTATAAGCATGCTTACATCACCAACGTTTTTTGTCGGATTCCGTGCGAACTAAATAATTGCCCGGGGCCAAAACAAATTTAAGGCGTGGATCCAGCAAGTCTCTCATCTGTGAATCAAATATTAGTTTGGAACCCCTTCCCCATCCCTATATACAGGGCTACATCGCCATCTACGAACGACCTGTACTTTTGATGCAAAAGACCCGCACACCAAGTATATACTTTTGATGCAAAAGACCCGCACACCAAGTTTGAACAATATAACGTACCTAACTCCTTCGAGAGTTGTCAAGCCAACAGACAGACAGACGGGCAGACACACTTTACGAAGTCACATTGATGTCCCGTCATTGCGTTTTGGGATCCCAAAAAACTTGATTCGATGTTTCCCCTAATATGGAACTATCTGTTGTTCGGTCGTTAATCTTTTGATAAGTGATGTTTTAGAACCCACCACAATAAGCCTACCTAAATACTTGAGTTCTTAAGTACTGAAGCACTTTTTGAAAAGTACTTATTACTTCAGTAGATTTTATGAATAGTACTTAATACTTGTACTTAAGTAAAGATTTCCTGGAGTACTTGGTACTTGTACTTAAGTAATAACTAGAAGTACTTGGCACAACACTGACCGGGAGGCTGATCTGTCTCGAAAGGAGTACGGCAAAGGCTGAAACCGCTGAATTGCTGTTAGGGTGGATCAAAATGATTGTTGATGGAAGATTGTTTGCTAGTGGATTTTTTCTTGTCAGTTATTATATTTAGTTTGTCTCATCTTCTAGTTTGTTATGTCTTTTTTTCTCCTTCATTTTTTTTCTTTTCTGTTTTGGTTTGTTTCCTTCAGGACTTGATATGGACTAAGATTAAGCACCGCCCATTGCCAGTCCTTATGCTGGGCCATAAACAGTTAATGGTGTTCACCCCTTTTGTGAATAAAACCGAACTTAACTGATCCGAAATGTCACGCGAATTCCGAATCCCCGGAAACGTGAATTGATCGAATCATTTAGTAGGACTGGTACGTTGGGTCCTCAACTAAGAAAATATGGTACATGCAAGAGGGATCCGCTCTTCTTCCTTACTTGCTCGACCCATTCTTTCCCCAAAGCTTTGAGGTCTTAACGGCTTATCGGACATTTGACTGATTTTGACTTACATAACGATCGACCTCTAGCATTTTTAGAGTGACGTTCTCCAACAACCTTGATTAATCCCGTCCAGATAAGCTATGCTTGGCTTTGAGAATACTTGTCTAGACAGATTCTTGCGATCCATTAGAGTGATGAGTGACGAATATGCAAATATGGGCATATTTTTATGCAGAAATCTTTAACTGATGACTCGCATGAAAGAAGGATGTGTGGTGCCCCCCCCCCCCCTCCAGGTCTGCGTAAAAGAGAAAGACATCGCGTAACACTTGAACGTTCAAGTAGTCGAAGAAGAGGCTTGCAGCCGCAAATGAGGATGGCCCAAGATCAGTCGAAGCGGAGGACTATGGTTACTGGCTTACGACAGGTGCACAGAGGACGCGATTTTTATTCCGCCATGGATTGTTTGTTCTTTTGCGCCGCTCAGCGAATTCGTTTCGTAGACCCGACTGGCAGCGAATACGCGTACGAATTTACCAAGACTAGATAGTTACGTGGATACGATACGTAGGACTAGAACGAAAATAGGGGGAAAAGTCAACTTCATGCTTATATACTCTGTATCTGGTTATATACTCGGCTTTGGCCAGGCTGATTGCTGCGAACTCAGTGCGAACTGAGGCGACGCGAAAATAATTCGACTTGGAGTTGAAACGAATTTGCGTTCTGTTGGCACCTATCTTTATGCGTCAGAAGGTGCGGGAAGACATATGTCTAAGTAAGATGAAGTCATGCTTTTGTATAGCCAGATGTAAAAGCTTTTCAGTCCTGCAACTGACTCTTCGTATTTTGTGTAGGGTAGTGAATCGTCAGAGGAGTCGAGTGAGAGCGAAGACGAAGAAAAAAAGTCCACGGTCGTTAAGGAGCGTGAGCAGAAGCAGGAGGTCAGAAACCAAGCGAAAGGAAAGAGTAAGGTCAAGTTTAACGACTTGGACCCGATGGATCCTGCATCCTATTCTGACATACCGAGGTGAGTGTTGTATTGCGGTGCGGCTGTGCACGACTTTTCTGGGAAGGTTAATCATCGTACAAGATCCTGTAAGATGATGTAACAGGTATGACAAATTTACAGGTCGAATTCTTTGACCGAGAATTGAAAACGAGGTATAAATCAGTCCATAACTCGGTGCATGTTGGACCTCGATGCTCCTTTTTGAGGTCAAAACTAGAATCCAGGCTCACAATTTAGGCCCAAATCTTAGCAGCTTCAAATGGCATATAATGATTTCCCGGGGTTGGTGTGCGCTTGTTCCCCGCAAACAAAAACTTATATCCTACGTTAGTAGGAAATAACCTCCCTGAAAGTGTCGTAAAAGCCAAACATATCAATCAGTTCAAAACACGTTTGGATCGTCACCTGGCTTAAATTCAGTTTAGTGTACATAGTGTGTCGAAAAATTTATAGAAGCGAAAGCCTTTTTGATGCAGTTATGTTAAAGTAGAGTCCGAGGGTTGAGCCGGGTTTGCTGAGGGGCCTGCAACTCCCCTGTCAGTCAACGAACCCGACTCCGACCCCGACTTTGGGCTTTGAAGAATTTCAGTCAACGAACAAGGCTCCTGCCCCCTTAAAAAAAAATCCTACGGCGGCACCCGTATGAAAGAGAAGTCGGCCGGGGGCTCCCGACCTAATTTGGGACTGAGAACTCATCGGTGCACTTTTCAAGTTTTAAACTTTTCGGAAAAATTGAACATGGATCCTGCCCACTTGAAAACATTTTCCTATGGCGGCCACCGTCTGAGAACGGAGGTAGCCGGGGGTTCCGACCTAATTTGGAACCGGAGAACTCATCACTGCACTTTTCACGTTACAACCATTTTAAAACGAAAGAAAAATTGCAGAAAGCCATTCAGGTAAACATATAAAGACAGAATAAATGATTTATTTTACGCACTGCCGCAAAAAGTACAGCAAAGAAAGAACAGAAAATCGGACTAGGGTTGTCCTTGGTGTGTTTAAAGTACAATATCAATAAAACATAGAAAAAAAGGGCCTAAACAATTATCTGCCAAGTACGAGCCGATTTTCATTCGGATTTACGCTATCTGTGTATAAAAGTCACTTTCGACAAGCCTTAAGGCGTATTCTCGCCGTTCCCCGAGGACTCCACTTGAGGAGTCCTCGCGTTTTTGTTAGTCCCGGGGACTCACTCCCCGTATTCTCGCGAGTCCCCACGGACTGGGGATGCTCCAATTATCATCACCATCATCAAAAAGGACTCCCTTTCAGATTCGAAGGGGAATCAATTTTGCTGGTGTTGCTGAAAGGTAAAATGAATTAGAAACAATCAGAATAAACAAAACCAAAAATAAAATGGATCCAGACCAATTTCGTCAGCAGCAAATTTTTTTTAGAACAAAATGGATTTTGGGAGCATTCCCTGTGTTCTCGCTGTTTCTGTACGTGGAGTCCGCGGGGAGTGACTCCCTCTATTCTCGCCGTTCCCTTCGATTCCTCGAGGAGTCCTCGGGGAACGGCGAGATTACGCCTTTAGACGCCCATAATAATAATGGACATGCTCCTTCGATGATTAGGTGTGGTCATATAGATGGCACTTTTTACACAAGGGACTTTGTACCGTGACCAATACCATAAAGAATTTTTTTAATATAATTTAGAAGTCTAGGACTCCCTTGTCGGAGCCACGTAGACAAACCAGGACCCACAACAATTGTGCACTGGTAGAGCGACTGTCTTGTAAACAGGAGGCCTGGGTTCAAATCTCGGCTGAGGAGCATTTTTGTCTATCAGTTCGCTACTTATGAAATAGGTGTGGTCCTTAGCGCTTTTTTTTAGTGACACAGTCACTAAGAATAAGATGAATAAAACACAATCAGGCCTAATTAATCTTTTTGCCAGTGTGAGCCAACTTGAATTCGCATTTAAGTGTAAATGCACATCAAAGTAAACTACAGCACGTCTATACTGCCCACAAAAACAATGGACATATCTCCTTCGATGATTCGGAGCTTTGTATTGCGGAGAAGGTTACGATATTTTGCATTGCAATAGTTCGCTCTCAGTAAGAGGTCCAGAATTACCCGAGGGACCAAACATGAGTGATCTCACAGGTGAAGAAGGAAACTGATTTTTATGGCACTTGCCCTTCGGCGAAGTGCCATATAGCGATCGCAGTTTCTGTCCGTCCGTTGGTCTGTCGGTCTGTCCAGGTTTTGCTAGTTCGGACACTTCCGGATAAGCTAGGACGATGAAACTTGGCAGGCATATCAGGGACCCAAAAAGATTAAGTTGGACCACACACTTTACCGATCTGAGCATCGTGTGGGGGAGTGGATGGAGGGGGAATCCGGAATCTAGAGGTATTTATAACTTTTGAAAGGGTTATCGGATCTTAATGAAACTTGATATTTGGAAAGACACATGTTTCAGAGGACCCGCTTAAAATCTGGACCGGATCCAACGACGTTGGGGGAAGCTGGAGGGGCGGAACCGGAAATCTTGGAAAACCCTTAGAGTGGAGGGAGCGGGATGAAACTTGGTGGGAAGAACAAGCACAAGTCCTAGATACATCGTTGACATAACTGTGACCCCCACAATAGCGAATGTTTGTTTCTGGCCTTCAAACCCCCCAGATTTGGTTTTTTCTTTGTCTAGGTTTATAAACAAAAAATAGTGAAAACCTGTCTTTTCACGCCCAAAAAATTTTAGGGGTAATTGGTCAACTGGTTTGGCCAAGGAAGGCGATGCGAAGACCGGAGCTGATGCTACTGCATCCGGGCCTTTATATCAGATGCGACCGTATCCAGCTCCAGGGGCCATCCTGAGGGCTCAGCAAGGAAAAAAGTCCAAGTAATTTTGTATGTACATTTTCTAATTTTTTTTTTAAAGTAAATTGTGGTCGAACTTCCCCACTGCCATTCGCTTCGAGGGGTTGCTTTCTCTCAGCCACCGGTGTACACCTGGGCGTGGCACTGGCACGGCACTGCGGCACGCGCCACTTGGTGTACATCGTTTTTTAGAGTAAGCAACCCCTCGATTCGCTTATTTACCAACTAAAAGGGACTTTCTTATGAGGCAGGTAATATTAGTGCAACAACGGGTTCGTATAGACTTCGTTTCTGGAGCATAAGCAAAACATAACGCAATAGAAGCGTTAACCAGGGAAACGAGTCCGTCGCACGAGTCTTCATTGCTAAATGTGCAATTAAACCGGGATTCAGGAATAAATCCTCTCTTTACGTAGGCTGGGTAACTATTTTAGAGGACCTCGACCCGAGTGACGCGTATAAAAAGACGTCTTTGATTCTTAGACTAATTTTGAAATTTTCTTTACAAAGTGCACTTGTTTTCGACAACCGCTACACACGCTGTACTTATACTTAACTAGGTATGTTGCCGTGTAAAATACACTCTGGCTTGGCCTTCGTTCGTGTCTAATTTTACTTGCAGACAGAAATAAATGAGTGCTACGCCAAAGTATATTCTACCATATGAAGAACGTGGCAATAGTGAGGAACCTGTTGCCCACAAAGCTTACCTGGACAGGAAATTTTCTGAACGCTGAATTTACTTGTGCCATATAGCTTCCAGTAGATCATAACTTAGCAGACCTTAGGCTGTGCCTCCAGGGACGCCCAGGACGTCTAAGAAAGAGTCCCTCCAGGCGGCTTCGCTGATGTCTTCCAGCTCCAGCTGTGCAGAGGCTAATGCCGCAGGTCGTATTTTTTTTTTTTTTTACCTATCAATCAATAAATTTTATTTAGAACCCTAATAGCACTAGGCTAACATGGGCCGGAAAAATATACACTCACTACAATACAAGTAAGACGCAAACTAACAAACAATAAATAAGAAACGAACATAGACCATGAACAGTTAAAATGTTTAGTAAAATACGGAACGAATGAATTTAGGTATCTTTCGGAAGATTTCGTAGGTGGGGGAACAATCTTGGGTTTTGGGTCGTCCTTGCTTCGCGTATTCGGTCCATGAGAGGGTGTAACGAAGTCCGGAAGAAGGGTCCTGTGGTGTTGAGAATTCAAAATTTGGTGGCCAAAACGCATGAGAAGATTATGTCTTCTTTCAGACAGTTTTTCGATATCGAGGATTTGAAGGCTTTCGTTATAAGATTTGTAATTGTGACCAAGTATTATTCTGCAGGCTCTCTTCTGCAGTCGTTCGATTTCGGCATCCTGAGATTTACTTAAGCCAGGATGCCAAATTTGGCAGCCGTACTCTGAAATGGGCCTTACATAATTTTTATAAAGTGTCACTAGTTCATGTCGTGGAACCCCAAACCGCTTCAGGTAAGAAAATGAACGAAGGGTGGCACAGCTATTTTTCGCTATTTTTCCCACTTCACTTTTCCATTGGAGGTTATTATCCAGAATGATGCCAAGAATTTTTACAGAATTTTCAGTTTTCATCGACGATTCTGACTCGACTGTTTGTAGTACTTGTTTAGTGAAGTTAATCCTCATGACGTGACTTTTGGAGTTGCTGACTTCTAATTTGACATCCGAGCATTGCTGATGGAGATTGGCGATCATGTCATGGAGCATCCGATCTTCATTGCTTCGAATATCACGTAGAAGAGGAAGTGTGAGGTCATCAGCAAACTTTAAATGGTTTCCTATGTTCATCATGAGTTTGTTGACTACCATCAAAAACGCCAAGGGCCCGAGACGAGTCCCTTGTGGTGCGCCACAAGTTATCCTAACAGGCGGTGAAATGTCTTCATTGTTGAGCTGTACACAGTGTGATCGGTCAGTGAGAAAACTAGCGATCATCCGAACAAGGAATTTACGTGCACCCATGTCTATAGCAGCAATTACAACTTTTCCGTGATCGAGGTAGTCAAACGCTTTAATGAGGTCGGCGATCAGGAGGTCTACGTAAGAGTTTGCCTTTTCAAGATGCTTAAGGACGTCGTCAAGCAGGAGTGCGAGATAATGGATTGTGCTGTGACCAGGCCTAAAGCCAAATTGTCGAATGTCTAGAGAGTCTTCTATGTCACTGTACAGCCAGCGAAATAAGAAACCTTCAAAGACCTTTGAAAAAATCATTGTTTTCGAAATTGATCTCAAATCCGTAAGGCCAGTAGGGTTCGACGTTTTTGGAATGGGGGTGATGAAAGCTTGTTTAAAAGCTGACGGATAAATTCCTTCTATCAAAGACTGGTTGAATATAGCAGCAAGTGGAGCAGCCAATGCTTTTGCACAGGGGACGATAATCTTCGCCGGGACTTCATTTGGTGTGCTGGCCTTATTGAGATCAATCTTACTTAGCTCATCTTTCACCTGCTCTGGAGAAATCGTTGGGATTTGAACTACCTCTTCTTCACGAGGTGGAAGCTCAGTGAGAGGCCCGTGTTTCCGGCAAATATCAGCAAAGAATGAGTTGATCTCTTCAGGAGAGAACGGTTCACCATCATCCCGGAGAAGCTTCTTTTGCTTAATGTTTCTTCCCATCAATTTTTGGATGCTGCGGTGAAAGTTCTTGGGATCGCTTCGGAAAAGTTTCTCCGTAATGCTGATACCATGTTGTTTACGGGCATCCCGACACTTCCTGACTATGATCTTGCCTATTTTCTTTGCCTCTTCTTTATTCCCGTTCGCAAAGAGACGATCCCTCTGTTTGATAAGGCGTCTTATCTCATCAGTTACCCACGGTTTACCGCGAATATTTACAGTTATCCCTCACCAGAGCACTGGCTCGTGATAGTTCAGCTGAGATCCGCGTCCGGCCTACGAGCGGGTAGCATGCTAGGCTGATCAGTTGTGTTCAACCTTCGGGTGGTGTAGCGTGTTTTTAGAATGGAGGAAGAATCCCTATCTATGGATTACGATCAGGAGCTGGAAGAGATCGACGAAGAGGAACAAGGACAAGACATTCTAGGAAACGAATCGCAAAAGAAAAAACCGCGACTTGACGATGAAGAAGAAGTAGAGGAGGAGATCGAATAGGGCTCTGACTTCCTACTAGATGCGGTAAACAGACTGCAGGACAAACAGAAAAAGAAAAAAGTAAGTCACATACTTGCTAGGTCGGTTAACGCTCTGTTCAGTGACCCACCGACGGCCGAGATTACCAAATCTGTTCTTACAAAGAATGAAATTGCGTCGAATTTAGACAAGGTGGTTGTGGCAACGATTAACCCTGAACTGTGGAGAACATTTGAAAAGAAAGTCCAGACGGCACATATACGGGCGGCTCAACCACAGAAAAAGGTCGTCGGGGCTGTTGGGATCTTAACGAGCATTACCGAAAAAGCACTTGGTACGGTAGACTCTCCTTTAAAAAAGGAAATGATCGATGGGCTAATGGAGGCTATTGGCTTGTTAGGTACAGCCAACCATGAATTAAACATGGCCCGCCGTTACGCATTGAAACCTTACTTGAACCCAAAAGTATCAGTGGGTCTTTGCGCACCTGAGAACAAGATCACGAAATATTTGTTCGGAGACGACCTTTCTGAGGCAGGTGAGAAAGCAAGAAAGTTAAATGACTTGCGCCAACTGGCTTTATATAAGCCAAAAAACGGGAAAGTTGGCAGCACTTACGCTGCCAAGAACTCCCAGTGGCCGAAGAAAGACAGAGCCGAAACGCCCGGGACCAGCAGAAGCGACCGGACGTATTACAACTCCAAACGACCCCAGAACAACCGGTTCAGAAACAGGTCGTTCCAGAAAGAGAAAAGCCCTTCCAAGGACGCTCGCAAGGACTAGAGGTAAGTGAGTCATTCACTCAGTTTGTAGAAAATGTTCTTGTGGAGAGTACACTTCAAGTAGAAAATTTCCAAGCTGGACAAATCCGAAAATTCTCTTCGTACTGGGAAACATTAACAACCGACAGTTCAATACTCGAAATCGTTAAAAATGGTTTCCGTATTGAATTCCTTCAAGACCCTGCACATCTGAAACAACGGAATACTGTTACATACAGCTTTCCGAATGATACGAAGAAGATTATCTCGAAGGAAATCCACGAGATGCTTAGAAAGCAAATTATCATGGAAGTTCCGTTTTCCCAGGATTTGGTTATTTCACCAATTTTTGTCTTGCCAAAGCGTGATAAAGAAAAATGGAGATTTATAATTAATCTCAGTCAGTTAAATGAAAATGTTGAGTACCACCATTTTAAGATGGAATCACTGAAGACCGCTATCATGTTAATGACACCTAATTGTTTTATGTCTTCAGTCGATTTAGTTGATGCATATGATTCAGTTTTCATGAATGAACTAGACCATAAATGGGTCGCTTTCGAATTTGATGGACGTTATTACGTCTTTTCGGTGTTACCGAACGGTCTAGCATGTGGTCCTCGATTATTTACAAAAATTATGAAACCAATATTCGGGAACCTGAGAAATATGGGACACCTATCTGTCTATTATTTGGACGATTCTCTTTTGGTTGGTGAAAACATCACTTTGTGTGAGTCTAACGTTATCGAGACGATTACATGTTTAAGAAATTCTGGATTCGTTATTCATCCTACGAAGTCCATGTTGTATCCATCGCAAAAAATTGAATTCCTAGGATTCGTCTTAGATTCGGTAGAAATGACGGTCTCCCTGCCAGAGCGAAAAATTGAAACAACATGTGCCGCAGTAGAGGCTATTTTAAAAGCAAATAACCCTACTGTCAGGGAGGTTTCTTCTGTCATTGGACTATTAGTTTCAAGTTTCCCCGCCGTGTTGTTAGGCCCGCTTTATTATCGGGACCTTGACAATGATAAGAAACGAGCGTTAAAGCGACACAAAGGGAATTATGAAGCAAACATGTGTTTGTCAGACGAGGGTCGGGCCGATTTATTGTGGTGGTTAAACTTGAAAAGGAATAGCCAGAAACCCATCACCGACAGAGAGATTGGTGTCATCTTAGAAAGTGACGCAAGTTTGAAGGGATGGGGTTTTCATGTACGATCAATTAACTCAAGCACTGGGGGAGAGTGGACCCCAGAAGAAGCCGAGTGTCATATAAATGCACTGGAATTGAAAGCAGTATTGCTAGGCTTGAAAAGTTTTAGAAGTCTTATTGAAGGTAAACATGTGAGAATACGAGTAGATAACACTACCGCCTTATCATATATTAATGAGATGGGCGGCAGCAAGTCTTCCGTTTGCAATAATATTGCAAAAGAAATCTGGCGTTTCGTATTGGATAACGATGCCTGGATTTCTGCGGAATTCATTCCAGGAGCAGAAAATATCCGAGCGGATAGAAGTTCAAGGAAGTTTAATACAGACATGGAATGGAAATTGAGCCCAGTGGTATTTAATATATTAAGCAAATTGTTCGGAAAGTTTGAAATCGATTTATTTGCATCGAGAATTAATTTTCAGTTGAAACCATACGTGTCTTGGAAACCCGATCCGGGTGCTTTACATGTTGATGCCTTTCAACTGAACTGGAAAGGATGGTATTTTTATGCTTTTCCCCCTTTTAGCATGATCATGAAATTGTTGCGCAAGGTGGTCAACGATGCGGCGACGGGGTTGGTGATTGTACCAAATTGGTCAACACAACCTTGGTATGCCCTTCTTCTGAAGATTCTGACGGCTCCTCCAGTGGACCTACCAAGCACCGAAAAATCGCTACTACTGCCCCAAGCTCCAGGAAAAACTCATCGCCTTGGATCGAGCCTCAAACTGATGGCTTGTCTTGTGTCAGGCGATCTCTGCAAGAAAGAGGACTCGATGGTGCAGCAACTGAAGTACTTCTTGGAGCTTGGAAAAAGGGGACACGAAAACAATATGCAACCCACCTTAAGAATTGGGAGAAATATTGTAATCAGCAAGAAATCGATCCCTTGCGGCCAACTACAGGTCAAATCATAAATTTTTTGAACACTCTTGTAAAAAGGAATTTGGGTTACAGCTCTGTAAACACTGCACGATCGGCAATAAGTGCAATAGTTCTAAATGAAGATTCAGTATCTTCGAAATTGGTTTCCAAATTTTTACGCGGAGTGTTCAATTTGAAGCCAGCGTTGCCCAGATACCAGAAAACTTGGGATGTGGATATGGTATTGCGTACGTTGAAAAACTGGGAAAGTCTAAGTTTGGACATCAAACGGTTAACTTTGAAAGTGACTATGTTATTAGCCTTAGTTACAAGTGAACGAGTCCAGACGCTGAGTATTTTTAAAATTAGTAATATCGAAATTTGTGAGAATGAGTGTACTATTGCCATAGATGAGGCAACCAAAACATCCAAAAGAAACCGACATAAAGCCTGCGTAAAATTCCGGAAGTTCAGTGATAATGTCGAGTTGTGTCCCTTGTACAATTTGAAGTTGTATATAGAAAGAACGAAGTATGAAAATCGTTCAGATAAGCTTTTAATTAGTTATGTCAAACCATACAATCCAGTAGCAACAACAACATTATCTAGATGGATAATGATGGTACTTAAGTTCTCTGGTGTGGATGTTAATGAGTTTAAAGCCCACAGTGTTCGTTCTGCATCGACGCAGAAATTATCTAGATTAGGAATTACTGTTGACAAAATTTTGAATCATGTGGGATGGCGCTCAGCTGCCACGTATGCTACTTTTTATAGTAAGCCAATAGAAAGCGTGGATATTCTAAGTAATGTTGTTTTATCTTGAAGATGATTTTCAATAGAAGTTGCTTTTAGTAACTTTTTATTTTTTTTTATTTAGTAAAAAACCGTGAAACAAATTTTTTGGAGTTCAGCTCTAAAATCTCAGCTGAACTATCACGAGCCAGTGCTCTGGTGAGGGATAATAGGAGGATTAAACAAGCCTTACCGGAGGTGAAGTTTGATCCTTGTTATCCCGAACAAGGAGAGCACTGGCGAAGTGAGAGTTCAGCTCCCACCCTCCCAGCCCTAGCTTTTGTTGGGTTATTTTTGGTAGACCTCCAAAAAACTTGTATCACGGGCTCTAAATCCTGATCAGCCTAGCATGCTACCCGCTCGTAGGCCGGACGCGGATCTCAGCTGAACTCTCACTTCGCCAGTGCTCTCCTTGTTCGGGATAACAAGGATCAAACTTCACCTCCGGTAAGGCTTGTTTAATCCTCCTATTTTCCGTTTTTAAGGAAAAGTTGGTTCGGCGGACTCATATTTTTGGGTCTTCCTTGGCGGTGGGTGCCGTCGGTCAAGAACAAATATAAGCAAAAGAATCTCCCGATCTCTGTAATAGATCGTGCTGAGTGGAATAGATTCCCGATGCCCTGCCCGATGCAAACGAGTGGAGGCTAGGAGCTACGCGAAACATCACAATTCATTACTTCTAAAAACAGCTCATCGCAGTAGAGCCCTAGAGAAGAAAAATCGAGAGTAAGCGACTATTGGTTCTTTATTTTCTCCACAGGTGACTGTCCCCTAGTTCCCGGGAATGGATTGCAAGTCCGTTGCCCGACAATTCTACTTTAACGAGACTTGGGACTGGCTGCTGGTAGGCACGGAATGTGAGCCCACATCAGGCGGATTTAACTTAGTAACTTATGAGGACTATCACTGAATATCTCCCTCTAGTGGTGGGGCTCCCGTAAAGCACAATACTTGCTTTGCTACATTTGCTAAACAGGGATTCCTGCCGCCTGATTCGTGTCGCATTACCAGCAGTTTGCCGATGAATCTCTGTTGGTTGATGAAGCAGGTGGAGATTTCTTTTCATCGGCAATGATAATAAGAGCCTGCAGATCTTTGTGCAGTAAGAGTTAAGTAAGTAAATACAGAGAAGAAGAAAGTGAAGAATTTTGAGATACTGCTACGTGCTTCGGCGGAAATATATCACCAATAATTTTGAAAATTCTACTTCCTCAAATTTTTTTCTCTCGTTAATAAACATCAAGGTCTTTGACCACGGCCGTCACTATGGGGGGGGGGGGGGGGGAGGGGGGACTCCCCCCCCCCCCAAAGTTTCTTCTCGCCGGATAACTAGTTCGCCCGCTATCCGGCCAAACCCGGAAATTTTGTTAAAAGCAAAAGTTTGATTAGATGACAGATTAAGGGGTAAGAAGAGAGGCTGAGTCGGTATATGACAATGGTACCCGGACCTGTAATCATTACAGGTTTGTTTCCTTCCCCGAAGTTGAACAAGAAGATTGACAGCCTGACGAGGACCCTTGCCAAGAAGGGCCGAAATATCGCTGATGAAAAATCATAGCTGACGTATCCGTTGTAAACATTGTTTGAATAAACCTTTGGTCTTGTTTTTCAACGCTGAGGGATAACCATGTGGTTAGAGATTGTGCCATTAGTTCAGAAAAATATTCTTCGTGGATAGGAACATACCATTTTGAAAAACTCGATGGGTTGACAAATGCAGCATTTAACCGTTAGCGAAGAAACAAAGCCGAAGTGTTGCTCTCGCAACACTTTAGTTGGCCAAGCCGAACAAAGGTTGCTGCAACACTTCACGTTGCCCAGGCAGTGTAGGTCTAGTTACTCTTCAACTTCTAGGCTGTGCTTCCAACAAATAACCCACGACTTTTGCTGTTTTAAGCCTTTTCCGAGACCCGTTGACTTGTAGCGAAGACACGGACAAAAATTACATAACCGGTTTTCCTGATGGAAAAACTTCTCGCAACCGACAACCGTTGACAGCGTGCTACACATCTAAGGTAGCAAGACACAGCAAGTGAGAAAACCAGCATGGTTTTGTTTGAGGGGCTAGAATGTACCGTACAAAGTTGGGGTGTCCGAGTTTAGAAATATATGGACTGATTATTGGAAGTAAGTTTCGTTAGTATTATAGGTAAGACAGGTCCTTCAGGAACAGCTGTTTCTCCGATCTGACCACCGTGGGGTGAGTGGAGGAGGGGGAATCTAGAATCTTCAGGTATGCCCAGCTTTTGAACGAGTGATCGGATCTTAATGAAACTTTATATTCGGAAAGAACTCTTGTCTCAGATGTCCCATTTCAAGTTCGGACAGGATCCGATCAATGTGGGGGAGTCGGGGGGGGGGGATTTTGTGACACGCTTCGAATATAGCGATTGGGATAACACTTGGTGGGAAGAACAACCGTAAGCCCTAGATACATCAGTGACAGAACCGGCCCGGATTCGGTCACTCTGGGGGAGTTGGAGGGGGATATAGAATTCCGGTGGCCGCAATTTAATATAGGCTACTTTCAGATGTGCTAGGACGACAAAACTTGGCTTGAACATTAGAGACTTGACAGATTGGCTTAGAAATTGTCACTTCCCAGGTCCGACCATCCCTTAAAGTACTCATCTTAACCGCTCTGATTTCCAAGAGTTATAATATTCAGTATATACCCAACAATTGCGAAATCATAACAGAAAATGTCACAAGTGTAGCGAAGTGTTATTTGTTATTGAAATAAATGACGTCATAGATATGTAATTATTGATGCTAGTAAGACCATCCGCCTTACATGAGGGGAGGGGGGAGGAGGGGGGGGGGTGGCCAGAACATGCCCTCAACATCCTAACCACAGGCAGTTACGGTTCGGACCTAGAAATGGGTCAATTAGCTCATCAGCTCTTACGATCCATCAAGTCTCATTAAAGCCAAGCATTTTCCGGAAATGTCTTTCCCACTGTAAAACCTCCCGCGAATGAGTTTTTATCAATTCCACACGCATTCTGGTGATCTACTTGTGATAGTTTTGGCACTTCTGTGAAACTGGATACTAGATATTCCAGTTTCTCCCTTACTTGATTAAAGCTCTGTTCTAAGGCCAAGTATCAGGCTGGAGAATTAACACATATTTTCGTGCCGTTGAAAAACGGTAAGTATTGTCTTGTAAAAGTTTGATCAGAATCGATTAGAGTAGGGGCAGATAGGGGCACGAAAACGCTAAACAAACACAAATGGGGATATCATAGACATTTTTCGGGTGGTTCCCAAAATCATCACGATCTTTTTGCCCACTCTCACAACTCCCACGACTCAAAATGCCATAATTCGGGGTGAAATCAAAATCGTCGAAAATGTCAACGGTCCAAAATTCCGACAGTTTAAAATGCTCTCAGGGAAGGCTAAAATTGTCACGGTTCAAAGTGCCGACGACTAACTGTCGGTATGGGAGGTCAAAGTGATCTGGGACAACGGTCAGCGAGATTAAAAGGGACAGGATTACTACGGAAAATTTTGAAAGGATTATTTTATAGTTCATCAAACTAGAATGATTTGCGCGAAAGTACGAGGAAATGGCGATCTAAACCTTGCACCCTGAAGGTAAGAATTGTTAAAAATAACAGTTTTGAGATCGCTGTTTATTTTCAGAATTCGAAATTACATTGTAATTGAACAGTTTCAATGCATGATTATCGCCATCCTGATACTCGGCCCGTTCATTTCGTTTCACATTCATCACTAGCTCCTTTACCACGGCATGGACACCTTAAATTAAACTGTACAGTCGAACCGTGGGTAATATGAGTCGTAGGCATTTTGAAGTGGGCATTTTGAGTCGTGGGCATTGTGATCGTCATTATGAGTTTTTCGTGCTAGACCGATTCAGCTAAAATCAGGCTTCCGATTCATCCGACAAGGGTCATGTGTAAGGAAGCATAACATGGATCAGTATATCCCTTGAGCTTCAGTGTTCCAGCTGTAATGGTTTCATAAATATTCTCCTCTGGGTTCCCGTCGGAACCTTTGGTATTCCTGCCGACCAAAGGTTTCGCCGACTTTGGGTCACGTCTGCCGAACAAAGGTATTGCGGAGCACCAATCAAAATTTACTCTATTGAGAATTGAATGATCGTGGGGCATCATAATTTCCTTTAACCGACCAAATAATCCCAATGTGTAGCCTACCGCTCTCGGTACATGTTGTACCTAAAAGTATGGTAGCTCATTGATATTTTACTCTCCATTTCCTCTTTCTTATCAGCACAGAGGTCTTATATCATGCATCTCATCATTCTGGCTCAAGCTGTATTGACTAGTTTTCACCCTTATATACATCGGACGGTATCGTATCCATCTTAATTACTCCCCTGTGGCTCAGTCGCTTTCGTCTACCGCGTTCAATCAAAAGAGCCGCGCTGGATCAAAGGTCATTTTTGAAAATTGGGCGAATCGAGAGATATTTTGGGTCTTTGACGGGTAGGCGAACTTACAGAAAAAGTGGGGCTTGTGACGGATTTTTTTGGCGAATCGACTGATTTTTTGGGTCTTGTGACGGGTAGCTGAACTGTCGGAAAAAGTGGGAGTTGTGACGGATTTGTTGGGCCTTATGACGGGTGAGCGAATCGACGGATCATAGAATTGGGTGAATCGACGCTCAAGCAACAGGACGTTGGGTGAATCGACGTTGGGCGAATTGACGGGTGGGTGAATCGGCGGGTGGACGAATCGACGGTTGGTTCAATCGACGGATTTTTGGATTGGGTGAATCGACAGGTGGCGGTAGTGACGGCGACCCCTTTAAAGTTAGAAATTTGGTTATGGAAATTAAAGCGATTGAACATTTCAAATTAAGTGCGATGTGCATGGACCGGACCATCCATGTCTGGACCAAATTGCGACTTTACTCCGTTAGTTGCTGCAGTTCCCTGGGATCTATGACTATGGAAGCCCCGAATGGAGGTTCTGGGTGGCACAGCCCCCCAGGCGCCACACTTACGACACCCCACTGTCGGCACAACACCGCTTCTCCCCCCCCCCCCCCAACAGAGAAGAGCTAGCTACGCCCCTGGTGAAAACAGTCGGTCAAAAATGACCAGCCAGACGGTAAATACATTGCCCTCCCCCCCCCCCCCAACATGTTGGCTAGTGAAGCCTCTGGTTTTGTCCCCCAGAGTTTGTATGTGTCAGACAGAAAATTCGACCGCCATCTAGCAGAATACATCTTTTGCGAAAATGGTTCGGATAGGTATTCAAAGGTCTCTCAGATTACAGCAATTAAGGGTTTGTAGTTGTGGCAACTTTCCGTGTGTTTGTATCATAAAATGGTTGCTATGAACGCAATATTCATTGACGTAAATTATTAAGCTTGACAAACGGGTCGTAAATTTTTTTTGAATGTTTGAAGGTATGTGTCATTGTTCCTTTTTTCCTAGATTAATGAAATGTTATTTGCCCAGGGTTTGCGAAGTTCCGTTTAGCATGCATGATAGGTGGCTTCAAGAAATGATTGGAATGGTTTGATAAGGATTTCTTAGATAAGTCATTTTGTGTGGCATGTATGCTCAGTATTGGAACGGATGTCGTCACCGTGTGAACATGAACATCTTGGGTGTGATTTTGATTGTTCTGTGCGCCTTTCAGTTTGCAGTTAGCTTGACCTTACCCGAAAATGGAAACGGGTATGAGAATCTGCTCATTGCCATAAACGGAAAGTATAAACCGGCTGATGAGGCTGTCTTCATTGGGAAATTGAAGGTGAGATAACGTTAGCATCCTATGAACAAGAGCTACGAGCTCATATGGCACTTGTTACGAGTAGGCACGGCTCGGTTATGTCAATGATATATCTAGTGTTTGCTAGGTGTCTTCCCACCAAGTTTCATCTCGATCCCTCCACTCATAGCGTTTTCCAATTTTTCCGGTTCTCCCCTCCAGCTCCCCCCAAAAGTCACCGGATCCGGTCCGGATTTTAAGTGGGTCATGTGAGGCATGAGGTCGTTCCAAATATCAAGTTTCATCGAGATCCGGTAACCCGTTAAAAAGTTATAAATACCTCAAGATTCCGGATTCCCCTCCCTCCACTCCCCCGACAGTGCCCGAATCTGCTCGGTCATACATCAATGATGTATCTAGTGTTTACTAGGTGTCTTCCCACCAAGCTTCATCTCGACCCCTCCACTCATACCGTTTCCCATGATTTCCGGTTGCCTCCTCCAGCTCCCCCCAAAAGTCACCGGATCTGGTCCGGATTTTAAGTGGGTCGTCTGAGGCATGAGGTCTTTCCAAATATCAAGTTCCATCGAGATCCGATCACCCGTTCAAAAGTTATAAATACCTCAAGATTCCGGATTCCCCCTCCCTCCGCTCCCCCCACAGTACCAGAATCGGCTCGGTTATGTCAATGATGTATCTAGAGTTTGCTAGGTGTCTTCCCACCAAGTTTCATCTCGATCCCTCCACTCATAGCGTTTCCCAAGATTTCCGGTTGCCCCCTCCATCTCCCCCAAAAGTCACCGGATCCGGTCCGGATTTTAAGTACGTCGTCTGAGGCATGAGGTCTTTCCAAATATCAAGTTCCATCGAGATCGGATCACCCGTTCAAAAGTTATAAATACCTCAAGGTTCCGGATTCCCCCTCCCTCCACTCCCCCCCCCCCCAGTGCCCGAATCGGCTCGGTCATGTCAATGATGTATCTAGTGTTTCCTAGGTGTCTTCCCACCAAGTTTCATCTCGATCCCTCCACTCATAGCGTTTCCCAAGATTTCCGGTTGCCCCCTCCAGCTCCCCCCCAAAAGTCACCGGATCCGGTCCGGATTTTAAGTGGGTCGTCTGAGGCATGAGGTCGTTCTAAATATCAAGTTTCATCGAGATCCGATCACCCGTTCAAAAGTTATAAATACCTCAAGATTCCGGATTCCCCCTCCCTCCACTCCCCCCACAGTACCAGAATCGGCTCGGTTATGTCAATGATGTATCTAGTGTTTGCTAGGTGTCTTCCCACCAAGTTTCATCTCGATCCCTCCACTCATAGCGTTTCCCAAGATTTCCGGTTGCCCCCTCCAGCTCCCCCCAAAAGTCACCGGATCCGGTCCGGATTTTAAGTACGTCGTCTGAGGCATGAGGTCTTTCCAAATATCAAGTTCCATCGAGATCCGATCACCCGTTCAAAAGTTATAAATACCTCAAGGTTCCGGATTCCCCCTCCCTCCACTCCCCCCCCCCCCCCCCACAGTGCCCGAATCGGCTCGGTTATGTCAATGATGTATCTAGTGTTTGCTAGGTGTCTTCCCACCAAGTTTCATCTCGATCCCTCCACTCATAGCGTTTCCCAAGATTTCCGGTTGCCCCCTCCAGCTCCCCCCAAAAGTCACCGGATCCGGTCCGGATTTTAATTGGGTCGTCTGAGGCATGAGGTCTTTCCAAATATCAAGTTCCATCGAGATCCGATCACCCGTTCAAAAGTTATAAATACCTCAAGATTCCGGATTCCCCCTCCCTCCGCTCCCCCCACAGTACCAGAATCGGCTCGGTTATGTCAATGATGTATCTAGAGTTTGCTAGGTCTCTTCCCACCAAGTTTCATCTCGATCCCTCCACTCATAGCGTTTCCCAAGATTTCCGGTTGCCCCCTCCAGCTCCCCCCAAAAGTCACCGGATCCGGTCCGGATTTTAAGTACGTCGTCTGAGGCATGAGGTCTTTCCAAATATCAAGTTCCATCGAGATCGGATCACCCGTTCAAAAGTTATAAATACCTCAAGGTTCCGGATTCCCCCTCCCTCCACTCCCCCCCACAGTGCCCGAATCGGCTCGGTCATGTCAATGATGTATCTAGTGTTTGCTAGGTGTCTTCCCACCAAGTTTCATCTCGATCCCTCCACTCATAGCGTTTCCCAAGATTTCCGGTTGCCCCCTCCAGCTCCCCCCAAAAGTCACCGGATCCGGTCCGGATTTTAAGTGGGTCGTCTGAGGCATGAGGTCGTTCCAAATATCAAGTTTTATCGAGATCCGATCACCCGTTCAAAAGTTATAAATACCTCAAGATTCCGGATTCCCCCTCCCTCCACTCCCCCCACAGTACCAGAATCGGCTCGGTTATGTCAATGATGTATCTAGTGTTTGCTAGGTGTCTTCCCACCAAGTTTCATCTCGATCCCTCCACTCATAGCGTTTCCCAAGATTTCCGGTTGCCCCCTCCAGCTCCCCCCAAAAGTCACCGGATCCGGTCCGGATTTGAATTGGGTCGTCTGAGGCATGAGGGCGTTCCAAATATCAAGTTTCATCGAGATCCGATCACCCGTTCAAAAGTTAAAAATACCTCAAGATTCCGGATTCCCCCTCCCTCCACTCCCCCCACGGTGCTCGGATCGGGGAAGTGACTATTTCCAACTTAATCATTTGGGGTCCTTGATATGCTTGCCAAGTTTTATCGTCCTAGCTTATCTGGAAGTGCCCGAACTAGCAAAACCTGGACAGACCGACAGACCGACAGACCGACAGACCGACAGACCGACGGACGGACAGAAATTGCAATCGCTATATGGCACTTGGCCGAAGGGCAAGTGCCATAAAAACGGACTGCGCTGAAAAAAAGTGCTGTAAGGAAAACAAGGAAGGGCAGGATCCCTGTTCTGGTGACCTTCCTTAACAACAGGAGCCCTGTTCTGAGGTAGAAGACTGGCTGGTCATTTTACCGACTGTTTTTGCAGATAAAAACGACTATTATTGAGAAAAACGACTGTGTTGACGAAAAATCGGCTGATTTTAAGAAAAACTACTATTTTTAAGACTCGGCTATTTTTTACCGTCTGGCCGACACCATTGGGGGGGGGGAGTCCCCCTAGTCACGACGCCCCTGCTTCCTACCCCAAGGCTACACCGCACTTTTTTGCCTAGCTATCCACTTGGCACCATAGGTCGAATAACTGACTGACAGTAAGCCAGTGCTAGGGCCTGTCGCTGAAACCTATTACGGACTCCTTCCTTTATAAGATTAGCAGGGCTATAAGATTAATCTCCTGCTCTGCCAAGGAACTAGGGGTATATAGATTAGCCAAAAGGGTGATGACGTTCTAGGTTTCTGAGTTTCAAGTTGCACATGTTTCATGTCAGAAAAATCTCCGTAGTGACTCATTCCTCAAAAGAGCCGGCGAGAGATAAAGAGGGCCGTAAAATGTTCACAGAAGCTGCAAAGGTGTGTTGCAGAGTGTAGTTAATGAGTGGGGGGGCGGGCTCTTTAAAGTTCGGATACCGCAAATTTGGAATCAGTCATCGAAATTTTTCAATGAGAATGTAAGTTCCTTAATTCACTGAAACTTTTCTTGATGCCGAAAGGGTCGTAGTCTGCCACTTACTTACTCTTTTTCTCTAGAGCTACATTAGTGCTGCGTCGAAACGTTTGTTCGAAGCGAACAGTTTATACTTGAAGTCTGTCAAGATTCTGCTGCCTAACACATGGTCCCTTACAGCAGATACCCGCGCTGTTGAGTAAGTTAAACCTGAACTGTTTTTCGGATGCTTCTGCGAATTTTAAGTCTGGCTCCGTAAACGTGACTCAGGTGGGAACACCTCATCTTCGATACGAGTCCTGATCTTCTTTTCAGTTGTGCTCGAGTCGTGACTTAATATCTGAACAGGACTGACAAATTGGTTTCTACCAAAATTTTCGATTCTTTCAGGATTCCGTCCAACAGCAGCAGGGATCATTCCCGAAACTTTGTTAGTAAAACACACCTATAGTGCCGGTCCGCTCACAGCTGGTAAATACCAATCGCTACCAATCGTGAGACGTCGGAATCGGAATTAATTTGTTGTTTTGTGAGTATGTCCGTGTCACAGGCGAAATATAGTCCCTCGGGTCTAAGACCCGACAGGCAGAAGAGAAAGGGGAAAAGGGACAGCAGGTTTTCCAGCCAAACATGAGGCCTACTACGAAGCGGGTTCCTGCTTTTATTGTGAGAGACTCCAATTCATCCGGTTCCCTCCGTTTTTCGCTGACGGAGTAAACGCTACCGACAGATCGATGTACGGTAAAAACACAAATGTTAAGTTGCTAATTGGTTTTAACATCGGTAAGTCTCGTCAATCATTTATTAGCATATAATTTTCGTTTTGCCAGAAACAGTGTTTTCCGCGATTGAAATCTTTATGCATCATCGTAGGCTATTATCTTTACGACTCGTTGTAAATCTCGTTTACTTTCAACACTCTTTCTTATCTGACAAGAAACATCGACTCCGAGTTTGCTTTACAGCTTTACGCAGAGAGATTTGACTTTTTATTAGTTCAATCTGGCTTAGTGAAAAACAACCGCAGATACTTTACCACGTAGGTACTCTGTTGGCTGCATATCCACTTTCTTTTGCAGGGTGGAGGCGGTGAATTTGGCCCACGAGTGCGAAGCGCGAGGTCAAATTTGTTTGGGGTCGGTTGCTTTTTCCTTCCAGGTACCCTGAATCTATACATTCCAATTTCCAACCTCATCGTGGGAATTTGTAAATATTTACATAAAGCATTCTAACTTCGAACAGAATGTTTAGCTTAGTTTGATTAAGGTGGAATGGTTTATTTATATTGTGTGGCCGTTCGGCCGAATCGGACGGCCACACAACCGAATACAGATTCAGGCGATTACCCACCGCCTGCGTATAAAGTACCGAGGGGCAGGATCCATGTTCTCGCATGCCGTCTTTTCTTCTCTGGAGTTCTCGGACATGCCCGCGTAAAAATATGGAGGCCAGGACCCATGGATTGACAGTGTTCCTCTCGGACCGACCTACGGAAGACGGGAGGGGAGGGGGGAATAGATGGGCCATGTGGGGACAACAAATTATCTTTGCTCCAAATTGAAAGAGTATTTATGCGTTCAGTCAATTTAGGAACGTCAAGTTTACTGAGAGCCTCTTCATAGGAAATATTATGATCGCCCAGAATGATTCTCACTGCTCTCTTTTCGACACATAGTAGAACAGTAAGATTGCATCCAGTTTCTTCGTGATATAGTGGTTAAACATTGTTTTGTGATGCAACACGTACAGTCATTGGGAAAACGGAGCAAATATTGGGGAATAAGTTAGGACGTACTGAGAGTTTGTTACATCTGATGCCTGAATGCCGGGAGCCAGATGACCTGCGGATAGAGATTTTTGGGAATGTAATTACAGTAAATTATGAAGTGTGGACGATGAAGGTTACTGGAAGCAGGGGCGTCGCAAGGGGGGGGGGGGGGGGGTGCAGCACCCCCCCACCTTTTTCAGATTCGGTAAAATTTTGGGCCGGAGGCCCAAAATTTTACTAAAATTGTTCGGTATTTTTTCGATAGCAGAACTGTTCGATACATTTACGGGGATTCGGTAGTTATATAGAATCCTAAATAGGCTATCTGTGCAAATCTCTTCGGTATAATCATCGGGATTCGGTATATTTGCCGGGATTCGGTAGTTATCTCGAATTTGGTGAGAGAACTTACTGAAATCATTTGGTAATTTTTCGATGCCGGAACTATTTGGTATATTTATGCAGATTCCGTAGTTACACAGAACCCCGAATAAGCTATTGGTTCAAAATTATTCGATATCATGATTAGGATTCGGTAATTTATTCAGTATAATTTCCAGGATTAGGAAGTTAACCACGAATACTGACTTTGTTCCAGTTTCGACGAAAGTATACCGAATATGAATATTGTTCGGTAGTCTTTCGATACCGAAACAATTCGGTATAGTAACCGGGATACGCTAGTTATACAGAATCCCGAACATGCTATCGGCCTAAACTTATTCGGTATATTAAGTGAAAATTGGTAATTTATTCGTTATAATTGCCAGGATTCGGAAGTTACCACGAACCTCGAAACTCAGAAGAGGTCGAGTGAAGCACTGGTCGCAGACAAAAGGGATGATCTATGATATCATCGATAGTCCTTACTTTTATTTTGGATTGCAAAAAGAATATCTATTCATAAATATTTCGAAAATTCCGCCTGCAGAGCTTTTCGTAATATTCTCTATTTTGTGTAACGTCGCGTCATTTGGAGGGGGTTTCAAGCCAGTTTCAGGATTGAGATTTCGAAACGTTAAAAGCTTGAATTTGGATGGAAATTAAGATTAAAATTAAAAGCAACAACAAATTTCGCCTGCGGCGCTCACTTTATGTGATTATGGGTAGTATATTGACTAGACTACAGTTACAGATACTGCCGGAACGTCGCTCCATCCGGTTTCTGGATTTTCTTGGAGTCTCGGCGTTTAATCAACGGTAAATGATAGAATTTGTAAGAGAAGCAGTTAGTTTTAGCCTACAGCAAAAAATCTAATTTCGAAAATTTTCGCCTGCGGCGCTCCATTTAATTTTCTATTGGCGAGAGATGAAGTTGTTACTGCAATCACGCCCAGCAGTATATTCTCCATGTGGCCTTCGCCAGAACGCTGCCTAATAGTTGGCTTATCGTCTTTCATGCTGCCCTTTATTGTTACTCTTCCTCCGTAGTCGTCTCTGTTCCATATTTTAAAGCTCAAATTCTTAGTTCTAGGATTCGGTAAAATTTTTGAAACATTCGGTAAAATTTTTGCTCTGCACCCCTCCCCCCCCCCACCACCGAAAATGCACTTGCGACGCCCCTGACTGGAAGTAAGTGTTTTCAAGATTTGAAGAGGCTGGTAAGGTTTAGCAGCTTTAGCCCACAGAGAGAATTTCCTTTAGTTTATTGTCATTATTTCTTGCAAGTGTTTTATTATTGTTACCATGTTTGCCATAGCCTCTGGCTTTTTGTGCAATAAATTCTGTTCTATAGCAGACTAAGTTAATAGGTATACGGGAGCGAATGTATATAAAGTTTGTTCTTGGCTGGGGTCGGCTTGCCGAATGTCAAGCAAAGCATGATAGGGGTGAAGGTGTCCGGAAGTGAGTTCGCTTCTGAGCGGTCTTCATGACCTCTAGTGTGTTGCGAAGGTTATGAATTTAGACTCATTGGATCGCTCTTTCTAGCGAGTCATTTGCGAATGCCGACGTGAGGGTTTTCCCTTTTGACAACACTGGATATATCGCACCGTTCACTCACAGATCCAAATACTGTGGAGCACAAGGAGAATACATCTACCTGAGTCCAGAGTATATCGACACTTTCGAGACTCAGACTAAAGCAGGTGGGTACAAGCAGCAGATAAACTATCATGTGAAACGTTTTTCTTCACCTGTACTTGAAAGCAACCAATCATTAATGCGATTTGTGGCTTGTGATATAATAATAATCTTATTTATTAACCTTCCGTACAAATAATGGTCAGAGGAGTTGGTAAGGAAACAAAGGAAAAAGAAAAAAGAAGAAGAAAAGAAATCACACAACGTTACGAGACAAAATTAGGCTGCGATAACTAAAGATAACCAAAACAAGAACAAACTTGAATCACATGACTACACCAGGCTAACCAGTGGAAAATCGTGCAGTTTTCTACTTCGATTGATCAAACGACTGGTTAGCTCATTCATGTTTTCACTTATTTCAAAAATACGGTACCTTTGTGTAAGAGTTTCGGAACCATATGGGAATTCCCAGTAAATATTTGCAGTACCGGAAAAAATTAGAATGGACCTGTTTACGCTCAGTTTTATTCAATGAAAAACTTCAATACCAGTATCCTCGGACGGAGGTATACAAATTCAGAAAGTATGTGAAACGAATAACAATAACCCCTCGTGAACATTTATGTTCACAGGTATTAGCTCATTTAATCTATCCAGTTTTGTCGAGACTAGTATTCTATCCTATATAGTGCTATATTGGTCGAATTGTAAATGATGTGTTCAAATTGATGTTTGATAGTACTAAGGTTCCGACCTTTTGATTGTAAATGTGTTGGTTTTCATTTGGATGTAAATTTCAGTTTTAAGAGGCACTGTGAAATTTGTCATCGAAAATCGCAAGATGAAGTATTTGTGAGATCCCAAAACGTAAGTAGAGGGTTACCTATGACATCGCAAAAGTTGTCCGTCTGTCTGTGAGCAAGATAACTCTCGAAGGCAATGAGATATTTTGACGCAACTTGGTGTGAGGTTTCTTTGGGTCAAGGGTAAGTTTAAGTTCGTGGAAATCCGGCGGAAACCGGGCAGAAAATTTGTCGTCCAGTTCTCGGCTATAGCAGTCCCTACCCCTTTATTCACAAACTAGTATAGCTCTGCGCGTGGATGCCGGCATTAATTTGTTTATTCTGTGTGATGTCGGAGAGATCTAGTGTAATCGAAGGGGTTGATATATAATGTTCTGACGAGGAAATGTCAAGCGAGGATGTTGGTCAATGAGGATTCACTGGTAAAGTACAGGTTAAGTTCGTAGATGGGTCCTTTAGTCCTGTCTTTAGTCTATTAGAGGATGGGTTTGGAATTTACGGTAAAAATATGTACGTTTTACAAGCTAATAAGGTATTCATTAAGGGGGTAAGGAGGTCCGCTGAATCCGTATGTGAACTTAGATTTCTTGCTGGACAAATGGTTCATCACGAATTCGGCTGAAACTGGGAATTTGGTTGAAGCTCAAAGTTGATTCTGAAATCGATTAGGGATTCGGTATTGGGGAAAGGAGACATGCTGAGTCCATTTTTGAACTTTATTTTAACAGTAAAATATATTAAAGGAATCTGACTGAATGGCGAAGACATGACCCAATTTTTTTAAACACTTGTTAGCTTTTTGGGATCCCATCGAAACCTTTGGTGTTGTTTACCTTTGAGTGCTGCGAAAAATATTTATTATGCCCCATTCTCTTATAACGTATGGATGTTCTGTTTAAAAAAGAAATGAGAAGCTTAAGACGAGAATTGTGCGTCTTCGTTTGTAATAGGGGATTAAAAGCTGTGCACTCCCGCACAGGATACGGTTGTGTCCTTCTTGGGAGCGTCATGTTTGTTGTTCCGTTAAAGAAGTGTTGAAATGAAATGAAATGAAATTGAAAAATCCTGCTGTTGCGTCAGCCTCGCTGCTGTATAAGATTGGGCATACAAGAAGGGAAGCCGAGCTCTCGGATAAATCCAAGGACTCCGATACTAATCGCTTTTCCGTCGGTCTGTCTGTACGGTGATCGCGAGTTAGAGTACTTTAAGATGTGCTAGGCCGATGAAACTTGGCAGGCGTTTCATGGGCCCGACCAAATTGACGTGGAAATAGTCACTTTCCCGAGCTGACCATCGTGGTGGTAGGGGCGGGAGGGGGAATGCAGAATGCTTGAGACATGCTTAACTTTCGAATGTGTGATCTTGAAGACAGTTGGTAATTGGATAGACATTCTGTCTACGATGTCCCACTTCAAGTTCGGACCGAATCCAGCAACTACGAGGGGAGTTGGAGGGGGCAGCAAAAATCTCGTGACGGGAGGCATCGGGATAAAACTTTGTGGGAAGAACGAGCACAAACCCTACATATTCCATTGACAGAATCAGACTGGAGTCGGGCACTGTGGGGGGAGTTGAAGGGAGGGGGCCCGGTATTTCTGTGATCGCGAGGAAATCCACTTGAGATGTCCTAAGACGATGGATGACTCGTCAGGTATACCGGGAACCCTACCAGGTTGACTTGGGAAAAGTCATTTCCCCTATCTGCCTATCTGCTAGAGGGAGGGGTAATCCGGAATATTTTGGCTTGCATAACCTTCGAATGGTAAATGGATGAACAAAACTTGATAGCTGGCAAGAGCCTAAGTTTCATTTCAAGTCCGCAGCGGATCCTATAACTGTAGGTGGAGTGGGGGGGGGGGGGGGGCACTGGAAATATTGTCACACGCTTAAAATAAAGGGATCGGGATGAAACTTGGTGGGAAAAACAAGCATAAGCCCTAGAAACATCGTATACAGAACCGGACTGGGTCCGGGCGGAGGGGTGAGGTGGTCCGTAATTTGGGTGATCGCGTAATCGTGATTTCGGATAATTGTAAATGGGCATTTCCCGGATCTTAGTATCCAGGGGGGGGGGGGGTGAAGGGATCCGGAATCTTGTGACTCGCATAACTTCCGAACCTAGTATACGATCTGAATGAAATTTTTATAACAGACGAGATTACATTTCCCAGGGCGCGAAATGTTCATGTTCGCTAAGGCTCAATTGTGCCTCAAGGTATTGCTTATTCGACTATCATATTCGATTCTTTGATTCGGAGGTGGGTATGGGAAGAGCCATACGACCTTGGCGGCGCGAACCTTATAGCTGGTGTGCATGTACACACACCCTTGCAAGTGCCTTATGAGCTTACAGCTCTTGTTCATTTATGTTTCAGACTTTGCGTTTGTTCACGAGTTCGCAATCTACCGTTATGGCCTTTTTGAAGAGTATGGAAGAGGAAGAGATGGGACCCGCAGCGAAACTAGATTTCCATACATAGACACCAAGAATGAAGCGCAATCGTCATCATGGAAAGTAACTGGATGTTCTGACGCCCCGATACCTGGCAAATTCGTCTTTTACGACACGTAAGCTCATATCCTCTTCTTTATAATAAGGATGATAATATAATTGCACCAAAAATGCTGTCGCCTCTTATGTATGGCAAGGTTTCATTGAGTGATACAGACAAGAGGAACATCTAATTTAAATTCTTCATAGAAACCTGGCTTCTTAATTCCTTAATCTGTGTCGTTCTTACCTACCTTTTGTTGTAACTGTTGTAAGCCATGGCTTCAGAGATCAAATCGACAATGTTTTCCAAAATGTTGCAAGCTACATTTATCAAATGTCTCAGGAACAGAAAAAAACTTTCTGTCTCAAGAACAAAAAAAAATGTCTGTCTCGAGAACGAAAAAAAACCTTTAATCTTTAGGCCAAGAAGGGCCCAAAAGTCCCAGAAAGAAAATTTTGTATCTCCGTATTGGTGCTCCGATTTGGCTAAAATTTAAACCATATGCACGGCACAGCTGCACTCACGTTACTGAGTGTTCATAACTCAAATTTCATGAAAAATATCGCTTATCACCTTTGGAAAAACACCGTCGAAATCCAATCATAACTCATAAGTAGCAACTACTTTCAACCAAGAAAGATAATAGACATGAATGAGGCCTACGAAATACTCGGAACTGTGAAATTTTAGTTTAAACTCTAAACACAAAAACAACTTTTTTTTCACTGAAGATTTATATTGCTCTTGCGTAGAATTTCAGAAAACCGGCGTCGTGTAACTTCAGAAAAGAGAGACAGGGCATGAGCAAAGGAGCTAGACACTCTGCAATCAACAACCTGAAGAGAGTGAATGTTTTGGGCAGTTGTGTTATGATCTTATGTATACCTCTCAAAATGTGACTACCTGCATTTTAACCCTTCGTCAAACCGTTTGAATACATCTAAAGCTTCTATCTCTCTTGGGTCGTTCGTCGTCACATCAACAGAATCTCTACGATGGCTTGGCATAACATTCAAATCCTCGTTGTCAAAATTTTGCTCTTCGGTTGTTCAAGAAGTTTCTGGGTCAATTCGTACCGCCTATGGGCGCATCGTCCCCAACCGGGGGCGCTATAATCGGAAAGCTTTGGGAAAATTGTACAGCACCTTCTGCGCTCCTTCTATACTATTTCGTCTGGTGTCACTCATGTTCTGCGAATGAAGGAGATCAAAAAGATGCGATCATGTTATTTTAAATATACAAAGCACCTGCTCCACTTGTCGAAATTATGCCATAACCATAATTTGACGGAGAAGTTCAAAATTTAAGATGCCAGTGTTACCCTTTTGGATATTTCTTCCTCGCTATAAAAAATCATTGACAACAGAACTCAACCAGCGCACGACCTTCTACACTGCTTCCTGGCCGACGATTAAAATTATGTGTCCTTTTGTGTATGTTTATGTGTTTAATTTATTTTCTATATTTACTCCGCTTTCTGAAAATGGCGGGTCAAAAATAAATTACTTACTTATTTACTATATGTACAACAGAATCGAAAGCATATTTAGCTTCAGGCAGAACCAGCACATTTTAGAGCCTTCAGTGAAGACGGGTATAAGGGCGTTCTTTAGGTGGAAGCATTGTAAGCAGTGGAGTGAAACACACAAATTATTTTAAGTTCAAGAAGTATTTCTGATTGTTTTTCAGTCCTTATATTACAAGTCCCTTGGCCCTACGATCCCAAGTCCCTCGCAGTATAGAATGAAATGTATTTAATCCACCGTTTAGACGAACTTGCATCGAGGGATCACCTATCCTCTATCCTGCTTGCATCCGGCGTTTTTCAGGGGTTTGTGGACTATATTCACAAGCCTTTGGCGGGTAGTCCATCCTTCGTGTAAACGGAAAGTCGCGGGGTCAGTGTATACCCGAGGAGCTTTTTCTACCCTCCAGTCCAGTGCTAACATCTCAAGGGTGCCCCCTCATTTTTCGAATTAATTATTTAGGTTGCTTTGGTTACCTCCATGAAGCTTTTCCATTAGGCACTTTTATTTGGGACTCATCGAGGCTCTGACATCCAACTCCTGCCCTTCTTAAAAGACCCGAGCTACACATACTACTGATTATCCATTACGCCCGTAGCCGTTGCATCCGTCCATGAGACTACCAAATACCTGTGGAACGTTTATCCACCGTAACGGCGCTAGACTGATTCTTCGACTTCCATTCTCCTTGGTTGGCGCCTTTCGATACGGATCAGATCGGAAGCTTATCATATCTTAAGATCGCATGGTTGGAAATACCGGTTATGCAACTTTCTCCTTGTTTCCTGTCAGAGCCAAGAAGGATGCGCGATATATAATGTAAATAATATAATTTTAAGTTAAAATTGGAAAACATGAAATATTTTACAAATTTTGGTAGATAGACGGTCTAGTTCTTTATATTCTTTCACGATCATTAATGTCATTCATGTCTTCCTTTAGCGACCCATTCACCGATTCTCTCGTAGAATTCAATTGTACCAAGAGTGAGGTTGACTATGGAGCTTGCAAGTTCATAGCCGATACTACCGGCCAGACTGCCAAGACTTCCCTTCTACATGCACCATACATAAGTACTGTAAGTAAATAATATATTTTTATTTGTCTAGCTTCCTCGTGGGTCAACGTTCGGACGTTCTTGACACTGGAGTTCCTTTCTGGAAAAAGTTGACATCTTTTCAACTTGATGATGAAAGTGCTGAAAATCCGGCAAGGAAATCAGGATCTTGTGTGTGTTCGCACTATAAGGCTTGATATTTTGCAACTTCGCTGTGTGGCTTTTGAAACTACATATAAAAGCAGTGAAACTTGAACTGAATTATCTCTTAGTCGTGAGGGCGAGGACTCGATTTTTTGCAACTTAGTCCTTACACGAACTAAGTTTTATCAGAGAGTTTTATTCTTTCGAAATTTCCTGTTTACATAAAAGCATGATCGTATCACTTACCTTTACCCAGTAATATAAACAAACAATCTTTTCTGATAAAACAGCTAGACTAAGACTTTTATTAGAACTGACGAATTTACGATTTTCGCCGGATTCTGGGAATCCGGCTGATCTGGCGACTCCGTAGGGAAACGAAGCAGAAAGATCGATTTTTATTTGTCGTCTTATTCGAAACAACCGGTAAAGACTTACCACGGTTCCTACCGAATTTTTGGTTTTCTTTCCCGGCACAGCTCTTGCGCTCGTCGTCGTGACTCATTCTTGTTTTCCGACTGTCGATCAGAGCAAAATAACTCTAAAGAGTAATGCGCGAACTTACACAGTCAAATCGCAGCAACACTAGCTCCACTACCGGATACGAATATCCCTACCGAAACTCAACCAATCACAGAGCAGAATGATTTTGCTCTGACCAATCGTTAACGAGCTCTGGCTAGAATCTACGTCCGCCACTGCGCGCAGCGAACAAAGCGACGGAGGCCCATTTTTGCTGCATGAGAAGGATAGGTCTTCGCATTACTCTTTAGAGTTATTTTGCTCTTCTGTCGATGTCGGATTGACAAGTCAGTGTAGTGTAATTTGATTTGTTTGGTCGTCGGCATCAGTCGGCATGGTCACGTGTCAGTTGTAGAAATGAATGGTTAAGGTGTTGGTTAGGGATTTAAAACACGCTTACTGGATCCAGTGAAGACATAATTTTGCAAGACCCGATAGTCTAAATACTCCTCTTTGGGACCCATCGAAACCATCCGTTCGCCTTACGTAACTTAACGTCATGAAAGCCGGAAAGATGGTACTGGTGCTTAAGTAGTGTGCCCATGTCGAGTCTTTCTGTGCTTTTCGCTACGATAGGTAGTGGTTTGGTCTGTTGGTAGGTTTGGTGCGGAATTTACCTGTTTAAATAGGTACACACATGTAACTCGACAAAAACATTGTTCCTAGATGAAAGTTGAGATACAAATGGTCTATGAAACTAGCTGAAAAACTCCAGTTCAGTCGAAAGAGCCGAACTCCAGTTCAGCCGAAGAGTGTGTAGTGTGTACCTTGGTAGTGTGTAGTGTGTGCCTGAAAAGAAAGTGAGCGAGAAATCTGCAGTTTTTGGCGTCTAACAATAATTGGGATCTTTTTGCAGGTTTCCCAGTTCTGCGACAGCCAGAGCCACGACAGGACATCGGGAAATCGACAGAATTATTTCTGCGGGGAGCGAAGTGCTTGGGAGGTTATGAAGATGCATCCAGACTTCCAAAACTGGCAGAACTCGACTGTTACTCCACCTGATCCAACCTTTACCACTGTAAAGGCAGCTTTTGGAGTTCCAGCTATTTATTTCTTGATTGACACTTCATCCGGAAACAATGCAGCAACCGTGAGTCACATTTTCAGTTTTATGTTGACGACCTGCCTATTTTTATGGCACTTGCCTGTCGGCCAAGTGCCATATAGCGATCGCAGTTTCTGTCCGTCCGTCTGTCTGTCGGTCGTTCAGTCCATCGGTCTGTCGGTCGTTCATTCCGTCGGTCTGTCCAGGTTTTGCTAGTTTGGGCACTTCCGAGTAAGCTAGGACGATAAAACTTGGCAGGCATATCAGGAACCCAAAAAGATTAAGTTGGAAGTAGTCACTTCCCCGATCCGAGCACCGTGGAGGGAGGGGGAATCCGGAATCTTGAAGTATTTATAACTTTCGAACGGGTGATGCGATCTTAATGAGACTTGATATTTGGAAAGACTTCGTGTCTCAGACAAATCCGAACCGGATCGGTGATTTTGGGGGGAGCTGGAGGGGTGGGGGGAGTCGGAAATCTTGGGAAACGCTTAGACTGGAGGGGTCGGGATGAAACATACACATGACATAAAAGGACCGGATTTGGGCACTGTGGGGGGAGTTGGGGGGGGGGGGATTCTGGTGATCCGTCGAGTTCGGTGCTTCCTGATGTAATAAGAAGATGAAACTCGGCAGAAATGTGAGAGATTCGAATAGACCGACTTGAGAATAGTCGTTTGCACGATCCGAACATCATGGGGGGAGTGGAGGGATGGGGAATCCGGAGTCTGGTGGCATTTATAACTTTTGAACGGGAGATCAGATTTGGGTGAAACTTGGCAGGTGGAAGTGTCTCAGATGTTCCATGTCAAGTCCGGACTGGATCCCGATATTCGGGGGGGGGGGGGTTGGAAGGGGAAACCGGAATTTTTGTGAAACGCTTAGTTTCTAGGGTTCGGGATGAAATTTGGTGAGAAGAACAGGCATAAGCATTAGATACGTTCTTGACAGAACCAGATCATGGCGGGGCTCTTTGAAGGGAGTTGGAGGGGTTTTCCCGGAATTCTGGTGATAGCGGGATAGGATAGTTCCAGATGTACTAAGGACGATAAAACTTGGCAGGCATATTAGTGACCCGACCAAATAGTCTTAAGGAACCGACACAATGCCCCAGGAAGACCCCAGTTCCTCGATTCGACTGTTTTTCGGGGAGTCGAGGGAGGGGGAATCCAGAAATTACTGACTTTCATAGGTTGCGAAAAATGGTGCGATTCATGTGAAACTTCATGGGTGATAAGAACTGATGACCTAGATATGCAAAGCATGTGTACGAACCGATGCGGCCATGGTTGGGGGAGTTGGGGGGGGGGGGGGGGCTCCGTAAACTTTGTGACATGCACAAAGTCCAAACTGATGGGCAGAAAGGAATACAACTTGGAGAGCCCAGGTCTATGCGACTAGATTTGTGATTCAGCGTGCGAACCAGATCCGACCAAGGTAGGAGGAGGATGAAGTGGGAATCGGAAATTTGCAGATATGCTCCGATTTGAGTTCAACTTGATGGACGAGAAGAGGAGATGTTAGAGATGCGAAGTGTATGTGTCCGAGTCGTATTAGGGGGGAGTTGGATGGGTGTCTCGGAAATGTTGTGGCTCGCATAGGGGTTGAACAAGTAAAGTGATTTGAATGAAACTTGGAAAGTAGAGAGATCTTATGCCTTAATTACATATCTTAGGGTCTGGACCGGATCCGAGAACGGTGGGGAGGGGTATCGGAATTCCCGGGAAAATGCTCAGATTTACTTTCTCGCTTCTCACACCACCTACTCGTAACAAGTGCCATATGAGCTCGTAGCTCTTGTTTTCTGCTGCAATAGTGATCCGAAGGCGGTTTTCGCGCTTTAGAAACTGTTACAGGTTTGCCAAAATTTCTTCCAGAAAGCTAGTGTGAAGCTTCGCAGAGAGTTGAAACTTTGGTCAAATAAAGTAAAAAATAAAGTAGGAAACATGACGTATTTCGATAAGAGTGTCTCCGCGCGAACAATATACCGGTTTACAACCCCTTACACAGGGATTGTTCGCGCCTAGGATCTTAGCTGTTCGTGGGTCTTAAAGTGACTCGGGAATTTCGCAAAGAGCTTCTTCTGTAAGCATCTGTGCCAGTAGAATAACTATGCTCATTCATTCTTTTTCGGAATTCCCGTAGTCTATTTTCAGTCATTAAAGCACGTATTTGCCACCTAATGGGTTGCACATGTAATCACTCTAATCTGGAAATTACAACAACGTTACGAGCGTGTTCCACCCTACTTATCGTAGTTACTACGCATGACGTCACGAATTCTGGCTTTTTGGCGTCAACGCTGGAACGATTTTTGGGATCCCAAAACCTAAGTGGAGGGATACCTATGACATCGCAAAAGTTGTCCGTCTGTCCGTCCGTCCGTCTGTCGTCCGTCCGTCTGTTCGTCTGTGCGTGCTATAACTATCGAAGAGAATGAGATATTTTGATGAGACTTGGTGTGAGTACTCTTTGGGTCAAGAGTAAGGTCGAGTTCGTAGATGGGCTCTGTAGCCCTACATTTAGGGGTGGGAGAGGAGGATTAAATTAAGGGGCGAATGAAATATTTTTAAACAGATGATGTGATAGTCGATTACAGGGTAAGAAGACGTGCTGAACACGATGGTGAAAACCATTTTGTCGTCGGACAAGTAGTTCGCTCGGAATCGGAAAATTTGTTAAACGTAAAAGTTTTATTTGAAGCTGATTAGATGTTCGATATACAGGTAAGAAGACATGCTGAACATGATGGTGAAAACCATTTTTTCGCAAGACAAGTACTTAGCCCGGAATCCGGCCAAAACCGGAAAGCCTTTTAAAAGTAAGTTTTATTTGAAGTTGATTAGATGTACAATTTAGTGGTAAGAAGACACGCTGGACACGATGGCGAAAACCAGTTTTTAGCCCGACAAGTAATTAGCTCCGAATCCGGCCAACACCGGAAAGTCTTTTAAAAGTAAAAGTTTTATTTGAAGTTGATTAGATGTTTGATTTAGGGGTAGATAGACATGCTGAACACGATGGTGAAAACCATTTTCTCGCAGGGCAAGAAGTTCGACTGGAATTCGGCCAAAACCGGAAAGTTTGTTAAAAGTAAAAGTTTTATCTGAAGTTGATAAGATGTTCGGTTTAGGGGTAACAAGACATGCTGAACACTTATTTGAAGTGTGTTTTCTACCCGGCCAACTTGTTGGCCCGGAATCAGGCCGAAACCGGTAAATTTGTTAAAATCAAAAGTTTTATTTGAAGTTGATTAGATGACAGATTTAAGGGAAGAAGACACGCTGAATTTGTATATGACTGTCTTTTTTTTTTTTTACCGGGACATATAGTTCGTTCGGAATCTGGTTGAAACCGGATTTTTTTCATAAGAAGTTTTACTTGAAGTTGATTAGATGTTCTTAATACGGATAAGGAGATACGCTGAATTCGCTTCTGAACTTTTTTTTCTGGACGAGTATGGTAGTTCGTTCGCAATTGTCTTGGATCAAGAATTAGTTTTTTGGGATCCCATTGAAACCTTTGGTCTTGTTCTATTTTCCAGCAGAATATCATGTCACGGGCGAATCCGACCAATCACGTTACAGAGATCTGTAGTTACTACGCTTACCTCGCTCCCGAGCGTGGTAAGCAAATAGTTACTGTTAGTTACTATAGCGAGAAGGTTGGACCGGTCAGTGCAGTAACTTTTGGCGAGGTTGGAACGGAAATAGTAACTAATAGTTACTATTTCTAGAAGGGTGGAACACGCTATACATAACATTCTTCAGGCGCCTAATTTGAAAACCACAACTGCAGGATCTGCGAAAGGGTCCCAGCTTGGAACCTAGTTTCAAGAGGCTACTGCTAGCAGTAGACTGGGGATACTAGTGATTCCGTTGACACATCATCGTCCTCAGATGAATATAAGGTTGAAGATGCAGTTGAGTCCTCAGCGTTACACCCTTAGGCAAGGAAATTTAGCCGTCTGCCCCCGTTCCTGATGAAGTTCTTATGCCAAAACCGACGGCTTCAAAATCCAATAAACGAAGACTTCCTATCACCCTCGGAATAACTATTTTTTAACCAAGCACATGAATAATTAAAATATTTTGGTCCGATCAAAACTGAACCATTGATTTCATCGCCCGAAGGTGTCAATCTGGGAGGAAATGACGTCACTGGACCGACCAACGAGCGCCATACGTCCGCATATTGTGGCACTTCCCCAATTAGGCCAAGTGTCATATAGCGATCACAATTTCTGTCCGACCGTCGGGCTGTCGCTCCGGGCTTTGCTAGTTTGGGTACTTCCACATAAGCTAGGACGATGAAACTTGGCAGGCGTGTCAGGGACCTGACCAGATTAAACTGGAAACAGTAACTTCCCCGATCCGAACATCTGTGGGGGGCGGGGAGGAGTGGAGGGAGGGGGAATCCGGAAAATTGAGGTATTTTTAACTTACGAACGAGTTATTTTATCTTAATGAAGCTTGATATTTAGAAAGACCTCGTGTCTCAGACCTCCCACTTCAGTTCCGGCGGACCGGGTCTCTGTGGGGGGTGTTAGAGGGTGTTTCCCCGAATCCCGGATATCGCGAGTTAGAATAGGTCTAGATGTGTTAAGGACATTGAAACTTTGCAGACATACTAGTGACCCGACCAAATTGACTTAAAGTTTAACCGAAAAGGGCTAGTATAGGACAATCTAGTTACCCATCACGTATTCACTTAAATTGACTTGAAGACCCGCTGAAAATGCGTTACTTCGTTGTTTCGCTATTCATGAAAAATCAGTTTTCAAATAGTGGAATGTCCGTGAGATTTGTGGAATTTGCGCTTATCATTTTGCTCCTATCATGCGCTTGTATTTTTGTTTTATGCCTTACGAGAAAGACTTATGATATTTTTTTTTGTTCAGGCACAAGCAATCTTCATCAATTTCGCCACTGCCCACTGAAAAGCCGCGATTGTGTTAAGATTAAAATTGCCACGCGTCAAAGTAAAATTTACGCTGTGGGGACGGCCGCAGATACTCTGAACGTCTTTCCTGAGCAGATAGTGGAAAATAAAAAAATCCCTTTGCAGAATCCAAATAATTCATTGTATTCAATTGAACTTTAAGAACCCGACAGAGTGCCCAGGAAAACTTCCGTCCCTGGATCCGACCATTTTTAGAGAAGTCTGAGGGAAGGGAATACGTTAACTGTCTTCCGTAAGTCGCGAACGGATAGTCCGATTCGATTAAAACTTAGTGGTTGAATTGATGACATACGTGCGAAACATGCGTTCGAACGACATGCACCCACGTTGGGGAGTTGGAGGGGGAGGGAACAGAAAACTTTGACATGCACAAAAACCAAACAGATCGACCGAACGGATGCAAGTTGGACAGTGCCGAGTTTATGGGGCCGATTTGTTATTTGGCGTCTGAGCCGGATCCAACAACGGTTGGGGGGGGGGGATTTGTAGATAGGATATGCTCCGATTCCAGTCAAACTTGATGAACGAGAGGAGATCTCAAAGATGCGAATTTTATGTTTTCAAGTCGTCTTCGGCCACAATAGGGATAGTTGGAGGGGGAGTCCCGGAAATTTAGTGTATCACATAGGGGGCAAACCAGTGCAGCGATTTAAATGAAACTTGGAATGTCGAGAGAACATATGCCTTAGATGACATATTTTAGGGTCCGAACCCTAAAACGGGAAGGGGGGGGGGGGGGTACCGGAATTTCCCCCAAAATGGTCAGATTCGAGTGAAACTCCGAACCAGATTTGGGCGCGGTAGCTGGAAATCGTATGGCACGTCTACGGATCATACAGGATGAACCATGGGTGAGCCAGGTTGAACCCTGGTAGAATAAAATTTTACTTCAAAGAGAAGTCCCACCTCAGTTTGTAAAGCTCCTGTGTTTCTGGTTTAGAACGCAGAAGTTCAGAGTGAGGTGGGGAAATGCAGTTAGTGATAGTTTTCGGCTTTTCAATGGCCATAGGCAGGGTGGTTTGCTGTCCCCCTTGTTATATGTGGTGTATATAGATGAGTTAAGGGCTAGATTAGTAGCTACTGGTGTCGGATGCTATATTAGCTGTACTTGTGTAAACCACATCATGTTCGCAGATGATATTGTGGTGCACCTACTGTTTTTGCACTGAACAGGCTTCTTGCTGTTTGCGCCCAGTATGCGACAGAGTTTGATATTCTGCTTAATACTAAGAAGTCGCTTGCAATCGCTTTTTTCCCTGTTGGGTGCCATCTCCCCAAGTTGCATGTGAAACTGTCTGGTAGAATACTTGAGTATGTCCCTAAGTTTCGACGTCTACGGATGGGGGGGGGGGGGGGTTGGGATTTGACTGAACGTTTATGAGATGACGAACATTTGCAACTGCTTGCGGATAGTCTTTGCAAGCATGGAAATGTTCTGATTTGGAAGTTCAGTCACGTTGATTTGAATATTAAAGTGCGACTTTTTAAGACTTATTGTACCCAATTTTGTACAGTGTCCCTTGTTACGAACCACACGGCTCGTGCTATGCGTAATCTAGAAGCTTGTAACAATCGTATATTTCGACTGCTAGCACGAGTGGAGTTCAGAGCAATTATAAGCCAGGCGCTATTGCGTAATCTTTGTTGCACATTTGCTGAAATAGAGAGGACGGCAAAATCTCGATTTGTTGTACGTGCCATAAAGTCAGAAAACAGCCTTGTAGCTATTGCAGCTAACCCACTGCTTCATTGCCTGCCTACTTGGCAGAAGCTGCTTCTACTACTATAGATGTAGTTAACCGGTGTTTTAGGGTGTTTCTTTTTTTTTTTTTTTTTATTGAGTGTTGTTATGTAATGTATGGCCTCGTGCTGAGTAATAAAATTTATTGATTGATTGAAACAAGTGGATTTATTGGGCTGAAACTTGGAATTTAGAACATTCATTTGCCCCAGATGATCCGAGGCGATGCCGTAAAATGGTCAGACTTCAGTGAAACTACATACACTATTACAATAGGTCCGAATCGCAACTTGGATGGCGGGTCTATTTTCTTTCGTTCTCATCTAGCAGTGCCATATGAGCTCGTAGCTCTTGCTCAATTTCGTTTTATCTGGTTTTCGGTGCAAAATGTAAAAGAAGACAAATGCAAAAACCGTTCTACCGTTTCTAGCTGACCGAACGAAAATTTAGCAAGCTAAAACTAAAACGGACACGTCTCGGTCAGCTGCTTATCGCTCATGCAAAGTAGTATCAAAAGTCGTAACCTGGACAACATATTTTTGAAAATCCGCCAGAAAGAACAGTTGTTCTTTTCAGGACGATCTTGAGCCCTGTGCTTGGTTTACTGAGAAGAGAAACACGTTTTCTGTAAGAACTAGCGGCCTGAAGTGCAAGTGTAGATCAGCTGAAAAACAAGAAATGGTGTCATGATGCTGTCTTTTCTGTGAAACTCTCTTAGGGATTGCGCAGTGATTCTGTTAGTTTCCATCGCCTTTATTTTCCAAACCTCTATTTTGAAGGACATCTTAAGTCTTAGTAAGCTGCTTGTGGAAATCCGGGCGGTGGGTTGACCCGTCCACCGCCACAACTCCAAGAAAAAGAAAATTTCATCACAACCCCCCCCCCCCCCCCTCCAAGCCGCAAATCCCTCCGCAGTTGCACTTTCTGCAATGGACCTGAAACGAAACATCTCGGCCAACTATCAAGTTTCATCCAGATCGGATAATCGTTTGAAAGTGTGCGTGCCATAATATTCCAGATTCCCCATTTTCTACTGGTCAGATCTCTTAATAGCATACACCTGATAATTTATACCGTCCTGGCTCGTCTAGAAGTACCCTTACTCACTCATTCATTCAATACCTTACCTTAATACCAATACCTTACTCATTCATTCATTCAATACCTCGTGTCTTTCCTCTGTAGCCTAAAAAAGAAGTGAAACGGGAAAACATAGATGATACGCCTTGACATTTTTCAAACTAGAGTGTTCGAGAGCCCGTGCCTCCCCTCCAGATGCTCAAAGAAGGCATGAGTTGGTACGGTTTTCCTTGGTGCATCATTCCTTCTTTTACGATACCAAACCTTTTCGGGATCCCAAAACTTTAGTGACGGGCGTTAGGTAACAACACGAAAGAAAACACGCTGGATCAGTAGCTGCTTGGATTCAGATTTTGAAATAGGGAACACATTGAATAGTTATTTGATGTGTTCGATGTGTGTTCAGATTATGTCGATGTTCCGGACTCAAATCTAGGCTGGACGAGAAGACAGCCTAACGAGTCTGCATGGTTAATGGTCTGATTTGGGAAAATAATATGTTTATGCGATCGGTTGGTCCGCAAGTGCTGATTGTATGCATCAAGGAGTCCAATCTATATTCCCCTTTTGTGTCCCATCGAAACTTTTGGTCTTGTTTTAATATTGCCTTTTTTTTAGCCTGCCCATGTCTTGTACCGTCTTGTAGTCGATCGCGTGTGTGGGCCTTTCAAGGGAAGGTATCAAAAACTGTGAATTTAGTATTGTGTCTTTAATGTTTGTTGTTCTAATGTTCGACCTTACAGCCTTTCAAATACACTTGTAGACTTATCCTTTCATACAGCTCGGCACGACGATGGTAGCGTTAACGAACTACTAACAGAGGGTTTGTTACACACCCTTATAGATGACTGATGACGCATAAATGAGAAAGTGCAATAACAAAAAATTGCGCTTTCTAATTTGCTTTTAAAACAATGATTTACTTTGCAGGCTTTTAGTAGTGTCAAAACGAAGCTGATCAACTGGGTGTCCAACATAGCCCCAAAGGGAACACTCGTTGGTCTAGGAGAATTTGGAGGGACCGGGAATTTTGCAGCTAACAATCTTCCGTTTGGATACGTTGTGAATAGACTCAGCCCTGCTCCTGTAAGTACCAGTATAATTCTTTCATATGTCTGTCTCGAAAGTCGTGAAGAATTCATGATTTCCTGAAACTTAATGTCTGCAATATTTACGCAACATGGAAATAGTTTCAGGTCAGGCCCCTTTTTCCCTGTCCAGGTCCTCTTTTTAGATCTGGCAACTTTCTTTCGAATGTTAATTTGGATAGATAAAAAACTAATTCGTTTATATTTATTGTTTCTACAAATACCTGCTCTGACTCCCTCCCTTAACCCGAAGTCCTAAATAGCCGTAACCTATAGTATTACGGAGCGTTTACAACAGTTGGCCAGGTTTGTACAGATGATTTCAACAACACTTTTAATCATGAATGAAAGAACATTTAACAACATTATTGTTATTATCATATCTGTGACATGGTTCTGCTTTGCGTCGCCTTAGCAAAGTGACCCGTCTAAGTTTGCGAAGTAAGCTCTTAGTCACGCTGACATAGAGACGAATGAGGTGGGTGGAGTGTGTTTACGAAACTTTTACGAGAATGAAATCGCTGAAAACTTTCCTTGGTCGTTAGGGCGGGTCCGACTATCGGTGACAAAAAAGGTTGTTTTATCTGGAGCCTAGTCGAGGGGTTGCCCACTCTCGATTTTTGGTGTAGCCCGGTACCGGCACCGGTTGCCATGTGGTAAAATATAATAAAATAAAAAATGTACATAATCAACATATTTATAAGCATTGAAAGATGAATCACGTGAATTCCTTCCGGAAAAGAGTGTCTAATAAGTGGCGCGGAGTGGATAACCTCTCGTTTGTAGACACATATTCATGCAATTGATACAAACGGAAAGTTCTATATATGCTTTGGCAGCGATATTTCGGTCCTTCTGAACGTTCGAAAGAATGACGAGGACTCTTGCCAAGAAGGGCCGAAATATCTCTGCCAAAGCATATGTAGCTAACGTTTTCGTTTTTACCTATTGTATGACTAACAGAATATATCCATATTTTCTGTATCAAACAATTACAAAAATGTGTAAGAACGGTAAAGCAATATTAATAGGACAACGCTTAAAAACAAAAATAAAATGATGAAACACAAATATTTGGTTCAGGATTTGTTTGCTATGGGAAATGCTACTTAACCTTCGCAGCCTTTTTTCGAAATGTTGCGACTTTCAGGTAAGCAACATTGGCAGCCAGTTCACCTCCCTGGTGAACCAGCTAAGTCAGTCTGGACCTGCTGGTATTGAAATTGATCGAGCAATTGGAGACGCCTCCGTGTTATTGACGTCTCGGACCTGGCAAGAAGGCTCCATTATTGTGCTAGTCAAGCTGACAAAGGATAACGTCGTAGCAAGTCAGCCAGAGGGCCCTGTTATTGACCTGCTAACCTCAAGAAAGGCGAGACTCTTCTCGATCGAATATGAAGTGACAGAATCAACAGTAAGAAACTTGCTTTTTTTTTGCTGCGACATTTTCTGATGCTTAGGGTAACTATTTCTCGGTCATAGTTAGTTTTAAGGGCGTGCCAGCCAATGGTTTGCTGCTCCGTTTTTCGGCTCAAGTGCCAAATAGTGATCACAGATTCTTTCCGTCCGTCGGTCTGAGTTTTGCTAGTTCGGGCACTTCCACATAAGCTAGGATGATGAAACTTGGCACACGTGTAAATGACCCGACCAAAAAGCCCTAAAAACTTTTCCTTTCTCGTACCGTCAGCGGAGTGGGTGGAGGGAGGACAAAGGAAAACATCGTAGAAAGTGAGCCACAGGGACCCATTATTGACATATTAACATGAAGAAAGCCAAGACTCTGTAATTGCTTATAGCTACCTTTTCTTCTCTTACCTTACTATCAACTAACTGTAGTTGTAGTAAGTGGCTACGACCCCTCCACCACTCCATTTGGTGACCTTAAAAGTTCTAAAAGAAAAAAGAAAAAGAGTTTCCTACACTAAAACAAGACCTGAAAGCTCATATGGCACTTGCAAGAATAGGCAAAATTTTGGATGGAGTTTTTTTATTAGGAATTTTGTACAGAGATATTGTTCATTATACACTAGTAAGTAAAAAGTACTGTAAAAGGCATTTATAGAACTCATCTTCTTCTTTGGGCGGTTCAATGGTCTTCAATATGGTTTCAACATTTATATCAAGTACGTTTCTTCTTTGAATGCTTGCTGCGTAATTTCCCGTTTCGAGGAGACGGACCTCTGCTTCGTCTAGGGTTTCGCCTGCTAGTAGCTAGAAGGTATCGTTTGGTAAAAAGTACTTTTCGACCTTGCGGTAAAGATGCGCACTTTAAGGGAGCTAGAACCTCATTTGTAAGCAAAACCCTTGAGGCAAAAATTGGTACTTTAAGGAATTGTCAGATTTGGAAAGTGGCGATTTCTAAGTCAATCTTGTCGAATTTCTAATATTCCAGCCAAGTTTCATCGTCCTAGCACACCTGGAAGTACCTTTACTCGTGATCACCGGAATTCCGGACTCCCCCTTAAACTCCCCCCACAGTCGCCTGAGCCAATCCGGTTCTGTAAATGATTTATCCGGAGCATCTGTTAGTTATTCCCACAAAGTCCCATCCCGATCGATCTCTCCAGTCTCGTCAGTTTGATAGGGCCCTGATAAGCCTCCCAAGTTTCGTCGTGAAAATCCCCAGAACCGCCATCACCGGAATTCCGGGAAACACCCCTCCACCCCCCTCCCCCAGAGTGTCCGGATCCAGTCCAAATGTGTAAACGATTTATCTGGAGCAGATGCTTGTTATTCCCAGCAAGTTTCACTCCGATCCCTCCATTCTAACCGTTTCTCGGGATTTCTGGTCTCCTCCCTCCCCTCCCCCCCAACTCCTCCATAGCTGTCGAGTCCAGTTCGGACTTCAAATAGAACATCAATGATATGTCATTTATTCAGGTATTAAGTTTCATTTCAATCCGATCACTCGTTCGAAAGTTACACACCACTCAATTTTCGGGACCCCCCCCCCCCAGATGGTCGGATCGGGAAGCTGATTATTTCCAGTTGGTTTGGTCGGGTCCCTGATACGCCTGTCAAGTTTCATCATCCCCTAATCTATATCAACCCCTACTAAGGTTCAACAACATATTATACCAACCCCTTCGACCATCGATCTCTCCGAACGAATTTAAGCAAAGAATGACTCATCCACGAGAAGAGCTATACTAGTGTGAAGAAAGAATGACTCATCCAGGCGCAGAGCTATACTAGTGTGAAGAAAGGGGTAGTGGTTGACAAAAACTAGAAAAAGTGTTTCAAGAGATTTTGGGTGTCCTCCTCCAGCCCCCCCCCCCAGTCATCGGATTCAATCCGAATTGGACAATGAACATCGAAGACACTTGTTTTTTATACCTGTCAAGTTTAATGCACGCCCGATTATCCGTTCCAAAGTTATGAATGTTTCTAATTTCCGGATTCCCCTTCTTGCCATTCCCCCATTGATGGTCGGATCTGGGAAGTGATTATTTCCAAGTTAATCCGGTTCGGTCCTTGATATACGTGCCGAGTTTTATCATCCTAGATCATCTGGAAGTGCCCAAACTAGCAAAATGCGGACAGACCGACAGACAGACAGACATTACGATCGCTATATGGCACTTGAGTAAGCTCAAGTGCCATAAAAATTAACGTCACCTACACTATAGCCTAAATATCATTATTTTCTATATTTTTCTGAATATGATATATTAATGAATTTGAACCCTATCCTAACATTTCTGTGAACCCTATTTCTAATACTTTTATTTTAAGTCATTTCGGGTCTTTTCCGGATTCCGGTCTAACTACTTGCCTGGCCAATAAGTAAAGTTCTTATATAGATGCAATAAGTTTTCTTAACCTACAACGATGCTCCGATCGACTTCAGAAAAAACGTTTAGGCTACTTCTACCAGATTTTCTTTTTGGGCCAGATTCCGGTCAATCTACTTTTCTGGGGGGGGGGGGAATGAATCTCTGTATCGACGTTCTAATCGACTTCAAAATAAACATTTTCTTACGGTGCTGTTGTGTCGTTACTTCTAACGAATTTCTGATTTTGACAGATTCCTGTGAACTACCGGTGGTTCCTGTCCGGTGAGAAAATGAAGTTCGAATCTTCAGCCTTCTCATCCCTAAACTTAACTGTCTCATTAGCTTGAAAAAATATTTCTTCATCCCCTCCCCCAATCTTAATACATGCCTCAGTCGCCGATCTACGACCTAGACCTGTACTTTGACCCGAAGGATCCTCATACCAGGGGACAGACAGACTTTACGAAGTCATAGGTAAGCCGTCACTAACGTTTTGAGATACCATAAATGCCATTAGCCTTCGGTAATCAATCTGCTGAATTTTCGGACATCACGACGAAAAACAAAAAAGGCAGTAGATGCTTTTTTTGCTGTGTTTTGGCTCTTCCTGACAATGCTTCTTATGCATAACATTTTCAAACACAAAAGATAACATCCCAATTCTTGTCTGTTATGCACTGTCTGTTGAAACCGCTCATCCTTCTGTTGACTGTTATGAAACTTCTAACAGTGTGGAGTGTGAGAGGGGGGGGGGGGGTGAGAAAGTCCGGAAATATTTCCGCTTAAACTGGTAAATGGAAGGTACATTTCTTAAATTGATCCCGAGTTGTTTCTGTAGTCCACTCTTCGCAAAGTTGCCAGCAAATCTTCTGGAAGGTCGTATTATGGTGGCAGTACTGATTTCAACAGCAAGTTCGACACTGTCCTCGATGAGCTAGCCTTTATTACCACTTCTGGAAGCCTGGAGACCGTCTTGAAGATTGAGGTAGGTAGGATTACTTAAAGCACAATTCTTATTAGAAATTATCTTTTCAGGATAACGTTCAGATTCTCTTTTTTATGGCACTTGAGCTTACTCAAGTGCCATATAGCGATTGTTATTTCTGTCCGTCAGTCGGTCTGTCGGTCTGTCGGTCCCGGTTTTGCTAGTTCGGGCACTTCCAGATAAGCTAGGACGATGAAACTTGGCAAGCATATCAGGAACTGGACCAGATTAAATTAGAAATTGTCGCTTCCTCGATCCGACCATCTGGAGGGGAGTGGAGGGAGGGGGAATCCGGAAAAAATAGGAAAAATTAGATATTTTTAGCTTACGAACGGGTGATCGGATCTTAATGAAACTTAATACATGGAAGGACTTCGTGTCTCAGACCCTCCATTTTAAATCCAGACCGGATCCGGTGACACTGGGGGGAGTTAGAGGGGGATACCGGAAATCTTGGAAAACACTTAGAGTGGAGGGATCCGAATGAAACTTGGTGAAAAGTACAAGCAAAAGTCCTAGATACGTGACTGATATAACCGGAACGGATCCGCTCACTTTGGGGGAGTTGGGGGGGGAGAGAAGTCCGAATTTGTAGTGATCCCGCGAGTTCCGAGCTTCCTGATGTGCTGGGACGATGGAAATTGACAGGCATGTCTGGGACCCGACCAGCTTAAATAGGAAATCATCAATTCCCCGATTCGACCATCTGGGGGGGGGGGGAGTGGAGGGAGGGTGAACCCAAAATTTGAGGTATTTTTAGCTTGCGAACGGGTGATCGGATTTTGATGAAAATTGATATTTAGGATGACCTCGTGTCTCAGCCACCTCACTTTAAATCCGGGCCGGATCCGATGACACTGGGGGGAGTTGGAGGAGGGAACCGGAAATTTTGAGAAACACTTAAAGTGGAGGGATCGGGATGAAACTTGGTGGGAAAAACAAGCACAGGTCCTAGAAACGTCATTGACATAACCGGACCGGATCAGGGCACTGTGGGGGAGTTGGGGTGGGGAACCGGAAATTGTGAGAAACGCTTAAAGTGGAGGGATCGGGATGAAACTTGGTGGGAAAAACAAGCACAGGTCCTAGACACGTCATTGACATAACCGGACCGGATCAGGGCACTGTGGGGGAGTTGGGATGGGGGTCCGGATTTCTAGCGATCCCGCGAGTTCGGCATACTTCCTGGTGTCCTAGGGCGATGAAACTTGGCAGGTATGTCAAGGATCCGAACAGATTGACTTGAGAACAGCCGTTTCCCCGACCCGACCATCGTGGGGGGAGTGGGTGGATGGGGAGTCCGGAATCTAGTGGCGTGCATAACTTTTGAACAGGTGATCGGATCTTGATGAAAATTGATATTTAGGATGACCTTGTGTCTCAGACACCTCACTTTAAATCCGGGCCGGATCCGATGACACTGGGGGGAGTTGGAGGAGGTAACCGGAAATTTTGAGAAATGCTTAAAGTGGAGGGATCGGGATGAAACTTGGTGGGAAAAACAAGCACAGGTCCTAGACACGTCATTGACATAACCGGACCGGATCCGATGACACTGGGAGGAGTTGGAGGAGGGAACCGGAAATTTTGAGAAACGCTTAAAGTGGAGGGATCGGGATGAAACTTGGTGGGAAAAACAAGCACAGGTCCTCGACACGTCATTGACATAACCGGACCGGATCAGGGCACTGTGGGGGAGTTGGGGTGGGGGTCTGGATTTCTAGCGATCCCGCGAGTTCGGCATACTTCCGGATGTCCTAGGGCGATGAAACTTGGCAGGTATGTCAGGGATCCGAACAGATTGACTTGAGAACAGCCGTTTCCCCGACCCGACCATCGTGGGGGGAGTGGGTGGATGGGGAGTCCGGAATCTAGTGGCGTGCATAACTTTTGAACGGGTGATCGGATTTGAATGAAACTTGTCTGGTGAGCTATCGCCTCAGACGTTCAGTGTCACGTCCGAGTCGGGTCCGATACCTGTGGGGATGGGGGGGGGGGGGGGTGGAAAACTCAAGAAACTCTAAAAGTAGAGGGATTGGGACGAAACTTAATGGATGGAACAAGCATTAGGCCTAGATGAAATTGACGGAGCCAGATGGTTTCGGGGCTCTGTGGGGGGACATGGAGGGGGTTTCCTGGAATTCCGGTAGTCGTGAGTTAGAATAGTTCCAGATGTAAAACGACAACGAAGCTTTGCAGGCATATTAGCGACCCGAATTATCTTGACTTAAAAACCTGACACAACATACCCCCGGAAACTTCCGTTCCTAGATCCGAGCATTTTTGGTGGTCTGATTCGAGTGAAACTTCATGGGTGATACGAATCGATGGCCTCGACATGTAAAACATGCGTTCGAACCATATGCGACCACGATTAGGGGAATTGGGGGTGGGGGGACTTTTGACATGCACAAAAACCAAACGGATGGACCGAATGAGATGCAAATTCGACAGTGCCGAGTTTATGCGGCCTAGATTTGTTATTTGGCGTCTGGGCCGGATTTGGCCAAGGTAGGGGGGGGGGGGGGGTACTGGAAACTTGCAGATAGGCTATGCTCCAATTTCAGTCAAACTTGATGAGGGAATTAAGAGATTGGTCCCGAACCGGCTCCGACAACGTTGGTGGGAAGGGGGGAGGGGTACCGGAACTTTCCAAAAATGCTCAGATTCGAGTGAAACTTGGTAGATGGTATAAACGAAGATGCTTTAGGTGGTCGATTTTTTTTTATTCCGAACCAGATTCGGCCTCGTAGGTGGAAATAGAGTGAGTACCGGAAATCGTGTAGCACGTCTAGGGATCAAACAAATGGATTTATTGGGATGAAAGTTTGAACAGTCATGTGCATTTGCAATCGAGACGATGCCGGAACTGCTCAGAAATGAGTGAAACTAAATATCCTATTTCTATTTCCGAACCGCCTTTTTGGATGGCGGGTGTATTTTGTGACGTTTTCATCTACTTTCTTGTACAGCCTACTCGTACAAGTGCCATATGAGCTCGTAGCTCTTGTTGAAAATACCAATATTTTGCCTTTTCTTCAACTCTGTCGAGACTTCCCGGTCTCTGAAGCGGAAGGTGTACGCAAAATATTTGAAAGCTGTGTTCATCGTGGTTATTAAGCGGCGATAGCCAAGCGAAAGTAAAGGAGTCCGGAACACAAGCTAGGCCTGTTGGCCTACTAAGTGTTGTAAAATGATAGAATTTTTTTTAAAGCTACTCGTGCCCTCATTTTTGAAAGAGTTGTAGTCGGAGCTACGCGCTTTTGGCGATGTTTCCGCTGCTTCAGTGGCAGACTCGGCTCGGCCGGCAAAGCGCTAAAAAGTCAAAAATAAACAATGGCAAAGGGGAGAGATGTCTTAAGCTTATAATCCCATAGAGTAGCTAAGGATTATAGGAAAGGCAGAATAAGTACGAGGGCTCCTGTAATTATTTTTCTTGGTTACCTTCTTTTCAAGTGACAAATCTGTAATGTGCTTCCTGGGCAATTAATGAGGAACTGGGGGCCGACCGCCTAGTGCCCATGATCAACCCTCTGTTTTAGACTGTTAGACTTTGCTAGATTGTTGTTGGAACCTGCGCTACTCAGCCTTCATTTGCTTGCTTGGTTCTTTTCTTCATCGAAATACATAAGAATCAGTTTACATCTCGTCAACCTTTCCTTTTAAAGGTTAGTCCAGGATTTATCAGCAGGAACTTGACTGCCTGACAAAAAAAAATTCAAACCGCGGAACAAAACAATAATCCTTTTTTTCGGTTTCTTTCGCAAATGTTCTGTTGACTGTTTCTCGGCTGTTGTCTCTCTGTTGTTGCCGCACCTGGTTGCTAAGTTCCATAAACATTTCAGCACATTTAAAGTGCTATTATACGGGCACAATCGGGAAAGGAAGGTCGAAACTAGGTCAAGTTTATGTTTTTAATTGAAATTAAGGAACAAAAAACTTCCCGGCAGAGAAGACAAATTTGTAATCCACGGAGTGGAAAAACTTCTTTGAATAAAATCCCATAACATATAAATTAACTGTATAATACCGGAAAGAAAAGGGAAAAGAACAGAAAATGTTCCTGTCGGCACACCGGATATCACCCGGTCACGCGTCTAGCCAAACCATCAATAAAACAATAGGTCCGAATAAATTCTTCCATCCTCCACTCTCCTCGTCAGCCCTTCAGACTCAGAGGAGTACTGTCAGTAAATTTTTTTAGCACACCTTTAGCCAGCTTATAAATTGTTCTGTACTGTCTTGGATCAGTTTTTAACTTTTTACGCATTAATGTCAACCCTGAAAAGTTTAAGCTTTAAAACATTGTGCGTGCTTGTGTTAAATTGTATTATGTATAATAATTTTAAGTGCTTGAGGCTCAGTTCAGTTTTAATATGTTTCTGTACGTTCAGTTCTGTTTTAGTATGTTTACGTTTTCAGATCGGACAAGAGTCGTTCGAACTCCAGCCTGGCGCCAGCCGCAACTCTGTATTCCAGACTCATGTTGCAGTGTCTACCGAAGTTGGGTTTGACTTTTATACAACTGTGGGCGGTACAATCGCAGCAACGGTTACACCAAACACCTCACCAATCACTGTTCCAAAAATAACCGGCACGTCGTGGAACTTGAATCAGTGGGATTTGTACTCGTACGTCACCCAGGTAAGTGCTTTGAATCCAAATGGAATTGCATGGAAACCCACATATTTCGTATGTCTGTATCTTTCTGAGCATTAAAAGCTAGAAGTTAAATTTTGTTTGTTTTAACGTAATTGAATTACTGTAGTATCGTCTGTAAATTTGAATTAGTTTTAAATTTGAATCAGTTTTAAATTTGAATTAATTTATTTTTTTCAGTAAATTTCTTACTGATACCTCCCTGCGCTTTGGTGGTCTTTGCCGAGAAATCTTTAAAAGTAAGATGAGACTCCATCTTACCCGTGGGGTGAAGAGATGGTCGTGATGGGTGAATTTACTTACAAGTGTATGATAGGTTTGGATTTGGAAGCAAATTCCGATCAAAATTTGTGAGTATCGCCCCTGTTAGCAGACCATCGAGACGGGTCTATATTCGTCAGTGCTTTAGGCCTTAACGTCCAGCAAGAGTATAGCCACTGGGAGGTGGCGGAAAACGTGTCCACCTTATAACCTTTTTTTTTAGGACACTGCTACACTGACGAAGAGGTCTGCCTGGTGCTATCGTGTGACGAATCAAGGATCGTCACCTGTGACAGTAGTTGCGATGGCCTACCATAATCGCACGAAGATCCCCCCTGGACTGGGAGACCCGACAGACTCCAAAGGCGATATCCACGAACTCGAACTCTGGACATCAGGTCTCATAGCATTCTCTTTTGATTCGTCTGCGCTCATTAGCGTCAAAATTGTGACGTTAATGGAAAACGAAAATAGCGACTGCAAGACAGTGACGGTTAAAGCAACGCTCTTCCTAGAAATAGCTTTTCCACGATAATCGTCTGGAAATAGTGTTTTTCAAAAATACTCATACTTGTCTTGTCAAAATAGGTTTCTCTTGTTAGGGCTTGTCGAATCTGGCCGGAAAATACTTGTTTTTTCCTCGAAACACTGAAGCAGGTGCGGGCGTGATTAAGGCTGAGAAATTTTATTATACCGTGCCCAAGAAGCATGATGAGAAACGTGCCTCAAGACGAAGTTGCGTTTTTGCAGATACGGTATCTGATACCACGGCCTAAGTCGTTTTCGCAGTTACCGCGGTATCTGATACCACGTTTAAAAGGCGTTTGTATAGTTACCGTGGTATCTGGCAAGGAACTGTGGTATCTGAACAGTTCATCTCACTTTCTTGTCAAATTGATGGGAAGGAAATCATGTCACTCTAGACGACAGTGGATATCAGTATTTCTTTTGGGATAATTTCTGAAAGCGCAAATCCGGCAATTGTCGTTTTTGCAGAGCAACCGTATCATGTACCACGGTATCTGCAAAAACGATACCATGGTATCTGCAAAAACGCAACTACTATCTGACAATCCATGAAAATCTTGGCTAGAGATGAGCAGCGAAAAACTCGAATAAACTGATTCACAAAGATATTGTTAAGAGCGAGATTTCAGGGATCAGCAGCCCACTTGAGTCACCACTGAGGATGTGAAAACAGTAAAAAGCAAGAGGGGTTCTTTAAGGCCGTCAAAGCAAAAACGCGCCATGCAAATAAGGATGGTCAAAACCTGGTCGTTCCCGGGACTGGCTAACGGCAACGAATGAATTAATCATCCTATGGAATTGTCATGAGAATGTATACAGTGTATATGAGAATGTTTGGGAAATTCGTCCCGATAGGTCTGCGCCGCCGCGGACTGATGACTCATTAGAGTTATTCTTATTTTGTTTTTGTTTTTTTCTTGAATGTTGTTATTATTTGTATCCATATAACATTAACATTTTTTTTTTGCCATGGCCTTTGGGCTTTTGTGTAAATAGATTATATTCTGCTCTAGACAGATCAGTCCGAATTCAAGTTCCCTCCGGAGATTGCCCGGTCTCATCTTTTCCTTCCTGTATAGGTAGTCATTCACTCCGGAAAGCCGTTCGTTTTTATGGCGATATATACATACATATAGCGATCGCAATTTCTGTCCGTCCGTCGGTCTGTCGGTCTGTCCAGGTTTTGCTAGTTCGGGCACTTCCACATAAGCTAGGACGATAAAACTTGGCAGGCATATCAGGGACCCCGAATGATTAAGTTGGAAATAGTCACTTCCCCGATCCGAGCACCGTGGGGGGAGTGGAGGGAGAGGGAATCCGGAATCTTGAGGTATTTTTAACTTTCGAACGGGTGATCGGATCTCGATGAAACTTGATATTTGGAACGACCTCATGCCTCAGACGACCCACTTAAAATACGGACCGGATCCGGTGACTTTTGGGGGGAGCTGGAGGGGGCAACCGGAAATCTTGGGAAACACTATGAGTGGAGGGATCGAGATGAAACTTGGTGGGAAGACACCTAGCAAACACTAGATACATCATTGACATAACCGAGCCGATTTGGTAACTGTGGGGGGAGTGGAGTGAGGGGGAATCCTCATGCCTCAGACGACCCACTTAAAATACGGACCGGATCCGGTGACTTTTGGGGGGAGCTGCAGGGGGCAACCGGAAATCTTGGGAAACGCTATGAGTGGAGGGATCGAGATGAAACTTGGTGGGAAGACACCTAGCAAACACTAGATACATCATTGACATAACCGAGCCGATTCGGGCACTGTGGGGGGAGTGGAAGGAGGGGGAATCCGGAATCTTAAGGTATTTATAACTTTTGAACGGGTGATCGGATCTCGATGGAACTTGATATTTGGGAAGACCTCATGCCTCAGACGACCCACTTAAAATCCGGACCGGATCTGGTGACTTTTGGGGGGAGCTGGAGGAGGCAACCGGAAATCTTGGGAAACGCTATGAGTGGAGGGGTCGAGATGAAACTTGGTGGCAAGACACCTAGCAAACACTAGATACATCATTGACATGACCGAGCCGATTCGGGCACTGTCGGGGGAGTGGAGGGAGGGGGAATCCGGAATATTGAGGTATTTATAACTTTTGAACGGGTGACCGGATCTCGATGAAACTTGATATTTGGAACGGCCTCATGCCTCAGACGACCCACTTAAAATACGGACCGGTTCCGGTGACTTTTGGGGGGAGCTGGAGGGGGCAACTGGAAATCTTGGGAAACGCTATGAGCGGAGGGATCGAGATGAAACTTGGTGTGATGACACCTAGCAAACACTAGATACATCATTGACATAACCGAGCCAATTCGGGCACTGTGGGGGGAGTGGAGGGAGGGGGGAATCCGGAATCTTGAGGTATTTATAACTTTTGAACGGGTGATCGGATCTCGATGGAACTTGATATTTGGAAAGGCCTCATGCCTCAGACGACCCACTTAAAATCCGGACCGGATCCGGTGACTTTTGGGGGAGCTGGATGGGGCAACTGGAAATCTTGGGAAACGCTATGAGTGGAGGGATCGAGATGAAACTTGGTGGGAAGACACCTAGCAAACACTAGATACATCATTGACATGACCGAGCCGATTCGGGCACTGTCGGGGGAGTGGAGGGAGGGGGAATCCGGAATCTTGAGGTATTTATAACTTTTGAACGGGTGATCGGATCTCGATGAAACTTGATATTTGGAACGACCTCATGCCTCAGACGACCCACTTAAAATCCGGACCGGATCCGGTGACTTTTGGGGGGAGCTGGAGGGGAGAACCGGAAATATTGGAAAACGCTATGAGTGGAGGGATCGAGATGAAACTTGGTGGGAAGACACCTAGCAAACACTAGATATATCATTGACATAACCGAGCCGTGCCTACTCGTAACAAGTGCCATATGAGCTCGTAGCTCTTGTTCTGACTTGCGTCGCATTTGTATTGAACCATATTTACCATATTATAACTTTGTCCGAAAAAATGTTTTAACTGAAAGCATTAAGCAAGTTTATTAATACTAATGTCTATGTAAGCCTTTAAAACCTAATCTCGTGGAGGCCCATTAGAATCCGTTGGATCTTATAATCTCTGTATTAAGGAAATATTCCGGGAAAAGTCTTACAACATTATTGGTAGCTCTTCCAGATGGTAACGTGGTTGCTTGGAATGAGATTTTTCGTGTGGAATTAACGCTTTCGAATTAAGCCAACAAAATAAGGCCTGTTTATATCTCATATGCTCCGGTTGCAGAGAGCAAATGATGCAGAGAAGGAATATATTCCGTAGAAAATCGCTAAAATTACATATTTTTCTTTAGATGTTGGCGGTGAGATGACCCTTGGCTATTCTCCTTACCGACCGTTTGGAATATATGCCTATTTCTTCAATGGTCTTCGCGCCATTAGGGGTCTTAATGTCTATGCGATTGTCAGAGACCCTACTGGAATGGACACTCGCATAAAACTGTACGATAGTAAGCCAAGCAATGGGGCCGATAGCTATGGTAAGCTTTTCGTTGTTATTTCCGTAAAATTTTCTTGTGTCAGAAGAGCCTAGACCATCGAACAGGTAATCAGATCTGAATGATATCTGATAATTTGAAAGAGTGAGCTCATGTACCCGATGTCCCAGTTCACGTACCGACGGGAACCGACTACTGTGGGGGGTATCGTAAATATCGAAAAATGGACGGATTGCGATGAAACTTGGCGATAAGAACAAGCACAGACCCTGCATACATCAATTACAGAACCGGATCAGATCCGGGTACTGTGGAGTTGGAGGGTGGGTCACGGAATACCGACTATCACGAGCTAAGGTACTTCCAGCTGTGCTAGGGTGATGGTTGACCGACCTACCAGGTTGGCTTGCAAATACCCACTTCCCTGATCCAGCCATCCTGGGGGGAGTGGAGGGAAGGGAAATCCGGAATGTTTTATCATGCATAACTTATGAACTGGATCCGAAGTGAAACCTGCAGGTAACTGACAGGAGCACATGTTTCTGATGTTCCGCTTCAAGTCCGGACTGCATCCGAAAACTGTGGGGGGAGTTGGGGGGGGGGGGCACTAGAAGTCTTAATATCTAAACAGAATTTGGTAGAAGAAGATGCATATGCTCTAGATACATAATATACAGAACCAGACTAGATCCGGGCCCTGTCGGGCGAGTTGGAGGGGGAGGGGAGATACCGCAAATCTCGTGACATGCATAACTCTATACCGAGTGATCTTATTAAGACGGAATAAGCGCGGAAAGCGCTTAAAATACAAATCATGTCAGCCCAAGCTGACTGTGAATCAAAATTGAAGCTTAAAATACTTTTGATCAAACGAAACATTCGCATGATTCCCAAGGACGCATGATCGTTTGTGCCTCAAGGTTTTGCTTACAAATGAATACCTTGTTGTCCGTCTTAACCGGAAAGCAAAGTACTTTTTGAGAAATCGATACATTTTCAGAATCTCCCAGGACCCATGATCATTTAGAAAAAAACGTGAGTGAAAATTTTTGTGTTGACCAAAGACGTATTTTCACTATCCCCAGGAGCCCGTGATCATTTGTGCCTCTTGGTTTCGCTTGAAAATGATGTCCTAGTCCCATTACAGTGCCCATCATAACCACAAAGTGGGAAACATTACTTTTGACCAGAATAGATATTTTCACGATTCCCCATGGGCTCATTTGATCTCTCCAAGAGATCATTTGTGCCTCAAGTGCTTACAACTGAACTCCTACTTCCCTTAAAGTGAAACCTCAAAGGGTTTCAGCCAAAAGACACTTTTTCATTATCCCCAAGGGCCCGTTACCAGTTATACCACTATACCACTTGTGCCTCACGGGTTTTGTTTACAGATTGGTTATAAGCTCTCTTAAAGTACGCATCGTAAGCACGAAGTTAAAAAAAATACTTTTGACCAAACGATACATGTCCACGATCTTCAAAGGCCTGTGATAATCTGTGCCTAAAGGGTTTTGAAGATTCTGATCGCACGTGTTCAATGCGCTTGTTGTTCTAATTAATTGCATAAACTCACGAATTGACAAATTCTCACTGTCATACTCTAACCTTGCAAGTGCCATATGTGCTTCTAGCTCTTGTTTTACCTCTTGTGGACAGTCGGTCGAACCTGAGTGACAGTCTTATAAGTAATACTATATAGTATAGTATATAAGTAAGACCCATTTGTTCTCTGGACTGTTGGAATCCAACCCCTCTTTGATGTCTTTCTTGTTATAGTCTATATTCCAAAGATGTAGACAGAGTCCTGTCTTGTTAGTATGCCTGAAACGAAGGCGAACGAGATCTTCAAAGCCGTGAATGCCGTGTTGAAAATGCCTCAGTTTCTTTCATACGTAGAGAGTGTGGAAAGACATTTTACCCTAGTGAAACCATATGACCGAAAAATATGACCTCGTAGTTGCTCCTTTGGTATAAGAAAAGGATCACAATAAAGATGCTTCATATGGAAACAGGCTGAGGTACATGTATTTTCAGATATCGATGTTGAGGATAACGACGGAGTGTACTCAAGTATATTTAACCCTACAACTCCTGGTTACCACCATATTACCATAGAGGCCTCGTCGCCTAGAGCCCCGATCTGTTCTATCCCTACCATTGTGCGGTCCGACCAATCAAGGACAACTGACTTGGAGGGCTTTGAAAGTCAACTAGAACGAGTACTTCTCCCTGACCAAAGTGAGTACGACCAAAACTGAAGCGTTTTCTAATTCGGGGTGAGGGGACATTTTTATTCCTAAAGAAAGTTTCGTGTTTTTCTCGCTCGAGTGCTCTTCCGTAAGCGGTATAGAGATATAGTCGTGCGAAAGTATTATTTTTTTTAGCGAATTTTAGTAGAAATTTGGTTGGGTCGCAACCCTGATCGGGTCAAGCTTTGTCCGAACACAGAGCAGTTAATGAACAGAAAAGGGATGCATTCACATTGTAAACTGAATGGTATACTGCAAAACTTTCGTCGTCAGGGAGGTCCGTCGGGAAGGACCTTCTGTGCACGAGGAATTTCTGACTTTACACCAACCTTTTGTGAGACACTGCCTCTTCTTCATCTCCCCCGATCAAAGGCGTATACTCGCCGTTTCCCGGGGACTTCTCCCGGAATAGAGGGGAGCGGCGAGAATAAAGGGAGTCACCGCACGTAGACTCCGCGGACGGAAAACAACGAGAGCACGGGGAATGCCTCCATATTCTATTTTGTTATTAAAAAAAAATTCACGCGACAATTAGTCTGGGTCTATTTTTCTTCACTTTTGTTAATTTTGATCGTTTTTAATTTAATTTTACGTTGTTATTATTAAAAAAAAAATGTTCTTCACAATGAAATGAACTTTTTGTTTTCTCAAAATCAGTTTCAGATCACAAATAAACTCAATATTGAGCTCAGAAATTCTTTTCAACCATCCCTAACATATGTTTTTCCAAGAACATTAGCACAAGCAATTCCCGAAATTGATTCCCCGCCGAATCTGACAAGAAGTCCTTCTTGATGATGGTGATGAAAATTAGAGCATTCCTCGTATGTGGGGACTCGCTCGGATACGGGGAGTGGGTCCCCGGGGTAAACGAAACGCGTGGACTCCTCGAAAGCAGTTCTCGGTGAACGGCGAGAATACACCTCAAGTGTCGTTGATCCTTATACCCTTACTCTCACCGTGTACCGCTCAGTTCGAAAGAAGGTAAGTGGTATGACAAGAAATGAGTTTTAGTTGCGAACGACTGAGTGAGCTGCTTAATGAACTGGTACCCTGCGTATTATAATTATGTGGGGTGGGCCAACTCAGGACGCAAGCGGCCTGCAGTCCCACAATTCAGAGTCGTTGGTAAAGCATCACTTTAAAAACAGTGGATGAAAACGCCATTCATTATACCACTTGTTATTCGCTCTTATCGATTTAAAAACTTTATAATTTTCCCGTCAACGCCACGGCCCGCTCAGCACAATAGCAGGAACCTGGACAACCCCTTCAGGCGTTTATTTTTTTTCAGAACAGCATGCAAGTCGACACTCAGAGAGTGGAATGCTTTTAAGGCGTATTCTCGCCGTTCCCCGAGGACTCCACTTGAGGAGTCCCCGCGTTTTTGTTTGTCCCGGGGACTAACTCCCCGTATTCTCGCGAGTCCCACGGACAGGGATATGCTCCAATTATCATCACCATCATCAAAAAGGACTCCCTTTCAGATTTGGAGGGGAGTCAATTTTTGCTGGCGTTGGTGCAACGTAAAAATTAATTAAAAACAATCGGAATATACAAAACCAAAAATAAAGTGGATCAACTGCATTCGAACAAAATTCTTTTTTCGAACAAAATCCATTTTGGAAGTATTCCGCGTGTTGTCACTGTTACTGTATTCGGAGTCCGGTCCTATCTATTCTCGCCGTTCCCTTCGTTTCTCCTAGGAGTCCTCTAGGCACGGCGAGAATACGCCCCTAGTCGCTGCCTTGTCCATGCTGTAATAGATTTTTTCTTAAAAACAGTTGGTTTTTCTGAAAACTGTCGATTTTTTGTAAAAACAGTCGTTACAGAAACAGTCGGTGAAAATGATCAGCCAGTTGGTAAATACCTTCCCCCAAACATTTTGGCTAGTAACATGGGTTCACTCGCAATTTTGTACGCCAAATTATCCCAGCAGTTAGTTCAAAGAAGCAACCTACCACCATAGGAAGTGAGACTTTCGTACTTTTATTTAGTTATTTGCTAATGAACCCTCATTACGCCAGTGCTCCTATTAGTCGGCATAACCAATATCAAACTTCAGGTAAGGTAGGTTCGTTTAATCCTACGATTGTACCTCCTGGAGCACTGGCTCCGTTCGAGTTCATTTGAGATAAACGTGGCAACCTTTCGGCCCAGAAATTGGTAAGCTAAAACCTTGTCGCTATGCTTTTATCTTCCCCGTATTTTTAGATTACCTCTACCCGCCCTTCTTATTCGTTGGGGCGTCTGGTGCATACTTCCAGCGACGATTCCCTTACTTCAAGTCTGTCAATGCCAAATTCTCGACGTATTTCGTAAGTATTTGTATCATAAAAACAGCCATCACTCTCGCCGTTCCTTCTTCTTGTTTTTTTTTTTAAACCAAAAACGACAAAACCAAAAGTGTTGTCGGTTGAGATTGTGCATGTTTGTAATAAACATTGTACACCCTGTGACAGTGCAAGGATGTACGAAATTGACAGCTACAAGGAAAGCCAGTAAGTAGGGTAGAACGGGTCAGTAATACAAGTACTTAATTGAAAAGGTAGTTTATTTTTACGTCTGATATTTGAATACACTGAAATATTTTGACCGGTCTAAGGGATTTTGTATTTTTTTTTCACCTGAGGCTCTGTGACTACGTTCAGAGTGTGCGCTGCTTGCCCGGCAACCCAAAATTCATCTACAATGTAACAAATCTTGCAGTATTTGCTACTGGGATAATCTTATCTCTAATTTGGATTAATCTTAACTCAGTAGAGATAAGATTAATCCCAGTAGCAAATACTGCAGTCAACTTTAATCCTTACTGGGAAAAACTTTTTACAGTGTACACAAGAACTTCGAATTTCATTTTGAATTTCAACTGCATTTCGAGGGTTAAAGGTGCTAAGCTCGGACAAGTTAGGCCTAGAAAAAGTAGGAAAATTATCTTGAATTGTGTCGTGCAAGGAATCGGAAATTTTTATTTTATGTTTCCGCAGTGGCTTACATTTGTAGTTGGTAATTATTTCAGGCGTAGAGGGACACACATATAGAGGTAGGCCTACCACAAATCTGAAGGAATAAGTTCATTCGATGAAATCGATTATCTGTTTATCTCTTCGGGTTTTCGGGCTTATTTCAGTGAAAAAGTGACGTGTAACTAGATTGTCCGTCCTGGCCGGATGATTAGGACGCCAAACTTGTAAGCGAAGGGTCGCTGGTTCGAGTCTCCGTGAGTGCCTACCAAAGTCCACCCAGCTTCAAGTGGGTATCTGGAGAAATCTGGGGAAGGTGACAGGAAGGGTGTGCGAAAGCACCAGGATGGCTAACCCCCAACCGCCAATTGCACTTCCTGGCTGAGGGCAGACAATCGGAGATCAGCACCGCCAGTTAGGCGGTGGCCTGTGCAGGCTGAAGCTGATACCTTTACCTTACTAGACTGTCGGATTTAAAGTCTATTCGGTTAAACTTCAATGGTACTGTGAAAGTTATCGGTGTGGCATGTCCTGTGCCACAACCGGCGTGGGAGCCATTATGATATTGTTTTCGTTACCTTCAGACTTCGTTGTTCTAAATCTTGGTGCTTTTCAGCCTGTCCCGCCGCGTGTTCTCTCCGTACAAGCCGTTCCCATTGATCTAGAGTCCCATGTCAAGCTCACATTCTTCGAACCCCACATGTACGAAGGAGCCAAGACACCCGAGCGATATGTCGTCAGGTACTCTACCAGCCGTTCAGCTTTAATTCGAGCGGATGGAGGAATTGCCACAGGCAGTTCTGTGCCAGAAGTCACTGCCGATAGCATTGTTTCGGGCGACTTGAATCATGTCAGTGCTGCCACATCGAAGGAAGTGGTTTTCAAAGTTTCTGCCGGTGAAGAAGGTCCTCTACCGATGTATTTCGCGATAGCAGGAGTCTCAACGTCCAATGGAACGGTAATACACTTTACTCTGTATAAGAACGGATAATTATAAGAACCTTTCTCTCCGTATACCATCTGTTTGACACAGCATCATAGGGATAATGCAGTTTTGACTTGTTTTTTTTTTATTGACACAGTTTATTTGTGAACTTGATTATTTTATTTAGAAACTTTCTACGAGCTATGGTATGTAATTTTGACCTGTTTTTTGTTTATCGATACAGTTTATTTATGAACTTTATTGTTTTATTTAGAAGTTTTAATGTTATCAGTTAAGTAATATTGACCTGTCAAGTTGATTGATAGTGCTTGAAGTATCTTTATTCGAATTATTTTTACGTATTTAAAGATATTACGGATTAAATTATCATTCATAATTATAAATTAGCAAACTATAATCATTGATCATTGATATTTATAATAAAAAAAAAATTGTTAGTGCCTTACCTTGTTTGTGACTAGTTTTGATTATCACTTGCGGCACCAATATAACCTTTGTCTCCTTGAACCGGGGTCGTCAGTTTCATCAGCTCTGCCCAAACAGAGCGTGGATAAGGGCAGACGGATTCCTTTCAAAACTCGAAGCCAACGATCAAGACTGACAATTTCTGATCATTAAAACGGGCGGAAAAAAGTTGCTACCCAATTCCGTTACTTTTCCTTCCGCGGGAAGCCTTAGAAAGGAACACCGTACCACGTGCCTTCAACCCGGGGATGAAAAATGCCAGAACTCACATGGGGACAATTTATAATTGTAGCTTTCCATAAATTGATATTATGGAGTACAAAAACAAGCAGGAACAACAAACATGACTCGCACTCAGTCTGGGCTGGTAGAACGTATAAAGTAATTAATCCTGTTGACTAAAGGATTGGTAGGATGCTGCTTCTGTCTCTCGGAACATTTTTCGCGTTTTAAGCAGTACGAGCTAATGCACCCCTAGGTTTTCTCCCATCAAACCCCTAAATAACAATGCAGTAGCACTGTTATTTAATTTATGATGGCTTTTTCCCGATATTATTTTAGTGTAGTGAATAGTAGATGTAGGTTTATTTGAACTTTTGTTGGGATCCCAAAACGTAAGTGGCGGGATACCTATGACATCGCAAAAGTTGTCCGTCTGTGAGCATGATAACTCTCGAAGGGAATGAGATATTTTGATGTAACTTGCTGTGACGATTCTTTAACCCCATATTTAGGGGTGGGGGTTTAAATTAAGGGGGAAATGAAATATTTTTAAACAGATAATGTGATATTTGATTATGGAGTAAGAAGACACGCTGAACACGATGGTGAAAATCATTTTCTCGCCGGACAAGTAGTTCGCCCGGAATCCGGCCAAAACCGGAAAGTTTGTTAAAAGTAAAAGTTTTGTTTGGCGTAGATTAGATGTTCGACTTAGGCGTAAGAAGACATGCTAAACACTTACGTGAAAACAATTTTCTACCCGGACAAGTAGTTCGCCTGGAATCCGGCCAAAACAGGAAAATTGTTAAAAGTTGAAGTTTAGTTGATTAGATATCCGATTTAGGGGTAAGAAGAGATGCTTAATTCGTGTATGACAATCATTTTTTACCCGGACATATAGTTCGACCGGAATCCGGCTCGAGCTGGAAAATTTGTTATAGGTTAAATTTTTATTTGAAGTTAATTAGATGTTCAATACTGCGGAAAGAAGACACGCTGAGTTCGTTTTGAGCTTCTTTTTTTTCGCCGGACAAGTAGTTCCGGAATTTGGCCGAAACCGGGAAAATAGCAGAAGCGGCAGGAAGTCTCGTCAAAACAGATATGGCTTATAGGGGTATAATAAACACATACACATGCTCAATCCATATCTGAAGTTGGTTTTCTCAGATGATTAGCTATTTGGCCTTAATCTGTTTCTGAATTTGATAGTAAAAATTTTCAAGGTGTCTGGCCAAGACTGGATCTGGCGAAGACAAGACCCAATAGTGTGGATCAAATACTGAATTTTTGGGATCCCATCGAAACCTTTGGTCTTGTTGACTTCGGCAGGTCCATTTCCATGCACTTCCTGTGGCAGAAGTCAACACCAATCAGTCAAAGTAGATAATTAGGACCCCAGAGAACACTTGAATGGGTATTTTGGGTCTTCCTTCTACGATTCAACCCAACTATAATGTCCAGATCTGAGGACCTGTTCAGATAAATATACCTCTAATGCTGCTCTAATGCAGTAATAAGCCTTGAACCTTCCACTCCACACTAGAATAACCCTTTGATAACCTTAAATATAATTTCAGCCTCGGTACGGCCCGCCATCGCCGATCGTTCATGCAGTTGTGAAACCTATCCTAATAACTACAACTACTCCCGTAACGACGACAACTCAAAGTACAACAACTATTACTCAAACGACAACCCCTCCAGTGACAACGACATCGACAACCGCAGGCATGACCACAACAACGGTAACTCAAACGACAACTAGGAGAACCCCACCGACGATCGGAACCGTGCCAACCAATCCCACTGAGGAACCACAACCTGGAGCATCTACTATGATTTCTCCAAGTTACTTTGCGTTTGTCATTGTTCTGGTTCTGATCTTTGCCTGAGGTTTTTAAAGTAAGTATCGACACCTGCCAGGCTGCATATGCGATCACTTGTATCTAGAAATTAAAATAATACAAGGAAGGGAAGTTTTTCTATATAGTTGACTTTTAACTGCGTAGAATCGAGCGCGACTTGGGACCCGGCAAAGAGTGCTGCTGTGTTTCGTTTGACATAAATGACGCTGCGAAATTTAATACTAACGAAGTTTATTTCCTGAATAGCTCATATAATTACTCGCTAGCGTCGGATGGTCAAACAATTATTACCACTGCTAAAACTTAATAATTACTCCTCAGTAATTACTTTAAAATATTTATCTGTATGTACAATTAATAACGAATATATCACAGTTCAGAATTAAATAGTTTACGAAATATGGTACAAATGACGAAAGATACCGGTCAGTAGAGTGGATATCGGGGCGAACAAGTCTGGTGCAATTACGGGTTGCAGCGCGAAGCCTTGATTCACGCCGAGTCTGGTTTGGGGCTTCGTAATACGGTAGGAGAGATCTACGAAGATCAGAGGACAAGCATATACGTCCAAAATTCATTGTCAACTTGTGTCGTCTTTCAGACAGCGGCGAAGGAATTCCAAGCGACGTTATAGCGTGGACAGTCGAAGCGTTATTTCTTTCGACTGAGCGCGGCCCCACTCTTTCTCGGGTCCTAACTCGCAATCAGTCATACCACTATATCGAAGCAACAATTTTTTTTTTTAAATTCTTCATTATGCCACCTGAAGAAGCGATTACAGCTGCAACCTGTCAGTTGCCGATACGTACGTTAAGTAGCGTCTTTTTTCTTCCTTAGAGCTAGCCGTAGAATGTGTTCCAGCCTTTTATCAAACTGGCCGTTGGTGCCCTTTGGTCTTTCCCAGAATTTTCGACGAGTGATTCGATTAATACCCTAAGGAATTACATCGAGAATATCTACACAAAAGAATGTATAGTGAACAGCATTTCAGACGAATCTTGTAGAACCATGGACTAATTGTTACACTGTATCATTGGTATATATTTAAATACTCCTTAAGCTCCGGCTGACTGGGTAACTTTTATTAAACATTGGCTAAAAACGGAAAGTCAGCTACGATGTTTTGGCCTATCTTGGCAAGGGTGTTCTTCAGGAAGGGCAGAAGTATCGCTGATAAACATCATAGCTGACTTTCCGCTTTTAGCCATTGTTTAATAAACTTCATTAGTGTTATTGTTATTATATTTGACGATGCAAACGGATAAGTCAGCTACATTTTGTTAGAGCTATATTTCGGCCCTTCTTGGCAAGGGTCCTCTTGAAGCTGGAACCGCTCAAGCTGGACCGGTTTGAGCCGGAAAAGGCCAAGAAGGGCCGAAATATAGCTCTAATAAAATGTAGCTGAATTATCCGTTTGCATCGTCAAATATTCGCGTTGGAACCTCTAGAATTCGAGCTAGCAATCATGCATATTCATTTTCCCCAGGCTTATTTCTTTTTTCGATGCTTAAGCGTCATTTTCGTAGAATTTGTTCCATATTCTAGTGCATATCAGTCGTTTTATGGTCTAATACGCCCCATAAAATTAAGTCCATGTAAAAAAGAACTTAGTATCGAGCTCATGACACGTAAGCCTTTTTTTTATCTACAAACCCACTATAAAAACACAAAGGAAGAAGTGGAGTATATAAGAAATAAGAAAAAGTAAGACACTAGAATTCACTTAAAGCACTATTCGCAAAAAAGAGGCACAAGGCGCGACTTACGCAATGCTGATTTACGCTTAGCACGGAGCTCAATACTCTTTAAGAACACAAATCGTGGGTGATCTAATATTTGCAGTTTAAGGTCTGGAGCATGGTAGATAAGGCGTTGCCACTGCTAACGATTTGAATAAGGTTGAGTTTGAACGTACTAACTATAGCGCAGGTTTGAACGACGATGATTGTTTGTCATAAATGCTGGTTGAAGGCTGGAATACACCCATTGTGTAAGGGCAATGTCCTAAAGTTATAAAAAAAAAACAAGAAACAGCGATAGTGATTTCTCGCCCCTTGACGTCCCGAGTTCTTAGCCAAAGAATTAGATTTTTTACTATTAACTTTCTTGCATTTGTACGAAATTACTGTGGATCATCCGTGATCGCGATCACAGTTTATTTTATTTCTTCTTCTATCGTTATAATAAACCATTTTTCGAGTCAAGATGTTATTTTGTTAAACCCAAAAGAGTTGGTCACGGTAGACAGGTAGGAAGTCAGGTTCGCCATCTAGCGAAATTCAGCGGTTAAATCCGAATGCACGACCATCGATCTTATCATTAGTTGCGTTTTTGCAGATACCATGGTATCTGATAACACGGGCTAAAGTCGTTTTTGCAGCTATCGTGCTATCTGATACCACGGTCCAGAGGCGTTTTTGCAGTTAACGTGGCATCTGGCCAGTTATCTTGGTATCAGATATTCAGATACTACGATCCGACCGTGGTAACTGGTCGTGGTATCTGAAAAGTCATCCCACTTTCATCAAATTTTGTCAGATTGGTGAGAAAGAAGTTTAGCACTTAGTGATGCAACTGGATATCTGTTTTTCTTTTGGGATGACTTCGAAAAGTGCAATTTCGGCAATAGTCGTTTTTGCAGAGCACCGTGTATCAGATAACACGATAACTGCAAAAAGACTAATTGCATATCCAATTACCGTGGTAAAAGATACCATGGTATCAGCAAAACCGCAACTATTAACATTTCGAGATAAAAAATCAATCGTTTGGAAACGCGATATAAGCATGCTGTAAGTCCTTTCTCGATTGCAAACGAACAGATAGCAGATGTTGCAGATTCTCGGGGTTAGTTTCGTGCACGACTGCAGGTTTAGTGCCCATATCGCCTTACCAGCCAATAAGGCTAATGCCAGCCACCAGACGCTTAAAAAATGAGGCGATTTTGCTACGACATTGCGAGTGTTCTCCACGCGTATCTGTGCTACGTTCGCCCCTTGCTCGAGTAGTATTGCCCAGCATGGGGTCCAGCTACTCTCTGGCCTACCTGTTGCAAGAAATTTTGGTCAGTAAGAAAAGGGCCATTTCAATAATCCATAACCGCGACTTACCGTGCGACCAGGCCTTAGTGAGACTGAAAGTATCCCCGATAGAAGTACAAAGCATATGCTCTTAAAGAGAGGCTTCACCTTCCAGATTTTTCTTCCTGATTAGAGACAGCCGTTTTCGTCGAGACGGATCTGGAAGGTCAAGCCAGGCCAAAAACGTCTGGAAGTACGGGGTGTTCTCGACATCCCAGGTTCCGGATGTCGAAAGGTACCATAGAGGCAACCCATTCTTGAGACAGAACAAATATGCAAATGTAGGAAGAAATGGGAAAGTGACTGACAGTTCTGGCGACAAACTTCGGAGCTAAGGAGGAAAGTCGTCTCTGACTGCAAAAATCGGACCAACTGGGGGCGTATCTTTATCCTAGTGTCCACGCGAGGACTGAAACTGAATAGGGTTATGATCAGTTATGCCCTTGGTTTCTATGAAAAACTTCAATGCAAACGTTTGTCACACATGAATCACCATACCAAGTTCAAAGACATATCTCAATCCCTTCGAGAGTTATCGTGACCATACAGTTGACCGGACAGAATTGCGATTTCAAACAGTGCCGGATTACCGAATAGGCGAATTAGGTACGCCTTTACGGACCCCACGAAAAGGAAAATCTAGACGTTTGTAGGTTAATTCAATTGTGTATGCCCATTTCCTGTCAGTTTCTGACAGTTATCGGTTGGCAAATTAGAGACGTGTTATAGAGATAACTAGCGAGGAGTAGCCCAAAACTTGGACTGTCTATAGGAACCTCCACAGATTGCAATCCGCCACCAGTCATATAGGCTAATGTACAAGTCTCACGTACAAGGTCGGGTAGAAACAAGTGACAATTCTAACATAATAAAAATTTATTGCTATGTACCAAGCGAAAACATTCTCAAAACAATCACTGGCGAAGGAAAAAGACGCCTCACTTGGGAATCCTTCAGGCTGCGCTTACCGCAAGGGTTTCAAGCATAGCCTTCATCTCACCCATACAGGCAGATTCCCAAGATCAGCAAGTTAGCTGCTTAACGCGCATCAATAACACACCCAACTTCGAGAACACTCTCACTGACGGATTTCACTAACAGGGGAACGGTGTCACGGCACAAAACCCGTTGAATGGCAAGAACAACGGACTTCATGACTGTGGATTAGCTTTAAAATTCGTGCCAGAAGACCGTTGCATACACCAGCGCAGATGGGTACTATTGCGCTGGTTCAATGGTTGGTAGTTCATATTAAATGGTTATAAATCAAAGCTCGTTGGGTTGATACAGTTAAAGATGCGCGGAGAGCAGCGACTTTAGCCTCAGCAACCCTTTTGAAGGACGCTCTGGCCGGATGCCTTCGTGAAGCGCAGCGTTGTGAAAACCTAGAAAGGTGAAATGCTAAGTTTTAGATTATCCACTTCCTTCGGAATTCAATGGTAAAAGAAGTCCTGTAATACAGTAGAGGCTTTAATTAGAACCCATTCCCCAAATATAAAGCTACGAGGCGTTTCTCCGAGTCTGAGCCAAAGGACACACACAACAACTTGAGACAAAACATTTTAACTTCATCGAGAGTTATCGTGCGAACAGACAGAACGATGGACAATAGTAATCCCGTGACTTATGTCTTTGGATTCCGAAACCTATTTTGCGTGTTTCTATTACATTTAGTGTATATAGTACTTTATTAATACCTTTATACCCCGGGATTCAAAGTCAGCAGATTGCAAAGAAGGTGGAAGGCCACAGAAGCCAACACCCATATACTATTCAACCTCCTTCTGGTATAATACCATTAGAACAGACGGATAACCATTTAACCTAACAGAACGTTCAGCCAGAAAGACATCCTGATCAAATAAAAGCGAAACTAATAGAAACTGAATAACAGATAACACAAATTCGCTCAGCCTTGTGTTATGAGAGTACACCTGTTGTGGCGCTCTTAAATGCCTTCTTATTTTCGCGAACAATAGCACTCAAACCGCTCATAACAGAAGCTTTGTTCGGAAACATAAAACTTCAAACGCTCATAACAGATATACTGTCATAACGTTTAATTCAAGGATGCGCAAACATCTATTATTCTGAGAGTGTACGAGACAAACTTACTTCGGCAGTAGTGGGATGGATCCCGATCAGATTATCGAAGTCCGCTTTGGTGGCATTCAATCTTAGAGCAATCGCAAAGCCTTGCGTCACTTCACCTGCATTCGGACCAAGGTAGTGTAGTCCGACAACCTTCTCCTGAAAGAAATCGTGAAGGAACATGAGAACCCAGTATACGAGGACAATTAGGACTAGAAACGGTAGTGTATTTAAATCTTTCGAGCAAGATGTAATGGAGTGTTGGAGGCGCTTCGGGTCAGTTCGTTACCAAGCTGAAAGGTTGGAAGAAGTAACAAATATCTTTGTAGCCTAAGTAAAAAATCGCAACAGAATTTGGTTCAAGTTAGAAATCCTTTTTAAAGCGAAAAATGGCCGAACAGAAACTAGTAAAAGCAGGAAAGTTCTGCGGCATCCACCCCGAAAATATGTGAAATAATTGTGTTCTAGAGCTGGACTCCAGCTGGCTCTGTTCAAACAGGTTATAACAGCTCACATCCACCTGTGAGTAACAGTCGCTCACATGATATTACTGAGCCGAAGAATCTTTCTAGTGGAACCAGGCTCTTACTGCGTGTTTTTGGGATCCCAAAACGTAAGTGGAGGGATACCTATGACATCGCAAAAGCTGTGAGTCAGTCTGTCCGCACGATAACTCTCGAGGGGATTGAGATATTCTGATGAAACTTGGTTGGAGGATCCTTTGGTCAAAGTACAGGTCAAGTTCGAAGATGGGCTCTGTAGCCCTATATCTGAGGGTGGGGGAGTGGTTCCAAATTAAGGGAATTTATAAGCTATTATATAAGCTATATGAGCCTCTTGAGCGGGCAGAGCGGGGATTTGATTGGGATAATTGAAAGTTGTTTTAAAATTTGTGCCCTGGGTTTTTGATGGGTAGTGAGTGAGATTGAAATGAGGGTTGTGAGTTTTTGTGGCAGTGTTTTGGTAGAGTGGAAGATGAGTATTGTGATGAATGATGGGTATGCGTGAATGATGATTGGGCGAAAAAGTAAGTGTTAAATTTTGTTTAGTAGGAATTTAAAATATTTGAAGGATAAATTTACAATAAGTTTATATTTTATATTTAGTGATTAGGAAGAACAGTGAATGTAATATGGGTTTTAATTTTAAAAGTTAGGTGACGTAAATAGTTTAAAAGGGGGTAAAAATAGATTAAAATTAACGTCACTGAGGGATGGAGGAGTATAGCCACAAAAAGTACGGGAAATGATTTTCATTGTTTTATATAAATAATATAAAAACAAGTTAAATTAGAAAAGATACTACGGGAAAAATTATAATTAACACAAAAGAAAAAAAAAAGAAAAAAAAATAAGCTATTGAGATAGTTCATGTAGGGGTAGGAGACATGCTGAATCCGATTATGAAAGTTATTTTCTCACCGGACAAGTAATTCACCTGGAATCCGGCAAAAACCGGACACAAAATTTGTCGACCAATTTTCGGCTATAACAGTCACTCCCCTTTCTTCACACTAGTATAGCTCTGCGCGTGGCGGATGACATTATTTATGAACGCGGAGAGAGCTAGTGTAATCGAAGGTCGAAGGGGTTCGTATATGTTGTTCAAGCTTAGTATAGGGGTTGATATATATTGTTCAAGCTTGGTATGAGGATTCACCGGCAAAGTACAGGTCAAGTTCGAAGGTGGTTCCTTTAGTCCTATACTTAGAGGCAGATGAGGGTTCTGAATTTACGGTAAAAACATGTATGTTTTATGAGCTAATAAGATATTCATTAAAGGGGTACGGAGGTCCGCTGAATCCATATCTGAACTTAGTTGTCTTGCTGGACAAATGGTTCATCACGAATTTGGGACGAAAGTGGAAATTTGGTTGAAGCTCAAAGTTGTTTCTGAAATCGATTAGAGATTCGGTATCGGAGCAAGTAGACATGCTGAATCCATTTTGAACTTTATTTTAACAGTAAAAATATTCAAGGAATCTGACAAAGACTAAATGGTGAAGACATGACCCAATTGTTTGAATCAAATGTTGGGATCCCATCGAAACCTTCGGTCTTCTTTTTTTAAGAGCCATGAGCAAACGGCGGAGGGGGCGGGGGTGCGACACAGGGAGGGTCAAGCGTGTAATTTACCTTTAAGGACTTGACACAAATAAGTTTTGCATATCCTGAGTTCTCGCCTCTCTTCGAAAGAGCGTATTCAAGTGGGGTAAAGTTGGCATGGTAGATTTCAATATCTTCCGCTCCAAACTTTTCAATCGCATCCTCTTCAGAATAACCAACAGCTCCATACTCCAGAGGGGTGAACACTGTTGTTGGGACGTTAACATAGTCGGTAAGGGCTTCAGCGTTGGCATATAATCTCTAGAAAAGACCGTTACATCAAATTCGGGACAAATAAACTTTCTGACTGACTGGCTGCTCCTCCAAGGCGGGGCCACTTGTCACCACTTGCACTCACTCGAAGGAGGAGCCAACTCGTATCCATCAGCCAGTCGCAACTAGCCTTGTGTGTAAAAGAATTTCAGTTAACGAGCCCGGCTCCGACCCCCACTTTGGACGTAGTCAAATTTCAGTCAACGAATTACAACACAGCCCTAAGATTTTCAATTCTTTTTTTTTTCAATTTTATCCGTCATTAAACAAAACAACATACGTAGCGCTCCACAGAAGTGCAAAACCGTGTCTTATGCGGTAGTGCACAACTTTAATTACTTTATAACAAACGATAGCCTCGGTTGAAACCAGCTTGAAGTAACGATAACGATTTTTGCGATGTACTGGACACCAGAGAAATCTGAAAGCTGATATAGCACTGAACCAGCGCGTTCTCACCGCATCGAAAAACCTTTTTGGTCTTTAAATCCTTCTCTATTGCACGCTAATCAATCGTCCAAACTGTCATATCAGTCTTGGCGGGCGTATGGTAAGCCTCGCGGTGACCACCCGGCATTCCGATTTTTGAAGGAAAAGAAGGCTATTTTCCAAGCGGAGCTTCGTCGCCATAATAATTATCTTTTGGAGGATGTGTCGCGTGTTGTTGATTCTAACAAGAACAAGCTATGGAAAGCACTTCGCTCTTCAAAGCGTTTGAACGATGTTGCATCCAATTCATCGGTCCCTTCCCTGGTTGATTGGGAGACTCACTTTTCTGATCTAATTACTTCACATGATGACCCAAATGAACGTCTTGAAGTTGATGAAGTACTAAACGGTCACACAGCCCGAGATTTTTCTATCTCGCTTGATACTCTTGCTGGTGCAGTCCGAAAGTTAAAGCCCCAGTCTGCACTAGATCAGGATGGACTTTTTTCAAACCATATTAAATTTGCTCCACCTTCTTTTCTACTTGTCCTAACGACATTCTTTAACCTTATTCTTGTTTCTGGTTTGGTTCCTTCTTCTTTTCGAGTTGGTATAGTAACGCCTATTCCTAAATCTGGTAAAAGAGATTTGAAATGTTGTGATTCATATCGACCAATAACAAAAGGTTCTCTTATGGGGAAGTTATTTGAGCTGTGTGTTAAAGATCTGTTCGAGCGCTTGGATGTTGGTTTAAACCAGGTTGGGTTTAAAAGAGGAATGGGTTGCGACCACGCGCACGCAACGTTTGATGCTGTGATTGGAGAATCTCGGACCACTGGAACTCCCCTTTATACGCTGCTAATTGACGTTAAAGGTGCTTTCGACAACGTTTCGCACGCGTCGGCATTCTTAGCTCTTATTGGTGGTGGTATTCCCTTATCTATTGTTACAGTTTTGAAATATTGGTATGATGGACTTTTAGTTAAAATATTGGCACCTTCTTCTAATTGTTTCTCTAACCCGATTGCAGTTGGCCGTGGAGTTAGGCAAGGTGGTATTCTATCGCCCTATATTTTTAATGCTTGTTTGGCAGATTGCCTCCGTTCACTTTCCACTACCCTCATTTCCAATGCTCGTGATGTTTCTTTTCTTGCTTATGCTGACGACATTATCCTTCTATGTCGTTCCAAAGCTCGTCTGATTGAAAATTTTAACATCCTAACCCGTAAACTCAAGTCTAAAGGTCTTACAATAAGCATTAAGAAGTGCCATTACTTTGCTATTAACAGTAAGGACCGAGCTGATTTGAATTGTGGTGGTGGTGTTTCTTTCCCCCTTTGCGATCGTGTTTCATATCTGGGTGTCCCTTACTCTGCCTCAGCTCGTGATTTTAAAGCTGCTTTAATTATACATAAACAAGAAAAGATTAGAAAAGCTTTCGGATTGATGATAAGATTTCGCGGTGTTTACCGGCGTGATATACTTGGATCTCTGTTTAACGCAGTGGCTCTTCCTCATGTCCTTTTTCCTTCCCTCCTTTTCCGCGATTTCAGACTAAGTGATCTCTCAGCTATTCGGGTTTCTTATTTTAAGTATTGTAAATTTCTTCTTGGGTTCCCTATTTCGTTAAGTGATACTGAGATTGTTTCAAAATTTAAAGTAAAAGACCCATTAGTAATTGTTAAAAAGAAAGTTCAGAATTTTTACAGTAAGGCGGAGAATATTCTCCCAACCCACAACCTTTTCCCTTTTTTTACCGATAAGGCTCATTTATAGTTGTTCGCTATGATGATTGATTTATAGTGTTTTAAAGTTTCCAGTATTCTTATTTATCGTTGTGTATATTTAGAGGCATATATTGTCTGTAGTCGTTTATTATGGTCTTATTTCAATTTCTGTACTCTTCAACTTTTGAGGGCAATAAAAGAATAATAATAATAATAATAATCAGAGCAGTGACCAAATTTCAGAACGATTATGTTGCTTCACTTGAACAAGTCCTGTGGAACGCAGAACCATGATCGTCATCCCGACCGCTATCCCGGAGATTACTATATATGGATTCGAAATTACTCACCACCCCTGCGTCTTCCACAAGAGTGAAAGCCACTTTCCTTACTTGGGGGAGGGTGGGTGAGGCGTTACTGATGGGTTTGAGTTTTAAAGTAAGAGATATCTTCTTACTCTCGCAAGGAGTACTCCTGCCTGGATAGCAACGGGTGTTAGTTCCAGCTTTCCATCGAGAACGTCACCAATAGCATAGACATTCGGGACGCTCGACCGTTCTGACTCGTCAGTAATCACTTTGCCATTCCTGCAAATACAAGGTCAGAATTAAAAAAGTATAGGAAAATGAACGAGCGTGTTCCAACCTACTTATCGTAGTTACTACGCTTGACATCACGAATTCTGGCTTCTTGGCGTCAAGGCTGGAACGCATTTTTTATTTCCAGCAAAATATTGCCACGGGCTAATCCGACCAATCTTTAAAGAGATTCGCTCGCAAGCGTGGTAAGCAAATAGTTACTATTAGTTACCATTTCGAGAAGGTTGGAACGGTCAGCGTGGTAACTTTTCACGAGGCTGGAACGAAAATAGTAACTAATAGTTACTATTGTTAGAAGGGTTGAACACGCTCAACCTGTCGTGTTTGCATTGCCTTATTGTAAACGAAGCACCAGTAACGCTTATCGATCTGTTTGAACGATCCAGCAACAACAAAATATAAAATAGGCGTTACTCCTCTTAAAAGTAAGTTTCCCACCAACGTTTCTTTACTACAACTACGCCTGCTGGACAATGGCAGGAGAAGAATTTAAAATGTAAAATCGCGTCCCCTTTTTGTCTCCGGAAAACAAGATGGACAGGGACGTTGAGTGCCGAGACGCTTGCAAAGCGTTTATCTTGAAACTCGGGCAAAGGCGAGTCTCCCAGGCAGTGTTTTACTTCTTCTTGATAACCATCCGCTATCACAGATTTACCCGTTCACCTTCTTTTAAACACAGATAGGACAACTCGCACTATAGATTCTGGAAACAGGCCCTACTGGCTCTGTCCAATGTTATATAGCTTTTAAAATGTTTTTCTAAACTGTAATGTTTTACGTCTGGCTTAAAAGACGGTTCAACGTTCCAATGAAGATGCGCATCCTGTGTCAAACAAGAAAGAATGTCCGATATTTTTTCACAAGACAAAACCATTTTACTCAGTGGAGAAACTTGAAAACACGGATCAGATCTGGACAAATTGGCAAATTTTTAACTGTAAAGACCTGCTGCTGAGCAGCTTAACCATCCATTTTCATCTCTTGTATTCCGACGAAGCAACTCCATCCTTAGGCAACTTAGTTCCTGGCAATCTCATGAAGTGGCCTACACACTCCTCCGGGTCACCATACATAGGCACGAGTAAAGACTATCTACCGTGGGCTTCCTGCCTAGATATTTCCTCCTTACTCCCAACATATTAGAAGCACATGCTTATTGTACAAACTGAGAATTTTTTTCCGAAAAACATAAGGCTTAAAACAGTTTTAAACCGTTGTAACTTTCATCATTTTGCGAAAAGGCCTACTTTTCTCCCGCTAAATCTATAATACAAAATTTCGACGATGCTGTGAAGGTAGATTCTGTACGGAAAAGAAGGAGAAGTAGTTAATATGCAGCTGCAGATAATCACGAGCCGAGAAGCGACTGAACAGATTTGGATTTGTTTAATCGTATTCATTCGTGATTCTAAAATTACCTTGGGTTCAATTTCACGCCAGCTTTTTCAATCGCAATCTGATCCGTGCAAGCATCACGACCAACAGCCAACAGAACCGTGTTGAAGGTTTCCTCTTTTACTTCGCCAGTTTCAATGCTTTTGAATGTAACCTGGTATGGAATAGAACATTAGTTGGACACTGAGATAGTCTGCACCTAGGCCAATGTTAAGCACGTGTTTCCTGTGTTCTGGCCGAGTAGCAAATACGATGGCTCATGTATGGTGTATTGTCCCATTCTGCCTCTAGGAGCGCTGGGGTTCGAGTTCATGTATTGAGATGCCGACGGGCAGTGACTCGAAGGTGCGGTGTTTTTCCAAACCAGTTGACGAGTAGAACCCGAAGTGTGCGGAATAGTTATTGTGGTCAGGATAATATGTCGGATACCCCAGAAGTACAAGGGTATGAATCGGACAGGGGCCGGAAACGGCGTCGTAGTGAAAGACGCCCCTCTCGTTCAAATAGTCGGTCTAGCTCACGGAGCCTTTCTAGTTCACGGAGCCCTTCTCGCTCACGGAGTCCCTATGTACCACCATTAACCGAAGCGGGGAATAAACAGGAGGGGTGCACGTCTGCTTCCTTGGTGGCGCGAGTCGAACAAGCACAGTTGGACCAGGTAAAACTCGGAAAACCAATCGATAAGAACTTGGCGGGGTTTCTCAATAAAAGGTTCAGAATAGCTGTGGACACGGATGTTATCAAAGGTTTAAAGGAGAAACATCCGAGGCCAGAGAATGTGGGTGACGTAACGGTACCGAGGGTTAACAGGGAAGCTTGGGCGATTATGAATGCTAGATCTAGGTCTTCAGACTTAAAGGGTCTAGCACGGCAGCAAGATTATTTGTGCCACGCTGCATACGCCTTTTCTAGAGCTGCGGACTTGGTCCTTACCCTCGCCGAAAGCTCGGTCCGTGACGAAGCTTTTGAATGCCTTGGCGACGGATTCAGCCTACTAGGCGTCTTACATTCTGATTTGAGTTCGAAGAGGCAAAACCGAATAATTGGTGAATTCGATCGTAAAATCGCAAACGGGCTACGAGGCCAGGAAATCAAGGTCACGGACCAATTGTTTGGCGACAATTTCAAGAAATGTTTGGACAAAGCGAAGACTCTAACGGACTTAAAAAGGAAAGAGCCTGAACGCCCGTTTTCAAAAAACGGTTATCAGCCGGGTCGGTATCAAAAGGGCCCGACGAAATCTTTCCAGTACGGACGGAATTCCGACGACAAGAGGCCTTATCGGAACCACAGGAAGGATTACAAGCAGAAGTCGAAAGCCCAGGAACAATAAATGAGGTAAGTTGTTCTTTCTCAGCATTCGTGGAAGAAACCATTGCTAAAGCCGCATTTGCGCGGTCCGCATTTCGTGCTGGAAGTATTAAGCGCTGTTTTGAGTTCTGGAAATCGCTTACAAGCGACCCTTATATTTTAAGTTTAGTTCGCAATGGCTACAAGCTTGAGTTTGAGGCACTGCCTGACACATCTGAGGCCACTGGCCATTCTGTAAATAGATTTTCTGTTGAAGAGAAGAAATTTGTGGACATGGAAATTGAAAAGTTACTTGCAAAAAATGTTATAATACGGATCGATCAGCGGGATGCAAAATGGTTATCTCCCGTTTTTACACTTCCCAAAAGACAAGGAGATCGTCGTTTCATTTGTAATTTGAGACGTTTAAACCAGTTTCTTGAATACCACCATTTTAAAATGGAGTCTCTTCATACTGCTCTTCAGCTAATTACCTACGGGTGCTATATGGCTTCGATTGACATTGTCGATTTTTATTATTCTTGTGCTGTAACAGAGCAGGATCGGTATTGGCTTTGTTTCGAAGTTGACGATGTCGTTTACATGTATACATGTTTACCCAACGGATTGTCTAGTGCCCCACGAGTTATGACGAAATTAATGAAACCAGTGGTTTCTACTTTGCGAAAGAAGGGATTTCCTTCGGTCCTATATTTGGATGATTCTTTGTTAGTTAACGACAACATCAAGAAATGCCAGGAAAATGTTACACAAACTGTAGAGCTTTTGCACAATTGTGGATTTGTTATAAGTCCCACGAAATCTGTGTTAAACCCTACCAGAAGGGTGGAATTTCTAGGATTTGTTATTGACTCTGTTGCCATGGCCGTTTCTCTGCCTTCTCGAAAGGTCGAAGGTATAATTGCCACCGTCCGAGCTATTTTAAACCAGCGGTCCCCTCGTATACAGGCGGTATCAGAGGTTATTGGCCTGTTGATTTCGTCACTACCGGGGGTTGAACTAGGCCGCTTGTATTATCGTAAAACAGAACGAGCGAAAGTGAAATTTTTAAAGGCTGCTCGGGGTGATTATTCGCATTGTATGGAACTGGATAATGATGTGAGATCAGAATTAGTTTGGTGGTTGAATCTAGCCCAAAACAATTTTAAGTTGATTAAAGAAAGAAAAATTGATGATTTTGCCGAGTCAGATGCTTCCCTGTTAGGATATGGATGGCATGATGTCCATACAGGAGAAGTTATAAATGGGGAATGGTCTTCTGAAGAGAAATTAGAACATATTAATGTGTTGGAGCTTAAAGCAGTATTATTAGGGTACAGAGCTTTAAGACATCGTTTTTACGGCATGCATCTTCGAATGAAAATTGACAATACCACGGCAGTAGCCTACATTAACAATATGGGTGGAAGTAGGTCACAACAGTGTGATGCAGTTGCGTGTCAGATTTGGCATGCAGTCCTTAGTAATTCAGGATGGATATCAGCCGAGCATTTACCCGGCAGTTTGAACGATGTAGCAGATTCAGCTAGTCGAAAATTTAAGAATGAATCAGAGTGGCAGTTATTGCCAGAGGTATATTCTGCCATCACAAAGCTGTTCCACTATAGCCCAGATATTGACCTATTCGCGTCTCGGTTAAACCATTTGATTGACGTGTATGTGTCGTGGAAGCCAGATCCTGATGCTTACAAAATAGACTCGTTTTCATTCGCTTGGTCAGGCAGAGAAATATATGCCTTCCCTCCTTTCAGTGTCATCTCCAGAGTGTTGGAAAAAATCAAGAGAGAGGGGGTGACAGGGATTCTCATTGTTCCCCATTGGCCGAATCAACCGTGGTACCCGCTCCTTCTAGAGTTATTGGTGACGACTCCGATTTTTCTTCCGCTAGATGTCTTACGTCTACCTCAGCTGAAACACAAGAAGCACCCACTAGAGAAACGGATGCATCTCATGTGCTGTTTCTTGTCAGGGAAAGCTATAGAAGAAGAGGATTGGAGGAGAACGTCATTAATGTCTTGTGTAAAAGCTGGAGGGAGAATACAAGTAAACAGTACTCGGTTTATCTTAGAAAATGGTCCAAGTTCTGTGAAAATAAGGGGTACAGTCCCTTTCAAGCTTCTGTGGACCAGGGATTGAGTTTTCTTTCTTCATTAGTTGAGAATGATTATGGGTACAGTGTAATTAACACTGCTCGTAGTGCCATGGCTATACTCATAGATGGGTTTGGTGAGCACCCTTTGGTTAAAAGATTCTTACGTGGTGTGTTTGTGATGAAGCCAGCGTTGCCACGATATTCGGATACTTGGAATTTAGATGTAGTCTTAGCATTTTTAAAGTCGTGGAAGTTAAGTGAGATAAACATAGACAAATTGAGTATGAAGTTGGCAATGCTGATCTTACTTGTGACAAGTGAGCGCTTACAGACCTTAATGGCTTTGACAACGGAAAATTTGGTCATTGGAGAAACAACTTGCACATTTCAGATCAAGAAACTTTTGAAAACTAGCAGGGCTCGTAGGCACAAATCGTGTGTGAAGTTAGAGGCTTTCAGTGATCCAGATTTGTGTCCTGTGTTGCATTTGAAAAAATATTTAGAAGTTACAGAACGTATCAACAGGCCATGTAGTCTGTTTTTGGTCAATAGGAAGCCTTATGGACCAGCAAGCCGGGACACGGTTTCTAGGTGGATTAAAACCGTCATGGCTAAGGCTGGAATTGATGTGCAAAAATATACCGTTCACAGCACGAGGTCTGCATCAACGTCCCGATTAGTAGAGAAAGGTTTTTCGGTAGATGACATTTTAAAACATGTAGGATGGGCTTCAGCCAACACGTTTTCGGTATTTTATAACAAGCCCATAGTAGACGGTCGTGTTTCTGTTACTAATCAAGTTCTTGAGTAAAATAATTAATCGGATTTATTATTTGTTGTCCCAGTCTACACAGTGACCAGATGTACGTTGCAATTTGCTTTCAACTCTCAATACATGAACTCGAACCCCAGCGCTCCTAGAGGCAGAATTGGGGGATTAAACGAGACTTACCTAAGGTGAAGTTTAATCCTGATTCTGCCGATACTGGAGCGCTGGGTTAAGTGAGAGTTCATGTCCCTCCCTCCCTCCCATGTGGTTTTCAGTTGTTGTTGTTCAGGTTGCATCGTACATCTGGTTCTTTCAATACTGGTTTGGAAAAACACCGCACCTTCGAGTCACTGCCCGTCGGCATCTCAATACATGAACTCTCACTTAACCCAGCGCTCCAGTATCGGCAGAATCAGGATTAAACTTCACCTTAGGTAAGTCTCGTTTAATCCCCCAATTATACACCACTACTCTTTATTTATTCGAAACAAAAATAATGTCTAAATAACAGAGAAAATACGAAAATATTATACCATCAGCGTAACTATACGTGTCAGAAGTCGGATAGGGGAAGGCCAGTTCCAAAAAAATAACTTCATAACAATGTTAATTTGTGGCTTTTAAGAAAAAGTAATGATTGATCACGTAGCAAGGTAATAAAGTGTTTAGCTGACGCATTAAAGCTTTCGTAGCTCTAGGACCTTCTTCGTTCATAAAGCAAAATACCCTAATAAATAAATGTCATTAACAGCATTGTCTCGGAAACACTGTAGGCGTTTTTCGGTGGCATATTTGCTGCCACACATTTCTGCGTTTGCACCTAAAAAGAAGTGTGTGCTTGAAAACTCGGCCTCCAGTTGTCTATAGTTTTGGCGGTAGTCCGGTAATTGTATTATCTGGACTTCTGCCGCGAAATTTGAATTTCCCGCCAAATTCAAGCCACAAAAAGTTGCTTGTCGAAGCGGAAAAGCGGGCAACAGAAAACAACCGGGAAACACTCTCTTCGAGACATATGCCCTTTGTAGGATAGTGGAAAAGCGCCTTATATTCTGTTTTACCACAGCGGACGGTGCGGAGCTGTCTGCCATTAATGAGTTTACAAAAGCCTCGTTTTTGTTGCATGCTGCAGGTCCATTCTTTCTACATCCGTTTTTGCACTGTAGCGCTTCCGAGGAAGACGGCAGCGCTTCTCGAGAATCACGGACTTGCTCCCCGACAAAGTCCGTGCTTCCCTGCAAGATGCTGCAGCGCTGCCGCTTCAACCAAGAAGAAAGTGAATCCAAAAACGCATATTATGCAAAAGCAAAAAAGAAGTGCTGCAGCAGCGATGCGGCAGCGCTATTGCAACAAAAACGAGGCTCGGATCTGAAGATGCATAAACAAATATTTACATCGAAAGTGATGCCAGTTTCATTATGGGACTGAACTGTGGGGATCTCATGCCAACTACAGTCGATTCAGTTGCAGTACTACAAAAGAGTATATGGATTGCACCAGACAACACATGCCCAAGCTTTAAAAAGAGACCTCGGAATATTTTCCGTTAGAAAATGTAGGCTAATCCAGATGCTTAGATTCTGGCTTAAGTTAGTTGGAATGCAGAATCTATATTAGTCAAGGCTGCGTATAGTGAGATTCTTAAAATTGGTAAGAAAAGAACTTGGCCATCCAGCAGTACTGGATGAAGTAGGGCTATCATTTGTGTGGAATGATGGCCTTGGACCAAGAACGGATCACAGTAGAATAATTAAGAAGGTGACTGAGATTTTGCAGGGCCAGGAGGGCGTGGTTGAAAGGTCAGAATTGCTAGGGTTATATAAATCAGTAAAATCTGTTTGTGGAGCGGAGTATTATTTTAAATCACATTTACCTAATAAGCACCTCAGATATTGGATTCAGCTGAGAGCTGCCAACCAGTACATAGAAAAATTAATTTTTAAAAAAGAAACAAGAGCTGAAAGCTCATATGGCACTTGTAAGAACAGTTAGCATGTTTGTCAGATACGGTTTGCAGTTTTCAAGGCTGGATCTCTCTCCAGATATTCATTTCATCAGAAAATGGGCTTGATCTAGTAGATCTGAAATGGTTATACCACTCATTGACAACTGTATCTTCCTCCAACGATGATCGGATCGGGGGAGGGACTATATTTTCAAGCCAATCTAATAGAGTCCCTAACATGCCTGCAAAGTTTCACGGTCATAGCACATCTGGAAGCACCCTAACTCGTGATCATCGGAATTAGGGAAAACCCCCTCCAAATCCCCCCACTGTGACACGATCGGTCCTGTTTTGTCAATGATATTAATAATAATAACAATATATTTGCAAATTGAATGGCAGGCCGTTAAGCCTCTACAATGTATCTGTGGCTTATGCTTGTTCTTCCCTCCAAGTCCCATCCCGATCTCTCGACTCTAAGCGCTTCAAGAGATTTCTCCCCCCGCCTTCAGCTCCTCCCGATGTTATCAGATCCGTTCCAGACTTGAAATTGATCATCTGAGTCACTTGTTCTTGACACTTGACAAGTTTCATGCACGTCTGATCACCTGTTCCAAAGTTATGCATGTCAATAGAATCTCCCCATGATCATCGGATCGGGAAAAGAACTATTTTCAAGTTGACCTGGAAGAGTACCTAATATGTCTGCCAAGTTTCATGGTCCTAGTACATGTGGAAGTACCCCTCGAAGTACCCTAACTCGTGATCACCGGAAATCCGGGAAAACCCCTTCCAACCCTTCTACTGTGACATCCCGATCCATCGACCCTAAGCATTTCACGACATTTCCGGTTCCCCCCTCTAATCCCCCTCTCTTCGGATTTGGTCCAGATTTGAAACTGAATATCTGAGACACTTGTTCTTCACAATTGTCAAGTTTTATGCATGTCCGATTATCCATTCCAGAGTTATGCATGTTTCTAGTTTCCGGATTCCCCTTCCCTCCACCACCCCCCCCGATAGCAGGATCGGGGAAGCGATTATTTCCATGTTAATCTGGTTGGTTTCCTCACATGCCTGTCAAGTTTTATTGTGCTAGCTTATTCGGAAGCGTTTCACCAGATTTCCGGTTGCCCCTCCAGCTCCCACCCCCAGTGATCGGATCTGGTCCGGATTTGAAACTGAGCATCTGAAGCACTTGTTCTTGACATATGTCAAGTTTCTTGCATGTCTGATTACCCGTTCCAAAGTTATGCATGCTACTAGTTTCCGGAATTCCCATCCCTCCACTCCTCCCACAATGACCGGATGGGGAAAGTGATTATTTCCAAGTTCTTCTGGTCGGTTCCCTTATATGCCTGCCAAATTTCATTGTCCTAGCTTATGTGGAAGCGTTTCATGAGATTTCCGGTGTCCCCTCCAGCCCCCCCCCCCCAGTTATCGGATCTGGTCCGGATTTGAAATTGAGCTTCTGAAGCACTTGTTCTTGACATATGTCAAGTTTCAGGCATATCTGATTACCCGTTCAAAAGTTAGGCATGCTACTACTTTCCGGATTTCCCATCCCTCCACTGCCCCCAAGATGGCCGGATCGGGGAAGTGATTATTTCCAAGTTAATCTGGTCGGTTTCCCAACACGCCTGCCAAGTTTCATCGTTCTAGCTTATGTGGAAGCGTTTCACGAGGTTCTGGGTGCCCCCCCTCCAGCCCCCAGCCCCCCCCCCCCCCCCCAGTTATCGGCAATTGTTCTTGACATATGTCAAGTTTCGGATCCGGAATATGATTATATCCAAGTTAATCTGGTCGGTTCGCTGATATTCCTGCCAAACGTTTCACTAGATTTGTTTGACTTGGACTGACCATCTTTAAACCACAATTATTCTCGCATTCGCTTTCAGATACATAGTCGCATAGCTCAGTGGTAGAACACTGGACTGTTAACCAAAAGGTTCCTGGTTCGATCCCGCCGTCGGCCAGCGTTTTGTTTTGCTCCCGTTTTACTTTTTGCTCCCTTTTTACTTTATAGTTTCCGGACTTCCGGATCCGGGGAAAGTTGGATTGGGGAAGTGATTATTTGTAAGTTGATCTGGTCGGGTCCCTGATATGCCTGTGAAGTTTCATCGTCCTAGCTTGTGTGGAAGTGCCCAAACTAGCAAAACCTGGACAGACCGACAGAACGACAGAACGACAGAACGACAGACAGACAGACCGACAGACCGACAGAAATTACCATCGCTATATGGCACTTGAGTATGCTCAAGTGCCATAAAAAATGGAGAACCGAGCTTAGTGACACCCTGCCCTTTATGTAATGAAGGGAATGATGACTTGGAGCACTTCTTGCTGAAGTGTCATGACCTTTCTGATTTAAGGGTGTCTTTGCTTGGGTGGAATCTGCGGTTTCTAGACATCTTGGATTGTACATTGGCACAGATAATATGCAAAGTGCGTAGATTTATCGATCAAGGAGTGAACTTTCGTGAGAATAGAAGTTTAATTTTTGTTATATTTTGTTTATTTAGTTACTTGATTAGTGTATAACTTGTGTATGTATATGGCAAAGATGAGTGCCGAAACGGGTCCATGGAATTGGCTCAAGTAATATACCTGAAGTTTTTAGAAAAATCAGCAAGCCAAGTGCCCTTTGCGCCAAAACCATGGCGCCAACGGGCAACCATACAAAAGCACACCGACAGCGCTGCTTGCTCAGTATCCCCTATTCGGCTCATTAGACAACATCTACACCCGGATGCGCATAATTAGCAATATGGATTGAGATGTTACCTTGAGAGTAGGTGGCTCTCCGTCTGCAACCTTTTCAACTTTGATCGGGATATATCCTCTGTGGAAAACTACCCCCTCTTCGCTCATATTACTTCCTATGAGTTCCGCCATCTGCTGATCGAACCCACGTAGCAAAATCGACCTGACCTGTGAAGAAAGAATGTTATCTACCAAGTAGTGAGTGGCGGCCGGTACAGTAGAGCTATGCACCTTTGAACGCAAGTTCATTATTCATTCTGTTGTTTGACTGACATTATTGTTTTAATATGATGTATCTTGAATTAAACAACACGCCATTTGGCCTCAAGCTACGACTTGTTGATGCTTTGAAATAAACTGAATGGAACTGAAAAGTTTGAACACTGCTATTTTCACCCACTTGCTGTGAGAATATCAACTTACCAGTCAGCCAAAAGCAGCCAATTAAAGAACCGGGTGTGTCTATAATGTCAATGTAAACTACTTTCATTACTGCTAGGATGTAAGTAAGAATTCGTCAACTCGTGGGTTTGTTGTGATCACTTGTAGGCAAAAGCCTTGAGATACGAATGATCATGGGTCTGAAGTCTCGAGAATGTATCGTTCGGAACTATTTCATTACTGCATTTGCCTGTGCTGACGCGCACTTTAAGGGCGCTGGAGATCCATCTGCAATGAACACTCCTGAAGCACGAACGATGATAAGCTCATGGGATCATGAAAATGTATATTTTTCTCAAAATTATAGTTTGTACTTTAAGGAATTCACTTGTAAGCAAAACCCTTGAGGCAAAAATGATCATGGGCCCCTGGGATCATGAACATATATCGTTTGGTGAAAAGTATTTTTTTACTTTTCGGTTAAGATAGTGCTAATTTTTTCTTTTTAGCAAAACCCCAGAGGCAAACATGATCATGGGCTAATGAGGATGATGAAAATGTATACTTTCCTTGAAAGTATTGTTTATACTTTGCGGTTAGGATTAGTACTTTAAGGGATGGTCGGTTCTGAAAAGTGACGATTTCTAAGCCAAACTCGTCAAGTCTCTAATGTCCAAGGCCAAATCTCATCGTCCTAGCACATCTTGAAGTACCTTAATTCGTGATCACCGGAATTCTGAACCCCCCTTCCCCTCCCCTCCGCCAGCAACTCCCCTCACAGTGCCCAAACCCGGTCCTGTTCTGTCATAGATCTATCTAGCTTGTGTGCTAGTTCTTCCCACTAAGTTTCATCCCAATCGCTCCACTCTAAGCGTGTCACAAGGTTGTCGGTTCCCCCTCCGACCCCCCCCCCCTCCACATTCATCTGATCCGGTACGGACCTGAAATGGGACATCTGAGACACGAGGTCTTTCCAAATATCAAGTTTTGTCAAGATCCGATTACCCGTTCCAAAGTTACACATTCCTCAAGATTCGGTATTCCCCGTCCCTCCACTCCCCCCACGGTGGTCGAATCGGGGAAGTGACTATTTCCTTGTCCGGTCCCCGATATGCCTGCCAAGTTTCATCATCCTAGCCCTTCTGGAAGTACTCTAACTCGAGAACAGTGGCCTGGCAGACGGACCGAAAAGTGATCGGTACGTGGCACTAGAGCGAAGTGCAAGTGCCATGAAAAGCATACCAGCCTTCAAAAGAGCCTAACACCTTCATAACATTCCCTCTCAAATGTCAGTTTCACTTGAAGAAAAACAACTTCAGACTACTCACCATCACATGGACATCGTATCCTATACCTTTCAGGAACCCAGCGCACTCCAAGGCAATGTAAGATGCACCTATACAAAGGGTCTTTCCAGGGGGATATTTCAAGGAAAAGATGTCGTCTGAGGTGACACAGTATTCTCTTGCTCCCGGCATGTCTGGATACCTGGGACGCCCACCGGTTGCGATAATAACGTGCTTTGACGTGATGATTTTCTCTTTCTTCTGTTTATTGACAGTCTGAAAAAGAAATGGTTCAATTCCCAACACTCGTGAAGCTCCTCCCATTACTACTACACAGCAAGCCAGACACTGTTTATTAAAGCTTCGCAGATAATCAATCATGCAGACGCTGCATAGATACAAGGCTAAGGCACGTTTCTGCGTTTCCGCACTTGTTATTAACATGTGCGACATGTTTTACCGCACACAGTAACATGTGTTACCGCACATGTTAAATCAAATTGGATTTCGGAAGGCATTTAAGTATGGATATAGCTCACACCCTCCTTGCTCGTATTGTTTTTTTTTTGTAGTTCTAGGGAGAAGGTTTATGCTTTGGCACTAGATTTTGCTGTTACGTACGATTCTTTTATTCATTCGTGGGCTATTGTTGCTACACTACTTAAAAATAATATCACTCTCCCATGGTATTTAATCCTAAGAAAATGTCATAGTTCTTCTCGTCTGAGCATAAAATGGAAAAATAGTTACAGTGGATTTAATTTAGTTCTAAAAATGGGTTTAGGGCAAGATAACATTCTCTCGCCTATCATTTTCAATATTGCTGTCTCAGCCTTGCTTGATCAGATTAGAACAAAATCTGTTTATGGTAAAGCATACCTTTTATCTTGGAGCATATGCAGATGCTCCTGAGTAGATCGGTAAAATTCTCCAAGCTAATGTAAATTTTCTTGTTAAAGTTTTTTTCTGACCACGGCCTTCTTTTTTACCAGAAAAATGTCAGTTACTAGTTCCGGGCCCTAGGCCGAATGATATAATAAATAATTTGGTTTCAATTTCTATTAATAATTCAACTTTAAAACCGTTAGATTTTTTCACTTATCTTGGAGTGTAGGATTGCAGCAAGCTTTGGGGCAGTAATATCACTTCGCGATTATCTGTCTCGCCGATCTCTGGCAAAAGTTTTTAATACTGTTACTCTTCCTCAGGCCCTTCTTTTCTCTCCTTTGCTTCCTTTTTTCACATCCAGTAATTTCTCTCACATCAAAACTACCTTCTTCAACTTCGCTAAATATCTTTGTCGGATTTCAAAATTTGAGTCGAATTCTTTTATGACGGAGACCTATCGATTAAAAAACCCAATAGATATCATACAAAAAAAACATGCTAACTTTCTTTCTAAAATTCCTCGAATCCATCACAACCTCACTGAGGCTGTAGCTGATGGTTGAGTTATTACGCATACGTTTTATTTATTTTTTATTTTGTTTGTTATTTGCCTGGTGATCTGTTTTATGCGATACCGCCTTGTTATGTCATAGTTGTCTTTTTATATTTTTGGCCAGTTATGTATGTGTTTACTATGTTTTTTACTCTCCGATTTCTGGAGGAAGTAAATTATTTGAATTGAATTCAACTGAATTACCATTATGGCAGGAAGCACCAAGACCTCCTCTGTGGTCCGTTGGTCGTCCACGGGATGGATTTTCTGCGCGGTGCTCCAGTATATTATATCTCTGCTCGAACCTCAACATATGTTCTTCCCGTCTTAACAATGATTCGTGCGCGCGACCACTTGTCCTTTCTACGGGCCTCTTGTGACAAACTGTCCGTAGCATTATTGCTTTGTGAGATCAAGCTCTGGTACTCACTGCCCTAGGACAACATTGTCCCGGAAGAACTATCCACACACCTCTCTGGAAGGACCCGGACGATGGCAGAGAAAACAAGAGCTAGAACCTTATATGTATAAACTAATTATGTCCAAATTGGTTTGGTCGGGTCCCTGGTACGCCTGCCAAGTTTCATCGTCCTAGCACGCTTTACATTACCACATCTGGAAGTATCCCAACTCGTAATCGTGGGACATAACGCCCGACCGATCGACCGACAGACGGAACTGCGATCGTTATATAGCACTTGAGCCAGAGCTGCAGGCACCATAAAAACTTTATGCAGTGCCTGCAAATCCAAAGCAATACCGTGGCTAGCCCAAGGAAAATGGACTGGAAATGGCAAAAACACGAAAATCAGGTCGACCACCCACCAGCAAGAGGATTATTCCGATGAGCATTACTGATTTCCAGATTGTTGCAAAAATAAGTTCAGTCCACTCGGGAAATCAACTCTCGCTGAGCGAAGGCGCCTCAAATTCTGCCGTCTAAGAGCGTGTTCCATCCTACTTACCGTAGTTACTACGCATGAAGTCGCGAATTCTGGCTTTTTGCCGTCAAGGCTGGAACGATTTTTCTATTTTCCAGCAGGATCTCACGCCAGGAGCGAATCCGACCAATCACGTTCCAGAGATGCGTAGTTACTACGCTTACCACGCTCCCGAGCATGGTAAGCAAACAGTAACTATTAGTTACTATTCCGACAAGGTTGGAACGGTCAGCGTAGTAACTTTTCTTGAGGATGGAACGGAAATAGTAACTAATAGTAACTATTGTTACAAGGGTGGAACACGCTCTAAATGATCATAGACAAACCTTTAGCGTGTGAGGATCAACAAATTCGGCAAAAGCATTCAAATAATCTACTTTCTTCTCTCGCAGGGCAACTCTGTATCCCCAATTCAAAGATCCTATGTAGCTCTGGACCCCGGTCACCATGTTCTGCCAGTCATGACTAACTGAAAAAGAATGAATAAATAAATAAATATAAATTATTTGACTCGTGTCTCCTTAATCTCATTGACTAGCACTAAGAGCCATGCTTCTCTTTGAAAATCACTGCCCTTCATAGCGGATAAATAAACTCAAGCTCCCGAACCACTCCTGCAGAAAGCGAAGTCGTTAATATGTCTCGTCATTTTTACAGGTCCGACATGTGGTTTGCCAAAAACTCTATATTAAACGTAATGGTCGTCTTTTCAACGGAACACCTAAGACAAGACTGAGAGAATTCGTTAATTTCTCATAAATTTTCAGAGCCGATCACCCAACAAACCATCCGGTGAAACGAACACCAACTTTGAATCCCGCCAAAGATGCTGGGACTGCTCACGACTTCCACGCGGTCTCAGGTGGTTCGAAACTTGAGCCAGACGACGTTTTTAGCCTCGTCACTGCTGTCACAAGAAAAGATTTACCCGAACCGTTCAGTATCACAGCGCACTACTGGCTAGACTAGGAGGAGAGCACCGTCTGGTCATGATCAGCCGCAGGAAGGAGCATATTGAGCATAAGTCATAATACGTGAAGTTAAAAACGTGACGGGAGTGGACCACATCATAAGAAGTGAAACCCAAAACAAGTTTCATTTCTTTATTCTTCTTCTTCAGTAATAAGGACCACTCCGGACAGCAAATGCTCCACTTCAGCATCTTCTTTTTCTTCTTCGGTAAGGTTATGGCTGTTTCGGACAGCGGTGAGCTACACTGCGGCCTTTTCTTCAGTTTTCTACTCGGTTACGAGCAGTAATCGTCGCCCTCCATGGCTGTTCTCCGAAACTCCAATAACTCCACAGATAGTGAGCATTCGGTATCTGTTCCTGCTCTATCATTTCAAACCTGCGCAGCGGCTCCGAAGTCTATCATCCGATTTCTGAGGGAACTGAAGACAAGACCACGAAAAATCTGGCAGGAAGTGTAAGTATGACATTTTCTCGCGATGGGAGAAAAATAAACAGACTAGACGAATAATTTATATCCGAAATTTCGCTGCAGCACACCAGTGAAGGGAAAGCCGACCCACCACGTCCCGTCTCTAGACCTAAAACTTAATGCTCGAATGTCTGAACCACTGGTATCCAACTTCAATTAGGCTCAAATCCCAGAATCCGCAGTGTCCTAAGAAAAGCTTACCTGATTCATCAACATTCCAACCAAATGACTTAGAATCTCCAATCGCTTTTCCTAATAAGGCCGCTTGATGCATCAGTTTCTTGGGAATACACCCGACATTCACGCAAGTCCCACCAAGACCCCAGGTCGTTCCGAGAGGAGTTGGCTTAACAAAGTCGCAGACGGCAACCTTTTTGCCAAGAAGAGACGCTTCTTTCGACGCCGCCAGACCACCAGAGCCGCCACCAATAATGACCAAATCGTAATCGTAACTGGCTTCTGGTTCACTTTCGCCCATACTCGCTTTGCTTTTCAAGAGCAGCTCGAGTTTCCCTTCGCGGTGAGCCTTATGCGTATCATCGCTTCCGCCGACATGCTGCCCGGATACGAAGACGTTCGGGACAGTGCGCTGCCCGGTTCGGCTGAAGAGATGCTCTTGGATAAGCTGACCGTCGTCTGAAAGAAAGGTCGATTAGATCAGGGGGCTGGGTTCTACTATCCAAGACTGTGAATGATGAGCTACAGTGTCAGAAGCTTGATAACAAGGGTCGGTGCGGCGACATAAAAAAAAAAACTGAGATCAGAGACTTCTAGGCAAGAAACGAAGGTAGACGATGATCTGGTTATTGTTATGGTGGAGAAAATGTCGCTGACCTTCGTCGGCTTGGGAGGATCGTCAAGCAGACTATGAAGAATCGGGAGCGTTTTCTGAAGCAAAGATTTTCTCATTTTGGTATTTATTTTGTGTTTTTCATATTTTATTTTATTTTCCCGCCATGAACCCACGGGATTTTTGGGAACATATTCATACATTCAGTCATTCACGGTTGCACATCCTTATGTTGAATGATATGTCGGATGCAAAGGATATTTCGTTATAGCCTTTTTAAGTGTTAATTTTCGAGACAAAATTTCTGTTACGACCCTTTTAAAGGTTACAATCCGCAGAAAGATAACATATCTTTCATTCGTCGTATATTCTCGTAATGCTCAGCACAAGAATGCGCAAACGTGTATTTACTATTACAAAACTTCTGACAAGTGTATCACCGGCGTTCTGGTAATGTGATTACGCTCACATCTGACGGTTGTAACATGATGGAACGGGAAGGGGAGACTACAAACTACAGAAATAGCCTACAGAGAAAAGATATGACATAGATAAAGTAAATATCCCCAAATACCGATCGACGGAAATAAAATGTCCGTTGAAGGATATATTCTTACCCTCTGATGAGGTGAATGACCCCTCTCCTCCAGGAACAATGGCGGTTTGTTTTCGTCATTTTCTATATACTTCTAGTCCATTTTTTTATGGTTTTATTGTTTACAATGTCTGATTGAATTCTTACTTGTTCTCTTTCTCTGAACTAACATTAACTGTATGACAATTTTATTGACACACTGCACTACATGAGAACTAGTGGATAATAAAGATGATAAAATAAACCGAAAAAGAAACAAGACCAAAGGTGTCGATGGGATGCCAAAAATCTAATATCTGATTCAGAAAATCGGATCTTGTCTTCGCCAGATCAAGTCTTCGCCAGGCTAATCATCAGGGAAAACCAAGTTCAGATATCCTCTATAAGCCATATCTATTTTGACGATAGTGATCGAGACTTCCTACCTTCGTTCTGCCAAGTTTCCGGTTTCGCCAAGAAAATTCAGAAACAAATCCAGCGTGTCTCCTTATCCATATAAAGAACATCTAATCAACTTTGAATAAAAGTTTGACTTAAAACAAAAATCCGGTTGCAGCCGGATTCCGGACTAATTATATGTCCGGGTAAAAAATGATTGTCGTATACAGACTGAGCCTCTCTTCTTACCCTTTAATCTGTCATCTAATCGAACTTTTGCTTTTAACAAATTTTCCGGTTTTGGTCGGATTCCGGGCGAACTAGTTGTCCGGCAATAAAATGGTTTTCCCCATCGTATTCAGCATGTCTTCTTACCCCCAAATCGAACATTTAAGCAACTTCAAATGAAACTTTTACTTTTAACCAACTTTCCGGTTTTCACCGGATTCCGAACGAACTACTTAGTTCGGCGAGAAAATGGTTTTCACCACCGTGTTCAGAATTTCTTTTTACTCGACCATTACTCAACTTCAAATAAATCTTTTACTTTTAACCATTTTTCCGTATTTTGCCGGATTCCGGACGAACTACTTGTCCAGCGAGAAAACGATTTTCATTATCGTGCTCAGCATGCCTTCTTACCCCATAATCGACATTAGCTGATTAAAAATATTTTGTTTGTCCCTTAATATGAACCCCCTCTCCCACCCCTAAATGTAGAGCTACATAGCCCATCTACGAACTTGACCTTACCCTTGACCCAATGAATCCTCACACCAAGTTCATCAAAATATATCATTCCACTCGAGAGTTACCGTGCTCACAGACAGACGGACATTTTTGCGATGTCATGGGTATCCCTCCACTTACGTTTTGGGATCCCAAAAAGAGAAGCACATAGTAGCCTACATGAACCAAGTCTAAAATCGATAAGACATGAACAAAGGCTCGAGTAGGGTCTCAAAGCAGTGTATACTTTTTTTTTTACCCAGCCAGTGTTAAATTAATTAAGCTAATTATGTTAATTAAGCTTGATTCTGGTGTACTATCAATCAAGTTCTACAACGAATAGAGGAGAATCTTGGATTTCAACAATTTGTGAAGACATAGAGGTAGTGTGGTTCCTGATGGGAGGTATGCTTGCCAACTTTGTGAGAAGGAGGAAGAAAATTTGGACCATTTTCTCCGTAGATGCCCGAAACTTTCTGATTTAAGGAAAATTTATCTAGAGGGTGTGATTTTATCACTTCCTGAAATTTTGAGCAATAGTAACCCTACCGTTATTACTCGAGTGGGCGTGTACATAGATAAATGTTTAGAGCTAAGAAGGAGTCTGATTGTTTAAGTTATATTTTTGTTTTTGTTTGTTTGTGTATATGGCCCGTGGGCTTTTGAAATACACTAATCTATCTATCTATCTATGTCAGTCAGTCAAATTTCCATTTCTCGAGTCCAGTCGAAAGTGAATATTTTACCAAGTATCCGACATTCCTATTAATTTCATCAGAATCTTATTTAATTTTTTCCGATCCGCAAACCCGACCCGCCCTGTGGGGGCCCAGTAAAACTGAAGCTGACAAACGGTCAGTTCGATCAATTTGGTTACGACATATTCTATTCTACCACTTTGCGATTTTCGCCGGATTCGGGTCTAATATGAGTTCGGTGAGAAAAGGAGACAGAGATTTAAACCAGCACATCTTCACCGGATTCCGGTTGACCTACTGGTCCAGGCATAAAACAAAGCGCAAACCGCATGTCTCTACACCTTCAGAGACCCTCCTATCAATTTGATCACGAAATCCAATACAGGTGTGAACAAATGGTGAGATAATTTTACAGACTCGAAGAAGTGTACGAAAGCCACATTCTTTGGGTGCAGATTTTGCACAAGACGTAACAAAATAATCTAAAGAGGTAACACAGCTTACTTGAGGAACAACTATTTCCCATCCACAATCATATTCGACTGAGCGACAAGCTCCGCACTAAGCTATAGCTTGGCGATTTCCTTTTCTTGTTACCATAGAAACTCGGTCCTAAGCTCTCGAATTCTCTATGGACAAAACGACAAAGCAGCTTTCAGAAAGATTGAAGAAAGACTCAACTCAACCCCCAAGAGAAGCGTAAATGCAATTAGCACGGCAAGGGAAATGGCCCTCTATTACCAGCATCGGATATCCCACAAGGCCAACTAAGACCATAGCCTAGTGCGCAGCAGTCAGGGGGTCGTATCTACAGAAGGAATAACAACCAATTATCTGAAACGTTTCACTATTATCACCGACAGAGCTTTTGTCGATACCAGAAACGAAACGAGGAAAGTGGTTAGAATGTAAGTCTGACACAAAATGCAAAAGATTCAATACAGTTCTATTATGTCATATTGTAATCGCTGCATGTCTTTTGTATTTTATCTCAATTTTATTCGCTCTTTCTCCAATCGAATACTCCATCTGGGTGAATCATTTGAACTAACCGAAGAAGTAATCTTTGTACCGACCGACCACGGAAAAGACAGTTGTTATTTGATCAGTTTCGTTTCACCGGACTCTGGATGCATTTCCCATTAAAAATACACTGTCAGAAGTTTCATAACTGATAACACAAGGATGCGCGGTTTCAATAAATAACGCGTAACAGACACCACTTCCGATGTTGTCTGTTGTGTCTCAAAATGTTACGCATAATATGCGTTACCATCAGGAAGAGCCCAAAAAGCATCTGCTGAGTTTTCTGACATCGTGACGATAAAGAAGAAGACCAAAGGTTTCGATGGGATCCCAAAAATTCAATATCTGATCCAGACAACTGAGTCTTGTCTTAGCCAGACCCAGACATCGCCAGACTCCTTGAACATTCTTACAATTAAAATTCAGAAACAGATTAAGGCCAAATAGCTACTCAACTGAGAAAACCAAGTCCAGATATGGATTCAGCATGTGTGTTTACCCCTACAAGTCACATCTGTTTTGACGAACACTTCCTGCCACTTCTGCCAATTTCCCGGTTTCGGCCGAACTCCAGAACTACTTGTCCGGCGAAAAAAGAAAGCTCAAAAACGAACTCAGGGTATCTTCTTTCCCCAGTAATGAACATCCAATCAACTTCAAATAGAAATTTAACTTATAACAAAATTCCGACTCCAGCCGAATTCCGGGTCGAACTATATGTCCGGGTAAAATATGATCGTCAAACAGGGACTCAGCATCTCTTCTTACCCCTAAATCGTTTATCTAATCAACTAGAAATAAAACTTTAACTTCAAACAGTTTTCCGGTTTTGGCCGGATTCCGGGCGAACTACATGTCCGGGTAGAAAATTGTTTTTACATAAGTGTTCAGCATGTCTTCTTGACCTAAATCAAACATCTAATCAACTCCAATAAAACTTTTAATGTTAACAAACTTTCCGGTCTGGGCCGGATTCCGGTCGAAATACTTGTCCGTCGAGAAAATAGTTTTCACCATTGTCTTCAGCATGTCTCTCTACCTCTAAATCGAACATTTAATCAACTTCAAATAAAACTTTTACTTTCAACAAACTTTCCGGTTTGGGCCGGATTCCGGGCGAAATACTTGTCCGTCGAGAAAATAGTTTTCACCATCGTCTTCAGCATGTCTTCCTACCCCCAAAATTGAACATCTAATCAACTTCAAATAAAACTTTTACTTTCAACAAGCTTTCCGGTTTTGGCCGGGTTCCGGGCGAACTACTTGTCTGATGACAAAATGGTTTTCACCATCGTGTTCAGCATATCTTCGTACCCCATAATCGACTATCACATTAGCTGTTTCAAAATATTTTGTTTGCCCCTTAATTTGAACCCCCTCCCACACCCCTAAATGTAGGGCTACAAAGCCCATCTACGAACTCATAAGGGAATGATATATTTTGATGAAACTTGGTGTGAGCATTCGTTGGTCATCGGACCAGTCAAGTTCGTAGATGGGCTTTGTAGCCCTATATTTAGGGGTGGGGGAGGGGGATCAAATTAAGGGGCAAACAAAATATGTCGAAACAGCTGGTTCGATAGTCGATTATGGGGTAAGAAGACATGCTGGACACGATGGTGAAAACCATTTTGTCATCGGACAAGTAGTTCGCCCAGAATCCGGCCAGAACCGAAAAGTTTGTTGAAAGTAAAAGTTTTATTTGAACCTGATTAGATGTTCGATTTAGGGTTAGGAAGACATGGTGAACACGATGGTGAAAACCATTTTCTCGACGGACAAGTAGTTCGCCCGGAATCCGGCCCAAACCGGAAAATTGTTAAAAGTTAAAGTTTTATCTGTGGTTGATTAGATCTCCGATTTCGAGGTAAGAAGAGATACTGAGTCCGATTGTGACAATCATTTTTAACCCGGACATATAGTTCGACCGGAATCCGGCTGGAGTAGGAAAATTTTGTATAAGTTAAATTTTTATTTGAAGTTGATTAGATGTTCATTATTGGGGAAAGAAGATACCCTGAGTTCGTTTTTTAGCATTATTTTTTCGCCCGACAAGTAGTTCTGGAGTTCGGCCGAAACCGGGATATTGGCAGAAGTGACAGGAAGATTTCGTCAAAACAGATATGACTTATAGGGGTAAACGCACATGCTGAATCCATATCTGAACTTGGTTTTCTCAGCTATTTGGCCTTAATCTGTTTCTGAATTGTAATAGTAAAAATATTTCAGGGAGTCTGGCGAAGACTGGATCTGGCGAAGACAAGACCTAGTTGTCTGGATCAGATACTAAATTTGTGGGACCCATCGAAACCTTTGGTCTTGTTTTTTAAGAAAAGAGTCAGTTCACTAATTTTGATTTTCATCAATTTAAATTTAAATAGTTGCCAATTTAAACAAATATTGTTGGTTTGTAGAATTACGGTATTCTCCGGTCAAGGCCGTATCCAGGGGGGGGGATAGAGGGTTGACCCCCCCCCCCTCCCCCCCCCCCCCAAAAAAAAAAAACAGACAAAAATAATCATTTGTATAGGCTTTTCCCTGTGATCTATGTCTTTTCTGTACTTTTTTGTCCAACCAGCAGGCAATAACCCCCCCCCCCCCCGAAATAAATTCCTGGATACGGGCCTGTCGCCGGTCGAAAATAACAACAATTCATAAGTCATGGTTTTGTTTTACATGTAGGATATGCCGACCGTTTAATCCATCCTAACAGGGAATCTTTCGGGTCGGTAAGTCTCAGTTCGGTAAGTTTCTATCTTATCACACTCCATCGAAATCATATAGCCTATCCGAAGTGAAAGTAATGACGATTCCGACCAAGAATTTTCTTCTTTCCATGCTGAGCTTCTACTAAACTTTACTTACATCGACCAAGGTAATAGAGATTACAGAAAGACGGACGGACATACAGACCCATCCAGAACCTGGGGGAAGGGCAACTTCCATTACTTCCAATCCTTTTTGTGCGGTCAGGCGGAACCGATTTTGTAAAGTCCGAAGATGATGTCGGGTGTAATAAGACATTTTGTATTAAAACTTACTTTTAACAAACTTTCCAGTTTTGGCCGGATTCCGGGCGAACTACTTGTCCGACAAAAAAAGGTTTTCATCGTTGTCTTCAGCATGTCTTTTTACCCCATAATCGAATTATCTGTTTAAAAATATTTTATTTGCCCCTTATTTAAACCCCCTCCCCCACTTTTTATTCAAACAATGTTTACTACGGATAGTCAGCTATGATTCTTCATCAGCGATATTTCGGCCCTTCTTGGCAAGGGTCCTTTGGCAAAGGACCCTTGCCAAGAAGGGCCGAAATATCGCTGATGAAGAATCATAGCTGACGTATCCGTTGTAAACATTGTTTGAATAAATGTTTCAAAGTCAGCTTGGGCTCAAATAATATTTACCCTCCCCCACCCCTAAACGTAGGGCTACAGAGCCCATCTACGAACTCGACCTTACTCTTGACCCAAAGAAATGGCTAGTGAATTTATTTTTGTCAGATTTTCTGGTTTGAAATTTTTTTATTTTTTTTCTCTGCGTGTAAACAAAATCTTGTCACCAAGATCGGATTCTGTTCAAGTTTTCCTGTACTTGTAAACGCTACATAAGAGAGTTATGAACCTCTCTATGTCATCACCTACAGAGATTCTTATATTGGAAAACCTCTTAAGAAAATTAGTACAAGGGAGAGTCAGTCAGTACATGGGAATTAGTACGTACATATCAGAAGAGGAAGTTGGGCCTCGACGTCACATCATTAAGTCTAAGATTCTGTATCAGCGCTTTATACTGTACAAGGGCCGTATAAAATTCAATGGAAAGACCTCACCTCAGTATAAACAAATACGTTAACCTTATAATGGTTAAATGTTAAACTAGGAATACAAGCGGTTAAGTTTGATTTCTCTTACCTCGCTCATCCAGCTCAATCGCAACAAACTGCTGGTTGATGGACTTGAACAATTCTTTCACCTGCAAAATGACATACGATACTAGTAGCAACATACTTGTCCTCTCAAAATCCAATTTTTAATGAAGATCAAGTAAACAGACGGGAAAGAAATGGGATGAAACCCCTGTATCAGATCTTGGTCAAGGTCTCGACTGACAAACCCCCTCAATGACGCCAGGGTTATGATTAGTTGCAAAAGGGTGACTATAGTGTCATCCAACCACGTAGCTGGATCCAAATAACGTCATACTAAGCAAATATGGCCGTGACTGCTAAAACATAGCCACGATTTCTCATAATAAAGATGGGTCAATGCCAGTTTTGCTAGATGGTGGGCATTTGCGCGCTTTTTAGAGGCGGATGCGCTTTGATATTTCCCCATGTGCTCATTGCACCAAATTTGTGTATCTAAACTGATTGCAGGTTCAAAATGTGTCGATCCTCTCCAGTGCTCCATGCCTTGAAAGACAGCCAGCTGAACCGCTATGCGTGTTACCAAGAACAAATAAGAGCAAGAACTGCTGTCTCCCTATCTCTGTCACACACCCAAGCTGAGTCGAGTCGACTCCCGACGCAAATGAGCGGAGGTGGATCTCACCCGGGACATCAAAAGTCGTTACCTCTACAGAGAAGGTGTGTAAACCACTGAGGAAGAAAAATCGAATGGAGGCAGCAGTGATAAGCCTGTTCACACTGGGCTGGGCGGGCGCTTAAAAAGCGGTTGCCGGCTCATTGATTCAGACAAGCTTTCGGGGGTTGACAAGAAAATTCCGAAGCAATTAAGAATATATCAAAATATACAGAAACTGCCATTTGATGCAAAGCAGATTTTACAGATGCATCAGATTTAGTTAAAAGTACGACAAACTGTATATATATCTGTATTGAAAAACCCAAAGGCCGTATACAGGTAACGTAAGATATACGGTAACGTAAATTGTCTCTTTTCGGGGTCAATTCAATTAAGTGGTGTCAATATCCAGAACAAGAAGAGATACATTTCTTTCCAGGGATTTGCTCTCATCTGAGAATATCTGATGAAAACAGGCAGATTCTTTAAAAAAAAAAAAGGCCGTCTTTCAGGTTTAATAGGCTCAGTGGAAATGAACAAATATTACGCAGATGGAATAGGCTTCTACTCTGACAAACTAACCAGAAACAATTTTGAATTAAATTTAAAAAAAAAAACTAAGACTTCTATGTCGGTCCTAGACAAACTAGAACCCATGTGGCAAGGCCTCAGTACGAAAACCAAAGACTTTATTTGATTGGAAAATACACCGTTGACATCGAATTATTTGTAAGTAGTGAACTAAAAGACAAAGGAGATAGACAAAGTTGAGTTGAACTTTCGTCTTTCGATTAACTACTGAATCGAAATCTAACTCACTAAATCGAAATGTATACAATTATACATTTCGGTAAAAAAGAAGAAAAACACAATGTACACTCACCTACTGGTGTTGTTTTGACTATTCCATGCTATTCTACCATTTCGGTAATTTCAGTAATCCTCGAAAGCCTTAATTACGTTACTCTTAGTTTACAATCGTCTGACAAGCTTAATACTACAGATGTTGAAACTCAATGGGTCATGACTTCAGTGAGTGTGCTTCAAATCCCGGTTTGCATTGTGTGGTTCTCCCGAGAGACATAAAAAGGAATGTCACAAGGGATTTCAGTCTTCATATTGATGGTCATGGTATAACAAAATCGATTGTGAATGACCATCGTCAAGTTCGCTTTTTGTTTTTCGCGTCACTAATATTCACTAATCAGACGCCAGCGTCTACTCAAACAAAATCAACGCTGTTTCCTTCCCGTGTGAACAGGCCAGAACATCCGCCTCGCTAGTGGCTACGTTGTTTTCTTCGTCAAGTGTGTAACGGCGGAGAGTCGGAGACCAACGAGTATACACGAGCGACCAAGAAATGGTTCCACCTCCGCTCATTGTTGTCGGAACATTTTTAGTCGGTGGATGGACGAGAGACCATTGTTCTTACTCGTTATTTGTTCTTGGTGTTACGATATTTGGATCGGACAGTATACTCGCTGGTAAGCAGTTCTTGTCTTGCACATCACAGAACCAGAGGCATGATTGTCCAAAATGTATGGTAGAAGGGGGGGGGGGGTATCTATCGACTGCTTCGTCATTTTTACCGACTGTTTTCGAAACAAACGATTGTTTGAAGATAAAAAATCACTGCTTTTACAAAAAAAAAGTCGTAACTCATAAGTAACTCATAACTTAGACCAAATTAAAATTTCAGAAATGTCTCTTCGTTTTAATATTTTGATATAATCTACTGTTTTATGAAAAATCTACTATTTTCAAGAAGGATTGCAGCGCTTCTCGCAAACTCACAACATGGGGTTTATCCGATTTCGTAAAAACAAGAAGAAACAAGAGCTACGAGCTCATATGGCACTTGTTACGAGTAGGTGGTACACGAAAGTAGATGAGAACGTCTAGAAGTACACCCGCCATCCAAAAATGCGTCTCGGAAAGAGAAATAGGATATTTAGTTTCACTCACTTCTGAGCAGTTCCGGCATAATCTCGTATTATCTGCAGCATATGCGCACGACTGTTCAAAATTCCAAGTTTCAGCCCAATAAATCCACTCGTTCGATCCCTAGACGTGTTACACCATTTCCGGTACTCCCTCCATCTTCCCCTACCGTGGTCAAATCTGGTTCGGACTCAAAAATGGATCATCTAAAAAGCATCTGCTTTTATACCATCTCAAGTTTCACTCAAATCTGATCATTTTTGGAAAATTCCGGTACCACCCCTCCCCCCACACACCGTCTGACCTCTGAATCCCCTCTTCCCCTCCATCACGTTTTATTGAAATCGGAGCATAGCTTATTTGCAAATTTTCAGTACCCCCCCCCCCCCCCCCCCAGGGTTCCCGGGTGGCTAAAATACCAGCCGGTTAATACCGGCTAATAGGTGATTTCTGCCGGTATGGTTAAAATCAAGTAACTAGCTAAAATCAAAACTGCTACTATGTGATTTTGATAGCACTCCGCTGTTCTAAGACTGTCATACTTCTTTCATGTATTAAAGATTGTAGTTCATGTTAGCCTAGAGAGGACGGAAGGATGCAGAATAATGTCAACACTGAATAGGTGTAGGCTGAGTCATATCTGCCATTATAAATGGCACTGAAGCTAGGTTCCTTGATTTATATGCACAAGTTTCTGCTGAGAATCCCTACAAAGCTACCGTGTAACATACTATCAACAAAACAAGAAGGAAAAGCCATAAAATTACAAGCTCAATTCTTGAAGTAGCCTATTTACTATTCGCGTATCGTATCAACATGTACAACAAATCGCCTCCGCAGTTTCTAATAGCATCCTCGCTTTAATATAATACGGTACGAACTCCCGGTATAACCGGGACTCGTGTCAACCCCAAACCGGTTTTCTGGATCGGAGTAGGCGAGCTAGTCCGGGAATCAGCCCTGGTTGAAAAATAGTCGGAAAACAATGAACAAACAACAGTAAAGATTGATACGTAGAAAAGATCAGTGCGGTTTGATTTTATCCAGTTTTAGCCGGCAAAAACCGGTTTTTATTAATAAAAGCCGATTAAAACCGCAGGTATGGTAAAAATCAATTTTAGCCCGCAAAAACGGAACCCTGCCCTCCCCCCCCCCCCCTACCTTGACTGAATCCGTCCCTAACACCAAATAACAAATCTAGGCCGCACAAGCTTGGCACTGTCGAACTTACATCTAATTCGGTCCAACCGTTTGGTTTTTGTGCATGTCAAAATTTTCCAACCCCAACTACCTCAACCATGGTCGCATACAGTTCGAACGCATGTCTTACATGTCGAGGTCATAGATTCTTATCACCCATTAAGTTTCACTCGAATCAGACCACTCGTTCGCAATTTGCAGCAGTTTCGATATTTCCCTTCCCTCGCTCCCCCCAAGATGCTGCCTGCAAAGTTTCGTTCTCTTAGTACATCTGGAACTATTCTAACTCGCGACTACCGGAATTCTATGACCCCCCCCCCCCGAAACCATCTGGCTCCGTCAGTTTCGTATATAGGCCTAATGCATGTTCTCCCAATTAAGTTCCGTCCCAATCCCTTTGCTTTAAGCATTTTTTTAGTTTTCCACCCCCCCCCCCATCCCCCGCAGGTATCGGACCCGGTCCAGACTTGACACCGAACATCTGAGGCGATAGCTCTTTCGAACTGACATGTTTCATTTAAATCCGATCACGCGTTCAAAAGTTATGCATGCCACTAGATCCCGGACTCCCCATCCATCCACTCCCCCCCTGATGGTCGGATTGGAGAAACGACTATTCTCAAGTCAATCTGTTCGGATCCCTTACATACCTGCAAAGTTCAATCGTCCTAGCACATCAAGAAGTATGCCGGACTCGCGGGATATCTAGAAGTCCCCCCCCCCTAACTCCCCCACAGTGCCCGGATCCGGTCCAGTTATGTCAATGACGTATCTAGGACTTGTGCTTTTTTTTTCCACCAAGTTTCATCCCGATCCCTCCACTGTAAGCGTTTGTCAAGATTTCCGGTTCCCTCCACCAGCTCCCCCCCCCAAGTGTCATCGGATCCGTTCCGGATTTAAAGTGGGACGTTTGAGACACGAGGTCATCCTAAATATCAACTTTCATGAAGATCCGATCAACCGTTCGCAAGTTAAAAATACCTCAATTTTGGCTTACCCGTCCCTTCCCCCCCCCCCCCCAGATGGTCGGATCGGGGAAGTGACTATTTCCTATTTAATCTGGTCGGGTCCTTGACATGCTTGCCAATTTTCATTGTCCTAGCACATCAGGAAGCATCAAACTCGCGGGATCACTAGAAATTAGGACCCCCCCCCCCCCAAAGTGAGCGGATCCGTTCCGGTCATGTCAGTCAGGTATCTAGGACTTGTGCTTGTTCTTTCTACCAAGTTTCATCCGGATCTCTCCACAAGATTTCCAGTTTCCCCTTCCAACTCCCCCCAATGTCACCGGATCCGGTCTGGATTTAAAATGGAACGTCTGAGACACGAGGTCCTTCCATATATCAAGTTTCGCTAAGATCCGATGACCAGTTCATAAGCTAAAAATATATAATTTTCCCTAATTTTTCCGGATTCCCCCTCCCTCCACTCCCCTCCAGATGGTCGGATCGGGGAAGCGATTATTTCTAATTTAATCTGAGCGCGGTCGCTGCACGACTCAGAGGTTCGTGGTTCGATCCAGCATTTGGGCAGCGCTCTTTTTACTACATTTCGCTCCGCTTTTGCTTTATAGTTGCCGGACTCCCGGATCCGGGTAAAGTCAGGTTGGGGAAGTGATTAATTGTAAGTTGATCTGGTCCGCCCACCTGGAAGTACATTAACTACGGATCGTCGGAATTCCGGAACCCCCCTCCAACTCGCCCCCACAGTGTCCGAATCCGGTCCAGTTCTGTCAGTGATGTATATAGAGCTTGTGCTTATTCTTACCACTAAGTTTCATCCCGATCGGTCCACTCTGAGAGTTTCACATGATTTCCGGTTCCCCCCTTCGACCCACACCCAAGATTCATCGGATCCGGTCCGGACTTGAAATAAGACATCTGAGACACAAGATCTTTCCAGATATCAAGTTTCATTAAGATCCGATCACCCGTTCGAAAGTTATGAATGTCCCTATTTTCCGGATTCCACCCCCTCCCCCTCCCCCACGATGGCCGGATCTGGCAAGTGACTATTTCCAACTTAGTCTGGTTGGGTCCCTGATATGCCTGTGAAGTTTCATCGTCCTAGCTTGCGTGGAAGTGCCCGAACTATTATTCATGTTTCTTGACGATGTCCAGGTTAATCAGTCCTAGCTTGCGTGGAAGTGCCCGAACTATTATTTATGTTTCTTGACGATGTCCAGGTTAATCAGGTCGGGTCCCCGATTCAATCTTTTAAAAATATTATACTCCCGCATTCGCTCCCTAATACATCCAATATTCCTGACAAGTTCCATTATCCTAACTTACGTAATTTGTTTAGTTTATCCACTTTCTTTATCCTCCCGCATTCGCTCTCTCATACATGGAGTCTTGGCGCAGTTGGTAGAGCGGTCGCTGTATAACTCAGACGTTCTTGGTTCGGTCCCGCATTTAAGCAGCGCTCTTTTTGCTACATTTCGCTCCGCTTTTGCTTTATAGTTTCTGGACTCCCGGATCCGGGGAAAGTCGGATTGGGGAAATGATTAATTGTAAGTTGATCTGGTCCGGTCCCTGATATGCCTGCCAAGTTTCATCGTCCTAGCTTATCTGGAAGTGCCCGAACTAGCAAAACCGGAACCGACAGACCGACTGACGGACAGAAATTACAATCGCTATATGGCACTTGGCCGAAGGGCAAGTGCCATAAAAACCTTTTCTTGTTGCGCGACCTCAGAATTAGCTGTAAAAGGGTGACTAGTGTTATCCAGCCACGTACTACTAAGGAAATTACGACGTCATACTAAGGGCTGCCTAAAACAGTGTAAGCTTACTTTACATCAAGGTAAGGTAAGGTAAGGTAAGGTAAGGTACAATTTTAATGGCAAAAATAAATAAACCTGGTGTTTCTTAAAAGCAACAGACATGCCAGTGGCATAAAAAACGACGCTTCACTAATTCTGATGGGATTTTTTTAAAATTATTAATACAATTCTAGCCTAAACTATTGTAAAGAAAAAACAAACGAACAACTATCACACATCAACACTAAAATTTAAGGACAACACAACTGGCTTACTTTTGTCTGCGACTTTAAACTGCTGATTTTTAACTGACATTTTTGGCATTATCTATACCTTGTGAACCAATGCACAATTCTATTGCACTTCGTGGCTTTTGGACCATTTTACTTTTGTACAGAAACTCAATTACAGGTTACTTTATATTATTGAAGATAACTTTAAAACAAAAGATACGTTCAACGAACAAAAACCAACTGTGAAAGTTAAAATCTAAATAAAGCACCACTTCGTCCGAATGCTGTGTCACTTTGGTTGAAGGTTTCTTTTATTACTAACACTAAATCAGACAGAAAAATGTGGGGGAAAAATCGGTTCTTGTCAAAAACACACCTCAGTTTATGTCAGTCGAAACTAGTCGATAGTAGCAACAAAGCTAAATATCACTGGAGCAGGGGATTGGGGTGAGGGTGACCGAAAAGAAGTTCAAGTGTCAAGTCATCCCATGCCGGAAATGTTAAAATACCACGAATGTTTCCAGAACAATCAGATACGTTTTTGCCGAGTCCTAAGTACAGTAGCATCCGGCAGGCGCAGGCTTTTCAAGAGGCGTGCGTCACCGCTTTCTGTACCTGAATCGAAAGATAGATTCACCTTTTTTCCTCTTTAGCCTCCAACCGTTACCTCTTCTGCCTCTTCTCATAGAGTGTACAGTTTACGGGTAGTAAACGCAGCGAGTTTCAAGTTTTCAGGAAGCCGTTCTAGGTGTTAAAGATGCGGTCATGTCGACGAACTCTTATCTTATCTTAATCTTATACGCTTACCGCAAGGTAAAAACACGAAGGCCGACACAAAAAATATTTTCGTAACCACACGACTAGCCTACAGGGCGATTGCGGGCGAAATTACATCCTACGCAAACAGGCTATGAGAGACAGAAGAACGTAAGTCTTACCTTAGTGCAGAAGGGGCAGAAAGACTTGCTGAAGATCATCACCGCATTTTCTTTAATCAACTTTTCCACAGTCAGTGGAGTACCATTTTCCGTTACGGGTGGCATGGTGGCTAAACTCCTAAGAACTGAACTAGCCGGGGAAATAACCTTCCCAACTACAGGAACACTCGATGCACTGGTATCAGTTCGTCGCACCCCGACTCGAACTGAAATAAACAAATTGTTCAGTTCAATTCAAGATTTTCACAACTGTTTATTTCACGACGTCTGGCTCCTTAAGGAGCAGAAGCGTAAAGAGAATTTTAGCGAAGAAATCAAGGTCTCCAAATTTGCGCTGCGTGACGGACCACACCATAGCTAAAGGGTATGATAAGATCAACTATACCACAACAATGACGCCACCACCGATTGGAAGAATTCATAGTTAGGCAATCGACGTCATGATGACTACAAAAGAAGCATACTAATTAGCTGCGTTCGCAGGACAACTCATTAATGGTATCTTGTTTTTCCCATAAGGCACTTTTTGATGGTAGTGTTTATCATTCCCGACCTGGAAATGATACCTCAAATGCTAAAAGTACTCGACCGGTCGAGCTATTAGTACTTGACCAGTCGAGGAATCAAACCTTCAGCCGCAGCCCGAGTACTCGTGTCTTTGGAAGCTAAAAGTACTTGGTTGTATGGGACTTGGAGCCAGAAAGTATAGGTCGAGTACTTTCTACCGTAGGAGCTATCTCTCCTCGACCTTAAGAAATAAATTCCGTAAAGTTGTAATGTCGAGTAACCGACTGGCGACAAATAGTGCTCGATCATGGTATAATAACTGCTTAAGTCGAGTATTCATAGCAGTGGCAGCAGTTAGTACTCGATGAATGAATTTATTACGTGATTTAACCTTACGGCATTTCACAGCTAACAATGAAACAAAACTAAACATCTAAATAAACTACAAATCACATAATTTTGTACAAACAACTAATCAAAAAGAAAAAAAAACTAAATAATACACACTGTGAATTCTATTATCAAACACAAAAAAGCACATAATTTTAAATCAAATCTAAAAGGGAACAAGACCAAAGGTTTCGATGGGATCCCAAAAATTCAATATCTGATCCAGACAACTGGGTCTTGTCTTAGCCAGATCCAGTCTTCGCCAGACTCCTTGAAAATTTTTACAATTAAAATTCAGAAACAGATTAAGGCCAAATAGCTAATCACCTGAGAAAACCAAGTTCAGATTTGGATTCAGCATGTGTGTTTACCCCTATAAGTCATATCTGTTTTGACGAAAACTTCCTGCCACTTCTGCCAATTTCCCGGTTCCGGCCGAACTCCAGAACTACTTGTCCGGCGAAAAAAGAAAGCTCAAAGACGAAATCAGGGTATCTTCTTTCCCCAGTAATGAACATCTAATCAACTTCAAATAGAAATTTAGCTTATAACAAATTTTCCGATTCCAGCCGGATTCCGGTCGAACTATATGTCCGGGTAAAATACGATTGTCACACAGGGACTCAGCATCTCGTCTTACCCCTAAATCGCTTATCCAATCAACTAGAAATAAAACTTTGACTTCCAACAGTTTTCCGGTTTTGGCCGGATTCCGGACGAACTACATGTCCGGGTAGAAACTTATTTTCAAATAAGTGTTCAGCATGTCTTCTTGCCCTGAATCGAACATCCAATCAACTCCAAATTAAACTTTTAATTTTGACAAACTTTCCGGTTTGGACCGGATTCCGGTCGAAATACTTGTCCGTCGAGAAAATAGTTTTCACCATCGTCTTCAGCATGTCTCCCTACCTCTAAATCGAACATTTAATCAACTTCAAATAAAACTTTTACTTTCAACAAACTTTCCGGTTTGGGCCGGATTCCGGGCGAAATACTTGTCCATCGAGAAAATAGTTTTCACCATCGTCTTCAGCATGTCTTCCTACCCCTAAATCGAACATCTAATCAATTTCAAATAAAACTTTTACTTTCAACAAACTTTCCGGTTTTGGCCGGATTCCGGACGAAATACTTGTCCGTCGAGAAAATAATTTTCACCATCGTCTTCAGCATGTCTTCCTACCCCTAAATCGAACATCTAATCAACTTCAAATAAAACTTTTACTTTCAACAAACTTTCCGGTTTTGGCCGGATACCGGACGAAATACTTGTCCGTCGAGAAAATAATTTTCACCATCGTCTTCAGCATGTCTTCCTACCCCTAAATCGAACATCTAATCAACTTCAAATAAAACTTTTACTTTCAACAAACTTTCCGGTTTTGGCCGGATTCCGGGCGAACTGCTTGTCCGATGACAAAATAGTTTTCACCATCGTGTTCAGCATGTCTTCTTACCCCATAATCGACTATCACATTAGCTGTTTCAAAATATTTTGTTTGTCCCTTAATTTCAATCCCCTCCCCCACCCCTAAATGTAGAGCTACAAAGCCCATCTACGAACTTGACTGGTCCGACGACCCAACGAACCTTCTCACCAAGTTTCATCAAAATATCTCATTCCCTTCGAGAGTTATCGTGCTTACAGACGGACGGACGGACGGACGGACGGACGGACAGACGGACAACTTTTGCGATGTCATAGGTATCCCTCCACTTACGTTTTGGGATCCCAAAAAGGAGTATAGGGGGGACGGCACTGCAGCTGGTCGTACACGGCCTAGTAGAAGTAATATAATAATTACGTGTTCACGGCGGTGACGGCTATTAAAACTCGATGTATGGAAGAATGATTGGTAGGTCGAGTCACTCTGTGCCTTAGCAGTTATTCGTACTCGACCTCTTATAATAATGAGAGGTCGAATATAAATGGTGGTGGTAGCTATTGCCGACCCTTGCGGATAGGAGGCATCAACTGACGATGAACTTTGGAAAAAAATGTTTAACTTCTGACCACCTCCGAACTATTTTCCCAGACTGTGAAACTCCAGACCAGACCAGACCGAACACAAGGGGAAGACTAGCTAACACTGACAAGCCACGGCTTCTTCAACCCCCATACACTTAACCGAAAGGTATTTATCTTCGTTTGTGCCTTACTTTATTCGTAATTTTAACTGTCAAAATATCAGTCAGTCGTGATTCGTATTTTGTTATGTTGACGATCCGCAGCTAGCAGTTGTAAATGCTATTAAGGAAATAAATGAGTTATTATTATTAGTACTTGACCTAATAACGGGGGCGTTAAAAGGTCAAGTATTTGACAACTCAGCATCTATTCACATTCAACATAGAATAATAATTGGTGGTCGAGTATTGAAGTTTGTGCTAGCTATTAGTACTCGACCTAATAGACGGTATCGGCAAGTCAGCGAAGAGTTGTAAAGGCACAGCAATTTTCCATTTGTTCTTGCGCTCGCCGGATTCTCGTTTTGCTTTTTGGGTGAGAACGCTATAATCGCCCTCTAATCGATGGTTCAAGGCATTAATAAGATTAGTGTCGATTACAAATCGCTGCTGTGACGGCAAATACTCAACCTACCAATCCTCCTTCAATAGGTCGAGTATTCATAGCGATCACCCCTGAGTACTTGACCTCTTATTAGTAATCTTAGGTCGATTCGAGTACGTTTAGCTGCTAGGGCATCAAGTAGGCTTCTCGACCTAATCCTCCTTCGAAAGATCAAGTATTTATAGACGTCAACACCCTGAATACTTGACCTATTCGTAATATTAGGACGTACATGAATAGCTGCTGGTCAATTCTGTGTTATGAGCTAGCAACTGTATTAGTAATTTAAAGCGTGTACCGATTTTACAGGATACGGCAGTCCGTTTGACAGGTGGCTACGTTAAAGAGACTAATAATACAGTAGCATGTTTTAGGAAGTTAAAGGTGATGGATGTGGGCCAAGACTGTCAGGCTGCGGTTTTTACTTACATGTGTTTGCATGAAGTGTGTCCGTCTGTGTTTTTAGATTTGTAGGCTATAGACAAAATAATGATCTGCATGATTATTTTACAAGGAATGCTACTAATCTGGTGACGGAGTATAGGAGTGGTAGACGAACTGGCTTGTTAATTAAATATTTGTGCCAGGCGGTATGGAATTCACTCCCAGATAGTGTTAGGGCGGCTGAAGACTAACAACTGTTTAAAAAAAGAGTAAAGAAATTTCTGTTGGAGGGATGAGTCACGATCCAGATAATGAAGGTATAAGTTATTATTTCTTTTGTTGTGTGTTATATGGACAAAAAAAATAGATTAATTAGCGTTGAAATGAAATTAAGTTATTGTTTAAGTTAAGTTGAAGTAGTATGTGGTAACCGCCCAGTGCCAGTGCATTTATGTCGTCTCATGGGCGGTTATCTATCATGATGGGTTATTGTATAATTTAGCAATAAAATAATTTAATCTAATCTAAGCTGGAACGCCAATTTACTCGACCCGTCTATACTCCGTTCCCCATTGAGTACTAATACCTGCCATTGTTATGAATACTCGACATACTTGACCATGGATAATATGGTCGAGTACTATTCGTCGCTGGGGGGTTGGCTACTCCAACCAACAATAATTGTGCTGTTTCATCTGTAAGGTCGAGGACAGATAGCTCCTATGGTAGAAAGTACTCGACCTATTACTTTCTGGCTCCAAGTTTCATGCGGTCAAGTACTTTCAGCTTCCCAAGACACAAGTACTCGACCAGTTTAGTACTAACATACGTCTACTCCTTCCGTTACTCCCTCGCGCCTAATTCCAGTCTAATATGGACTGAATACTTCAAATAATTAAATCGTGGGCGTTTCACTCGTGGGCATTTATAACGGGCGTTTTGAGTCGTGGGCAGGCAAAAATAAACCCGAAAGGCACCCCCCCCCCCCAAATAAATTCCTGGATATGGGCCTGTCGTGGGCACTACGAGTGTTATACTAACACCGGAATTGCGCAAAGGTATAGGCCTACAGGGGCAAAAGCTCATCTACACTGAACAAAAATGGCACAAATGCGCAATCAAGGTATGAAACACTACTTCCTCTTAGTCATGTCTTTCCCCTTCTCTCTTGTCACTACCCTAAACGTACTAAACAAATTAAAACTCCTTGGCAAGAAATGGATCGCAAACCTTAATGAAGTGATCACTGTCCAAGAAAAAACTCGAGGGCCTTAATTATCTAAACATGTCAACCTTGCCGATAACACGTCCATTCTTATCAGTACCTCGATCACAGAAACTATTCATAAGGACAAATTTGGTTCCTATAAGAAGTTCTCCTGTCCATTACTAATTACCCATTTTAAAACCTTTGAATCCTGGTAGAATACCGTAGGTCGCAAATGGGTCACAAACAATAATTATCAAATACCCGACATAAAACTATATCTAAGTCTCACAGAATTCACTAGCCTCGGCTACTCTTGAAATCTTGGACTACACAATCACAGTCTTAAAACCATCTAACGCAATACAACAATCTTTAAAGCAATTCACTGCTGAAATAACAAATGCCAAACCATACAATGACGTATCTGTACGTAACGCTCAGCGGGCCTTACGCAACTGAAATACCCAAAACGTGCTCAAAAGATTACCAAGGGCTATCTTGGCAAATAATTGGAACTGTTTCGATTATTCTAGATTACTTGTAATGATGACTAAGCTTTCTCTCAAAACTTGAAAGCTTAGCCCACCAGGAAAGGTCGTGTCAACACTTAAAGGAGTTGCTTCTATCCCGTTTGCGTGGGGTGCTTGAACAGACGATCAGGGTTAGTCGCTCGCGAATTCCTGCCAGGATTTTCGGCACCATCGCCAATTTCGCTTGTAAAAAATACAATCCACAACGGGTTTTAGCTAATACTCGGTACCAGCCAGTTCCGGAAATCGCTCTGCCGTTCGCAATATAATTGATACTGGTGCCAGCTTCGGATACCAGCTCGCACCCATGTTGAAATCAGTTCAACTTTTCAGGGTACTAGCCAATCAGATTATTTTGGGGAATATTGAGGAATCTTCTGATTGGCTAGTTTAGAACCAAGCCCAACAGATAAAATCACACCCACTCCTTGCTGTCCTGATAACCGAAAGTGAATTTAGGTCATTGTTATTCGGTCTGACCTGGTTCAACATTAGCCAATCGGAATATTCCTGAGTATTCCCAAGTCGACCATAGGCTAAACAAAGAATTACTCAAAATGGAAAAGTCAGCTAGGATATTCTTCGGCAATATTCCGCCCTTCTTGGCAAGGGTCCTCTTATGGCAGTCATTGGAACAAACGAGCCTGCAATCTCTTCTTCCATCTACAGCCTAAAGAGGACGCCTGCCAAGAAGCGCGAAAATTTCGCTGAAGAATCCTATCTGACTTATCCATTTTTAGTCAATTTTGGGATACCAAAACGCAAGTGATGGGATACCTATCACTTCGTATTCTGGAGGAGAAAAGACTCAATGAGGGCAAGAGAATTTCGAGGGGATACACTGACAAAATAATTCAAATCAGTGCCGTGGGGACCTCGGCTTGAAAACGCGGACGAAATTATCCGATCTGTTAATTCTTGGATAAAACCACAGAAGTCCCCCCCCCCCCTAGAACAAGACCAAAGGTTTCGATGAATCCCAAAAGTCTAATATTAATTGAACTTATAAAAATTGAACTTATAACAAATTTTCCGGCTCCAGCCGGATTCCTGGCGAACTATATGTCCGGGTAAAAACTGATTGTCATATCTGGTTTCGTCATCTCTTCTTACCCCTAAATTGGACATCTAATCAACTACAAATACATCTGTTGCTTTTAACAAATTTTCCGGTTTTGGCCGGATTCCGGGCAAACTAACTGTCCGGGTAGAAAATTTTCACATCTGTGTTCAGCATGTTTTCTTACCCCTTAATCGACTATCTCATTAGCTGTTTAAAAATATTATGTTTGCCCTTTAATTTGATCCCCCCCCCCTACCCCTAAATGTAGGGCTACAGAGCCCATCTAGGAACTCGACCTTTCCCTTGACCCAAGGATCCTCACACCAAGTTTCATAAAAATATCTCATTCTCTTCGAAAGTTATCGTGCTCACAGGCGGACAACTTTTGCGATGTCATATGTATCCCTCCACTTACGTTTTGGGATCCCAAAAAGCAGAAAAAAGCTGGATCACTGTCTATAAAAAAGTTTGACTTATGGACGACTGTCACTGTACAAATATTCTCTTCATTGCACACTTATAGGATGTTAATGAAACTTCAAATCAGTCACATGTACTCAACTGTTTTTGCTCTTATAAAGTGAACCTAACATCCACCCTACATCCTACATTACAGAAACACATTGGCCAGATAGAATTAAAGCATACTGCTTACCAGATGCTACTGCGGGAGCAAAACTTTTAGTGAGGCAGAGTGTAGAAGATAATCGACTACTCAGGGCTACAGGCACACACGATTTCAGGATAGTACCAAGCATCCAGCTTGATTAAGGGCTTGTTGCCCAGCATAAACTCATTCCTTCTGAAAATAGCAAAGCTAAAACCAACAGAAACCAAGAAGCGACACGACAGAAAACAGTTTACAAATGCAAGGCTGGTGTCGCTCGAAGCAAAATTTTCAAAGGCAATTCAAGTTAAGAGGCAATCTGATAAGCTGTCAGGAAACTTCTTTGGCCTGTCAAAAACAGAAGGAAATACTTGACCAACACATGATGAGCCAGCAAGGTGCTACCCAAGCTTAACCAACATTATGGCTGCCCTACACAATCAGCCCGGGTTTAATGTTACATTGGCACACCCAGAATCTATCTCTGTTGTCCTAATCTAGGCTACCACTGGTGAAGCCTACAGGAGGGATCGACGACCCGGCGTTACAGGAACAAGACCAAAGGTTTTGATGGGATCCCAAAATATAATATTTGATCCAGACAATTCGGTCTTGTAGAAATCCAGTCTTCGCAGGACTCCTTGGGGCACTTTACTAATAAAATTTAGAAACAGATTAAGGCAAATGATATGATGTGAGAAGACAAAGTTCAACTAGACCTACGTTGCCTGAGCTGGCCTGAGCAACGTGAAGTGTTGCGGCAACCTTTGTCCGGCTTCGCCGACTAAAGTGTTGCAAGAGTAACACTTTGGTTTTGTTTCTTCGCTGTCGGTTAAATGCTGAAGTTGTCAACTTATCTAAGCTTTTAAAACGGTATGTTCTAAAAAGAATCATCACATGATTAAAAGCTATTGTTCAGCGTTGTAAAAACAACAACAAAAGAATAATGGAAGAAGGGACTAAATTGTTTGCAGCCAGTTCAACTTTATCCTTTTCAATCGTAGACATCGTGACGGATGAAAACTTGGAACAATATCTTATATAATCTAGTTGATATTATAAAGCTATCCGGAACTTTTCAGGATTAAAATACCATACATGACACCATTAATTATTACAAAATTACCGCATTCTTTTACATTATCGTTCATACCCGCTGCATAAACAGTTAATCCTAGGTTACAGCGATAGACCATCGATACAAACTTTCTTACCGTCAGATTTATAGAAATCGAAAACAGTGTGCACCAATTTGCAAAAGTTCTAGCCCCTACTGAACCGATTCTTACTTACAAGTCCCTCTCCCGTGATAGACGTTCGCCGGATAAAAATAATGGGTACACCAGTTAGCAAAAGTTGCAAACCCCTCATCCCTGAGGTTGATTGTAGCATAGAAGACAGACGGATGGACAACTTTCACCCTCCGTTTACGTTTTGGGATCCCAAAAAGGTACAGTTTAACCTCGGTCTCCTCTACCCATCCAACTGGTCATAACAATAACACCAAGGCAAGGTTTGTTTCATTTGATCATGGCCATGAAAGTGCAGGACATGCTGAGAAGATCGAAGCCCAGACATCCCAGGTACGTGTGAGCTGCTTCCTGTTTCTTGACTAATAGGCCTTTGGTTATTTGAGCATATTGCTGTCAACTTTGACGGTTCTACATTCTGGCCATCTAGGTTCAAGGTTAGGAGGTTATATAATTCCAGGTTGGACATCTGTTGTGCCCATGGCCTTGTGTACTTAGGTTCCAATTAAACACAATTCAGAATACTTAAGAAGATTGCTAGATTTCTTTGCTGGCTTAGCTTGGTATTAGGAGCATTACAGATTGAAGAATCTGCCGAAAATTACCTTTGGCTTCCCTATCCTTCCCTTTTGTTTTATTCTTTTTCTTCTGTGTCAGTCTATGTAAGCCTGGTTTTTGTTGCAATAGAGAGATTGCACCATACCCAACGAAAACGGACGGGACTCTAACGAAAAAATTTAACATTAGGAAGTATAGGACTTTCGACTTTGAGACTAAATTACCGGCTTTTGGTAGTCACTTTGAGCCAGCAACTTGCAGGATCATTAATCTGGCTCCTTCTTGTTGGAATAATATAACTTTTGTAAATGAGTGTTCTTTCTAATGAGAGTTTCAAGGCGTCAAAGTTTGTAAACGAAGACGGGATCTCGTCCTATTGGTTAATTATGACACATTTTTCAGATCAGCGTCATCGCCGACCAATAGGATTCAAGACTCCTTTTTTGTGTTCAAACTTTGAAGCCTTCAAGCTCTTACTTCCTAGGAAACTCTTTTGCAAATAATAGAATTATACGATTGAGGAATAGCCCAATTAACATTCCTGCAAGTCCCTGGCGTAGAATGATGGTCAAACACAGATAATCTAATTTCAGAGTTGAAAGTCCTATACATTCCGATGTTAAATTTTTGTGTTACGTTCCCTTGATGATGGTGTAGCGATATCCGTTTTCATCAGGTAGGGTGCAATCTCTCTATAGGCGTATTCTCGCCGTTCCTCGAGGACTCCTCGGGGAATCAAAGGGAACGGCGAGAATAGAGGGAGTCACTCCACGCGGACTCCGCGGACAGAAACAGCGAGAACACGGGGAATGCTTCCAACATGGATTTTTTTTCGAAAAATAAATAAGCCGTCGACGAAATTAGTCTGGAGCCAATTTATTTTTGGTTTTGTTTATTCTGATTATTTTTAATTAATTTTACCTTGTACCAACACCAGCAAAATGGATTCCCCTCCGAATCTGAAAGGGAGTCCTTTTTAATGATGGCTATGATAATGAGAGCATTCCCCGTCCGTGGGGACTCGCGAGAATACGGGGAGTGAGTCCCTGGGACAAACAAAAACGCGGGGACTCCTCAAGTGGAGTCCGCGGGGAACGGCGAGAGTACGCCTTATAGCACTGCCGTAGCACTTCTTTGCTTTTACAGAATATGGGTTTTTGGATTCCCTTCCTTCTTGGTTGAAGCGGCAGCACTGCAGCACCTTGCAGGGAAGCACGGACTTGGTCGGTGAGCAAGTCCGTGATTCTTGAGAAGCGCTGCCGTCTTCCTCGGAAGCACTGCAGTGCAAAAACGGATTGAGAAAGAATCAGTCCGGAATCGGCCAAGAAGTGGACCTGCAGCCAGAAGCGTTACTAGCCAAAATGTTTGGGGGGGGGGGGGGGGGGGCATTTACCGACTGGCTGGTCATTTTTTACCGACTTTTTCTGCAGAAAAAACAACTGTTTTCAACAATAAAAATGACATTTTTGAAAAAAATCGACTGATTTTCCGAAAAACCGACTATTTTGACGAAAAATCGACCAATTTTCAGAAAAAAACGACTGTTTTCATGAAAAAATCAACTGTTTCGACGAAAAATCGTGGCACTTCGCGCCGACTAGGTATTTTTTACCGACTAGGCGACGGCTTTTGGGGGGGGGGGCGTCCCCCCCCCCAAAATTCCCCCCCCCCCAAAAGTCCCCCCCCCCAGTCGTGACGCCCCTGCCTGCAGCATGCAACAGAAACGAGGCTCTGGAAGTGTATGACGACAGCGACATCTCTTTCACAGTAGTCCCCGAAGCCGTGCGACGGGTAACGGGGAGAATTCGAGTTGGCGCCGAAATTTTTTTTTGACAAGTCGAAAATTTATCGGCGTTTGTTCTTTTTTAGCATTTTCCAAGCTAAATATTCTTTGAGCCCAAGCTGACTTTGAAACATTTATTCAAACAATGTTTACAACGGATGCGTCAGCTATGATTTTTCATCAGCGATATTTCGGCCCTTCTTGGCAAGGGTCCTCGTCAGCAGTGTTGCCACTTGACTCAAATAAAATGCAATATCCAAGTACCAAAAATGTACTACCAGGGGAGAAAATGTACTACCTAAAAATTTTTTTTGGCGCGTTGTCTTTCCCTGTCGCTACTGTAAATGCCGTTAGCACGACCATATAGATATGGCCTGAATCGAACCTTCGTCAAAACTAAGGTTTTTCCTACTTGAACAAATTCCGGTTAGGTAAAATCTATAGAAATAGTATATCATTTCTTACAACAGAAAACGAAATCATCCTCTTTTCTCCTCTTCTTGTCTGTTCTTGCAGATTGGCCTAATGCAATTAGGAGACAAGGGCAGGGACGTCACGACTGGGGGAACCCCCTCCCCCCAGTGTTGTCGGCCAGTCGGTAAAAAAGTAAACGAGTCTGCGCGAAGCGCCGCGATTCTTAGTCGAAACAGTTGATTTTTTTCATGAAAACAGTCGGTTATTCTGTCTATTTTTCGTCAAAACAGTCTGTTTTTCCAAAAATCGGTTAAATTTTTTCAAAACCGTATTATTTTTCTTCTTGAAAACAGCCGGTAATAGTAGGCAAGTCGGTAAATGCCTTGTCCCCACCAAAAAAAACAAAACATTTTGGCTAGTAACGCCTCTGGGCAAGGGATCAAAAATGTATTTAATAATGTGCACAAATGCGTAATGTAGTATTTCATGACAGTTCTAAGACCTGAAGATGCGGTTTGGAGAAAAGCGCTAACAGTTTCAAGAACTTATGACACCAGGACCCTTGCCGATAAGGATCGAAATATAGCCATAATAATATTCAGCTGACGTATCCATTTTGCACTGTCAAATATTGACTTAACTAGCTCACAAAGATTAAATTATAGTAATCAGATCCAATGACCAAATGTTTCAGATACAATGAGTGAAATGCAACTAGCCCCACATCACCTTTGACAGAAATTTGTAAAAAAAAAAATTAAGTAGTAGCTTTCTTAAAATGTACTACGAAAGTACTACTTTTTGGGATCCCAAAACGTAAGTGGAGGGATACCTATGACATCGCAAAAGTTGTCCGTCTGTCCGTCCGTCCGTCCGTCTGTAAGCACGATAACTCTCGAAGGGAGGATACCTATGACATCGCAAAAGTTGTCCGTCTGTCCGTCCGTCCGTCCGTCTGTAAGCACGATAACTCTCGAAGGGAATGAGATATTTTGATGAAACTTGGTGTGAGGGTTCGTTGGGTCGTCGGACCAGTCAAGTTCGTAGATGGGCTTTGTAGCTCTACATTTAGGGGTGGGGGAGGGGATTCAAATTAAGGGACAAACAAAATATTTTGAAACAGCTAATGTGATAGTCGATTATGGGGTAAGAAGACATGCTGAACACGATGGTGAAAACCATTTTGTCAACGGACAAGTAGTTCGCCCGGAATCCGGCCAAAACCGGAAAGTTTGTTGAAAGTAAAAGTTTTATTTGAAGATGATTAGATATTCGATTTAGGGGTAGGAAGACATGCTGAAGACGATGGTGAAAATTATTTTCTCGACGGACAAGTATTTCGCCCGGAATCCGGCCCAAACCGGAAAGTTTGTTGAAAGTAAAAGTTTTATTTGAAATTGATTAGATGTTCGATTTAGGGGTAGGAAGACATGCTGAAGAAGATGGTGAAAACTATTTTCTCGACGGACAAGTATTTCGACCGGAATCCGGCCCAAACCGGAAAGTTTGTCAAAATTAAAAGTTTTATTTGGAGTTGATTAGATGTTCGATTTAGGGCAAGAAGACATGCTGAACACTTATGTGAAAACAAGTTTCTACCCGGACATGTAGTTCGTCCGGAATCCGGCCAAAACCGGAAAACTGTTGGAAGTCAAAGTTTTATTTCTAGTTGATTAGATAAGCGATTTAGGGGTAAGAAGAGATGCTGAGTCCCTGTATGACAATCGTATTTTACCCGGACATATAGTTCGACCGGAATTCCGGCTGGAATCGGAAAATTTGTCATAAGCTAAATTTCTATTTGAAGTTGATTAGATGTTCATTACTGGGGAAAGAAGATACCCTGATTTCGTCTTTGAGCTTTCTTTTTTCGCCGGACAAGTAGTTCTGGAGTTCGGCCGGAACCGGGAAATTGGCAGAAGTGGCAGGAAGTTTTCGTCATAACAGATATGACTTATAGAGGTAAACACACATGCTGAATCCCAATCTGAACTTGGTTTTCTCAGGTGATTAGCTATTTGGCCTTAATCTGTTTCTGAATTTTAATTGTAAAAATGTTCAAAGAGTCTGGCGAAGACTGGATCTGGCTAAGACAAGACAAGACCCAGTTGTCTGGATCAAATCTTAGATTTTTGGGATCCCATCGACACCTTTGGTCTTGTTTCAAATGTACTACCAACTCACTACTTTGAAAAAAATGTACTAAAAAGAGTACAATTGTACTATCGGTGGCAACCCTGCTCGTCAGGCTGTCAATCTTCTGGTTCAACTACGGGGAAGGGAATAAATCTATAATGAATAACTGAAGCTTCTACCGACTATAAATATCTTATTAAAGTAAATTATCTTCGAATACCACTATAATGAAAAAACTAGTCCTGAGATTTAAATTTTTGAAAACGACGCTGTTTTTGCTGCACGATTGGGGCGATGACAGGAAAGGGTTTTTTCTGCATTTTGATCAACTTCGGTTTTTGGGATCCCAAAACGTAAGTGGAGGGATACCTATGACATCGCAAAAGTTGTCCGTCTGTCCGTCCGTCCGTCCGTCCGTCCGTCCGTCTGTCCGTCCGTCTGTAAGCACGATAACTCTCGAAGGGAGTGAGATATTTTGATGAAACTTGGTGTGAGGATTCGTTGGGTCGTCGGACCAGTCAAGTTCGTAGATGGGCTATGTAGCCCTACATTTAGGGGTGGGGGAGGGGGTTTAAATTAAGGAGCAAACAAAATATTTTGAAACAGCTAATGTGATAGTCGATTATGGAGTAAGAAGACATGCTGAGCACGATGGTGAAAACTATTTTGTCATCGGACGAGTAGTTCGCCCGGAATCCGGCCAAAACCGGAAAGTTTGTTAAAAGTAAAAGTTTTATTTGAAGTTGATTAGATGTTCGATTTAGGGGTAGGAAGACATGCTGAAGACGATGGTGAAAACCATTTTCTCGACGGATAAGTAGTACGCCCGGAATCCGGCCGAAACCGGAAAGTTTGTTAAAATTAGAAGTTTTATTTCGAGTTGATAGTTTGATAGTCGATTATGGGGTAAGAAGACGTGCTGAGCACGATGGGGAAAATCATTTTGTCATCGGACGAGTAGTTCGCCCGGAATCCGGCCAAAACCGGAAAGTTTGTTAAAAGTGAAAGTTTTATTTGAAGTTGATTAGATGTTCGATTTAGGGGTAGGAAGACATGCTGAAGACGAAGGTGAAAATCATTTTCTCGACGGACAAGTAGTTCGCCCGGAATCCGGCCAAAACCGGAAAATTTGTTAAAAGCAAAACTTTGAGTAGATGACAGATTAAGGGGTAAGAAGGGAGGCTGAGTCGGTTTATGACGATGTTTTTTTACCCGGACATATAATTTTTCCGGAATCCGGTTGTAACCGGATTTTTTTTTAAGTCAAACTTTTATTCAAAGTTGATTAGATGTTCTTTATAGGGATAAGGAGATACGCTGGTTTTGTTTCTGTATTTTTTTTTGTTTGCTGGGCTAGTAGTTCGCTCGGAAATCGGCAGGAAGTCTCGGTCAGTATCGTCAAAATAGATATGGTTTATAGAGGTATATCTGAACTTGGTTTTCTCTGATAATTAGCCTGTCCAAGACTGGATCTGGCGAAGACAAGACTCGATTGTCTGAATCAAATATTAGATTTTTGGGATCCCATCGACACCTTTGGTCTTGTTTCATTAATAAGGGGCTGAAAGAAGACGACTGAAGCTGCATTCATCCCCCAAAGATCCTGTAAATTCTACTAGTAATGGTGAGGCAGAAGAAAAAAATGCCCGCGTTTACCTTCCGTACGTCCGCGGAGTAACCGAAAAATTGTCCAAAAGTTTGAAAAAATACAACATCCAAGTCTTTCACAGAACCCAAAATACTTTGCTGTCCTACCTAAACTCCGGAAAAGATAAAGTCCCAAATCAGTACCAAAGAGGCATTTATTCAATACCTTGTGATTGCGGAAAGCGTTACGTAGGAAGGACAGAGAGAACTTTCGGAAAACGACTTGCAGAGCGTGAGCAAGAAATTGACCACGCCCTCTCCAACGGACACCGTCATAACTATACTTTCAAATCTGCACTTGCAGAACATATTTTCGAAAACCCATCCCATTCAGTGTATTTTGAAAAAGCCCAAATTCTTGCAACGTGCACCGGACTCCATCAAACCATTCGAGAAGCCGTTGAGATAAAGAACAAGAGCTACGAGCTCATATGGCACTTGTACGAGTAGGCTGTACAAGAAAGTAGATGAGAACGTCACAAAATACACCCGCCATCCAAAAATGCGGTTCGGAAATAGAAATAGGATATTTAGTTTCACTCGTTTCTGAGCAGTTTCGGCATCGTCTCGATTGTCTGTAGCAAATGCACATGACTGTTCAAACTTTCATCCCAATAAATCCATTTCTTTGATCCCTAGACGTGCTACACGATTTCCGGTACTCACTCTATCTCCACCTACCGTGGCCGAATTTGGTTCGGAATAAAAAAAATCGACCACCTAAAGCATCTTCGTTTATACCATCTATCAAGTTTCACTCGAATCTGAGCATTTTTGGAAAGTTCCGGTACCCCCCCCCCCTCCCACCAACGTTGTCGGAGCCGGTTCGGGCCCAATCTCTTAATTCCGTGTTCCTGTCCATCAAGTTTGACTGAAATTGGAGCATAGCCTATCTGCAAGTTTCCAGTCCCCCCCCCTACCTTGGCCGAATCCGGCCCGGACGCCAAATAACAAATCTAGGCCGCATAAACTCGAAACTGTCAAATTGCATCTCATTCGGTCCATCCATTTGGTTTTTGTGCAAGTCAAAAGTCGCCCCCCCCCCCCATTGCCCTAATCATGGTCGCGTATAGTTCAAACTCATGTTTTACATGTCGAGGTCATCGATCCGTATCACCCATTAAGTTTCACTCGAATCAGACCACTTGTTCGCAATTTATAGAAGTCAATTTCCATATTTCTCTTCTCTTGCTCCCCCAAAAATGCTCGGATCTAGGAACGGAAGTTTCCGGGGGTATGTTGTGTCAGGTTCTTAAGTCAAGATAATTCGGGTCGCTAATATGCCTGCAAAGTTTCGTTTTACATCTGGAACTATTCTAACTCACGACTAACGGAATTCGAGGAAACCCCCTCCAACTCCCCCCACAGAGCCCCGAAACCACCTGGCTCCGTCAATTTCATCTAGGCCTAATGCTTGTTCCATCCATTAAGTTTCGTCCCAATCCCTCTGCTTTTAGAGTTTCCTGAGTTTTCCACCCCCTCCCCCCCCCATCCCAACAAGTATCGGACCCGACCCGGACGTGACACTGAACGTCCGAGGCGATAGCTCACCAGACAAGTTTCATTCAAATCCGATCACCCGTTCAAAAGTTATGCACGCCACTAGATTCCGGACTCCCCATCCACCCACTCCCCCCACGATGGTCGGGTCGGGGAAACGGCTGTTCTCAAGTCAATCTGTTCGGATCCCTGACATACCTGCCAAGTTTCATCGCCCTAGGACATCAGGAAGTATGCCGAACTCGCGGGATCGCTAGAAATCCGGACCCCCACCCCAACTCCCCCACAGTGCCTTGATCCGGTCAGGTTATGTCAATGACGTGTCTAGGACCTGTGCTTGTTTTTCCCACCAAGTTTCATCCCGATCCCTCCACTTTAAGCGTTTCTCAAAATTTCCGGTTCCCTCCTCCAACTCCCCCCAGTGTCATCGGATCCTGCCCGGATTTAAAGTGAGACGTCTGAGACACGAGGTCATCCCAAATATCAATTTTCATCAAGATCCGATCACCCGTTCGCAAGCTAAACATACCTCAAATTTTGGCTTCACCCTCCCTCCACCCCCCCCCCCCCCCCCCCAGATGGTCGAATCGGGGAATTGACGATTTCCTATTTAATCTGGTCGGGTCCCAGACACCCCTGTCAATTTCCATCGTCTCAGCACATCAGGAAGCACAGAACTCGCGGGATCACTGCAAATTCGGAATTCGTTCCGGTTGTATCAGTTACGTATCTAGGACTTTTGCTTGTACTTCCCACCAAGTTTCATCCGGATCCCTCCACTCTTTCCAAGATTTCCGGTTTCCCCCTCCAACTCCCCCCAGTGTCACCGGATCCGGTCTGGATTTAAAATGGAGGGTCTGAGACACGAAGTCCTTCCATATATCAAGTTTCATTAAGATCCGATCACCCGTTCGTAAGCTAAAAATATCTCATTTTTCCTATTTTTTCCGGATTCCCCCTCCCTCCACTCCCCTCCAGATGGTCGGATCGAGGAAGCGACAATTTCTAATTTAATCTGGTCCAGTTCCTGATACGCCTGCCAAGTTTCATCGTCCTAGCTTATCTGGAAGTGCCCGAACTAGCAAAACCGGGACCGACAGACCGACTGACGGACAGAAATTACAATCGCTATATGGCACTTGAGTAATTTTCAAGCTATTTCTTACAATTTCCCCCCAAAAATCGTCAGAGTTGTTATGTTATTATTGCAGCGTCTGTAAAGTGCCGAGCTGTGCTCAAAAGCCCCGCTGTACCTCAGTGGCAGAACTGGCAGAGTAGTAGCCTTGAAAGTCGGAGGTCCTGGGTCCAAATCCCAGCTGAAGAGCATTTTTGTCTTTCAGTTAACTACTTCTAAACGGATACGAACTCTTTGGGATAGGCTAAAGTTGGTTGAAATTTTTCGGAGTTTTCATGAAACTTAATGCGTTTTTAGATGCAAATCCTCTAGATTTTTGTCTAGACATGTATTTGTCTTTATCGGATAGAAACCCAAGAGGATTTCATCCATCATTCAAGACTTTTGCTTTTAACAAATTTTCCAGAATTGGCCGGATTCCGGGTGGGCCGGAATCCGGGCGAACTACTTGTGCCATCGTGCTCAGCATGTCTTCCTACCCCATAATCGACTACCACACTAGCTGTTTAAAAATATCTTGTTTTCCCCTTAATACAAAACCCCCTTCCCCTACATATAGAGCTACAGAGCCTATCTACGAACTCGACCTTACTCTTGGCCCAAAGAACCCTCACACCAAGTTTCATCAAAATATCTCATTCCTTTCGAGAGTTATCGCGCTAACAGACCGACGGACAATTCTTGCGATGTCATAGGTATCGCTCCACTTACATTTTGGGATCTCTTGAATGTTAGGAGGAGCTCTTGAATGTTAATTTTCCATTCATTTCCTAAACTGGGGCATAGCTATACCTCTCAGGTGATCACAGATATCGGTTTAATAACAAGAATAAATAGCGATACAAAATAAGTTAATATGTCATGACAGGTTGCGCTTGAGTATAGGCAGAATAACTTGGCACAGTTGGCTGATATGAATGCTGATAGTCGGGAGAATAAGGTAAATACTGCTGCGAATAGGATGGAGGTGGCTGCGGGTAAGTTGGCGGAGAGTAGGACGGCGGCGGCTGTGGGTAAGTTGGCGGAGAGTAGGACGGCGGCGGATAAGATTGTTGAGAGTAGGACGGCGGCGGGTACGACGGAGGAGGGTAGGCCGGCGCCGGGTAAGCTGGCGGTGAGTAGGAAGGTTGGCGCGTCTGGGATGGTCGACTCTTTGAAGGCTTCTTCTTCGATTTCTTCCGACCGGATAGATCCTGCGATAGCAGTTTTCCTGGAGCATGGAAGGTCGATCCAACTTTGACTGCAGGGGACGGTCTATACTTGTTGATTTTGTTTGCTGGAACAGTATTCGCAAAGCCCACGCATTTTTTCTTTTCAGCTGGATCCACACCGACACTCCTTAGCTCTTCCTCGTCCAGAAAGCAGATCTCCTCCAGTGTCAGGTCTACCGTTAGGTTCTTCGTTGGCGGCTTTTCCTTCGGACAGCATCGCAGAAAATCTTCATTTGAACATGTCGACTGAATTCCGAAGTCTCGGATGTCGGTGTCGATGGTGCCGAACTCGTGGTCGTCTCCTGTGCATTCTGTTTGACAAGGGCAAGTTTCCTCGTCATCATCGTTAGCAGCTCGGACATTGCTCGGCAGCAGAAGGAAAACACACAGGACAAGCAGTGATAGACGAAACCTTAAGGAAATATAGAAGTATATTTATCGTATGCAGCCTATTGATACTTCCGCAAAAATGGTCTTCCGAGGCGAGAATTTTCGATGCGTAGCTTCCGGCGGAAGCTAAGCAGATAAATCTCGAAAAGATGGGCACAATGCCATTGGTAGCTTGCAACAAAGACAGTAAAAGTGGAAAAGACCGGAAACTCCCGCAAGCCCCATGAGTCACAACAACCAGCGCCGTTTAGCGGATGTTCTTTCGTTAAAGAATCGCTCTGTTGTCATTTCTTCCATCGCTCTCCGCAGAATCATCATCAAAGCACGTTTCGTTGATTTTCTTTCGTTTCGTTTATGAGGAGCATCCTCTCTCCATTCAGATTTCCTCTTTAATTGGAATACAAAAGAAGTAGGAAAAGAATAAATAGCTTTTTTATGGAAACAAAAATGTTGAATTCACGACTTCGAATCAATTAATGTTGACCGACATTGCCTACTCGCGCCCTCTTGCTTTGATTATATTATTCTTCTACCGCTCGAAATTGGACAAAGTCCAAACGCTAGGTAGCGTTCCGATCGATTTTCAGAGACCCGATTTTAGCGAAGTCACCGGTCTTTCCCACTATTATTGTCTTTGGCTTGCAACTTCATTTCGTTAAAGCGATCCATGTGGTCGGCTGGAAAAGTCGAGAGGAGAGTAATGCCCGGGCCCCACTATAGTCACACCTAGTAATAACGCCGGTAATAAGGCCGTCTTACGGTCGAAGTTGGGAAGAAAAGACGCTGAAAACGTAAGATTGTCGAGATGGAAAAATCCATCTCCGCCATTTTGAAACGTATATATCGAGTGTTTGGACCAATCACAGACCAGAGTTGTTAAATTTAACCAGTTTTGTTTACGTTTGAGTGATGACGGTGGTAATATATCTTAAATTTCTTCGTTCGAGGTGTGACCAGGATGAAACGTAAGAGTGGGTAATTAACCAAATTACGTATAGGTGTGACTGAATGTGGCCCGGGTATAAGAGGATTAACACAGCTAAGTATATCACCACGTTAACAAGTAATATTATTTAGCTGAATTTCAGAATCTTCAAGAAATCACTATAACCAATTTAGTATGATTTACGGCGTCATTGTGGTGATTACGTCCTTTCTTCTTGGAATTAGCACGAAACAACAGAAAAAAAATATTGAAAGAAATCGATATAAAACTACTACTCGGGTCTGGGAGGGGAGGGGAAGTTGCGACCAGATGCGTTATTTGGGGTGAGGAAGAGGGGCGGCTGCCCCCATCCCCTGGCCTTCCACCAGAGCTACCAAGGAAAAACAGAGAAACATCCCGAAAAATCAGCTCATCAGAATTGTGGCATCTGGTTGCACCAAATCGGTTAACCAAGGTCTTAGCATGGTCTCAGGTCAGTTGGGTCACATGATGAAAATTTAACCCTATTTCATCCAAGATCATGAGACCAACTGTTCGAGGACCAAATGTCTTCAAAGCGTGTTTCAGCCTCGGTCAGTTGTTTTTCTGAACTCACAGAGAGATATTATCTTTGTAACATGGCGTCGAGTATAACTTTGATTTTTTCATGGATAGCTGAGGATTGCTTGAAAATTCAAGTGGGGCACCGCCTGGAAGGGGCACAAAATATAAGAGTAGGAAAGGGAGAGGGTTAGCAAACACTGTGTGCCTGATCCACTTTACCCCACCTTGTTTATTTTGTAAAACGGTAAGAAAAGTTTTGATCTGTGTCTAACGTGGGTTGCAGCAAAGACTCCAGTTCTGTTTCGGACGGTCATTTTTATTTGGAAAAAAGTCGAGTTGACGCATCGTCAGGTTCCAGTTTTCAGTTAAATATATCACACTGTTCGTGACCAAACAGCATGAGCTAATCACGACGGGTGGCCCTTGCTTTCATTTGTGGTCCAAAAAGGCACCCTGATCATAAAGAATTTCTAAATTTTCACCCGCGGCACCTTTTGCAGAACACCGTGAACCAAACCTCGAAGTTATGGGGATGGGCCATTTTAAAACCTATTTTTTTTGTTCGTGGAGAAGTTAAATTTTGATAGAAAACATGCAGATTCAAAATAATTTGAAAACCGAGTTGTACCGACTGAGAGAATTCGAGCTGGTACAAGGAAACCTATTTGGAAAGTCAGTCCTGAAGTTAAGAAGGCAAAAACACGGCAAAATTTTGACTAAAAATTTGGATTGCTTGTGGCTAAACCTAAAAGCTAAAACAAAGCGTGAATACAAATCTTCACTGAAAAATGCTCGTTTGAATGGCTTAGATGCTCCCAGTGACAAAAAAGCGTGGCAAAAGGTCCTTCATACAGATAAAGGTTCAGCTGTACCTCCTTCCGCGCTAACTATGGCTGACCGGATGTAGTGCAGTACATTTTTTGCATGGCTTCTAAACCGTTTAACTCTAAGGCCGTGCCGGATTTCCGACAAGTACATTTGCGGTCTCAGTCAGTAAATAATTTAGATAGTAACGACTATGCCGACCTAGGACAGTATACCAAAAGATTACGACTAAAAGGCGTAATATGCAATTGATATAGAATAAAGGGAAAATTCCAAGCGTCTGCAAAAAAAATCTTTTATCCGTGACGGACATCTGGCAGAAAACATAGGACTAATTTTCTGACTCGCGTGCTTTTATTAGCCAGCCAGATCTTCTTACCTGCTACACATGAAATCCATAGGCACTTGTGCGAGAGCAACTTCTTATGGCACTGATGCATTCTTAGCTTCGGCCATTCCTTTTATCTTCCGAGATGTCCCCTGGGTAAACAGTTTCAAAACGATCAATTTGTTTGTAACCTAAGCGGATCAGCTTAAACCTATGTGGTTACTCACAACTGCTATTATGAAAGCGAGCCTGCTGGCTACGTCAAGAGCTGTACTGAACCATGCACAAAAAAAAAGGTTCAGAAGAAATTATTTCAACACATCACTTGCTTCCGCAGGCACCAGATGAAACTTCTCTTCCGATATTTCTATAACGGGTAGAATTATAATAGTTGGGTATTCCACGGCCAAAACTCCTCGTCTTCTCCCAATCTCCCTTAAAACTGATAAAGTAATAGCTGCGTTTCTGCAGATACCATGGTATCTGATACCACGGTCTAAAGTCGTTTTTACAGTTATCGTGGTATCTGATATTCAGATAACACGGTCCGACCGTGGTAACCGATCGTGGTATTTAAAAAAGTCATCTCGTTTTCATTAACTTTTGTCAAATTGGTGGGAAAGAAGTTTGGCACTTAGTGATGTGACTGAATATCAGTTTTTCTTTTGGGATGACTTCAAAGTTTGGCACTTAGTGATGTGACTGTATATCAGTTTTTCTTTTGGGATGACTTCGAAAATTTGGCAATTGTCGTTTTTGCAGAGCAACCGTATATCAGATACCACGGTAACTGCAAAAACGACTAATTACAAATCCAGTTACCGTGGTAACAAATACTACGGTAACCGCAAAAACGACTAACAAATCCAGTTACCGTGGTAACAGATACCATGGAATCTGCAAAAACGCAAGTAATATCAGTAACCTCTAGCCAGAGGCGTTACTAGCCAAAAGGTTTGGGGGACAGGGCGGGGGGCAAGCTATTTACCGACTGGCTGGTAATTTTAACCGAATATTTTTGCACAAAAAAAACGACTATTATTAAGGAAAAAACGACTCTGTCGACAAAAAATCGGCTGATTTTAAGAAAAACTACTATCTTTTAAGAAAAAATCTGTTTTTAAAAAATTGATTGTTTTAAAAATAATCGACTGTTTAAAAAAAAGAAAAAAAAAATGCGGCCCTTAGCGCCGACTCGGCAATTTTTTTTTATCGACTGGCCGACAACATTGGGGGGGGGGCGTCCCTCCCCCTCCCCCTAGTCGTGACGCCCCTGCCTCTAGCTACACGATTTGGGTCTAGTTTACATTTTGTACCGAAAAAATAACGAGTTTCGCCCGATTTGAAACATAGTTTGGAGTGAAGCTAGCGGCAAGGGGCGGGGGGGGGGGGGGACGGTGAGAGGGGTGCTGCACCACTCCAACTTCAAATTTGGTAAAAGTTTGGTCCGGATGCCCAAAATTTCACTAAAATTGTTCGGTACTTTTTCGATACCAGAATATTCGGTATATTTACGGGGATTCGGTAGTTATGCAGAATCCCAAATACGCTGTCGGTACAGATCTATTCGGTACAATGATCGGCATTCTGTATAATTTCCAGGATTGGACAGCTAGCACGAATTCGGTGAGCGAATTTTCTGAAATTATTTGGTAATTTTTCGGTGACAGAACTATTCGGTATATTTACTGAAAATCGATGGTTACGCAAAATCTCTAATAGGCTAACTGTCCAAAATTATTCGGTATCACGACTGGGACTCGGTAATTTATTCGGTATAGGCTATCCAGCATTCGGTAGTTACCAGGAATCCCGACTTTTGTTCCAGTTTCAGCGAAATTATACCGAATATGAATATTGCTCAGTAGTTTTCGGTACCAAAACAATTCGGTATCATAACCGGGATTCGGTAGTTATAGAGAATCCTGAATAGGCTATCGGTCTAAACTTATTCAGTATAGTAACTTGGATTCGGTAATTTACTCAGTATAATTGCTAGGATTTGGGAGTTACTACGAACCTCGGAACTCAAAGAGGTCGAGTGAGTCACTGTTCCAGACGAAGGAACTTATCTATGATTTCATCGATAGTCCTTACTTTTATTTTGGATTCCAAAAAGACGCTCTAACCATACATCTTTCGAAAACTTCGCCTGCGGCGCTTTTCGTAATATTCTCCCTTTTTGGACGGGCGCGTCATTTAACTGGGGTCTTAAGCCAGTTTTGGAATTGGGATCTGAGAAACATTAAAAGCCAGAATCTGCATGGAAATACTTAATTTTGGCAGGAAGAAAGCTAACTAAAAAAAAATCTCCCCTGCGGCGCTCCTTTATGTGATCATGGGTAGTATTGCTGCTGCCGGGAGGTCACTCCATCCCATTTCTGGAAATTCTTAGGATCTCGGTGTCTAATCTACGGTATGATAGAGTTTGTAAGAGAAGCAGTTAAATTTTAGCGTAGAGGAAAAAAAATGGATTTAAAAGATATACGCCCGCGGCGCTCGATTTAATTTTTTCTTCGGTACAATAAATAGAAGCTGTTACTGCAATCGTGCCCGGCAATATACTGTCCATGTGGGCGTCGCCAGAACGCCGCCTAGTAGCTGACTTATCGTCTTTCATGCTGTCCTTTAGTACTACTGCTACTCTGTGTACGTAATCCTTTCTGTTCAATAATTTTAAAGCTCGAATTCTCAGTTTCTAGGATTCGGTAAAAATTTTTGAGAGATTCGGTACAAAATTTGGCTATGCACCCCCTCCCAACAAAAATGCACTTGCGAAAGGCCACCGCGGTGGCGGAGGGGTCCTTAATACTATACTGAACTAGAAAAGTTGTAAAGGTTGTGTTCCAACACCTACCAAAGTTACTAAAAGCGACAGCAGAGTTCCAGCTTCTTTGAACAATTACTTAACCTCGAATAGCGACGTTAAAAAACTTCACTGTTGAAAGAAGCATTACGTTCTACAAGTTGGAACGACTAGTGTGGCTTCTGGCAGCTGTTTTAGGAGGTTAGAACATACCCGAAGCTCAGGCATCGTAACTTAATGCTGTAATAACAAAAAATAGTCGTTAAAACTTCCTCAACCTTAACAAATAACAACCAAGAAATACACTTGAACTTTTACTGGACGGATTCGTTAACAAACTGGAAAAGTGCAAGACCTTATTCCTCCTTGTCGCAATATTCTCCGCTTTTAAGCTTTTCGAAAACATCGTGTAGCATCTTATTGCACAGGGCGGCGTACGGATTTAACTGCGACACCTACGATGAAGAAAATTAACTTGTTACCAAATATAAGTCTCCTTATCCCCAGATCGAAACTCCCGACGAAGACATAATACGATGCCTACTGAAATTGGGTTTTCGCCGGATTGCGTCAGCAGTTTCAACGAAGCGGGAAAGAAAACAGATGGATAGACTCAACTTCAGCTTATCCCACTGCTAACACCTGGGCCCTTGCTCAAAAACCGCTTTTTGCCAGAATATCGTACGGGAAGGAAAATAATGTAGAAATACTGATTGAGCAAGCGTGTTTTTTTTCTCCTACCCCTATTTTGACTCTAGCCGACTGAAGACAAAACTTTTACTTTTCACACTGTATTTCCGGTTCCGGGAGAACTACTTGCCCCCCGAGAAAGCCTGAATTTCTTTTACGCCTTACTGAGGGCAACCCCCCTCTTCTAAATATACACTGTGAATAGTTTCTCCGTATAAAGATTAAAGTTAACTGCAGTATTTGCTACTCGGATTCATCTTATCTCTATTTGGTATTAATCTTATGTGCGTAGAGATAAGAATAATCCGAGTAGCAAATACTGCAGTTCACTTTAATCTTTATACGGAAAAACTTTTTACAGCGTAGGACTACTGAACCAACCTCCGATCTTGACCTGTACTTTTACCTAAAGGACTCTCACACCAAGTTTTGACAGAAATTTTGACAGAAAGACGGACACACAACTTTGGTCGTCATAGGCATCCCATCATTCACCTTTACGGATCCTACACTTCTTTTAACCACGTGCAGAACAAGACTGAAGGTGTCGATGGGATCCCAAAAATCTAAGATTTGATCCAGACAATTGGGTCTTGTCTTCGCCAGGCTAATCATCAGAGAAAACCGAGTTCAGATATTCTATCTACCTATCTATCTATACCTCTATAAGCCATATCTATTTTGACGATATTGACCGAAACTTCCTGCTTTACTACTGCCAAATTTGCGGTTTCGCCCGAATTCCGAGCGAACTACTAGTCCAGCAAAAAAAGGAAATTCTGAAACGAAACCGGCGTATCTCCTTATCCCTATAAAGAACATCTAATCAACTTTAAATAAAACTTTGACTTAAAAAATGCGGGTACAACCGGACTCCGGACTAATTATACGCCCAGGTAAAAAATGATCATCATATACAGACTCAGCGTCTCTTCTTACCCCTAAATCTATCATCTAATCAACTTCAAATAAAACTTTTACTTTTAACAAACTTTCCGGTTTTGGCCGGATTCCGGCGAACTACTTGTCCGTCGAGAAAATGGGTTTCACCATCGTCCTCAGCATGTCTTCCTACCCCTAAATCGAACATTTAATCAACTTCAAATAAAACTTTTACTTTTAACAAACTTTCCGGTTTTGGCCGGATTCCGACGAACTACTTGTCCGTCGAGAAAATGGGTTTCACCATCGTCCTCAGCATATCTTCCTACCCCTAAATCGAACATTTAATCAACTTCAAATAAAACTTTTACTTTTAACAAACAAACCGGATTCCGGGTGAACTACTTGTCCGATTACAAAATGGTTTTTACCATCGTGTTCAGCATGTCTTCTTACCCCATAATCGACTATCAAATTATCTGTTTCAAAATATTTTGCTTGCCCCTTAATTTGAACCCCCTCCCCCACCCCTAAATGTAGGACTACAAAGCCCATCTACGAACTTGCCTGGTCGGACGACCCAACGAATCCTCACACCAAGTTTCATCAAAATATCTCATTCCCTTCGAGAGTTATCGTGCTTACAGACGGACAGACGGACAACTTTTGCGATGTCATAGGTATCCCTCCACTTACGTTTTGGGATCCCAAAAAGCCTTCTTTCATCATTTATACTAATCAAAGCCACGAGCTTATATGGCACTTGCTACGAGCAGGTGACCCACGAAAGTAGATGAGAATGTCACAAAATAGCCCAACCATCTAAAAATGGGGTTCGGACCTAGAAATAGGATACCTCGTTTCACTCGTCTGACCATTACCGGCATCGCCCCCGGATCATCTAGGGCAAATGACTTTCCTACCTTCCAAGTTTTAGCCCAATAGATCCACTCGTTTGATCCATAGACGTGCCACACACTTCCGTTACCCCCCTCTAACTCTCCCTACCCGCGGCCGAATCTGGTTCAGACTCGTAAACGGATCATGTAAAGCATCTTCTCTTACCACCTATCAAATTTCACTCGAATCCGAGCATTGTTTGGGAATTTCCGGTAACCCTCCACCCACTGTGTTCGGATACGGTTCGCACTCTAAAATAAGTCGTACACAGAATAGGATATTGATATATCCCAAGTTTCATTATTATCGCTCTACTCGTTTGACCCCTATGCGATCCACGAAATTACTGGGAATCCCTCCACCTCCCCTCACTGTCGCCGAATAAAACTAGGAAACATAAACGTCGCATCTCTGACATCAGATCTTTCCGTCAATCAAATTTGACAGGAATCGGCGCATAGCCTATCTGCAAATGCAGGGTTCCCGCCCCCCCCCCCCCCCCACCCACCTACCATGGCCGGATCCGGTCCGGACACTCGGTTCTGTCCAACTCGCATCCCATTCGACCATCCGTTTACTTTTTGTGCATGTCAAAAAGTTCCCTCCCCTGTCCAACTCCCCCAGCCGTGGCCACATGTAGTTCAGACGCATTTTTGCATGTCTACGTCATCAGTTCTATCTCCCATAAAGTTTCCCTCGAATCGAAACACCTGCCCACAACTTACGGAAGTCAGTAATTTCCGGATTCCCCTTCCCTCAACTCCTCCAGAACGGTAGGATCCAGAAACGGAAGTTTTGCTAGGGCATTGTGTCCGGTCCTTAACCCAATTTGGTCGGGTCACTAATATGCCTGTAAAGTTTCATCGTCCTTAGCACATCTGGAACTATCCTAAATCGGCGATGAGAATTCCTGAAAACCCCCTCCAACTCCCCCCCCCCCCCCCCCCCCCCCAGAGCCCCGATACAATCTGAGTGTGACAATAACGCATCTGGGGGTAATGCGTATTCTTCCCACCAAGTTCCATCACAATCCCTCGACTCTAAGCGTTTCACGAGATTTCCAGTGCCCCCTCTCACCCCCACAAGTATCGGATCCGATAGGGACTTGACATGGAAGATCTGAGACAACAGTTCTTTCCACTTGCCAAGTTTCATTCAAATATCACCAGTTCAAAAGTTATGAACGTCATTAAATTCTGGATTTCCCTTCCCTCCACTCACCCCACGATGGTCGGATCGGAAAAACGACTATTCTCAAGTCAATCTGTTCGGGCCCCTGACATGCCTGCCAAGTTTCAACGTCCAAGTACATCAGGAATTTATTTATTTTCTTTCATTTACTCCGCTTTTTCGAAATGGCGGGTTACAAACAAATTACTTACTTACTGAAGTACCAAACTCGCGGGATACCCGGACCCCACTGCAGCTCCCTCACAGTGCCCGAATCCGGTCCGGTTATGTCAGTGATATATCTAAGACTGGTGCTTGTTCTTGTTCCTCCCCCTAAGTTTCATCCCGATCTCCCCTCCAACTCCCCACAAAGTCACCGGATCAGGTCCGGAACTGAACTGGGTCTTCTGAGATACAAGGTTTTTCGAAATATCAAGTTTCATTGAGATCCGATCACCCGTACGTAAGTTATACATACCTAAAGTTTCCCGATTCCCCCTTCCTCTACCCCCCCCCCCTCAGATGGTCGGGTCGTGGAAGTGACATTTTCCAAGTTAATCTGGTCCGGTCCTTCATACTTGTGCCAAGTTTTCATGGTCCTAGCTTATGTGGAAGTGCCCGAACTAGCAAAACCGGACCGACAGACCGACGGAAGGACTGATATTTCGATTGCTATATGGCACTTAAAAAATAAGATTTCATCTCCTGGTCTGAAACTCATCAACGTTTGACTAAAACTTTGCTAGGATACATATTGAATTGTATCCCTTCAGACAAAAAAAAAGGAGGTAACGTCCCTGATGATGAGTTTTACAAAACCTTTTGTTAGGTCCCTTGTTCAAAAGGTACGGTTACAAAAACATTCCAGTTCATTTACAGGAGGACTGTGGCGAAAAAGTTTTCATTTCGCCACTGTGTAACCTGTCGATTATGTTTACAACCGCCTAGACCCCCGTTTGTCTACGTTCTGGGATGGAATGAAATCCGAAAACTAGTTTTACTCTTAGGGAGATCAGATCGAACTTGCAAGCAGTAAACATCTAAAGTTTCCTTAAAAGTATTAGTGTGTTAAATTAATGAATACATTCCAATTCTGAAGTCCTGCAAATCCAATAATAGTTACCATCACAAGGACGAACATTTTTTACTAGAGTCGTGAAAACACATATCTACAGAAGACACCGGGGCCAGCAACTGGCTTGTGGTCAGATCGCTTGCCTATTCGCAACTAAAAACCGGAATGAATTAGACAGACTTGTCTTTCCAAACTCGACAGAACAACAGTGAGCCACTATGGCGAGTGCGAAGGGTTTTCGTCTTCTGTAATCGCACGGAAAAAACACAATAGCCTTTAATTTAAAAAGAAAGAGCTTCTCTTTTCTCATCCGCTTATGGATCTATCGTACCTCTCTGTCTGATGGATGCTTATAATGACGCGAGAGAGTGTCGTGTCTTTTTCTTCGACATAAATTAATACAAAAACAAACGTCACTTTTATTAGCTTTCAGCACAAAAGAAATAAGGAAAAGTAAACAGACTGTCGTTGGTCCAGCCGGTAAACAGCAACTACTGAGTCGTAACTCTGACTGACTTTCATCATGGTCTTTTATTCCACCCTAGTTTGACCAGGGCGCTAACTCACGGGTAGCAAGGGAGTTCACGACAGGGAGGACAACCAGAAGATCCACTTGGAGCGCTGAACTGGAATAAGCCCAAATTCCAGATCAAACCGGGCTTGATTTTTCCCGTCCAGATTTCTTAAAAACCTTAACCAGGTCTTATCTGATTTTGTGTTTGTCTGGCCTTACTACGAGCGTTGGACCGGGTATCCTACACGTACTACAACAGTTTCCATGGAAGCGCAGCATGCGAAGGTTTTACTTCTTTATTGTTTCGGTTTCAGTGTTATCTTTTTATGGCCTGAACAATTATAGTCTTCATGTACAAACCTACTTGCTTACCTGGGATTTGGCAAAGGTATTGCCAAGTTTCGAGGCACTGTCAAAGTCTTTCAGAGCAAGATCATCTTTTCCCTGCAGCCTATAAATCATGCCACGCTGACAGAAGGCTTGCGCCGCAGCTTTCCCTCTGCCGCCACTGAGATTAATCGCATTATTCAGGTCGACCAGGGCTCCTACAGAATAACTTTAGTTAAAGGAGACCTTCAAACCTAATTAATTCTGCTGAATTATTTCCTCACTAATCACCGTCATTATATAACAGCCCTCTTCCTTACATGCTCTACTCATTGCGCTATAGATTCTGACTATAGGATATGTGGTCTTAAGTAGTCTTCCAGGAAGAAACGACAGCGATATAACTTCTTCTCAAACCGGGTTGCCCTCTTTGGAACTCCGTTAGCGAGTAGACAGTAATAGCCGAAATTACAGCTGTATCCTCTATATGACTAAGTCATCCTCAGGAAGAAGGAGTAAGCGTGTCCGTACGACTCAAACTCAACGACTCTAATCCTATGTCAATCAATCACCGCGATATTTGGGAGCAGCTTTGACACCACTTCCGACTTTCTTCCGCTAGGTACCCGGAGAGGCCGGAGATTTTGCATTGGCAAGGAGAGATGGTCATCAAGAGTATTCAAGAGAGACAGAGACTAGGGACGTGTGCGAAAGCTCCGAAACGAACAAACATGCTGAATTAATTCAGCATTTTATGCAGCATTTCGCTTTCGGACTTAAATTTTCGTTCAACTAATGTAGCATTAATTCAGCATACAATTCATCGAAAAATGTGCAAGAGTGCTAAATTTTATGCTGAATTTTCAAGAAGAAACTGGGGAGTACGGCGATTCTCTCAGTGTTTTCGGCGGCAAACATAACAAATTCAAAAAGACAAATGACAATCGGCAAACATTCCAAATTGTAAGAGAACTGGCGATCATTGCAAACGAAGAAAGGAAAAGATAAGAAGATAAGAAGGTTGTATATCAGTAGCTGATCCATTTTGTCAGCTTTATACAGCTAATTCTTTTTTCTTCTTCTTCTTCCTGACTTAAAATTTGGTATTCTGGAAGTGTCAGAGAAGAAAAAAAGGTAACAGATTTCGGACAAAACAAAGAAAGAAAATGCAGCAATAATGCAGCATTTAGAGCACCAAAAAGCTTTCGGACACGTTCTAGAAAGACGTAACCCGGAAAACTAGCTGCAAAGAGGTCAAACATCAACTTCCAGACCCTAAGCACTGGCGATGTCAACAGGTAACACAACCTTGTCGCTAGCAAGTACGATTTAACGTAACTGTTCTATCTTCTTAGGGCAAAAAAGAGTTAGGAGCTTGTATGGCAACTGTTACGAGTAGATGGTATGATAAAGTAAATGAGGACGTCACAAAATACCCTCTGTCCACTATCCCCTTCGTCGCCAGATGCGGTACAGACCTAGAAATGAGACACCTTGTCGTACCACCGACCGAGTTTCACTCAAATCTAAGAATTTCGGGAAAATGTCATGCACCTTATCAGTAGTGAAATGAAAGACAAAAATACTCCTCAGCCGGGATTTGAACCCAGCACCCTCTGCTTACAAGGCAGCCGCTCTACCAATTGAACTACCGAGGGGCCTATGAACATAGTTCGCAAACTACTACAGTAGTCAGATAGAAGCCGGCCATGGCAACGGTGATCCCACAAGAAATCAAACTCATCTAGTCAGTTGACATCCCACGGAAATCATTATATAATACACAGATGGCGGTTTGTTACAAATAAACACGAAACAAATTCACCAGGACCTACGAGATGCCCCGCCATATGGGTCCTGGTATGTCTACGTGGCTCGGACATTGGAGTCCTAGAGTCAAGGTGCAGGTCCCTTGTATAGAGCCCCATCTATGTATTTATATGTCCTGCCCTCCACTGCAACTCCCCACCCATCGAAGTCGATTCTGGCGGGAATCCAAAAATGAATCCGAACCAATGTCTGGCATATGTTATAAGGAACGGTGAGTAGCCTACAACCAGCGTATATGGCACGCCCTAACCGGCATTTAGAAACGCGTTCGGGATCCAAAAATCGCTCGGTAGCCTATAACCAAAGTTTGTGGCAGTCCAGCAACAATCAGTCACTTGTGGTAGACTGGATAAAGCTTGATACCCCACAAAGCGGATTCATAGTCGCCTAGGCGACTTCGGCGTCGTTATAAAAAAACTGCGCCGCGCCATTTCAACTCCCAAGTCGATTTTTTTGCGTCGAAGAAAAGATTCGCATTCTGTGGGCATCAAGCTTATGGCTAACAATGCGGGGTCTGCGGAAGTGAGCCAAAGAGACACCCTCCGGACACGAGGTCATACCTTCAACATCGTTCAAGAGTCGCCTGGCTTGGGCCCTATTGTTGTAACAGGAAGCACGGTTTGGCGCTGCGCCTACGGCTTCATCGAAGCGCGACAGGGCTTCTTGAATCCTGCCCTGCTCAGCTAGGCTGACGGCTTCAACTTCAATTGCCTCTGCCTTCTTCTCTTCATCAGTTAACGACTGCTCACCTGCAAAATGAAAAACACTAAATTAAAAAATTTGTTTCTGGCCTACAATTCGACAAAGGAAAAGAGCGTGCAGGATAAAAAAGACACATAAATACAAATGTTAAAATTAGCTAATACATTAAAACACGGAACAGGGAGGTAAGGTCTGGTGTGGCGAAAGACGAGGATATACTGATAACGACAATTTCCTGTCCAATAGCAGTAATTCTCAAAAGCATTTGGAAAACAAAATTTTCCAACGATTATGTTCAAAGTCACATATAAATTGCCTAATTTGGCAAGCGCACAATGAATAGCACCCACGCTCATCGATTTTGAAAATTTCCGGACATTTAAAAATTCCGAACTTCTCCCTTAGAAATTCCCGACAAAGGCGATGACGCACGGAACACCATGGAAACCAAGAAACTGTTTGGAGTACCACTAAGATTCACTTTTCTGGGTTTGGTTAGCTGAAGGATTTATTATCGAAGTGAAAACTATGGCTAAGCGTGTTGCTTTCTGCACTGACTTCGAAAAATCAGTTGTCACTGCCAACTTTGCGAAGCGTGGCTGGCTTCAGGCTACTGACGGCGATTCTTGGAATTTCTATTGGGCCAGTACTCATACGTCAAGAAATTTCTTCAGCTCCGATTCCCCCCATCGTTTTCACGACTACCAGATGATCAATCACTTTCCAAACCACTATGAACTCACCAGAAAAGACCTTATGGTGAAGAATATGAAGAGATACAAAAGAGAGATGGAAAGAGACAAAGAAAAAGATGGAAAAGGTGACAAGAACGGGGAAGAAGAGTACTCTCTGAATTTCCTGCCGACAACGTTTGTAGTCCCAGCTGATTACAATTTATTCGTGGAAGAATACCGAAGAAACCCCCTCGGCACTTGGATAATGAAGCCCTGCGGTGGATCTCAAGGTATGCCCAATCTGACATGCACCCAAGCTATTTAGCAATACAGGAAATGCAGTCCTTGTAATAGGCCTACTGATTCACTCATCTTCCTTAATTACTCGATCCAGTCTTGCCCGAATCTTCGAACTTCAATATATGTATTCGCTCTATTCGAAAGACGTCTGACTTCTTGACCAATCGACTCTTGCCCAGTCCTTATGGTCTCGTCTGGCACGGTTGCCTGCAGCCATACGCTGCGAAATGCAGGTCAATCGATTGGTTTGGGCTTTCACGCTGAGCCGGACGAATAGGGCAATTGAAACAGAGTTAAGACGATTGTGTTATTTTTTTTTAATAAAGTACAAAATCGTTTTTGATTACCGGGAAATAAACAATATTCAGTTATGAATCTCTTAAATTACATAATTACTAAAGCACAACTCGAAAAATGATCTTTCCAGGATTGAATCAGAAACAATTGTTTTTCGAAATATATCAATACTTTCCCTCTGAAATTAGTGATTTTCTTGTTAGCACTTCTTGAGTCTATCCTGACTTTGCTCTCCGCAGCAAGTACTGACTCAAATCTGAGGATTAAAGATCCTCAAAAGATATGTACCGCGCTGAGGATAAAATAGCTTTAATGATAGGTATGTATGTACCTTTTGCGACGTCACATGAGATTCTGCTAACCTAAAACAAGCTAGAACTTCAAAAATATACGGTGTCGTACAAATGTCGGGACAAATTACTGTGCGCGCCATGGTTAAAAAGTGGGAAAAGCCAGCAAAACAAATGGTGTCTGAAATGCACTGTATGACACCTTTTGTCCCACCATGTCAGCTGAAATGAAACATAAAATATCGAAGCATGATTTTCTTTGTGATAAGAGTTGGGCAAACTTACTGGAAAACTCGGCTTGGCAGAAAAACACTAAAAAAAAGTCGTAGGTACAAAGTTAAACAGTGGCAACGGGCGGGAATCCATGTAGCTTATAATTATACAGCGGATCCATTCACAATGTAAAAGGCAGAAAGTTCGAGAGTTCTTTTAAAGTTTGCGACGAAGTTTTTGCATTGTATTTCATCGTATCTACTGCGGTCCATTATTTTATGGCTTCAAGTGATCTTAATGTCTGTCGGTCTTTCAGTCACTCGAAAGTTCACTAGTTCAGGCACTTCTATGACACTTGATATTAATTTGGAGGAGCCGACCCAATAATCTAGAAAATCTCCTTTTCCGGATCTGATCATCAATGGAGGGGGGAGGTACTGGGTAATCGATTCGAGCGAAATGTGATGGGTAGTAGCAGCAGATACCCGAGATGTACCGTTTGTTCGTCCTAACCGCTTACGGCCACCGCTGGGGAGTTAAAGGGAAGGGTCCCGGAGAGTGGGATGAAACTTAAACAATACAAAGGTATCTATGGTCCTAGATGTACAGTTTCCAGGTCCGGACGTGAATGACGTGATCCGATCTCAACGTGGAAGTGGGATATTGGCCGTTTTCCGGAAATGCTCCGATTCGAGTGAAACCAGAGCCTCGTTTTTGTTGCATGCTGCAGGTCCACTTCTCGGCCGATTCCGGACTGATTCTTTCTAGATCTGTTTTTGCACTGCAGCGCTTCCGAAGAAGACGGCAGCGCTTCTCGAGAATCACCGACTTGCTCCTCGACCAAGTCCGTGCTTCCCTGCAAGATGCTGCAGCGCTGCCGCTTCAACCAAGAAGAAAGTGAATCCAAAAACGCAAATTATGCAAAAGCAAAGAAGTGCTGCAGCAGCGATGCGGCAGCGCTATTACAACAAAAACGAGGCTCAGCGTGACAGGAGCAAAAGGCCTGTGACATTTACGTGTCCGCGAACCTTATCTGACCTCGATGGGCGGAGTTGGAAGGGGATACCGGAAATTTACCGAAAATACAGTTTTCAATATGGGGGCGGGTCCCGAAGTTTTGTTCGACGCGTAGGAACCAAACCAGGGAACGTTTCCGGGGATTTACAGCAACTATGTTCATAAACAAGTGCCATATGAGCCAGTAGCTCTTCTTCTTTAAGTGAAACCAAGAATCAGCTCGGTTTCAAGACAAAACTGACCGGCAAACTGAAAGGTAATATAAGTCACTTGAGAACCGTGAATCGGTACAAAAAAACAAGAGCTACGAGCTCATATGGCACTTGTACGAGTAGGCTGTACAAGAAAGTAGATGAGAACGTCACAAAATACACCCGCCATCCAAAAATGCGGTTCGGAAATAGAAATAGGATATTTAGTTTCACTCATTTCTGAGCAGTTCCGGCATCGTCTCGATTGTCTGTAGCAAATGCACATGACTGTTCAAACTTTCATCCCAATAAATCCATTTGTTTGATCCCTAGACGTGCTACACGATTTCCGGTACCCACTCTATCTCGACCTACCGTGGCCGAATCTGGTTCGGAATATAAAAAATCGACCACCTAAAGCATCTTCTTTTATACCATCTATCAAGTTCACTCGAATCTGAGTATTTTTTGAAAGTTCCGGTACCCCCCCCCCCCTCCCACCAACGTTGTCGGAGCCGGTTCGGGCCCAATCTCTTAATTCCCTGTTCCTGTCCATCAAGTTTTACTGAAATTGGAGCTTAGCCTATCTGCAAGTTTCCAGTACCCCCCCCCCCCTACCTTGGCGGAATTCGGCCCGGACGCCAAATAACAAATCTAGGCCGCATAAACTCGGCACTGTCGAATTTGCATCTCATTCGGTCCATCCGTTTGGTTTTTGTGCATGTCAAAAGTCCCCCCACCCCCAATTCCCCTAATCGTGGTCGCATATGGTTCAAACGCATGTTTTACATGTCGAGGCCATCGATTCGTATCACCCATAAAGTTTCACTCGAATCAGACCACTCGTTTGCAATTTATAGAAGTCAATTTCCATATTTATCTTCTCGTGCTCCCCAAAAAATGCTCGGATCTAGGAACGGAAGTTTCCGGGGGTATGTTGTGTCAGGTTCTTAAGTCAAGATAATTCGGGTCGCTAATATGCCTGCAAAGTTTCGTTGTCGTTTTACATCTGGAACTATTCTAACTCACGACTACCGGAATTCCAAGAAACCCCTCCAACTCCCCCCACAGAGCCCCGAAACCATCTGGCTCCTTCAATTTCATCTAGGCCTAATGCTTGTTCCATCCATTAAGTTTCGTCCCAATCCCTCTGCTTTTAGAGTTTCTCGAGTCCCCCCCCCCCTCCATCCCCACAGGTATCGGACCAGACCCGGACGTGACACTGAACGTCCGAGGCGATAGCCCACCAGACAAGTTTCATTCAAATCCGATCACCCGTTCAAAAGTTATGCACGCCACTAGATTCCGGACTCCCCATCCACCCACTCCCCCCACGATGGTCGGGTCGGGGAAACGGCTGTTCTCAAGTCAATATGTTGGGATCCCTGACATACCTGCCAAGTTTCATCGCCCTAGGACATCAGGAAGTATGCCGAACTCGCGGGATCGCTAGAAATCCGGACCCCGACCCCAACTCCCCCACAGTGCCCTGATCCGGTCCGGTTATGTCAATGACGTGTCTAGGACTTGTGCTTGTTTTTCCCACCAAGTTTCATCCCGATCCCTCCACTCTAAGCGTTTCTCAAAATTTCCGGTTCCCTCCTCCAATCCCCCCAGTGTCATCGGATCCACCCGGATTTAAAGTGGGATGTCTGAGACACGAGGTCATCCTAAATATAAAATTTCATCAAGATCCGATCACCCGTTCAAAAGTTATACACGCCACTAGATTCCGGACTCCCCATCCATCCACTCCCCCCAGTATGGTCGGATTGGGGAAACGGCTGTTCTCAAGTGAACCTGTTCGGGTCCCTGACATACCTGCCAAGTTTCATCGCCCTAGCACATCAGGAAGTATGCCGAACTCGCGGGATCGCTAGAAATCCGGACCCCCCCCCAACTCCCCCAGAGTGCCTAGATCTGGTCCGCTTATATCAATGACGTATCTAGGACTTGTGCTTGTTCTTCCCACCAAGTTTCATCCCGATCCCTCCACTCTAGGCGTTTCTCAAGATTTCCGGTTCCCTCCTCCAACTCCCCCCAGTGTCATCGGATCCGGTCCGGATCTATAGTGGGACGTCTGAGACACGAGGTCATCCTAAATATAAAATTTCATCAAGATCCGATGACTCGTTCGCAAGATAAAAATACCTCAAATTTTGGCTTCCCCCTCCCTCCACTCCCCCCCCCCCCCAGATGGTCGAATCGGGGAATTTGACGATTTCCTATTTAATCTGGTCGGGTCCCAGAGATGCCTGTCAATTTCCATCGTCTCAGCACATCAGGAAGCACGGAACTCGCGGGATCACTACAAATTCGGACTTCTCCCCCCCCCCCCCCCAACTCCCCCAAAGTGAGCGGACCCGTTCCGGTTATATCAGCCATGTATCTAGGACTTGTGCTTGTACTTTTCACCAAGTTACATCCGGATCCCTCCACTCTAAGTGTTTTTCAAGATTTCCGGTTTCCCCCTCCAACTCCCCCCAATGTCACCGGATCCGGTTTGGATTTAAAATGGAGGGTCTGAGACACGAGTTCCTTCCATATATCAAGTTTCATTAAGATCCGATAACCCGTTCGTAAGCTAAAAATATCTCATTTTTCCTCATTTTTCCGGATTCCCCCTCCCTCCACAGCCCTCCAGATGGTCGGATCGGGGAAGCGAGTATTTCTAATTTAATCTGGTCCAGTTCCTGATATGCCTGCCAAGTTTCATCGTCCTAGCTTATCTGGAAGTGCCCGAACTAGCAAAACCGGGACCGACAGACCGACTGACGGACAGAAATTACAATCGCTATATGGCACTTGAGTAAGCTCAAGTGCCATAAAAACTATATTATGCATAAATGGTTCTGAGATCATTTTTACGAACACATTGTTACCTTTCTTTCCTCAGAATCCTCACGGTAACGTTATCCACAAATTACTTCAACGCAATTCACTCCTTAAAGCAAGTCCGCCATTGCTAATTAACTATTCATTGATCTCCCGGCGGTGGTCAAAAGAGTTACTAAAACCTTCTAGAAGATCGAGTGGCGTGTAAGAGGATTGAAACAACTAGGTATATCACCATGTGGACGTTTAGATATGTCGGAAGAAGAAATCATCGGCCAGTTTGACATTTTTTCTATCTTGGAAGCTGTATATTATTTAGCTCAATTACAGAATCTTCAAGAAGTCACTATAACAAATTTAGTATATTTTACGGCGATTGTTGTGATATAGTTTACATCCCTTAATTCTTTGGTCTAATGGGAATTAACAAGAAAAAAAACAGAAAACAAAATACTTAAAGAAATCGATAGTGCAGATAATTAGTTTGATTTTTCTACACATTTTAGATATGCCTGCTACAATAAAATCATTTTGTTAGATCCATAGTCAAACTATGATCCCAGCCTCCCATGTCCGGGCACTTCCGACCCGCGCCACTAGATGACCCAGCGGTCGGATCGAGTTGTGGCTTCGTCTTGGGTTTTGGGTGGAGGTGTTCTAGGAATCTAGACGTTGCAAGTGCTAGAATGCTTATGATATAACTCCTTTAAAAGTAAAACCATGCTAGTAGCTCTTGTTCTTTCAAGCACACATCGCACCGTTTACTTTTGATGTTCCACTATTCTGAAATAGCTCAATCCTTTAAAACCAAGCTCCGCTATTAACAAATTATCCACAACTTTTGTTATTTTAAACCTTTTGCTGTTTTAAACCTTTCTCCAGACCATTGACTTCTAGCAAAAACAGGGGGAAATTAGCAGAATCGATTTCTCTGACGAGTCAGGTTGTTCAAACAATCGTCGGGAGCATGTTCTGCATCGAAAACAAGACCAAAGGTTTCGATGGGATCCCAAAAATCTAACATTTGATTCAAACGCTTGGGTCATGTCTTCGCCATTCAGTCTTCGTCAGATTCCTTGAATATTTTTACTGTTAAAATAAAGTTCAAAAACGTATTCAGCATGTCTCCTTGCCCCGATACCGAATCTCTAGTCGATTTCAGAAACAACTCAACTCAAGGAATATCGTTTTAGCTTATAAATCATACACGCTTTACCGTAAATTCGAAACCCCTCCTCTGCGTCTAAAGATAAGACTAAAGGATCCATCTACGAACTTGACCTATACTTTACAAGTGAATCCTCATTGAACAACATCCTCGCTTGAACATTACATATCAACCGTTCGACCTTCGGTTACACTAGATCTCTCCGACGTTACACAGAATAATCAAATGAATGCCGGCATCCAGGCGCTGGCACTTCTTTACAGAAATCGTAACAGTCGTTACCTGCGAATTTTCTCCTCTTGTTCCTGGCTGAACCACAGAATCGTTTGGCTTGCACTTAATGAAGGTGCACCAGATTGGGACTCAAGATCACCAGTAGCGACGTGTGCTATCTGTGTCACTCTCGAGAGTGTCACCGGCTTCTCCTTCACCAGCAACACCGAGTGACGTTCACTGATTCCGGACGTGTCCGAAATAAATTTTTGACAATCGTGGGCGATCCCAAGCGTCTAACCTCGTCCGGGTTTCAGCGCTTCGGGTTCGGAATAATCAAATGAATGCCGGCATCCAGGCGCAGAGCTATACTAGTTTGAGAATAAAGGGGTAGGACTGCTATAGCTGAAAACTGGTCGACAAATTTTGTGTCCGGTTTTCGCCGGATTCAGAGTGGACTACTTGTCCGGCAAGAAAATAACTTTCATATTCATATTCGGATTCAGCATGTCTCCTTACCCCTAATTCAAGTATAAAAAGTATTTTTTGTTTTGCCGCTTAATTTGAAACCCCTCCCGCACCCCTAAATATAGAGCTACAGAGCCCATTTTCAAACTTAATCTGTACTTTGACCCAAAGAGTCATCGTGCCAAACCTGAACAAAATATCTCAACCCCTTCGAGAGTTACCATGCTAACAGACGGACGAACAAATTTTGCGATGTCATAAGTATCCCTCCACTTACGTTTTGGGATCCCAAAAACGAAAGAAGGTGTACAAATCCTTGAGGTGTCGTCGAGGTGGTGAGAATAATTAAATAGGACTACCCCGGTTCGAGAACAGATGGAGCGATTACGGAAGTAGGTTGCGTTGGTATTATAGGTACAACGGGTCGTTTAAGTAAAACCACGAATCAACTGAAAGACAATTTGAGTCACTTCAGAACCACGGTTCAGAAGAAAGAAATGAATCTTTTGAAAAATGGTTTCGAGATCAATTTTAAAAGTAATCCCAAGTACCGGCTCGGTATAGAGAAAAATCCCTTACTAATTGAGAAGCAAAGAACCACGAATCAAAGGTGATTCTATACAATATGCTGGTAAACCGCACCCACTCACCCACACCAGGTACCAAAACAACCACAAATGACAATATGATTTGAACTAGCCAGTAGAGACTAATGCCCGGGCCACATTCAGTCACATCTGTACGCAATTTGGTTCGTTAATTTGGTTGTTAGGCTACCCTCTTTTACGTTTGATGCTGGTCACACTTGGAACGAAGAAATTCAAGAAATATTACAACCATCATCACTCTAGCTTAAGTCAGTGACTGTCGTCTGTGATTGGTCATAAGTTACATTTAAAATGGAGGAGATGGAATTTTGTTTTCAGCGTCTTTTCTTCCCAATTTCGACCGCAAGACGGTCTTATTACCGGCGTTATTACCAGGTGTGACTATAGTGGGGCACATACATAACACATCCGGGATAAGCTGACATTCGTACATTGCGCAAGCGTGTAACCTTTTCTTAACCCTATGATGTCCCTTCACTAACAGTGTAGGCTACCCCCTCCCTGCCACTAGACTCACGTACTTCTTCTTTCAGCTGAAGTACTTATTTATTTCAACGCGTATTGTTTCACTGGTTTTTCTGCAGGTCCTTAACTTCTTCGACATTTGCAGGAGCTGGAATCTTCCTTGTCAACAAACTGTCAAAAGTCAAGAAGTGGTCGAATGATAATCGACCAGGGTATCCGTCATACTTGGGCTCCAACAGCTACACTCAGAACCAAAGAGAATCATACGTAATTTCAAAATATATCGAGAGACCCCTCTTGATTGGAGGAAAGAAATTCGATCTCCGACTCTACGTTCTAGTGACCTCCTTTCGCCCACTGAAAACTTACTTATTCAAGAAGGGCTTTTGCCGATTCTGCACTGTCAAATATGACAAAAGTGTTCAAGAGCTCGATAACATGTATGTTCACTTAACCAACGTCTCAGTTCAGAAGCAAGGAGAAGACTACAATAGCCACCATGGCGGTAAATGGAATGTGGACAATTTGCTCAGTTATCTTCGGGGTACAAAAGGAGATGAGTGTGTCCAAAAGCTATGGAAGGAGGTCGTCTGGCTGACTGTTCATTCGCTTCGAGCTGTTGCACCACTAATGGTCAGCGATCCCCACTGCTTCGAATGCTACGGTTATGATATCATAATCGATGAAAACCTCAAGCCATGGCTGATAGAAGTAAATGCATCCCCGTCTCTAAGCACAACAACAAGCAGTGACTATGTCATGAAGCTAGGTCTCATCGAAGCCATTTTAGATGTTGTGCTCCCTCCAGATGGCGTGCCAAATTCTAAATGGTCGAAAAGGCCGTCAGCGGAGGCTCTGCGCAACTGGGATACATTGGTGGACGACGAGCAAATGAGCCAAGGAACAAACCAAGAGGAGAGCAGGCTAGGAAGAACAAAGTCTGCTAAGAAAGCTAACAAGTAACGACACAACAAAACTGATCCGAGTTTTCAGACTCTTCATTTTTTGGGTACCCAAAAGCATGGACACGATTGTTTAATAGAGTGTGGATGGTTAGGCGAATGATTATTTCGTCTGTGTAGTTGTACGAAAACTGTCTGCATTCTCGCTTATTCATGTCAAATGGTATATCGTTTTTTTTTTTCTTTTTTTTTTCTTTTTCAGAGTAGGGAGAGGATATTTGGTAGATAGCAGGTTATATTATTCAGGTCTGATTATATTAGGATAAATTATATTTTGTTAGATTTACTATAGATTTACATGGTATTATTAACACGCATAGATTGTACGAATTTTTATTCTCCACAGTGCTCGTTTAATGTATTTGTAGTTTAATGTCAGAAATTAAAAACCTGAACTTGAACTTGAACTAACTGTATATAAATATTCCTTGAGCCCAAGCTGACTCTGAAACATATATTCAAACATGTTTACAACGGATATACGTCAGCTACGATTCTTCATCAGCGATATTTCGGCCCTTCTTGGCAAGGGTCCTCTTCGGCACATCGGGTTCTTTTGCAAACATTTGTCGGGCAAAACAATGAAGAAATCGAATTCTGCACGCTTTTGTCATGCCTCGGTAGGCTCGTCGGCACATCGGGTTCTTTTCATAAATAAGAAATGCAGAAGAAATACATTCTTCATGTTTTTGTCGGGCGTCGGTTGACTCGTTGGCACACCTGGTTCTTTTTACACGCAAGAAATGAAATCCTGCAAACATTTGTTGGGCAAAGCACTGAAGAAATCGAATTTTGTATGCTTATGTTGTGCCTCGGTATTGTCGTCGGCACATGGTTTTGTCGGGCATCGGTATTCTCGTTGGCACATTCTTTTTACATGAAAAAAAAAAAAATCAAATTCTGTAAATTTTTATCGGGCGCATGCGAAAAGTTCAAGTCTTGTCAGTACATCGCACAACATAAAAAATTAAGGTTCTTTACTGTCTTGTCGGGCAAAACACAAAGAAATCGAATTCTGAATGCTTTGTCGGGCGTCGGTATTCTTGTCGACACGTCGGGCCTTTTTATACGTAAGAAATCAAATTCTGCAAGCATTTGTCGGGCGTAAATTTTTCAGGAAAAAATACTGAATTAAAAAAAATTTGCCGGAGTTGCTTAGTTCAATTTGTTCTGGGTACAGTCGTTGGAAGCTTCGCTTTTTAGCGAAAGATCAACCAAAAGCCGAATATGTGAATTTAAATATATGAATTTACATTAAAGGAACAATCTCAACTGATACACTACAGATTGTTTAACCCAAAATTTCCCCTGCTGTGCATTTTGTAGTATTCTCTATTTGGAAGAACGTTAAAAGCCGGAAATCGTACGGTACTATAGTTAAATTTTCTGGAAAAAAGGCAGATTAAAAATTTTTAGCCTGCGCCGCTTGGTTTATCTTGTCTTAGTACAGTCGTCGGAAGCTTCGCTTTTAAGCGAAAGCTAAAATGAAAAACCGAATATGTGAACTTGAATATACAAAAATATAACAAAGAAATAATGTCAACTGATGAATTACAGTTAGTTTACAGACAAATTTTGCCTGCGGCGCATTTTGTAGTATTCTTCATTTTGAAGAAAAGTGTTTCATTTAGTTGTTGTTTTAGGATTGGAATGTGGGGGGTCTGAAACACGTTAAAAGCTAGAACTTTTATGGTAGGTATAGCTAAATTATTCCGGAAAAAAAGGGAGATTTAAAAAATTTCGCCTGCACTGCTTAGTTTACTTGTTCTTGATACAGTCGTTGGAAGCTTCGCTTTTTAACGAAAGCTAAAATGAAAAGCCAAATGTATGAACTTAAAATACAAAATTACATCAGAGGAATAATCTCAACTGATGCATTACAGTTAGTTTTAGCCCGGTTCTGTTCTGTGCTCGCGGGAAACGGCGAAGCGGCAACAGCGTTTTTTGTCGGCACAAACCGGACGTCACCCCCCCGCAAAGGTAAAAGGCTAGTGACGCCCCTGCCAGAGGCATTACTAGCCAAACTGTTTGGGGGGGGGGGGGGATGAGGTATTTACAGACTGGCTGGTGATTTTTACTGACTTTTTCTGCAGAAGAAACGACTTTTTCAACAACAAAAATGACATTTTTTGAAAATTCCGACTGATTTTCAGAAAATTCCAATGGTTTTCAGAAACAAGAGCTGTAAGCTCATATGGCACTTGCAAGCATATGTAGTAAGAAATACTCCAACCAAGAAAAAATTAAGGGGGCTGAAAATTCAACCTATGGTTTCACTTTAAATATAAAAATAGGAGACAGAGAGCAAAAGAAAACAAGAAGGAAAACAAAAAGGATGGAAGTGATGGTCAAAAGTTTTTTTTTTCACTTTTTGGTTAAGATGCACACTTTAAAGGTGCTAAAAATTAATTTCTAAGCAAAACCCTTGAGGCAAAAAGGTTCATGTACTCAAGGCAATCTTGAGAAAGTAAATTTTGCTTAAAAGTATTTCTTATATTTTGTGGTTAAGATGAGTTTTTTAAGGAATGGTCGGATCGGAGAAGGTGACTATGTCTGACCCAATTATGTCAAGTTTCTAATGCTCCAGCAAAGTTTTATCGTCCTACCACATCTGGGAGTACCTTAACTGACGATCACCGCAATTCCGGACACCCCCCTACATCCCACCCCTTGGTACCCGAATCCGGTCCGATTCTGTCACTGATGTACCTAGGACTTGTGCCTGTACTTCCCATCAAGTTTCATCCTGATCGCTGCACTCTGTGCGTATCACAAGATTTCCGGTTCTCCCCTCCACCCCCACCCCCCAAACAGTTCATCGGATCCGGTCCGCACTTGAAACGGGACATCTGAGACATGAGTTCTTTCAAGATGTCAAGTTTCATTAAGATCTGATAACCCGATCGAAAGTTACGCATGCCACTAATTTCCGGATTCCGCTGTCTCCCCTCCCCCCATAACGGTAGGATCGGGCAAGTGACTGTTTCCAAGTTAATCTGGTCGGGTCTCTGATATGCCTGCCAAGTTTTATCTTCCTAGCCCACCTGGAAGTACATCAACTACGGGTCGCCAGAATCCCGGAACCCCCATCCAACTCCCCCCACAGTGTCTGAATCCGGTCCAGACCTGTCAGATATTTATCTAGAGCTTGTGCTAGTACTTCCCACCAAGTTTCATCCTGATGGCTCCACTCCAAGAGTTTCACACGATTTCCGGCTCCCCCTCAGATTCACCAGATCCTGTCCGGACTTAAGATGAGACATCTGATACACGAGGTCTTCCCAGGTATCAAGTTTCATTAAGATCAGATCACCCATTCGAAAGTTATGCATGCCCCTATTTTCTGGATTCTGCAACCTCCCCCTCCCCCCACGATGGTCAGATCGGGCAAGTGACTATTTTCAAGTTAGTTTTTTCGGGTCCCTAATCCGCCTGCCAAGTTTCATCGTCCTAGCATATCTGGAAGTATCCTAACTCGCAAACACTGGAATAAGCGACCGACCGACAGACCGATGGAAAAATGATTGGTATATGGCACTTGGCCGGAAGGCAAGTACCATAAAAACAACTACTTTAAAGAAAAATTGACAGAAAACAACTGTTTTCATGAAAAAAATCAACTATTTTGAAGAAAAATCGTGGCACTTTGAGCCAACTCGGTTGTTTTTGACCGACTGCCTGACAGTATTGGGGGGGCATCCACTCCTCCCCCCAGTCATGATACCCCTGCTGACAGCACCTGGCAGACTTACAATTAGCCTCAAAAATGGTAACACTGGAAACATATGTGCTACACGACAAACTCAAAATAGCGTCACCTTCAACTTGCAATATCGATTCCAATGCCTCCCCAACTGGTAGTAGTGGGTTTAATATAAGGTTTAGAATCTTCCTATCTTCTTCTGTAGCCATGCTCAAGATGAAGTTTAAACTCAGCGCGTGAGTGAGCGTCAAGTGGGAAGTTCGGAACTGCCTGTCCAGCAAGATTGTCAGAATTACGAAAAAATAAAAAATCTTTACCAGTTTTCTAATTCACAATTAAAAATGTAAAAAAAGAAATGTCTAGGTGTATTACAGCATTACACTTAGTTTTATTAAAGAATTAAACCACCAAAGTTAGCAAAAGGCTAGCTATTTCGAGAATCAAATCGTGCAGTTGACGTGCCATCGATTGATTACGGAGCAAGACAAGCACAAGTTGGTCCTGTTAGCTCCAGACTGCTCCAGTTCTTTAAACTTTTATTTATTTAATTATGCTGGTTGCCTATGTTTAGCCTATCTTGGCAAGCCTAACTGTAGCTGCCTAGCACGGAAATTGATAACTTGCTTGTTACTTTGCATTGTTGGCGTGTTACATATTCTTACACCTCTGTGAATATTCACCCTGTTTGTTTGATAGCAGAAGCCTAAAATGCAGAATGCTGCACCACAGATTAGAACTGTGCCTTTTACTACCATATTCGGGCATGATCAAGGTTAGTTTCTTCTTAAGATACTTCCTACCCTCGAGCTTCCTTCAATACAGCTTCAATGACTGGTACTAGGGTTCCACTCTTTATCCTGTTTGTTGCAGGTTTGTTGCAGGCTTAATTTTCTTCTGACTATTGAGTCCAGATAGAGAACAACCACAACAACTATGTCATTATCAGAATAACATCAGAATTCAGAGTAGCATAGATAAATTATAGCATACCTGAAGCAGCCAACCACAAACCCCTGATTTTTGGACCAAACGCTGGATAGGTCCCAAAGCCAATTTGAAGTTGAAGGAAGGATCAGAAGTTGGAGGTTGTTTATTTTTTTTTCTGAACTTTGAACTCATTGAGAGGTAGGATGTTTGGGAACTAGGATAGTTACCCTAGGCTATTTCTAGTTTAACATATTTCTCTTTTCAAACAAGAACCCTTCATTCTAACCTTACCTCGATTGACAGCCAGAAAATACCATTTTCAAAGCAGCTTAAAGACAAAGAAAAGGCACAGAGTTTGGCCAAATGACTTTGAAAAAAAATCATATTTGACCTTGAAAAAAGTCAATTTGAGCCACAAAAATCCTGTTGGTTCAGGAAATGCACTTGCGGGCCACACGAAAGACAGCAGAATCACTTTTTTCGAGCCACAATTGACCCACAAACTGTTTCTGGTAGCACAGAAAACTCCTTTTGATTGACTAATCAAAGTTGCTGTTCCAAGAAATTAACCAGCAATGCTGCAAAATGCATGTCACAATGAAGCAAACTCAATCTTAGTCTGGGTATAGGAGCAGAACATCCGCAAATTGTATGATGTTACATAGTTATGACAAAGGAGGAGCATATATACAAACATATTGAAAATGTATTTCTTAATATTGCCCTAGTCATAGTGGGAAAGTATCTTGTGATACAGATCCTGGAATCCAGCACAGGCAACTAAGCACAAGCATAATTCTTCCTGAGCTGTGAAAACAACATAAATAGTTTAGCAGAACTTTTTGTTTGAAGAAATGTTTTTTGTGATCTCAAAACGTAAGTGGGGGGATATCTATGACATCTCAAAAGTTGTCCATCTGTCTGTTAGCACGATAACTCTCGACGGGGTTGAGATATTTTGTTTAAATTTGGCATGGTGACTCTTTGGGCCAAAGTACAGGTCAAGTTCTAAGATGGGTTCTGTAGCTCTAGGGTGGGGGGGGGGGGGGTTCAAATTAAGAGATGACAAATTTCTAGTTTTAAAGCTAATGCGAAGGTCAATTTAGCGATAAAGAGACATGCTGAATTGGAATATTGAAGTTATTTTCTTGCCAGACAAGTGGTTCACCGGAAATCTGGCGAAAACCGGACACAAAACTTGTCGACCAATTTTTGTCTATAGCAGTCCCTATCCATTTATTCTCAAACCAGTATAGGTCTGAGCGTGGATGACGACAGTCATTTGTTTATTCTATGGATGTAGGTGAAACTAGTGTAATCGAAGGTAGGGGTTGATATATAATGTTCAAACGAGGAAATATGTTGTTCAAGCGAGGATGTTGTTCAATGAGGATTCACTGGTAAAGTACAGGTCATGTTCGTAGATGGGTCCTTTAGTCCTATCTTTAGGCAAAGGAGGGTTTCGGATTTACGGAAAAAACATATGTGTTTTAGAAGCTAATAAGATATTCATTGAGGGAGCAAGGGGTTGCGCTGAATCCATATCTGAACTTAGTTTTCTGGCTGGACACATGGTTCACCACGAATTTGGCTGAAACTGGAAATTTGATTGAAGCTCAAAGTTGTTTCTGAGATCGATTATAGGTTCGGTATCAGGGCAAGGAGACATGCTGAATCCATCTTTGAACTTTATTTTAACAGTAAAAATATTCAAGGAATCTGACGAAGACTGAATGACGACGACATGACCCAATTGTTTGGGTCAAATCTTAGATTTTTGGGATCCCATCGAAACCTTTGGTCTTGTTATACTAACATGCCACTAGATGAGCCCATTTACGCCATGTGCCTGATTGTGTAGCCTATGTGTATCCATACATACATACATACTCTTTAATCCCAAAAAAAAAATTCTTGATTAGCCTAATACAGAAATACAAACAAAACAGTAACAGAACGAATATCACCTACCCACCTGGGAAACCAAAAAGATCGGAATTGATTTTATCCCAGATGGGTAATGATAGCTGCATAAATGGGGTACTCACTCCCTCGATAAGACTATTACCGCAATAATTATGTACAACCCGAAGTCTAATGGATTCCTGGGTCCTGCGAACTACCTCCGCAAAATCAGGCAGTGTAGCGTCAGAAAATATTTCTGTAGTGCTACACCAAGATGGCAGAGAATGTAGGAGACGGAACGAATTATTATAACACACACATATTGTAGTAAATGCCTTAGCTGTATGTGACGAGATCATTCCAACACCGTACATACAAGTACAGTAACTTCGAAACAGAAGATTCTTATCTTCAGTAGAGCAATTGCTGAACCGTCTTATTAACATATTTGCTCATATGCAGTGAGATCTGTACAAGTGTTTAAGATGACAATCATCACTAAGATCACTAGAGAATATGAACCCTAGGTACATAAATTCATCCACAAAACTAACAACATTTCCTGACAAAAATACCTGTATACAAAAGTAGTTCCCGTTTGATAAGCACTGGCTCCCCTGGTCAGAGTTTTGCTAAGTATTTACAGAAATGTTTAGGAAGATCAGTATTCGTTGGTAAAATTCCTGAAGTGAGCTGATTTTTTTTTTCTTTTTCTAAATAATCTTGACACTGGGCAGAATTTTTAGCACTTTCATTTCTCTTAGATCCATTTTTTTTCTTTTACCCATCAGACAGTTTTGTCTGGCCGAAGGTTTGTTTGAATAGCAGTAATTCATAAGGGTTCCTTGATGCTTTCTCCCTGTTTTTCTGTGAACTGCTGTTTCCTTGGTAAGATAATGCAAGCATAATGGTGGCACTGATGGAAATTTAATAATTCTTGAAAATACTGTAGAATGGTCCCACAAAAAGATGTTGAAAATGCAGAATACTAGTTTGCAGTCACTGCTGATTGTGTCAGTCCAGCTGAAAAATAGGCCTATGGTGCAAAGTTTGTCATGAAAGGGATGGAAATATGTCAAGATTGGTAAATACTTTGTGAATAATCAAATTATCCCTCAGTTTTCCATCAGGCAATTACCAGTATAGTCTCTAGAGTAAGTTGCATCATTTGCGATTTGATAGCCTACTGACAATGGCCCAATTTGTTTTTTCAAAATCTGTTGTTGGTTCCTACTAGAGTGGAAAGAGAAAGAGTGTATCTCCCTGGGCGTGGAACTACTTACATAAGACGACTTTTTCTTAAAAGGATAATTTGTAGGAAGGTCGTAGAGATTAAATGTTTTGGGGATCCCAAAAACGTAAGTGACGGCATACTATGATTTCGTAAAAGTTGTCCATCTTTCCATCCATCTGTCTGTCTCTTAGCACGATAACTCTCGAAGGGATTGAGATATTTTATTCAAACTTGGCATGAGGACTCTTTAGGTCAAAGTACAGGTCAAGTTCGAAGATAGGCTCTGTAGTCTGTAGCCCTACATTTGGGGTTGGGGAGGTGTTTCAAATTAAGGGGCTATAAAATAAAAATATTTTTAAAAAGCAAATGGGATAGTCGATTAAAGGAGACATGCTCAATCCGAATATGCAAGTTATTTTCTCACCGGACAAGTAGTTCGCCCAGAATCCGGCCAAAACCTGAACATTTTTAAAAAGGAAAAGTTTAATTTTAAGTTGATTAGAGGTTCCATTAAAGGGTAAGGAGACTTGCTGATTCAGAATATGAAAATTATATTCTCGCCGGACAAGTAGTTCACTCGGAATCCGGACAGGGAAAGTTTATAAAAAGTAAAAATTTAATCTGAAATTGATAAGAGGTTCGAGTTAAGGGTAATGATATACGCTGAATCTGAGTATGAAAATTAGTTTCTGCCCGGACGTAAAGTTCGCTCGGAATCTGGGTGAAATTGGAAAATTTGTTAAAAGGAATTTTTTGTCTGAAGTTGATTAGATGTTCGGTGTAGGGGTAAGAAGACATGCTGAATTCGTTTTCGAGCTAATTTTTTGCCAGTTCGCTGGGAATCCCGCCGAAACCAGAAATTTGGCAGAAATAAATCTGCAAGTTTTGATTAGTTTCGACAAAATGGATAAGACGTCGGATATAGGGGTAAACACACATGCTGAATTCATATATGAATTTGGTCTTCGGAGATGATTACCATTAGCCTTAATCTGTTAAAGTCTGGATCAGACTTTGAATTTTGGGATCCCATCGAAACCTTTGGTCTTGTTTTTCGTGAATAACCGATTCTTTTCTTTTCAGATCAAACCAAAAGTTGGTTTCTGGGAGAGGAAGCCTTAAAAAATACTTCAGATCTTATTCAGTTGTCAGACTCAAATGAAAATGATGAAGTAGGTATTCAGTCTACTTCTGTTTGGGCAGATATTGATCTTTGTTCCACGCAAATTGATCAGGACTAGATGGATAGATAAGGCAGAATTTAGGGTTTGAAGAAAAATTTTAAAGCAAGAGAATTCTGCAAGAAATGTTAGCCGTGTTGTGTCATGTTGTAATAAATAGCCAATGAGCTTGGAGTTAGTAAATTTTATTCGAATCTAGGACAAATTATTTATTTTTTAGTTGTAGTATATTTATTGTTAGTTGTTTAGTATGGCCCAAGCTGGCCGTTTTATTATATTAAATAAATAAATAAATTTCACCAGAGTTTAGTAAACTCGATTTTGTTCGGGTGGCAACATACAGCCTCAAAGGCTGAATTTGCATAGGGTTTCTGCAGGAAGTCTTTGTGATTTGGTGCCAGATGAGATTATTTTTTAATACATTTGTTCATCGTTATCTTTTAGATGGGCAAAGCATCGAAACAGTTTGAACTATTTTACCAGCTCTTGTTTTCATTATTATTGCACTTACTTCAATTCGTCTTCTATTTTTAAGTGACGAAGTCCACAATCCAGCTCTTACTATTAAAGTAACAGGCCATCAATGATATTGAGGGTATGTCATTTCTCTGCTGAACACCACTTCGGATTTGAAGTAGTGGCTTCATATTGACATTTTGTTGGTTTGCAAAACAGCCAGAAGCAGTCAGTTTTCCTACGAGTCCTGAAGCCAGTAGCACGCAATTTTCATATAAGACCTAAGGGGGCCTCGCGTAAGTGTTATATCACGAGACTAGAAAACAGCACGTTCTATGGGTCATTCCAGCGAAATAAAGCCAGGCAAAAATATCGATTTCTCAGATTTTGACGAAAATTTCTCAGAATGATCTACCAAGGTCCAGGACCTTCCCCAAATTTTATTTTGGCAAACAAAAATTTGTTCGGACTCTGACGAATTTTTGAAATTTTCGGCAAAATATCAAAAATTCGAAAAAATCAGGGAAATTCAACACGGCCTTGACATTTTGTGAGCTTCGTACATACCTTTATGACTTCAAATCTTGAGATGTTAAAGTATGTAGGTACTCTTCTTTCCTTTTTACGGTAATTTTGGCAAGGTAAGGTAAAAAGAATGTGGGCCTTGGTAGATCCACTCCAGAAGAACCGGCCAGATTCCGAAAATTCTGAGATGCACCATGGTAGTAGAGTGAAGAACGTGCTACATTTCTGCATTAGCCTTTTGTGGCCATCGAGCCAAAGAAGGTCTTAAATCGCGATGTTAGAAAACTGAATTCTTGGGAAAATTCATTATTTTTATGAAAAAGTGAATTAGTCTCACAACCTTAAAAATAACAAGTGCGCAAGCGCTCAGACGTGGATTGTGAAATCAAAATGCTGATCGCTTCTTGTATACAAACAGCTTTAGAAGCAAGACATTTCACATCCCCAATAACCAAACAAGTATTGAAATAACCTAATTTGTAATCATCCCATTTTAAAAGCTTTAAATGTAAACAAACCTCAAGTATAAATCCAAAGAAATGTTGAAGATCCTGCGCCAACAGCTTGAGCCAGTCCGACCCTTTAATCCTCTTTCCATTAGCAAGGTAATAACAAGCAGGGGCGTCACGACTGCGCGATTTTTCGTCAAAACAGTTAATTTTCTTAATGAAAACAGTCGTTTTTTTCTGAAAATCAGTCGATTTTTCGTCAAAACGGTCGGTTTCCCTGAAAATCAGACGATTTATTTTAAAAACTGTCGTTTTTTCTTGAAAACTGTTGTTTTTTTCTTGAAAACAGTCGTTCTTTCTTGGAAAACAGTCGTTTTTCTGCAGAAACAGTCGGTAAAATTTACCAGCCATTCGGTAAATGCCTTGTACCCCCCCCCCCCCCCCCATAAAAAAAAACATTTTGGCTAGTAACGCCTCTGATAACAAGTGCAATAAACCAAATAGTATCAGCCAAATACCCCCTTTGTCACTATTCATTAAGAACGGCATATCATCGATCATATGACAAAACAGTTTAGTTTCCAACTGTTCATTAAAGATTGAAGTACGAATGCGTCGTCTTATTTGTTGCTGTTGCACCAAATCCTCATCCATAGACATATCTCCCCAAATATACAGGAGTTGGAGTTGAGACCTGTCATAGACGAACTTAACTCCTGTGAAATCTGGGCCCAGCTGCCCTTGAACGGAAGGGGGGGGGGGGACACATCAAAATGCGTATCTACACCTCTTGTTCTACAAGTATACCACCTTAGAGTTTGATTCCTGTCACGGGGCAAAAACTTTGTTCATGAGCAATTTTGGCCCACTTGCCCATGAACGAGGAAGTTGGGGATGGTTCAACTCCACATATCCCCAATCCCTATGATCCAAAAGCACAAAGGAATTTCATCGCCTTTTTTTTCAAGTTAAAACATTAAAAAAATGTGCAATCTGGGCCTAATTGCCCCTGAACCAAGTGCGGGAGGGGTTTGGGACCAGCAAAAAGTAAAAAGAGACCCCAATGCTCACAACAAGTTTCAACTTGATACATATTGATCCCTGTCACGGGTGACGACTTTACTCCTGGGCAATCTGGGCCCAGTTGACCACGAACGGGGTGAGTGGAGGAGGTGCAACTTTAAAAGCAATTTCCTAGCCCTAGAATCTAAATGTACAAGGAATTTCATCGTCCTATGTCCAGTTCTGGTAAGTTATGAACCTTATTCACTGGGTAATCTGGGCCCATTTGCCCCTGAACCGGGTTGGGGCTGGGGTGGGACCCCCAAAAGGCACAACTAGACCCCAATACCCACAAGTGTACCAAGTTTGAACTTGATACTTGCACTGGTTCTCCAGTTATGAGCTCCACAAAATACGGTGAAAACCGGAAACCGATAGCCGAAAGCTGCTACAGCGCTCGCAATAGTGGACTGTTATAATATTAACGAGTTCTACATTTCTTTGTACATAGTTACAAATACAAAATTTCAGTTTCTTCAATAGTTGTAGCCTATAGATAATAAAAATGTACTGACAACGGAATTGGGTTAGCGTTTCAGAATTGCGTAATACCAAGTATATGAGTAATTTACCACCCTCGCGCAAACTTGCACGTGAAAAGAGCAAAAGCATGCATTGTAGTAAGTTTCTGAATGTAGGCCAAAAAGAAGATTCGGGCCCTTGTACAGCTAAGAATTGGTCCAGGCAGGTTGTGGTCTAACAGTCGAGCAAACAGTAAGATCTGAAAACTGAAATTCATTTCTCAATTTTTATTTTTAGGTTGGTGAGACTAATTCATTTTGCCATAAAAATAATGCATTTCCCCAAGAATTTCAGTTTTATAACATCGCTATTTAAGACCATTTCTGGCTCGAGAGCCACAAAAGTGCTAATGCAGAAATGTAGCACGTTCTCTACTACCATGGTGAATCTCAGAATTTTCGCGATCTGGCCGGTTCTTCTGGAGTGGATGTACCAAGACCCACTTGTTTTACCTTACCTTGCCAAAATTACCGTAAAAAAGAAATAAGAGTACCTACATACTTGAACATCTCAAAATGTGAAGTCCTAAAGGTAGGTAAGAAGCTCACAAAATTTCAAGGTCGTGTTAAATTTCACTGATTTTTGTCGAATTTTTGAAAAATATTGTTTTTTTCGACCATCAACAATGAAATATTTGGCCGAACAAATTAAAAAAATTTGTTTCGCCGAAAAAAATTTGGGGAAGGTCCTCGACCCTGTTAGATCATTCTGAGAAATTTTCGTTAAAATCTGATAAATCGATTTTTTTGCCTGGCTTTATTTCGCCGGAATGACCCCTATCTTAAAGAAATGAAGTGGGCTATGATGGGACTCAAAAGATTAAAAAAGATGAAAACCTACAATAACTCGCAGTTATAAAACGGAAGGTTACGGGTCACTCACATCTTGCGGTCCCTGCCACTCCTCCTAGCCTCTCCCCCAAATTTCTTGGATGAACCTCCTCTCTTACAGGCTGATGATAGTAGTACGATGGAGCAAAGAAGTCCTTCAGTTTCATCCGTAAACAGTGAATCTCCCACTCCAACTAACAGTGGAGAAGTGCACAGATGGGACCCACAAAGCGACCATTGGCAAAGAAGCTTATGTAAGTTTTCTGTAAAGTTTTGCTGAAACTTTGTCTCTTCCTCCTAACTTCTCCATCAAAACAGTATTTTGCCATAGCACTGTTGGAATTTTCAGAACATGTACAGAAGGATTCAATATTTCAACAGGTATGTACGTGCGGAAAACCGCACGCACATTCAATTCCTTCAGGTTGCTACGCACAAGTTGCTAAACCCTTTGCTCATCACCTGGATGCGGTTCGGCGATGCCGGGATTCTTATTCATTTATTCAGCATAAGGAATCATCGTTGGGTGATCAATAGTGCTTGATCTGAAGAAAAACATTTTTCATTCTTTCGTCGGGCGTCTCTCGACTCGTCGACACATCGGGTTCTTTTTATACGTAAGAAATAAAATTCTGCGAACATTTGTCGGACAGCACAAATCAGAAATAGAATTCTGTAGCTTTTGTCGGGCGTTAGTATTCCCGTCGGCACATCGGGTTCTTTTTATTTATTTATTTATTATTTCATTTAGCGTTAAGCTTTTAGCTTGTCGCCGTTACTTACACAAGTACAAACAGATTACATATACTTCACACACATAAACTGATAAAGTACAAAGTGAACAAATTTTCAAACTACAAAAGCAACTGAGTAAAATGGGGTGTCGACTATACCACGCTTAAACGTTTGAATACTGCTTGAATCAACAATTTCCGCTGGCAAACTGTTCCACGGTTCGGTTACCCTATTGACGAATGAACACTGGCCAATTTTCTTATGTGGTTTCGGAGGGTACAGTTTGTAAGGGTGTTGGCGGGTTGTGGGGTAGTGACTGAATTTGAAAAATGAATTGGGTCAACATCATCTGCTCCTTTAATTATCCGAAACGCGTTAATTATGTCACTACGGCGCCTTCGAAACTTTAATGATGAGAGCTGAAGTCGAGTAAGCCGCTGTGGATATGAAAGGTGTTGAAGGTATGGGATCAACCTGGTCGCCCTTCTCTGAACTTTTTCTACTCGGTTTTCATCAGTGACATTTAAAGGAAACCAGACTGAAGTGTTGTATTCAACGATAGGGCGCACCAGGGATTTGCATAATAACATAAAATTCCGGAGATTGAACTTACTAAAACTTCTTTTTAAAGTCAGCAGACGATAATTTGCATTTTTCACAATTTCCGAAACATGCTTTTCAAACTTTAGTTGAGTATCAAAACGAACACCGAGGTCACGCACCGTTTCTTCTGAAGGGACCCTTAAACCAGACAAAATATAACTATAATCAGGATGTGATCTACGACCGTAATGAAGTATAACACATTTAGACGGGTTTATGAACATAGAGTTAGATTCGCACCACTGGGTTAGAGAATCTAGATCTTCTTGCAAAAGCTGCGCATCAGTATGATCTTGCACTGGTAAATACAGTTTTACGTCGTCAGCGAACATTTTAATGGAGGAATGTTTGATAGAAGAGGGCAGATCATTTATGAACAAACAAAATAAAATTGGTCCCAGACAACTTCCCTGGGGTACACCACTTAATACATCAACTGGAGAAGAAACCTCATTACCGACCATAACTTGTTGGGTTCTCCCACGCAAATAATCAGTAATAAATGCAAGCGTCTTCTGGCCTATGTTATAACCGGCACATTTTTGAAGGAGGTCCGGTATTGAAACCTTGTCAAATGCTTTTGAGAAATCAATGTAAATACAATCAAAAAGTACACCCAAATCCGCAAAACGCTGAAAATCCGTAATGACTTCAAGAAGTTGAGTGTTGCAAGACCTTCTTTTCCTAAAACCATGTTGAGCAGGGTTCCAAAGATTGTTAGCATCAAAATATTTCTGGATTCTTGCAACAATCAACTTTTCCATCACTCGGCAAAATATGGATGTGATCGAGATTGGCCGATAATTTGAAAAATCTGACCTGGACCCGCTTTTGTGAAGAGGCTTTACCAATGCCTTCTTCCATCCCGAGGGACGCGAACCGGATGCTAATGATACATTAAATATGTATGTAAGGGCTCTGAAATTTCTGCAGCGATTTGCTTGATCATTGTATTTGGGAATCCGTCAATGTCGGGCGCTTTGGATAAATCAAGGTTTTTCAGAATGTCATATACTTCACTCGCTGAAAAATCAGAATCATTGTACGGTGATGAAGACGGTAAAGTAGAGGTTCCTTCGCATGCGGCTGTAGGTTGCTGTGAATGTGTCTGTTGTGGTTTAACAAAAACAGAAGAAAAATGATACAAAAGTAATATACAAAAGTAATACAAATTGAAAAATAATGTGTAAGCTTTCGTCAGACGTCAGTCGACTCGTCGGCACATCGGGTTCTTTTTATATAAGTAAGTAAGTAAGTAATCTATTTATGACCCGCCATTTTGAAAAGGCGGAGTAAATGAAGAAAATAAACAAAACACATAAACACGCAGAAAAAGACACTGAATTTTCAGTCTTCGGTCAGGAAGCACGGTCAGGAACTTTGAACCTTGAACCTTGAACGACGTCGTGCGCTGGTTGGGCCCTGTTGTCCATGATTTTTGAAAGCGATGAGGATACATCCAAAAGGGTCACACTTGCATCTTGAATTTTGAATTTCTCCGTCAATGTATGGTTATGACATAATTTCGACAAGTGGAGCAGGTGCTTCCCATATTTAAAATAACAGGGTCTCATCTTTTTAATCTCCTTCTTTTAGATATGTAGGAAATCAAATTCTGCGAACGTTTGTCGGGCGCACCCGGGAAGCTCAAGTCCTGTTGGCACGTTCGGTTATATATACACCATTGCACCTTTTTTGGGATCCCAAAACGTAAGTGGAGGAATACCAATGACATCGCAAAAATGTCCGTCTGTCTTTGAGCACGATACCTCTCGAAGGGAATTCGATATTTTGATGAAACTTGGTGTGAGGATTCATTGGGTCAAGGGTAAGATGAAGTTCGTAGATGGGCTATGTAGCTCTACATTTAGGGGTGGGAGAGGGGGTTCAAATTAAGGGACAAACAAAATATTTTTAAACAGCTAATGTGATAGTCGATTTTGGGGTAAGAAGACACGCTGAGCAGGATAGTGAAAACCGTTTCCTCGCCGGACAACTAGTTCGTCCAGAATCCGGCAAAACCCGAAAAAATGGTTAAAAGTAAAAGATTTATTTGAAGTTGACTAAATGGTCGATTTAGAGGTAAGAAGACATTCTGAACACGGTGGTGAAACCCATTTTCTCGCCGAACAACTAGTTCGTCCGGAATCCGGTCAAAACGGGAAAGTTGGTTAAAAATAAAAGTTTAATTTCAAGTTGATTAAATGTTCGATTTAGCGGTAAAAAGACATGCTGAACACGATGGGGAAAATCATTTTCTCGCCGGACAACTAGTTCGCCCGGAATCCGGCCAAAACCGGAAGATTTGTTAAAAGCAAAAGTTGGGTTGGATGACAGATTGTGGGATAAGAAGAGAGGCTGAGTCTGTATGTGACAAACATATTTTTACCAGGACATATAATTAGTCCGGAATCCGGTTGTAACCGGAATTTCTTTTTAAGTCAAACTTTTCTTCAAAGTTGATTAGATGTTCTTTATAGGGATAAGGAGGTACGCTGGATTTGTTTCTGAATTTTCTTTTTTGCTGGACTTTCGGGCGAAACCGGAAACTTGGCAGAAGTAAAGCAGGAAGTCTCGGTCAGTATCGTCAAAATAAATATGGCCTGCAGAGGTATATCTGAACTTGGTTTTCTCTGATGATTAGCCTGGCAAAGACTGGATCTGGCGAAGACAAGACCCAATTGTCTGAATCAAATATTAGATTTTTGGGATCCCATCGACACCTTTGGTCTTCTTTTTTTCTGTGTCTACTTTCTTTTTTATTCTGTTCTTTCTCAAACTTGGTTGCTACGTAGGATAAGAATGTTTCATGCCTGAAATCTGAGCTGGCATCTTTAAATTGTGTAGCCTGAAAATGGTATGAAACTCCTGACAGTGCCGCCAGCAAGCTCAGTTTGGTCCCCTCGTAGTTAGCGTCACTATTGTTTATCAGTTATGTGTAGATATATAACGTTTTCTGTTTTTTGTCTCTCTTTCTCTCTTATACTCGCATCTGTTTGTTTTCGATGGGAAATAAATGATATATATATATATACATATATAATGGCAGCACAAGTCAGAAACAAGAGCACAAGCGAGCATAACACTAATTACCTGGTCGTAAAGCTTTTTTAGGTTTCATAAAACAAGCAAATATTGGCATAGAAAAGAACCGGATACCTAACCGATCCGTCTGTTTCTGTGAGACAGGGTATGAATGAATGACTGTATTTAAAGCCATTTTTCAGGCCGTATACATACATATACAAAAACAAACAGTTACTAAACAAAACCATGTAACGTTCAACTTTCGGATAATAAGACCTTTCCGGACAAAATTTCCAGCAGCTACTATATTTACTTTCGACGTCGACTTCAAAATTCCAGGAAGGGGCTCACAACTCGCTCTTACCTCGCTTAGCTCCTGACACCTGAAAAGAGAATGGTCCAGCCCCTCGAAATCACAGCAGATAGGGCAAGTATACCGCATTTCCGGGTAACACCTTTTTTTCCAAACACTATAAAGAGGGAGACAGTTTGCTCGCACCTGCACCGACGACCTCAGGCATTCTTTTGTAATCACTAATTTGAAATAATACTCTTCACCATATTTTGTTTTCAAACCTTTCGACTGGCTAAAGTCGCTCCAGCATTTGTGGATTTCTTGATCTTCCAGCCTTAATTGGATCTCTGACAGGAAAACTTTGTGACCTGAGATTGGGCCATCACCTCCATTCCACGCGTACATACGGAGCGTGTTCCATCCTACTTACCGTAGTTACTACGCATGACGTCACGAATTCTGTTTTTTTGCCGTCAAGGCTGGAACGATTTTTCTATTTTCCAGCAGGATCTCACGCCAGGGGCGAATCCGACCAATAACGTTACAGAGATGCGTAGTTACTACGCTTACTACGCTCCCGAGCATGGTAAGCAAATAGTAACTATTAGTTACTATTCCGACAAGGTTGGAACGGTCAGCTTAGTAACTTTTCGTGAGGATGGAACGGAAATAGTAACTAATAGTAACTATTGTTAGAAGGGTGGAACACGCTCACGATAAACCAGTGTTGCCCAGGAGTTTTGTTTACCTGTAAGGGCCAGGAAGATTTTTGTCCCAGGACCAGTAATTCATCATAAGCTGCTCTGATGAGTCTCGAGGAGGGACATTGCAGTATTTTCAGCCAAAACTTGATTAATTGGATCTGTCTATGTTTTCTCATGGAGAAAAGTCCCAATCTTCCTTGATAAAAAGTGTGTAGGTTGTGACTTGCAGACCTAGGATTCGTTTATAATATTGCAGCTGTAGAGTTTCTAACGATTCCTTGTTGGAAAGGAGTCCTCCACCAGAAAAGAACCAGCTTTACTAAGTGCTTCTGCGAAAAAGAACTTTCACTGGAACATAGAGAGAAGGTTATAGGCTACAGATACCCCTTTGAAATGGGTGTTGACCAAACCTTAGCCGATTTACGGGTCATGACGTCACATGACAAGTATATATTTTCCATTTACTAACGGAAATGATTGTCGCTATAACGGTTTATAAGTGTAAACGCGTCTGGCGCCTTGCTGGCCGCTCGGCTCTCTCTATATATATGTACAAATATATATTGTGCAACATTAATTTAATCGTTATGTAGGGAACTTATTCATTTTAATTTCACCCATTGTTTTAATTTGACTTGTTACTATTCTAGCAGAAACCAATTCCTGTTTCGAGCATGACGTCATGAAAACGTCACGGGCTTTAGATAATTGGCTAAAGTTTGATAAATACCTTTGAAATAGTTCTTTGCGAGTTCTTTAAGAGTTCTTTTCAGTGAGTGATGAGCACCGTCAGCTGTTGGGAACGGAAGAAGAGTCCTCAGACAAGCATACAGATGGATCAAACAGTCCTAGCTCCGCAGATTCTTCAAGTGATGATGAGGATTCAAATGCTTCGAGCCCCGCTGAAGGTAAGTGAAGATTTTGGAGATAAGGAGGTATGATGATATAATTCCAAAACAAGCCTATCGGGCCATAGCGGAATAAAAATATCGACGCCACGAAACCCCCATAACCAATACATTTAAAATCAACCAAATAAAAAAAAATCTCGATGTTCCATAGCTATCTTGGGAACCTCTATATTCCCCCACAAACTTTTGTCCTCATTATTTGAACCACCCATTCCTCCCCACACTCATCTTATTGAAGATCTCCCTCCTTATGATGATGATTTTGTTTATAACCCGTCAAAATAAGCACGAAGACGGAGTAAATAATAAGGGGAAAAAAGGAAAACAGAAAGAGAATTAACTCACATGGAGAATATGCATTACACTATTCCTTATACTCATGACATCAAGTTCAGTAGAGGTATTTTAATTTGAACAGTTACTCGAATGTGAACAGTTCAGTTTGGGCTGAATGGTAGAATGAAGACCCAAAATACCTATTCATGTGTTTTCAGAGGCCCTTAATTATCTACATTGACTAAAGTTGAATTAGTCACAGCAAGTACATGAAAATAGCAAAGTCCCATGTCAATAAACGTTCACATAAGCATACCTCTACTGTGTGTGGGCTTGATAGCTCGTCTAAAAACTTCCTGCACCCTTAAATGAATAAAACGCGTTAAATTGTCCGTTGGAAGTCAGTTGTCCCACCTTTCGAATTTTGATTGTAGGTTATGCGGTATTGTTTTCTGTCTGAGCTGGTGATTACCTTGAATAACATTAGATTGCAGGTGCAAGCAGTAAGGATGTAGAATCCTGATGAGTTACGGTAAAGTCTTTGATTCGTGTGGGCCGAGAAGGTGGGAGACACCATCACTAATCGATGTGTTGGATTTTTACGAACACACTGTTACCTTAGTTTGATTACTAGAACCTTCGAGAAGATTGTCTGGCGTGTAAGAGGATTAAAACAACTAAGTATATCACCATGTGGACGTTTAGATATATCGGAAGAAGAAATCGTCGGCCAGTTTGACATTTTTTGGTCTCGGAAGCTGAATATTATTTAGCTCAGTTTCATTTAGAATAGTTTACAGCGTTTGTTTACATTGATCTAATTTACATCATTAATTCTTTGGACTTACGGGAATTAACAAAAAAAAAACAGAAAACAAAATACTTAAAGAAATCGATAATACAAATAATTAGTTTAATTTTTCTTAACATTTTCCATATGTCTGCTACAATAAAAACCTTTTGTTAGATCCAAAGTCAAACTATGATTCCATCCTCCCCATGTTAGACGCTTCCAACCCGCGCCGCTAGATGACCCAGCGGTCGGATCGAGCCCGTGACTTCATGTGTATATGGCCCGTGGGCTTTTGAAATACACGAATCTATCTATCTTGGGTCTTGGGTGGGGGTGGGGGGTCTAGACGTTGCAAGTCCTAGAATGCTTATGATATAACTCCTTTAATGACAATGGTTACTTTCGGGGCTACCGACTCAGGAGCGCACCAATCATCCCTCCAGGGCTGTTACTTCCAGTCACGGAACTCACGGATGTGAGGAGAGAAGTTGGTATAGAGCGAATAGTGTAGCCTAACTATCACGTTACCAGGATCTTTTTAAATTCTAACTGAAAATACAGCTTATTTTTACATTTGATATTATACACCGGCCATCTAAGGGATTTTGTATTTTTTATCTCTATAGTAATAACGTTCAGAATGTGCGCTGCTTGCACAGCAACCGAAAATTCATCCAGACGCGGAAAATTCACATTTAAAAAAAGCCTGCATTTCCAGGATTAAATACGCTAAGCCCAGAAAATTCACGGCTTAAAGACCTAATCCAAACGTTCTGTTTACCTTCTCTTACTCATCGGAAGCCACCAATTTATTTAGATTTGAACGTGATTGCCGGGTTGCTGTTTTGGCACGAGAAAAAAACCCACGCAGGATGTCTTCTTTTTCAGATGACGAAATTTTCCACGTTTGATTAGCAAAGAATTATAAGACTTATTTGATTTTTTTTTTTTTATGTCTTCAGGAGTCTTGTTAGTTTTTTATGGTCTTATTTTTTTAATTTATTTGTATTTTTGATGAACAGTGGGAGCATTAGATAAACATTTTTATTTTGATCTTTGGCTCCCTACGTCGGCTGTCCCGGATAATCGGCTGAGATTTAGTCTGGGCCGAATTATTTCAAACCTAGAAAAAAATTATTTGCTCATTGTTTGACTGTGTTATTTGCGGTTTTAAACAATCATAGTGGCAGTAGGGATGGTTATCATTGTGCTTGTGGTAGAAAGACTATTTATTCTGGCCCGCTTTAAGAAAGTAGGAAAATGATGTTTATTTTTCGACAATGGCTTAGCTTTGTAGTTAGTAAACATTTCTAGCATGGAGGGACAGGCGCATAGGGGTACCTCAAACGAAAGAATAAGTTTATTCGATGAAAGCGATTATCTGTGGTAGCAGACAAACGGAGTAACGCATTTTTATCTGGTTGTCAGGCCTAAGTAAGTGAAGGAGCGATGTACAAAGAGACTGTCGGATCTCATCCCTGGTTCGGTTAAATTTTAAAATACTTGTTTCTGCGCGATTCCATATTTAAGTGTTTTTTGGTGGCCTTAAATAATCGTGGACATGTATGTAACAATAGTTGCGTTTTTGATCGAAGTTTTGTTAGCTGTTCGCTTAGCCGGTTGCTTAATTTCCGTTTTTGAACGCCGTCGAAGGTCACCGTTTGCTTAATTAGTGTTTTTACGACTCCGGCGATCCTTGCCAGGTCGACGTTTCTTCGACCAGACAAGCTTCGAACTTGCTAGCGCACGAAGTTCGACGGTCAGAGTTTGAAGGACGAAGGAACTGTGACCGGCGACCAAAAACGGTATTTAAGCAGAGACCTTTGAGGTTGAAGGTAACTTCAAACTTAGATAAAAAACGCAACTAATATATTTTATCGTCTTTGGGTGGATTAGGGCGGCGTGGTTATTATTAAAAATTGATCTGAAGAGTTTTATCCCCAAATCATGCGTGAACTAGTACATCTAAAGACGTTTTCGGCGGCACAGCACACAGTTCTGAGTGTTCGTCGCGGACAAATTATCGTGCGCCACACAGTCGAGCCACAGGTTCAAACTAAGCATGGGCAGTATGGGCACTGTTCTGTTGTTTTTTTTAAAACAGAAGAACAGAAAACAGGTAATTTTGAGAACAGAACAGAAACAAAAACAGGTGTCGTAGAAAACAGTTAACCTGTTCTGTTTCTGTTCTGTTTTTCTTTAAAAACAGAAAACAGCGGTTTTGTTGAAAAAACAGCTGTTTAAACAGCTGTTTTCTGTTTTTCCACACTATCTATACAATCCGAGTTGCGTGTTTGTTTCAAGCGAATAGAGTTCCCGTCTCAGTTCTAAGAAAGGTTGTTAATAGTCGAACAATTACAGGAGTAAAAGAAACGATACTGATACTAGATTTACCATGTTATTTGCTCGAGCATCTTCGACGCTATGCGAGTGCATTGCTTTCGACCGAATACAAACATACCGAAAAGGCCGATTCACTGGACACGACGGTTGCAGCGGGGAGGGGGTTCCCGTAAATCATGTGACAAGGGCCTGAAGAAGACCCTCGCCAAGAAGGGCCGAAATATAGCTCTAATAAACTTCAGCTGACGTATCCGTTTTGCACTGTCGAATATCTTTCCCTTATAATTATTTTAATTTCTCGATTCAGGCGATTACATATGCGAACTATCAGATGCGAATACGTACCATAACGCGGCTACATTTTGGTAAGATGTACACTCTAAGGGGTTTGGAGTTCCAGCAAAATCAAATCATTCGTTCCAGAGCTATGCATGTCACTTGATTTACGGGAAATCTCCCCATCCTAACAATGGAATGGCAGACTTGAGGAAACAATCATAACACAATCAACATAAGCTCAAGTCTTTGCTGCCTTCTAGCCAAGAAATTGGTCTTAACTTTACCCTCCCCCCCCCCCCCCCTCAAGTTTGGAAAGAATGGCAGGCCTAAAGTAAAACAAGACCAAAGGTGTTGATGGGATCCCAAAATTTAATATTTGATTCAGACAATCGGGTCTTGTCTGCGCCAGGTCCAGTCTTTGCCAGGCTAATGATCAGAGAAGTTCAGATATACCTCTATAGGCCATATCTATTTTGACGATACTGACCGAGACTTCCTTCTTTACTTTTGCCAGGTTTCCGGTTTAGCCCGAAAGTCCAGCAAAAAAAGAAAATTCAGAAACAAATCCAGAGTATCCCCTTATCCCTATAAAGAACATCTAATCAACTTTGAATAAAAGTCTAATTTTGCCACGCATATGCCGCGTGCTATCAAACAAATACGATATGATTGCGAACAAGTGGAGACGACAAATAATCATAGCCTGTTGTAACGAGTCGTAAACCGCTTCTAGATGGCCACCACGACTAGCTTAGTGGAGTCAGTGGAGTTCCCGCTAAAAAAAAAGAACAAGAGCTGAAAGCTCATATGGCACTTGGCGGAACAGTTACCATGTTTGTCAGTTTGTCCTCCTGCAGCTATCCCCCCCTCCCCGGTGATCAGACCCACACCGGACTTGAAACTGAACGTTTGAGACACTCGTCCTTGACACTTGTCAAGTTTCATGCACGTCCGATCACCCGTTCCCAAGTTATGAATGCCATATGATTCCGGATTCCCCATCCGTCTACTCCCCCACGATGGTCGGATCGGAGAAGGGACTATTTTTCAATATGTCAGAGTCCCTAATTGGCCTGCCAAGTTTCATGATCCTAGCACATCTGGAAGCACCCTAGCTCGAGATCATCGGAATTCCGGGAAACCCCCTCCACTTCCCCCACCGTGAAACGATCCGGTCCTGTTTTGTCAGGAATACATCTAGGGTTTCGCTTGCTCTTCCAACCAAGTCCAACTCCGATGCCTCGACTTTGAGCGATTCACCAGATTTCCGGTGCCCTCTCCAGCCCCCCCCCCCCCCCTCCCAGTGATCAGATCCAGTCCAGACTTGAAACTGAACATCCAAGACACTGTTCGTAATACTTATGAACAGTGTTTCGTTTCATGCAGTTTCATGCACGTCTGATCACCCATTCCAAAGTTCTGAATGTCACTAGATTCCGGATTCCCCACCCCTCTACTCCCCCCAAAATGATCGGATCCGGGAAGGGAGTATTACAAGTCAATATGGTAGAATTCCTAAAATGCCTGCCAAGTTTCATGGACCTAGCACATTGGAAGTACCCTAACTCGAGATCACCGGAATTCCGGTAAACCCCCTCCAACTCCCCCCCACCGTGACATGATACAGTCCTGTTTTGTCAGTAATGTATCTAGGGTTTAAGCTTGTTCTTCCCACCAAGTTTCATCCCGATCCCTGGAATCTGAGCCTTTCGGAAGATTTCCGGTGCCCCCTTCCAGCCACCCCCCCCCCCCCCCAAGGTATCGTATCCGGTGAAAAAGGGCTGAGGCACTTGTTCTTGACACTTGTCAAGTTTCATGCACGTCCGATTACCCCTTCAAAAGTTATGCATGTTACTAATTTCCGGATTCCCCTTTCGCTCCGCTCCCCTACGATGGTCGGATCGGGAAAACGACTATTCTTAAGGCAGTCTGTTCGGGTCCCTGATATGCCTACCAAATTTCATCGTCCTAATACCGAACTCGCGGGATCCCCCAATTCCGCCCCCCCCCCCCCCCCCTAACTCACCCCACAGTGCCCGAATCCGGCCCGGTCATCTCAATGATGTATCTAGGACTTGTGCTTGTTCAAATTTCGTCCCGATCCCTCCACTGTAAGTGTTTCCCAAGATTTCCGGTTCCCCTCTCCAGCTCCCCCCAAAGTCATCGGATCCGGTCCGGAATTTATGTCGGTCGTCAGAGGCACGAGATCTCTCCAAATATCAAATTTCATTGCTATACGTTCACCCGTTCAAAAGTTATAAATTCATCAAGATCCCCAACGATGGTCGGATCGGGGAAATGACTATTTCCAACTTAATCATTTAGGGTCCCTATGCCTGCCAAGTTTCATCGTCCTAGCTTATGTTGAAGTGTCCGAACTAGCACAACACGGACCGACCGACCGACGGACAGACAGAAATTGCGATCGCTATCGGCCAAGTGCCATAAAAACAGAAACAGACGGAAAACAGGCATCCTAAAAAACAGAACAGAAAACAGGTACCCCAAAAACAGAACAGAACAGTGCCCATGCTTCAAACTCGCGGAAACACCGTTTTATCTGTTTTTTTGGCGTTTATTTCAAATGTCTGAAAATAAAATTAAACGGAGATTAAATCTCAGTAAATACAACTTCAGGCTTACGTCCTTACCATGCTGTGCAGAAAGGATCCTCAGTTTTATGTCTATATCCTTGATACTTTTGTTTTTTAAACTTTATTTTGCTGCTAAATTTGAATTTCCCGCCAAATTCAAGCCACTCAAATCTTGTTGGTGATGGAAACACAATTAGGGGGAACACAAACGAGCGCAGAAACACTATTTCGAGCCACAACCGACCCACATCGTGGAAAACGCCTGCAAAACTCCTGAAAATAACACAAAGCCGTCTATGGAGGATCTTGAGCTATTTTGCAATAACTAGAGCGTTCTCCGGTCATGCTCATTTTTTCAAATGGACAAAGGGCGAAATAGTTGTAGGCCAAGAAAGAGGATTTCATTTCAGTGAAATTGTTAAGAAATCACTTTCAGTCACCGTTTTTCCGTTTCAGAGGAAACCTTAGAATCCGTGTATGCCATCCGTCCCGACCAGCGAGCATATTACATGGAAAGGTTCAAGCAGTTGCAGCCAGGTGGTTCAGCGGTGCTTCCTGGTCCAAAAGCAAAGGAGTTCTTCGCCAAATCTAAACTGCCAGTGGCGGATCTTTCAAAAATATGGTAAGCTTTGATATTGCCGGTTCCGCCGCTGATGCACTGCTCTGCTCATGAGCAATGTTCTGTTTTTTTTCTCGAAAAACAGAAGAACAGAAAACAGGGCATTTTGAGAACAGAACAGAAACAGAAACAGGCGTCGTAGAAAACAGGTCACCTGTTCTGTTTTTCTTTAAAAACAGAAAACAGCTGTTTTGTTGAAAAAAACAGCTGTTTAAACAGCTGTTTTCTGTTTTTCCCACACTACCTATAACAAACCGAGTTGCGTGTTTGTTTCAAGCGAATAAAGTCCCCCGTCTCAGGTCTAAGCAAGGCTGTTACTAGTCAGACAATTACAGGAGAATAAAAACGATACTGATACTAGATTTACAATGTTATTTTCTCGAGCGTCTTCTACGCTATGCGAATGCATTGCTTTCGACCAAATACAAACAGACCGAAATGGCCGATTCACTGGGCGGGACGGTTGCAGTGGGGGGGGGGGGGGGTTCCCGTTACATGGGCCTGAAGAAGACCCTCGCCAAGAAGGTTTTGCACCGTCAAATGTTTAGAAATGTATTTTTGTTGTTATTATTTTAATTTCTCGATTCAGGGGATTACATATGCGAACTATCAGAAAAGCCCGATTCACTAGGCAGGACGGTTGCAGTGGGGAGGGGGCTACATCACGCGGCTACATTTTGAAGATAAAACGATCATGGGGGATCACAAAAATGCACCATTTCGTCAAAAATAATGTTTGTGGTTAAGATGTACACTTTAAGGGGTTTAAAGTTTCAGCAGAATCAAATAGCTCGTTCCAGAGCTATGCATGTCACTTGATATACGGGAACTCCCCTCCTCGTCCTAACAATGGAATGCCAGACTTTAGGAAACAATCATAACACAATCAACATAAGCACAAGCCTGTTCTACCTTCTAGCCAAGAATTGGTCTTAAATCTACCCCCCCCCCCCCCCTCTCCCACAAGTTTGGGAGGAATGACAGGCCTAAAGTAAAAAAGGAAAAACAAAAGTGTGTGAGATTACACATTTGAGTGAGTTTCTGCCAGCTTTCTTGCTCAGTTTTCAGAAATCTTGGTTGGCTTACCTACGCAAGCTATTATAACATTTTGGGGAACAGACAAAGGACTAAATATCCCCACTCCTTTCCTTGGCCAAATATTCCCTGGGTCCCTGATGGTACAAAACGGATACGTCAGGTGCATCTTATTAGAGGTATATCTTAGCCCCTATATTCATTTTCCGTTTCGTTTAAGTTCATTTTCCAGCTTGATCGGCTTCAGCCTGAAGAAGACCCTTGCCAAGGATGGCCGAAATATAGCTCTAATATAATCCAGCTGATGTATCTTTTTTGCACTGTCAAACATAATTTGCAGTCATCTTGGGCTGAAAAATATTTCCTTCCTGGTAATAATTTAGAAACTGATTGACCTCTCCAGGTATGTTAAACTTTTCTCGGAAAGAAAATTGTAATGCAGCAGCTTCACGAAGAAAATTATTTTACACCCGAATTCGAGACATCTCTAATACTGCAACTACAGGCAGTGGTTCCAATCCAGGGGGGGGGGGGATCTTACATGGGGAGGGACTGTATTTGATTTTTACTGGCACTACAGAACAAGCCTACTGATATATGCTATTGGAGCATGAGACATTCTAATTTTGTTTTTTACTAGGCTACGATTCCTATGGCCGAAAACGTGTGAATTTAAGCTGCGTTGTAGTTACCGGTCTTTTCGGCTTAATGCCCGCTGGACGTGGATAAAACCCCATGAATGACGACTTGATTCAAAGACAGGGAAGAGTAAATCGAAACTCGGTTACCTGAAAATGGTATAAATTATTAATATATTAATTACAGGTTCCGGGATAACTGTGTAATTTGGAAATAATATTGATTTCATTTCAGATATTATTACTTCAAACTGAAGAACAGACTGTAGTCACGCCAAAACAAAAGTGCAGTGTTCTTTTCGGTGTGGGACGACTTAAAAATTACGTTAATTATTATATCGAAGAGAAAAAATTAGACGTAGATAGAAGAGACACTTTTGACCTACCTTTTGAAAAAATCTGTATTGTAATCTTGGGAAGCTTGATGTAAAAAAAGCCATACAAGTGCACATTGGTCTGACAGATTTTGAACTGAATGACCTGAAAACTCATGTAGTTTCATCTAACCCAAAATACAGTCTGCTGATTGCCCCCAGTCCACAGAATCTAATTTTGCCATGCATATGCCGCGTGCTATCAAACAAATACGATACGATCGAGAACGAGTGAAGACGACAAGGAATCGTAGCCTGTCGTAACGAGTCGTAAACCGCTTCTAGATGGCCGCCACGACTAGATGGCCGCTTACGATTGTCAGTGGAGTTCCCACTCAAAAAAAGAAAAACAGAAACAGACAGAAAACAGGTAAAAAAAAAAAAAAAAACAGAAACAGGTGAAAACAGGCATACAAAAAAAAACAGAACAGAACAGAACAGGTAAATAAAAGAATCGAAGACCTGTTCTGTTTCTGTTTTTTTGCAAAAACAGAACAGAAAACAGGTACCCCCAAAACAGAAAAGAACAGTGCCCATGCTTACAGTGTTCAGACTAGTCCGATTTGACACAAAACGTCATCTTTCAGGTCTTTATATACCAGTCAACCCCTCACGTCTCGCCTGTTCAAGCATTACTTCCTTTTAGTTGCTCTTGCAAATAATGAACTGGCGCCCAGCAACAAGGGGTGTGTTCCACCCTTCTAACAATAGTAATTATTAGTTACTATTTTCGTTCCAGCCTCGTGAAAACTTACTACGCTGACTGTTCCAGCCTTCTCGAAATAGTAACTATTTGCTTACCATGCTCGGGAGCGTAGTAAGCGTGGTAACTATGAATCTCTGTAACGTGGCTGGATTACCCCGTGGAGGGATATTTTATCGAAAACTTGAAAGTGCATTCCAGCCTTGACGCCAAGAAGCCAAAATTCGTGACGTCATGCGTAGTAACTACGGTCAATAGGGGGAACACGCTCAAGATTCCAAAATGAATTTGGGAGACTGCCCTTTTGTTGATGATGAATGATACAGTACGACTATATAGCCTGCCTATGACTGGCTGAGGATATCATTAGTTGCGTTTTGCAGATACCATGGTATCTGATACCACGGTTTAAAGTTGTTTTTGCAGTTACTGTGGTATCTGATACCACGGTCAAAAGGTGTTTTTGCAGTTATCGTGGTATCTGGCCAGTTATCGTGAGATACCACGGTCCGACCGTGGTAACTGATAGTGGTATTTGAAAAAATCATCTCACTTTCAACATCACCGACAATAGAGCCTAGGATTTTGTCAAATTGGTGGGAAAGAAGTTTGGCACATAGTGATGTGACTGAACATCAGTTTTTCCGTTGGGATGACTTCGAACAGGGCAATTTCGTCATTTGTCGTTTTCGCAGAGCAGCCGCGGTATCAAATACGACGGTAACTGCAAGAACGACTAAATGCAGATCTAGTTACCGTGGGAACAGATACCATGGTATCTGCAAAAATGCAACTATTGAGGACGAATGAGAGGGGACAATACGACTATAGCCTGCCTATGACTGGTTGAGGATATCATTCCTTTTCTAGGGAGTTATCGGACGTAACGCGGGACGGTGCCTTGTCTGTTGCTGAGTTTCTTGTCGCTATGCATTTAGTAGTACTTCGGAGGAACAATGTCCCTATTCCGGATATCCTTCCGCCCTGCTTGAACATTCCAGTGAGCTTGTCCGTGCCCGCAGTGCAGGAGTCAAAGCCACTAGAAATTGTACTTATTCCTGGGTTGGAGGCGGTATCCCTCCCAGCTGCCCTTCCTGCTCCTCCCCTTGCTCCTGCGGAGGAGGTGCTTCCAAATAAACCGAGGGAGTCGCCGAAGAATGAGGTAAGTAATAGTTGCAATGCGATTTCAGATTTGACAATTTACCAAGTCAGCCGTCTGCGGCATCGATCACTTTATACGCTTTTTCTAAGTCTCCAAACGATCTTAGCTCGTAATGATGTGACTTCTCTTTTTGTTTGTGTTTTACTATCTCTTTACCATAACAATCAGTCTATTAATTAAGTTGAGCCGAATAGGCTATAGCTGGAAACAAGGGCGTTGGAAGGGTGGGGGGTTGTACCCCCCCCCCACCTTTTTGAGATTCGGTAAAATTGTTCAGTATTTTTTCGATAGCAAAACTGTTCGATATATTTACGGGGATTCGGTTGTTATACAGAATCCTAAATAGGCTATCTGTGCAAATCTCGTCGGTATAATGATCGGGATTCGGTATAATTGACAGTATTCTTTAGTTATCACGAATTTGGGGAGAGAATTTACTGAAATCATTTGGTAATTTTTCGATGCCAGAACTGTTCGGTATATTTATGGAGATTCCGTAGTTACACAGAATCCCGAATAAGCTATTGGTTCAAAATTATTCGGTATCATGATTGGGATTCGGTAATTGATTCAGCATAATTTCCAGGATTAGGAAGTTAACCACGAATCCTGACTTTGTTCCAGTTTCGACGAAAGTATACCGAACATGAATATTGTTCGATAGTCTTTCGATATCAAAACAATTCGGTATAATAAATGGGATACGGTAGTTAAACAGAATCCCGAACAGGCTATCGGTCTAAACTTATTTGCTATAATAACTGGGATTCGGTAATTTATTCGTTATAACTGCCAGGATTCGGAAGTTACCACGAACCTCGAAACTCAGAAGAGGTCGAGTGAAGCACTGGTCACAGATAAAAGGGATGATCTATTATATCATCGATAGTCCTTATTTTTGGGATCCCAAAACGTAAGTGGAGGGATACCTATGACCTCGCAAAAGTTTTCCGTCCGTCCGTCCGTCTGTAAGCACGATAACTCTCGAAGGGAATGAGATATTTTGATGAAACTTGGTGTGAGGATTTTTTGGGTCAACGGTAAGGTCGAGTTCGTAGATGGGCTCTGTAGCCCTATATTTGGGGGTGGGGAGGGGGTTCCAGTTCAGGGACAAACAAAATAATTTTAAACAGCTAATTTGATAGTCGATCATGGGGTAAGAAGACATGCTGAGCACGATGGTGAAAATCATTTTCTCGCCGGACAAGTAGTTCGTCCGGAATCCGGCGAAAACCGGAAAGTTGGTTAAAAGTAAAGTTTAATTTGAAGTTGAGTAAACGTTTTTTTTAGGGGTAAGAAGACATGGTGAGCATGATGGTGAAAATCATTTTCTCGCCGAACAAGCAGTTCGTCCGGAATCCGGCCAAAACCGGAAAGTTGGTTCGAAGTAACAGTTTCATTTGAAGTTGATTAAATGTTTGATTTAGGGGTAAGAAGACATGATGAATCCGGTGGTGAAAACCATTTTCTCGCCGGACAACTAGTTCGCCTGTAATCCGGCCAAAACCGGAAAATAAGTTAAAAGCAAAAGCTTTATCGAAGTTGATTAGATGATAGATTTAGGGATAAGAAGAGATGCTGAGTCTGTATATGATGATCATTTCTTACCCGGACATGTAATTAGTCCGGAATCCGGTTGTACCCGCATTTTTTATTTTTTTTAGTCAAAGTTTTATTTAAAGTTGATTAGATGTTCTTTATAGACATAAGGAGATACGCCGGTTTCGTTTCTGAATTTTCTTTTTTTTGCTGGACTAGGAGTTCGCTCGGAATTCGGGCGAAACCGCAAATTTGGCAGTAGTAAAGCAGGAAGTTTCGGTCAGTATCTTCAAAATAGATATGGCTTATAGAGGTATAGATAGACAGGTAGATAGAATATCTGAACTCAGTTTTCTCTGATGATTAGCCTGGCGAAGACAAGACCCAGATTGTCTGGATCAAATCTTAGATTTTTGGGATCCCATCGACACCTTTGGTCTTGTTATTTTGGACTCCAAAAAGAATATCTAATCATATATAATTCGAAAATTACGCCTGCAGCACTTTTCGTAATATTCTCTATTTTCTGGAAGGGCGCGTCATTTGACGGGGGTTTTAAGCCAGTTTTAGAATTGAGATTTCGAAACATTAAAAGCTAGAATGTTGATGGAAATTAGATTTGACAGGAAAAAGCATCAAAAATTTCGCCTGCGGCGCTTACTTTATGTGATTATAGGTAGTATATTGACTAGACTACAGTTGCTGCTGCTGCCGGAACGTCGCTCCATCCGGTTTCTGGAACTACTTTGATCGGTATTTAATCAACGGTAAATGATAGAATAGAAGAGAAGCAGTTAAATTTTAGCCTACAGAAAAAAAATGGATTTCGAAAATTTTCGCCTGCGGCGCTCGTTTTAATTTTCTATTGGCTATAATAGATAGAAGCTTTTACTGCAATCATGCCCGGCAATATATTCTCCATGTGGGCTTCGCCGAAACGCAGCCTAATAGTTGGCTTATAGTCGTTCATGCCGCCCTTTATTTTTACTCTTCCTACGTAATCGTTTCTGTTCCGTAATTTAAAGCTCGAATTCTAAGTTCTAGGATTCGGTAAAACTTTTGAAAGATTCGATAAAATTTTGGCTCTGAAACCCCCACCGAAAATGCACTTGCGACGCCCCTGGCTAGAAAAGGCAACAAGAAAATCATTCAGACAAGCCGTGAAACAAAAGATGCATAAACATTGACGAGAAGAATACGCAGGATATTGAAAAAAAAAACGGCTGTCAGTGTTCCTGTCGGACCGATGCGTGGACGACCGGATGAGAACCTCAAACCGCTGACATTCTGCCGTATGTCACGCTGTTCAACTGCCGTAGGGTTCAGTAAGCAATGAAAAAAGAATTTCTTCGGATGGGGAGACTTGACTCTGACAAATATCGCCCCAGTGGAACAGAGTAGTCTTTATTCAGCTTCGAGTTCGCTATACACAGAATTTTACATACACATGCAAGTATGGCATCTCTCTGGTGTGCTAAAAATCCGCTGTTATGAATTTATTTAACAAATATATAATGGAAAGCATAAGCAAAAATTACAATGCTTTAAAATTACGGTACTTTGAAAACAATTTTTCGAACATCCCTGGATAAAGCCAGGAGAACTCAAGGCCAGAAGAGACAAGCGCGTACTCACACTATAGGCGTATTCTCGCCGTTCCCCGAGGACTCCTCAGGGAGTCGAAGGGAACAGCGAGAAAAGAGGGAGCCACTCTACGTGGACTCCGCGTACAAAACAAGACCTAAGGTTTCGATGGGATCCCAAGAATCTAATATTTGATCCAGACAGCTGGGTCTCAGATATACCTCTATAAGCCATATCTATTTTGACGGTACTGACCGAAACTTCCTGCTTTACTTCTGCCAAATTTCCGGTTTTGGCCGAATTCCGAGCGAACTACTCGTCCAGCAAAAAAAGAAAATTCATATTCGAATTCACCGTACGGTATTTCCTTATCTCCATAAAGAATATCTAATCAATTTCAAATAAAACTTTAACTTACAAAAAAATGGTTACAACCGGATTCCGGACGAATTATATGTCCGGTTAAAAAATCATTGCCATATACAGACTCAGCGTCTCTTGTTACTCCCAAGTCTGTCATCTAATCAACTTCAACTAAAACTTGTTAATTTTAACCACTTTCCGGTTTTGGCCGGATTCCGGGCGAATTAGTTGTCCGGGAAGAAATGCTTATCACATATGTGTTCAACATGTCTACTTACCCCTAAACCGAACATTTAATCAACTTCAAATCAAACTTTGACGTTTAACCAACTTTCAGGTTTTTGCCGGATTCCAGACAAACTACTCGTCCGGTGGTTTTCACCATCGTGTTCAACATGTCTTCTTACCCCTAAATCGAGCATTTAATCAACTCCAAATGAAACTTTTACTTTTAACCAACTCTCCGGTTTTTGCCGGATTCCGGGCTAACTAACTACTTGTCGGACAAAAAAATGTTTTGCATATTCGTGTCCAGCATGTCTTCTTACCCCATAATCGACTATCACATTAGCTGTTCAAAAATATTTTGTTTGCACCTTAATTTGAACCCCCACCCCTAAATGTAGGGCTACAGAGCCCATCTAGGAACTTGACCTTACACTTGACCCAAAGAGTCCTCACACCAAGTTTCATCAAACTTTCAAGTTTCATCAAACTCATCCCTTCGAGAGTTATGGTGCGCACAGACGGACAGACGGACAACTTTTACGATGTCATAGGTATCCCTCCACTTACGTTTTGGGATCCCAAAAACAGCGAGAACACGGGGAATGCTTCCAGAACGGATTTTGTTCGAAAAAAAAAATAGGCAGTTGACGAAATTAGTCTGGATCCACTTTATTTTTGGTTTTGTTTATTCTGGTTGTTTTTAATTAATTTTATATTGCATCAATACCAGCAAAAATTGATTCCCGTCCGAATATGAAAGGGAGTCCTTTTTGACGATGGTGATGATAACCGGAGCATTCCCCGTCCGTCGGGACTCGCGAGAATAAGGGAGTGAGTCATCGGGACAAACAAAAGGCGGGGACTCCTCAAGTGGAGTCCTCGGTGAACGGCGAGAATTCGCCTTTGGGTCTTATCGCCGCTGAGGTATTTTGACCTAAACGTTGGGAGTTCTGGCAAGAGTATCTGCATTTGTTCGCCAAGATACTTTACGTAACCTACGTCTTTTATACGGGTCGTTTCTCTGTTCTGCTGACACCGCTCTAGATCCTGTCCAGACAATTAGGCGAATCTTTTACTGCCCTCTTTTCGATGGAGTGATCGAAAAAGGTTCGGCAAGAATTAGCTTAGAAATCTCGCGGTTGCACCTCTCTATTTTGTCCAATCACTGCTTGTCCTAGCCTACTAACCAGCTAGTTGTATCCGTTAAGCGTGTTCTAATCCTTCTTGTTTTGCTTGCTCCAGTGGACAAAATTCGTGGAATCCCCGACGTCAGATAGTATATCATCTCCTGGTCCCAAACCTGTGAATTTCGATTTTCACAAAATCGCCATTGATCAGGTAAAAATGCTTAGTAGAGGACGTGGTGTTGGTAGTTAGTACAATCGATGTTGTTACCTGTTGCCACCGTCTGTCCAAGGAATCGCGGTAAACCTCGCGCATAATTTGATTAACTCAAAAAGCACGTGGCCCCGCAGGAACGGTCTCTTTCCAGTCTTTTGGAATCTGGAGTGAAAACCCTCAGCCTACCCAGCCGCATGTGTGCATAGTCGCTGCGTGAAGTTACCTTAGGCTTGTCGCACCTGAATTGTTTTATACGATTTGAGATCTTGTATTTTTGTATTTGTTCTCGGGCTTTAGATAGCAACGCGCGGGCAGTGGATGTGCGTACCCCCTCTAGAACAGAGTGAGCGATGTAACGGCGTTTCTTAAAAAAAAAACGGTAATTAACTCATCTCAAGGATTTTTTTCTAATTCCGGATTTCAAAAAGCAGGAGGTTTTTCAGGCGAAGCTCTGACCTTTAAAATCCAGATTTTTTTTCCTGGGGTTCGGCTGTTTTCTCCCACTTCCTCCTAGAATGCTTAAATTACAGTTCAAAACCAACACTTTTTCATCACTTTCATTCACTCTTTCATCACTCATGCAGTAACAAGTGACATCATCAGCCCGCAAAGTCTTGGAACTTTTAAAGGACCTGTCTTTTCCATAATACTAACGCAACCTACTTCCATGATCACTCCACATGTTTCTAAACCCGGAAACCCCAATTTCGTACCCCCCATATAACCGTTCTAATAAAACCACGCTGATTTTCTCACTTGCCGAGTTTTGGTACCTTCGATGTGTATCACGCTGTCGACAGTTATCTGCGGGAAGTTTTTCCATCAGAAAAACAGATTATGTAAATTGTTTACCTGTTTCCGCCACAAGTCAACGGGTTTCGGGAAAGGCTTAAAACAGCCAAGAACCGTGGGTTATTTGTTGTAGGCACAGCCTAGTTTTAAAGTATTCAAATATTTTAAAATACTGTAAGTTGAAGAGTAAATAGTGCTAGGGGTCCTTTAACCAGTTGGTCCCGCGCTGTACTGTCGCGCGTCCGTCCGATTTTCTGTAGGAGTTTGTGTGACCACTGACCAGTTACACTTGCCTGGTTCATAAGACACCGTACCGCCTTCTCGAATCTCACGGACACCTGAACAGAAAGATATTTAAAAATAAAACTTTTGCGACGATTGAGGCAATCGTCTCACCAACCACTAAGAATAAGCCTTCCTAGCTTTTGCTTTTCCACGGCTGATCGTGGGTTAACATGCAGCGTCAAATCCGAGCGTATTTTACGCCCATATTTGAGCTTGAAAAGATTTCTAGCAATACTGACGTATTTAAATGCAAACCGGACCGATTTCTGAAATACCTCCGTATTGCCAGAGATCTTTTCAAGCCCAAATACGTGCATAAAATACGCTCGTATTTCAAAATACGCTCGGATTTACGCAGTCTATAAACGTAGCATGAGTGTGTGTTGTTGATCGCAGTGGGAGGAGGTCGCGTATTCCCAAGTTTTTTCTTGCGCCGTGCTTCTTGATTGCTTGTTTACATTTAGTACAGATAAACAAATTCTTGCGCGCCTATGCTCATTCTTTCCCGTCTGTAGCTCGTTTTGTGTGCGGTTGCTGTCGACGGGATCTTACCGTGTGTGGTTGATTACAGATCGCTAGTTTGCCTACGGTACAGAACTTGGGAGAACTTGATACTTTGAAGTACATGATTAGTGAACAATCGCTTCTCGTTCCAAGCAGAACAGTCTGTGTCCGTTATGCAAAATTGTGGGGAAAAAGTATGAAAAACAAGATTACCGCATCAAAAAGGTAATCTATGTTACAAAAGTATTTCCACCATTCACATCCCCACGTCTAAGAACTAACACCATTTCCGTGTCTGCCTTTGAGAGTTTTGTTCGTAGTTTCCGTGTTTGCTCCTGCCTGCCAAGCAGATTTGGTGACAATTTTTGAAGATTTAGTTTTAACACCATCAGAAATGCACAATAAGACGAGCACGTTTACGCCTATCCTTTGCACGTTTCACCGAGGTCGCTCCGTAATTTTTTTTTTTTTCGTCGGTGCCAAAAGCGGAAGCGTAAATATACGAAAAAGGAAAAGCTTAGCTATTCATATTCTTTGTTGGCGTGTCGGCTTTGTTGACCGCAGCGGGAAGCGTCAGCTGTATGTTTGCCCATACAATCCGTTTCGGGGTTTTGGTTTATAATACTTTGTGGATGAGAGGTATAATGGTAGGGGAAATCCTCAGTTGATCTGGTAGATACAACTTTCAGTTGGATCTACAAACTTCTCTCCGCATCTGGGTTTCTTGCGAAATTGAAGTAAACAAAATTGAAAACGAGGGCATGAAAGCGCACTTCTTGTGAAAATACTGTTGCACCGTCGCTTAGCCGAGAGTGAAGACAATCATGATTTTGAATCTGTCTGTAGACCTATCATTGATTTTAAAGGTACTTTCGTGATAACGTCTAGACGATTCTAGGATCCACGAATCATACACCCGATACCCCGCCGCCTAACCCCTGAAATGCAACTCGAATCATCGCAGAAGATCAATCATCGGCCAGGACTTCGCCAGCCCTCAGGTATGTCCCAGTGTTATGCAGTTACTCGAAGAAGCAGCGTGTTCCACTTACCGTAGTTACTACGCATGACGTCACGATTTCTGGCTTTTTGCCGTCAAGGCTGGAACGATTTTTCTATTTTCCAGCAGAATATCATGCCACGGGCGAATCCGACCAATCACGTCACAGAGATGCGTAGTTACCACGCTTACTACGCTCCCGAGTATGGTAAGCAAATAGTTACTATTTCGAGAAGGTTGGAACGGTCAGCGTAGTAACTTTTTACGAGGTTGGAACGAAAATAGTAACTAATAGTTACTATTGGTAGGAGGGTGGAACACGCTCATTGTGTTGTGTTCTAATCCACGCAACAAAGGATTAGAAGTGGAATTCCATATCGTCACATGCCATTAACCCCGTAGGCCTGATTGACGCAGTGAATTAAGCTCAACTTGGCTAGACTACTCTTGACTAGTAAAACTGTTACTTACCCAGTCAGCATCATGTGGTACTGCGTTTTGGCTGATAACACTATACAGAAAACACTACTGGGATTAATCTTGTCTCTAAAAAGATAATCTTATCTCTAATTGAGATTAATCTTATCTCAGTAGAAATAAGATTATCTCAGTAGAGATAAGATTAATCCCAGTAGCAAATACTGTAGTTAACTTTAATCCTTACTCGGAGGAACTTTTTACAGTGAACGTTGATCGATTCCACTACCTTCTTGAAGCGAGGGGCGGCATGGTTCGGAGTAAAATAATAATAATAATAACTCATTTATTTCCTTAAAGTTCAATGGGCAGATCGAACTACCCCAATCCCACTCTGTAACAACCTAGGAACAATGCTTACTCCTTAGATTAGCAGATTTTTCAACAGTTTCCTCTCTGTGATATTTCAAAGCGTAATTTTTTGGGCCAGTACATGCTCAATTTACTAGCTTGGACAAAGATAAAAGTGATGTTTCTTATAATACTTAGTAGATTATTTTATGCATAAATCAGCTTGTATAATTCAGATTTGAATAGGTTATTTGTTTTTTAATGATTTTTGTAGCTATGTAATTTTTTATAAGCTTATTGTATATTCTGGTACATTTTATAAAGCAAGTTAATCAAGCTTCACAACACAATTCCACAAAGAAAAACTTTTAACCGGCACTTTGGGCCACGGAACTTCTGATGAAACACTAGAACAATCAGGTAAACTGCATCTGCGGGTTGACTTTGGTGACATCTCAAATATGTCCTTCTCTATCAAGCATTGATGGGAGTTTTTGAATTTCCTGCCACGATATCCCAGCTCCTAAGATTTGGATCATCGAAATGCCAGAGAGGTAAAGACAAGGGATAACAAGAAAACGGCCGATTTTCGTAGCGCCTTCCAAAGGAAGTCGGAAATGTTTATTTGTGAAGCATTTAATACAAAGTATTATAAGGGTCCATTGTGCTTTAATAGCATTTACAACTACTAGCTGCGGATCGTCAACATAACAAATTACGAATCACGACTGGTTGATATTTTCCGCACGACAGATGTCGTGCCAGTCAAGCCAAACCAGCAGTGGATACATCCGACTTGCGCTCAGTGCCCCAGCAGGATAATCGTGTACTAGCTATTGTGGAATTTGGAAGCCGCGGGTGGCATTCAAATTGGGAAAGTTAATTTGGATTTATGCTGGTCCCCCCACAGAGGCAGGGCGCTTGCTGCGAGGGTATAGACCTTCATAAGCAAGCACATATGATTATCGGCTCATTCTAGGTACATTGTATAAGGTTTGAAGCCAAGCTGACCATTACTTTCAAATACAATAGAAAAACGAGATTTTCGAGGTTTTTTGTCATTACTCTTTCATTACTCTAGTTCGAGTTCTGTGGAAGTTTTTATTCAAAGTGGTCAAAGGTATTAGAGATTTTTGGGTGGGCCGTTTTCTGGGTGAAAGCTTCTGTGCTTTCCGGGACGGATGGTAAATTCTAAATATACACAGAACTCAGAATTGTAAATAATCACAGATTTGTACATATACACTTTTAACACGCACATTTTATCTTTCGTTATTTTATTTTTATCTGCATGTCGTTCAGTACGCACCGTTCTTCTGGTCTTTAGTTACATGTCATCTTATTGTCTGTTGGTTCCGCATCGTTTTCCTGTTGTGATTGTGGTGGATTTTATGATTTAGTTTTGTTTTTTTTCGCTGAGGACGGTTTGCCGGAAGTGCAACCGAAATATCCGAAATTTACTTATCCCTCGCACATCATCTTGGAGGGGTAACTAGCTGATCAAGAAAAAAAAAACCGAAAATCTCGTTTTTCTATTGTGTTTCTAGGTACATTGGTCGGGACTGTCTTTGCTCGTGGTGAAATTGTAATGGTTGGTTATGAAACTATGATGATGGTGATGGATTTATTTTTTCCCCTTAAAGTACAGTGCAAGGCACAAAGATGGAATTGATAAAAAATGAAAAAAAAGAAAGAGGAATGGAATTAGAGTAATTTCTTCTTTTGCACTCCTTCTATAATATTTCCTTCTGGTGTCACTCATGTTTTGAAAAAGAAGGGGATTAAAAATATGAGATCATGTTATTTTAAATATGCATAGCACCTGCTCCACTTGTCGAAAAAATTATGTCCTAACCATACGTTGACAGAGAAGTTCGAAATTCAAGATGCAAGTGTTTCCCTTTTGTATGTTTCCTCATCACTATCAAAAACAAGAGCTGGACGCTCATATAACACTTGCAAGACTTGGTAAGTAAGGATTACGATGGACCCTTGGAAATCACGAAAATGTATCGTTTGGTAATTTTTTATTTTGTTTTACAATTGGCTGTGATGATGCCCACTTTAAGGGTGCTAAAAAAATCCATCTGTAATCAAAACCCTTGAGGCAAAAATGATCATGGGCTCATGGGAATCAAGAAAATATAGGTTTTGCTTAAAAGTATTTTTCGTACTTTGCGGTTAAGATGAGTACTTTAAGGGATGGTCGAATCTATGAAGTGACAATTTCTAAGCCAGTTCTTGTCAAGTCTCTAATGTTCGAGCGAAGTTTCATCGTCATAGCACATCTGGAAGTAGCCTACCTTAAACTGCGATCACCGGAATTCTGGACTCTCCCCTCCAACTCTTCCAGAGTGACCGAATCCAGTCGGATTCTGTCACTGATGTATCTAGGGCTCACGCTTGTTCTTCTCACCAATGCCATCCCAATCGCTATATGCTAAGCGTGTCAAAAAATTCCCCCCCCCCACCGACTTCCCCACATTGATCGGATCCTGTCCGCACTTGAAATGGGACATCTGAGACACGAGGTCTTTCCAGATATCAAGTTTCATTATACTACGAAATCTAGAATTTTTTTTTATTTAAAAACGACTCACACCGGTTAAACCATACCAATCGAACCATTGAGAAATGCATCTTTAAAGGACCCCTCTTGCTTATTCTGCCTTTTATAGTATACTTAGCTCCCATGTGGAATTATAGGCTTTTAAATCCCCATCTTTGTCCATTGTTTCGTTTCGTAGCTACGAATTTTTAGCGCTTTTTCAGCCTTGCCGAGTTTTCCCTTCATCCAACGAAAAATTTGCCGGGATCTTCAACGTCCGATGACAACTCTTTCACACATAAGGATGTGATAATCTTCTGTTTATTACTTCTTTTATTTGCTTAGTTTTCCCACTTTTTAGCCAAGCCACGTTCAGTTTTCAAATCTTTTGCGCCCAGCCGACGCGTCAGAGAGCAGGAAGGCCGGGTATAGTCTCAACCGCTAACAAGAGAATCACTAGTTTTAGGTGGAAAGTAATGGTATCTCCAAAAACGTTTTTCTGATTCATTTCATAGGGAAAAGATCATTTCTCGTAAGAGTTGTGCTTTAAATTCTTTGGCCGATAACTTTTCAAGGCATTTACAACCATAAATCGAACAAGGACTCCTGACATTTCACAGCGTTTGGCACCTTCCATCTATGACCGTAGTAGCATTCATGTGTTTCTGTAGGTTCGTAGCTCATAGACAAAAAAAGAAGATGAAAAGTGGACCAGTAACCATAAATCTTTGTTCTTTATTTAGTGCCCGTAGTTTTTGTGATCCCAAAACGTAAGTGGCGGGATACTATGACATTGCAAAAGTTTTCCGTCTGTCCGTCCGTTCGTCTGTGCGCGTTATGACTCTCGAAGAGAATGAGATATTTTGATGAAACTTGGTGTGAGGATTCTTTGGGTCAAGAGTAAGGTCAAGTTCGTAGATGGGCTCTGTAGCCCTATATTTAGGGGTGGGAGAGGGGGTTTAAATTAAGAGGCAAATGAAATATTTTTAAACAGATAATGTGATAGTTGATTATGGGGTAAGAAGACATGCTGAACACGATGATCATCGGACAAGTAGTTAGCCCGGAATCCGACCAAAATCGGAAAGTCTGTTAAAAGTAAAAGTTCTGTTTGAAGCTGATTAGATGTTCGATTTAGGCGTAGGAGGACATGCTGAAGTTGATGATGAAAACCATTTTCTCGCCGGACAAGTAGTTCGCCCGGAATCCGGCCAAAACCGGAAAGTTTGTTGAAAGTAAAAGTTTTATTCGGAGTTCATTAGGGTAAGAAGACATGCTGAAGACTTTTATGAAAAAATTTTCTACCCGGGCAAGTAGTTCGCCCGGAATCCGGCCAAAACCGGAAAAAGTTAAAGTTTTATTTGTAGTTGATTAGATATCCGATTTAGGGGTAAGAAGAGATGCTGAATCCATGTATGAAAATAATTTTTACCTGGACATATAGTTTGACCGGAATCCGGCTGGAGCCCGAAAATTTGTTAAAGTTAAATTTTTATTTGAAGTTGATTAGATGTTTAATATTGGGGAAAGATGATACGCTGATATTGTTTTTGAGCTTTCTTTTTTCGCCGGACAAGTAGCTCCGGAATTCGGCTGAAACCGGGAAATTGGCAGAAGTGGCAGGAAGTTTTCGTCAAAACAGATATGACTTGTAGGGGTAAACACGCATGCTGAATCCATATCTGAACTTGGATTTCTCAGATGATTAACTATTTGGCCTTAATCTGTTTCCGAATTTGAATAGTAGAGATGTTCAAGGAGTCTGGCGAAGACAAGACCCAATTGTCTGGATCAAATATTGAATTTTTGGATCCCAACGAAACCTTTGGTCTCGTTTGTTTAGCCGTTTATACGTCGGTCTTACTAGATCACAGCTGCTCCTCTCGTTACAGCCAGCTTTGCCATTGGAGACGACTCTCATGGGCCCACTAGTCTTCCATTCTCCAGTAGAAAGGACCCGCCCCCTCCTCCTCCTCCAAGGCCGACCAAGGGACATGCACGAAGCGCTTCTCTTGACCTGAATAGTCTCGGAAATATTTCCAAAGGAACGCCGTCCCTTGGGTCTTCCATTCGACCGCTGGTCCCGCCCCGTGTGTCACCTAGCCTGGCATCTTCTAGGGGAAAGAACCAGCGAAGTGCTGAGGTGGAGGTAAGAACATATTCGTAGATTATCTCAGGCGGGAGGAGTCGTCTTCCTTATTCGTGACAAATGTGAATGAAAAGCTACAAGCCATGGTACTGACACTGCTGAAATACGCGATTCATATGACTCAACAAACCTTTATATTTAAGTTCTCTTAAGTGTGAAAATTCCCCCCCCCCCCCACCGTAAAAGTCTCGACCCTTCGTTTATGGTAAAGACCTTGTTAGCTTGCTTGTTATAAGCAACAGTCTTTCCTATGCGACGACGTAGGACTCAGGAACTGCCACTTTTAAGACAACACAAAGGCTAGCAGCCGACCGTTACGGCTATATGTTAATTTTGCAGACCGACCGGGCCCATTCGGCCAGCTTTAACACTGCTTCAGATGGTCCATGTTTGCCGTCCGACATTCCAGTACACGCTGGAGCCTTTGAAGTGTATCGAAAGCTGGACGTGACTGATGGAACCGCCAAGAGCCAGCCGAATACAGTTTCTAGTCAGCTACTAAAGTCACAGGAAGCCCGGTGAGTAATTGCCGCCTCTTCTTGGGGTTGGGTTCAAATCTCAACTAATGATATTTTTCTAAGCATGTCCAGGGGTGCGGACACCCGCAGGATAACTTAAAAGTTGAATCGAAAAGGGCTGGGATATGACAATCTAGTTACCCAGCTTATTCACTAAAATTGGCTTGAAGACCCGCTGAAAATGCGTTACTTCGTTGTTCCGCTATTCACGAATAATAGATTTTCAAATAGTGAAATTTCCGTATGATTTTTGGAACCTCTGTGCGCTTGTATTTTTGTTGTATGCCTTATGAGAAAGATTTATGATTTTTTTTGGGGGGGGGTCGGGCACTAAGCAATCTTCACCGATCTCATCACTGACCGCTTAAAAGCCGCATTTGTGTTGAGATTAAAATTTTGGTTGTGGGGTGGGGTCATAGTGGAAAATAAAAAAAAATCCCTTTGCGGAATCCAAACAATTCAATGTATCGAGTTAAATGACACAAAAATAAGTTGGCTTTTCAGTTAAACTTTAATTGGTTTCAAGGAACGATATCAAATATTATAACAACACAAGGATATTACTTATCATAGTAACAACTATACAAATTCAAACAAATCTTGGCAGTGTTTCAAGATATATCGTGATTACTATAACATATCAGACATGTTTGACATCGGTTGTCTTCCTGCTAGTTTGCAGAAGCTTGGCTTTTACTCAAAAACTTCCTTTACCTCGTGTTATCGTGTACTCGCAATGCACCTCCAAAACTAGCTTGCACCATTTCCAGATAATTATGATGTTTCGTCGTACTGTTCACACCGACCTCGTCTAACTTGAGTGACGACTCAATAGTTGCGTTGATACCATAGTATCTGTTACCACGGTAACTGGATCTGCAATTAGTCGTTTTTGCAGTGACCGTGGTATCTGATATACGGTTGCTCTGCAAAAACGGCAATTGCAATTGCCGTTTTCCGGGTGATCCCAAAAGAAAAACTGATATTCAGTAACAACACTTAAGTGCCACACTTCTTTCCCGCCAATTTAACAAAAATTGATGAAAGTGAGATGACTTTTTCGGATACCACGGTCGGACCGTGGTATCTGAATATCAGACATACGATAACTGGCCAGATACCACGATAACTGCAAAAACGCCTTTTGACCGTCGTATCAGTTACCACGATAACTGCAAAAAGGACTCTAACCCGGGGTATCAGGTACCATGGTATCGGTAAAAACACAACTAATGCAACTGACGTTTTCGGATACCACGGTCGGACCGTGGTATCTGAATATCAGATATACGATAACTGGCCAGATACCACGATAACTGCAAAAACGTCTTTTGACCGTCGTATCAATTACCACGATAACGGCAAAAGGACTCTATCCCGGGGTATCAGATACCATGGTATCGGCAAAAACGCAACTAATGCAACTGGCTTTTTCGGATACCACGGTCGGACCGTGGTATCTGAATATCAGATACACGAGAACTGGCCAGATACCACGATAACTGCAAAAACGCTTTTTGACCGTCGTATCAGTTACCACGATAACTGCAAAAAGGACTCTAGCCGGGGGTATCAGGTACCAGGGTATCGGCAAAAACGCAACTAATGCAACTGACTTTTTCGGATACCACGGTCGGACCGTGGTAGATACCACGATAACTGCAAAAACACTTTTTGACCGTCGTATCAGTTACCACGATAACTGCAAAAAGGACTCTAGCCCGGGGTATCAGATACCATGGTATCGGACGCAACCACGACCAGTTCTCCTGAGACTGCGGACAACAGACAGAGGCTTACTGCTAGGAGCAGTAAGAACAGAAGAGATTCATTATTGCAATTTCGCTGGTTATGGTATGAAGACTTTGGAGGAGTTGATAAAGCACAAAAGAATCACTTCACGTGCCGCTTGTGCTTTTTTGCCGCTTGTGCAGTTTATTGCCTGAGTTATTTCTCCCCTTATTACAGGAAACAGCGTAGCTCCCTGGGAGCGATTATTGACCAGCACCGGACACGCAGTGACGCCCTTCGTAAACAGCACCGAGACTTAATTGGAGATCTGGCAAGCCTGATGGAGGAAAAGTCAATCTTAGAAGTTCGATTTAGTCATCCGCCTAACCAATAGATGACAGGCATGTCAAGTGTGTTGTGCTGTGAAATTTACAGCACGTATCGATATTCGTGCTGTTTCTAAGTGGCGGATCATTTATTTCCATACTTAACACGGACGAGTGTGGACACGCTTCTCCCATACGCAGTCCCAAAGGCTTGGTGAAACTGGTCGCCCGGAATTTCGAAAAGTGGAATTTCGCAATCTTTCAACGCAACCGAATGTTCCGATCGAACTCTGCATGGGATACAGTGAAACAACAACTTTACGCAGAGTCGGGGTTTGACCAATGGAATCTCCTTGCAGTCATGACTCTTACCAATCAGCACTAACATTCCGTCGATTTCGTAAGAAACCCTCGAACGTCCATTGCTTGATATTTTACGCTACATGAAGTTTCCGAGGGCCCTCGGTTCTTGGCACACGGTGACATTTCAGGAATGAACAGCCATAAAAGAACACCCAGCCACCGATGCTGCTTTGTATCCTGTGCTTAAAGCACATTATATTACCTGAGCCATCTCTTAAACCTTTCGGAATCTTGTGGTAAAAAACTTTCGTGAAGAAATTGTTATCGGATGTTCCAGGAGGCGCGTAAGTAACGACTGTTAGGACTTCAAAGGTACATTTACCTTCAGTATGGGGAAGAATTCTGACCTGATTTCTTAAGATCAACATATAGACCGTCCCTAAATTAGAGGTTTGAGAAATAAGAAACTACGAAAAAAAAAAAATTCTAAGGAACTGTGTCAAATGCATTTTATTAACTATTATAACTAAATCTTTAGAATCGGAACTGTCAGCTGCAACCTAGAACTTGTTGTTAGAGCAAAAAAAATCACTACAATAAAGTATTTGAGGAACTGCAGTAGCTGCGTTCTTTGTCCGGTGACTACTCAGCGGTGCTCCTTATAACGCGTTTTTGCATTAACTGGTGACTACTCCCTGATGTTATAACCCGCTTTCGGACTAACCAGAACCTGCTAGGGAGTCAGGTTCTATTGACCGAATGACCGTCACCGGTTATGCCAAAAGCGCGCAATGGGACAAGAACCGAACGCCAGTGAGGAAGAACCAGAGACAGCCCGGAGTCCAACGAGCGCAGCTAATAAACAAAATCCTTAAAATCAGAGCTGTCGGCTGCGGACCGTAGCCTCGGAGCAAACAAAAAACGAAGAACAAGTTCAAAGCAGCAAAAGTGCGGGTAGAGGGTGTTAGTTCCAGTTGGAAGGACTTGCAAAAATTTCCTCAACTTGTAAGTGGCCTAAATAACGAACACCAGGAATATCTCTTGTATTAACTCGGATTAACAGTGAGTCGCAAATGGCAAATGTATTCTTTTTAGTCATTCCTTCTTAGCGATCTCGACGCCTGTTAGCTTTGCGTCGAGAACCGAGTACACGCGTCGGCCAGCTTTTGGAGAGAAGACAAAATTTACGCGTTCCCCATTGACCCTTAAGGATGACAGAGCCGTAAAATTCATGTTTAGTAGTTCGGGCCGTGATTAATGCGATTCCGATAGTTGTGTTCCTTTTTTTACCGTTCGCTCTTCGATAGGATTTAAGTTTTAAAGCCGTAGCAGTATTTGTGTTGAGACCGGTGTAAAACTGTATGCTTCGTAATCTTGCAAACATCCCATATTTGTACCCTTTTTCTAAATCCTGAAGCCTAGAGATGGCAGCTGTAGTTCGGCAGCTAGCCTAGAGATGGCAGCTGTGGCAGCATCAGTTTCTTGGATGTCCACCAGTCGCACACATCTTAAGATTTTGGGCACAATGTTCCAATTTACCAGTATACCCTGGAGCTTATACAGAGTGTTATGGAATACCATACCCTTGCTCCAGCGGGGGAGTATACCTTAAAGTTGGAGCACTATGTCCACAAGTAGAGGTTTTGCATGTAACGTGTGTCTACCGTAGCCCGATGTAAAAAAAAAAAAAAATAAGAATACGGGCAGTGGTAATCTGGCTTAAAATGAATGATCCAGTTGTCCGTGAAGGGATTCCGAAATCCAGCAAGTTTTTGGATCTTTTCTTAGTTTTCCATACGGAAAAGGATAATTTTGTGAAAGATCCTATAATCCGGACAGGTAGACCCTGGCGAGTTCTCTTTCGGCATAAATAGTTCATTCTAGTCTCCCTTTTGGGATTAGTGCCTCTATTACCCCTGGATCATACAAGATTATGTATTTCTGTCCTAAAATGCTTCCTTTTGCTCTACCGTGAGTGCGTCTCAACGCTATTGTTCTGCGGTGAAAACTTTAACTGTTGCGTCTGCGGCGAACGTAATTGCAGTTGATGCAGTCTGTCTGAACCAAGGGTTAAGGTCCACGTGGCTAGGATTCGCAAGCTTCTTGACCGTACCGTGTATAAAAAATACCAGTGGCGTTTTCATTGCCTGTCTCCTTTCTGGTTTGCTTATGTAAGTTTGACTTCGCATTTTTTTTTGCCTAAGACATTTAAAAGCTAAAATTGAAGTTCAACTTAGGCCACCCGCCTGTACCTTCAAAAAAAACGCCGTGAATAGTAACTATTTGATTACCACGCTCGGGAGCGTAGTAAGTGTGGTAACTACGAATCTATGTGACGTTATTGATCCGATAACGTGGCACGACATTTTGCCGAAAATAGAAAATGGCGTTCGACCCTTCACGCCCAGAAGACAGAATCCGTGACGTCATGCGTAGAAACTACGTCAAGTACGATGGAACACGCTCACTAACCGTCCATCGTTTTATGTTCTGCCGACTCATTTATGTCAAAGTTTTTAGTGCAGTTTAATAGCATCGCCTCGTGTTGACGCTAAACAGTTGGAAGGCAGAAATTCAGTTTGTCTTATGTTAGCCCGCCAAAACGTGTTAAGGTTAAAGAGCTGCTGAATCTTTTCGGAAGGTGATTGAAAACGCCACTATTTGCATACTGTATCAAGTCCAATCGTGTTTCTCAAATCCGAGCGTAAAATATGCACACGTTTGAAATACGGCCGGATTTTCGCAAAGTGCAAGTCGGCAAAGGGCCTTAGTATTTCACTAAAAGTCTAATTAGCCATTTTCGTCGTACTCTCGGTCCAGTTCTCATATGAAAGTTAATCGCGCACGAGTTTTTCTTCTGGCAACGAAATTGATGTTGATCCACAGGTTGGTTTGGTTTTGGCACAATCAATTGTCCTTAGTTGTTGTACAGAATCGTTGCTGTTGAGAATTGTTTCCAAACTTTTACCTATTTAGTTTACAAAGGAGATTGATAACCCCCCCCCCCCTCCATTGTCTTCTCTAAAGACCTTCTGGTTCTGGTATATAAAGTACTGGGTCTTTCTTGTGTATTCAAGTATGTCAAATATCTTTCGGTTCGGATCCCCTGTAGAATTAGACGTGTGCCTAGGAGCCGACTGACCTATTATATTATGCTTGTTTGCAGTTTTTAGATGGTTTACGTTTTCGGCAGCTGTGCTGTAATGTATTGAACGAAAAGAGAAAGATCTTATTCTAATATACATTTGTTTTTAAGAGTTCCGCTCCTTTGGTATTCGCCCTGTTCGAGATTTAAGATCTATACCGTGTGTTTCGGCTCGAAGTTGTTATGGACTTTAATACGTCACTTACAGTGTTTTTTGGGATCCCAAAACGTAAGTGGAGGAGTACATGTGACATCACAAAAGCTGCCAGTCTGTCTCGAACGGGTTGAGATATTTTGATCAAACTTGGCGTGAAGAACTCTTTAGTTCAAAGTACAGGTCAAGTTTGAAGATGGATATGTAGCCGTATATTTAGGGGTTGGGGAGGGGTTTGAAACTAAGGGGAACAAAAAATATTTTTTAAAAGCTAATAGAATAGTCGAATTAAGGATAAGGGTAAGAGACATGCTGAATCCGAGTATGAAATTTATTTCTGGCCGGGTTCATCAGGAATCGGGCGAAAACCCGGAAAATTTGTGAAAGTAAAAGTTAAATCTCAAGTTGATTAGAGGTTTAATTTGGGGGCAAGGAGACCTGTCCGAATATGGAAGTTATGTTCTCGCCGCACAATTAGTTCGGCCGGAATCAGGCCAAAACCGGAGAATTTGTTTAAATTTAATAAGATGTTCGAATTGCGGGTAAGACATGATGCATTCGTATATGACAACCATTTTTTCCCCGGACGTATAGATCGATCGGAATACGGCAAAACTGGAAAATTTGTTAATAGTAAGAGTTTAATCTGAACTTAATTAGAGTTTCGATGTAGAGGCAAGAACATGCTGAATTCGTTTTTGAGCTTTAGTTTTTTGCCAGACGAGTAGTTTGTCCGGAATCCGGAAGTTGGGCAGAAGTAAGGGAGGAAGGAGATACGACGTAGGCTATACGGTAAGCCATATGCTGAATCCGTATCTGAATACTTGACAGCGCAAACCGGGTATCTGATTACATCTGAACTTTGTGAAGTTCAGCTGGCGTATCCGTTTTGCACTGTCAAATACGAACTTTGTCTTCTCCGATTATTACCATTGGCCTTAATCTGTTTCGAAATTATAAACGTAAAAATGTTTAAGAAGTTTATTGGAGACCGAATACCTACAAGACCGAATTGTCCGGAGCAAATATTAAAATTTTGGGATCCTATCGAAACCTTTGGTCTTGTTCACTTGGAAAAAGCAAGAATAGATAAAGCCTTCGGGTAACCCCTAGAAAACTCCCCGACCTCGCTTCAGCACACAGCCGTAAAGTCCGAACAAGATTCCGGCCACGCCTAAATATCACAAAACCAAACACTTTGTCGTGACATTTGATGAGTCCTGACAGTCTCGCTAAGGAAAATCCGTGCTGCCCTTCATGAAAGCCAACATCAGCTCAAGACTGTTCACACCTCCGGTCCATGCAACTAATGCCTCATTTCGCAAGAGCGTCACTTCGACACAACTGAAGGCATACCATATAGGCATTTCTCAGCGGCACAGTTGGGTGCCACACACTTCTGCCTGTTCTTCGCGGAAACATGATTGTGTGCCACACAGACCGAAACCCCATTTCGTCTTTTCTTTATGTGGTAATTTAAAAATGAAAATAAAATCTAGATAAACTCACTCTGTGCAAGGAGACTCTAAGTAGCTATTTAGACTTTTAATTTGCTGCTAAATTTGAAACTTTCCGCCAAATTCGAACCACAAAACCGAAAATCAGGTCGAGTGTTCTTTGCGAAATTCGGAGCCACAAAAATCGTGTTGGCCGCGGATAACACACGTTTGCGGGTATCGCGTAAACACTCTTTTCGACCCACACACTTTTGCAGGATCGCTGGAAAACTGGCTTCTGCAGCAAATGCATATCTAGATTAACTAGCTTCACGAAGACAATCGCAGCGAGATATCTACGGCAATCCTTTTCATACGCAGGGGTACCGCGCGACTACTGCCTTCCTTGGATATCAAAACACGGTTATAATAACAAATTATCAAGTAAAAATTCAACCAACTCAATCATCCTCTTTGTCAGAATCCAAATCTCCGTTTGGTGAAACAGGTGGCGCCATCTTAAATCTCTTCCGCAGTGGCACGTCTGTCCTCTTAGTTTCACAGTAGTCCGCAGGCTTCAACGGTTCCTGTTTAACTGGTTCTCTCACAACCTCCGCGTCAGGTGTGGCAGTCCTTTTGACACCATTCGGCACAGTCTCGTCGACGATAGAGGGCACTCCATGCAGCGTGTCATCGCTGTTTGGTGAGCTGAACGTCACTTTAACTGCTGTGTCCGAACCTAGGTACACTCGTCCGCTAATGCCGTTCTCGGCCAAGCTGAGCAAGGCTTCAGCTGTAGTCCGCTCCTCGAGTTTTATACGATTGCGGTCGGTCCGTTTCAGGGTCTCGAAGGAGTCACTGTCATAGCTCTGGCTCTCGCCGCGGAGACGCTCAAGTTCTTTTTGCATGTCAGCCGCCTTGAGTTTTGATTCTTTGAGCTGCTGCTGAAGAAAGTAGATGGTGGACTGCATGCCTTCGACGTCTTCGTCGAGCTCTTGTAAGTATTCGTCCAACTCTGAAACGAAATGACGGTCAGGAATATTGCATGTACGGACTGATCGCAATGCAAATCATTAAGAACGAACGTAGGAGTTTTGAGCCCATGCGGTGAGCCAAAACTGCCACTCTCTTCCGATAATCATGAGCTACAGACGTACATATAACCACCCGGTTATGTGTCTGAACCAAGAACATTAAAAGACAGTGAAGGGAAACCTGAAACAACTTCGCAAGCGCTCAGACGTGGAGTGTAAAAGAATGAAATGAACTGACTTAGATTTCTCCCTTCCCGTAACGTAATCACTTAGATTTGTCCTTTCCCGTAACGTTTAATATTAGTTATCCGTGAAACCAACAATAAAGCTCTTAAGGAATCTCCTAATCCCATAGGCTTGTTCCAATACACTACTGGCTTTACTTTCATCAATCTTCAAATGTATTTCGTTTATTATACCTTGTTCAAACACGAATGTCAAAGTTACAAAGTTTCAGATCCCATTTCATCATCCCCTTCCTAACGAGAAAACACATGTTGTGACTAATTATCACCTCAAACCCTTTGCGAAACATGAAAACAAACAAACGCAACGCGCATCTTACGAAAAGTGTTGTGTGCAAGTACACGAGATTTTAATTTGACGAATATCCTCGTTCACGAACTTACTACATGGGCAATCTGGGCCCCGTTGCAAACGAACAGGAAGCGCAGGAAGATGAAACTCAAAAATTATTAAAAAGCCTAGAAGCTGCAAGGAAAAGGAATTTCTTTGTCCTAGTAGCGTCTGAGAAGCCCGGATGTTCGTGGCAGGACGCCCTTCCTCCTAAAAATAAACGTAAACATCTATACCCCAATGACAACACTCGTTTTAAGTTTCTACTTGAAACCGGCCATGGTTTGAAAGCCACTGTTGCCCCTGAAACCAAGGAATTATGAAGGTGTGTGTGTGTGGGGGGGGGGATAACTTTAAACTAGACCCTAATATCATCAAGTATACCAATTTAAATGTTGATACCTGTAACGGCTCGCAAAATATCAAATCAGGGCCCAGTTGGCCATGAACTGGGAGGGTGGGGAAGGTGCAGTCTCAAGATTCTCTTTATAGCAAGAAGATATAGGTACAGGAAAGTTCGTCATTCTAGCTCCAGCCGTGGTAAAGTTAACTTTGTCCCGATTGCCCCAGAACCGGTTGAGTGTGCGGATTTGGGACTATAAAAGTACAACTAGATCCCAGTCCCAAAAATAATACCAAGTTTCAAATTGATGCCTGTCATGGTTCACCAGTTATGAACTCCACTATATGGGCCCAATTGCCACTGAACTAGGTGGGTGGGTAGGGGGGGGGGGGGGGGGGGGGGGCTAAAAAGCACAACTAGACCCCAGCGCCAACACTTGTAGCAAGTTTCAACTTGATGTCTGTCATTGTTCACTGGTTATGAACTCCACTCAATGGGCAATCTGGGCCCAATTGCCCCTGAACCTGGTAGATCAACTAGACTCCAGCGCGAACACTTGCGCAAGCTTTCAACTTGACATCTATCATTGTCCATGGGTTATGAACTCTACTCAATGGGCAATCTTTGCCCAATTGCCCCTGAACCGGGTGGGTGGGGAGTTGGGATCCCCAAAAGGCACAACTAGACCCCAATACTTACAAGTTTAACAAGTTCAAACGTGATATATTCACTGGTTCAGAGTTTTGAGATCCACAAAAAACGGTGAAAACCGGAAACCGAAAGCTGCTACAGCGCTCACAATAGTGGAATGTTCTAATTAACACTCTTCTAAAAATCAAATTATTTGTGCTTGGTCCGGCGTAAACAAGATGGAACACAACTACATTCGCTTCTGAAATAATCTAGCCTCATCAGCACTTGCAGTTTCAGGTTGGGTTCTGTAGCTTCACGCGCAATGGGGGGGGGGGGGGGTCGAGGGAGTAAAGATGTCGGGTCGGCTAGGATAGAATTCCCGATTTTCTCAAAAAGACATAATCGTCGGCGTCGCCCTCGATTTCTCTCCGGCAGTTTGGAACTTCTGCACTGTTCTGCACGCCCGAAAATGTAGGGATCCTCTAGAAATGCCAAAACTTTGATGGCATCCGGTACGGATCTACGTTGCACACCTAGGCCTGACCATTCTGTCCAATAAGGTATCGTCCTGATTCAGCCATCCGTTCATGTATCTCAAAAGATTGCTTGGACCCTCCCTCCAACCACACATGTGAATGGACAAATGAGTTTAGGATTTATAAATGGCCAAGATAAGACTCTTTTGGTTCCAACCGCCCCACCTTTTTTGTCCGAACCCCTCCACCTGTTCGGCACTTACAAGTACCACAATTGTGTGGCCACAATATCCCCCTCCCCCCTCCACAGTGGCCGGATCTAGGGCTTCGAACCATGGTACCTGCCAGCCTTCACTCTAAAACCTAGTTGGCGATAACTATACAGGTTGAATATACTATTTATTTATTTTTTGTTCATACGGTGTTATCCTTCAGTATTTTTGTTCTTGAACATGTTCGGTTTGCTTTTAAGAATGCGAATGGTACAGGGGAGGAGAACGTCACCCCACCCAAGGTTTCCACGAAATGACGCCCTTGCACAGATGAAGGCTGCTTTGCACCACTAGCCAATTCAGAAACTAAAATGGTCGCGTCAAAGAGATGAACTGATGTCTTTACAAATTTGCAGTCCTGGCCACACAGACTTACCAGACTGTGATTTCTTCATCTCCTCTGTCAAGTTCTTCTGTAAAGCGAGATCACCTTCAAGTTTGGCAAGTCGTCCAGAGGCAATCATCTTGCCTAATTCTTCGTTCTCCTGATACAGCAATCGGCACTTCGCCATAAGTCGTTTGCCAGTATTACTAAATATAAATTAGTCATCAGAAGAAGTGGCAAAGAACATTAATCAAGGTTTCCTTACCCCTACCCACATCGGAATCAGTTAGGAGGATGTAGAAAAAGTGCGAGCTTAAGACAAGATTTTCGTAGTTGAAACTGAGAATTCACCGGAAAGGTTCGGTAACTGCCAAGGCTACTAGGACGATTCAGGCTCATGTAATCTTAAGACTTTAAAATCGGGCCTCAACATTCCTCCCGTTTTTACTGCGACTAAGTCGATCAATTCTTTTCTCAGAATCTACAGATAATTATAATGCAGTGTATGATAAGGCTACTGACCTCGAATAGCTCATCGTGTCCCTTTTTATCTACACTGGTCTTCGAAAAGCAGCTTAGAACAGACAAATGAAAAGCCCGAAGCGACCTGGGAACCACAGACAAGAAAACACAGTAGAATGAAGGACAACAGGGATACCTGTCCTGACGAGAAGCCTCGTTTTGCTTAGGAATGAGTCATCTAACTTCGACAGTTGTCTTCTCGAAAGTTCAGCCTAGGGTACAACCTACATGGGATCCTGAATCCTCAATCTCACCTTTGGCCTGTCGAAGCAGTACAAAAGATACCATAAAAAGGGAATCGGGTCAGCAAGTCTAAATATGCATATTCTGTATCGTTTTCTTTGATGCATCAAATCTGTCAACTTTCAGTAGCCTAATTTAGGCTTCAATTTCTAGTACTTCTCAGATTTATGTTGTCTAGGCTGAATTCCAAGTGCTTCTTTTACAACTCCATCTACAGGATATGGTGGACTGAGATAGAAAACAGATGGCTGCTGAAGGTGCCACCTTTTCTGTTGCACCAACATGTAATTCCGATGAGCTTTACAGCCATTATAGCCGTTATAGTATGATGATGGTACTTTCTTAGATCACCACCTGGCACCATAATCAGGGTTCTATGAAGATTGATGGAGGGAGTGAATGCTTCCAAGAAAGCATATACAGCTGTTGCACACAGACATTTGAGACATGACTCACACTGGCCGTGCCTGCAGGGCTAAAGTAGGAACAATGGAACTTCAACACATTTTATCTAATACTGCACTTTCTCACAAATTGCCATGGCAGAAGATGCAAATACGATCAGGCAACACAAGATGTTACGGCCTTTCACAGCCCATTACATATACTTGCAGGCAAGGGCAAGAACCATTGAATTCCGTGTGGACATGGCTGAATTTTCAGCCATTTGTTCCCACCTACAACTTGGCGCAGACCAACGTTTCAAACTTGTGCTGGCGTTTCTGTATATGAATCATTTCAATCTGGTAGAATGGTAGATGAATCAAACTTCACAATGGTTTGGTATTTCATGCTCCAATCTGAATATTCTGCTTAGCAGTGCTTGGTGACACCACCAGTCAGCAGCGATGGGGTGAGAAGCATAGGCATCAAGTCAAAGGTGCCTTTACACAAAGAGACTCATTGAGAGCTCAGGATATCACCCCTATCAGAGCAAACCACAATTCACTTAGAGCAATGCCTTATGCATGATGTGTAATCGAGGAGCTTCACTTTCCTGAAGAAGCATGTGCCATATCAGATAGGTAGCTTACTGTGGACCCTCACAAATAAAATAAAGACTTAGCATAGGACGACACTTGAAGCCAACCTACAAAACCAACTGGTATTAATGAACGACTCAGATCTTCAGCATTATACTGTGCTCACACAAGCATAGCACAGCCTCCAAAAGAACACTTTCCTTTGTGTTTAGTAAGTACCCCTCCCAGTTCAATTGAGTTAAGTTACCGCAGTAGTAGCACACCTGTCAGGGGTAAACTTCCAAGCGCTCAACTCATTCTGAGTTTCTTCTAGTCGAGCGCGGGCAGATTCCAGTTCTTTTCTCAGTCTTTGCACAAGGATATTGATTGCAGGGTCCAAAAGAGCAGAACGCAGAGCAGCAGCACCAGGAGTCTGAGCAGCTTTCAGTTCTTGAATTTGTGACTAGAAGGAAATGACTATTATCAGCTCTTGTAAGACTCTATAGTGATCTTCCCTGTTAGCCCCTATCCTGGAAGTAACAAACTACCCAGTTAACAAGTAGTGTTTGTGAAGTGCAGGATCCCGAAAATTGGTCGGATCAGGAAAGGAAGTCTTCCTAGGGCATTGTCTTGGGTCCGTAAGTTCTATTTGGTTGAGTCACTAGTATGCTGGTCAAGTTTTATCCTCCTTAGCACCTCTGGAAGTACTCGCAATCAGCGGAATTCCGGGAAGACGCCTCCAACTCCCCCCAAGGAGTCCCGCTATGATCTGGTTCTGTCAAGTAATGCTTATGCTTGTCCACCAAATTCCGTCCCGATTCCTCGACGCTAAGTGTTTCACAAAAATTCCGATGCCCCTTTCCAACTCCCCCCCCCCCCCCGTATCGGATCCGGTCCGGACTTGGCATGGAATATCTGAAACAATAGCTCTTTCCACTTGCCAAGTTTCATTCAAATCCGATCGCCAGTTCAAAAGTTATAAATGCCACCAGATTACGGATTCCCCATCCCCCCACTCCCCCACAATGTTTGAATCGTTCAAACGACTATTTTCAAGTTGGTCTATTTGGATCCCTGATATTCCTACCAAGTTCCACCATCGTAGTACATACCCAACTCGCTCTGTCACCAGAATCCCCCCCCCCACAGCGCCCGAATCCGGTTATAACAACGGTTTATCTAGGACTTGTGCTTTTTCTTCCCACCAAGTTTCATCCTGATCCATCCACTCTAAGCGTTTCCCAAGATTTCTGGTCCCCCCCTCTCACTGGATCCGGTTCGGATTTGAAGTGAGTCGTCTGAAACACATAATCATTCCACATATCAAGTTTCATTAGGATCCGATAAGCCATTTGAAAGTTATAAATACCTCACAAGATTCCAGACTCCCCCTCCCTCCACAATGGTTGTATCGGAAAATGACTGTTTCCAAGTTAAGGTGCGTTTTTTTGGATGTACTTTCACTGTAGTTTGACGTACTTTTGTTTCAGTTATGAAAGCATAATATGTGTACCGTTTTATTTGTCCATTACACATACTGTACTTTCATAAATAAAACAAAAGGATGTCAAACTATACTGAAACTACAACAAAACTACATACAAAAAAACGCACCTTTAAGTTTTTCAGGTTTGTGATACACCTGCAAAGTTTCATCGTCCTAGCTTATGTGGAAGTACCGAACTAGCAAAACCTGGACCGAGCGACCAACAGAAACTGCTATCATTATATGAAAGGGCAAGTGACATAAAAGCAAATCTTTCATGAATCTGGACTGCAAACAGTGAGATTTTGCATTTTGATTTGTGGAGCTGCACAGAAATTTCACTATAACAATTTTTGCTGTTGATCAACCCCTCTTCTAGGCATAGAGCAAATCCTCCTTCGGGAAACAAGCACAAACCACAACTTACTGTGACATCGTGCATTTCATGTTCTTTATTGGCTAGTCTCATAACAAGCACATTTTCCCTCCTAGATGCTTCACTTAACTGTTGTCGTAACTTCTCTTCAGTTTCTTTTAAAGTTGACAGTTCTGAAAAGAAGAAAATTAATATAAGAATTCCAATTTAAATGAAAACCATGCAAAATCACCTGAAAAAGGATTATCTTCTGCAGTTGTTGCATATCCCTGATTTCTAGATAGGCTATGCCAAATACTGGGTCTAACCAAAGATTAGAATAGCCGATGCCAAATGTCAGTTGGGCTCTTCTATGCGAAACGCTGGGTACCCGCCTGTTACACTAATATTCTAATGTCATTCCCTTCTGTTTCTTTTTCTTCTTTTGGCACCATCCAAAGTATAGATAAAAAAGAAAGGAAATGGAAACCAGAAATTAACAACAGAATGCAAATAAATGCTAATTTCATGATTACGTGACATTTAAACTAAACCAATATACTGTCCAAATATGTCAAAATGGTTCTTGACTATTCAAATTTCCCTCAGTAGTACATTTAAAATCGACAGAAATCTAAAACACATAGCTGCATCACTCTTTATGCCAGAAAGCAGTCGACCCAAACCCTTGATTATTGGATACCCTATGCCAAACAATGTGTGTATCTAGCATTTGGCATACCCTATGCCTAACACTGGACGGGCTATGCCAAATGCTGGATATTAAAACCCAGTAAATATTGATGATTTGAGTGAAGCTCAGAAATCAACCAATCAGGATCCATCTGTACTGGGGTAGGTCATGGTTAGGATACCAAAAGCAATCCAGCATTAGGCCTAAGATATGTCATATGCTAGAAATACCCATCGTTTGGCATTGGGTATCCAAAAATTTTGTGGTTGACTGAGAAGAAGGGTGAAACAGTTGGATTTTAGATTTGGCATAGGGTTTCCAAAAATGTGCGGTTGACTGAGAAAAATGCTGAACAGTTGGCTTTTAGCTGATATTGAGTTTTTTATATATACCAAGCCCTAGGCAAGCATAGGTACCTGGCTACACTGACTTTATTCAATACCAGAGACCAGAGGCTAGTCTACTAGCCAAAATGTGTGAGGGGGGGAACAGGTATTTACCGACTGGCTGGTAATTTTTCTGCAGAAAAAACAACTGTTTTCAACAACAAAAATTAAATTTTTGAAAAAAATCGACCGATTTTAAGAAAAACTCGCTGATTTGAAAAAAAATCACTATTTTGATGAAAAATCTACCAATTTTAAAAAAACAACTGTTTTCATGAAAAATCAACTGTTTTGACGAAAATTCGCAGCACTTTGCGCTGACTCAGTTATTTTTTACCGACTGTCAGACAGAATTTGGGGAGGGGGGCATCGCCCCCTCCCCCCAGCCATGATGCCCCTGGCAGAGACAATAGTTGCATTATGCTTGCCTTGGACTTTGACCTTAGCAGTTGGTCGTTTTCCTTATAAGGAGTTTTTTCAGTCCTTAGCCCTTAGACTTTGGCCTTGGGGTTTGTAACACAAAAACGCCTTATAAGCAACTCCCAAATAGCTTAGGCAAAAGCTTTAGTCACTGACCCATGTTTGAAACAAATTAAAATTGCATTCAACCCTTTTTTCCAAGGGGTCTGACATTTGAAACGGTCCAACTTTTGTGGGCTCTCCTGTACAACATAGAACACAAAATCAAAAGTGCTTACATCTCACAGTAAAGATTTTGTTTGTGTACTTCAGTACTTCCAAAAACTTCTCTTCTTCCATTCCTTCCACCATTTTCAGCCCCAATTTCAAATGCAAAAAAAATACAGGTTTCCAATGGAGCTATTCGATTTTCTATCTGACTAGTACCTACAGGCCAAGGCCAGAGGAAAAAGGCCAAGAGGAGCCCATTGACTGTTGGCCGCTGGCTTTGGACTTTTTCCTTTGACCGTTGTAGCAAAAACACCTTATTAGCAAAATGGTTAAAGCCGAAGAAGTGTGAAAACACCTTATAAGCAAAACGGCTTTCCGCATACATGGTCCAAGGCAAGCAAAAACGCAACTAATACTAATAGTGACTGATGCTGTTGTTTTACTGAGAAGAGTGTCAAGTTAATGGTTATCAGTGGTAAAGATTTAACAGCCACAGCCAGAGGCTAGAGATTCTCTGCAGTAGAGCCACAGCCAGAGGCTAGAGATTCTCTGCTGACTGGCTGCTGAAGGCATCTGAAGTCCGAACATTCTCTTCTCAGACTTAACTCAACACCAACAAGGAAAATTGCAAATAGAAATTAACTGCATCCACAAAGTTTTGACCTCTTCCACAAACACCAGGTTCTAGGACTGCAGCCATCAAATCAAAGATGAACCGCAACGGGACAGGAAAAAAAAAAGACAAAATCCAACTTACCAACAGCAGTTGCAGCATGCTTGCTCTCCAGCCAGTCAATATATCTCTCCTGCTTTTTCCACTGCTCTTTCAAATTCAAAATGCTGATTTTTCCTAGCTCATCATGAGAGAATAAAATCCTGTGAGGAGCATCTTCTGAGTCTACCATCTGGAAATTTAAAAGTCTTGACATTTGGGAAATCCACTTTTTACTTATCCTTAACTTAAGCAAATCTAAAAAACTCACTTCACTTCAAGTTTAGCCTAATCTCAAAGTAGACAGGCAATAAAGCTCATTTACCTTGCTTGGTCAAGAAAAACAAAATGGCAACTTTAATTTTGTTTTGGTTTACATGATGAAAAAGACGAAAAATAATTAGAGGTGATTTACAGCTAGTCACACTGTAGAACAGGGAGAATACCTTTTCAGTGAGGACAAAACTCTTTCTTTTCTATTTTGAACATCAAAAGGAAGGTACAAACTCTAAAATATTATGGCTTTCTGTTCTTGTCTCCATTGCAGTGTTGCTTGTTTCAGTAAATCTGCAGTAAATACTTCTAAACAAGATTTTGCTGCTATCTAACGTTACAACAATACTACCACGTAACTGCATGTAAACAAAACCTAGGTGGCGCCAAAACCATAGGCGATATCTTGGATTCGCATCCCGAAAAGCAAAGCGAAAATCCGCCGAGCGCAAGAACAAGCAAAAAGTCGCTGAGCCTCAGTTGCACGTTTAGAGCCTAGTCACAATTGGCTCAAAACGCGGCTTATTTGACAAACAACTGAAAATCTCTAGGGGACGTGAGATTTGATTGGCTTTGTGGCAGCTTGGGGATATTGAGCAGACTGCATTTAGAGGTCAATTGGGGTTCCTGTAACATAATAATACGCGCTGTTTTGCTCTAATTGATCTCCTGAATTTAAAATGACAACATTCAGAATTAGATGTATTTTGTTCTTTTTCTTTTTTCTACTTTTGCAACCCAAAAAGCCAGGAAATGAGCCCAGTGTGACCAAGCTCTTACAACTTCTACCTGACTTGCCGAGATCTCTTTCCACTCGCGATGTGGATTTGCTTTCCAAGTGTTGGCGGGAACTAACGGAGCGCGAGAAGGGCTTTGGAAAGGGACGCGCTTTTATTTGAAGTCATAAAAACAGCTAGCGCATGAGCTCACCGAGCTTTCCGGACCGCCAGAATCGCCCTCAAATTTGGAAAAAGCTTGGTCGAAATGGGACGAGGAACGCTGTAAGATGGCAAGATTAATCCCCACAATCAAAATGTTCGTTAGTTTTTTACCTGTGGTTCAGCCGAAGAAGGGATTCACCGGTTCACTGGTGGTTGTTGATTCAGCTGAAGACGAAGGAGAGATTTACCTGCTAAGCTGGCGACTCTCTAGATTAACTGTAAGGTTCCGTATGAAGTTGGAGAATAACACCATCTCTTTGTTTTAGCCATGGGAGATCCATACCGAATAACCGAATACAGAGGCGGAAAGAAAGTACGTGTGATTGGAAAAGATTCCGAACGTACCCGCCAAGGCAAATCTCCGTTTACTAATTCCAGTTTCAAAAAGATTCTGTGGGAACTTTTCCAAACCGTTTTCTTGCCAGATGGCTTTCCCGGATCCGTGAGTGAGGATTACGTTGAGTACCAAATCTGGGACAGTTTGCAGGCTCTTTTTAGCAGCATAAGTGGGTCACTTGCGACCCGAGCTATTTTGGAAGGAATAGGGGTTGGCGACACCTCAGCAACGGCGCTAGCGGCCACGTTCACTTGGCTACTAAGAGACGGCGCTTCTATGGTCGGCCGCATAGCATTTGCAGCAGCAAAAGGACGAGAGCTGGATGCCAACTGTAAGCAGTGGCGACTGTTCGCGGACGTACTGAACGACGCCTCTATGGCTCTGGAGGTTCTTGCCCCCATTATTTTTAGAACCTATGCCACATGGGTATTCTGTGTTGCCGCCACTGGGAAAGCGATTGTTGGCGTTGCCGGAGGTGCTACCCGCGCCGCTCTAACCCATCACCAAGCTGTGCAAGGAAATTTTGCTGACGTGGCGGCTAAAGACGGAAGCCAGGAAACGCTTGTGAATCTAGCAGCACTGTTTCTAAGCTTTTCCCTTCTTCCACTCATGACGAAAACCTACGTAAGCACTTGCCTATCGTTTGCCATACTGGCTGTTCTTCATATTTATTCGAACTACAAAGCGGTGGGGGCACTGAAAATCAATCGCCTTAACAGACATCGTATAAACGGGATCATCGGACATTATAAAGCCCAAGGAACGATCATGAGCGTTAAGGAGGTTAATGAAGCCGAACCGTTGTTCTGTCTTCGTCGCGGGAAAGAAAAGGAATTGTTTGATACTGCGATAGAAATCGCTCCTGACGTTAACAGTGCTGCCCACCTGGACCACCCGGTAGCCTTGTTTGCAGAGGGAAGAGCCTACTGGATGACTACCACCAGAAGCTCAACTGGGAATACAGTTTACATATTTTTGGACCAGAAAGCTACCGCGGAGGACGTCATAAAGGCGTATTACATAGCGGGGATGAGCGGAAGCACCAGCATCACAGATGGTGCCGAAGACAACTACAAGGCAAACACGTTCATCCACGCTCTGAGGGATGCAGGATGGTCAACAACCGAGCATTTGCTTCTTGCCGGCGAATACCGCATCGAGGTAAAACGCAGTGAGTGATTCTTCTTTTAGAGGTCGGTGACACGTCAGTTCAGACACGCGACTACAAATGAACTACCTTCCTCAGGTGACTTAGATCAGCAGATTAAAAAACATTCTCGAAGGACGTAGCTAATGCCATAAGTTTTTGTTTTTTCAGCAGTAGCTTTCGCTATACTCGTGACTCCCCACCTCCTTCGTTTGTCGTACTGTTCGTTTACTGCTCGTACTACTTTCCGAAATGCTTTGGCGACAAGTTTCAGACATCCGTATGGCGAAGGTATGAGGTTTGCGTTGCGCGAAAAATTGATCTTATTTTAAAGAGGAAGTTAAGTCTATGCAGTCTTCTTAATTTCGTTTTGATAAATTTCTTCTCTTTTCCCGTTCTTGGCCAAAAAAATCTCAAATTATCGGTAAGTATTCGCTGCCAGATATTACAGAGAAATTGTCTGTTACAAATTGTCTGAATTGGCGTACGCGTCTGTCGCCCTCTCATAGGCTTATTCGTCTGGATGACTGCATGACGCTTGAGTAGTTTTTTCATACGTGTTATGTTCTCCCTAATTATGTATTTTTATTTTTTTCGGTATAAATTATTATTATTATTATATGGTGCAATTTACGACGATAATGCGTCCGCGAATGTTTGCCATCAAGGATTTCAAAGTCAGAGAGGAAGATAGGTGAGTTAGAGCCGTGTATTTTGAAGAGGAAAGGTGTCTCTGCATGCAGACATTTATTTTTCACGTGAAAGTAAGTGTCAAAGTCCAACACGTTTTTGTATTCACTTTTTCTAGAGTATAAATCTAGACACTTCCTCCAGACAGATGGTCTCCCTCTCAACTACCCAAGATTTAATGAACTCTAGGCCAAGACTTATCGAAACGAATTCAGGCGAACGATTTGTCCCAAGGTTTATTCTTAGGATCAACATCTAACAAAACACTCAAAATTGTTCAAACGGCAAATGACTTCCTGATAAGTAATCTCAAAGTGACTAGACAAGATATGACGTTTTCATAAAAATATTCGCTCTGCTTGTCGATGCTGCCAAACATATTTCAAACATACAAAATAGCAAATGGCAGTGTAGTACAATACTGACTGCAGCGTCTTGCATAAATAGAACGCTACTGGCGAACATACGATCAAGCTTTCCCGGCGGATGTTCTGCATTTATATCATCAAGTTGCAAAAATCTCGACTGCTCCGTATGGAACTGATGATGCTGCCAAAAATCCGGTAAGGAATTCCTGTCTGCGACCGCCGGACCCTGATCGTCTGTTCGCCGTTTAAGATTACTGTACGGTTTCACCCTAGGAAATCACGAAAGAGCTCCAAACCAAAGACTAGTCATTCGGGAACCATACGGGTACAGAAAGGGTCATGGTAGGTCAAAAACTAACGGCGGACGCAATAAATGAAGTGCACTTTTCAATGTGATACGGCAGCGCCTGCAAATTTAAAAGCATTATTACAGGGCCGGTGACCACAAAGACAAAATTTGAACTTTTCCGTACGGAGCTGATGACGGGGCTGAAAATGCTGGCAGGACCGCGACCCCGCAAACATTCGAAAGGTTACGATGGGCCAAGTACGGATTTCCACTAGCCTCATGAATCTCAAGCGTCTGATCTACCTGTTCTACTCGACGGGACTCCTTGTGTTCCACCTATTCTGAGGGCTGACAATCCATTAGAAGACGATTTGCCGCTTTTTATTTGGGACAGCGTTTCCCACACCGAAGAAAATTCTCCTCCTTAATCGCTGAAACTTCGTGGCTGTACAGTTCCCGCTCCCTGAAGCAAGTGCAGGACAAATAGGTACACACATTCACAAACTTCCCACTTCGGGCTCAGGACAGATTTAGGATAAATAGGCACACAGTCGCTCACTCCCTGCAAACAAATTTGAGCATTCTATTTAGCTTGCACACCGTTTCACTATTTCACAAGGTTCACTATGTCAGTAGGTAATTTCGTTCGCTCGTAAGTTTTGGTTTGAATATCACACTTTTAGTTAAGCACATGGTTGGGTTCTATTCAGTCTTTTTAGCGACGTCGGCCTTACCGTTCTTCTCCGCGGCTGCCTTTTCAGCTGCAAGAGCTGCCTTACCACCGACTGCGCGCTGCATGGCATCCCAGATGCCACCCATGAAAACGGCACAGAAAAGGTTTTCGAAAGGTACGAACGGGTCATGGATGCCAAGCAACAGAGAGGAGAGCTGCATAAAAGAAATATTATTTATTCACACATGACAACACCAATATGGTAGGGATGGAGTGTAAACAAAATGAAATGAAAAATACAACAGAGGCCTAAATTACAAACATATTGAGCGTGTTCCACCCTTCTAAAAATAGCAACTATTAGTTACTATTTCCGTTCCAACCTCACCAAAAGTTACTACGCTGACCGTTCCAACCTTCTCGAAATAGTAACTAATAGTAACTATTTGCTTACCACGCTCGGGAGCGTAGTAACTACTGATCTCTATAACGTGATTGGTCGGATTCGACCGTGGCATGATATTCTGCTGGAAAATAGAAAAGTCGTTCCAGCCTTGACGGCAAAAAGTCACAATTCGCGACGACATGCGTATTAACTACGGTAAGTAGCACGGAATACGCTCATTATGTTCAAGAACTTACACGCTGGTGTTTAACAAGCTAGGATTATTTTATTTGAGAGATCTAACCGACTTTTTAAATTTGTTCCACGTTTCTTAACTGAACTTATCAGATTACTAATATTGAGGTTTATATTGATCGAAGTGCTAATCCAGTAGCTTGAGGATACGTGGAAGTATGTTTTTAAGAAGAAAGCAAACATCACAAAATTCTTCCTTATTTCACCGAGATTTCCTCAATAGAGCACAATTTTACCATAGCTTTTGTACGCGCATAAAATCGAACGACTGCGTTAATGTAGTTCTTCTAATCGTCACAAGTATATAAACACTTGTTCGGTTCTCACCATCTTCGATTAATTAGGGCTTTGATTTCTTCCTGTTAAAACAAAACTTTTCGTCGACGTATTGGTCAAGTTGCGTGACGATAAAAAACCGCGGTAGATGACACTCGTTTTAAATAGAAACTACTCGAAATGCAAAACTTTCAAGGAAAAGCACTTATTCGGCGGAACAAAAACCAGCAGGAAAACACCTTCACCTCACAGATACATTAAGGTTGAATAAATGGAGCTATGAAAAGTTTGAATAAATGGGGCTATGAAAAGTTCCTAGGTCGAATTCGAGGACCAGGGTTGAAAGTTTCCTAGGTCTAACTCCGGAACAGAAAAACAACGGTCCAGGCGAATCTAGTACACAAAGCCTTTTTTTGGTAATAAGACGCTGGGGCATGCTGGCAGGGGTATGCATGGTGCTCATACGTGTTACCCCTTTTTTCCCACAGGGGTGCCAGTATAAAATATTTTTTTTATCAGATAATCCAGGATTTTATTTTGAATTTGAAACTATTGTATACTGGTACTCCTCTGAGAAATAAGGAAAGGGTAGCCTACACATTCGTATGAGCGCTATGCTTAGCCCCGCCAGTATGCCACAACATTTGAGCTTTGTTATAGAAAAAAAGGGCTTAGTGTACTAGATAGGTCCCGGCCTCAATCCTCGTCTAGTATGTTCTAACCTTTGTCGGTTCTAACACAGTCTCCAACATATTTTGACTTCCAGACAAGAAATACAGTTTCGCTGTCTTCGCACTGACGCTACTGGATTCAAGACAGTTTTAGTATGTAAGTATGCTTCCTTGAGCACTTCTCTACATTTGATATGACCTTGGCTTTGTCTTTCGATCATAAACAGTCAACCCAAAATAATAAATTAAGAACTTAACATCAACTAAGAGCCAAGTGCTTCAGCTTGCTTTTGAGATAAAGAATGAAATCTCTCTTGGCGCAATTACTTTCTTTTTTAATTTTAATTTTCTTTTTCTTCTGTTGGCAAACTTCGGACGCTCATGAAAGTAATGAAGAACTGCTGCAACCGTAACCTGGCCGGTATGCTGCCCAACATTTTGGAAAATACAGTAAACGATTCCGACAAATTAGATGTGTGGCATAATTTTTACGCAAATTATTGTAAAATATTTTCTAGTTCTAAATGTAATCATATTCATCGGCGCCGTCCGAAATACCATACGTCTACTTTTACATACGGCAAATCCTGTCTGGCCTAATCCATCAGTCGAAAATCCTACGCGACTTCTAATCTTTCGGTCTTTAGAACACATGGTGCCCATAAAACCGACGGTCATGTGACCTTTAGCGGAAGAAACATAAGAGTTTACCTTGAAGTAGACGAAGAAGATAACGATTCCAAAGTAGACAAGAGCATGTGGTGCGCTGATGTAGTCAGTCTTTTTGTCAATGACGAAAACGATAGCGGCAGCAATGCAGGCTTTGGTTGGACTAAATTACAAGGAAAAGTAAGTAAGTAATTTATGTATAACCCGCCAATTTGAAAAAGCGGAGGAACTGAAAGAAAATAAATAAAACACATAAACACAAGTGATGTACGAACACGCTAAGAAACATAAACCTTCTACACGGATGGTTCAGAAAAACTTCTATGCATGATAATTCAAAGCCCTCTCGCGGTACTTGAGATGATGAAAGAAGCCGATCGCGCTGATCGCGCGGTTCACTCTTTTCTACAGCAGACACCCAGTTTCCTATGTGGTTTCGGCGAAACTTTGTCTCTAGCAAATAACCTCTCGGTCTAGGTAACATCGGATACAGAGGAGAACTTGGCTTAAAGCACTAGGGTCTACAGAAGCTGCGTTCTTTCATCTTAACAAGGTTCCAAAACTTCCAACGGTTCCAAAACCGTGTCGAAACTTAAGGTATTAAAGTACAGCTTTTCCAGTCTTAGGCAAAAACTCTTTGTTGGTTTCTCGGACCAACTTGGCAAATAAGTCGCAGCACAATTTTTGTGCTGACCGACCGAAGAAGACGCTCCAGAAGCTTCCCAATAAACTGCAGGTTCATATCACGCATACTCGGAACACAGCACAGCTTTCAAATGCCCTTCCTTTACACATTGCCAACGGACAAGAAACAAATCCCTGGACAAAATTTAACTCTTTCAAAAATCGTGACTTTTTCATGTTTAAAGAGCCAGCCATCTCTGGATGAATTATTATAATTATTTATTTTATTTACTTATGACCCGCTTCTTACAGTCACAGCGGAGAAATAAAAAGTGAAACGAACCAATGAAAACACTAGCCTAATTATAACAGAATAATTAAACATATACACTTCAAAGGAGAAATGGCACAAGTGAAAGCTTTATTAGAAAGACTTTGCAGGCCTAGAGAACTACGCAGGGAAACAGCTGCTTTAAAAGTATACCTACTGGCTACTGTGCAATCATTCTATAATGGCACACATCTGAATAAGTGCGCAAGCGCTCAAACGTGGAGTGTTAAAGTAAAATGCTTATCACACCTTATAAACAAACAGCGTCAGAACCAAGATATTTCACATCCCCAATAACCAAACAAGTACTGAAATAACCTAATTTGAACTCATCCCACTTCAAAGCTTTTAATTTAAACAAACCGCATGCAAAATTCAAAATAGATCTTGAAGATCTTGCAAGAACAGTTTCAATTTCAATACTGATTTCTTGCCAGCCAGTCCGACCCTTTAAACCTCGTTTCCATTAACAAGCTAATAACAAGTGCAATAAACCAAATCGCAGCAGCCTAATGCCCCCTTCGTTACAACTTCATTAAGCATGGCATATCATCGATCATATGCCAGAATCCAACTTTTTCTTCAAGGATTGAAGCACGTCGCTTGGTCGTCTTTGTCGCTGTTACCAAAATCCACAAGACCCCCGACCCCCAAATCTGGGCCTAGCTGCCATGAACGGGAGGGTAGGGGGAGAGGGGACCCATCAAGATGTGTATCTAGATTCCAGTCACGGGTACAAAAATTTACTCATGGGCAACTTGGGACACTTGCCCATTAGCATGAAGGGCGGTTCAGCTCAACACATTTATTCCCATCCCAACCCTAAGATCTAAAAGCGCAAGGAATTTCGTCGCTGTTTCTCCAGTTACCGTGAAGTTAAAAACAATAAGAAATGGGCAACCTGGGCCCAATTGCCACTAAACCAAGTTAGAGTGGGGTCTGGAACCCCCCAAAAGCATCAAGACCAAAGGTATCGATGGGATCCCAAAAATTTAATATTTGATCCAGACAATGGGGTCTTAAAGATATTCGGTCTTCGAAAGACTTATTAAACATTTTTACTATCTAAATTTAGAAACAGATTAAGGCCAATGGTAATCATCAGAGAGAAACAGATTAAGGCCAATGGTAATCATCCGAGAAGACCAAGTTTAGCTATGGATTCAGCATATGCGCTTACCCTGTAATCTACGCCGTATCTGCTTTGACGAAATTGATCAAAACTTCCTTCGTTAGGCCTACTTCTGCCAAATTTCCGGTTTTGGTCGGATTCCGGACAAACTACTTGTCTGGCAAAAACTAAAGCTCAAAAATGAATTCAGCATGTCTCCTTACCCCTACCTAATCAACTTCAGATAAAACTTTTACTTTTAACCAATTTTTCACCGATACCAAAAAGAGACCCCATGCTCACAAGCCTACCAAGTTTCAACTTGGTACCTGTTGATTCCTGTCACGAACTTTACTCTTGGGCAATTTGGGCCCAGTTTGCCCAGGAACGGGGTGGGTGGGGGAGGTGTAACTTCACAAGTAATTTCCCAGCAGTAGGATCTAAAAGTACAAGGAATTTTATCGTCCTATGTTCAGCTCTGGTCAAGTTATGAATATTATTGAATGGGCAGTCTGGGCCCATTTGCCCCTGAACAGGGTGGGTGTGAGAAGTTGGACCCCCAAAAGGCACAACTAGAACCCAATACCCACAAGTGTACCAAGTCTGAACTTGATGGTGCACTGGTTACGAGTTATGGGATCCACAAAAACGGTGAAAACCGAAAGCTGTTACGGCGCTCAAAAATAGTAGATCATTCCAAGGAACACTCCACTAAAAATGAGAAGGATCGTATAAGACTTACAAGGTTGGTTGGAGGAGCTCAACGGCATTCGGAGTCCAGACGCCTCTGATGAGCCTTTCGGCAATCTTGACGAATCCACCACCGTTTCCTTTGATAACACCAATGATGATCATAATAAGCCAGGAGTTAGGGAAGAGCTTGGCAGCGTGGGAAACACCATCGTAGACTTTCTTTGTCCTAAGAAAAAAAGCATGATCAAAACTGAAAGGCAAAAAGGACCAAGAGAAACAAAGACCATATTTTAAAGAAGAATTATGGACTATGTTTACCAACCCCGGAACTTGCACCCGTTCGTCTGGTACTAACTTCCGGAATGACACATGGAACCAGTACAGGTTTCGGCAGCCCTTTCCTTCCGGTACTTAGTTTTCAGGTGAAAACAACTGGGGAATCCATTGATGAGACAACTTCTCAAAAGAACTTCTGATGTTTTTTCCCAGAACCACAGGTTTCGGCAGCCCTTTCCTTCCGGTACTTAGTTTTCAGGTGAAAACAACTGGATGAGCAAACTTCTCAAAAGAACTTCTGATGTTTTTTCCCAGAACCAAAGCATTCAAGCTGTTTGGCTGGAGCTCCTCGGGAAAGTTTCGGTGAATGGTTTCCGGAACCCCATGTATACTGAACAGCGTTTCAGATTAACTTTCCATAAGCCCATGTCTTATTTTTTTATTTTTTTCATTGTTTTATTTTTTTCATTGTTTTTTTTTACTGTTTCATTGTATGATTGTGGGCATGTTCGAACCTACAACAGGCTTGCAGCGTGTGCTGCATAATGAGCCCACCGGAAAGTTCTGTGCTAGCCAGAGTGTGGTTTTGGGTACTAGGGTGTTGCCCATTCCCCATGGCAGAAACCAGAGAGTCGGTGTCCACGACTTGGGAAGAGTCCTGGGCCAACGCAACGCAACAATCATCTGAAAACAAAACTTCGGCATTGCCGCCTCTGGGCTGTTTTTGAAGACAAAAGAATTTGAATTCGAAATAACCTCGTAATCTTCTGTAGGTTATAACTGGACATACCTGTAGACTTCCTTGAGGGCAGCGATCACAATTTTAATCGGCAGGAACTTGGCAGCTTTGTAGCCAATGTCAAACGGAGAGTAGAAGATTACGTACCTAAAATCCGACAAAAACTATTAAACGGTCCTGATAAGCAAATGCTTGGCAGTTGCAGAACCAACACATATCTAACTAGAACGAAGTACCGGGGTTTGACTGGTTAGCAATGGCATATCCTGTCCCCTGTCCCCTGGGATAACTCTCAAGTCTGTTAAGATGTATTACAGCACAGCGATATTTCGGCCCTCATTAACAAGGGTCCGCGTTGGCTGTAGACAAAAGAGACGAACGCGCAATCAAGATTGCAGATTCGTTTGTAGACATATCAGCTCAATGAATTTATTATATATAACTGATCCGCAATCACCTTGGGTTGAACAAGCACTTAAATGACGTCACTAACCAGGGGCAACCAAGGGCACTGGAAGTGGAGAGAAGCACAACTCGCATTTGACCTACAGAAGACGAGCACGACCGAATGGCGGAATCTGCCGAATATGTCGTTAAAGTCAAGAAGATTATGACATTTGATGTTCATCCAGAAAACTAATGTAAGCAGTCAAAACTGAAGACTCCGGAAGACCAGCGGATGTATTCTTGGTGTAAACACAGACTCTCGCGGATATTCAAGAGATGCGATGCTCGTTGGTCTACAACAATTTAATTATTGATTATTACTAGACAAATCAGCTTTCGGCAGAAGGACCAGATAACTGACTGAAATACAATAACTGATTTATTTTCTTATTTTTTTTTTGGGGGGGGGGGGAGGTCCCCTGGCCCTTTTCATAAGCCACTAATTTGGGGCATTGCCTTTGGGGAGGGGACAGTGCCACAGGGTTTGCCAAGCTACAAGAGCATGGTAACCCCACAGATTCTGGTCAAACCTACTGAAGTCAGTGAAATTTCAGTACATTTGAAGGGGGTGCTATGCTCTTGCAGGTGGTCCACTATTCACCCTGATGTTTTGTCGAGCCCTAGCTCACAAAAAGATGGATTTCTGTTCGACTGCTTCGCTCACGCGGCTATACCGGCTGAAGCTCGGAAGACTTTCAGCGAACTATTCAACAAGAGCTACAGAGAACTATTGAAAAATGAATTCCAACACGGAACAAAACATTAGCGAAATCACTAAAATCGCTAAATTTTTCATGTCGCCTTGCTGACTTTTGCAGTGACACTAACGTTCCTAACCAGGCTGAGCAAAACTATCCTGCCAAAAGTGGGTTTGTCAAATTACACGGAGAATTTCTTTGGCGTCCTCGTGCGTCTTGCTGCAAAAAGGCAGGTGAGAAGGATTAGCCGCAGTCTGGGTTCTCGTTATGATCTACGACTGCCGATGCATGAAATAAAAGCCAATGCAACTTCAAAAATATGTCCTTCGTAAGTGTTCTAGAAACTAGGATTTTAAAAAGTCAGAAATTAGTCATCCAGGTGCTTAGATGTGCTTTAAGCCTTGCAAATAACATAACTGTAGTTGCGTTTTTGCAGATATCATGCTATCTGATACACAGTCTAAAGTCCTTTTCGCAGTTACCGTGGTATCTGGCCAGTTACCGTGGTAACTAATCGTGGTATCTGAAAATCCATCTCAATTTCATCGTCAACAACCTGCAAAAACTACAAAATGCAAATCCAGTTACCGTGGCATCAGATACTAGTGGTATCTGGAGAAACACAACTTGTGACTTACCAGACAGCAGTAGCGAGAAGGACGCTCTGGGTGTTCTTTAAGGGACTAAGCATAGGTTCACCCAACAAAATGGCAGAAAGGAAACCACCAGCGTAAATGACTAGCATAGTTGAGACCCAGCAGGATAGAGGATGTTTCCTTGAAAACGGCACAGATCCTAGAAAGAAGCAAAAAATAGGGGTACAACTGGGGCAAAGCGAATTAATTACCGAATCACAGACCCTACAAGAAGCAAATCTTGCTTGGTCGTAGGAACTTGGTTAGCTTGAAGAACCCCTCATATTTATTCTGCTTTTCACAATATCCCTGGCTCCTTTATGGAATTAGAAGCTTCAGAAATTCACGCCCTCCGCCATTGTTTTATTTTGACTTTTTAGCGCTTTTCGGCCGAGCCGGGTCTGCCAGTCCAGCAGCGCAAATTTCGGAGAATAATTCAAGGTCCACCTACAACTCTTTGAAAAATAATTTCGTTTTTTATTTTGGATGACTTGGTACGGACATCATGTCTTTTGTGTTTCCGACTTCTTTTTCCCACTTTTTGGTTTTCCAAAACGTTAGTATCAGGATACCTATGACTTCGTAAGTTTGTCCGTCTGTAAACACGATAACTCTCGAAGAAGATAAGATATTTCGTTTCCAACTTGGTGTTAGGATTCTTTGGGTCAAAGTACAAGTCGAGTTCGTACATGAGCACTGTTGCCCTATGCTTAGGGGTGGGGGAGGGGATTGAAATTAAGGGACGGACAAAATAATTTTAAAAAGCTAATGCGATTTTGTCACAGTTTCCATTCTGACGGAGTATGCAACAAGACCAAAAGGTTTCGATGGGATCCCAAAAATTGTATGTTTGATCCAGCCAAACTGGTCTTGAAGGTATCCGGTCTTCGCCAGACTCCTTCAACATTTTTACTATTAAAACTTAGAAACAGAATAAGGCCAACGGGTGATCACAGGGCTCCTGGCACGCAGCGTTCTGGTACCAAGGTTTCTAGAGTAAATTGGCAGAAAGAAAAATCTACCCAATATAGGGAAGAATTGGATGGCCTGCTATCTAAAATTGTAGTACCCGAGGTTTCTAGTCATAGTTCTCCAGATAGGATTGCTTTAAATATTTTGTATGCTGAATTGGTTCACTGCATTAAGACTGGAGCTTCCCGTGTGTTTGGAGAAGAGAAATACTACCCTGGCACTAGAGTTTATGCTTGGAAGCTAAACTCTTCTTTGGTTGTTGCCAACAACGCTGCCAAAGCAGCTTTTCTGCACTGGCGAGCTGCCGGAAGTCCCCGAGATGGCCCCTCCTTCGATATCATGAAAATTACAAAATCAGATTTTCGTCGGGAGCTACGGCACCACAATCAGATAGTATGCGATGAACTGGCCGACTCATTTTCGGGTGACCAAAATAAAGTTTGGGACTTCATTAGAAATCGTACAGCCCCCCGAGGTCAGCAACTGGGTCCAACCCCCTCCGAAGACGATTGGGTAAGTACTTATTCTGAAACTTTCCGAACAGGAAATCAGTCCCTTTCGACCGAATATGAGAACACCCTAGCGTCCGAACTAGCCACTGGTACAAGAACGCCGATAACCATCACCCCTAGCGATGTTGAAAACGCAGTGAAGAAATTGAAAAGCAAAAAGAGCTACGACCATGATGGACTACATTCAAATCACCTGAAATTTGCATCTCCTTTGGCCTTCCTACTTCTATCCTGCCTTTTCAACCTTATCATTAGAGCTGGAAAGGTCCCCGATTCTTTCACGAGAGGAACAACTACCCCAGTACTGAAAAAAGGGAATGATTCAAGGTCGTGCTCTTCATACAGACCCATCACCGTGTCTTGTCAACTAAGCAAAGTGTTTGAGCTTTGCCTACTAAGATTTTTTGAGAATTGTGATCAAGGTTTAAATCAAATAGGTTTCCAAAAAGGTCTTGGGTGTGATAAGGCCCACTCGATTTTTATGAAGATTTTATCATGTTGTTCGGTTTTAAACAAGGTTTTTGTTTTGTCTCTTGATATAGCGAAAGCATATGATTCAGTTGTGCATTCTTGGGCTTTGTTAGCCCTAGCAAGGAACGGAGTACCCCCAAATATTATTCTTGTTCTCAAAGATTGGTACTCGCTTTCCCGGTTGCGAGTGAGATGGAATCGAAATCTATCAGACTATTCAATCCGAATCGAAAGGGGACTTCGCCAAGGAAGCATCCTTTCACCGGTCATTTTCAACATTGCGCTTGCAACTTGTTTAAATACACTACCAAGTACTTTTATTTTTCGAGGTTTTAATTTATCGTGGTTGGCATACGCGGATGACGTCTTATTGTTGAGCCGATCCCTAGTCAGTCTCCAAAGAAGTGCGGATCTCCTGGGAAGATCGTTGGAACGTTGTGGTTTGAGACTGAAGCCTGAGAAATGTAAATTCCTAGTATTAGGTACAAAGTTAAGTAGTTTAGTTGTATATATTAATGGTTTAGGAATAAAGGCTAGTGAGTCGTTTACGTATTTAGGCCTGACTTATGGTACCACGATCCAGAATGCCAGGAGCCTTGTCGTCAGAGGCATAGAGAACCGGCTGCGCGCCAGTTATGGTGCGGTCATTTGCCTGAGAGAGTTCTTATCTCGAAAGACTCTCGCCAGAATTTTTAACACTGTGGCTCTTCCTCAAGTACTTATCGGTAGCTCTGTCTTCCCCTTTCTGTCTTCGTCAAACCTTTCTCACATTAGAACTTCTTTTTTCAAATTTGGCAAGTGGCTGTGCAAGCAACCGGTATTATTCAAATCGGTCGATGATACATTATCTACGTTTGAAGGATCCGATCCAGGTGAGCTCTAAAAAGCAAGACAAAATAAATGCTAGTTACAGTCATCTTCGCCACCATTTGAGCCGGGCCTAGAACTTTGTATGCTGTTGCCCTGTTTGATACAAAACAAAATAATAAAAAAGTACTTCTTTGGTATTTCGTACTTATTAATGTTTATTTGTAAATTTGTAAATCTATTGTTTTAGTTTGAGTGTTACGATGATGTGCACTAGGATTAGAAAGTTTAAATGTACGTATTGTAAATGCTTTAACCTTTTTCTTGTCTCGTCATTTTGGCGGAATAAAAGCGTTTCATTCATTCATATGGATTCAGCAAGTGTGCTTACCACTATACACTTCGATGACTTTGATCAAAGCTTCCTGCCTTACTTCTGCCAAATTTTCGGCCGGATTCCGGGCAAACTACTTATCCAGCAAAAAAAACTAAGCTCAAAACGAATTCAGCATATCTCCTTACCCCTATATCGAACCTCTAATCAACTTCAGATAAGACTTTAACTTTTAACAATTTTTCAGGTTTTGTCCGGATTCCGGGCGAACTATTTGTCCTGCGAGAAAATATTTTCAGAAGAATTCCGCATGCCTCCTTACCACTACGTCGAACCTCTAGTGAGCTTCAGATTAAACTTTAATAACGAATTTTCCGGTTCCAGCAAGATTACGGACGAACTATGTGTCCAGGTAGAGAATGATTGTTATATACGGATTCAGCATTTTTTCTTACCTCAAGATCAAACATATAAACTTAAGATAACACTTTTACTTTAAAAAAATTAAAAAAATCCGGTTTTGGCCCGATTCCGGGCAAACTACTTGTCCGGCGAATACAATGGTTTTCATATAACTGCTCAGCATGTTTTCTTACTCCTAAACCGAACATCTAATTAACCTAAAATAAAACTTTTATTTCTAACAAACTTTCTGGTTTCGGCTGGATTCCGGGCGAACTACTTGTCCGGCGAAAACACGATTTTCATATTCGAGTTCAGCATATCTTCTTACCCCTACATCGACTGGTAAAACAAGAGCTACGAATATAAGGTTTGAAGCCAAGCTGACCATTCATTACGAAAGAAATAGAAAACCGTGATTTTCGGGGTTTTTTAAATTCGGAAATATCCGAATTTATATTTATCCCTCGCACATCATCATAGAGGGATAATTAGCTGATCAAGAAAAAACCCCGGAAATCACGGTTTTATATTTCTTACAAGAGCTACGAGCTCATATGGCACTTGTTACGAGTAGGTGGAGTGAGAAACGAGAAATTAAATCTGAACATTTTTCAGGAAATTCCGGTACCACTCCCCACCGTGCTCGGATCCGGTCTGGACCCTAACATATGCCATCTAACGAGTACGATCTCTGCTTTCTAAGTTTCATTCAAATCACTCCACTCGTTTGACCCCTATGCGAGCCACAACATTTCCGGGACTCCCCCTCCAAGTCCCCCCACTGTGGCCGAATACGACTCCAACACATAAACTTCGCATCTCTAACATCTCCTCTTCCCATCCATCAAGTTTAACTCGAATCAGAGCATTTCTTCAAATTTCCGGTTCCCGCTTCATCCTCCTCCTACTTTGTTCGGACGCCGATAACAGCATAAACTTGGTACTGTCCAACTCCCCCAACCATGGCCGCATGGTATTCAGACACATGCTTTGCCTATCTAGGTCATCAGTTCTTATCACCCATAAAGTTTCACTTGAATCGGACCATTTGTTCGCAACCTATGGAAGTCAGTAATTTCCGGATTTCCCCTCCCTCAACTCCCCGAAAAATGGTCTGATCCAGGAATGGAAGTTTCCTATGGCTTTGTGTCGGGCCCTTAAATGTATTTAGTGGGATCACTAATTTGCCTGCCAAGTTTTATCGTCCTTAGCACATCTGGAAGTATCCTAACTCGCGATCACCGGAATTTCGGGAAATCCCATCCAGCTCCCCCCCCACAGAGACCCGATATGATCTGGTTCTGTAAATTACGTATCTAGGGCTAATGCTTTTCTTCCCACAAAGTTTTATCCCGGTCCCTCCCTCCAACTCCCCCAATGTCATCGGATCCGGTCCGGAGTTAAAATGGGATGTCTGAGGCACGAGGTGTTTCTAAATATCAATTTTTATTTAAATCCGATCACCCGTTCAATATCTGAGCTTGCCACTAGATTCCGGATTCCCCATCCCTCCACTCCCCCCACGACGGTCGGATCAGGGAAACTACATTATCCAGTCAATACATTCGGATCCCTGACAAGCCTGCCAAGTTTCATCGTCCTAGCACATCAGGAAGTGCCGAACTCGTGGGATTTCGGATCCCCCCCAAACTCCCCCACAGTGACCGGATCCGGTCCGTTCATGTCATTCACGTATCTAGGACTTGTGCTTGTTCTTCCCACCAAGTTTCATCTCGAACCCTCCACTCTAAGCGTTTTCCAAAGATTTCCGGTTCCCCTCTCCAACTCCCCCCAATATCACGGATCCGGTCGAGATTTAAAAAGGGACGTCTGAGACATGAGGTCTTTCTATATATCAAATTTCATTAAGGCCAGATCACCCATTGGTAACTAAAAAATCACTTTTCCGGATCCCCCCTCCCTCCCTCCCCCCCCCCAGATGGTCGGATCGGGGAAACGATTATTCTCAAGTTAATCTGTTTGGGTCCCTGACATGCTTGCCAATTTGCATCGTCCTAGCACATCAGAAAGTACCAAACTGGCGGGATCACTCGAATTCGTTCTTTCCACCAAGTTTCATCAATCTCTCCACTCTAAGCGTTTCGCATTATTTCCGGTCCCCCCCCCCTCCAACTCCCCCCAATGTCACCGGATCCGGTCCGGATTTAAAACGGGACGTCTGAGACACGAGGTCTTTCTATATACCAAGTATCGTTAAGATCTGACCACCCGGTCGTAAGTAAAAAAATATATAATTTTTCCAGATCCCCCTTCCCCCCCCCCAGATGCTCGGATTGGGGAAGTGATTATTTCCAACTTAATCATTTGGGGTCCCTGATACGCCTGCCAAGTTTCATCGTCCTAGCTTATGTGGTCGAACTAGCAAAACCCGGACCGACCGACGGACGGACAGAAATTGTGATCGCTATATGGCACTTGGCCGAAGGGCAAGTGCCGTAAAAAAAATATATTGTACCACCCTTAAACTGAACCATCTCCCCGACCCCTAAATGTAAGGATACAGTGCCCATCTATCAACTCGACCTGTCCCTTGACCCAAAGAATCTTCACACTAAGTTTCATCAAAATATCTCATTTCCTTCGAGTTATCGTGCTGACGATGGACGGACAACTTTTTACAAAGTCATGGGTATTCCTCCACTTGCGTTCTGGGATCCCAGAACTCGGAAATTTGTAGACTCAGAAGAGTTTAATTTGTCTATTCGACTAATGAAGCTCTTTAATGTACTAGTTTATAATTCGCTGGGAAATGTAGAGACGCCTTGTCTAGTGGTTAGAGCGACTGATTGCCCCGCATGGGGCTCTAGTTCGACCCTAGGAGTGGAGCCCGCTCGAAGTTTTAAGGCTGCTAGGATCCGATTTGCGAAGTTTGAGAGCTGCTGGGCTTTAATTTAAGATTCGAAATGTTGGTAAATATAAATGCTGATCCACTAGCACCCAATAGTCCTTGTAATGTTTTTATTTCGTGCTTTTATTTAAAGCACAACTCATACTAGAAATGATCTTTTCCTTATAAAATGGATAAGAAATTTTTTTTTCGAAAATACTATTACTTTCCACCTGAAACTAGCGATTATCCTGTTAGCGCTTATCGATTATATCCAACCTCCCTGCTCTCCGACGCGGCGAATGGGCGCAAAAGATTTGAAAACTGAACGTGCCCTGGTTTGAAAGTGGGAAAAGTAAGCAAATAAGAGAAGTATTAAACAGAAGATTTTAACACCCTATTGTGTGAAGGAGTTGTCAGCGGGCAATGAAGATTCCGGCAAACCTTTCGTTGGGTGACGGGAAAACTCGGCAAGGCCGAGGAAGTGCTAAAAATTCGTAGTTACGAAAAGAAACAACGGAGAAAGGTGAGGATTTTAGAAGCTTATAATTCCATATGGGAGCTAAGTATACTATAAAATGAAGAATAAGCAAGAGGGGTGGTTTAACGTTTTGCCATCGAAGGCTATTTTAACGAATATTGGGAAAAATAAAATGATTTTGATTCTGAAACTGAAGTTTATTTTATTTTCATGACGGAAAAGTATTTCGATCGGAATCTGGAGAAAACCGGAAATTTAGTAAATTCTTTATGCAGTTGATTACACGGTCGATATAAAGGTAAAGAGAAATGCTGAATCCGTTACTGAACTGAATTTTCCTGCCGGAAAAGTAGTTCGCCCGGAATAGCTAAAATAAGGAATTTGGTCAACATAAAAAATATTTTTCCCAAGTTGATTGGAGATGAGAAACATATATGGTGAATTCATATCTCAGCTTGGTAGCTGATTAGCAGTAATTTATAATTTGTCAACAACTACGGTGTCATTACTGTCTACGAAGACATTTTTGTACATAGGCGATGTATTAGGGAATGGATAAATAGTAACATGCTGAAGGTGGCTGGTGAAAATCGGAAATCTGCAAGACACGATTGTCTTGATCAAGAAGTCCAATAAAATATTCCATTTTGGGATGACATCGAAACCTTTGGTCTTGTCAACCAAGGCGCGCACCGTTTGTAGTGTACCTTGTAGAGCGGGAAGTCTAGACAGAGTGAGTAAGCGCCAACAAGAAAGTCGCTAATTGCACTGGCAAGTATTTGAATTCCCTTCAAAAACGACATTTCAGAACCACTGTATCGTAGAAAGATCATTTTCAATAAGACTTGTGCTATTAAGTTTAAACTGCGAGTAATTTATGCATCAATTCGGAGATTTTTTTTTTGTATCAGAACTGATGTCTCGTCTACCGTTCGCTATGCGTACGGCTGGCTGCAACACAGGCCTACTAAACCGGCATAAAGGCCTATGAATCACGGATAGCACTCAATCTAGGTCTATATCATAGGATTCGCAGTAATCTCGTTTTCTTACGAATCTTTTAACATGCATTCCATTATTACCGGTGGTGATGAACTTTTGGCTCCAAGACCGGTGTCAAAAATAGATTCCGGCATCCGAAGACAGTTTTCCAGAAACAAAACTTAGCGAGGAAATGAACCGGCACCAAGGCAAACACGAGCACTGGCAAATGCCTTGAGCATGCGACGAGAAACCGTCCCTTTCCTTATGGCGAAAGCAAACGTTTTCGGCACAGAAACCAGCATAATCCGAAAGAAAATCGGAACGCGGAAGAGTTAGTATGACTTGATGGACCCATCGCACTATTTACTCTTCAACCTACAATATTTCAAAAATATTTAATACTTTAAAAGTAGGCTGTGCTTTCAACAAATAAGCCACGGTTTTGGCTGTTTTAAGCCTTTTCCAAGACCCGTTGAGTTGTAGCGAAAACAGGGAAACAATTTACATAACCGTTTTTAGTGGAGTGTTCTTTGGAACAATCCACTATTGCGAACGCTGTAGCAGCTTTCAGCTTTCGGTTTTCACCATATTTTGTGGAGCTCATAACTCGGAAGCGAGTGCAAGTATCAAGTTCAAACTTGATACACTCGTGGGTACTGTGGTAGTGTGTCTTTTGGGGGTCTTACCCCCACACCCACCCGGTTCAGGGGCAAATGGGCCCAGATTGCCCAGTAAATAATGTTCATAATTTGACCAGTTGGACATAAGACGATGGAATTCCTTGTACTTGTACATCCTAGGGCTGGGAAACTACTTCTAAAGTTGCACCTCCAAAATCCATCCCGTTCCGGGGCAACTGGACCCAGATTGCCCAGGAGTAAAGTTCGTTACCCGTGACAGGAATCAACACATACCGAGTTGAAACTTGGTAGGTTTGTCAGCATTGGGGTCTTTTTTTTTTCTTTTTGGGTCCCAAACCCAACCCCCACTTGGTTCAAATTTTTTATTTTTTTAACTTGACAATAAGATGAGATAGGGCGATGCAATCCTTTGTGCTTTTGGATCATAGGGTTGGTGATTTATATGTAGAGTTGAACCACCCCCCACCCTCCCAGTTCATGGGCAAGTGGGCCCAATTTGCCCATGAGTTACGTTTGTCTATGGCATGTCTCGAGTTCAAGTCTTGTATACTTGTGGATGTGTATGTAAAGGTGCAGAGGTGTAACATCAACCAATAAGACCATGCGGCGTACATCAAAGCTCATGGGCAAGTGGGCTCAAATTGCCGATGAAAAAAGTGTTTGACCCGGGACTGGGATCTAACTCTAAGCTGGTACAATTGAGGAAATAGAGGTGTAAATACGCATTTTGGTAGGTACCGGCCCCCTCCCCCTCCCCTACCGTTCATGGGCAGCTGGGCACCGATTCCCTATGAGTTAAGTTCGTCTATGACAGGTCTCAAGCCCAACACTTCTATATTTGGGAGATATATCTATGGATGAGGAGTTCGGTCCAACAGCAACAAATAGGACGACGCTTCCTACTTTAATCTTTAATGAACAGCTGCAAACTGGACTGTTTTGTCATATAATCGATGTAATGGGGTTCTTAATGAATTGTGACGAAGGGGGTATGGTATTAGGCTGCTACGATTTGGTTTATTGCCCTTGTTATTGCCTTGCTGATGGAAAAGTGGTTTAAAGGGTCGGACTGGCTCAAGCTGTTCGTTAACATTTCTTTGGATTTATATTTGCGGTTTGTTTACATTTAAAGCTTTTAAAGTGGGATGATTACAAATTCGGATATTTCAATACTTGTTTTGTTATTGGGGATGTGAAATGGTCTTGGTTCTAAAGCTGTTTGCATATAAAATGTGATAAACGTTTTACTTTCACACTCCACGTCTGAGCGATTGCGCACTTGTTTCTGATGAAAAAGCTTATCGCAGACAACCGTCGACAGCGTGATAAACATCAAAGGTAACAAAAGACGGCAAGTGAGAAAATCAGCGTGGGTTTGTTAGAGGGGTCAGAATGTACCGTAAGGAATTCGGGTCTCCGTTTAGAAATATATGGAGTTATTATGGAAGTAAGTTCCGTTAGTATTATAGGTAAGACAGGTTCTTTAAAGTCTATTTCGGCTAAACAAAACTCTTACGTCCTTCACACCGATCTGCTTAGCTTATGTAGTTCTCCATAACGTAGAACTTTTGCGTAAATAAATCTGTTCAACTTGAGTTAACGTAAAAAGTGAAAGAAGAGATAAAAATAAAATGGAGTTTCCCGATGAGATGATTAGCCTCTTTGTCCCGGAGAGACCTTTGATCACGATCATTTGGAATCGCACTTGCAGGCTAGGGAACAAGGACATACGTAGCCTACTAATAAAGTCTCCACCGACATTTTAGATCAGAGAAACATCAGGGTCAAGACGGGTTCACACGAAGTGTACTTACAATTTTATTATAAACACTAGTGCACCTTTTCTTTCTAAAAAATCAGGGTCAAGACGGGTTCACACGAAGTGTACTTACAATTTTACTATAAACCCCAGTGAACCTTTTCTTTATAAAAAATCCTAACACCGGTCAACATGATTCGCAACTAACAGAAAATTAACAAACCCTTGACGACAATAACTCCGTCACTTCCGTTCGCTCATTAATTATTCAGTGAGTTAGAACGAGCACGATAGTTTAGGGGATATAGCTTTTCTTCTTGAAAATTTTGATGATTGTTAGCCTGAAATAGAAAACCCGAAACAAGTTACTCAAGTAACAAAAACAACAAAAATTTAGCTGGACCTTTTACTATTTGGGACTCGAAACGTTAATGACAGATACCTGTGACTTTGTAGTTCACATATTTTGTCAAAACTTGGTGTGAGGACCCTTTGGGCCAGAATACAGGTCTAGTTCGTATATCTACTGCCGCATTCCACCAACGTCAGAAAATCGAAGAGCAAAGTTCACAGGGAACCTTGAAAATACTACACATATGGGATCTTGAAGCCTGGCACAACATAATCTAAGAATTTCTTACCTGCACCCAAATCTTCCCTGACTGCCAAACAAGCCATAGCACAATGCGCTATGTCAAAGTATGGCCACATCTTTAACTTTGTGACCTGGTTGGCCAAATCAAGGAATGATTCTGGATCCATTTTCAAAATTTAATCTGAAAAATAATGGATACAAATGAGTGATCGTAGCAGGAACATATTCCACTATCACTAATTTGATTACAAGATGATCGCAACTACAGGAGTGTTGCATGAAGCTGCCACCCTAAACTCCTATTTTGGGGAAATGACTTAGGGAAAAGAGTAAAGGTTGAAATAAAATTCAGTGGAGTATCCTGAAAGGAAGCTTAGAACCTTCGCTTTCTGCTGGTACCATAGTTTACTTGTAATTGTTCAAGACTAAGCTGGAGAACACAAAAGAATATAGGCACCCAAGTGATCATGAAGTCGCCCACTTTGCTAAAAATGGTATTTTGCTACATGGTGAAGTTAGAAGCCAGCTGTTTGGTCAGAGAGGTTCCTTGACCTTTTGCAAATAACAAAATTTGCTGTTTTCTTGGAATTTGCATGATTTTTTTGGGGGTGGCAGCTTCATGATCCAAGGTGGCAGGATCATGTACCATGGCCAATTGGGGGGTGGGCGGTGCCATAGTAAGGGCAGCTTCATGCAACACTCCTGTAGGATACTGATTAGCTTACTTCCAGATTTTTTTTTCCAGGATTCTACAATGCTGTTCTAGTAGATATTTTTCAAGGTCGAAAAATCTCCCATGACGATAACTGACAACTGTGGGACCACGATTTGTCCGAGTCACAGTACCTAGCTCATTCATTCTTTATTTCTCACAATTCAGATCATGAGAGAAATGCACTGAACTATTCACAGTGGCGTAGGATATGTATAATTGGGTCTGATTATTTGTTCTTGATTGGGTATTCCCTATTGTTCGGAGCTCAAGTGCCATATACCGATCATTTTTCGGTCGATCAGTCGGTCGTTCTGTCTTGGCAGGCATACGTGGGACCCAACCAAACTAACTTGGAAATAGTAACTTCCCCGATCCGACCACCGTGGGGGATTGGAGGGAGGGGGAATCCGGAATATTGACGTCTGTGTAACTTTAGAACGGGGAATCGTATCTTAATGAAACTTGATATATGGAAAAACCTCGCGTCTCCGATGTCACACTTCAAATCCGGAATGGACGCGATGGCTTTTGGGGGAGTTGGGAGGGGGATCGTCAGACATGTTCTGAGTGGACGGATCGGGATGAAACTTGGTGGAAAGAACAAGCATAAGCCCTGGATACATAGTTGGCAAGACCGGACAGGATCCGAGCACTGTGGGGGGGGGGGAGTTGGAGGGAGGGTTCTGAAATTCTGGTGACCCTGATTTAAGATACTTACACATGTGATAGGACGATAAAACTTGGCAGGCATACCAACAGTCTAAGAACAACCGCAGAGTACAAAAAAAAATAATTATAAGTAAAATCTACATTTTCATGATACCCATGAGCCACAGGGGCGTCACTATGGGGGGACTCCCCCCTCCAAAGGTGTTGAGAAAGTACTTTCATCGGGCGAAGCCCGGCGCCCGGAGAAAGTTCACTACAGAAGAAATATAATTTTGTATGCTTTTGTCGAGCGTCAGTCGACTCGTCGTCACATTGAGCTCTTTTTATACGCAAGAAACAGAATCCTGCTAACATTTGTGGGACAAAACACAGAAGAAATCAAATTCTGCATGCTTTTGTCGGGTCTCGGTACTGTCGTCGGCCCATCTGGTTCTTTTTATACATAAGAGGAATACGGAAGAAATACAATTTTGCTTAGGCGTCGGTCGACTCATCGGCCCATCCGGTTCTGTTTATAGGCCTACGTAAGAAATCAAATTCTGCAAACTTTGTCAGGCACGTCCGGGAAGTTGTAGTCTCGTAGGTACAACGGTTCTGTTGTGGTATTCTCGGTGGTATTCTCGTCGGCACATCGGGTTCTTTTTACACATAAAAAATCAAATTCTGTAAACGTTTATCTGGCGCATCCAGAAAGTTTTAAGTTTCGTCGGCACATAAGCTTCTATTTACATGTAACAAATACAGATCTTTACAGTCTTATCGGGCAAAACACAGAAAAAAATTTAATTCTGAATGCTTTTGTCGGGCGTCGGTATTCTTTCGGCACATCGGGTTCTTTTCACACGTAAGAAATCAAATTCTGCAAAAAAATTTCGGGACCAAATTTGCACAGAAATAATACAGATTAAAAAAATTCGCATGCCGCGCTTATTCTGGGTAGGCTATAGCTTATTCTGGGTATAATCGTTGGAAGCTTCGCTTTTTAGATAAAGTTGAAACGAAAAGGCGAATGTGTAAATTTAAATATTCGAATTTACATTAAAGGAACAATCTCAACAGTGGCATTAAAATTAGTTTTACAGAAAATTTTGCCTGCGGCGCATTTCGTAGTATCTCTATTTACAAGATCGGTGTTTCACTTAGTTGGCGTTTTACGATTGACATTCTTGGGGGTCTGAGACAAGTTAAAAGAAAGAATGTGTATGGTAGGTAGGATATCGAACAAAAATTCCGGAAAAAACACAAGTCTAAACAATTTCGCCTGCGCCGCTTACTTCAATTTGTTCAGGGTACAGTCGTTGGAAGCTTTGCTTTTTGGCGAAAGTTGAAATGAAAAGCCGAACATATGAACTTTATTACGCGAAGTTACATTAAAGGAACTACCTCAACTGATGCATTTTACACCGGTTACCTCAACTGATTATTTTCACACGGGTTCTATTCTACGCTGGTGGGATGTGTACGCCGTTGCCACTTTTTAGTCCGTCGGCACAAACCGGATGCCCCTCCCCCCCCCCCCTCCCCAAAGGTAAAAGGCTAGTGACGACCCTGATGACCCCATGATCAATTTTGCCCAAGGATTTTGTCTAGAAATGAATTCCTATCACTCTTAAAGTGTGCATCTTGATCGAAAAGAAGAAAAAATGCCTTGGACCAAACTATTTATATTCATGATCCTAAAGGCCCAGGATCACTTTCTGCCTGAAGTGATTTAATTAAAGACGAATTTCTAGAACCATTAAAGTGCGCATCATCACAGTGCAAAAATAAAATACTTTTTACCAAACGATACATTCTCATGATTTCCAAGGGTTCATCATCATTCTTATCTCGAAGGATTGCTTACAAGTGATAACAACAAACCCACAAATTGGCAAACTCCTACTATTATACTCTTACCTAGCCTTGCAAGTGCCATATGAGTTTCTAGCTCTTGTTGTTTTACCATGAGGAAGTAAAAAATTCAAGGGTTTTGAAGCATCCTTCACCGAGATTTTATAAATTTTGGAGGTTTCGCAGCATGCTTTTGTTCACTTCTTTTCCTGTTCTATTACAAACATCAAACAAAAAAAATAGAGGGGGAGAGTACTATCCCCCCCCGCCCCCCCCCCCCTAACGAAACAAGACCAAAGGTGTCGATGGGATCCCAAAAATCGAATATTTGATTCACACAATAGGGTCTTGTCTTCACCAGATCCAGTCTTCGCCAGGCTAATCATCAGAGAAAACCAAGAAAACCAAGATTTTATGTCGAGCTGGCTTTAGTTCATGCTTGTCATTCCCAGTACCTGCAGATGACCGCCTTCAACCAGTGAATATTCTGATTAATGGTAACAGTAGTCTTTTTGTCAATGTATACATGCCTGTGTGCACACAAGAAAACCTGTCGGAATTCCGGTTGTACCTTGGTAGGCTAGCCTCTTCTTTGTGCGGTGATTTTTCCCAGGTTTGTTTTGTTGGTGACTTCAATGCGAACTCGACTGGTGATACGCTATTTAATAAGGAACTTGAGGAGTTTGTGGCTCATAATAACCTTACGATTTCAGATCGGGTGTCCCTTGATCCTACTTCTTTCACATATATGAGTCCGATCGGGAATACATCGTGGTTAGATCATGTTGTTTGTTCTGATTCGCTTCATCCATTATTGAGTGAAGTGCGTATAATGTATGATGTATTTGGGTCTGATCATTTTCCATTAGTGTTTAGTTTACCCTTTAGTTCCCCTGATAATATTTGTCGGAATGTTCCTTCTGACCCCCCTGTTATTTCCCCTCCCAGAGTGGATTGGGCTAAGGCGTCTACGTCCCAGATAAAGGCTTATGCTGAGCGTGTGGACCGGAGGATTTTGGGCCTTGATATTGCATCTCTTTATTCTTGTTCTTCTAGTTTCTGTGTGAGTAGTGATCATTCTAAGAAGCTTGAGTATCTGTATTTTACTATTGTGTCTATCCTTATAGTTTCTGCATGCGAAACTTTGCCTGGGTTTGGTCTTCCTTCTGGTATAACTAATCGTAATAATGAAATAATACCAGGCTGGAATACGCATGTGCGGTACTACTATCGTTCAGCCAAGGAGGCCTTCCTAACGTGGATTTCACATGGTAGGTTGACTGGAGATCAATTTGACCTTATTCGAAGATCGCTTAATGGTAAGTTTCGAGGAGCCCTTCGTTGGTGTAAAAGGAATTCTACTATGTTGAGGGCGAGAGCTCTGGCGGATAGCCTTAGGTCCGCAAAGTTTACTACTTTTTGGAAGGCTGTATCGAAGTCTAAGCAGCCTTTTTCTCCAAAAGTTGTTGATAGAGTAGAGAATGCTGTTGGGTCTCTAGCTATCACTGAGTTGTGGCGGAGCCATTTCTGTGGTGTGTTTTCTTCTGTGAAATCTAATTCTTCTCAGTATATAGCGGCAACGGCATCTGATTCTCTCCTAAATTCTGGAGAGCAGCTGATTTCGCTTGATGTAGTTACTAAAGCGATTTCTGGGCTCTCCGGTAGTAAGATTGGTGGACTTGATGGTGTTTCCGCTAACCATTTAAAGCATGCTGGACCTTCTCTTGTGTGTGTTCTTTCTTTGCTTTTTAATGGGTGTTTAATTCACCAGTTTGTTCCTGGGGCTCTGGCTGAAGTTTGCCTTGTGCCTGTACCTAAGTGCCCGACTGGGGATATGACGGCTTTGGCTAACTATCGTCCGATTGCTCTGGCAGCAGTAGTGTCAAAATTATTTGAGAAATGTCTGTATAACTTACTTCAACCTAGTATAAATTCATCCCAATATCAGTTTGGATTCAAGGAAAAGTCTTCTACTGAGTTTTGTGTTTTTATTTTGAAGACAGTTATACAGTATTTCTGGTTGTTCTCAAGCCCTGTATTCGTTTGTTTTATTGATGCAAAGGCGGCGTTCGATAGGGTCAACCACGAGAAGCTTCTTTTTAAGATGGTCTCGCGGGGTGTGGACCCTCGTATTGTGGGTACATTGGCTGCTTGGTTCCAAACACAGAGATTTCGTGTAAAGTGGGGAGGTATACTAAGCCTGCCATTCTCTGTTCTTAATGGTGTTCGACAGGGTGGTGTCCTTTCTCCTTTATTATATAACCTGTATGTGGATGAACTAAATGTTTCGTTGGCTAATATTGGTGTTGGTTGCTTTGTGCAGGGTTTTTGCTTTAATAACCTTAGCTACGCAGATGACCTTGCCATTCTTGCCCCAACTGTGGCAGCCCTGAACAAGCTTCTGGCTGTCTGTGACCGGTTTGCCGTGGCTAATGATGTAATCTACAATACAAAAAAGACTTTTTGTATGGCGTTCATCCCACCTGGCATGTCTCTCAAGCACATACCTACTGCTATCCTATCTGGAGTACCGCTTGTGTTTGTACAGTCTTTTAAGTATTTGGGATATACTTTCTGCAGTTCACTTAGAGACGACCTCCATGTTTCAGTGGTGTCCCGATCACTGTGTGTCCGTGCTAATATCCTTATTAGAAAGTTCTCTAGTTGTGATTCTTCAGTTAAAACTTTCCTTTTCAGGGCTTACTGTACTCCACTGTATTGTTTGTCACTAACCCACTCTACATCTGTGAAATGCGAGAATACTTTTAGAGTTCTTTATAACAATTCATTCCGGTGGCTACATGGTCTACCTTGGAACTGTAGTGCTTCCGGGATGTTTGTCGGTGAGGGTCTTCCTTCTTTTGGGGAACTCAGGCGTCGGTCTATCTTCTCTCTCCAGACCCGGATCCTCCGGTCCAGTAATCCACTCCTTGTGATTCTCTCGGGCCCAAACATGCGGTTATCCTTACCTCTGTGGATGGCATGGAACCGTGAGCTGTATTCAGTATTTGATGTTGGGTAGATTATTGTTTTTAGTTGTTAATATTTATTGTTAGTTGTTTAGTATGGCCCAAGTTGGCCGTTTTATTAGATCAAATAAATAAATAAATAAAGTTCAGATATACCTCTATAAGCCATATCTATTTCGACGATACTGACCGAGACTTCCTGCTTTACTTCTGCCAAGTTTCCGGTTTCGCCCGAATTCCGAGCAAACTACTAGTCCAGCAAAAAAGAAAATTCAGAAACAAATCCAGCGTCATTTCCCTATAAAGAACATCTAATCAACTTTGAATAAAAGTTTGACTTAAAACAAAAAAAAATCCGGTTACAACCGGATTCCGGACTAATTATATGTCCGGGTAAAAAATGATTATCATATACAGACTCAGCCTCTCTTCTTACCCCTTAATCTGTCATCTAATCAAAAATGTTCAGCATGTCTTTTTACCCCTAGATTGAACATCAACTTCAAATGAAACTTTTACTTTTAACCGGTTCTTGCCGGATTCCGGATGAACTACTTGTTCGGCGAGAAAATGGTTTTCATCATCGTGTTCAACATGTCTTCTTACCCCTAAATCGACCGTTTAATCAACTTCAAATAAAACTTTTACTTTAAACCAACTTTCCGGTTTTTGCCGGATTCCGGACGAACCCTTAATGTGAACCCCCTCCCCCACCCCTAAATATAGAGCTACAGAGCCCATCTACGAACTTGACTTTACCCTTAACCCAATGAGTCCTCACACCAAGTTTCATCAAAATATCTCATTCCCTTCGAGAGTTATAGTGCGCACAGACGGACGGACTTTTGCGATGTCATAGGTATCCCTCTACTTACGTTTTGGGATCCCCAAAAAGTACGCCATTTGGCTTCCAATTTTAATATCCACACCATAATATCCATATCCCAAATTAGAATACTAAAATATGATGCAATATATACCCTACAGAGAAGCTCAAAAATCAAAGATTAAATCTGTGCCTTTAAGGCTTGGTTTTCATATGCGTCCAAATCCTGGAATCGGATCCGAATGTTGGCAGTCCCATCTGTTCGATTTTCAACGCTGGATGTCAAATTCAAAATTGAATCCGAAATTCAGGTGGAATATTCGTATCATATCGGAAAACAATGTGCCAGAGCTAAGTGCCAGTTGTCAGTCCGAAATGTCAAACATTGTAAAGAAGGAGTCTTATAACGTCAATGTGTCCCCACCCACTGGAGAAAAAACTGTCAAGGCTGTAGTAAGTTCCAACCGTCATAAAACTTATAGCGAAGACTGTCATTGAACGAATAAATGATTAATTCATTCACTGTCATTCTGGCCTAGGTTTTTATGTCCAGGATTCCTCACAAGCTAACTTCAGCCCCTTCCCACGGAAGTAAGGAAGCAACATCCTCCCAAGCGGCTGAAAAATCTCCATAGTGAGGTATGTTACTGTTACTTAAAATTAGACACCTGATATTATTTTTCACAAAACAGTCACTGCACTTAGCTCAGCTGCTGCTAGCTTTCGGCAACACTACAAACTTTTGACCTAATCAAAGGTTGGTGAAATTTTAGTTTTTGACTGTTTGGAAACCGTCCTGTAAAGCAATAATTGCCCTAAAAGGGCAATGTTTCTGTTAAAGAGGGCTGGTTCAAAAACTGGTTCCAAAATATCTGGCAATGACACACAACGACACACTCTGTTCACACACTTGGACATATTTTTTTATCTGTGAAAACATAAATCTATCTAAACAACTGCAGTCATACACAAATCCTCAATTTTTGGGCATGGTGCTCCAACCTGTGTGCATGCCCCAATCTGTGGGCATGGTGCTCATACATTCGTGCACCATGCCCTGTAGCAAGGGCATGATACAGGCGTGGTACCTGACTTCATTTTACGCTACCTCGAATGATGTAGCGAAAATGTTAACATGAAATGTACATGTTGTCCTGACAGTCAGGAGGCAAAATATGACTTTTTTCAAGTCATTTGTCCAGAAATATTCAAATTCAGTGCCTTTTCTTTGTTTTGAAGCTGCTCTGAAAAGTGATTTTCTGGCTATTGACTTTGGTAACTATCTTTTCTCATCATTTTGTTAGTTACGGTGAGGAATTTGAGCTAAGGTTATAATGATGTGCTCTTGTTTGAAAAGAAAAGTATGTTTAAGAGGAAATATAGAAGCAATATTTATTTTATCCAATTTGTAAACTATTCAATTAGCTTCTCTAGTTTTTTTTTTTTGTCATATTTGTTGGTTCCTTTTTAAGCCAGATAGGTTATTCAGGAGGAAAGACTTCTCTGGAAACTTGAAATCTTGTCTGAGGTTAGATACCCCTCCTGTACCCCCATAAAAATCTGTTTGAAAAGCAGATTTTCGTTTCAGATTCTCAGTTCAGTTTTGGGGATAGTGCCCATACGTTGGGACACCATGCCCTGGAGCATGGGCATGGTACCCCTGTGAAATTTGGTTTAACTAAGACTGGTTACATTCCTAAATAGGGTTCTTCCTGTCCCAGATCAAAAGATACCTGATTTTACTTTCTATCCAACCTCATTTTCCAATTTACAAAATGTTAGAGCACTTCCAACACACACAGAGTTTTTTGGAGGCCACTTCTCTTCTAGTTAGTTTATCCTATTCTTTTTCAGAAAATTGCTGCTAGGTAGCATGGATGAGGCAAGCTTTTCAATCTGTTAACTGGAGCAAATATTTCCTTTAGACTGTTTGCCTTGTATTTTATTTATTTTGAGTGATTTTTTTTTTACTCTGACTTTTTGGAAAAGGATTGAGTAACCTAGTGGCAACTACCTGGAACAGGATAGAGTAAACCCACTGGGAAAGAAGTTTCCTCCATAAAACTCTCTGTATCTTGGTAGTGCTCTAACATTTTGAAAATTGGAAAATGAGGTTGGATAGAAAGTGAAATCAGGTATCTTTTGATCTAGGACAGGAAGAAGACCTGAAGAAGACCCTATTTAGGTATGTAGCCAGTGTCAGTTTAACCAAATTTCACAGGGGTACCATGCCCATGCCCAAAAACTGAGGATTTGTGTACAGTAGAGGTATGCTTATGTGAACAGTTGCTTTAATGTGAACAGTGCAGTTTTAAGCTAAATGGCAGAATGAAGATCAAAATACTCATACAGGTGTTTTCAGCTTAATTACCTACTTTGGCTAACTGGCAGTTAGCTTTAAACAGGGCAAGGGCATGAAAATGGCACAAAGTCCATTGTCAACAAACATTCACATAAGCATAGGCTACCTCTACTGTATGACTGGTACCATGCCCAAAATTTGAGGATTTGGGTATGACTGAACAACTAGATTGTGCCTGTTTGTGACTAAAACTAAAAGCATACCGAACAAAGTATTGACTACTGTTTACCATTGGTGAATGTCCAATAGCTTTCTGAGAAGTATATTCTATGTTTGAATAGCCTATGAAACAGAGAGAGAGGCGTCACTTCAGTCATGCACAAATCCTCAATTTTTGGGCATGGTGCCCCAACGTCTGGGCATGGTACCCATACGTTGGAGCACCATGCTCTGGAGCATCGGCATGGTACCCCTGTGAAATTTGGATAAACTGAGACTGGTTACATACCTAAATAGGGCCTTCTCCCTGTCCTAGATCAAAAGATACCTGATTTTACTTTCTATCCAACCTCATTTTCCAATTTACAAAATGTTAGAGCACTTCCAAGATACCTAGAGTTTTTTGGAGGCCACTTCTCTTCTAGTGGGCTTATCCTATCTTTTTTCAGAAAATTGCTGCTAGGTAGCATGGATGAGGCAAGCTTTTCAATCTGTTCACTGGAGCAAATGTTTCCTTAAGATTGTTTGCCTTTTATTGTATTTATTTTGAGTTATTTTTTTTTACCTGTTTTTACTCTGACTTTTTGACAACATGGAAAAGGATTGAGTAACCTAGTGGCAACTACCTGTAAAAGGATAGGGTAAACCCACTGAGAAAGAAGTGGCCTCCACAAAACTCTCTGTATCTTGAAAGTGCTCTAACATTTTGGAAATTGGAAAATGAGGTTGGATAGAAAGTAAAATCAGGTATCTTTTAATCTAGGACAGGGAGAAGGCCCTATTTAGGTATGCAACCAGTCTCAGTTTATCCAAATTTCACAGGGGTACCATGCCCATGCTCCAGAGCATGGTGCTCCAACGTATGGGTACCATGCCCATACGTTCGGGCATGCCCAGACGTTGGGGCACCATGCCCAAAAATTGAGGATTTGTGCATGACTGCGTCACTTGCAGGCCAAATCTTTCCAACAGTTGGGCACCAGACTTTTTGGAGAATTCTCCTCCAAAGGGGAATACCCTGCACAGGTGAAAAAGAATCCCCTGAGGAGGAGATGGTGTTGGGGGAAAAGTGCGGTTTTCCCAACTGCTCACACTTTCCCCCCAACACTATCTCCTCCACAGGGGATTCTTTTTCACCTGTGCAGGGGATTCCCCTATGGACGGGAATTCTCCAAAAAGTCTGGTGCCCAACTGTTCAAGAACAAATCTGGGACAGGTGAAGAAAACATGCAGCATTCTGGTCCTTCATCCAACCTAATTTACAAGCTATAAGTGTAATGCTGCAGTAATGCTGTACTTGCAATAAGTGTAATGCTTATTGTTATTTCAAATCCTGACCTTATCAAAAAATCAAGGTTGATCTCTGGATCCTACTTTCGCCTAGGCTAGCTTGAGGGGAATTGTAGTAAATAAGGAAAGAATGACTGTAGCCCAGTCAAAACGTGGGCACGTCGCAAACTTCCATGAAAATACTTACAAAAACGATTATCACTGGACTGGATTAACTGTAGATTTTGAAAAAAATAAACTGAAAGAAGACAGCGTTGTCTAGAGACTGGAGTGAGTACTGCCTTTGAAGTCAAGATTTTTTTAAGAAATTTTATCCTGGAGAAGTCCACGGCAACGCTGACGAAGAACGGTTTATCGGCGCTCCATTTCAAAAAACAATAAAAACGCTGAGAGCCGACCACAGACAGCAAACAAGAGGCGGCTAGGCTAAAGCAGTGGCTGGAACTGTTGTACCCTGGAAAGCTAACCATGTTCTGAATTGAAGAATGAAGACTACTCGTGTGGATACTAGGATGATTGCCCCATTCCAAACAGCAAAGTTTGTTGTGCTATCCTCCAGTCTGCCTCCAGTCTGCCTCCAGTTATTCAATTCAGCAATTGCTGTCCAATCATGCCGCTCCCCACTACAGAAACATCTTCTCGTAATTTGGTTTGTACTCGTTTTCAGGACCGGTTCTTAACATTTTAGGACACTCCTGTCTCATTGGTTGTTAACAAATTAAAAATGGGAGATGGATTTATCCATCCCAGATTTTATGAATGGGTTGAAGGAAGAATGTCTATATACTGCTAGAAACCAGTCTTAAAAATGGGTGAAGACCAATTTATGAAAAGGTTTGTCCGTACAGTAGCGGGGCCCGGGCATTAATTTGACCAGATTAGAGAGAGATTTATTATTCTGTGGATTAGGCCTGGCGATCCTAATCAGTCTAGTACATTAGCCCCTTTTCAGGCACGGTGCTGAAATGTCTAGCACCATGCCTGGGTGCTAGACATTCAAGCACTGTACCTTGGATTTCATGTATGGTGCATGGATTTCAGTACACAGTGCACAACAGTGCATACATCAAAAACACAGTTTCTGTCATGACAACTGAGCACCAGCTCGGACAGGGCTGAAATTACTACCATGAATTAGAGAAATCAAAGACAATCCTTTATATATTTCTCACAACAAAAACAAAAGTGCTCAGCTGATGACAGATGTGAAAAACCTCATTTCCTTTTCTACATAGTCAAGGGTTTTGCATGCAAAGTGTCCTGTGCCTCAGCTTTTTCTACCTAGCAGCCAACCAGAATATTGGCTCTTGGGGAATAGATAGGGAAAATACATGGAAAATAGATAGGGTGCTTTTAGGTTTTTCATCTCCATCATCATTAGAGCCCTTTTGTTTTTGTTGTGAAAAATATGTAAAGGATTGTCTTTGATTTCTCTAATTCATAGTAGTAATTTCAGCCCTGTCCGAGCTGGTGCTCAGTTGTGATGACAGAAATTATGTTTTTTCTGTAAGCACTGTATACTGAAATCCATGCACCATACATGAAATCCAAGGTACAGTGCTTGAACGTCTAGCACCCAGGCATAGTGCTAGACGTTTGAGCACCGTGCCTGAAATGGGGCTAGTGTACTAGACTGATCCTAATAGGCTAATCCCCCAATTCACAGTTGATGGTAAAACACTCTAAAAATACAACTGTGAAAACGTCACTCAAATACAACTGAAATTCAGTCTGAATTGATAAAAACATCACTGTTTAAATACAGTTGGTGAAAACCAGCAGGTTATCCTCCCCCCCCCCCCCCTTCATAGAAAGAAAAAAGTTAAACCTCAGCCAAAAAAAAGTCTGACCCCAGCCTTGTTTAAACATAATTGGATAAACTCCATCTGCTCGTGGCGACCAAAAGGGTTGAAAGTTGTTCACAGCCTTGTTGATCCACTTCTGCTTTATTATCCTCTATCCCACTAACTCACCTAACTCTTTGTCACCATAAAGTGGAGGCGAAATGGGAGTCTGATCATCAACATCAAAGATTATAGATTATTTTATTTAGAAGTTTTAATCTTATCAGATAAGTAACATTGACCTGTCGAGTTGATTGATAGTGCTTGAAGTGTCTTTATTTGAATTGACATATCCAAAGCTATTTTTATGTATTTAGAGATATTGTGGATTAAATCATCATTTATTATTAAAGTGCATCTCCAACATGTGATCTAGTGTTGCTTTTGGGCTTTTCGTAAAAGTCCAGTCTCCTTTTTGCGATGCATCCAAGATTCACCATTTTATCCTTCTTCAATGTCTTCAGGATGTTAGCAGTTGCAGAGTTAATTTTGCCATGACTGCCTCTTCTTTTGTGGTATAGCCTTTTTGGATCTCGAAATCTCTTAAAAGCTTCTTGGTAACTTAACCAAGCTTCTTGGTGGTCAATAAATTTTGCTTTATAAGTAATTGGCTTGATTCCTTTCTCCCATCTTGCAGATCAGCTCTTTGGATTAACATTCATATCTTTCAATTCAGTTGGTTTCAGCAGTTCAGTAACAGGTCTTCAACCACTCAGCATAATTATTCAGTTCTTTCGCATGTGATATCTCATGTTCCCTCATGTTAGAATCACTGAGCTCAACCCTCAGCTGCTTCAGATACGCTCTCCAGTCAGTCTTTCTTATATCCTTGACTGTATGTATGTTTAGGGGTTATTCCTGTTTTAGACAGGACAAAACAATTATCAGAAAGTGAAGGAATATCACTTGCATGCCACCCCAGGATAGATTCGCCATCGCTTCATTAACAATTGTCAGGTCGACTACCTCCCTTCTATTAGCCACTACGAAAATAGGCTTCTCACCTTTACTACTCCACCTAAAATCTTCATAAAATATTGAAAAAGCTTTAATCCTCTTTGATTCGTGTTTGTACCAAAGACGGTACGTTCTCGTCACATTAGAGCTAGATAGCCCAGCCATAGACTACGTATTTGTTCAGAGCCTGCACTGCCCTGGCGGGTCTAGGCGAGAACCCCCTTTGACGAAAAAAACCCCGGACGAATACTCCCCGGCCCCCCCCCCCAGGCTAAAAGCCCCCCGTTACCAAACCCCCCCCCCCCCTCAAAAAAAAAAATTATTTTCATTTAGTACAAATCCAGAACATTTAACTTGACTTCCCGTTATCTTAGTCTAACTGAAATGCTGCTCTTTACAGTAACAAGACCAAAGGTTTCGATGGGATCCCAAAATGGTTATCAAAGGCAAATGGTAATCATCTGAGAAGACCATGTTCAAATATGGATTCAGCATGTGTGTTTACCCATATCGCCTGCGTCATATCTACTTTTCCTGCCTTACTTCTGCCAAATTTCCTATTTCGGCCGGATTCCAGGCGAACTACTTGCAAAAATTGAAGTTCAAAAACGGTTTCAGCGTATCTTCTTACACCTATGTCGAACCTTTAATCAACTTTAGATAGCACTTTAAATTTTAAATTATTTCCCGATTTCAGCCGGATTCGTAGCAAACTATGTGTGCGAGTAGAAACTGATTGTCATATACGAATTCGGCATATCTTCTTACCCGTAAATCCTTCAGCTAATGAAAATCAAATGAAACTTTTACTTTTAACAAATTTTCCGGTTTTGGCCGGATTCTGGGAGATCTACTTGTCCGACGAAAAAATAGTTTTGGTATTCGGATTCAGCATGTTTCCCTATCCTTAAGCCGAACCTCTCATGAACTTCAGACTAAACTTTTATTTTTGACAAATTTTCCGTTTTTTGCCGGATTCCGAGGGAACAACTTGTCCGGCGAGAAAAATAATTTTTATATTCGGGTTCAGCATGTCTCCTTACCCCTAAATCGACTATCTCATTTGCTTTTGAAAGATATTTTGTTTGCCCCTTAATTTGAAACCCTTCCCCTCCCCTAAATATACAGCTATGGGGCTCATCCACGAACTGACCTTTCCTTTGACCTAAAGAATCCTCACACCAAGTTTCATCAAAATATCTCATTCCCTTCGAGAGTTATCGTGCTGACAGACGGACGTACGGACGGACAACTTTTGCGAAGTCAGAGATATCCCTCCACTTACGTGCTGCCAGAAACTGCTGCGGATTTTGGAGAATCTGGTATGAATCAGGTATAGCTAATGAGGAATGGCAATCAGGCAAGAGGAGGGGAAATTGGCTGAATGTTTAAAGCGTCTGATGGCCCTTCACATTCTACGGATTGGTGGCATCCTAACTGCAACTTCCTTGCTAAGAAAAGGAAGGAATTGGGAAAGGGTTTGTTGGGGGGGGGGGGGTCGTTACACTGAGTGGCATGGGTTTTGATATGATCTTTCACTGAATGCGTGTGTTCGTTCGCAGTAATTGTTCTGTCACCATCGACCTTCACCTTCGCTTTACACTCCCGTTGTTTATCTTTGTTCTGCCTGCGCTCAACACATCAAAACTAAGAACACTTCCAGCCAGCACTTTTTGCTTCACATACACATACCCTTTGTACACAAGCTAATTCTTACACTTGTTACTGGCTACCCACTGTATTTCAGACATTACTATCGAGTCAAGTTGACGAATGAAGTTGCATCCAGTTATTCTACTCTTATATAGCGTCAGTAGGTACATAGGCTAATCCGGGTACCCAGCTAATCCCTTGTACTATTCGGTGACGTAGGAATTATTTGGGACTAGCAGATTCTTTTGGGATTGTCTTTTTATTTATGCGAGGGGGGGGGGGGGTCGCCTGGTTTTTGGGATCCCAAAATGTAAGTGGAGGGATACCTATGACTATACCTTGACTACTTAAAAAGCTGTTAATGTTAAGAACTCAGATTCATGCCTAAATTGGAGCCGATGAAACTCTTTTTGCAACTGCTCTGCTCGGTTTATGTAATATAATTGTTTCATGGCATGAACGTGATGGTACCATTCACATTCTGTAGCAGTCCAGAATTTTTCGACTACAGGGCGTAGACCAATGTCCAAGTGTTCAACCTGCCCTGCCGCACTAGCCAACCATCCCCATCCTCCCCTACCCCTCTAGCCTCTGGGATATAATGGGTACACATACATATGAGGACGATGCATATCCCTGCCAACTTGCCTGAGCATTTGAGCACGGTTGTCGAAAAAGGAACTAGGCTGCAGCACTTTTGATTGGGGAGTTCTCCAAACAATTACTAACAGCTAATATTTTCCTTACAACCACACTTTCCCTTCACACAGTTTGGAATGATGATGGCATCGTTTTGCGGATATTAGTAGGAGACTTGAACACATCCCGTGATGTCTGTGAGGATGTTAATGGATTCTTCTGTAAAACACGAGAGAGAATTTGAGCAGATAGATACATGTAAGCTCGTTAGTACACTTGCAGACTGAGACTCAACCAACCAACAGGTTTTCATTTTAGAAATGTCCTTGACATAGCAAAAAAGCTGGACATCAAGAACAAGGAGTTAAGAAGTATTGAAGACATTATTTCCCCATCTTTTCTTGATGGAAAACGACAACTAACAGAGACATTCCTTTCTCTGGTGAATAATCAAGAATTGGATGGTCTTGGAAGAATTGAGGAGGCTATTTGGCGCAAAGCTTTCTACGAGCCCTACAGTCTTGGGAAGCAATTTGCTCAGGTACCCTCTTTTTTCTTTTTTGAAACTTTTCTTAAAGCACAATGGATACTTCTAATGCTTTACTTTGTATTAAATGCTTCACAAATAAACATTTCCGACTTCCTTTAAAGGGCGCTACGAAAATCGGCCGTTTTCTTGTTATCCCTTGTCTTTACCTCTCTGGCATTTCGGCGATCCAAATCTTAGAAGCTGGGATATCATGGCAGGAAATTCAGGAACTCCCAGCAATGCTTGATAGAAAAGGATATATTTGAGATGTCACCAAAGTCAAGCCGCAGATGCAGTTTACCTGATTGTTCTAGTGTTTGATCGAAAGTTCCATGGCTTAAAGTGCCTATTAAAAGTTATCTTTGTGGATTTTTGTTTTGAAGCTTGATTAGCTTGCTTTATAAAATGTACCAGAATATGCAATAAGCTTATAAAAAATAACATAGCTACAAAAATCATTCAAAACTAAATAACCTATTCAAATCTGAATTATACAAGCTGATTTATGCATAAAATAAAGATCTACCAAGTATTATAAGAAACATCACTTTTATCTTTGTCCAAGCTAGTAAATTGAGCATGTACTGGCCGAAAAATTACGCTTTGCAATATCACAGAAAGGAAACTGTTGAACAAGGTGCTGATCTAGGGAGTAAGCATTGTTCCTAGGTTGTTACAGAGTGTGATTAGGTAGTTTAATGTGTTCATTGAACTTTAAGCTGATTTTAGTTGCATTGTTACAACTTATTATACGCCCGTCTTTCTACATCTAAAGCTATTGTTTGTGCTTCTGAAACAAAGGGCCTATCACCTCTTGTAAGTTGTAATGATTAACAATACAGCTTCTGACAGACCAGAAAGATGGAAACACGTCGAGGATCTCTTTCTTATTGCAATATGTGGGGAAGGACAAAGTAGTGAAGCGGCCAATATAATTTCGCAGATACAAGCCGAAGCTTTAAATTCAGACATGGCTGTGAACGAAAAGAAGTCTGCAAACTTACCATTTCATTCCTGAAAGAAGGGCCAATTTTTGAACCTCCAATTCCTGACACTTTGTGTGTAAACGAAACAAAGCTCCTTGGTTTAATTATAGCAAACGATTGAAAATGGGAACCACTAACGAAGGATCAATGGTAAAGCGGGGACATACCGGCCTTCATTTGCTGAAATTACTTGCTAAAAAGAGGTTCCCTAAACTAGATTTGCTCTGTTTTTATGTTTCTTTTATACGTTCAGGGCTAGAATACCAGAGGGAAGCTTGGCACTTTGGCCTTATGGAGGACCAGGGTTATCGGATCGAGTAATACAGAAGCGTGCCCTACTGATTATGTCAAGGTCTCCAAAATTCCTTATGAGCTCCTCCAGAAATATAAGCTCGAGTCCCGTAGGTTGAAACTGTGCTTGGCTTTTGGTAAGAAAAATGCTTGAAATATAGAAATATAAGCTCGAGTCCCGTAGGTTGAAACTGTGCTTGGCTTTTGGTAAGAAAAATGCTTGAGCGCCCTATCCATAAGTATATACTTCCGCTACCATTTGGGACTGCTCGCGAACGACCTGCAAGAGTGGCCTCAGTGGCGATCCCAAAACTCCAAGGGGTAAAATGTGACCATGTGGCCTACGGTATGAAAAGACGTTTGCACCGTCTTTTGTGAAATTGTTTTAATATTTATAGTGTTTACATTTGTATATATTTGATTTCAGCAAATTTGGATTTTACCATGATAGTTCGAAAAGAATAAATGCGATATCCATTTGTCTATCTCACCACTTTTTTCTTTCCAGAAATCAGGAAAATCTGATTTGCATCTTGGCATTTTGAGAAGTCATCTGTATTCTGCCATCACTTTCTACAGCCAGTTTCTTCAGCAAGTGAAAGCTTCTAATCGCCAGTCTGATGGAGACCTTGTATCTCTCCAGGATTCAGGTGTGAAGTTTTCTAAATTCAGAATAACTGTCTGGATGGAAATGGTGTTTCAGTCTGCAATAGTTCATTGGCATAGTATTTTCTTGGGATGTTGTAGTAGAGAACTGAGGAGTGTTTGTTACCGAGTATTTAGGACAACAAAAATGAGAAGAATCATACCCTGTATGATTTATGGATCATAAGAAGAGCGAACTTGTTATGATCTTGCAGATGATTAGCTGTTTGGCCGTAATGTGTCAATAAAACACCGCTACGGTATCATTGTGTTGCGGGAGCAACACATTGGTTTTGTCGTTTTTTGTTTGTTTTTTTCCTAGTTTTCTAATTTCCCTTCATTACTAGAACATGGTAAGGGTCTAACGTGTGCGGTTTTTACGGAAAGTGTGGACCTCTGGCCCTGACATTTTGAAAAGATTCGCATAGCTCTTGCCTGCCCCCAAAAAGGATGGTTTTCGCTTATTCTAGAGTCAGAGTCTACAGTGTCTGAAACGAAGTGGAGTTGCATAGCCTATGTAGTAGTAGTTTATTACGTTAAAGCCTTGCGGCCATGGTGATCACCAAACAAGAGAACAGAATTTACATTTGTTACAAACACAAACCAAACCTTGAACCGTACTAAACTATAGAAAGTGCTCCCTGTGCAACATTTCCACACAGACGAAACTTCCGAGATTTTTAATTCCAAGAAAAGGTTTTTCTACCAACCTCTGTACCAACCATTCTTTCCCACCGTACTCCACCCCAAAAACCTCCTTCCTTAAATCTGTTATTTCTGTGCAGTCATTCTTAAATGTTGAGTATTTTCTAGCGCTTGCCCACACATCGGACAAGAGAAAAGACCATCTGTTACCCTAGCTTTTCGTAGGTATTGTCTTCTTTCTCCAAGTGGCATGAAATTCGACCGGACTGAAATCACCAATTTAACCAGTCCAGAGAGGACTATCTGCAGTTATGTAGTCAAGCTTTCGTTTCTTCAAACAATGTTTCAGCTTTCGAGTGTAAAGCTCCGTTCTAACGAGCAAGCAAGCAGGCACCAGTTTCAGTTTAAAGGTGGACTAAAGCCTACAAGTGCTAAATATGTACGCCAGTTCCCTGGCTCCACTATACAATATATCGTCTTCGAGTGATAAATAGAAAAATTTGCAGAAACAGAAGAGGTTCATTTACCCACGGGTCTGACAGTGCTGCCATCTATTGTTAGTAAGACATTTCTGTTCGCGATTTCTGCTGCTTATCATTCCATTTTTTGCACTTCTGATTGAGGCAGAGAAATGGCCTCTTTAACATTAAAAGCTCCCTCATTGCTAAAGATATTAGAGCTTATGTTTTGCTCCTCTCTAAGTGGTGGGACTAGAAAGTTGGCTTACGGCAAACAAAAGTCAACTTTTGGACTAGTATAGATAAAAAAAAAAAAATATTAAACGGGATCGATGGCCCTTGATGAGCTGATAAAAGAATATGGCATTCGTTTTTTGGTACGAAAATTCTTTCACGAGGTACACCATTTTGAAATGTTCGAGGGATTAACAACTTAAAGGGTGAGGTCATGGGCACATTGAAACAAAACAGAAGGCGGATCCCAATTGTGAGACATGTCAGGGACTTGTTAGTAAAATCGGCTGTTATACTATAATCATCGTTGTTGATGAGGAGTTTGCAACTTTAGCTAGTTGGGATACTTATTATTTGTTTCCGTGTAGGCCATTTGGTGGTAAGAAGGACTTGGTTCAATATCTATCAAGGAGAGTGACTTGTAATTAAGAATCGGTAGAAAAATTTGCAGAAACAGAAAAGGTTCATTTACCCACGGGTCTGACAGTGCTGCCATCTATTGTTAGTAAGACATTTCTGTTCGCGATTTCTGCTGTTTATCATTCCATTTGTTGCACTTGCCTTTTAGGCAGAGAAATGGCCTCTTTAACATTAAAAGCTCTCTCATTGCTAAAGATATTAGAGCTTATGTTTTGCTCCTCTCTAAGTGGTGGGACTAGAAAGTTGGCTTACGGCAAAAAAAGTCAACTTTTGGACTAGTATAGATACAAAAAAAAAATAAAATAAACGGGATTGATAGCCCTTGATGAGCTGATAAAAGAATATGGCATCCGTTTTTTGGTAGGAAAATCCTTTCACGAGGTACACCATTTTCAATGTTCGAGGGATTAACAACTAAAAGTGTGAGGTCATGGGCACATTGAAAGAAAACAGAAGGCGGATACCAATTGTGAGACATGTCAGGGACTTGTTAGTAAAATCGGCTGTTATACCATAATCATCGTTGTTGATGAGGAGTTTTCAACTTTAGCTAGTTGGGATACTTATTATTTGTTTCCGTGTAGGCCATTTGGTGGTAAGAAAGACTTGGTTCCATGTCTATCACGGAGAGTGACTTGTAATTCAATCAATCAATCAATCAATCAAGTTTACTCCGAATAGCTAAAAGCTAGAAAAGCAATTAAGAATCGGTTGCTAGAACACTGCCATCTTAATGAGGGGCTAGAAAGAAACTTGTGCAAATTAGTGCACATTTTATTTGATCTTTATAAATCTGAGGGTAAGAAAATTCGTCGCCAGATATAAATGACATTGTAAAACAATGACGTAGTTCCGCAGTGATTAGTCAAGTGGCGGCATCTATGGTATTCTGATAGATAGCTTTATAGACAAATTTATATAAGATTATGTCAACAATGATGTCTACAGTTGAAAAGGATAAAGTCAACTGGCTGCAAAGTCAGTATATATTTTCAATCCCTTGCTGCGACATTCTTCTTTTTTTTTTTTAACGCTGAGTGATAGCCTTTGATAATGTGATTAAGTAATGGTGTCATCATTTTTTTTTTTTTTTTAAGAAAACAAAATCTTCTTGGGAATTCCGATGGGTTGACAACTTTAGCGCTAAATCGTTAGCGACGGAACACAACAAAGGTGTTGCCCAGGGAACGCAGATCTAGTTTGTGCTTATTTTCAAAGCGGCTGATTAGGGATATAATAAAACGTTTAAGGATTCTGTCAAAGACCGGATATCTACAAGATCCGATTGTCTGGATCAGAAAGTCCAGTAAATATTTACAGTTTTGGGATCCCATCGAAACCTCTGGTCTTGTTTAGTTCGTGACAATCGTACTTTTTAGATAGCAAGAGCTCTCGTTGTGAAGAACCAGAGGACTCTCATATTGACACGATTCACCGTATCCACCTGTATCTTGGCGATATTTACCGCTACCTTTTTGGGCTTGGGATCTCACGCGCACAGCGTATAGCAGTTCAGCAGTACTTTGAGGTATTCTTCCTTGTAGTTTCGTTTCTTTTCAGTCAGTGCTATCACTATTCTTAAGCTTCTGTTTGACACAAACCTACCCTCTCTTGAGAGTCACCGTGAGTATCAGCCAAGATTTCAGGCGTGATACATTCTTGTCCTACATAGTAACCAACCTTGAGCAAGAACAGATGTAAAAATGAAAGGAGGATTTTAAAATATGGGTGAACTCATTATATTCTGAAATCTAAAACTCAAAGATTGCTAATTATTTAGTGATGATCCAATTTGCTCATGGAAGGAAATTAGGAAATCTGGCGTCGCCAAATCGCTTCCAGGGGGTGAGCAAAGTGCGGCTTTTTCAGTGTTTATGTCGCTTTCCTGAAAGGAAAAGGTTGCTGGTATCGCAATATACAAAGAGGAGTTAATTTAAATATTCCTTTAGCCCAAGCTGACTGCGAATCATATTTGATAGTGCAAAACCGGTACGTCAGCTGAATTTTAGTTGAGCTATATTTCGGCCCTTCTTGGCAAGGGTCCTCTGCAGGCTCAAAGCCGCTCAAGTTCGAAAGACGAACTTGTGGGGAGGGGGGGAGGAGTCAAGAAGGGCCGAAACATAGCTCTAATAAAATTTAGCTGACGTCCGTTTTGCACTATCAAAGACGAGTTAGTTTCAAGCAGAAAACTTTCTTTCAAATGTACATTTCATGTCTAACTTCATGAAGTTGTTGAAAATTACCGAATTGGTTGGCTTATGTTCTATTACTGTTTTTTTTTCACGAAGGTCATAGAATTTGGAAAATATCTTCGTTATTTGAAAATTTGTCCATTAACTGCGAAGATTAAGGTTACAAAAAAGTTACTTTTGATTGCTGTCTGACCAGCGTTGCATAAAGTCAGTTATTGATGTTCCAACTTTTATTTCCTTTTCTTTGGTCGTTTATTATACTGATCCACTTTTCTTTGTTTGATCTGCAGGCAGAAAATAAATAATTAAATTGTATTTGTTCTAGGCCCTGAACGTCATTCCCGGCAATGGACTACCACACAACCAGCTGGCTGCATTGTTTTCGGACGAAAATTTCGGATTAACTTCCACCTACCACTATATAGCATGGTAGGTAATCCTTGTAGCCTCATTTCCTTAGAGGAAGGAAACCCTTTTGAGGAAATCGCTGTACTTAAACCTCTACACACATGCATAATTTTTGGGCTAAAGCTTCGTAATACCCGGGGCCTGCTATGGCATGCCAACAGCTCGGAATCCTGACCTAGTCCAAAAGGGTTCATTCTTCCACACACCTCTTCAGGCACTTCACGTATACTATGCAAACTGTTGTGTATACCGACTTTATTTCTGATAGTTTGCGATGAATTGAACCAGTTACTAGGAAAAGTGGAAAATTCTTCCACCACTTGGCCAAATCGATGATTTTATTTTGTTTTCCTGCCATGGCTCCACGAGGGGGAAGGGGGGGGGGGTTGGGCGTTTTGGGAATAAATTCGTTCATTCATGTCCAAAATAAGCTTCCACCATTACAAATTTCTTCAATCAAATTCATTCTGACTTCGCGCAACTTGTGTGTGAAGTGTCAATTGATTGCAGAAAAACATAGCCGTATCCAGACTTTACGGAGACTGCTTAGATTAGAACCGAGATACGGTTTACTGTTTAAGATTATAAGACACGTGATCAGGGGCGTCACCACCCCCCACCCCTCGAAGAAAGAAAAGGCTAATCTGGGCGCTGACGCAAGCGACCAATAATTAGCTAATCTGGGCGCTCGCAGAGCGGCCGACCAATTTCTTTTAGCTAAACTGGACGCTCGCAGATCAGCCGAACACAAAAGTTCAGCTAAACGGGCGCTCACCCAGGAAAGCTCAGTGGGGGGCTGGAAGTGCGCCCGAGAAAGTCAGTAAGGCTAGTTCAGGTACCAAGAAACTAAGTTGACATCTACCTGGGACCTAGGCCGTTCTGGGTTCTCGAGCGTTTGGGACTTCAGGAATAGGCTTCTCAGCCCCATGTTTCGAGCTTGCCAGATTGACAATTTTAACACGATCTGTTGTGTACCAGTATCTTTTAATTCAGGTAAAAATCAGGCCGATTTTGCTTGTGGCGTACAATTTTAAGAATTTATTAGTTTCTAGTTAGTTAGTGCGACGTTTAAAAATAAATCGTCTCCGTGAGCAATGAGCGACGGTGTAATGACGGGCCTGATTGTTGCAACATGTCATTTGATTTTTATTTTGTTTTTTTAACTGGAAATTCAGGAAGTCTGCTTTGTTTCACGTTTCTTTTTCTGGATGATCAGTACTTATTTTTTCAGAAAGGATCAAACTGAAGCACATTACCAACTTCGAGCTAAAAGTCTGGATTCGTCATTTACAAAGTCAGACGAGTAGATCCGTGCTAAGTGGCCCTTAATTTCATTTTGGATCCGAAAAGACGTATTCTGATCATAAAGGATTTCACAAAATCATTTCATTCGTGTTTTAGGCTTGGAATTTCGGGGCTTGGGTCACCGGAAGGTCAAGCGGAAGTAATGTTTTGCCCGAAAAAAGTCATAGCCTACTTAAAAAATTTCGTCTGCGGCGCTCATTTTCGTTACGAACTGCTGTGGGTCGGGCTATTACAAATGACGTTCACCTTCAGTTTCTGCAATTTCACACAGTTTCCAGCATTCGATGCTGTGTTTCTTGGCTATTGTTTCCAACTGGTATGACTCTTGAGCCTTGCTGGAAATCTTTCGTATATTTTGAGGTAACCTCCCACGCCCAAGCCTTTCAAACCGCAAATGAGCTCGTAGGTCCGACTAGGCTTCTTCAGACTTCAACGCTTGCAAGGTATCGCAAGTTTTATTACTATACATGTGCGACGAAAAAAAAACCCTCGAGTTTTGGCTAGCGAGGCCACTCGTGATACAACCATATCGCTTGTTCGGCAATGGCTGTAAAGATCAGCTGAGATGGATTCTAGCGGTATTAGCTGACTTATTCGTTTAGTTCAGCCAAATGCAGAGCAAAATAACGCTAGAGAATAGCGCCAAGACTTGAAAGAAGTGACACACTCGACTAGCTCCGACAGCACCAGTAGCGGTAGTGAACTTCCCTACTGATACTCAATCAGTGGAGCACCAGGTCTGATTCTAATAACTTTATATTCTGAACACAGCAACAAAAAAAGTTACAACCTCATCGGTTTCCTCGACGTGTGCAGGCCACATCTTAGATTTCTAGAAATTTCTAAGCCCGCTAGTTCGTTTCGCTTTAAATGCCGCAAGCGTAGTATGTGGCGCTATTAGTATGGCCCATTCGCTAAGCAAGGAAAGTATAGGTCTTGACGCTACTCTCTAGTGTTATTTTGCTCTGGCCAGATGTGATTCGTAGTCAACTTGGGCCAAGATACTTAGGTATATGATAAAGTACAGAAAAATCGTTCGATGGATCCAAAAACTCCATCGATGCCTACTAATCAGGAACCATGTTTTCTCCAAGTGGTTTTCGCAGCATTTCTTAGAGGCCTTACAGCCTTTTTTTTTGCATAATTCTAATAGAATAGAGTAGAATGTATTACACAAAAAAGCCCGTGGGCGATGGCAACAAAAATTATAAACAAAAAATTCACTACCTTGCAGAACACGCACACTACACCTATTTTAAAAATTTCGTTCTATGCTCCATCGCAATCCTCAAGTTACGTCCTTGATACCGTACTCTTATATAGCATGTCAAGCAAGCTCAAGTTTGAAGGAGGGGAGAAAAACTTAGCCACAAAAGTCGAGGACTACTCAAACAAATTTGCTGCTGCCGCCAAAGACAACCAGAAAGAAAGATTAATGCTTGGCTTTAACCTGGTAGCGGCCGCTTTCATGGGACTGAAGATAAACCAAGAAATATCACAGGTAAGGAAACCTTGGGAGGGGTACGGGGGCGGGGGGTACTGGAAAGGTATGATCCTCCGGTCGAGTATTAAAGTCTCTTGCCAGAGGTGAAATAAAAAGCAAAAGCGCCCTTATTCTTAGGGGCTTTATGAAACCACTTTGACTCGCCAGTAGCGACTTCGTCAATAAGTCATGAAAATTTGACCGGTCAACGGTGAATAACGCAAGCATGCATCTACTGTAATGGGGAACTCCCTGCGAGATAGTTGGGAGCACAAGGTCTTCCACCTGTGCTTAAACTGCGTCTGAGGGGCCTAATGCTGTTTCTCGGCTCGTTATGCACGCCATCGCAGCTTCAGGCTTCTGCTATGGTATGGCAAGGGTGCCATACTGGCTACGGATTCCCACAATAAAGTCGTTCTTCTGGTTGAAGGCCTGAGCCTCGTTTTTGTTGCATGCTGCAGGTCCACTTTTCGGCCGATTCCGGACTGATTCTTGCTACATCCGTTTTTGCACTGCAGCGCTTCCGAGGAAGACGGCAGCGCTTCTCGAGAATCACGGACTTGCTCCCCGACCAAGTCCGTGCTTCCCTGCAAGATGCTGCAGTACTGCCGCTTCAACCAAGAAGAAAGTGAATCCAAAAACGCATCTTGTGCAAAAGCAAAGAAGTGCTGCAGCAGCGATGCGGCAGCGCTGTTGCAACAAAAACGAGGCTCTGGTTCACCAATAAAACAAGAGCTACGAGCTAATATGGCACTTGTACGAGTAGGCTGTACAAGAAAGTAGATGAAAACGTCACAAAATACACCCGCCATCCAAAAAGGCGGTTCGGAAATAGAAATAGGATATTTAGTTTCACTCATTTCTGAGCAGTTCCGGCATCGTCTCGATTGCAAATGCACATGACTGTTCAAACTTTCATCCCAATAAATCCATTTGTTTGATCCCTAGACGTGCTACACGATTTCCGGTACTCACTCTATTTCCACCTACCGTGGCCGAATCTGGTTCGGAATAAAAAAAAATCGACCACCTAAAGCATCTTCGTTTATACCATCTACCAAGTTTCACTCGAATCTGAGCATTTTTGGAAAGTTCCGGTACCATCCCCCTTCCCACCAACGTTGTCGGAGCCGGTTCGGGCCCAATCTCTTAATTCCCTCATCAAGTTTGACTGAAATTGGAGCATAGCCTATCTGCAAGTTTCCAGTACCCCCCCCCCCCCCCCCCCCCCCCACCTACCTTGGCCGAATCCGGCCCAGACGCCAAATAACAAATCTAGGCCGCATAAACTCGGCACTGTCGAATTGCATCTCATTCGGTCCATCCGTTTGGTTTTTGTGCATGTCAAAAGTCCCCCCACCCCCAATTCCCCTAATCGTGGTCGCATATGGTTCGAACGCATGTTTTACATGTCGAGGCCATCGATTCGTATCACCCATGAAGTTTCACTCGAATCAGACCACTCGTTCGCAATTTATAGAAGTCCATATTTCTCTTCTCTTGCTCCCCCAAAAATGCTCGGATCTAGGAACGGAAGTTTCCGGGGGTATGTTGTGTCAGGTTTTTAAGTCAAGATAATTCGGGTCGCTAATATGCCTGCAAAGTTTCGTTGTCGTTTTACATCTGGAACTATTCTAACTCGCGACTACCGGAATTCCAGGAAACCCCCTCCAACTCCCCCCACAGAGCCCCGAAACCATCTGGCTCCGTCAATTTCATCTAGGCCTAATGCTTGTTCCATCCATTAAGTTTCGTCCCAATCCCTCTACTTTTAGAGTTTCTTGAGTTTTCCAACCCCCCCCCCCCCATCCCCACAGGTATCGGACCCGACTCGGACGTGACACTGAACGTCCGATGCGATAGCTCACCAGACAAGTTTCATTCAAATCCGATCACCCGTTCAAATGTTATGCACGCCACTAGATTCCGGACTCCCCATCCACCCACTCCCCCCACGATGGTCGGGTCGGGGAAACGGCTGTTCTCAAGTCAATCTGTTCGGATCCCTGACATACCTGCCAAGTTTCATCGCCCTAGGACATCAGGAAGTATGCCGAACTCGCGGGATCGCTAGAAATCCGGACCCCCACCCCAACTCCCCCACAGTGCCCTGATCCGGTCCGGTTATGTCAATGACGTTTCGAGGACCTGCTTGTTTTTCCCACCAAGTTTCATCCCGATCCCTCCACTTTAAGCGTTTCTCAAAATTTCCGGTTCCCTCCTCCAACTCCTCCCAGTGTAATCGGATCCAGTCCGGTTATGTCAATGATGTGTCTAGGACCTGTACTTGTTTTTCCCACCAAGTTTCATCCCGATCCCTCCACTTTAAGCGTTTCTCAAAATTTCCGGTTACCTCCTCCAACTCCCCCCAGTGTCATCGGATCCGGCCCGGATTTAAAGTGAGGTGTCTGAGACACAAGGTCATCCTAAATATCAATTTTCATCAAGATCTGATCACCCGTTCAAAAGTTATGCACGCCACTAGATTCCGGACTCCCCATCCACCCACTCCCCCCACGATGGTCGGGTCGGGGAAACGGCTGTTCTCAAGTCAATCTGTTCGGATCCTTGACATACCTGCCAAGTTTCATCGCCCTAGGACACCAGGAAGTATGCCGAACTCGCGGGATCGCTAGAAATCCAGACCCCCATCCCAACTCCCCCACAGTGCCCTGATCCGGTCCGGTTATGTCAATGACGTGTCTAGGACCTGTGCTTGTTTTTCCCACCAAGTTTCATCCCGATCCCTCCACTTTAAGCGTTTCTCAAAATTTCCGGTTCCCCACCCCAACTCCCCCACAGTGCCCTGATCTGGTCCGGTTATGTCAATGACGTTTCTAGGACCTGTGCTTGTTTTTCCCACCAAGTTGCATCCCGATCCCTCCACTTTAAGCGTTTCTCAAAATTTCCGGTTCCCTCCTCCAACTCCCCCCAGTGTCATCGGATCCGGCCCGGATTTAAAGTGAGGTGTCTGAGACACGAGGTCATCCTAAATATCAATTTTCATCAAGATCCGATCACCCGTTCACAAGCTAAAAATACCTCAAATTTTGGCTTCACCCTCCCTCCACTCCCCTCCCAGATGGTCGAATCGGGGAATTGATGATTTCCTATTTAAGCTGGTCGGGTCCCAGACATGCCTGTCAATTTCCATCGTCCCAGCACATCAGGAAGCACGGAACTCGCGGGATCACTACAAATTCGGACTTCTCCCCCCCCCCCAACTCCCCCAAAGTGAGCGGATCCGTTCCGGTTATATCAGTCACGTATCTAGGACTTTTGCTTGTACTTTCCACCAAGTTTCATTCGGATCCCTCCACTCTAAGTGTTTTCCAAGATTTCCGGTTTCCCCCTCTAACTCCCCCCAGTGTCACCGGATCCGGTCTGGATTTAAAATGGAGGGTCTGAGACACGAAGTCCTTCCATGTATTAAGTTTCATTAAGATCCGATCACCCGTTCGTAAGCTAAAAATATCTCATTTTTCCTATTTTTTCCGGATTCCCCCTCCCTCCACTCCCCTCCAGATGGTCGGATCGAGGAAGCGACAATTTCTAATTTAATCTGGTCCAGTTCCTGATATGCTTGCCAAGTTTCATCGTCCTAGCTTATCTGGAAGTGCCCGAACTAGCAAAACCGGGACCGACAGACCGACATACCGACTGACGGACAGAAATAACAATCGCTATATGGCACTTGAGTAAGCTCAAGTGCCATAAAAAAAAAACGTGAATATTCTTGGCTTTGGTATGGTAGTAGCGGTTTTAAAAAGTATTAGAAAGATCAAACTGACCCCCCAGACTTAAGGAAAATTGTTTAATGGATGTTTAGAATGTTAGTTGAGTGTTAACTGGGATTTGGGGCATGGATATGAAGGTTAGATATTGAAATAACGAAGTGCGAAACCTTCTCCCTAGATACGTAATTGACAGAACCAGGGGGCTGTGTGGTAGGAGTTATAGGGTGTTTCCCGGAATTCCCGTGATCGCCAGATAGGATAGTTCCAGATATTCTAAGGACGATTAAACTTTGCAGGCCCATGTCTAGGCCTTTGGAATGCCCTAGGAAATCTTGTGTTCCTGGATCTGACCGTCTTTGGGGAGTTGAGGGAAGGGGAATCAGGAAATCCCTGGCTTTCGTAAGTTGAAAACGGGTGGTCTGATTCGAGTTAAACTTTATGGCCGATAAGAACTGATGACCTAGACAAGCTAAACATGCGTTCGAACCACATGCGGCCACGGTTGGAACAGTTAGATGGGGGGGGGGGGGGGGAACTTTTTAACATTCGCACAAACCTAACGGATGGACAGAATGGGATGCAAGTTGGACAGTACCGAGTTTATGCGGTTTTGATTTGTTATTTGGCGTCTGGATCGGATCTGGCCACGGTAGGGGATTCAGCCACAGTGGGGGGGAGTTGGAAGGAGAGTCCCGGAAATGTCGTGGCTCGCATAGGGGTCAAACAAGTTGAGTTATTATAATGAAACTTGCAATGTAGAGAGATCACATGCCCTAGAAGACATATTTTAGGGTTCGAACTGGATCCGACCATACTGGGGGGGGGGGGGGGGGGGGGGGGGGGTTACCGGAAGTTCCCAGAAAACGCTCAGATTTGAGTAAAACTTGATAGGCGGTTAGAGAAAATGCTTCAGATGATCAATTTAGTAGTCCGAACCAGATTCGGCCCCGGTAGGGGGAGTTGTGGGGGGGGGGGTACCGGAAATCATGTGGCACGTCTAGGGACCAAACGAGTGGATCTGTTGGGTTGAAACTTGGGAGGTAGAAAGGTCATTTGCCCTAGATGATCCGAGGCGATGCCGGAAATGCTCAGACTTCAGTGAAACTAGAGATTCTTTTCCTAGGTCCGAACCGCATTTTTGGGCAGCGGGGTATCTTGTCACCTTCTCATTTACTTTTTTCTACAGCCTACTCGTATCAAGTGCCATATTAGCTCGTAGCTCTTGTTATGGAACTTGCCCTTCCGCCAATTGCCATACAACGATCGCATTTCTGTCCGTCCGTACGTCTGTCGGTCGGTCCGGGTATTGCTAGTTCGGACACTTCCACAGAAGCTAGGACGATGAAAATGGGCAGGCATATCAGGGACTCAAAAAGATCAACGTGGAAATATTCACTTCCCCGATCCGACCATCATGGGGAAGGGGAGGGAGGGGGAATCTGGAATCTTGAGGTATTTATAACTTTTGAACGAGTGGTTGGATCTCAGTGAAACTTGACATTTGGAAAGATCTCGTGTCTCAGACGACACACACATCCGGTGACTTTCGGTGGAGTTGGAGGGGGGGGGGGAGCGGAAATCTTTGGAAATGCTTAAAGTGGAGTGATCGGGATGAAACTTAATAGGAAGAGCAAGCACGAGTCCTAGATACATCATTGACATGATGCGACGGGGTTCGGGCACTGTGGGGGAGTTGGGGGGGGATCCTATAGGTCCATTGCAGCGAGTTCGGTACTTCCTGATGTACTAGGATGATGAAAATCGGTAGGCTTATGAGGGACCCGAAAGACTCTCTTGAGATTAGTCGTTTCCACGATCCGACCATCGTGGGGGGAGTGGAGGGATGGGGATTCCGGAATCTAGTGGCATTTATACCTTTTGAACGGGCGATCGGATTTGAATGAAACTTGTCAAGTGGAAAGAGCTATCATCCCAAATGTTCTATGTCAAGTCCGGACCGGATACAATACTTGTGGGGGGTGGAATTTTTCGTGAAACGCTTAGCGTCGAGGGATCGGGATGGAATTTGGTGGGAAGAACAACTATAAGCATTAGATACGTGATTGACAGAACCAGATCATATCGGAGCTCGTTGGGAGGAGTTGGAGGATTTTTACGGAATTTCGTTGATCGCTAGTTAGGACACTTCCAGATGTGCTAAGGTCGATAATACTTGGCAGGTATATTAGTGACCCGACCAAATAGACTTAAGGACCCGACACAACGCACTAGGAAGACTTCCTTGCCGACCATTTCCGGTGTAATTAAGAAGAGGAATCCGGAAATTACTGACTTCCGTAGCATAGTTAAGAACTGATGACCTAGATACACAAAACATGTGTCAGAACAACATGCGGCAACTGTTGGGGGAGCTTTTTTTGCCTTCAATTTGCTGGACGGGAAGAGGAGATTTGGAGATGAGATGAAGTTTATGTGTCCGAGTCATATTCGGCCACAGTGGGAGGAGTTGGAGGGGGAGTCCCGGAAATTTTGTAGCTCGCATAGGTGTTGAGTGTAGTGATTTGAATGAATCTTGGAAAGTAGAGAGATCATATTCCCTTATATGACGTATTTTATGGTTCGGACGGGATCCGAGCACGATGGGGGGTACCGGAAGTTCCCGAAAAATTATCAAATTCGAGTGAAACTGGATAGGCGGCTAGAGAAGATGCTTCAGATGATCCACGTATGTGTCCGAATCAGATTCAGCCGCGGTAGGGGGAGTTAGAGGGGTGGTACCGAAAAACGTCTAGGGATCAAACGAGTGGATCTAAGTACACCCTAGATTGTCCAAGACGATGCCAGAAATTTTCGGACTCGAGTGAAACTAGATATCCTATTTCTAGGTCCGATCTTAGGGGGATTGAAGGGGGTATTTGTGACATTCTCATCTACTTTCTTGCACCACCTAATTTGTAATAAGTGCCATATAAACTCGTAGCTCTTGTTTTAATTGTATAATCACAGTCTTTGAGGAAAGTTCAACCAGTAAAGAAGTCTTGAAGGTTTCAAAATTTAACGCTAAAATAAGTATCGTGTCCTATTGGCCAGTGTGCCAGAAAGCCTGGTTTTCTAATGGTCAGTATTGCTTAGAACTTGATCCGTTTTCGTTTGGTAGGGTGCAATCCCTCTAAGAGCTAGTCGTTTTCTAATAATCTTCAGCGGGTCTACATCCCATTCACTTTCTTTTTCTAGATTTGTCAAGTGGTACTGAAAGACCTTCATGATCTGCTTCGGAAGTCGAGAAAATTGGCTGAGAAGCAAGATGTGGAAAAAGACATCGACTCTGAGACCCTGCTTCTGATGGCTGCCATCTGCTGTTTTATTCTACACAGGAACGCTGAAAAGAAGAAAGACTTCGGTAATGTTGCGCCCATGTTTTCTTTGTTGCCATAGCCGTTCCCACCTTGGTCCGCTTTCAGCTACGTCACAGGTCACTACCAGTGAGGAATTTTCCGCCATAGACTAAATAACTAAATAAACGCACTATAATCTAAGTGGCTCCGGTCTAGAGAAGAAACAAACTCGGCATGGCGTTGATCCACAGCCACAAATGGATCGGTAACAGAACACAGTCGCGTAACTTTGTGGTTGTGAGCCCTTGGGGGGAAGACCTAATAGGTACTAGGCATACTTATAAAACAATTGATGAATTGTTCTTCCTCTCCTGCCACTCTCTCTTTATACTTCCTTGAGTTTATCTTTCGGCTGCTGGTCGGAGGGAAGGTAAACGAGGGTCTGGGTAGAGGTCGCGGACTCCACACCTGCAGTAAACCATCCGGTTAGGTCAAGATAGTTAGGCGAGGTTGGGAGGGAGATTGTCCACATTTGGCTCAATAAACATTACTATCGTACTATGTGACGTACGCGAGAGGTCTAGCCCGAATCAGTGCTTTGCCGGTCTTTGATAAGGACAGGTAGGGAAGATAGGACTATTATTTAGACTTTTTCTGGTCAAGCGTGGTGAAATATAACAAAGTTTGGATCCTAGATACGTGACTGATATAACCGGAACGGATCCGCTCACTTTGGGGGAGTTGGGGGGGGGGGGGGAGAAGTCCGAATTTGTAGTGATCCCGCGAGTTCCGTGCTTCCTGATGTGCTGGGACGATGGAAATTAACAGGCATGTCTGGGACCCGACCAGCTTAAATAGGAAATCATCAATTCCCCGATTCGACCATCTGGGGGGGGTGGGGGTGGAGGGAGGGTGAAGCCAAAATTTGAGGTATTTTTAGCTTGCGAACGGGTGATCGGATCTTGATGAAAATTGATATTTAGGATGACCTCGTGTCTCAGACACCTCACTTTAAATCCGGGCCGGATCCGATGACACTGGGGGAGTTGGAGGAGGGAACCGGAAATTTTGAGAAACGCTTAAAGTGGAGGGATCGGGATGAAACTTGGTGGGAAAAACAAGCACAGGTCCTAGACACGTCATTGACATAACCGAACCGGATCAGGGCACTGTGGGGGAGTTGGGGTGGGGAACCGGAAATTTTGAGAAACGCTTAAAGTGGAGGGATCGGGATGAAACTTGGTGGGAAAAACAAGCACAGGTCCTAGACACGTCATTGACATAACCGGACCGGATCAGGGCACTGTGGGGGAGTTGGGATGGGGGTCCGGATTTCTAGCGATCCCGCGAGTTCGGCATACTTCCTGGTGTCCTAGGGCGATGAAACTTGGCAGGTATGTCAAGGATCCGAACAGATTGACTTGAGAACAGCCGTTTTCCCGACCCGACCATCGTGGGGGGAGTGGGTGGATGGGGAGTCCGGAATCTAGTGGCGTGCATAACTTTTGAACGGGTGATCGGATCTTGATGAAAATTGATATTTAGGATGACCTTGTGTCTCAGACACCTCACTTTAAATCCGGGCCGGATCCGATGACACTGGGGGAGTTGGAGGAGGGAACCGGAAATTTTGAGAAACGCTTAAAGTGGAGGGATCGGGATGAAACTTGGTGGGAAAAACAAGCACAGGTCCTAGACACGTCATTGACATAACCGGACCGGATCCGATGACACTGGGAGGAGTTGGAGGAGGGAACCGGAAATTTTGAGAAACACTTAAAGTGGAGGGATTGGGATGAAACTTGGTGGGAAAAACAAGCACAGGTCCTCGACACGTCATTGACATAACCGGACCGGATCAGGGTACTGTGGGGGAGTTGGGGTGGGGGTCCGGATTTCTAGCGATCTCGCGAGTTCGGCATACTTCCTGATGTCCTAGGGCGATGAAACTTGGCAGGTATGTCAGGGATCCGAACAGATTGACTTGAGAACAGCCGTTTCCCCGACCCGACCATCGTGGGGGGAGTGGGTGGATGGGGAGTCCGGAATCTAGTGGCGTGCATAACTTTTGAACGGGTGATCGGATTTGAATGAAACTTGTCTGGTGAGCTATCGCCTCGGACGTTCAGTGTCACGTCCGAGTCGGGTCCGATACCTGTGGGGATGGGGGGGGGGGGGGTGGAAAACTCAAGAAACTCTAAAAGCAGAGGGATTGGGACGAAACTTAATGGATGGAACAACCATTAGGCCTAGATGAAATTGACGGAGCCAGATGGTTTCGGGGCTCTGTGGGGGGAGTTGGAGGGGGTTTCCTGGAATTCCGGTAGTCGTGAGTTAGAATAGTTCCAGATGTAAAACGACAACGAAACTTTGCAGGCATATTAGCGACCCGAATTATCTTGACTTAAAAACCTGACACAACATACCCCCGGAAACTTCCGTTCCTAGATCCGAGCATTTTTGGGGGAGCAAGAGAAGAGAATTATGGACTTCTATAAATTGCGAACGAGTGGTCTGATTCGAGTGAAACTTCATGGGTGATACGAATCGATGGCCTCGACATGTAAACCATGCGTTCGAACCATATGCGACCACGATTAGGGGAATTGGGGGTGGGAGGAATTTTGACATGCACAAAAACCAAACGGATGGACCGAATGAGATGCAATTCGACAGTGCCGAGTTTATGCGGCCTAGATTTGTTATTTGGCGTCTGGGCCGGATTCGGCCAAGGTAGGGGGGGGGGGTACTGGAAACTTGCAGATAGGCTATGCTCCAATTTCAGTCAAACTTGATGAGGGAATTAAGAGATTGGGCCCGAACCGGCTCGACAACATTGGTGGGAAGGGGGGGGGGGTACCGGAACTTTCCAAAAATGCTCAGATTCGAGTGAAACTTGGTAGATGGTATAAACGAAGATGCTTTAGGTGGTCGATTTTCTTTTATTCCGAACCAGATTCGGCCACGGTAGGTGGAAATAGAGTGAGTACCGGAAATCGTGTAGCACGTCTAGGGATCAAACAAATGGATTTATTCGGATGAAAGTTTGAACAGTCATGTGCATTTGCAATCGAGACGATGCCGGAACTGCTCAGAAATGAGTGAAACTAAATATCCTATTTCTATTTCCGAACCGCCTTTTTGGATGGCTGGTGTATTTTGTGACGTTTTCATCTACTTTCTTGTACAGCCTACTCGTACAAGTGCCATATGAGCTCGTAGCTCTTGTTATAAGCTGTTTTTTTTTTGCTCCGTTTGCCGGTCGGTTAACCGACCTGTGGTCTGAGGCGGGAGCTCCTTCCAACCGACCTACGCTGTTCGCACGGCGCGAAATTCAAAATTCTCATTGGAGAGATAGGCGCCGGTGACGGGAAGACGGCATTTGTTCTGTCAATAGTGGCAAATAGGTAGGCTAACCGTCCTACGGAGAAAAGGCAAAAAACGCAACTAAATTTTGCCAGAATCTTTTACGTCCGCTGAGAACTCTTTCACACACAACGATATGAGAATCTTCTGTTTTTGGATTTTCTTATTTGCTTAGTTTTCCCACTTTTTAACACGGCGCGTTCAGTTTTCAAATGTTTTGCGCCTAGCCGCCGCGTCGGAGAGCAGGAAGGCTGGATAGAATTGACATGCGCTAACAAAGAAATCACTTAATTCAGGTTTAAAGTAATGGTATTTTCGAAAAATGTTTTTCTGATTCACTTCATAGTGAAAACATCATTTCTAGTAAGAGTTGTGCTTTAAGACCTTTAAGCGCCACATAGTCTTTGTCTTTGTCGGCCGTTTTCAAAGAGAAGTCTAGTAGCCTAGTGCTTCACTCACATGTGTTCACTCATGAATAGTCTGATTCGCTTGACAGGATACAGTTTACAGCCTTCCTTGTAGTTTCCAAGTCCCCTAAAGTACCGTATAATAATTATTAATAATTAATTTAGAAACCCTGTTGAAGCGCCTTGAAAAACTTTCGTTAGTGTTTGGAACTAAAATCTTGATACACCAGCACTACGTGATATCCTCCCCCCAGATTTTTCAGCGGCAAGAGTAAGGCCTGAGAGAGTGGTAGCCGAGCCAATACCCAAACTGCAGCCAATTAAACACACAAAACACACCAAATCGGCTTAACCGTTGTATCGCTTTTGAAAGTAAATTGAATTGAACACGTATTACAAATTCCGAAGCGTTATTTATTTTATATTCATCTTACTTTTCCAGAAGTCCAACTTGCTTTCGCCTTCTGCCTTGCCTACCTGTCGGAACTCCTGGATGGAGTCTTGACCGAAATTTCGGATATCATGCCGGACATTCCAAGCGAAATTCCTAAGCCAATACCAGCAAAGTCCAAATCCCGGCGTAGGAGACGGCGACGTTTCAGCCTTAAGGAGGGAGAATCCTCTGGGTCGGAAGTTGAATCCGAGGAATCCGACCTTTCGGACTCGGATTCCGGAAGTGATATTGAGATTGAAGAGAGTGACTCGGATTCCGAGTCGAAGAATCTGATCCTTCGGGAGTACGAGCAAAACCAGCTGAAAGCACGTCTGCAGAATTCAGGTTGGTTTCTGCAGCGGTCGACTTAAAGCCTCTTTCGCATTGTATCTTTGTCACCTGCGCGGGAAGCTTTCGCGCTGGATGCTCATTTACTTTCACACCCGCGCGGGAAGCTTTCGCGCTGGATACTCATTTACATTTCCTTTCTCGGTTTCTTCGGCTGAATTTCAATTTCTTTCACTATAGTAGCAAATTTGTGGGGTTTTTTTTTAGTTTTTCTTCAAAAATTTCCATTTTCCACTGAAAGATCTGATGTACGCGTCGACGCAACGCAAGAATAGAATTTGTTTCTATTCTTTTGTTGTGTTTTATTTGTCTGCGTAAGCTCTGCATTGCGTCGACGCAAGCACGACGCAGAGGTTGCGTAGCTTAGTGGGAAAGGCTCAACGCGTCAATGTGAAAGCGGGTGAAAGCACAAGACGCAGTATATACAGTTTATGTTACAATATTCGAACGTACCGGGTTCAATTGAAACTGTGGTGTGTTTAAAAAAAAAAAAAGACGGAATCACGGCTGTTTTAACCGCGCTCTGCCCCCGTAGCTTTGATAGGAAACAAGGAGAAAATCGCATTACTCGTCTTACTGACCAATCAGCTCCTCGAAAGCAATAATGGGGAGCCTGATGCGCTTCGAAAAGAGCCAGACATGGCAGATGTTACCGTCGGTTTGGGGCTATCTGTGTCGATAAGAATGACGTTGGAAATTCGGAATCTCAGGAATTAGAATGGATGAATCGATACGTAAAGTGAATCAATAATATTATGCGTCGGTCGAGAGGAACACTGGCAGTCATTTTTATGGCACTTGAGCTTACTCAAGTGCCATATAGCGATTGTAATTTCTGTCCGTCAGTCGGTCTGTCGGTCCCGGTTTTGCTAGTTCGGGCACTTCCAGATAAGCTAGGACGATGAAACTTGGCAGGCATATCAGGAACTGGACCATATTAAATTAGAAATGGTCGCTTCCCCGATCCGACCATCTGGAGGGGAGTGGAGGGAGGGGGAATCCGGAATAAATAGGAAAAATGAGATATTTTTAGCTTACGAACGGGTGATCGGATCTTAATGAAACTTGATATATGGAGGGACTTCGTGTCTCAGACCCTCCATTTTAAATCCAGACCGGATCCGGTGACATTGGGGGGAGTTGGAGGGGGAAACCGGAAATCTTGGAAAACACTTAGAGTGGAGGGATCCGAATGAAACTTGGTGGAAAGGACAAGCAAAAGTCCTAGATACGTGACTGATATAACCGGAACGGATCCGCTCACTTTGGGGGAGTTGGGGGGGGGGGAGAAGTCCGAATTTGTAGTGATCCCGCGAGTTCCGTGCTTCCTGATGTGCTGGGACGATGGAAATTGACAGGCATGTCTGGGACCCGACCAGATTAAATAGGAAATCGTCAATTCCCCGATTCGACCATCTGGGGGGGGGGGGGGGGGAGGGAGGGTGAAGCCAAAATTTGAGGTATTTTTAGCTTGCGAACGGGTGATCGGATCTTGATGAAAGTTGATATTTAGGATGACCTCGTGTCTCAGACATCTCACTTTAAATCCGGGCCGGATCCGATGACACTGGGGGGGGGGAGGGAGGATGAAGCCAAAATTTGAGGTATTTTTAGCTTGCGAACGGGTGATCGGATCTTGATGAAAGTTGATATTTAGGATGACCTCGTGTCTCAGACATCTCACTTTAAATCCGGGCCGGATCCGATGACACTGGGGGGGGGGGGGGGGAAGTGGGAGGAAAGAACCGGAAATTTTGAGAAACGCTTAGAGTGGAGGGATCGGGATGAAACTTGGTGGGAAAAACAAGCACAAGTCCTAGACACGTCATTGACATAACCGGCCCGGATCAGGGCACTGTGGGGGAGTTGGGGTGGGGGTCCGGATTTCTAGCGATACCGCGAGTTCGGCATACTTCCTGATGTCCTAAGGCGATGAAACTTGGCAGGTATGTCAGGGATCCGAACAAATTGACTTGAGAACAGCCGTTTCCCCGACCCGACCATCGTGGGGGGAGTGGGTGGATGGGGAGTCCGGAATCTAGTGGCGTGCATAACTTTTGAACGGGTGATCGGATTTGAATGAAACTTGTCTGGTGAGCTATCGCCTCGGACGTTCAGTGTCACGTCCGGTTCGGGTCCGATACCTGTGGGGATGGGGGGGGGGGGAAACTCAAGAAACTCTAAAAGCAGAGGGATTGGGACGAAACTTAATGGATGGAACAAGCATTAGGCCTAGATGAAATTGACGGAGCCAGATGGTTTCGGGGCTCATGTGGGGGGAGTTAGAGGGGGTTTCCTGGAATTCCGGTATCGTGAGTTAGAATAGATCCAGATGTAAAACGACAACGAAGCTTTGCAGGCATATTAGCGACCCGAATTATCTTGACTTAAGAACCTGACACAAACTTCCGTTCCTAGGTCCGAGCATTTTTTGGGGAGCAAGAGAAGAGAAATATGGAAATTGACTTCTATAAATTGCGGAGGAGTGGTCTGATTCGAGTGAAACTTCATGGGTGATACGAATCGATGGCCTCGACATGTAAAACATGCGTTCTAACCATATGCGACCACGATTAGGGGAATTGGGGGTGGGGGGACTTTTGACATGCACAAAAACCAAACGGATGGACCGAATGAGATGCAAATTCGACAGTGCCGAGTTTATGCGGCCTAGATTTGTTATTTGGCGTCCGGGCCGGATTCGGCCAAGGTAGGGGTGGTACTGGAAACTTGCAGATAGGCTATGCTCCAATTTCAGTAAAACTTGATGGACAGGAACAGGGAATTAAGAGATTGGGCCCGAACCGGCTCTGACAACGTTGGTGGGAGGGGTACCGGAACTTTTCAAAAATGCTCAGATTCGAGTGAAACTTGATAGATGTTATAAAAGAAGATGCTTTAGGTGGTCGATTTTTTTTATTCCGAACCAGATTCGGCCACGGTAGGTGAAGATAGAGGGAGTACTGGAAATCGTGTAGCACGTCTAGGGATCAAACAAATGGATTTATTGGGATGAAAGTTTGAACAGTCATGTGCATTTGCTACAGACAATCGAGACGATGCCGGAACTGCTCAGAAATGAGTGAAACTAAATATCCTGTTTATATTTCCGAACCACATTTTTGGATGGCGGGTGTATTTTCTGACGTTCTCATCTACTTTCTTGTACAGCCTACTCGTACAAGTGCCATATGAGCTCGTAGCTCTTGTTCTCCATATCCTGCTAATTCTTCTGCCTAATTTTTACATAGTTTCATCTGACCATTTATCTCTGGTCATAGTTTGTAAGTGAATTAGTTAATTTTTGTCTTGTCTGCGTATTTCGTAAACATTTTATTCCTCTTTTAGCTTTAAAACTTTATTGATTGAATATAAGTTCGAAGAGTATTTGTTATTTAGTCTCGTTGGAGGCCAGACAAATAAAACCGGTGTAGGTTTGGTGCTTCGTGGTGTTGCTAGTAGAAAGTAGTTCATTCGCACGCTGTATGTTGCATGCCTACTGTCCAGTGTAAAACGAACAAACTATAGGAAACTAGTTCAAACCATCAACTTATCGTGCCTTGTTTACTGTATACTGAGAGGAGGGTTTTTTTGAGATACCAAAACGTAAGCGGAGGGATGACTATGACCTATGACTTCGTAAAAGTTGTCCGTCTGTCAGCACCATAACTCTCGAAGGGAATGAGGTATTTTGATGAAAGTGTGAGGACTCTTAAGGTCAAGGGAGAGGTCGAGTTCACAGATGGGCTCTGCAGCTCAACATGCGGGAGGGGGTTCAGATTAAGGGGCGAACAGTTTTTTGTTTTAACAAATAGGGAGATAGTGGATTTAGGGGTAAGAAGACATGCTGAAGACGAATATGAAAACCATTTTCTCGCCGGACAGTTAGTTCGCCCAGAATCCGGCCAAAGCTGGAAAGTTTGCTAAAAGTCAAAATTTAATTTATTGATTAGTTGTTCGATTAGGGGTAAGAAGACATGCTGAACATTTACGTGAAAGTCACTTTCTCGTAGGACAAGTAGTTCGTGCGGAATCCGACCGAAACCGGATAATTTGTTATAAGTAATAGTTTTATCTGAAGTTGATAAGATGCCTGATTTAGGGATAAGAACACATGCTGAATCTGCTTTTGAAAATTAGTTTCTATCCGGACATAGAGTCCGCCCGGAATTTCGTTTTTAAGCTTTAGTTTTTTTGCAAGACAAGTAGATCGCCCGGAATCCAGTCGAAACCAGACATTTGGCAGAAGTAAGGCAGGAAGATTTGGTCAATCTCGTCAAAGTAGATGTGATGTATGGCCAAGGGGTAAATACACACATGCTTAATCGATATCTGAACTTGGTTTTCTCAGATGATTAGCCATTGGCCTTCTTCTGTTTTTAAATCTTAATAGTAACAATAGTCTGATGAAGACTGGATATCAACAAGACCCATTTGTCTGTGTCAAATATTAAATTGTTGGGATCCCATCGAAACCTTTGGTTTTGTTTCAACCGGACTTATTCAAGCTAAGATTAAAGGTAGACTCGGGTACAACTAAAGCTAGACCTTCGAAAAGATGACGATTGTAGTGAACACTCTTTGTTTGACCTTTATGCTCGCTGTGTTTATTTTCTACATATTCGGGTTCACACACTCGATGCTTTCAAGTCGAGAACCTCAGGATGAGCTTAAAGGGTCGGAAAATATATACCTGTTTCTCTCTCTTTTTTAGATTATGTTGCACCTCTAAGCCTGATGTCGCATTGCCTGTCAAAACTGCAAAGTCTTCTGAGCGGAGCGGGTACCGGCGCCTTTCCACTCTGGACAAGACTAGCAAAACTTTCGAACGTCTTCAAAGATGTGGGAGAAAGCCCTGAAGAAAGTAAGTAGCATATGCCCTGGACGAAGGATTCTCTACGTTCAAACAGCTGACAATAATATTTGCTTGAAGACCGAATTCGTACGGTACTGACGAAATCTCGCTCTTTCAATTCTCATCCCGAAATTTTTGTTCCAATATATTTGACCCTTGACTGTCTTAAATCGCTTTATAGTGGAGCGTTCCTTGGAACAATCCATCATTGCGAGTGCTGCAGCAGCTTTTCGGCTTTTGGTTTCTGGTTTTCGTTTTTCACCGTATTTTCTTGAGCTCATAACTTGTGAACCATTGCAAATATCAAGTTCAGACTTGGTACACTTGTGGGTATTGGGGTTTAGTTGTGCCTTTAGGGGGTCCAACATCCCACCCCAACCCGGTTCAGGGGCAAATGGGCCCAGATTGTCCACTAAATAATGTTCATAACTTGACCAGAACTGGACATGAACGATGAAAGTCCTTGTACATGTAGATCCTAGGGCTGAGAAATTGCTTTTAAAGTTGCACCTCCCCCACCCACCCCGTTCATAGGCAACTGGGCTCAGATTGCCCAGGAGTAAAGTTCGTTACCCGTGATAGGAATCAACAGGTATCGAGTTGAAACTTGGTAGGTTTGTGAGCATAGGGTTCTATTTTTTTTTGCGGGTCCCAAACCCCGCCCCCACTCGGTTCAGGGGCAACTGTGCCAAGAATGCCCATTTTTTAATGTTTTTAACTTGACAATAACTGGAGACAAGGCGATGAAATTCCTTTTTGCTTTTGGATCATAGGGGCTGGGGATATATATGTGGAGTTGAACCACCCCCACCCTCCCCGTTCATGGGCTAGTTGGCCCAAATAGCCCATGAAATTAATTGTGACAAAGGGGGTATTAGGCTGTTACGATTTGGTCTATTGCACTTGTCATTACCTTGCTAATGGAAAATAGGTTTAAAGAGTCGGACTACCTCAAGCTGTTCGTTCAAGATCTTCAGCATTTCTTTGGATTCATACTTGCTGTTTGTTTACATTTAAAGCTTTTAAAGTGGGATGATTACAAGTTAAGTTATTTCATTACTTGTTTGGTTATTGGGGATGTAAAATGTCTTGGTTCTAACGCTGTTTGTATATAAAATGTGATAAACATTTTACTTTCACACTCCACGTCTGAGCGCTTGCGCACTTGTTGTTATTGAGGTGATTCAGTACTCAGGTTGGTAGGAAACTTGATCACAAAGGTCATGTTATTTTTGAAGTGTATATACTGATCTTAGAATAAACAGCATCTATAACTGCCGTGTAGGCCCATTGTCGGTTCCCAATATCCTAAATGTTTAACTCTTTCATTCTCTGAACTCGAGAAAGTAGAACGCGCCTTCTAGTTCTGCGATAGCTTAACTTTTGTATTCATTGGCTGGTGATGCGGACAGATAATCAGGATCTGATCCTGACGGTCACAGACCGGAATTCCTGCCAGGGTCTGTAGCTCCGTAGCTTAAGTAGTTTCATACGGGAATTTAAGATTTGTTTGAGCTTCCCGGAACTGATGAAAGTGAAAAAATTCTGATAAGGACAGGGAGATCGTCGGGTTCAGCTCATGAATGGAGAATCGCGACAAGCCAGTTTTCCCGACTTACGGCTATGAAGATACAGCTGTGTTCCTTCTATAGGCGTTGCTGAACCGACCAAATAGTTCGACAAGAGATTTAAATACTAATTAGTACGCTACACTAACAAACAGCTTATAGTACCTTTCTTATCCGCTACAGTTGCTAAGAAAATCGTTCTAACCTGCTACCAATAATTACAACTGTCAATTTTTGTCGTTTTGGTGGTAGGTTCAAAATCGTGAGGGAGGAATTTAAGCTCTGGAAAATAAAAGCTGAGACGACTTGACGACATATTATCACATAATATGTCGTTAGAAGCAACGAATGATTTGGGTAACAGAGTGCATGGAATGCATATTCACCATGTTCATACTTCAGTATGAAAATTCGATTATGCGCATTAAATACAATTTTACAATGATGTAGTTTCCTTTGTAGCCATTTATGTTTTTTTCTTCTTTTTTTTATTTGATTACGCCATCCTTTTGTACAGCTTTGTACCATTATTGGCATGCATATAACAAATCAGTAATTATCATAAAATACTTGTATAATCGTAATCTTCTGCTGGTATCATTCTGAATTTTATGTCCCAACTCGTCCAGTTGTCGAAATCAGCAACGGACATCCGTTAGTAGTTAATAGTTAATAGCAACGGTTGCTAGTGGTAAAGGCAGGAACAAACCCTGGAACAACAACTGGTGATTATTACTTTCAGACCTCAATTTACCAGAAGACTGGTACGTCTCCGGTTTGTGGAGGCAGGGTTTGACAGCACCGAAAGAAACTGAGCTTAAGGTCCGAAGTAAGCGAATCAGAACTCTGACACGTTGCCTCCTAAGCTTACCCGAAAGTGGGGTGACTTACCATGAACCATCCGGATTCTTCTTCTGTCAAGAAAAGGCGGTTGAAACCAAAGTTGAAGAGGTAAGTGTTTGTAAAAGTATCAAGTTTTCAGGCTTGAAACATTCTTCTCCTATATAGCAACGAGTTTGAAGCATTAATAGAAATAGAAATAAAAGGAGGCATTACAAATATTCGTAAAGTTTAACTTATCACTTGCTCTTGCTGATATTTAAATCTCTTAGCTATGACATGACGTATAGTTATCCACGAATGATTCCTAGGGCGCATGGACGGAAACTGAAGAATCCCGTCGTCATCCACGTGGCGAGCAAATAGCTTAGACACTTGCAAGTAGTGAAGGAAGTGGAGCGCAGTTGCAGCTTCGTTAATGTTTTGATACTTTCGTGGTTCAGGTTGGTGATGATAATCGGAGCATTCTCCATCCGTCAGTTCGTCCCCGGAACAAACAAAAACGCGGGGACTCCTCAAGCGAAGCGGATCGGACGGCGAGAATACGCCTTAGAGCTGGTATTCCCCTGATTGGATGCTTTTATTGGATTAAGACCAGTCGGACTTCGGTTTGTTTCTTGGTGACTGGTAACTTTTGCCGATGGCATAAAGGTTGTTTGAAGAGGTCCTTTCCAAAAAGGTCCGAAATAAACTTGAATTGTTGATCCGTTTAGGTACGCATGATTTGCAACCTGCTTGGGCTAAAGGAGTACAGATAATAAGTTCAGCATAAGTTCAGTTTTTATCGCCAAATTAAAGAAGTGTTTGGAGAAGAGTTTTATCTGAAACTGAACCTATCGTGGAGAGTCCTTAAGTGTTGGTTGCAGGCGCGGGCAAACTGCATACCAATGCGTAAAAGATACTGGGAGTTTTTTGTTGATGGTGGCCCGGGAGGTAGGTGTGTTTGCCCCCTTTGTGGGGAGGTTGGGGATGGGCTGGACCATTTTCTGAATAGTTGCCAAAGTTTGGTGAATTTGAGGGATAAATACTTTCGAGGGGGTGTACCGCTGCTCCCTGGTATTTTGGGGACTAATTCAAGAGATTCGATTATTGCGTTATGTTGCTTTATAGAGAAAGGCGTGGAGGCGCGGAAGGCAGCGACTTGAAGGTGTTGAGTGTTAGTGTTTTTCTTTTACGTTTATATTTTGTGTTTGTAGTTGTGTATATGGCCACTGGCTTTTAAATACACGTATATATATATATATATATACGGGACCATTGCAGTCTGATGTTTGCATCCGAATTCGCTCCAAGACCACACATATTTTGGTGTGCGTTAGGCTCTGTAAAGGTATTTCCTTCGTATCAGTTAGCCACAATGCTTTTATTTTCCATTCTTTGTTTCTTTTTGGGATCCCAAAACGTAAGTGGAGGGATACCTATGACTTTGTAAAAGTTGTCCGTCCGTCCGTCTGTCAGCATGATACCTCTCAGAAGGAATGAGATATTTTGATGAAACTTGGTGTGAGGATTCCTAGGGACAGGTTGAGTTTGTAGATGGGCTTTGTGGCCCTATGTCTGGGGCGCGGGAGGGGGTTCAAGTTGATGGGGGAACAAAATATTTTTAAGCAGCTAATAAGATAGTTGATTTATGGGTAAGAAGACACGCTGAACACGTAAATGAAAATCATTTTCTCGCCGGGCGCCCAGAATCCGACCAAAACCTGAAAATTTGTTAGAAGTAAAAGTTGTATTTGAAGTTGATTAGGTGTTCAGTTTGGGGGTAAGAAGACATGCTGAATCCGTATATGACGAGCGTTTTCAATAGTTCGCCCGAAATCCTGTTGAAACCGGAAAATTTGTTACAATTAAAAGTGTTATCTGAAGTTGATTAGAGGGTCGGAGGTAGTTGTAAGGAGGCATGCTGAATCCGTATACGAAAAGTATTTTCTCGCTGGACAAATAGTTAGCCCAAAATCCGGCCCAAACCAGAAAATTTGTTAAAAGCTAAAGTGTTATCTGAAATTGATTAGAGGTTTGATGTGTGGGTAAAGAGACACGCTGAACTCGTTTTTTAGCTTTAGGTTTTTGCCGGGCAAGTAATTCGCACGGAATCCAGCCAAAACCGGAAATTTTGCAGAAGTAAGGAAGGAAGTCTTGATCAGTTCCGTCAAACTAGATATGACGTATAGGAGTAAACGGACACGCTGAATCCATATCTGAAATTGTTTTTCTCGATGATTAGCCTTTGGCCTTAATCCGTTTCTAAGTTTTAATCCTAAAATGTTCAAGGAGTCTGGTGAAGGCCGGGTATCTACTAGACCCAATTGTCCAGATTAAATAGTACTTTTTGGATCCCATCGAAACCTTTGGTCTTGTTTTTTAGCGAAAGCTCGATGAAGACAAGGCAAGAACGATGGCAGCTATGTGGTTACGGTCAGAAGTTTCTGCGCTTGAAAATCAGCTTACATCTGCCAGCTGTCTAGTTGTGGATACCAGTGCTATGCTGAATCAGTTGAGAGCTGTGACAAAACTCAGCAAGAGCTTCATAGTGATAATTCCCACAGCAGGTAACAAGTAGTAGACTCATATCTTCAGGTACCGTCCCCAGTCCGTAATGTAGTCCATCAGCGCAGATGTGGGGTCCCCAAGCAACTACAAGCAGGAAACGACATTTTAAAACCGTTAGTTCGTCCTCAGTGCTTCGGGGAATCGCCACCATTGGTTATCACACGTTGACGAAAGAGAATGATTGTTGACGATCAAACTGCGTCAAAGTTTGATCAGAACCCGTTTTAGCTTAGCTCAATTTTTAGCTCAAATTTTAGCTCAAACCCGTTTTAGCTTCACTCAGCCCCCTTGTCTTTCTTTGTACCGCTAGATGTTGTGCAGCTACTACAGAAAGAAGATTGTTCTCAGAGCGCTCAGCTATTTATCGATCAAAAGTTGGTGTGATGATCCTTGAAAACAAAACAAAAAAGATCTAAGGTTTCGATAGGATCCCCAAAATCTGATATTTGATCCAGACAATTGGGTCTTGTCATAATCATTCAGCTTAATCACAAGTCATAGTTATTTTTTTTCTCAAAAGATTACAAACCCGTTTTAGCTTCACTCAGCCCCCATGTCTTCAATGAGAGCCACGGGAAATACTGCATAACCGGATTTCTGACCAAGGAGGTCCTAAGTGGGAGCCTGATCTGCCTCATGAAGCGCCAGTCTAACGCCATCAGGTTGATAAACGGTATACAGTTCGAAATCTCAGAAATGAGAATGGATGGAACGATTAGGGATATTGAGTTGATCAGTAATGTAGTTACGACGGATCCTTTAAGGAAACTATAATAGGGGCTCTTATGTGCCCTTAATAGGTGACCGTCCGTGACTGTTGGAATATTTACCCACAGCTTCATCCGTTTGTTTTGTTTTCAGGTACACTGCCTTGATAAGAAACTCTAGAATATCTGATCCAGACAGGGCTTCATGGGAAAAGAAGATATCAGTTTGTGTGTGGGTGGGTGGGGGTAGGGGCGTCACTAGCCTTTTACCTTTGGGGTGCGGACGTCCAGGTTGTGCCGATGGATTGCAAAATTTGCCGACAAAACATGGCGTACTTTTCCGCCAGCGAATAGAACCGGTGTAAAACTAATAATTACAATTATTGTAATGCATCAACTGAGATTATTCCTTTTTATGTAAATTTGTATATTTAAATTCACACATTCGGCTTTCAGTTCAGCCTTCGTTAAAAAGTGAACTTCCAACGACTGTACCCAGAACATATTAAACTAAGCGCCGCCGGCAAAATTTTTAAAATCTACTTTTTTTCTGGGCAAATTTAGCTATACCTGCCGTACTAATTCTAGCTTTCAATGTGTTTCAGACCCTAAGAATTTCAGTCCTAAAATGCCAACTAAGTGAAACGATGTTATTCTAATAGAAAACTCTTCGAAATGCGTCGCAGACGAAATCTGTTTTTTTCCCCAAAAAAATCGGATGTGTACCTACCGAGTCCTAGCTTTTAATGTGTTTCAAACCCAAAGAATTTCAAGCCTAAAACGCCAACTGAATTCAGCACCATTTTTCCAAATAGAGAATACTATATGAAATGAGCCGCAGGCGAAATATGGTGGAAACGCTGATGAGTGGAGCGCGCGCCTTTTCGCGATCCCAAATAAAAGTCAGGCTACCTGTGAAATCACTGATATGTACGTCAAAAAAAGTAGTAGCCACCAACAACAAAGTAGGTACCGACGAAAGTACTTTCTCAAGACCTTTGGGGGGGGGGGCCATAGTGACGCCGCTGGGTGGGGGGCATATTTCCCAAGACATTCAATACCTAATTTCGAGAGTTTCCTGTCTAAGTAATGTGCCTGGAAATACAAGTAAATGTATGGTTAGTATTAGCTACGTTTTGCAAGCTTTCCCTGGCTCGATTTCTCATGAAACTCCGGACAAACTTTATTCTCGGTTTTTCTTTTCAAGTGATCAACCAACTAGACCGAGCAAAGAAGAACAACGCCGACGCTAGGGAGGCCATCCGGTGGCTGGAACAGGAATTCCAACGAGGGAGCCGGACAGTTCGACCGCAGCGCCATGGATCGAGGAAATCATTGCCTGTTGTGAAGTATCCAAAGAGGAAAGAAAAATCTGCATGGTACGTCCCACTTGGTATATACTTCCCGAGCAGGTTAGACTAACATCGTAGAGGACTCCTTGATTCGGGCAATCAATACAAAAAATCCTCACTTCCCACATGTCTTAGAAAAAGACCAGATTTGTCTCTAGTTAGCAAATTCACGCAGATTTTCAGGATCTGGGGAAAAGCCTATCAGTGGTAACCAGGGTCTAGCCTCTTTTGATTGGCAAATTTGATTAAAAGCAGAGATCTTTGGCTGGAGTTGCCTAGTTAGCCTTGGCCGAAAGTAAGAAAACCGTGTTTTCTAGTAATGATCGTCTTTAGAGTTCTTTATGTGGAAAAATGCAGCTTTCCCCTATCTTAAGAGTTCTGCAAGTCCATGCTTGTGCGGGCGAACTCGGCGGCGCCACGCTATGCTATTGTCCTCCGCGCCGTCCAGATAATTAGATCGCGCTTTTTGGGCACTTAGGCTATATTCCCAAACAAGAAGTCTTCCGCTCCCCTTCGGCAAGTTCTCCCGACAGGGGTTGCCAGTTTTCAGTCGGGTGGAACAGCTTTTTTGGCTCCAACCAATCCCGGTCATAGATTACAGAAAGGAGCCGTATGCACAAGGCTAGACTCTTCTCATAGCATGGTTAAAAGGCGATTTCTGCCGGAAGCCTAGACTTTATATGTTATCAAGTGGCTTCCTAACAATCATTTTTTCGTGTTTCCGATTTTTGCTTCTCTTATATACAATCTTGAAGGTTGTTTTGTCAGTTCGAAGCTTGGTTTATTTGTACTGGGTATCCTCTTAATGAGAAGCAAGCATCCTCTTAAAGGACACCTGAATGAAGAGTACCAAGTATCAAACACAATCCAAAAATACGAAATAGTGTTTCCAAGCTATGATTTTTGCTCCATTTTGCATCTGTCCTTATTTCAGAACCGAACAATTTTAGAAATGAACAAATGTCTCCAATCAACCCTTCTTCCAGTCTAGTACACTAGCCCCATTTCAGGCACGGTGCTCAAACGTCTAGCACCATGCCTGGGTGCTAGACGTTCGAGCACTGTACCTTGGATTTCATGTATGGTGCATGGATTTCAGTATACAGTGCATACATCAAAAACACAGTTTCTGTCATCACAACTCAGCACGGGCTCGGACAGGGCTGAAATTACTACTATGAATTAGAGAAATCAAAGACAATCCTTTATTTATTTTTCACAACAAAAACAAAAGGGCTCTAATGATGATGGAGATGAAAAACGTAACAGCACCCTATCTATTTTCCATGTATTTTCCCTATCTATTCCCCAAGAGCCAATATTCTGGTTGGCTGCTAGGTAAAAAAGGCTGAGGCACAGGACACTTTGCATGCAAAACCCTTGACTATGTAGAAAAGGAAATGAGGTTTTTCACATCTGTCATCCGCTGAGCCCTTTTGTTTTTGTTGTGAAAAACATATAAAGGATTGTCTTTGATTTCTCTAATTCATAGTAGTAATTTCAGCCCTGTCCGAGCTGGTGCTCAGTTGTTATGACAGAAACTGCGTTTTTGATGCATGCACTGTATACTGAAATTCATGCACCATGCATGAAATCCAAGGTACAGTGCTTGAACGTCTAGCACCCAGGCATGGTGCTAGACGTTTGAGCACCGTGCCTGAAAAGGGGCTAGTGTACTAGACTGCCTTCTTCTGGAATATTTTTTAACCAGTTAAGCCCTAACGTATATCTAGAAGAAATTCCAATACGATCCGGCTAGTGCTGTACAAGATCTGAATGATCCTCTCGTGGCCATGTCTGTAAATGCATTCTCCATGGTGTGTTCAAGTATGGTTTCAGTGTTCGGATGTCCTTTAATGAGAAATAAGGAATCTACTTTTTTAACTATTTTTGAGAAAACAATAGTTAAACCTGCAAAATGATATTACTTTCAGGAGTTTCTACCAGATATTGGAATGCTGCTTGTACTTGAAGGATAATACCGGCTCAGAGAGTGCAGAGGTGACGCTTCTGATTGGCGAAAGCCCAACTGCATTGGCCAGTCAGCTAGCAGTCAAATCACCACAAGGGCTTTGTGCATCGATAGGTAAGTAATGGGCCGAGGGTGTTATCAGACTTCAAGCGTAGCAAATACACAGATGAGATATGACAATTAGTGGCAGCTGACAGCTTTGTCACTACCAGACTTGTTTGAGTGTACCAAGTCTAGTAGACACGGGACTCATACGTGAAGAGCGACCAGGTAGCATCCTCGTGAGTTCAAAGCATGAACAGTTGATATTGTATACAACCTATCGGGTAAGCGTAAGCAGTAAAATTAATGTGAAACGATGACTGGTGTCGGCGCAGTTCCGGAGAGCAGACTCTGATAATACGTCCTTCGAGTGGTCTCGATTTAAGCACACAGAACATATCTTTCAGGAGTCACCATCAAAACAGCTGCTGAATTCCTGAAGTCCCACGATTCAAGGAAAGACACGAAAACGGATAATGCAGCAAGGAAGGAAACATAAACATATTGAAAGTTTTTGTATAGCCAACATGAATACAGTTGTTTTTTTATTTCCTCAAGCTTTACAAAATTCACTTGAGTTCCTTGACCTGGAGGCCAGGGGGCAGGGACTTCTTGAGCTTCTCGGCCTTTTCATTGTCTGTGATGACAAGGGTGTAGAGGAATCGGCTGCAGCGCACCTTGAACTTGGTGTTATCTTTGTTCTTCTTGATCTTGACGGACTTGGCATCCTTCCTCCTTGCCTTCAGGAGAAAGTCCTTGATTTCCATCAACTGTTTCGGCTAAAAAAGAACATCTTTTCCTAAATCTGCGGAATTTTACCAGAACTTACATAATTTTAAGCAGTGATAAATTTGCTCTTCCCAGATTTGTCTAATAGGCCTTATAAATACAAATTGGCTGAACAATCGGCCAGAAGTTGACTGGATATTTGCTGTTGCTAATTTTGATGTACTCCATCCACCAATACAAAAACACTTCGAATATTTAAACACCTACACCTTACCTAGGTCAGACAAAGCATGAAGCATTTTGATCATTAAGGCGGGATGGGTCTTCAAGTTTTCTCAAGTGAATTTCCAGGCAGGTTGTCTTGACAGGAAGAATTATCATGCTTTGCTCAGACCCACAACTTTCAAACTGATACAAAATTGTGTGCTACTTGTGCTGGGACAAAGAAATTTTAGGTGTCGGGCTTACAAGGAGGCTGGTCTGGGAGATGTGATCAATATTCTTTCAACTGAGACAAGAAATCCTCAAGGGGGATTTTGTTTGGGAAGATTAAATTTGCTTAGAACATTACAATGCTCTACTGTCACACGCCTTGGAATAGTTGAAGGAAGTAGCGACAATTAATGATCACTTGAAACTTACCATTTTAGATGATGACCAGGTAAGTGATCTGAAAAAAAATCAAGTAAAAAAATTAAATTTCAAGAATATCACCTTGAGAGTACAGTAGAGGTATGCTTTCTCTGAACTATAACTTAAATGTGAACAGTACAGTTTTGGGCTAACTGGAGAATGAGGACCAAAATTCCCATTCAGGTGTTACAAGAGGCCCTTAATTACCTGCTTTGGCTAACTGGTAGTCACAGCAAGTGTATGAGAATGGCAAAGTATGAAGCCAACAAACGTTCGAATAAGCATACCTCTACTGTGCATGGTAATGAGGTAACTTATGTGCAAATGGAAAGTCTTCCATGAGATGCAAAACCAGTAACGAATCCCCTGTTGTTTTTCCAGCTGAGAGCCAAAATTACCAGCTAGTAACCAATCCCTTTGTCAATTTTTTTTTTGTAAACATTACTTATGTGAAGTAGTAAATGATCCTAAGTAACTACTGCCTTTCTGAATTAGGAACAGAATTACTAATAATCGATTAATTGCTGATTATGTCAGTCTTATCTCTCTGCTATGTTGGGTTTACTGGTTGTAAGGAGGTCACAATATTAGTTAGACGTGGTGGTAAACTTGATTAGGTCTATTTACTGATTTTTTGTTCTGGGGAAAGGTTTCAAATGAGACTGAAACACAGTACTCACAACATCTATTAAAGGACACCCAAAGTATCATCCTTATCTGTATGACTTCAGTTAACATTGCCTGCAGAAAACCCAATCCAAATACGAAGTGTTTCCAAGCTATGATTTTTGCTCCATTCTGCATCTGTCTTTATTTCAGTACAGACGAATTTTAGAAACGAACAAATGTCTCCAATCAACCCTTCTTCTGGAATATTTTTTTAACCAGTTAAGCCCAAACATCTAGTAGAAATTCCAATACGATCCGGACAGCGCTGTACAAGATTTGAATGAATTGAGCTTTTTGTCTTGGGAGTCTGCATGTGCAAACCTCCAGAAACGAATTTCTCTATTTTGAAAACGTCACGCTCAGGAGAAGAATGCTCTCCGTAGCCATGTCTGTAAGTGCATTCTCCATGGTGCGTTCAAGTATGGCTTTATTGTTCAGGTGTCCTTTAAGGATAATCCTCAGAAAATTTGCTCCTTGATTGGTTAATGGGTCGGTAGTTAACATTTCCTGCACAGGAGTCACCAGCATTAAATTAAGTATGCTTGAAATTGGCTTCAAAAATTTTGCAATTAGGTATGAATGGGGAGATACCGTCTTTCACCAGAATGTGATAGAGATTACTTGTCAATAGTCATCACAAGTATGTGCAGCGTTGAACATGATAGAAAGCTGAACCTACAGTCTGAGATGCCCAAAGCTTGTTATGAGATTGGCCAAAATTTGTGATGCTGTAACAGCCACAGCTTGAAATTAAGTAAACAGCAATTTAGGACCTGCCAACTGATCTTGGAACATCAGTTGCGTTTTTAGCGAAAAAATAAGCTCGAAGGCTGCAAACCCAATTCCTCTGTCCTTTCTGCTAATTTGACCGTTTTGACCAAGGAGTCAGGCACCATTCTCCTGAGCAGACTAGTTAACTCACATTGGGTTTACAAATCTCCTTTCCCTAAAGGCTATGGCAGAAAGAACACATGGCTTGGTCCAACTGTCAAAACAGCAGTGAACAGAGGCGTTACTAGCCAAAACGTTTGGGGGGGGGGGACGAGGAATTTACCGACTGGCTGGTAATTTTTAACGACTTTTTCTGCAGAAAAACGACTGTTTTTAACAACAAAAATGACACTTTTGAAAAAGATCCACTGATTTTCAGAAAAAAAAACACAATTTTGACGAAAAATGAACCAATTTTTAGAAAAACCACCTGTTTATATACAAAAAATCAACTGTTTTGACAAAAATCGCGGCGATTCGCGCAGACTCGGTTATTTTTACCGACAGCACTAGGAGGGGGGGGGGGCGTCCTACCCTCCCCCCCCCAGTCTTGACGCCCCTGGCAGTGAGGAGTAAGTGTCTGGTCCAAAAGACTGGAAAAAATAACCAAGGCCTTGGTGGATAAACAGGGACTGTTAGTTGACTTGGACAGTGCAGTTTTGGGCCTAAAAGGCTATTATTGCTAACCAATAGTCGAGTTTTGCCACAGCAAGTGGATAAAAATCGCAGTTACTATTTAGGGGGATTCACCAGACTCAAATTAAGTAAGCTTGAAACTGGCTTCAAAATATTGCAATCAAACTTCTTTCTAGAACAGTGAACTGATTAAACCCTATCCAACGAAACTGAATATTTCTACACCATCAGCATAACAACAGAATTTAACAAAGGGGAGGCATAAGACTTTTGACTTTAAGACTAAATTATTGGCATCTGTTAAGTATTTGAAGACTGTAAATACTCTTGATGACTATCTCTCCTTGCCGATACAAAATCTCCGGCCTCTCCGGATAGCTATTGGAAGAAAGGCAGAAGTGGTGTCACAGCTGGTCCCAAAGCTCGCGGTGATTGATTGACACAGCATTCGAGTCGTACTGACACGCTTACTCCTTCTTCCTGAGGATCACTGGCATGTTTTGGACTTAGTCATATAGAGTATTACTTGAAATGTTAACAACTTAACAATGTTAACTCTTTCTTGTATTTACAATCACAATTTCGTGGAAATCTTCCCTAGCCAATGAGAGCTTGGAGGCTTCAAGGTCTGAACATAAATATTAAGTCTCACATCTTATTGTTGGTTGTTTAGGCCACATCACACAATAACTCACCAATACGAAGCAAGATTAATTTTCAAAATAAAAGTTCAAAGCCTTCAAAATATCATTCATGACGAAACTTTCAAAAAATCTGTGACTACAACTAAAGTAAGAGAGCCAGAAAAACAATCACTCATACATGGGTTCATTCATATATGTAACATCAATAATTCAGTCTAAAAGTTTGAAGTCATATAACTCACAATGATGAATTGTTTGTTTGCTACTAGATTCAGCAGCTGTAAGCCTTGGCCTATTCAAATCATTTGTATTTTCACTACTCAACCTGCTTTAAAAATTGTGTTTCTTACATTGACATAACATTTTTTTACATGAAATACTGAACTAGAGCTAGCTCTCCCAAGATGTAAACCATTGTCACAGCTTCTACAAGTTATTCACCCTGTTTATGGATTTGTTTATAAGCATGCAGATCTTTCCTGAAGCCCAAGGTAGGGCTCCTATAGAGTAGATGTTTTACCGATGGATTACAACACATCTTCATTGAGGTAGAAGTTAACTAACTAAAGAGGGGTATTGGTACCCAACCTCAGACAAGATTTCAAATTTCCAGAGAATGTCTTTCCTTCAGAATAATCTGTCTGGCTTAAGAAGGAACCAACAAATATAACAATCATACTAGATTTAAACTAATTGAATGATTTACATACTGGATAAAAAATATTGCTACAATATTTCCAGTCAAACATATTTTTCAATTCAAACAAGATCACCTTATTCTAACCTTAGCTTGAATTCTTTGCTGTGACTTGCAAAATAATAAAAAGGTTGAGTTGCCAAAATCAATAGCCAGAAAATTCCTTTACAATGCAGATTCAAAACAAAGAAAATGCACAGAATTTGAATATTTATTGACACATGACTGTTGGACAACAGCATCATCCTTTGAGCCATTGTGACCTACCCACGAAGAGCAACCTGCCCCTGGCTGAAAGGGTTCAGTAGGATTGGAGTGCAGGAGCAACAATGATTGGATTGGATTGTTGGAAAAGTCATAGTTTGCCTCTTGACTGTCGGAGCAGCATGTACATTTCATTTTAACATTTTTGCGGCAACATTTGAGGTAATCTAAAAACGAGGTCAGGTACCCCTGAAGTACATGACCTTGTTTTTACACTACTTCTTATGTTGCAGTGAAAATGTTAAAATAAATGACCATGCTGTCCTGACAATCAAGAGAACAAAATATGATTTTTGTTCAAGTCATGTGTCAAAACATATTCAAATTCTGTGCCTTTTCTTTGTTTTGAAGCTGACTTGATAAGGAATTCTCTTACTATTAGGTATCGTTCCAGGATCTTATTATTAGTTACGATTGTTACTATTCTTGTTATTACTGCTGTTCCAGCTCCTTCCACTTATTATTTTCGTTGTACGACTGTTATGATCGTTACAATTTACTTACGATTGTCGCAAGCATCATAAGTGATAATAACTATCAGTTCGGCAGGAATTCCCATAAGAGCGATGACCTATAATCGCGTTATTATTACTTTCACTCCAGAGAGAGTGATAACTACCACGATATGGCGGTCACCTCTCCTCTTCTTCGTAACTTGTAATATCTTCACTGGAACTCTACCTCAATTTGGTAACCCTAACTTTTCCATCATTTGGTAAATCACGGCAAGAGCTTTGAGCTTAGGTTAGAAAAATAAGAGGTTGTTTGGAAATAAAAATCTCTTTAATTACAGGAGGGATATCGAACCTCAAATTTACACAACCTCGAACATGGCCTTTTCCATGGAAGGAAATTTCCTTCCAATCCTAAAAAGGTCCTAACTGTCAAGAAGGAAACCCTGAGTGACCTAGGAACTGTTTTGAACTACATGACATTTCTTTGTGAGGTTTATAGGCAAAGTTCGATGTCATATAAATATGAGGTTGGATCAATATCCTGTAGAGATATTCAAGCAATATTTATTTTTCCCAATATTTAAAACGTTCAATTAGATTCAATCTACAGTAGTATGGTCAGATAGAAACTAACAACTAATCTGGAAATCTGAAACCTCGTCTGAGGTTGGGTATAAGCCCTGTATTGGTAAGTCAAAGTAAATTCCTCAGCCTTCATAAAAGAAATGTCATGTTTTATCTTGGTTCACCAAATTATATCAGCCTGCACCTCTGTCAGTCACATCTCTTCTTAATGCAACATAGCACTGGGCTGTATCACAGATTCAACAAGTTTTGAGGAACATAGGTCCTAACGTCTAAGCGGTAGCTAGTGTAACTTCAAAAGAGACAAAATAATTATTTAGCTGCTACAACAAACCCGATTAAAAAAGATTAATTTGTACCAAATTCACACTGGTAAAATCCAAAATCTACTTCTGAAGAGCCGACGAAAACGGACTGAACGGCCAAACAGAAAGCGAACAGCGTAGCCACGAGAGAAACGAGACGAAAGGTGTCGATGGGATCCCCAAAATCTAATATTTGATCCAGACAATTGGGTCTTGTCTTCGCCAGATCCAGTCTTCACAAGGCTAATCGTCCGAGAAAACCATGTTCAGATATTCCTCAATAAGCCATATCTATTTTGACGATACTGACCGAGACTTCCTGCTTTACTTCTGCCAATTTTCCGAGCGAATTACTAGTCCAGTCCAGCAAAAAAAGAAAATTCAGAAACGAATCCAGCGTATCTCCTAATCTCTATACAGAACATCTTTCAACTTTAAATAAAACTTTGGCTTAAAAAATTCCGGTTACAACCAACTTCCGGACTAATTATATGTCCTGGTAAAAAATGATTATTCTATACAGACTCAGCCTCTCTTCTTACCCCTTAATCTGTCATATATAATCAAAGTTTTGCTTTTAACAAATTTTCCGGTTTTCACCATCGTGTTTAGCATATCTTTTTACCCCTAAATCGAACAACTAGTCAACTTCAAATGAAACTTCTACTTTTAACCAACTTCCCGGTTTTCGCCGGATTCCGGACGAACTACTTGCTCGGCGAGAAAATGGTTTTCACCATCGTGTTTAGAATGTCTCCTTACCTCGAAATCGACCATTTAATCAACTTCAAATAAAACTTTTACTTCTAACCAACTCTCCGGTTTTTGCCGTGTTCCGGACGAACCCCTTGTCCAGCGAGAAAATTGTTTTTACTATCGTGCTCAGCATGCCTTCTTACCCCATAATCGACTATCACATAGATTCTGTTTCTCCCTTAATTTGAACCCCCCCCTAAATGTAGTGCTACATAGCCCATCTACGAACTTGACCTTACCCTTGACCCAGTGAATCCTCACATCAAGTTTCATCAAAATATCTCATTCCGACAGTTATCGTGCTTACAGACAGATGGACATCTTTGCGGTGTCATAGGTATCCCTCCACTTACGTTTTGGATCCCAAAAAGTAGATTCAGAAACGAATTAAGCGTATCTCCTCATCCCTATAGAGGACACCTAATCAACTTCAAATAAGACTAGGAATAAGACTTTAACTTAATAAAAAAAAAATTGGGTTTCGACCGGATTCAGGACGAATTATATGTCTGGGTAAACAACGATTGTCTTATACAGAATCAGCGTCTCTTCTTACCAGCAAGTCTGTCATCCAATCAACTTGAAATAAAACTTTTGCTTTTAACAAATTTTCCGGTTTTGGCCGGATTCCGGGCGAACTAGTTATCCGTGTAGACAATGCATTTCACATAAGTGTTCAGCATCTCTTCTTACTCCTTAATCGAACATCTAATCAACTTCACATTAAACTTACTTTTAAATAGCTTTCCGCTTTTGCCGGATTCCGGACGAACTACTTGTCCGGCGAAAAAAATGGTTTCTATCATCGTGTTCAGCATATCTTCTTATCCCATAAATGACTATCACATTAGCTCTTCAAAAATATTTTGTTTGTTCCTGAATTTGAATCCCACTTCTAAACGTAGGGGTACAGAGTCCATCTATGAACTTGACCTTACCCTTGACCTGAAGAATCCTCACACCAAGTTTCATCAAAATATCTCTTTCCCTTCGAAAGGCATCGTTCTGACAGACGGAAGGACAACTTTTGCGATGTCATAGGTATCCCTCCACGAGTGCAACAAACGGGGAAGGGCAGACAGAAGCAGGCAGGGGAAGGGTGAGAAGAGGCCTGCCGTCGTTGTGATCGGTGGCGGCGGCCCGCCCGTTAATTCTTACGCCAACGCTTTTTTTGGGATCCCAAAACGTAAGTGGAGGGATACCTATGACATCGCAAAAGTTGTCCGTCTGTCCGTCCGTCCGTCTGTAAGCACGATAACTCTCGAAGGGAATGAGATATTTTGATGAAACTTGGTGTGATGGTTCGTTGGGTCGTCGGACCAGTCAAGTTCGTAGACGGGCTTTGTAGCTCTATATTTAGGGGTGGGGGAGGGAATTCAAATTAAGGGACAAACAAAATGTTTTGAAACAGCTAATGTGATAGTCGATTATGGGGTAAGAAGACATGCTGAACACGATGGTGAAAACCATTTTGTCATCGGACAAGTAGTTCGCCCGGAATCCGGCCAAAACCGGAAAGTTTGTTGAAAGTAAAAGTTTTATTTGAAGTTGATTAGATGTTCGATTCAGGGGTAGGAAGACATGCTGAAGACGATGGTGAAAATTATTTTCTCGACGGACAAGTATTTCGCCCGGAATCCGGCCCAAACCGGAAAGTTTGTTGAAAGTAAAAGTTTTATTTGAAATTGATTAGATGTTCGATTTAGGGGTAGGAAGACATGCTGAAGACGATGGTGAAAACTATTTTCTCGACGGACAAGTATTTCGCCTGGAATCCGGCCCAACCGGAAAGTTTGTTGAAAGTAAAAGTTTTATTTGAAGTTGATTAGATGTTCGATTTAGAGGTAGGAAGACATGCTGAAAACGATGGTGAAAACTATTTTCTCGACGGACAAGTATTTCGACCGGAATTCGGCCCAAACCGGAAAGTTTGTCAAAATTAAAAGTTTTCTTTGGAGTTGATTAGATGTTCGATTTAGGGCAAGAAGACATGCTGAACACTTATGTGAAAACAATTTTCTACCAGGACATGTAGTTCGTCCGGAATCCGGCCAAAACCGGAAAACTGTTGGAAGTCAAAGTTTTATTTCTAGTTGATTAGATAAGCGATTTAGGGGTAAGAAGAGATGCTGAGTCCCTGTATGACAATCATATTTTACCCGGACATATAGTTTGACCGGAATCCGGCTGGAATCGGAAAATTTGTTATAAGCTAAATTTCTATTTGAAGTTGATTAGATGTTCATTACTGGGGAAAGAAGATACCCTGATTTCGTGTTTGAGCTTTCTTTCTTCGCCAGACAAGTAGTTCTGGAGTTCGGCCGGAACCGGGAAATTGGCAGGAAGTTTTCGTCAAAACAGATATGACTTATAGGGGTAAACACACATGCTGAATCCAAATCTGAACTTGGTTTTCTCAGGTGATTAGCTATTTGACCTTAATCTGTTTCTGAATTTTAATTGTAAAAATGTTCAAGGAGTCTGGCGAAGACTGGATCTGGCTAAGACAAGACCCAGTTGTCTGGATCAGATATTGAATTTTTGGGATCCCATCGAAACCTTTGGTCTTGTTGGTCAAGCGTTATAAATTCTCTTTCTAGCGTGAGCCGAGTTTCTGTCCAGGCCCACTCTGTTCTATGGGCTGCAGTTTTTGGGCCTGAAAGGTTCTGTCAGTACTAGTGACGACTGCACCAGCAATACTGCACAGGGGCGTCGGTAGCGAAAATTCGAGGGGGGGGGGGGGGGTTGGACGCCTGCCGGTGTCCAGCTGCCCATTTCAGCTTTTCTTCTATTTTAGTCAAATTTTTTATAAATATTGTCGTATACTGACATAACAAACCGGACGAGAACCGGACAAGTCGTCAGTTTTAGCTAGTTAGAATGACAGAAGTACGTTTTGATCTTGCCCAAGTTGCTTAAAGGCAGTTACCAAATTGTGAGTTTTGCCCACATATTACCTGTTGCTAGTCTGTAGAAACAGATTTTCTAGACGTCTGTTAAAAATACAATTGTTATAATGACACTCGTACGTTGTGAGATTGCCAGAATGACATAAAGGCGGTCAACAAAACGCGATTTTCACCCTGTGGCGCACATTTCGAACACAAATTTGTGTTTAGCAGAAAAAGGCTGAATTTTGAAATTTTCAACGTCACCCGGTTTCGGGCAGAAAAGGGTAAGGTTAGAACATAATCTGCTTTGTAAGCACTAAGCACTGAGAGAAGGTGAAAGATTTTTTCTGAAATTAGCTGCAATTAAAATAAAATATTCCATTTATGTTGTTGATTTTTTAATGCGTTTTTGGGATCCCAAAACGTAAGTGGAGGGATACCTATGACATCGCAAAAATGTCCGTCTGTCTGTGAGCACGATAACTCTCGAAGGAAATGAGATATTTTGATGAAACTTGGTGTGAGGATTCATTGCGTCAAGGGTAAGGTCAAGTTCGTAGATGGGCTATGAAGCTCCACATTTAGGGGTGGGGGAGGGGGTTCAAATTAATAGACAAACTAAATATTTTTAAACAGCTAATGTGATAGTCGATTATGGGGTAAGAAGGCATGCTGAGTACGACAGTGAAAACCATTTTCTCGCCGGACAAGTAGTTCGTCCGGAATCCGTCAAAAACCGGAAATTTGGTTAAAAGTAAAAGTTTTATTTGAAGTTAACTAAATAGTCGATTCAGGGGTAAGAAGACACGATGGACACAATGGTGAACACAATTTTTTCGCCGAACAAGTAGTTAGTCCGGATTCCGGCGAAAACCGGAAAGTTGGTAAAACGTAGAAGTTTAATTTGAAGTTGATTAAATGTTCATTTATGGGTAGAAAGACATGCTGAACACGATGGTTTAAATCATTTTCTCACCGGACAACTAGCTCGCCCGGAATCCGGCCAAAACCGGAAAATTTGTTAAAAGCAAAAGTTCGATTAGATGACAGATTAAGGGGTAAGAACAGAGGCTGAATCGATATATGACAATGGTTTTTACCCGGACATATAATTAGTCCGGAATCCGGTTGTAACCGGATTTTTTTTTTAAGTAGGACTTTTATTAAAAGTTGATTAGATGTTCTTTATAGGAATTAGGAGATACGCTGGATTTTTTTCTGAATTTTCTTTTTTTGCTGGACTAGTAGGTCGCTCGGAAATCGGGCGAAACCGGAAACTTGGCAGAAGTAAAGCAGGAAGTCTCGGTCAGTATCGTCAAAATAGATATGGCTTAGCGAGGTATATCTAAACTTGGTTTTCTCTGATGATTAGCCTGTCCAAGACTGGACCTGAAGAAGACAAGACCCGATTGTCTGAATCAAACATTATATTTTTGTGATCCCATCGACGCCTTTGGTCTTGTTAAGGGAAGAAGTTTTAAGAAAAGTTGATGTAATAGAAGGAAAATAAGTTTTAGAAAATTAACGGAAAATAAGGGTAGGAAAAAGAATTGAAAGTATTTAATAATCAAAAGTAGAGACATAAGGTGACGCTATATTAGCAAGAATAAATAAGATATTAGTTAGGTCGGTTAAAGTAATTTAAGGAAATAATAGGTTTTAAGACCGTTGACGTCAAATTGAATTCAAATTGAACGGGAATGAGGTAAAATATACTACGCGGCGCAGTTGATATTATAAATAAATACAAAAATGTAAAAAAGAGAAGATGAAATGACGGTACTGTCGGTACAGTCGTACACTAACATTTTTGTTTTAATGTAAATGCAGGACAGTGGGGGTGGAGTACTGCCAGATACCATCTTCCGCCAAAATATCCCACTCCGCTCGGGAGTTATCGTGTTCATATTATCGTTGGTATCCCGTACTTTCGTTTGGAACGCCAAAATGATCCTCTGATCATAAATGCAGGCTGTCCAAAATGTCGCCTGCGACGGCTTTCGGAGTAGACTGTTCTCTATTTAGTGGAAGGGAGCGTTCGCATCTTGGGACTTGAGCCACATTAAACGCTGGTATTTCTATGGTAAGTGGATGACATTTGCTAGAAAAAGACGAATTAAGCATAAAACAGGTTGAATTATTTGTTTGAACATGGCAAACCGGCTTTGTAAGCACTGTAATGACTGTCCTAATGTTTCCATATTTTTTTGTTCAGGCAATTCAGACCAAGTCTACTGTATCTGGATGGCCTCTATCTTTTTTCGGAAAGGTTCGAGTGTCGACTGGAAGCTCTGCCATCTGCCAATTTTCGGCAAAATATTCCACTCTGTTCGGTAGTTATTGGGGTAACAACAGACAGACAGATCTGTGATATCATGAGTATCCCTTACTTTCATTTGGAATAAAAAGAAATACTCTGATCTTAAATATTTAAAAAAAAACTTCGCCTGCAGCATCTTTCATAGCAGCCTATCCTTTTTGGGATCCGAAAACGTAAGTGGAGGGATACCTATGACTTTGTAAAAGTTATCCGTCCGTCTGTCAGCACGATAACTCTCGAAGGGAATGAGGAATTTTGATGAAACTTGGTGTGAGGATTCTTTGGGTCAAGGGAAAGGTCGAATTCATAGATAGCCCTAAATTTCGGGGTGGGGGAGGGTTCAAATTAAAGGGCGAACAAAATATTTTTTAACATCTAATGAGATAGTTAATACAAACACGAACACTAATACTAGTTCGCCCGAAATCTGGCCAAAACCGAAGACTTGTTGAAAGTAAAAGTTTTATTTGAAGTTGATCTGATGTTACATTACCGTACACGTACTCTAGATTAGCGTACGTTAGATTAGCGTACATGCTGAACACGTACATGAAAATCTTTTCTCGCCGGACAAGTAGTTCGCCCGAAATCGGGCGAAAACCGGAAAATTTGTTGTAAGTTAAAGTTTTATCTGAAGTTCATTAGATGTTCGATATCAAGGGTAAGGGATACGCTGAATTCGTTTTTAAGCTTTATTTTTGGCGGGCAAATAGTTCGCAAATAATTCCGCAGAAACCGGAAATTTTTCAGACGTGAGACAGGAAGTCTCGATCAATTTCTTCAAAATAGATATGACATAACGTGTTGAATCCATATCCGAACTTGGTTTTCTCAGATGATTAGCCATTGGCCTCAATCTGTTTCTAAATTCTAAAAGTCAAAATGGTCAAGAAGTCTGGCGAAAACCAGATATCTACAAGACCCAATTGTGACAAAATATAAAATTTTTGAGATCCGATCAAATCCTTTGGTCTTGTTCTAGTCGAACGGTGCGTCATTTGGGTGAAGTTTTGGCTTCGAATTTCAGCCTTGAAGTTTGTTTGGGAAGTATAGTTTAAGCCACAAAAAAGATGCATAAAAAAAATTCGCCTGCGGCGCCTTTCGTATAGAACCCTTCTGTCTACTTAAGATAAGCAAGATATAAGGGTGCTTCATTTAGCTGGGACTATAGGGTTGAGGTTTGGGGGTCTGACCCTAATTAACAGCTAGAATTGTATAGAAAAGTGTTGAAGTTTGCCAAGAAAAAGTCAGAATAAAAATACGTTAGAACCTGCTACCGAGACTTCCCTCTCTCCAGCGGAAGCTCAAATGAACGGCAAGTGTTTGTGTTTATTGTTTTATCCCTGCATTGACATTTTGCCTAACCTTTTCTAAAAAAGGTATTACATTTGCTTGGAATTCTTAAATTTTTTCGCCTGTGGATGCTTTGTTTTATGTCTACAGTTTCTAAGAGGCATAATTGCCGAACACTTAACCAGTCGTATGTCTTGAAGTCGTCATCCCCCCTCACATGCCAAAGCACTTCGTACCGTCCCTGCATCGTGGGGGGAGTGGAGGGAGGGGAAATCCGGAATCTTGACGTATGTATAACTTTTGAACGGGGGATCGGATCTTAATGAAACTTGATGTCTGGAAAGACCTCGTGTCTCAGATGTTACACTTCAAGTCTGGACCGGATCCGGTGACTCTGGGGGGAGTTTGAGGGAAACACCGGAAATCGTGTGACAAGCTTGGAGTGGGGGGATTGGGGGGAAACAAGCACAAGACTTAGATACACAGTTGACAGGACCGGACAGTATTCGTGTACTGTCGGGGGAGTTGGAGGGGTCCGGAATTCCGGTGATACCGAGTTAAGGTACTTCCAGTCCAGATGTGCTACGACGAGGAAACTTGGCAGGAATAAAAGGGACTCGACCGTGTTCACTCAAGAAAAGCCGCTTCACCGATTCAACCATCGAGGGGGGGGGGGAGGGGAATCCGGAATCTTGATATATGTCTAACTTTCGAATGGATGGCCGGATCTTTATGAAACTTGATATTTGGAAAGAACTCGAGCCTCAGAAGTCTCACTTCAAGTCCGAACCGGGTCCGTTGACTTTGTGCGAATTGGAGGGAGGAACCGGAAATCTTGTGACACAGTCAGAGTGGAGAATAGCGATGAGACTTGGTGGGAAGAACCAGAACGAACCCTAGACACCTCATCACAGAGCCGGACCGGATCTGGACACTGTGGGGAGAGTTGACGGGGGTCCAGAATTCCGGTGTTGGCGAGTGTTAAGGTCGTCTACTTTGCTGGTGAACTAAAGACCCAACAAGACTGACCTAGAAGAAGCCACTCCCACATCTGACCATCCTCGGGTGGCGGGGGGGAGAGTGGAGCGAAAGAAAATATGGAAACTTGAGATATGCATAACTTTCGAACCGGTGATCAGATCTCAACGAAACTTGATAACTGGGATGAGTATGCCTCTGATGTTTCTTCTTTGTGTCTAAAGGGTTTTGCTTACAAATGAATTTCAAGGGCATCTTACCCGCTAAGAAATGAGCCGCCGCCAACCGTAACTGTATTGACAGTGGCCAAATTAAAGTTCGGAGTGGGTTCGGTGAGTATTATCGTTAGATATCGAATTATTCTTGCGGGGATCTAAAAAGGGCTGTTAAGCTCAATAAGCACATTCAACCGTATCAATGCAACCTTGTCAAGTTTTTAATTTTTCTCCTAAGCAGTCAACACACACTAACTGCAACACTAACATATTCTCAGAAAAGGAACATTATAGCTACCAGTAACAATGTTATCAACTAGCCAGAAGGACACTCCTTTCAGTCCCTTATTATACGAGATTTGAATCATCCGATCAACTTCAGCCTGGGCTGTCAGTTCAGGGCAACAGGAACCAGATAACCGTATTCCGGCGACCACTTCGTCTTTCCTTGTTACAACCGCCAAATCTTGATCTAGCACCATTTGAAAGTCTCCCGCTGTTGACCTGTAGTATTGGGGTATGACTTCTTCGACAACGCCCTTTGATACCCAATTTGCCCAGTCGATATTGTGCTTATCGCGGGAGAACTGGAGAGGCGAGGGGGAGTAGGAAACGTGGATGGATGGTTTGATTGCTTTGACGGCTTCCCGAACTCGGAGCATCAAGCTTTCCGTTTGGGAATACCTGAAAGAAGAACGGACAATTAGTTTAGAGACAGGGACGTCTATTGGGGGTCCCGCGGATTGTCTATTCCCTGGGGATTTTCTCCACTCCCTTCTGCTGTGACCGGGAAAACAAAAAATTCTGAAAGTGAGAAAATAATTAAAATCCTAGCAGAAATTCCAGTCCGAGACAGACACGCTGATTGTCTGTCCGCACGATTATCTACAACGCGGCTTAAAGTGTGTCTAAATCTTCCTTGAGCCCAAGCTGACTTTAAAACATATTCAAATAATGTTTACAACGAATACGTCAGTTATGATGATTCATCAGCGATATTTCGGCCCTTCTTGGCAAGGGTCCTCGCCAGGCTGTCAATCTGCAGGGTCAACGTCGGGGAAGGAAACAAGCCTGCAATCTTCCTTTAAAGGCCACGACCTTACCCCCACTTTACCACCACCGACTGTCAATTAAGATGAAAGATGAATTTAGGTTCTGCAACAGTGGATGGATTCTAAAGTTAACAACTTTCAGTCATAATTTCTAAAACCATACGTGCACCCATAGTCGGATAAGAAATCGCTGCGAAATTCGCGTCACTATGGGGAAACGTGCATTCGATGCAACAAAATTTTGGACCAACGCACCTGAAGACTTAATTCCCCCAGTGTCTGAATTCGTCAAACGGTTCCAAAGATTCGCAGTCGCGTGCGACAAACCAATTCTAACGGAAGCTTTGAGTTTCATACGCCTTACTCAATCGACTGTAAGGACAAGTTAGTATTTTACCGCGACTGGCTTCAAGAGGCTCCGCATTTCTTCATCGCTATGTGCTGGGAAACCAGATTTGCGTCGTATTTCGCGCTAAAGTGAAAATGACCTATCGTCACAAATTGACTGAAAGTTGTTAACTTTAGTATGCATCCAATGTTGCATAACCTAAACACGTGCTTCATCTTAATGGACAGTCGGTGGTCGTTTCCCTCTTGCTTCAGATTCGAAAGACACATAGAAGAGCTGCAATAGCAAGCGCGACGAAGAATCACAAAGATCCTGAGCGTGAAAAAGTCGACGAACCACACGTCGCTTAGCTTGGAAGAAAAGTGAATTCTCCTCGTCACTTTAATGACAATTTCACTATACCTTTCCTGGAAAGCCAGATAGTAAAGATACCACTATGAACTTTCTGCGGGGACCTCGAACATTTTTCAGGCAGATTTAATCAAAGTACAAGAGCAGGTCCTAGCTTACCTGTTCGTTTGAGTGAGTGCATCAACTGTGTCAAAGCCACCCGGCAGTCCGAAGTGGTCGTCGTACTGAATCCCATCCAAGTCGTAATTGGAAACCAAGTCCTTCGTCATACCAACCAAGAAGTCTCGCACAGCTTGCTTAGTTATGTCCATGTAGACGAAATTTCCTGTGTCGGCGGTGTTGTAAACTTTCTGGCCACTCCTCGTGTTGTACAGAAGCCAGTTGCTGCTGTCGGCGGTTCTAGCGAACTGATTGCTAGGAGAGGAGCCGTAGCAGGCCATACTTCCTAGCAAATAAATTTGACTGATTGATATCAAGAGCACGATTAGAAGTCTTAACCGACTACTACTTAGTCGCGTTGCGTGGTACACGACAGGCAAACAGAGTCGCACTCGAAAGCCAACTGAAAGTCCCAGCTCTTCTGAGAAGTTTGTTTAGAAAGTTGTGCGACTTTTTTTCTAATCACTGAAAGACGCTCAAGAGACGGGAAAGGGAGTACTTCTTCCCTTACAAGTTTTTCGGGAACATTGACTTTTATTCTGGAACACGGTATAGTTTGTGAGAGGGGTTGGGACGCTTACTCACCGTACTCCAGCCAGGCGTAGATTTCCAGCCCATGCTGGCGGGCTGACTGAATGGCCCATTGCAGCCTATCTTCCCCAATCAAAACATCAGCAGAGGCAGCGGTCGCTGAGTTAGCATAGAGGACACCGTTGGCCCAAACATTGAATTGAACTCGCTTAATCGATTTGGATTTCAGGACTGCGAAGGCCTGGTCGATTTCGGCGGGCGATGTGGCATAGTTGTATTGGCTCACCCATGTACCATAGACATCAAAGCAGAAGTCGTCTAGGTGAGAATTCCGATTTAGCAAGAACGTTAGTGTTGTTGGTGTTATCCACGAATGTAACTGGAAGTAGGATTCCGTAGCTTCTTTCGGAGTAGAAAGTCAATGCTGGAATCCCCAGCGGCATAGTTCGGGGAATGTAAACCAGTAGCACAAATAAAGACTCCCTCGGTTGGACCACTGTACTCATTCAAGTCAGAGGCGTTCCTAGCCAAAATGTTTTTTTTTTGGGGGGGGGCAAGGTATTTATCGACTGGCGGGTCGTTTTACCGACTGTTGTTGATTTTAAGAAAAACTACTACTTTTAAGAAAAAATTGACTATTTTTATGAGAAACCGACTGTTTTAAAAAAAAAATCGACTGTTTTTACGAAAAATCGACTGTTTTACGAAAATCGACTGTTTTTACGAAAAATCGAGACGCTTCGCGCTGACTCGGCTATTTTACCGACTGGCCGACAACATTCGGGTGGGAGGCTACCCCTCTCCCTTCCCCCTAGTCATACTGGTTGTAACTATCTGAGCGAGCTTCTTGGACCAGGACAAGCTGTCTCATGAAGCTGGCACATCATCTATTACTTCTTTTCGTTTAGCAGGAGGATCATCGCAAACTTGCATTCCGACCCACCTATCGACAAAAACGACACATTCGTTGTAACTAGCTGGGACAGTTAGCTGTGAACATCAACAAGTATTCTGCGAAGCCGTTTATAACTTTGTGATATCCCAAAACTTTAGTGACTCGACGAACTCTCAAAACAACTTGATAAAGGTATAACAATCCCGCCCCGCCCCCACAACAGAATGGTCAGATACGGTTCGGACCCTAACATATGTGATATGTCAGGCCAATGTGGTTTACGAAATTATCTTCTACATTCCAAGTTTCATTTAACTGCTGCACTCGTTTGACCCCTATGGGCAGGGGCGTCGCTAGCCAAAATTCGAGGGGGGGGGGGGGGGCAATTTCGAATTTCGGGGTCCGGAGAAGACTAGAAATCCACATGACCCAACAGTCCGGGCGAAATTAAGAAGTCCAATGAATATCACCGTTGGGATCCCATCGGAACCTTTGGTCTTGTTTGCTCTGAGATACACCCTTTGTAACTCTGTGATAGCTTGTTCGCACGGGACTGGAACAGCGGCCGATTCTCGATCAGCGGCTGTTACGCGCATAAATAGCGGTTGAAAAAAATCCAAAAATCAGCCGCTGATCTTCCAAATAGGCGCTTATTTTCATCGCGGTCACCGGTCGAGATAAACTAAATCCTTTGGAATGTGACCTCTGATGACTCTAGGAACACTAAATATACTGTAATTACGAGAATTAGGTCAAACTTGGCGAGTTCTGGGTGAATCCAGTTCAAATTTTGTCAGACCAATGTGAACATAACACGATTTCTACAATAAACATACCAGGATTACTAAATGACTTCGAAAAGAAAGGTAGAATAATTTTCTAATTACAACAGCCTATGTCCTATTTATGTCTAATTTTTTTTTCGTTCTTTTTCTTTAAAAAGAAATAATAATTTGAATAACTTTTCTATTCAACCTTCACTGAAAAGTGACTGAACAACACTATGTGATTGCATTCTGTTCTCGTATTATTTACATTTATTATTAATTATATTTTCTGTTCTCATTTAAAAACAACAATATTTAACGAATTGTATTTGCATTTAACTTAAACTGCCGATATGCAGTTTGTGACTTTTTCCTAGTCTAAAGACTACAAGTCAACTATTTTTTACTTTAACTGACTTTATTTTATTTTATATATTTTGTTACAAACGAAAAGAATATTCGTAATTAGGTTTTTCTTTTTAATTATCTCGTCAACAAAAGGGTTGATCCGTCGTCTGAACAGATCAGCCGCTGTTTACGCACTTATTTCGGTCCCGTGTGAAGAAGCTATGAACCACTATGTCATTCTGTGAGAAGTATCGGCGAGGTTACTGTGTATGACGAATCCTGATCCGGAACAGACCCTTAGTTGATAGCCTCACCTGAACATGTGTTGTCCCTGAAGCAGCACGTTTCCGACGGACCTTGATCGCAGAGAGCTCCGTCAGTTATTTGGGCCGAAAATGCACAGCATCCATTTCTAACACATTTTCCGTAAGCCTGCAGATTTTGGTCGAAATATGAGCTACAACCAACGTCTGACCCTAAAAAAAAAGAAAAAGAATTGCACTGAACTATTTGGACACCCCCTCCTCACACATTTTCCGTAATTCCCAAGATCGTGGTCGTAATAGGGTGCAGTCAACTTCAGACCGTGGAAACGAAAAAAGGCAGTTGACGCAACTATTTGTAGCTATCAATGTGCAATATACTGTATAAGCAAGGGGTGTAAACCGATCCTGTACCGTAAATTACGCCGGCCCATAAAATCACTATAAGCTCAACAACATGAATCGTTTGTGCCATGTTGATAACTAAAGTAAAGACCGACACGAAAACAATGGCAAAGATAGAATTATACTGCGATGCTGATAAGAAACTATTAACATAATCTAATGCCGACATTTAGTCTAAAGTCGTAAAATTATTCCAATTGCACAGCGAATCTTTGCTTGAAGCTCAGGATTTTAAAAGATGTCAACCTTTTGGAATGCTCTGATTCTTTGACCTGAAAACATTCCGTGAACTTTCGTAGGTGTCGACTGTCTTGTTTTTCACACAATTAAGTCAGTTCTCAAACTCTGGCATGCTCGGCCTTAAGTTCGATTTTTAGCAAAGATTTTAGCGCCATACAACATTTGATCCATCTTAGGGGACGTTTTCGCGTGGATGGCTCTGGTCCCATCGACCTGGACCTCCTGTCTTCTGTTGAGCTCGATCGGCATTTTCACCTGGATGCTGAGAAAGATATTACCATACCGTATATATAAGAGGAAAAACAAAAGACAGTGACAAAATACATCTTCCCGACTATAAGCAACTATAGAACATTTCCAACTCCACACAATATTTAAATTGTAGGCTACTATAATGCGTAAAATCCATTTTTGGAAACGAACTTCACTAATTTACTTTATCAAAACCATAAATATCTATAAATATTTTGTTAGTCTCGTGCTTCAAAAACAAAAAACTAATTTACTGGAAATATTAAAAAAAAAGAAAAAAAGATGAAATCCCCACGACTGCAAGGGGTATAATAATCAACTATTAAACACACAATTTACAATTCATAACGCAAATTATATATAACTGCGGGTACATACAATAAGTAAATCATAAAAAAATATTTATTTCTGACCCGACAAACGAAAAGCGGAGTATGTAAAATAAAAGAACGAATACAACATATTGTATTTGTTGTGTTTTATTTTATTCTACATAGTACTAGCTTTTTTTCGTTATTTCACAAAGAGGCTAGTTTCCGCTGACAACATCGCAACTCGTTTTTATCCACGAAGAGCCTTAAGATGTCTGAACATATTACGTTCAGATTTGAGCTTATTTGTGTTGCGAGAGCAACACTTCGGTTTTGTCGTTTTTTTTGTTTTGTTTCCTAGTATCCCGATTCCCGCTTATTCCTAGAAAGTGCAAGGGTCTAACCTGTGCGGTTTTTACGGAACGGAAAGTGTGGACCTTAGGCCGGATTGATGAATATGGCATTACATTTTGGCAAGCTCATTAGAACTCTTGCTTGGGGCCAAAAAGGATGATTTTTGCTTTTCCTGGAGCGAGAGCTTACAGTGTGTGAAGTGGAGTCGTATAGCCTATGTCAGAGAGGACTATCTGAACTTATGCAGCCAAGCTTTCTTTCATCAAACCAGGTTTCTGCTTTCGAGTGGAAAGCTCCGGTCTAGCAGGCAAGCAGATAGGCACCAGTTTTAAATTGAAAATGTACTAAAATCTAGAAGTGCTAATATGTGCGGCAGTTTCCTGGCCACACACCCGATATATCTTCTTTGAGTTGTAAAGAGACAAATTTGCAGAATAAAAAAAGTGTCATTTTCCCACGGGTCCGAAAGTGATGCCATCTATCGTTTCTACCCGTTTTTGTTCGTAGTTTCAGCTGAGTTTATCATTCAATTTCTTACACTTGGGAGTGAGGAAGAGAAATGATATAAGATGGGCCTCTCGAACTTTAAAAGTTCTCTCACTGCAAAAGACACTAGAGCTTATCCTTTGCTCCTTTCTAAGTGGTGATATTAGAAAGTTGGCTTGGGCAAAAAATTCAACTTTTGAGCTAATAAAAAAAAAAAAAAAAATTCAACGGCCTTCGATATATAGACCTTGATGAGCTGATCAAAGCACATGTCGTCCGTTTTTTGGTACAAAAACTCCTTCATGAGATACAATAGTTTGAAAGTTTGGAGGGGTTGACAACTTCAGTAGTAAGGTACACACTGAAACCCAAAATAGGCTGATCCCAATCGTGAGACATGTAGGGTACTTGTAAGCAACAATCGGCTGTTATACCATAATCATCTTCGGCGACAAGGGAGTGGCAACTTTGGTAGTTGGTGTACCTATTCATCCTATTGTTTCTTTCCGACGTCTTTGATCGTGAGAACAATTTGGTACCACATCTATCACGGGGAGATGGACTTCTATGTAAGAATCGGTTGCTAGAAGGGGTTCATGAGGGTCTAGAAACTTGTGAAAATTGGTGCACGTTTTATTGATCTCTATAAATCTTAGGGTAAGAAAATTATTCTCCTTTGTCTATCACTGTAGTTTAGAATTAAGTCTTTAAATGGCTGACAACTTCAGTAGGGTACATACTCAAACAAAGAATAGGCGGAACCCAATTGTGAGACACGCCAGGGACTTGTAAGTAACTATGGGCTGTTATACCATAGTCGTCTTGGGCGGTGAGTTGTTTCCGACTTTTCCTAGTTTGTTAACCTACTTTGTTTCCGGTGTTTTCGATGATACAAAAATGTTGGGTTCATGCCATTATTCAAGAATCGGTCGCTACAGTATTTTCATTTTCATGAGATGCTACAATAGTCTATGGTGATGGTCTATCACTGTATGTAACATAGAATTAAGTGTTAACGCAACGGATACAAATGATAATGTAAAACAACAACATAGTTTCGAAATAATTAGCACAGTGGCATCTATGGTATTTTGATCCTGAAAAGTTACGGATAGCTTCATATCACCAACTAGATTTATAAGATAATGTTCCAAGTTTTCACCAGTCACGATGTCTACGACTGAAAAGGATAAAGTTCAACGGCTGCAAAGTCAGTTTAGTCCCTACTTCGATATTCTTTTTTTTTTACTTGGAAGCAAAAAGCTACTATTATACATAATCGTCTTCGGCGACGAGGGGCTTGTAACTTTTGCCTGTTGGCGTACTAATATTTGAATTCAGAATAATTTGGGATCATGTCCATCATGGAGAGATGCATTTCTAAGTAGGAATCGGTTCATAAGGACTAGAAACTAGTGCAAATTGGTTCACATTTTATTTGATCTCTTTAAATCTGAGGGTAAGAAAATTAGTCTCCATGGTCTATCGCTGTAACTTAGAATTAAGTCTTTGAGGGGTTGACAACTTTTGTGGTAGGGTACAGACTCAAACATAGAATAGGCGGAACCCAACTGAAAGACAAGTTAGGGACTTCTAACTAACAGTCGGCAATTACACCATAATCATCTTCGACGATGAGGGGCTTACGACTTTTCCTAGTATGTGTACCTATTATGTTTCCGGTGTCTTTCATGAAAATAAAAGTTTGGTCCATGTCATCGTTCAAGAAACGGTTGCTCAAGCATTGTCATTTTCATGAGATGCTACAATGGTCTATGGTGATGGTCTTTCCCTGTAACCTAGAATGTAATGCAACAGCTACAAATGACAATGTAAAACAACTATATTGTTCCGCAATAATTAGTCGAGTGGCATCTATGGTATTTTGAACTAAAAAGCTATGGATGTCTTTATCATACCAACTAGGTATACAAGATTATGTTCCAAGTTTCCACAAGTCACGATGTTTACGATTGAAAATTATAAAGTTCAACTGACTGCAAAGTCAATTTAGACCCTAGCCGACATTCACCATGCGATTACAAATTCTGCCATTAGTTCAGAAAAATATTCTTCATGGATTGGAACATACCAATCTGAAAACCTCGACGGGTTGATAAATTCAGCATTTTAACCGTTAGAGAAGAAACAAAACCAAAGTGTTGCTCTCGCAACACTTCACGTTGCCCAGGCAACGTCGGTCTAGTTGCTGTTTGTTTGGCTTGCTTGTTTTATTTAACCCACGAAGAGCCCTAAGGTACATGAAAATATTAATTTCAGATTCGAGCTTATTTTTGTTTAACCCACGAAGAAACAAAACCAAAGCAACACTTCACGTTGCCCAGGCAACGTCGGTCTAGTTGCTGTTTGTTTGGCTTGCTTGTTTTATTTAACCCACGAAGAGCCCTAAGGTACATGAAAATATTAATTTCAGATTCGAGCTTATTTTTGTTTAACCCACGAAGACCCTACGATGCCTGAAGACATAGTATTCTAGTAGTATTAGTGTTAACCCACGAAGGAGCTCGGTTTTTTATGGAAAAAATCTCAACCTGTTCAACATATTGACGCGGCGGAATCAAACCAAAGCGCAACAACGCTTGCAGAATTGAAACCTAAAATCCTTAAAGATAGAACACTCTAGGAATGTCTTTTTTATGTTTAATCAACGAACACGAAGAGACTATGTTTTGGCAAAAGATTGCCACATGTTCCAAAAATGATGCGGTGGAATCGAATCAAGTCACCATAGTGCTTACCGAACTGAGCCCTAAGATCCCTGAAGATATAACGCTCTCTTGTTGTAGACGGCTGCACCGTGGAATTCACAGTTTCGCCTTCCAAAAAGGTTTGTTTTGGTAAATTTTCAATAAAATTACATTTGTATTCATACAAACGTATTAAAACAATGGAGATTATCTTACGCTATTTTCCCAGATTCCAACATCAGCGTGGGGAGGAGGGAAATTTCGGAATTGTGTACTACGCACAGCTCCCGAATGGGTGATCCAATGCGTTCTGTTTACAAGTCTGGACCGTATCCTGCAATCGTGACTGGAGGGCGATCCCTGCCATTTTGTGCCAGGCGCAAGTGTCGAAGCGGGAATAGCGATCTGGACGAATCTGGTAGACACGCCTGACGGTTCATTTACAGATCCGGACCGGATCCGACTAATGTGATGGCAACTAGAGGGCTTAGTTCCGGAAATCTGGATGAAGGCATACTTCTAAACGGATGAGGAACGGGACGATATCATGTAGGCAGAACGTCCGTAACGAGGGGCTGCTCACTTGCAAGCTTTACAGGGGTCCCTGCCTCCGTCCATTTTGTTGCGGAATTTCAAAATCTATAGCAGGTCCGCATAGAGAATTTAAAATTTTGTACGTGTCAATGTGCTGAGGTTCGGAAATTTTCGTCCGTTCTAAGATTTCTAGTCTTTACCGGATTCGAGAAAGTAAGCGCACTTTTTCCCTGTTCCAACCTATAATCAGTTTCACAAGGCAATCAGGATCGTTTGCAATTTTTCACATGTGACTCGGGTAAGGATTAGTAGCATTTCCCGATTCTTCTGTATTGTACCCCTACATCAATCTTGCAATGAATTTAACCGGACAAGTTTTTCGTACCAATATGTGTGAGCCCTTATTATAATGAAGGACTGCCACATTAGTTGCGTTTTTGGTCGAAGTTGTGTTCGCCGTTCGCTTAGCCGGTTGCTTAATTTACGTTTTCGAACACCGTCGAAGTTCACCTTTTGTATAATTAGTGTTTTTACGACACCGGCGATCCTTGCCCGGTCGACGTTTCTTCGACGATTCAAGCGAACTTGCTAGCTTACGAAGTTCGACGGTCAGAGTTTGAAGGGCAAAGAAACTGTGACTGGCGACCAAAGACGGTATTTAAATAGAGACCTTCGAGTTTGAAGTTAACGTCAAACTTCGATCAAAAACTGTTGTATCTTTCCCTACATCCACCTGCCAGGAAAGGTCAGGTTCGGGGCTATCACGCTATCAAATCAACCTATACGATGAGGCCTTGGAAAATTCAGTAGCTTATCCTACAGCGTATCTCAATCTGTTGCAGAGGACCCTGAACCTTGACATGCAGAAGAGAATGGACAGGGTCGCAGTTGACAAGAAAAAACGACAGACCGTAGACAGCAGGGCTACGGTTACACAGTCGGACCAAGCAGAGACTGAAAATATCAACCTACGGGACACCGACAAAACTCGAGTGACCAGCCCCTTGAAAAGAGACACATATTACCATGAACAGGTCGATTTTCCTGGCACGTAGTGGAAGGCCACTGCAAGAATACCGTATCTTAGACCCCTCGCTCGATTAAGTACAGAAGCATAGAAGGACAAGTCGTTCCGTTGTCAACTTATTTTTATAAAGTTAAATAGAAAGCAGAATATATTCCAATAAAAATATATAGATCAACATCTAACATGTTCGGAACGAATATGCTGGAATACTCGGGCAGCATGGGTAAACAACTGAAAGTGGGCGTGGGTAACCGCCCATTGCCAGGCCTTATGGTGGGGCCATAAACAGTTAATGGTGTTTTTTATTTTTGTGAATAAACTGAAACTGAAAGATATTGAAAACCGAGAGAAATTAAGATTTGCATCAACCGCACTTCCCTTCCCAGATGGCCGATGCACACGCAACAGATCTCTAAAAGAATCAAATACTCAAAAGAATAAAACAATATCAGTCGCGCAGATCATAAACCATTCCTTCACTTCTTTTTTCAAAGCACCAGCAACGTCCAGTTACAGTTTAGAACGAAGACAATGGTACAAAATATTTGATTTTGTTGCTGTGTCAAAGAAACAGAACCCTGACCAGATTTTAACCGACCGCTTCTCTGAGTATCCTCCCTAGCCCGCAACAGGAGAAAGACAAATGGTGTGATGCATTACACTTCCTCCTTCAATAACTTATCTTGATCCGAGTGACGACTATCGCTGTTGCTTTCTTTTCTCGTCACGCCGGAAACACCGTCACGCAAGACATTCACATTATCTACATCACGATGGTTCCGGTTTGAACTTTCCACTTCTTCTTTGTCTACTTTCACTGGGATTTCAGCTTGCACTTTAGCGTTTTTATCATCATTAACTAAGTCGGATTCAGGAATGCTGTTAGATACGCCCGAAAAGTTCTGCGCCTGACCTACGTGATGTTCCGGAACTATAGCAGGCGGCAGCTCGACTAGTTTTGGTGGCGGTTCCGGAATAATAACCGGCAACTGTTGTTGTATAAGAATCTCAGCCTGTACCTGACCAACCTTCTGTACATTGTCTGCGACTTCGATGTCTTTCTCTTTTAATCTTACTTCTTCTCTTTTCAGCATTTCCTTCACTTCGTCCACGATGGTCTCTTTCACCTGTTTTATCTCTTGTTCTATTTCCTTTTTCACTGCCTGCTTTATTTCATCTAACATTTGCTCTTTCACTGCCTGCACAGGAAGTCCTTCGCGGAACTGACCAGCGCTTTCTTGCACATCAACACTTTTCATATCACGAGAGGGCACCAGACTTGGATAAACTATTTCGGAAGTATTTACTTTTGCTTTACTATCATGCCCTCTCTGTGCCTCCATGTCCACTCTCCTTGCTTGAATCTCTAGTACGTCTTTTTTTTCCTCCACGCCTTGAGAAACCTTCGCCGCTTCTCCCACTTCCTTGGCGACATTTGTGGGAGGCAGTGGAACGTTAGGCTCAATTTTATCCACAGGCTGAGGAATTTCTGGGATTTTCGCCAGGACTACCTGTACAGACTGATCTTGGATACCAACCACGCTTTCCGGTAGAGCAGGTTGAGCTAAGATGTCGTGGCTCACAAGCACAAGCTTTTCTGGCGGAGGACCATCCAATTTCGAAGCCTTGACCCCAACCTCCTCAGTTTCTACGGGAGCTCCACCGTCTCTTTCGAAGGGTAGTGCTGGCTCAATACGAGCGTCAGGATCTGGATTTCGCCGAACCTCTGGATCTAGGAGAGAAAAATAAGCATGAACTTCAACGTAAACATAGCCTACCAAGGACCTTGATTTTTGATAAACGCTAGCGGTTCCCAAAAAGACTTTCGCACCTTCCAACGGAAAACTAAGAAGATGAAGAGCTAATGAGAAAAGTTCTTGCAACCGACATAGGTAGACACAGCAAGAACCACGTTACTAAACAGAATGTATGCAGATATTGGACACGAAAATCCAGGAATTTTTACTTGTTTACCCGATTTATTTTTGTTCATCTCTTCTGCTCCTCTCAGTACCACAAGTGTGGCACCTTCTCTTCCATTTTACTTAAAAATTTACTTCTTTACTACTTCTATTCTTGATTTAGCTTTTTCTTCTAAAATGAAAAACATTTTTACTTTACTTTTCACAAGAACTAAAATTAAAAGACAGAAATCACAATAACTATTTTGTCATTATTGTAACTAATTTATTTTCCCGCGTAGCCATTTTTTCACACTTTACAAACTAGATTTGACACCAGCTTCATGCTCCTCCATCTTTGGTCCCATGTAGCGACTTCAGCCCCTTATTAATAACAAGTGCGCAAGCACTCAGATGTGGAGTGTAAAAGTAACATGTTTATCACATTTATATACAAATAGCTTTAGAACCAAGACATTTCTCTTCCCCAATAACCAAACAAGTATTGAAATAACCTTGTAATCACCCCCCTTTAAAAGCTTCAAATGTAAAAAACCGCCAGTATAGATCCAAAAAAATGTTGAACTGACCACTGAATGGTCTGCCTGCCAGTCCCACCCTTTAAACCTTGTCCATTAGCAAGGTAATAACAAGTGCAATAAACCAATTCGTAGCAGACTAATGCCCCCTTTGTCACAATTCATTAAGAACGGCATATCATCGATCATATGACAAAACAGTCCAGTTTCCGACTGTTCACTAAAGATTAAAGTACGGCACGTCGTCTTATTTGTTGATGTTACACCAAATCCTCATCCATCGATATTATTTCCCCAAATATATAAGAGTTGGACTTGAGACATGTCACAGACGAACTAAACTCATGGGAAATCTGGGCCCAGCTGCCCATGAACGGGAGGGGGGGGGGGGGTAGGGACCCATCAAAATGCGCATTTACATCTTTTTCCCTCAAGTTTCCCTCAAGTATACCAGCTTAGAGTTTGATCCCAGTCACGGGTCAAAAACTTTTTTCGTGGGCAATTTTGGGCCCACTCGCCCACGAACGTGGGGGTGGTTCAACTCTCCCCAGTCCCCATGATCCAAAAGCACAAAGAAATTTCATCGCCCTATCTCCAGTTATTGTCAAATTATAAAGAATAAAAAATGGGCAATCTGGGCCCAATTGCCCCTGAACCAAGTGGGGTTGGTTTGGAACCAAGTGGTTTGGGACCCGCAACAAATAAAAAGAAACCCCAAATGCTCAGAATCCTACCAAGTTTCAACTTGATACCTGTTGATTCCTGGCAAGGGTAACGAACTTTACTCCTGGGCAATCTGGGTCTAGTTGCCCATGAACAAGGTGGGTGGGGGAGGTGCAACTTTAAAAGCATCTCAGGACTAGTTTTTTCCCTACAGTGGTATTTAAAAGTAATTTACCCCAATAAGATATTTCTAGTTGGTAGATGCTTCAGTTACTTATTGCAGGTTTGTTTCCTTCCCCGACATTGACAGCCTGACGAGGACCCTGGCCAAGAAGGGCCGAAATATAGCTGCTAAAGCATCGTATCTGACGTATCCGTTATATGCATTATCTGAACATATTTTCTTCATTACCACAAATCAACTCATATTTTTTTTCAAAAGTACAATAAGACAGAACATATATTAATTGTCTACACTTAACAAGAGCTACGAGCTCATATGGCACTTGTTACGAGTAGGCACAGCTCGGTTATGTCAATGATATATCTAGTGTTTGCTAGGTGTCTTCCCACCAAGTTTCATCTCGATCCCTCCACTAATAGCGTTTTCCAATATTTCCGGTTCTCCCCTCCAGCTCCCCCCAAAAGTCACCGGATCCGGTCCGGATTTTAAGTGGGTCGTCTGAGGCATGAGGTCTTTCCAAATATCAAGTTTCATCGAGATCCGGTCACCCGTTCAAAAGTTATAAATACCTCAAGATTCAGGATTCCCCCTCCCTCCACTCCCCCGACAGTGCCCGAATCGGCTCGGTCATGTCAATGATGTATCTAGTGTTTGTAGGTGTCTTCCCACCAAGTTTCATCTCGATCCCTCCACTCATAGCGTTTCCCAAGATTTCCGCTTGCCCCCCTCCAGCTCCCCCAAAAGTCACCGGATCCGGTCCGGATTTTAAGTGGGTCGTCTGAGGCATGAGGCCTTTCCAAACATCAAGTTCCATCGAGATCCGATCACCCGTTCAAAAGTTATAAATACCTCAAGATTCCGGATTCCCCCTCCCTCCACTCCCCCCACAGTGCCCGAATTGGCTCGGTTATGTCAATGATGTATCTAGTGTTTACTAGGTGTCTTCCCACCAAGTTTCATCTCGAACCCTCCACTCATAGCGTTTCCCAAGATTTCCGGTTGCCCCCTGCAGCTCCCCCCAAAGGTCACCGGATCCGGTCCAGATTTTAAGTGGGTCGTCTGAGGTACGAGGTCTTTCCAAATATCAAGTTCCATCGAGATCCGATCACCCGTTCAAAAGTTATAAATACCTCAAGATTCCGGATTCCCCCTCCCTCCACTCCCCCCACAGTACCCGAATCGGCTCGGTTATGTCAATGATGTATCTAGTGTTTGCTAGGTCTCTTCCCACCAAGTTTCATCTCGATCCCTCCACTCATAGCGGTTCCCAAGATTTCCGGTAGCCCCCCTCCAGCTCCCCCCAAAAGTCACCAGATCCGGTCCGGATTTTAAGTGGGTCGTCTGAGGCATGAGGTCTTTCCAAATATCAAGTTCCATCGAGGTCGGATCACCTGTTCAAAAGTTATAAATACTTCAAGATTCCGGATTCCCCCTCCCTCCACTCCCCCCACAGTGCCCGAATCGGCTCGGTCATGTCAATGATGTATCTAGTGTTTGCTAGGTGTCTTCCCACCAAGTTTCATCTCGATCCCTCCACTCATAGCGTTTCCCAAGATTTCCGGTTGCCCCCTCCAGCTCCCCCCAAAAGTCACCGGATCCGGTCCGGATTTTAAGTGGGTCGTCTGGGGCATGAGGTCGTTCCATATATCAAGTTTCATCGAGATCCGATCACCCGTTCAAAAGTTAAAAATACCTCAAGATTCCGGATTTCCCCTCCCTCCACTCCCCCCACGGTGCTCGGATCGGGGAAGTGACTATTTCCAACTTAATCATTTGGGGTCCCTGATACGCCTGCCAAGTTTTATCGTCCTAGCTTATGTGGAAGTGCCCGAACTAGCAAAACCTGGACAGACCGACGGACGGACAGAAATTGCGATCGCTATATGGCACTTGGCCGAAGGGCAAGTGCCATAAAAATCAAGCCCTTCTGTCCTTAGAGCATCTCTCTTAGTGTGGCAAAATTGTTGCAACTAGCTTTTAAGGAAAGTGTGACATATCCCAAAACTAAGTTGTTGATTATTCTTACTGAAAACAAACTACATCACACTGACAGAGTGCTACGAGCTAGAACACCTACGACTCACCGATTTTCAAGCGAAGATCTGGTTCTGCCCTCACAGCCTCTTGCTTCTGGAGTTTCTGCACTGCAACTTGGTTCTGACCAACATCACTCTGAAGGACCAGCGGTTTGATCGGCGGAGTAGAATCAATGGGATGGAACGAATAATACGTCCCAAATATCAGAATCGTCACTCCAACGAGAAGCACAATCTGTAAGGTAATATCGCAATTAGCCCGTGTCGCTTATTTGGCTGACTGTTCGGGTGGGTCTGATTGACCCGACGGCCCCTCGGTCTTCTAGGTCGCTTGTCTGCTGTTCGCTTCACAGAAGAAACCAACCATAGATATTAATAGCTCTAAATAATGATGATTGAAATTTATTTCCAAAAAGCCCGTGGGGCCATGGCAGGAAAACAATACAAACACAAAATAACACTCACATGTTTTCAGCAAAAGGAGGGAACCCTTACTTCGAAAAACGCTCCCGATACTCCATAGACTGCTCGAGGAACCTCCGAAGCCAAAGAACGTCAACAGAAATTTCCTTCCCCATAACGTTAACCAAATCCTCATCCTCCATCCTATTTTGTCCGAAAACCTCTTTACGCAGATCATACTCTTTAGTCGAATATACATCTATCCCCACTGGCAATGCTAGCTTGAACGGTCACGGGCTTTAATCCTGCTAGGCTTTTTACCATCATCCGATTCCATCCGGAAAAGTTAAGATCATTGTGTTGCGAGAGCAACACTTTGGTTTTGTCCTAGTTTTTTTTTTTTTTTTTTTTTTTTTTTTCCTATGACTCCGATTTCATTTTATTCCTGGTAACTGGGAAGGGTCTAACCTGTGCGGTTTTTACGGAAAGTGTGGACCTTAGGCCGGATTGATGAATATGACATTACATTTTGGAAAGCTCCGTAGAACTCTTGCCTGGGGCCAATAAGGATGGTTTTTGCTTGTCATCGAGCCAGAGCCTACGGTTTGCGAAGTGAAGTGGAGTTGTATAGCCTATGTCGGAGAGGACCATCTCAAGTTGTGTAGCGAACCTTTCGTTTCATCAAACCATGTTTCTGCTTTCGAGTGGAAAGCTCCGTTCTAGCACGCTAGCAGGCAGGCACCAGTTTCAAATTGAAGATGGACTAAAATCTATAAGTGTTAAATATATGCGGCAGTTACCCGGCCCCACAGCCAACATATCTTCTTTGAGTGATAAATAGAAAAATCTACAGAGACAAAAAAGTGGCTTTTTCCCACGGGTCCGAAAGTGCTGCCATCTATTGTTTCTGTCCATGTCTGCGACGATTCCAGCTGAGTTTATAATTTTTTTTTTTTGCACTTGGGTTTGCGGTAGAGTAACGGTATCAGATGTGCCCCTTAAACTTTAAAAGTTATCTCATTGCTAAGGAAACTAGAGCTTATCCTTTGCTCCTTTCTAAGTCGTGACGTTAGAAAGTTGGCCTACGGCAACTTTTGAACTAAGACAGGTAGAATTTTTTTTTCGACGGCAATCGATAGCCACTGATGAGCTGATCAAAGTATATGTCATCCATTTTTTGGTACAAAAATTCCTTCATGAGATACACCAGTTTGAAAATTTCAAAGGGGTTGACAACTTCAGTAGTAAGGTACATTGAAACCAAAAATAGGCGATAGCAGTTATGAGCCATGTAGGGGACTTTTAAGCAACAGTCGACTGTTAGCTCATAATCATCTTCGGTAATGAGGGCCTTGCAGCTTTTGCTAGTTGGTGTACCTGTTATTTGTTTCCGGTGTATTCGATGGTAAGAACAATTTGGTTCCATTTGTGTACGCGATTTCAGCTGAGTTTATCATTCGTTTTTTTGCACTTGGGTTTGCGGTAGAGAAATGGTATCAGATGTACCTCTTAAACTTTAGAAGTTCTCTCATTGCTAAAGAAACTAGAGCTTATCCTTTGCTCCTTTCTAAGTGGTGACGTTAGAAAGTTGGCCTACGGCAAGAAAGTCAACTTTTGAACTAAGACAGGTAGAATTTTTTTTTTCGGCGGCAATCGATAGCCGCTGATGAGCTGATCAAAGTATATGTCATCCATTTTTTGGTACACAAATTCCTTCATGAGATACACCAGTTTGAAAGTTTCAAGGGGTTGACAACTTCAGTAGTAAGGTACACACTGAAACCAAAAATAGGTGATACCAGTTGTGAGACATGTAGGGGACTTGTACGCGGCAGTCGAGTGTTAGCTCATAATCATCTTCGGCAATGAGGGGTTTGCAGCTTTCGCTAGTTGGCGTACCTGTCATTTGATGGTAAGAACAATTAGGTTCCCAATTGTAAGACATGCAAGGGACTTGTCAGTAATAATAGGCTGTTATGCTACAAAAATCTTCAGCGATGAGGGGTTTGCAACTTTTGCTAGCCGGTGTACCCATTGGTTTTATCCGGTGAACTTGATGTCTATCACGGGAAAGGGACTTGTCAGTAGAATCGGTGCACGTGGGGCTAGAAATTTGTGCAAGTTGTTGCACATTGTATTCAATTTGTATAAAACTGACGGTAAGAAAGTTTGTATCGATGGTCTCTCGCTGTATCCTAGAATTTATTGTTTTCGCAACGGGTACAAACGATTATGTAAAACAAGGTAGTTTCGTAATAATTAATAGTGTCATCTATGGTATTTTAATCCTGAAAAGTTACGGATAGCTTTATAATACCAACTAGATTATATAGTATATTGTCCCAAGTTTTCTTCCGTCACGATGTCTACGATTGAAAAGGATAAAGTTCAACTGACTGCAAAGTCAATTTAGTCCCTTTTTCCGATATTCTTTTGTTGTGGTTAGGGCAATCGATGCTTTTGATGAGCTGATCAAAGTATATGTCATCCATTTTTTTGAACAAAAATCCTTCATGAGATAAACCAGTTTGAAAGTTTCAAGGGGTTGACAACTTCAGGAATAAGGTACACACTGAAACCAAAAATAGGCGATACCAGTTGTGAGACATGTAAGGGACTTGTAAGCAACAGTCGACTGTAAGCAACAGTCGACTGTTAGCTCATAATCATCTTCGGCAATGAGGAGTTAAGGTAGTTTCGTAATAATTAATAGTGTCATCTATGGTATTTTATCCTGAAAAGTTACGGATAGCTTTATAATACCAACTAGATTATATAGGATATTGTTCCAAGTTTTCATCCGTCACGATGTCTACGATTGAAAAGGATAAAGTAGCTCATAATCATCTTCGGCAATGAGGAGTTTGCAGCTTTTGCTAGTTGGTATACCTGTTATTTGTATCAGGTGTATTAGATGGTAAGAACAATTTTGTTCCCAAAAAGCCAAAAGGCTTTTATGCTATAATCATCTTCAGCGAGGAGGGGTTTGCAACTTTTAATAGCTGGTGTATCCATTATTTGCTCCGATGAATTTGATGTCAATCACGGGAGAGGGACTTGTAAGTAAGAATCGGTTCACGAGGGGCTAGAAATTTTTGAAAATTGGTGCACATTGTATTCGATATCTGTAAATATGACGGTAAGAAAATTTGTATCGATGGTCTATCGCTATAACCGAGGATTAACTGTTTACACAACGGGTACAAACGATACGGTAATCTAAAACAATAAGGTAGTTTTGTAATAATTAATAGTGTCATCTATGGTATTTTAATCCTGAAACGTTACGGATAGCTTTATAATACCAACTAGATTATATAAGATATTGTTCCAAGTTTTCATCCGTCACGATATCTATGATTGAAAAGGATAAAGTTCAACTGACCGCCAAGTCAATTTAGTCCCTTCTTCCGATATTGTTTTGTTGTTGGTTTTACAACGCTAAAGAACAGCTTTTGATCATATGATTATTCTTTTTAGAACATACCGTTTTAAAAGCTTCGATAAGTTGACAATTTCAGCATTTAACCGACAGTGAAGAAACAAAACCAAAGTGTTGCTCTCGCAACACTTTAGTCGGCGAAGCCGGACAAAGGTTGCCGCAACACTTCACGTTGCCCCGGCAACGTAGGTCTAGTTTCAACTTCATATGAAAGTGCAGGAAATTGATCCAAGCAAACCCCGATCGTCTATCTGCTCCATTACTCCGACTACGCAGTTCAGTATCACTGTACCGGAACTTCAGGCACCAATGCTCTACTGTTGAGTTTTTGAGACACATCGTATCTTAAGGTTCACAGAAAAAGATCTATTTGTTTTATCCTGTAGCATCATTTGTAATTTAACTTATTTTTATACTTTCAAAACAAAACTAGGAGATCACATTTTTTTATTTTGCGGCTACTCCTTCTTCCCTCAGTGGCGTTAATTTCAATATATTTTTTACACCCTTTCAACACGTCACCTAGCTTCTAAAATAAACCCATATTTGATTCCCTTTTTCCCAGTAATAATTTCAGATTAGTTCTCTTCCATATATCCTTCAACATCAACAATATCCTCGTAACATAAGGCGTCTTTCTGTGCTCCCACAGACAATTTGTGGGTCGACTACGGCCCGAAAAGAGTGTTTCCGCGGTCTTTTGTGCGGCCCTCCGCGACCAAAAAGATGTTCGTGGCTCGCTCTGTGGCCCAAATTTAACAAACAACTGGCGAGATTTTCGATTTTGTGGCTCGATTCTGGCGGGAAACTGAAATTAAGAAGCGAAATAGTCTCTAAACAATAAGTTAACTATTTTTTCAAGCATATAGACGTAAAACTGATAATGCTTTTTGCACAGAATGGTAAGGAAATAAGCCAGGAGTTCTTTTTATTGAGGTTTTACATGAATTTTATTTGTATTTTCAGATACTGAAATTACCGACACAAAATAGACAAAACGGCGTTTCCGCGAGTTTCAACTTGTGGCTCGACTGTGTGGCACACAATCGTGTTTCAGTGACAAACACTGAACACACTTGTTCGGTAAATACAAAGCAGAAAGCTTTTAATGTCGACACATCGAACGACCAACGGTGAAAGAGTATGCTTCAATACCGAGCAAGACTACAACCCATCAGCTTACCTGAGCTTGTTGCCGTTCTTTCACCTGATAATTCTCAGGAACAACCTGCAGCAGAAGAACTGCAGGTACAATGATACAAATGATCGTTCCAATGGTGGCGCCAACCAAACCTAGCACGAACTCTATGTTGGGAACTGCTAATCCCACCAGAAGTGTCAAAAGAAGAATGCCAGCAGTCAGCAACTTAAACCGATGCTCAGGGATGGATGTTGCTGCAGTGGGGTCGTGAAGAGAAATTGTAGCCTAGAAATATTAGTGATAGGTTCGGAAGGGTTCGCGTAAACTTCTACACCGCACGACTTATATTCATGAGAATCGCGATCGGATCATCATGACTATCATACCTCGTGCTCTCACCTTATTTGCCCTCAGCAAACAAGCCGAAAAGAAGCGAGAACTACGACATGAAATGGAAGTCACCTAGTCACCTAATAGACCTGGTCATTTGTAGTGAAGTTTGTCTTTCGTACAATTTGTGTATCCCACTATAACAAACATTCACCATCTTTACAAATAACGGAAGGGTACCCGACACATACAAATAGTATGACGTAAGCATGACCTTGTTTTGATCGTGAACGGGATTAAGAGGTACTGATATTTCTTAATAACCGACCTATAAGCTATTCCTCAGTCACAGTTTCATAGAGCAGGACGAGTTTCTTCATTTCCATCGACTGGTTTGTTTCAGACGTTTATCAGACTTTAGTTTTATGTTTAGTCTTGACTGTCGAGAATCTGCCACCGTGATCAAAACAAGAGCTACCCGTACGAGCTAATATGGTACTTGTTACGAGTAGGTGGCACAAGAAAGTAGACGAGAACGTCACAAAATACCCCGCCACCCAAAACTTCGGTTCGGACCTAGAAATATGATATCTAGTTTCACTCAAGCCTGTGCATTTCCGGCATAGCCTCGGATCACCTAGGTCGAATGACTTGTCTAACTTTCAAGTTTCAACCCAACATATCCACTCATTCCATACACGTGTCATACGATTTCCAGTACCCCCTCCAACTCCCCCTACCACGGCCGAGCCTGGTACGGACTCCTAAATCAATCATCTAATAAGTATTCCTTCAGCCCAAGCTGACTTCGAAACATATAATGCATATAACAGATACGTCAGTTACGATGCTTTAGCAGCGATATTTCGTCCCTTCTTGGCAAGGGTCTTCGTCAGGCTGTCAATCTTCACGGTCAACGTCGGGGAACGACACAAACCTACAATCCCTAAATTAAAAAGGATTGATGCAGGGGTGGCCCGAAGCACTCAGGCCAGGGGGGGTGAGACCCCTTATTTCAACGACTCATGGATCGTAATATATGACTCGCAGGTACCAACAAAAATGAACTGTTGCGACTATGCGGCAATGGCGCACATTCCCACCAACAAATAATAGAGCCGGTGTAAAACTAGCTGCAATGCATCAGCTGAAATTATTCTTGTAATCAAAATTTGTGTATACATACTTCATAGCCTCAGCTTTACATGTCAACTTTCGCATAAGAGGAAAGCTGTCAATCGCCTGTACCCTGGACAAATTAAAGCAAGCGCCGCAGGCGAATTTTTTGTAATCTGCCTCTGTCTAGAAAGGTTCTAGCCAGCCTTTAATGTGTTTCAAATCTAAAAAGTTCCAAGCCTAATCGCTAAGTAAATGACACACCGTTCCTCTAAGTATAGAATACTATGATATGTGAGACAGGCGAAATTTTGTGAAACGCCGAGGAGACCATCTTTTTGCAATCCCATTGAAAGGAAAAAACAGCTTTGAAATAACAAATCTGACCGTCGAAAAAAGTGACAAAATAGTGGCCACAGAAAAAAAAGTAGATTTGTTCTGTATTAAAGCAAAAAAAGCCATTCCTGAAAAAAAAATCCCGATTTATGGACGTAAGCCGAGGAGCAGAACGTCATTTTGCGATCCCAATGAAATATTAAGAATAGCTATGAAATCACGCCTCTGTCCATCGAAAAAGTGACAAAATAAAGCAAATAGAACAGAAAGTGGATTTGCTCCGAACTAATAGCAAAAAAAGTAATTTTCACGTTCGGAACACACTTCCTCAGAAACGAAACGAGGAAAACAGATTTGCCAGTGAGTAAAAAAAAAAAAATCGGGATTTACCGACGTAACGAGCTTTTGGTCTTGGCCTGGCAGGAGTTTACAGATATAGAAAAAGACGCCAGGTTCGCCGACGAGACTTGAGTTGCGTTTTTTTCCCGGTGATTTGATGTACTTTTGTTTCATAATGAAAGTACCGTGTACCGTTTTATTTTTTACTCGACATACTGTACTTTCGTGCCGAAAACTAAAGCAGGTAAAGCTACAGTAAGCTAAATCTGAAGAATTGCAACTTAAAACTGTTTTGCAGAATTTGATTCTACGCGACAGAAGATGCTATATACACAGCAAATGAAGACGAGAAGTTCGCTTTTAGAATATCTTAAACATAAAAGAGATCATTTTCGAGTTGTAAGAGTGTCCTGAATTTTACGAAGTCTTTTCAGATATGCTTTAACACTAGCATACAGGGGCGTCACGTAGGGGGGGGGGGTGCACCCCCCTCCCCCGATGTTGTTGGCTAGCCAGTAAAAAATAGATTTTTCACGATTTTTCGTAAAAAGAATCGATTTTTTTGGGAAACAGTTCGATTTTTCTTAAAAACGGTCGGTTTTCTTTAAATCAGTCGATTTTCCCGCAAAAAAAGACGGTAAAAATTACCAGCCAGTCGGTAAATACCTTGCTCCTCCCATATTTGATAGTGCTATGATTCGCAGTCAGCAGTGATACATACGATTCGCAGTCAGCTTTGGCTGAAGGAATATTTTTGCTCCACTCCCCCCCCCCAAACATTTTGATAGTAACGCCTCTGCTAGCATAGAGGCCAAAAATTTACCTCCCGACTAGAATGAGCTATTCCAGCGTCTGCGGAACCCCTCCTGTCCTGGGAAACGAATTTCGGGTGTATATTAAAATCCTCCTTGTCCTTTTCAAGCGTTCTTCCTACCTCAAACTCTCTGTGTAATCGACATTTTTCGATTTGTTCTGGCACACTTCTTTCGCGGGTCTCCTGTCATTTGATTTCTGAATATTCTGATGGCTTTTCCATTCTGTTTAAAAATTCTATTCCTTATTTTTTCACTTATAGCCAAAGATGACCAAAAATCAATGCACATAACCTTGTTACCAGTCAGACTTCACTTTAACAACTAACCTATTGTAATTTTAACAGGCTAAAATCTGAAAGACCGAAGTTAGGCAGATCCAAATCCCATGGGAGTAGAACAGGTAGCCGCATTGCTGCCCCCATGAATCATGTCTGCGACCTATCGGGTTACAAAACCTGATTTAAACGACTTCTTCGGGGGGACTGGCTTTTTGAAGCTGTCGCAGCTGAAGCTGTGCAGAGACAAAATAAAAAAAAAAAAATTTAAACGACTCGGATTATTTTTTATTAAAATGAATGTCCGGGACCTCGGCGAGGCCAAAATAAACGACTGATACAACTTAGCAAAAGGCCAAAATAAACGACTGATACGACTTAACAAAAGGCAGGGGGGGGGGGAGTCACCCCCCCCTCACCCCCCCTTCGGGCCACCCCTGGATTGAAGGTTTGTCCAGCTCTGGTCAAGTTATGAACATTATTCACTGGGCAATCTGGGCCCAATTGCCCCTGAACCGGGTGTGTGTGGTGAATGGACCCTAAAAAGGCACAACTAGACCCCAATACCCACAATTGTACCAAGTTTTAACTTGATATCTGCACTGGTTCACAAGTTATGAGCTTCACACAAAATGGTCAAAACCGACAGCTGCTACAGCGCTCGCACTCTCCACTAAAAAGCAAAAGTTGCGTTTTTGATCGAAGTTTGAATTTACCTTCAACCTCAAAGGTCTCTGCTTAAATACCGTTTTTGGTCGCCGGTCACAGTTCCTTCGTCCTTCAAACTCTGACCGTCGAACTTCGTGCGCTAGCAAGTTCGAAGTTTGCTTGAATCGTCGAAGAAACGTCGACCTGGCAAGGATCGCCGGAGTCGTAAAAACACTAATTAAGCAAACGGTGAACTTCGACGGCGTTCAAAAACGGAAATTAAGCAACCGGCTAAGCGAACGGCGAACAAAACTTCGATCAAAAACGCAACTAAAGATGGCCTCTAAAAAGGAACCGTATCTAGCAAGAATAAGCTGAATGAGAGATTGCCACGGAGTAAAAGTAAACGCACAGTTAGTGGTTCCGTTCGACAAAACTGTAACAGTTAACTTTCCTCAGTCTCAGTTGATATCGAAATAATAATCCCAACGGCGATCTGTTTAGTGAACAAATTACCAAAAATACCAAAAGGTGTTTGGCAAGACGGTAAACTGGAACTACATGCTTTGAAGAAGCTGAAAGTAACTCACCCTTCCCCTTACCTTGCCATACAACATAGAATACATGCTGGAACGGCATGGGAACACCAACAGAGGGAAGCTGACTAGCACAGACAGCACGAACCCTAATTTGATAACTTCTGTAAAAACAGAAGGCTGAAGATCCATCACCGCATTTCCTGTAGTCAGCTCTCCAAACGCGATGTATCCAAGGATACCAGTAGCCACATAAACGAAAGTGCAGAGATCCACGGCACGGGATACTACTATGTCCATGTTCTTTAATGACGGCTCAGGAAGTGAATCGTACACTTCGAAGACTTGCCTACGGGAAGATACCTCTTTACCCGAAACCAACGGAAAACCCTTTCTTGCAATCTTTTATCAAGAGAAGGTGAAGACACAATATAATATACAACAATATTATTCTCTTACAACAATACTGCATCCCTTAGCTGTAATGTCTGGCAGAACGCAATGGCCGCTCTAAAATCATTTCGACACATTTTCTGCATTTCCGGACTTCCTTACCGTTTTCCCGGAATTTCCGCATGAAACAAAAATGTACACAATTTTATCAGGCCATGCCCGTCTCAGTTTGTTAGCAACCATATCCTTCAAAATGTCATTGCTGTAACTGGCGCTTTTACACTGCAAAACTAATTTGTGTTCACTTTGTCACAACGTTATTGTGTTTTTATTTTTCCAATAGGTGTGGAAGGAAAAGTGACGCCGGTGATGAAACCGGCCCCGAATAAGCAATTTGCACGTATAACAGTCAACAGCAAGCGGTTAAGGCCAAATCAAGCCCTCTCAGCATGTCCGCTGGACAATTCGGCGACAGCTTTCAGTCCCTAATAGCCCCTCGAGCGACCTGATTCGTCCTCGTGGATCCCATCTCACAGCTATCTTTCTATTTACCCGTGGCTTTGGCCATTTCTGCGCAGTTTCTCTAGAGAAGTATTCTCACATAAATCTTCTACCGGAAGAGTACTACAGGATCAGAGAACCTAAAAACGTACTCACGTCTGGCAGGACTGCGCCATTGAGAAAATGGGGATAACTTGGAGAACCCCTGCGGATTTCCACCACGTCGTCTCCGGGCCAAGCTTTTTTATTTTAGGAGCAGCTTCTAGCAACATCTGAAAGATAAAATAAAGTAGGAGAAGCCCGATCTTTCTCAATTTCAGCCCCTCTGGGACGTATCACGAAGGCAGCTCATAGAGTGATTTACTTTTCAGCTTAGGGCCTACTTCATTCGCTCCGGCTAACTCTATAACTTTCGGCGTACCATGAAGATTGCTCCCGAGGAAATCACTTTCCAATTCTTGTTTTCCGTTAGCAAAACTAAAATAGAGCTAAACTACCTTTTTCCTTTTTTGCATTTTGCAGATACCACGGTCAACAGTCGTTTTTGCACTTATTGAGTATCTGGCCAGTTATCTGAAAGTTATCTCAATTTCTTCATCGCACCAACACAACTGAGCCTAGGTCTTTGTCAAATTGGTGGGAAAGAGGTTTGGTCCTAGTGATGTGAATGGATGTACGTTTCTTATGGGATATATAACAAGACCAAAGGTTTCGATGGGATCCCAAATATTTAATAACTTCTTGATCCAGACAATCGAATCTTGTAGATATTCGAGTCTTCGCCAGACACTTTAGCATTTTGCTATTTCTCTATAATCCACCGCTTGAATGTGTAAAAAAAAGATGTTACCGTTCTTGGAATTTTTGGCAACTTACGGCCAAACAAATAATCAGAGGACAAAACCAAGTTCAGATATGAATTTAGCAAGGATGTATACTCCAATGTCTCATCTGTAATCGACTTTAGAAAGGTCCTTTACTTTGACCGAATCTTCGTATTTTAGCACACTCCCGGCGAACCGCATGCAGAGCAAAGGAGCTAGTGACAAAGAGAGGAGAACCTTTCGATCCAAATTCCCGGGTTTTGGCAAATCTTGTCAGAAAATAAAGTTCAAAATTCGATTCAGCATGTCTCCTTATCCCGATACCGAATCTCTAATTGACTTCATAAACAACTTTGAGCTTCAATCAAATTTCCGGATTCGACCAAATCCCGGTGAATCCTTTGTCCGGCAAGAAAACAAAGTTAAGATATGGATTCAGCGTGCATCCTTCCGCCTTAAACGACTATCTCATTAGCTTATAAAGTATACTTTTTTACTCTAAATTCAAAACCCGCTCCTCTGCCTCTTAATATAAGGCTACATCACCCGTCTACTTGATCTATACTATCTCAGTGAATCCTCATACGAAGTTTGCAGGACACACCTCAACCCCTTCGACGCTCTGACACGACAAACTGCCGCGAATAAACCGAGAGAATACGTACGCTAGGTGTAACGTGAATAGTCTTTTATTAAACCCAAGAAACATTACGAACCCTAAACGCAGGAGTCACTAATCCACAGATTAAAAAAAGAGTAAGCGTCATCGAGCGCAGAGCTTGCCTGTATATATAAAGGGGTAGGGTAGGGACTGGTAGCAACCAAATTTTTTCAATTGTTCACAGCACAGTTGTGGAATGCATTCTGCATGTTTGGAGATAAGTAAACTGATTGCATACACTTTTTGTTTTTATCTTTGGTACGTTCCAGAGTTGAAACGCATGTCTCCTCACCCTATATCGGCTATATCATTGGGTTTTATTAATGTCAATAATTATCGTACTCAGATTTAACATGTCTTTTTACTTCTAAATCGACTATCTCATTAGCTTTTAAAAATATTTATTTTCACCCCTTAATTTGAAAGCCCTCCCCAGCCCCTAAATATACAGCTTTGGTGCCCATCTACGAACCTGACCTGTCCCTTTACCCAAAGAATCCTCACACCATGTTTCATCAAAAAATCTCATTCCCTTCGAAAATTATCGTGCTCACAGACGGGCGACTTTTACAAAGTCATAGGCATCCCTCCACTTACGTTTTGTAATCCAATGATATGACCATGATTTTAGATACCATGGTATCTGCAAAAACCTAACTCCTAGTTTTTTTTTTCTCCACCCTTTTCTAACCAGAGGCTTTATTTGCACCCCCCCCCCCCCAACTACCCAAGAAAAATAAAAAAAACTGCGAGAAAGAAAGTGATTTGATAAAATATGACAGGTAGTTGACACAGTTCAAAATCCTATCTGTTCCCCGATTACTTAATGTTCTCCTTCCCCCCTATTCTCTATACGGGGCGTCCCGAGGGGGGGGGGGGGGGGGGGGTCGGTCATTTCCAGCATTTCCAAATTGGGTGATTTAAGTGTTTATTGGTCCCCTTTGTTAATCGAATTTGCTAATTTATCTAACTTGTGTTAAGTCCGCATCGATTTCGGTCCCTTCGTAAATTCGGCGACTTAACGTTAGCGTTTATTCTCAACTCCGTATCTGTTCTATCGCATTCGGTCAGTCCGTTTCATAATTCGGTCATTAATCAGATTCATTTGGTTCTGATTCGTGACCGAATTCGATAATTCATCCACCAGTTCAGTCCGCATCGATTTCGCCCATTCGGTTCGTCCCTGCGTAAATTCGGGTGATTTAACCTCTTTATTTGGTCACATTCTTTGCCGAATTAGGTTGTATTCGGTCAGTCCGTTTCATGATTAAATCGGTGAGTAATTTGGTTCTGGTTGGTTACCGAATTCCAATTTCTACTACTAGACTTGCCGAATTCGGTTGTTTTAGGTCGTTCTAACGAGATTCTTATTCCATTTCGAAATTCGGTTGTTATACCGCTCTCGATCTGTTCCTTATTTTTTTTAGTTAGTTTTCGGTATGGTACGAATTCATTATTTGTTTCAACCTAGTTACTGAGTTCGGTTATTTAAGTGGCATTTATTTAGCTCTCGTTCTTTACCTTTTACGCTTCACCATTTACGCTTAGCTTCAGCTGGTTGATGTTCATAGTTTTACTTCTTAGGATTGCAGTACTTCAGGAATAAGCACGTCTCTTGACATGAAAACTGGCCTACTTTTATTTGCTGTAAATTCCGAACAAAAGTACGTATACACATTACCCTGGATCGCCCCTTTCGTTTTGCCAGACAGCTCTAGGTTTAATAGGTAATCAGGTTTAATAGGTAATCTTGGGATGGCAAAAAGGCAATTCTATCATCCGAGTCTTTTCTAGTTAGAAGAAGGGTACGTCATTTAATCGGCGTTTGAGGCTTGGAATTTTGGGGGGCTTGAACCATGTTAAAAGCTAGAATTTTGATAGTAGTAGTTAAATGTTGCCAGAAAAAATGGAAGATTACAAAAATTTCGCCTTCGGCGCCTTAATTAATCATAGATACAGCCGTTAGCAACGCCGTTTTTTGCGATTATTTCAAGTCCTGTTGGCAAAACTGCAAAGTTACTCCAAAGGTAAAAGGCTAGTGACGGCGTATCCATGAAAGAAAAAACAGAAGCGGAAAAGCGTCAAAACGCGCCAATCTTTCTCTTTAGACTTAGATAGATAGATAAATCTTTTTTTTATTCGCCAAAAACTTATCGTGGCTAACGCCAAATTTGTTTGGTATAGTCAGTTAATATGTAAGCGTACTTCAACAGTCATAAATAACATTAAAAATGAATAACATCTCAATTTACCTCGTTAAACAACTTCACAAAAGACTGAACAAAACTCTTTTCGAACCTCTGGAGGTTACATTTAGTTGGCTGCAATTTTTCAACCGCAGTAGCTACCTTGCGAGGGAGCCTTCTCGCCAGCTTTTTAGAAGGAAAAATATTTTTATGGATTGGGTGGTTCAGGGATTTTACACCAAACTCCATGCAGAGTTTCAGTCTTCGATCGTGTAGAGAAGTGATTTTAAATTCACGCAGCAACTCTTCATAAGACCTCTCGGCCACCTTTGACGCTATGATCAGGGCTCTTTTTTGAATCTTTTCAAGTCTAGCGGTCTGTTCGACCGTAAGGCCAAAATGCCAAACAGGTGCTCCATATTCTAGGTTTGGTCGGATAAAGGAAACATATATTCGGAACAAGTGTGTAGTGGGTGCCCCATGCCTAGACATGAGCTTTAGCATTTGAAGTCCGGCATTCCCTCGCTTTATCATGCTAGTCGTCTGCGCTTCCCATTTTAAATCATTAGTTAGGGTTATCCCTAGGAGTTTAAGTTTTTCCACTTTCAAAGAATCCGAAATTTCAGGTGAAAAAGTAGGGATGAAAGACTTAAAAAATGAAATTGTCATAGTGCACGATTTACTGTCATTTACAGTCATATTAGATTTCAAAGCTTGAATTTTTACTTTAGTCACGATATCTTGAACCTGACTCGAATCCTCTCTGTGACAAACTTCAACAAGTGTAAGATCATCCACATACTTCCAACGATTCTCAAAATCATCTGCTATATCATTCATCATAACTAAAAACAAAATTGGACCTAGAATGGTACCCTGGGGCACGCCACAAAGTACCGCTTCTGGTTCAGAATAAACATTACGATACTTTAAAATCTGAGATCTATTTGTTAAAAAACTTTGAATTATTTTTATTACTCTGGTATTAACGTTAAAAATATGATAAAGCTTAGAAATTAAAATTTTGTGGTCAATGAGATCGAAACCTTTTTTAAAATCAATTGCTATCAAGTTCAACCATTTACCAGGCTCATCAACATGCTTAAAAATAAAATGGAGTAGACTGATTAAATAATGGGAAGTTGACATACATTTTCGGTTTCCATACTGTCGATGATCAAGCAAAGGTTCTATTTCTTTTTTGAGCCAATCAGCAACAAAACTTTCATATATTTTGCTGAATAATGGAGTCAGCGTAATTGGCCTTACGCCATCAAAATCCAACTCAGTATCTTTCTTTGGTATTGGTGTGACGTACCCTGTTTTCCAAACCTGTGGGTATTCTAAACTACTAGAAATACAATTGAATATATTTGTCAAGGGTTTTACAATTTTATCGGGAAACGCTTTAATTAACTGAATAGGAATGTCAATGGGTGTTATGCTTGTTCTTTTCAGCTTTTTCAATTTAGAATAAACTTGATCTTCGCTGATAAGTTTGACATTATTTCCTTCAGTCGAAAAAGCTTCATCGAGGCAACTCGCTGTGTTTTTAGAATATTTTATAACTTCAGTAAAAATCAGTAACGATTCGGTCAATTTTTTTTTACCAGGTTCCCCCCCCCCCCCCCCCCCCGCCCAATGAAGAAAGGCTCGGGACGCCCCTGCCTGAAGTAGTAGTAGTAGTAGTAGAACATTTTTATTGAAAATAAGCATTTTGTTTACAATAGCACAACAAAAGCGGAGCTTGCGAGGTTGTGCTAACTTGTAAGACAAAAAAAAAGAGAAGAGAGAGTATGGAGAATGAGACCATGTACCGATACCAAAAAGATACCTAACCTGTAGCCCCTGTCCATGAAAGATATAGAAGGAGTTTTGCTCCAGCATTTGTGTTGTACAATAACCGACTGCTTAGTTTTTTTTTTCTTTCGTGACAAGACTATAGAGTGATAGTGTGTTATGTTATTCATCCTCTTTTTATAAAGAAACGGTCCATTCGGCTGCTTCTGAAAAATAAAAATTATATTCTATTGTATAGGTTCTGTGGGTTGTATTGCTTGTCAAGCCCTTCAGAGTATCTTCAAAAGAAAGGTCACAGGTCACTTCTTTGTTATTTGGCTAATTACCAGTAGAGAAAAGCTTGTCGAAAGGATAAATGTCTACCTTGAAAATTAGTAGGAAGTAGAATCCAATCGAGGCACTGCAAATTCCTCCCAAACTTTTGATATCACGTAGCAGCGAAAGTGGATAAGCGAAGAAAACAGCAGAACCTAAAAAGAAATGACACTATTACCAAGCCCACTTTTTCAGGTCTTGAAACAAGCTGAGGCTTTTAACTGGACTGTGATATTTGGTCAAATGGTTTGAATGTTCCCCTGCCTCTTTGTACATCCCAGAGAAGAGAATATCCGAGCGCCACTTTCTGAATGAACCCAATGATGATGTGTAAACCCCCAATGATGGGAAATGAACCCCAACCGCATCGTGGAAGTTTCGAAATATGCACAGAAAGCATTCAAATTTCATATTTAGTAGGTTACTTTACAGACATTAGCTGCTATTGTTGAAATCATTTGTTATTTTTTCATAATATGTTTCTTTTGAATGAGCTTTCGGCCATACTAAACTTTACATAGCAATTTTAACCTTTGCACCTACCTATCATGACAGCATTTCGGATCCAAAGTTTGTGACTATCAAATCCAAAGGTATTTCCAAGGATTTCAGGCGTCAGGTCTCCAATGACAACAAAGAAGGCTATACAGCATCCCATTAGGTAGCCGATAATGCAAATTTCGACAAATAATTTTCCAGCCATTCCAAATGTCTGATACGCTGAAAGAAACAGAGTCTGAAATAACAAGACCAAAGGTTTCGATGGGATCCCATTCAAAATCTGATCCAGACAACTGGGTCTTGTCTCAGCCAGATCCAGTCATCGGCAGACTCCTTGAACATTTTTACAATTAAAATTCAGAAACAGGTTAAGGCCAAATAGCTAATCATCGGAGAAAAACTTCCTGTCACTACCGCCAATTTCCCGATTTCGGCCAAACTCCAGAACTATTTGTCCGGCGAAAAAAAGAAAGCTCAAAATTTGAACTCAGGGTATCTTCTTTCCCCACTAATGAACATCTAATCAACTTCAAAGAAAAATTTAACTTATATAACAAATTTTCCGACTCCAGCCGGATTCCGGTCGAACTATATGGCTGGGTAAAATATGATTGTCACACACGGATTCAGCATTTCTTCTTACCCCTAAATCGGTTGTCTAATCAACTAGAAATAAAACTTTAACTTCTACCAATTTTACGGTTTTGGCCGGATTCCGGGCGAACTACATGTCCGGATAGAAAATTGTTTTCAAATAAGTGTTCACCATGTCTTCTTGCCCTAAATCGAACATCTAACCAACTTCAACTTAAACTCTTAATTTTAACAAACTTTCCGGTTTGGGCCGGATTCCGGGCGATCGAGAAAATGGTTTTCACCACCGTGTTTAGCGTGTCTTCCTACACCTAAATCGAACATCTAATCAATTTAAAATAAAACTTTTACTTTTAACAAACTTTCCGGTTTTGGCCGGATTCCGGGCGAACTACATGTTCGACGACAAAATGGTTTTCATCGTCGTGTTCAGCATGTCTTCTTACCTCATAATCGACTATCACATTAGCTGTTTCAAAATATTTTGTTTGCCCTTTAATTTGAAACCCCTCCCCCACCCCTAAATGTAGGGCTACAAAGCCCATCTACGAACTTGACTGGTCCGACAACCCAACGAATCCTCACACCAAGTTTCATCAAAATATCTCATTCCCTTCGAGAGTTATCGTGCTTACAGACGGACGGACAGACGGACGGACGGACGGACGGACAGACACACAACTTTTCGATGTCGTAGGTATCCCTCCACTTACGTTTTGGGATCCCAAAAAGTATAGCTTACTGACAAGAGGTTTCAGCTGGGCTTACCACCTATTTCACCATCAAAAATCACCTAGTCAGCTTCATCCCCCAAATGAGCCACATTTTATTAAACTACACAACCTTGCTCCCGGAACAATTTTAACCTGAGGGTTGGGTTGCTATTTTTAAGTATATACCAAAATAAGACATAACGCAAATCACTTACCAAGCATCTCGTAGTTCCTTCTTCTTGCAAGAAGGGCAGCTTTTACAAGATGGTGACATACGATTTTTGTAAGAAGGCCAACCAACCACAGAGCAAACACTCCAAGGAATATGCCACACTAAAAGTAGATATATATTACCCGAAGTTATTCTATGAGTTTACTACTGTTGCAATATCCTGCTAGGCTCAAGCAATCTTTTCAGTGCCTCTAAGACGAAGCCACAAAGAATATTGTGCCTGGTTCCAAAATCGGTACACTGAAAACCTGGTATGTAGTGGGGTTTTCTCTTCCACTTTGCCTAATCTGTGCTCTGCTTAGCACTGAGGTCAAATCGGATAGTTAAATGAAGAACACAGCAAGTGCGCAAGCGCTCAGACGTGGAGTGTAAAAGAATTAACTGAACTGACTTAAGATTCTCCCTTCCCGTAACGTTTGAGATTTGTTATCCGTGAAACCAACAACTGAGCTCTCAAAGAATCTCCAAAAACGGCACGGCCATCTCTCATACAATCCGCTATGCTCGCTATGAGCACTGTAGGTTTGTTCCAATACACTTCGTTTACTACCTTGCTCGAAAACACTAATGTCAAAGTCATAAATTTTCAAAGTGCGTTTTAGTGCACTTAGAAACGCAATCTCTTAGCGTAAATCGTAATTCAGTTCGAATCACAGTAGGCGTATTGTCCACTATTTGTCTTTCTAGTTTTGCTTTGTAAACCCCGCAGACTTGTTCCAACAAACTACTGGCTTTACCTGGCTTCTACCTTGTTCAAACACACGAATGTGAAAGTTACAAAGTTTCAGATCCCATTTCATCATCCCCTTCCTAACGCGAAAACACATGTTGTGACTAACTGACACCTTAGACCGTCTGCAAAACATGAAACCAAACAAACACAATAAGCATCTTACGACAAGTGCTGCGTACAAGGATACGAGATTTTAATTCGATGAGTGTCCTGGTTCACGGACTTAACACAGGAGATATCTGGGCCCCGTTGCAAACGAACGGGAAAGGGGGGGGGGGGGGAGGTGAAACTCCAAAGTATATTCAAAAGCCTAGAAACCGCAAGGAAAAGAAATACCATTGTCGTATCTCTAAGTGTGGTCTATGTTACGCAAATTAGTCACTGGCGAAGTGGCGAATCCCCGCCCAGTAGCGTCTAAAAAGCACGTACGTTTGAGCCAGGACCCCCCTCCTCCTAAAAAAACGTACATATCTAGACCCCAATGACAACAATCGTTCCAAGGCCATGGTTTGCAAGCTATGAACTCGGCACAGTTGCCCCTGAAACCGAGGAATGGTGAAGGTGTGTGTTTGTGGGAGGGGGGGGGGGATAACTTTAAGTTAGAACCCAATACATCAAGAATTTTACATTTTGATTCCTGTAACGGTTCATAAAATCCCAAATCATGGGCAATCCGGGCCCAGTTGCCCATGAACGGGGAGGTGCAGTATCAAGATTTTTCGCCAACACTTGTACTAAGTTTCAACTTGATCTCTGCCACTGTTCACGTGTTATGATCTCCACTCAATGGGCAATCTGGGCCCAATTGCCCCTGAACCTGGCGGATGTGGCGGGTGGGACCCCTACTAAGTACAACTAGACTCCAGCGCGAACAGTTGTACCAACTTTCAACTTGATATCTTCATTGTCCACTGGTTATGAACTCTACTCAATGGGCAATCTTTGCCCAATTGCCCCTGAATGGGGGAGTTGGGACCCTCAAAAAGCACAACTAGACGACAACATTCACAAGTGTACCAAGTTTGAACTTGATACATGCACTGGCTCACGACTTATGAGCTCCACAAAAAAATGTGAAAAGCGAAAACCAAAAGTCGCTACAGCGCTGGCAATAGTGGATTGTTCCAAGGAACACTCCACTGAAAAGCCGGGTCACATGGTCCGTCAGAGTCTCTCTCCCTCAATGAACATTAGATCTCCCCTTCACTGTCTAGCTTGGCTACACTGCAGGCAAAATCCATCACACAAGAGGTAACTGTCTGATTTAATCGATTCATTTTTGTTTGCGCTCGGAACAAGATCAGACCCATGTCGCAAACCTTTTTTATTTTTCATTTTTTCTTTAGTCATATGTCTGTTGTCGTGAATTTTCGTGTTGTCCTTAAATCTTAGTGTTGATGTGTGATAGTTGTTCGTTTATTTTTTCTTTACAATGGTTTAGGCTAGAATTGTATTAATAATTTTTACAAACCCATCAGAATTAGTGAAGCGTCGTTTTTTATGCCACTGGCATGTCTGATGCTTTTAAGAAACACCAGGTATATTTATATTTGCCATTAAAAATTGTACCTTACCTTACCTTACCTAACAGCTTTAATTTACGTACCTGCTTAAAGCAATAGGGTATTGTCAGCACACTCACACCAATGATGCTGTTAGCCAAGTACAAGACATGTGAATAATCACCCATGTTTGTTCCTGAAGTTCTGACGAGAACTCATTCAAACTGAGCTCTGCTCCTAGAAAACAACAAAAATAGAAACTTAAAATATAAAAGCAACAAAATACAACAAAAATATAAAAGACAGCAGCCTCAGCACTACTAAAGTTTGTCACCTAGAGAGGCTCCTCCTTTCCACACTTCTTTGTATAAGAATAAACACCAACTGGAAGTCAATTTGGCCTAGCCTATTCCAAATTATGCCTAGGTCAATCCCAAAACTTTGGACAGAGGCTCTGCCATATGATTCTTTGTTAAAACCATCCAATCCTGAGTGCTACTGAGGTTGGATACCCCTCCCTGACCCCTCCTGTCCTGTAGCATATAGGTCAGGCACAATAGATCGATGATGATGGTTGACTTGACAGGCTGTCCATAAAACTAAGCAGGTTTGTTTATTCATAGTCTAGCTAGGCGAATCAGGCACAGCCAGACACAGGGTCACCAGACTAGTCGCAAGAGCATCTCAGTCTCACAGGAAGTGGATGAAAATGGCGTAGGTTCAAACTACAGAACAGCAGGGTATCCAACCTCGAATTTACACAACCTTCACTACATCTACTGTACTTGTAATGTTCAAAGAAGCATGCTTCTACTGTAGGTCTAAAGCAGGTCTAACGGATGGAACAATCTCCTCGGTATGCTAGAACAAAAGAACACATCAAATTTGTATCTTTGTATGTTGTTTGTATGTAGTTTGACACAGTGTAATCTTTTAATAATCCTCTATCTAGATTTCCTCTATCTTTAAGTTGTAGTTTGGCTAGGCCTACACAACATTATTTTCCTTCTAGGCCAACAGATCAAGTTGTCCAGTGTTATATAGGAGGATCATTTACAGGGCGGGCATTTTCCCCAGGAGACAAGAGAGGAAAGTGTTCACAGGGTACCCGGGTATTTATCAAGGGAGAGTACTGTCATGTGGCAATAAATTCCAAGGTTATAAAGCTCAGGATATCTCTTTACAATTGACACAAACAGATGTCTATTTGGATCACTTCTTATGCGGACATAATCAAAATTATTGCTCGAAAATCCGATTTTGTTGTTGCTCACGTCATAACATACCCATCGACCAGTGTTGCAAACAGCGGTACAATTGTACCATTTTGGTACAATTCAACTCGGCTGGTACAATATGGCACAATAACACTTTTTTTTGTACATTTTCCAAAGTTTGTACAAAATGGTACACTGACCATTTTTGTGTATATATGTCAAGGAAAAATGACTGACAGAGCAAGCAGAGATAGATTTGTTTGTATTTTTTTATGATGCCTATAGTAACTGTTTCGATAAAGGCATTTTTGGGGTTCATTTTAAATCCATCTCCGTTAGATATGCTGAAGAGTTTAATTATTTTGTACAAGGTCAGATTACATATGTCGTAAACTCGACTTTACTAACCCTAGTGTTCTTCTGGAGTGCTACGGTAGTTGCTATCAGCTAGTACCTGGCTAGTACTGCTTATAATCAGTATATTCGCCGGGCAATAGCCTGTCGCAAGTTTCGAGGCTGTCACCCCTCCTTCTCCATGCCCGAACACTTGGAACCGCTCCTGTCCCAATAAGCATGGTGACACACCATAACTGGCGAAATATTTGAAGAAGGCATCGAAAATCTGCAACTGCCAGAGCCACCCTTCTTTGTAGATCGGATGATAACCTGTAATGCACTACTTTTTGTCGCTTTCGTTGTATAGTCTGCCTGAAAATAATTCAGTTACTACGTTGACTGTTCCAAATAGTGGCCTAACTATTTGCTTGCAATGTTCGGAAGCGTAGTAAGAGTGGTAACTATGGATATCTGTAACGTGATTGGCTGGATTACCCCGTGGAGTGGTATTTTATTAAAAAATGCGTTCCAGCTTGATGCCAAGCCAACATTTGTGATGTAATGCTTAGTAACTATGGTAAGTAGGGTGGAACACACCCAAAACTATGGATTCAAATTCCCATATTGTGCTAATTTTGGGGACGAATCCAACCTGACCTCGGTTGGGGAAAGAAGGGTCTGATAAGTATTTTCAGTAAATAAATGGGTGAAAAAAAAGTCTTCTGGTGCAGGCTACTGTTCATAGAAAACGGTCCGCGCAACTCAATTGAAAAATATTTGGATGTGGTACATTTTTTTGGACAGTCTGTACATTTTTCAAGTTTTTTTTGGTACCTTTTCTTTGAAAGCACTGGCAACACTGTCATCGACAAGCAAATCCCTAGGTAAAAAGTTCGCGAAATTGAAGTCCAAAATACCCGGGGTTTTGTTGCTGTTGCAGGGAAAAATACCAGTGGAGTACGGGTAAATACCTATCGTGTAAAAGTAGCTTTTAATATAATTTTACATTTTTCGTTCGCTATGAATGAATGAATGAATATATTTATTACCCATCTTTACATAAAAATGTCACTGATGGAGTATAAGAAAAGAAAAATAAACAAAAAGGAAAAATGAAAAGGAAAAAAGAAATGAACAACACACAAAATACAATTTTAAATTGGCACTACATAGTGCAAACAAGAGAGACAGATAAAATATTAATAACTACTTAACTTCTGCTTAATTGCTGGATAGAGGCTATTTAGAGGGTCGAGGGATTTCAGAAATCGAGCACGACGCTCTAAAGCAGCCACAATCGGATCTTTAACTCCATGATTTAATGTAACGCGTCGATTACGAGACCACAGCGGCAGCCCAAGCAGGAATTTAGCATATTTGAAAAAAGTACTTCTAATAGTCCTAACATCAGATGTGTTGAAAAGTTTCCAGAAAGGTGCTAGTGCAAGTGCATGCGGTAATGCAAGAGCATTATACAGCTGCGCTAGCACCAGTCTGTTGTAACGCGCTTTCGAGGCGGCAAGCATACCATATGCTTTTCTGACTTTGGCGGAAAAATGCGCGATTAGGCCGGAACGTGTAGATCGCAGGTCTTTACCGATCGGCAACCCGAGGTAAGTCAGAGATTCGGAAGGGATTAGCACTATGTCCCCTAACTTCACCTTAATCGAAGAACAATCACACTTTCTACCGTTAAAAATAATTACATCACTTTTACTAGGGTTAAAAGCCAGTCCTATGGCCGCATACGAACGACTAAGTAAACTGAAATTCTCTTCAATACGGGAGATCGAACGGCTCAGGTTGAGTACGTCATCTGCATAATTCAAAAGCGACACATCAAGCCCACGGAAAATAAAGCTCGATTTCGCTTGTTTTTGCGCTTCAATTACGCTATTATTGTACAAAGGGGGGGATGAAAGGGCACCTTGTCTAATACCCTTGCGTACAGGAATAACTTTATCTGAAACTACATGTCCTTCCTTAGAAGGATATTTTACTTTAACATGGAGCTTACGGTACATGGCACGGTAGGGAACAATAATTGAAGAGTCGAGACCTCTCTTATGTGCTGACAGGAGAAGTTGAGGATGCACACCCGAATCAAAGGCGCGACGTACATCGTGACTCGCAATTACGATACTTTCATCCGAACAATCAGATTCTAGTAGCACATTTGCAAGGAGACTGTGCACGTGTTCGCGACCTTGACCTTTTTTAAAGCCGAATTGAAAATCAGGGGTAGTGCAAGTACTCCTAATTTCTTCCATCACCAGAGCCTCCATAACTTTGCAAAGAACAGGAGAAACGGTGATAGGACGGTACGATTCACACAGACTAGGATCTTTTCCCTTCTTACAAACTGGCGTAATTATCCCGGAGCAGAAAGCGTCCGGAACAAGACCACTGTTAAATATCATTTGGTACAAAAGTGATAGATGCTGTGCAAGAATTTCACTAGTATATGATAAATGCATCCCACATAGCTGATCGGCACCACGCGAATACTTTTTCTTGAGCTTTCGGATAGCCTCGCGTAGTTTGGTGGTCGTAACCACATACCCGGTTTCGGACCTCTCTAGTAACAGGCTGTGATTAAGCTGGCTTTCATATCTGTCTTCTAGCATAATATCAGGGGGTGAAAACTCGTCACTAAAGTAATTAATCCACTCGTCCTCACTGGGGAAGACATGTTCCACCGCGTCGTTTCTGGTGCCGCTTTTCACAAATTTCCACGCCGCGGCCATATTTCCACTCACCGATTTTGAATGCTCTTCAATCACAGTCGCTTTGTGTTTTTTGAGTACTTTGGAAAATTGACGCTTTGAAAACAAGCGGATATCATTCACGATGCCATGTTTAGGTTTGTCACAATCTTTCCACAGCTGGAGCCAAAACTTAGATCTCCTGCAGGAACTGCTTAAAGCTAGATTCTCTGTCCATCGTGGAACCTCAGAACCCACACGAACTTTACGACTTGGCACTGCAGCTTTTTCTGCCCTTCGCAGGGCATGCGTTATCTCACTGCAATAAATGTTAAGTAAAATCTGTTTTTCACTTTCGGGAATCGTCGATTTTTGCTGCAGTAGTTGGAATGGGACTTTAATCTGCTCAAGAATAGAATCTAGTACTTGGGTGTAAAGCATTTTATCAGTTTTTTCCCATGCGGTCTTGGAAACCCACTTATTTGGCTTGTTGGCTTGCCGGATAGGTTTATAAGTTACGGTGAAATTGTTCGATACCGGAAAATGGTCAGAAGAGCAGAAGCCCATGTCAACATGAGACGGTCCCGCAACTGACACCCCATCTGAGCAGAGTACATAGTCGAGTTGTGATGTTGAGCCAGAGTTGTGGATGTAGGTGAAATTGGTATCGTTCGGAATCACACGTAAATTCTCACACGCCGCAAGAAAGACCTGGGTCCTTGCACTCATGGCGTCCGACAAATTGCAGTTTATATCGCCCGCTATGACACATTTCAGTCCTTGCTTACGGGCATTTGCCAGGACAGTAGCAATCTTAGCGCAAGCAGAGCTGAATTTGCGTTCAGAAGCACTATCGCGATAATCTGTGGGCATATAAACAGAAAGTACAAGAGTTTCCCCGCATCGGACAGCCGTAAAGAAGTCAGACTGTTTGAACATCACAGGATTCAGTTTAGTGCCTACAAGAAGTGCTATACCACCCGAGGGTCTACCACGACCAGCCGATTTGGCGGGAGTTGCGAAAATTTTAACTTCTTCGGCGATTTGGAGAAGTCCTAGCGCCTCCGTCGTTAGAAAGTGCTCTTGAATGCACAAAATGTCATTGCAATAAAGGAGACTTTCAATAAGGGGTATTTTTTCCACTACCCCCCCATTTATGTTCCATGTCACTAACTTAATTTCCGACTGGGGCATTGGGGTTCGCGAAGAGCTTTTGGGCACGGGGACACTTTATACTGTAGCAGGGGTGATCCGGGGAATCACATAATGCACATTTCACGGTATTTTCACATGGGGATTCTTTCGAGTTTGAGTGCCCACCTCCGCAACGTGAGCACTTGGTCGCATTTTTGCACGAATTAGCGATATGACCGTACTGTTGACAATTGTAGCAGCGGCTGGGTAAAAACTTGAAATCAGAGATGCGCAGGCGCTCGTAACCGAACGTGACAGGGGAGTTCATAGCTTGGTGCAAACTTTCTTTACTTTCAAATTGTAGTTTGAAAGTACGGGAAGCCCCAAGTTGTGTAGCCTTGCCACAGCCATTAATTAAAGAACCTAGCTGTTCTGGGGTAACATCTTTGGGGACGAAGCGTATGAGGCCGTAGAAAAATGGACTTTTCATTCTGGCGTCAACTGAGCTATGGGAACTCTGAAGTGCTTGCGCGAGCGAAGTAGCGGCTTGTCTGTCATCTAGCAAGACTCGCCACTCATTTTTCCGTGGCCTCAGGTCGACAATGCTATTGACTGAGCCACCACAAGCCTGATCAATGAAACTTTTACGGGCGGCAGGATCTTCGAGACCTTTTGGAGGTTGCTTTAGAATTACAGCATACGTGGGTCTTGGGGCCGGCTCAGCTAGAGAACCGCTTAGACCTGCGACAGTTACTTTGCAACGTTCAGAGGCAACAAAGCTATTAAAAGATGAGCAGAGTTCGTTAACTTTCCTAGTCAATGTGGCTGTAACCTCACCTGATACAATGGGAACCTCATCGGGCTCGAAGATAACGAATCTCGGGAGCGAGATCTGCTTTTCGTCACAGGATCTGAACACTTTAGTCATATCCAGAATATTATCCTGGAAGTCCTTCCTTTCGGAAGGGCGGGTTTTCACCCCTGCAGCAGACCATAGCACATCTTTCGCATTCAAGACTGCATCTTTCTCAAAAAACTCGAAAAACTATGTTTTTCGCGAACTTTTTACCAAGGAATTTGCTTGTCGATTGGTATTTTATGACATCAGCAACAAACAAAATCAGATTTCCAATCGATAGTTTTGATTATGTCCGCATAAGAAGTGATCCAAATGGACATATGTTTGTGTCAATTGTAAAGAGATATCCTGAACTTTATAACCTTGGAATTTATTGCCACATGACAGTACAGTAGAGGTATGCTTATGTGAACAGTTACTTTAATGTGAACAGTGCAGTTTTAAGCTAAATACAGGTGTTTTCAGATGCCATTAATTACTTACTCTGGCCGACTAGTAGTTAGACATCAACATCAAATCTGCTATCAACAAAAATTCACATAAGCATACCTCTACTGTACTCTCCCTTGATAAATTACCGTGTAAATGATTCTTTAGTACGTAAATAAATACTTGAATACCTGAATCATGTATTTATGTATGTTTGCCAGTGGACAAATCACGACTACACTAGCGGCATCTGATATCGAATTGTGAACGAGGAGGTATTCTGCAGCTACAAAACAATACCGATAGGTAACGCTACAAAACGCTGTAATGTTACCTCTATGGCTTTGAAAGTCACTGAACTGTAGCATTCAAACAACCCACTAGTCGTGGCATTGATCCAGCATATTGAAAGGCCGATCTATACTACGATGATTCAGATCCTAAAGAAGACGCTGGAGTGCTGAACCTTCTAAAATACGGATTTGACGTCAAAGGGCTGAAAGGACTACAGCATAGTCCACATACCCTCTCAACTTTTGGAATTGGAATTGACAGTTTTGGTGCCTACGCTGTTCACGCAGTGTTCACGAGGCTACAACAGGGCTATGAAAGGCCTCTTGTCGTTCGCCAGATTATATTCTATTCCTGCAGTGGCAAGGGTAGATCTGTGATATCTGTGATGAGGATGCTGTTACTATGTATTGTACTTCCACTGACATTAGGCCTATTTGAACTTGAAGCAGCAAATGCAGATTTTCTGGATCAGAAGAGCCATGTTATACGAGTTTTAAGACAGGCTGAAGGAGATTCCGGCAACCAGTTAGTCAGAAGGTTCAATTTGCGACATGGGGATGAGCCTGTAGTTCGCACTCAAGTTATTGAAGCTGATTTTAACCAAAGATATACAGAATCTGCAAATCGAACTCTGGAATTCATTTATCATTTCTTACATGCTAATGATGTAAGTACTGTCAGTCATATAGAAATCCTCAGTTTCTGGGTACAGTCCAACTGAGTCCAACTCTCAGCCAACTTCGGGGGGCACAGTTCCCTCGCAGCAAGCTGGGACCATGAAAAACAAAGACCATGACCTGAGATATAATTTACTTCTTCTTCTCTTCACATAAGAGTTAGAGAAGAGAAAGTCTGCCACAAATCCCTGATTTACGAGAGGGGTATCCGAAACTCGAATTTATTCGTCCTCAAACTTGGCCTGAAAATTTTACAAGGAAATTTCTATGTAGTCCAAAACAGGTTCTGGGTCACTCAAGGTTTCCTTCTTGACAGTCAGGACCTTTCTCGTACTAGACTTTTTTAGATCTGATGGAAAGGAATTGATTTCATAAAACTATATGATAAGTTGATTAAAAAGTTGATCTAAAATTATAAAGTTTAAAAAAGATCTAAAAGGTGGATCTGAAGATCGTTTCTGACCAACTTCGACTTTCTAAGCCAAGCTAATGACCCCAAATTACAAGGCTGCCCCGATAAGTTTTCACAAAATGACACCATTAAATTTGGGATACCCTATCTGAACGCTGGAATCCCTATGCCAAACCCAGTCAACCACAAACCAGATAACCACAAACCCTGATTTCTAATGCTGAGTAACTGTTGGTACTCTAACCCTGACCTATCTCACTATAGGTGAATTCGGATTGGTTGATTTCTGAGCTTCAGTTAAATCATCAATACTTTATTCGGAACAGGTATCCAGAGTTTAGCATAGGGTATCCAGTGTTAGGCATAGGTATGCCAGATGCTAGATATATTCACCGTTTGGCATAGGGTACATCTAACATTTGGATACCCTATACCAAATGGTGGATAACCCTTACCTAACACAATATAGATGAATTCTGATGGTTGGTTTTGAACTTCTGCTCAAATGATCAGTATTTTGTTGAGTTACAGTCCATTTGGCATAGAGTATCCGGTGTTAGGCATAGGCTATAACTGGCTATAACTATAAGATTACAACTGTTCGTCAGCATTTAAAAGTTTAAAGGAATGCATATGTTTGTCCTGTGCCTGATTCTTGCGTCAGTTTGGCAAGAAAGAAAAGTGTCTGTGTTGGCTAGTGATTTCAAAGCGTTTCTTTGTTCTAGAGCTCAAAAGCTATTCGTGTAAGTGTTGAAAGCCAAGATGTAACACTCGATCACCCGATTCTTTTCGTGGTACGACAGCAGAAGAGTGTGAATTCGTGGCAACTCCCGCACTTTATTGACACAGCAAGTGGTGTGTAAGTATTGCAAAGCATAGTCTTCTTTCTGTTGGCTGTGTCATGTTGATATACAGATGAGACGCTCAAGCCTGTTACATTCAAATATTTATTTTGCTTTTGAGAATGTATTGCTCCTAGTGTTACTGTATCTCTGTTCTTACTAACGTTAAGGTCAGGTGCGAAAGCATCTTTCGAGTCGTGTTCAATAGCCCTATTTTCGTTAGTTGCATTGGTTCAGGTGGAACTGCAGTATTTCTTTGGTGAGGGCCTGCCCTCTTTTACAGGAACTAGGCGCTTTTCCGCTCTTTTTCATAAAAAGTGCATTATCCAGTCGTCAAACCTTTTACTTGTTGTCGTGGAAACGGTTCCGTTTTGGCGTAAACCGCTTTGAGCTCATGAGATGAAAATTGTTGATCCCAGAACAGATTTCATTAGTCAGGTAGAACTCAACGACAAAATAACGATTGATGGAAAATGAATCGCTGATGCAAAACGTCTACCGAGTCCGCATTGAGTTTCGACCCGGAATTTACAAAATATAATCCATGTTCACTTGCTTTTTTTCTAACTTTATTCTGATCCCCTTCATCTGGGTGCTTTGTCGGATTTTAAAATTTGCAGTGGATGAAGAAAAGATCCTTTGGCCGTGGTGACAAGCAACCAAAATAACCAGTGTTCCATGGAAAAGTAGCGGTTAGAAGGTTTAACACTGTACAGCTTTCAGTGGGTTTGACGCAGTCCGTCAATGACGCGGTGCCACGCCATTTGCCGCCATCAGTCCTTCAGTGACACGTCGCCATATGTTGCTGAACTCCGATAGTGTGCAATGGTTCAAGCAAAAATGGAGATCAGTTCAACAAGGTTGACGCAAACATTCAGTTCAGTTCAATTCACAATATTTTTCCAAAAATTCTTCGTTGAGAAAAATAGCATCGGAAATCTCTACAGAGTCACATGATACACCGAAATGCTAGTACATAGCATTTTTGTTAATTTACATAGCACTTTGTACGATTTAAATACAGTTTTGGTTTCATAATTTCATTTTAACTATACATGAGTTAAAAAGCAATATAGTAATGTAAATGATGTTGTGTAAAATGATGGGTAAAATATGTACTGAATGATTTATATATATATCTTTTTTATTTCCTTAATAGCTCGTACAATTCACTTGCTAGCATTGGATTGTCGTACAGTTTACCACCGATACATATAATAACACTATAATAACACTATTTCAATAACACCTGCTCCACTTGTCGGAATTATGTCATAACCATAATGAGAAATTCAAAATTCAAGATGCAAGTGTTACCCTTTTGGATGTTTCCTCACCGCTTTCAAAATCATGGACAACATAGCCCAACCAGCGCACGACGTCCTCCACTGCTTCCTGACCGAAGACTTAAAATTAGGTGTCTTTTTCTGTATGTTTATGTGTTTTGTTTATTTTCTTCATTTACTCCGCCTTTTCAAAATGGTTGGTCATAAATAAATTACTTACTTACTGACTTAATAACGCTCGGATGCTTGTGTCGGAGGGAGCATTGCTCTCGTTTGAGCTCAAGCGCAGAAACCGTTTGACGCCAAAACTCACCCATGTACACCAGGGTAACTCCCCCGGTTTGGATGTCGCAAGCCGCTTTCACGTTGACGCGTCGTTGCGATGCGTTTATCTTTCACACCAGCGCGAGAAGCTTTCGCACTGGATGCTCATTTACATTTTCTTTTCTTAGTTTCGTCTACTGAATTTTAGTTTCTTTCACTAGTCATATCTTCTTCATCATCAGCATATTTTTTTTTATTTTTTTTTAAACTTCCATTTTCCACTGACAAGTCTGATGCGTACGCGGCGACAGGTTATAGAAGAATGTGAAAGCGGCTGTAGGGGAATTTTTTTGGTCTTCTGCAGTTTTCTCTGGGCGAGGTCCCTATTTAGGTTTTATTATTATTGCTAGATTAAATGGCCGTCGTAGGACGTGAGCGGTGAAATAAATTAGGCTATGACGTGCAGCCCTCTTTTAAAGGACTCCTCGCACTGCGTATTGTTTATGTTCCAGTATTTCAATAGTTGAATACTTTAAAGCTAGGCTCTGCTTTCAACAAACTACCCACGGCTTTAGCAGTTTCAAGCGTTTTCCAGTCCCGTTGACGTCTAGCAAAAACAGGGGCAAATTTTTAACCGGTTTTTCTGATGAATCTTCGTGCAAACAACCTTCGACAGTATGATAAGCATCGAAGGTAGCGAAACTGGGCAGTTGAAAACATCAGCGAGGTGCAGTCAAAGGGGCGAGAATGTTCCTTATCAAATTTGGGTCTCCGGGTTTAAGAATTAAAGGAGCTATTGCGGAAGTAGGTAGCATAAGTATTATAGGCAAGACAGGTCCTTTATGAGGCTGGCATAGATTTTGACTTTAGTAAAAATCCTCCTCCTGTAGGCAAGCTTATTACCTAGTTGAATTCTGTTTTTAGGCGAGCGTATCATCGAGTTGAGCGAACACTCTGCCCAGAAGGCCAGATTGTAAACACTGCTTCTGATACACTGGAGTTTGTTCTTGGCATTTCCACCTCTGATCCAAGAAACGTCAGCTTCACCTTAAAAGTTACAGCTGAAGAAGACTTTGTCATTGGGTAAGTGTGACAATAATGGTCACAACTGATCAGGCCCGTATCCAGAAATTTATTTCGGGGGGGGGGGGGGGGCTGCAGGTCGGACAAAAAAGTACAAAAAAATACATAGATTAGAGGGAAAAGCCTATAAAAATGATTATTTTTGTCACCCCGACCCCCCCCCCCCCTGGATACGGTCCTGCAACTGATCAAGGGAAGCATCCCTTGCCATTGGGCTAGAAAGTTCTCAAAAGTCTAGTCTCAAAAGTTCAAGGAAGCAAGAAACGAATGAAGATCGAGTACGAATTTTTGGCTTGGTAATTTAGATTCCCATACAAGGCACTTTTCGCTCCGCCTGCCGGATTCTGACCTACTATAACATTTCTCTTGCAGTGGCTGCCAGTTTACCTCTCTGGCCGGGTGAATCCGTTAGACAAAACGGAAACCGCTTTTATGAGAGTTCAGCGAACAAGAACAAATATTCACAAGAACCCCCGTCTCCCTACATCTGTAATACGAAGATGCGGACTCGAATATATTCCCGTAACCATGTCCTATGCAAACGCGCGGAGGGTAAACAGCTACGCAGAATTTCACAATTTGTTACATCTACAAACAGCTATATCGCAGTAGAGCCCCGGAGAAGAAATTTTAAATGTGACAGCCGATTGGTTGATCGCGGATCCTCCGCGCCTGCTACATTTTTCCCTCTAATATGCGCAGCGGCGAAGAGGGAAGTAGACGGGTAGGTTAGGTTAGGTTATTCTTTATTTACACAAAATAACATTAAACAACTTGTTACAAAAAAACATAGGAACTAAACAATACATCTTCAGATAAACCAGTCACCCGAGAACCTGGGCGTCCAGGTTGTCCTGGGGGCGACCACTGAATGCACAGTACCGATCACATAACGTTGTCAGCAGTGGAATCAACCTCCAACGACAAACAAACCAAAACAACTGAACAAAAATAACTTTCTCTCCTCCACCTGGGCAAAAAAAAAAAAAAAAAAAAAAAAAAAAAAATCTATTAATTTAATCTAAAATAAACTACTAATTTAATATATTTGCTAGAAATCATACTTACCATACATTTTATTTTTAATCGCATTCTTAAACTCATTCATATTTTCCTTTTCCAGTAATTCCTTTTCTAACCCATTCCACAATCTAATCCCTCTATAAATGATTGAAAACTTAGACCTGGTCGTCACAGCCAATGGAGCACAAAAACCATTTTCGAACGCGTATCGTGGCTATGAACATCAGAATTAACAACAAAAACGCTTTCAAAACATGACGGTAAAGTTTTCTTCTGATATTGGTACATAAAACATAGGGAATATAAATCACGTAGACCAGCAGCCGGTAATATTTTAACTTCACGGTAAATTTCTCTTACCGATTCACGCGCCTCTTTTCCACAAACTATCCGGATTGCTTTATTCTGCAGCACTCTAATCGGTGTCAAAATGGAAGGAAACGTCCCAAGCCAAACTGATGAACAGTATAAGATGTAAGGATGGATTATCGAAAAATACAAGAGCCGCAGTATTTGCCTGGGAACGTAGAACTTGAGTTTTCGTAGCATACCCAGGTTCCGAGATAAAATTTTGGAAACAGCATCAGTATGGTTCTTGAAGCAAAGAGTTTCATCAATCTTCACTCCGAGATACTTAACCGTTGGTGTTCGCTGTATTTCACCTTCAGTAAATTTGATACACCGAATCCAGGGATAATAATTCGCCGTGCGCGAGAATATCACGAAAGAGCTCTTAATCGGATTTGGTTGGAGTTTATTCACTCTCATCCATTGCGATACTTCTTCCAGTGATTGCTCACATAAACCCATTAAAAGTCTCTCGGTTCTGGCTATACATATCAGTGCAGTGTCATCAGCAAACATTGGAACTGTGATGTCTTTTTCACCACAAAACAGTTCGCTCACCTTACTTTTCACTTCTCTGATAGCTCGTGACAGGTCATTGACAAATATCAGGAACAACAGAGGTCCAAGGACGGATCCTTGTGGCACCCCACACACCTGTTAAGATGTTGAACCAGTGGAGGCGAGGTTTAATGAAGATAAGGCTCCTGGGGTGTGGGCTGAAGACATTCTGACACCGTAGGTGCCCACTAGCCCCAGGACCAGTCAGGAAACCGGACAAAAGAGACAAGGGAAAGTCTCAGGGAATTCTATAGCTCAGCCGCAATCAATCCAGAAATCCCTAATCAAGCTGGTTCACACATTCTAGCGAAGCTGGAATTCACATATCCAGTCAAGCCCGAGGCCTACTAGCCGAGATGGACCATAACGTCTATAGTTAATTTATCTCATGTAAATCGTGTACAAGAACATATAATACAGCACTAAAGGGGTCCCTAACTAAATATATAAACTGGTCCTTACCATAAATTATAATATAGCGTAACTGAGGTCTTGCTCCGACCAAGGATGAAAGAGAACTACTTTTGGCTGCGGATTCATTACGCAGCCAAAATACTTAGAATGAAATGGATCAAAGCCTGACCTCGGATTAGCGAGCAGCTAACTGAAGCTAGGATAAAGACCGAGTGACCTATTGTCACGATGCCGGGAAATTAATGATGGTGATGGAAACCGAAGGGATATATAGAAAAGTAGGCGATAGATGGAGGGAATAATTAGGAGGACTATTGCAGAGCAAAGTGCTATGGGATGTCTCCATAACACACCTCCCCCCCTTGGGCAGAGTGGTGTACGGGCAACAAAATAGTCTACAATGTTTCCATTCCAGCCCCACCTACTAACATACCATCGACAGCTAAGCCATCGCGGCAACCCAGGTTTCTGACAGAGTGGGCAATCAAATAAGTGTGAAAAATCAAAGCCCACTCTCTGTTCAGTTAGTTCAGGGTCCTTTATTGAGCTTCAGTCCTACTGACCTTACCCTGACCACACGAACCAAACCAAAACAAATATAAAATGCGAAATAAAGGCAGAATTAATATTTGAAGCGTCGATGCCTTTAATTTCTAAAATAAATTAGGGCTGGAAGAAACTTTAAAAAGGGATTATCAGGGAAATGTTGCCAGTACCACAACTCGTCCCAAAAGAGAAGTCTCTGAGATTTGTTAAAAATAGAAAATGGAAAAGGGAAAACTAGGAGGAATTTGGGAGGAAAGGGAAAAAGAAAGGCCGCAATTTTAAAAATTACTCCAGTTAGCTGTCGCAACGACCTAAGGTAAGACCTTGATGCAAAAAAAACTTGAAGTAGAAATGGGGGAGGTCCTACGCACTCTAAGCCGCAAAATAAAGCACTAAAGGTAAGGGCACGCAAGTAATGAAAGCGCAAAAGACAGGCGCAAAGCATTTTTAAGAATGATGGCCGAACACACGGCGTCAATATGATTTTTGATAATATATACATTATGTGCATAAACTTAAGGCAATAAAGCGCGGAAAACAAAAGCTAGCGGTGGCCGACAAACGGCTTCAGTCAGATCGACCGAAAAGTTGAAGGAACTGCATGAAAAGCGCGGAAGCAGAAAAAGCAATGCTTAAAGGAACAGTGCAGTTATCGCAAGGACTAGCGAAGCGAAACCGAAATCAACATATGTACAAAAGCGACTTTAAAGAGGGCCTACACAATTAAACTATGAAGGGGGGGGGACGAACATATATATACCTAACCGGAAATATTTATAGCCGCACTTGCGAGCGGGAAAACGCGGACCTAACACTCCTACCTAAATATTTACATTTCCACTTGGCTGTCGTGGTGTCCAGTCCAGGTGACACGGATTGATGGAGGTGGATTTGGAGGATTTGACTAGTGATGGGGGTTGAGTTGATGGTGGAATAGTTGTTGGTTGTTCGTGTAGATGGCGCTGCTGCTGGTGCTCGTTTCTGATTGGTCGCTTAGTGTTGAATTGAGGGTCAGGGTGGAGAGGCCGGAATTGTAAGTGGACGAGGCCGTGACGCAAGACGGAGATCGGCTGTCAGAGTAGGCTCGGCTTGGCTCGACCCATGGTGGGGAGATAGGAGGATGCTGAGTGCTGAGGTGGGGTCCGGAGCGACGGCTGGCACGGATTGTGCGGCGTGCCCGTTATCACTGTTGGCGCGATTTCCAATGTCGGTGGCGTGCTTTCGAAAGATTGGCGGCGTCGGTGGCGCGATTCAAAAGATTGGCGGCGTCGGTGGCGTGACGTGCAAGGTTGGCGGCGTGATAATGACTCTCGGAGGCGTCGGCGGCGTTACAGGCTCCGTTGGTGGCGTAAGTTGTCCCATAGGAGGCGCCTTGACGCTCGAAGACGCTGGGACCTCAGCGCCATTGCATCTTCTGTCGCAACCTGCGTGCCATAGAAAAAGTCTGTCCAAAGATGTAAATATAAACAAATATTTGAAGAAAAAAAAATCAACCACTCTAAATTAAAGATCAAGTGATAATGTTTCAAATTTAATATCAAATTTAACTGGAAATATTACGAAACTGGAAAATTTCAGATTAGAACTGGAAACCAACTAGAAAATGGAAATTTTTCAACCAGAATAATTTTGTTTTTAGATTCGTTTTATTTAAGGTGCACACCGAGACCGAAAGTCGGTACGGTTGCTTGTGCAGTGTGAACCTTTACAGACTGAACATCATCAGTACTAATACAGACGGTAAGGCACGGGGCGGCGACTGGCGCGGGTCCACCAGCAGCGATGACACCTGGAAGAGAAAAGTGATTGCTCGGAGGGACACTCCGGCGTTACTGGCCGGGGCCAATCGCTTCTCATAGTATCATTTTGCCCTGCATAACCTATTTCGTGAGGGGATAGAGAGAAAATCTGACTATACTGAGGAGGATGAATAGGATGATTGATAGGCCTTGACACTGGCTCTACCGAGGTTTGCTGAATCAGTGGCGGCGTTACCACTGTCCGTTCCAGTTTTGGGAATGTAGAAGAAGGGTAGTATTCCGTAGCTGATGCAAACGGCGGTGAAAACGGCTGTTTCCAAACAAGAACAGTTGGTGAGCTAGCTACACCCCCTCTTGGCTCTACGAATGTAGATCTTGGACCAGATTTTTCCAAGCGGTCATAGTGGACGACTTGTTTTTGTGATCCGAGTTTCTGAATTTCGTAGCTTCTGCCTTTGTTTAAAACGCGAACAACATGATAGGGTCCATCCTGGCGCATTTCGGAAATTTTTGACCCTATACCAGAAGCGGGGGGGAATTTGAGAAAAACCATGTCACCAGTATCATGCGGGGTAAAATTGTTGCAATTTCTATCAATGGAAAGGAGGGAGAGGTCACCTTTTGTGTATTCGGATTTTTAAAGGTGAATGATTCTCTGCGATAAAGAACACATTACCGTCAGGGAGAATTTGGACGAACTGGGGGTTAACCGTAATCTGTCGGGCCCGTAGGGCTGCATTGCCCTTAATCAAGACTGTTCTCGTACCAGGGGGTAAACCGACAATTTTGCAACAAATGTGTCTCGAATAATTCGGCCTGATACGATGAACACTCTTTACCGGAAGTACTTTTTCTCCGTCCGGTATAACTTGACAGGTTTTTGGTTGGTTATGGATACTAAAAAGAGTCAAACCTTGTGAAAGGGAAAGAGGTGATGCCGGGATCGGTTTGACGGGAAAGACGTTTGGAAGTTTACTGGACACAACTTCGTACAAAGGTTCTATACCTTTGTACGACGAGAATTGTGGTTGGTCCTCAGTATGCGAGTCTGGTAGAGGTTGGCATTCTCGCAGATACTGAGACCAACCAAACCAAGGATCTGGAAGGGGAAAACATTGGGGATCTCGTGAACATTCATTTTTGATGTTATTTTTAGGGAGAAGTAGCGATGTGCGTGGTCGAGGGACAGGGGGGCAAACGGGGTAATTGTCCATTTCGAAAATCCGTCATGAGTGTAGGTGACCTCAAGGGCGGAACGACAAATCAAAATATTCGCCAAGACCACCGAAAATCTTCACTAAAAAATTCACTTGAGATGTAATATGTAAGAAAATCGAAAAATAACACTTATACAAAAATATTAAAGTTTACAAGGAAATGGGAGGGGAACAAGCTCAACTGGACGTGTAAACTCAGACTAAACTAAGACGCGGAACCAACTTGATATCTAACCAATGTTTTTTACTTCATGAGGGAAAAAAAATATGTGGTATGAATAAATGGCATTAACCTTAAATTTATTATCAAAAGAAAATAGGTCAGAGGCTTCATGCGAAATCGCCGCATCCGGATGGCGAATAAACACACATACGATAGATGGCGATCGAAACGCAAGAAAACCTGAAAAAAAAATGTGGTGGTGGGGGAGGGATGACAGAGGGAACGACTGGCGAAACGCATATAACGTCTATGTGGCAAATTACTACACACATTTAGACCGAAACCAATCGAAATTCCACGAAAATGTCACGAATGAAGCGCGATGTACATTCTTGAGAGAGTATCTATCTCCACAAGAAAAATATACCAACAGATCACCACCAAACAAAAAAATAAACTGGCCGATAGGGGAATATGAAAAATTAAGGATAAGCCGAAAAAATGCCACAAAAAGAAATACCACGTCCCTGCATCACACCATAGGGCTTGAAAATCGTGCCATAAAGACAACGTCTAGAAAAAACGGCGAAATAGGTTGATTTTATTCCGAATAACCATGGCTTTCATGAAAAAAAAAAATATTATGTCGGGGAACTAAACAAAATAATCCTCATGGAATTGGGAATAATCGCAGGCAAAATTACGTTTCCGGGTATGTGAAAAATGAAATCATACGCAAGTGCTAGTTTATCAATGGTACCGCAAGCACGCATTGTCAGTGTTGAGAGCACTGATCTAAAATAGACACGGCGAAATGACGCAATGATGTACCCCGGTGAATAAATTATTTTGCCGATGCGATGACGATTTGCAGTCTGTGGCGCGAAAAACACTCACTTGACGACAAGTAGACAATAACATATACTGAAGGGATGGACAAATCGCGATCTGTAGTGCGGCGATACACATACAACGACGACCGGAAAAATCCTGGGAGGGAAAGGGGCAGGGAAAAGAAAATCTGCAATCAGTGGCGCGACACACACACACATGAAGACTGCAAAATTCCTGAAAAGGCGAAGAGGGCAGGAGAAAAGAAAATTCGCGGTCAGTGGCGCGAAATACACTCACATGGCGACCGGAAAAATCCTTAAAAGGGAAGGGGGAGGGACAAGAAATTTCTCAATCAGTGGCGCGAAACACACTCACATGTAGATCGGAAAATTCTTAAAACAAAAAAAAGTAGGAGGAAAGGGGCAACGAAAATTCACAGTCAGTGGCGCGACACACACTCACATGTAGACCGGAAAATTCTTTAAAAAAAAGTGGGAGGAAAGAAGGAAGGAAAATTCACAGTCAGTGGCGCGACACACACTCACATGGCGACCGGAAAAATCCAAAAAACGATACAAGGGAAAACAAAATCAAAAGGATAAACCCGACATAAAATAGTTTTCATATGTGAAGAAAGCCGACGGAAATATCAAAAAGATCAAAAATGGAAAAACCTAAACCTACATTTTTGTTCTGGACTGACCGAGCTGAACCATAAACAAAAATGAAATAAAATAAATAAGGGAGTTATTTTTATTTTGCTAAATTAAAGGGTAGGGCGGGTGGGTGGAAAAAAAAAATTAATTGTCGTGACTACGAACAAAAAATTTGGACGTGGGTCCTCCTTATTATGAGAAAATAAGGGCTTACAAAAATAAACTTCCCACCTCTGGCACCATTGTTAAGAATGTTATCCCACTTCTGGACCCCATTGTTAAGATGTTGAACGTGGAGGAAGTTTCCAACCCCTGTTCTTACACCTTGTTGAGAGGATGGACGAGTGGAGGCGAGGTTTAATGAAGATAAGGCTCCTGGGGTGTGGGCTGAAGACATTCTGACACCGTAGGTGCCCACTAGCCCCAGGACCAGTCAGGAAACCGGACAAAAGAGACAAGGGAAAGTCTCAGGGAATTCTATAGCTCAGCCGCAATCAATCCAGAAATCCCTAATCAAGCTGGTTCACACATTCTAGCGAAGCTGGAATTCACATATCCAGTCAAGCCCGAGGCCTACTAGCCGAGATGGACCATAACGTCTATAGTTAATTTATCTCATGTAAATCGTGTACAAGAACATATAATACAGCACTAAAGGGGTCCCTAACTAAATATATAAACTGGTCCTTACCATAAATTATAATATAGCGTAACTGAGGTCTTGCTCCGACCAAGGATGAAAGAGAACTACTTTTGGCTGCGGATTCATTACGCAGCCAAAATACTTAGAATGAAATGGATCAAAGCCTGACCTCGGATTAGCGAGCAGCTAACTGAAGCTAGGATAAAGACCGAGTGACCTATTGTCACGATGCCGGGAAATTAATGATGGTGATGGAAACCGAAGGGATATATCGAAAAGTAGGCGATAGATGGAGGGAATAATTAGGAGGACTATTGCAGAGCAAAGTGCTATGGGATGTCTCCATAACACACCACAGGCAATGAAGGCGACTTGGCGTTTCTGATTTCTACAAACTGCGATCTACCGGAGAGAAAATCACGAAGGAACTGCAGAGCTGGCCCTCGAATTCCATAAAATTCACATTTTGCCATAAGAGTTGCGTGGTCTACCGTGTCAAATGCCTTTATTATATCCAAAAATATTGCGGCAACTCTGTAACCTCGGTCTAATGCTGCATTTATTACGCTAGTCAAAAATATCAAAGCTTGTTCAGTTATGTGTCCATATCTGAATCCAAATTGGGTGGAGCTCAGCGCACATTGATTTTGAAGGTACTTATGCAAACGGTTAGCGAAACATTTTTCCAAAATTCTGGACATGACAGGTAGCACTGAAATTGGTCTATAATTACCAAGGCAACTAGTATCGCCTCCTTTAAGAACAGGCGTCACTCTAGCTTCCTTAAAGAAAGAAGGGAAAGGGAATATCAACAAGCTCAGCAATTACCTCTAGCTCCGCTTAATTTTGTCAGGGTAGCAATAGTCGCTGCATGGGACCAAAGACGGAGGTTCGATTGGATTATTTGTTCTTGCGTAAGTTTTAACCTTTTTTAGGCTTAAGGAGGAGCGGCGAATCGTTGTTACTCCTTCAGAACCAAGGTTTTACCAGTACGCTTTTGATGACAACATTACGGCAGTCCTTGTGAATGTGACGTCACCTGACCATCTCTGCATGACAGTCTCGGTGCAGAATTTGACGGTAAGTTTTTTCTTTTAGTGATCTGCGTAATTCCCTTTGAAAAACTGTAGTATTTTTTTTGTGTGCAACGTACTTAATCTTGTCGGGCACTCGGTAGTTTAAATGCCGCACTAAGTGAGGTCATTTATGTTGATATTGCTTTAGAGATATGCTGCTCAGAAACAAAAAAAAAGAAGAAAGGCATCGCGGCTGAGACCATAATCATTCAATCAGTTATTTTCGAAAATAAAAGCAGTCGCTGTCGATAAGTAGTTCACGGTCATAGACCTGATAGAAGCATAATTGTTTTAGGTTTGTTTTCAGAATGTAGGTCTACTATAATATTATCAGTTGCTTTATATTTATGTAATTGTTTGAGAAATGACTGATGTCTTTATCTTTCTAGTTTTATACCCACTCTTCAGCTTTGAAGGAACATAATATACAATAATAATAATATATAAATATATATGCCGATACCGGTATGTGGATTCAAATAAATCTGAAATAAACACATTGTACTCCTTGTGTCAATGTCGTAACGACTAGGGCACAGGGGTCGCAACCTTCCTTCGGCGAAATATCATCTTGGTAGTGATATCAAGGATCAGTAACATATTGTCCAAACCGTTGGAGGTCGATTTGGTGAAAGTATATTTGACCAATTGCCAGAGAAGTTACGGAGCTCATGCGTCGTCGAGTGAAGCTCGAATATCTAAACCATTTTTCGACGAAACTGTTGTTAAAAAAATCGTTGATTTTGACCTCTTCGACTTGTAATTAAGACAAAAGTGAAATCAGAAGGGGTGCCTCCCCCCCCCCCCCCCCGTCCTCGCTGTACGCTACTGACAATGGTATATTGCTACCTTAGAACTCTATTTTTAGTGTCCCTTGTTTGAAGCAGACGAAGAACTACGATATGATAGCGTCTGGCAGACAGCACTTGATAGAAGCGGTCTGACAGTTACGGTAAGATCGATTTTTTTAATTCCGTTAGCCTTTTTTTTTTATATGAGGTAAAGGTATCAGCTTATAGGCGGTCCTCAGCCAGGAATTGCAATGCGGTACCATTTTTCGTAACCCACAGGGCTAAAACTGAATTTTGCAACTGAAAAATTCAGTCGAATATTCGCAAAACTGCGAAATATAGGAGTCCTTTCGAAAATTGGTAATATGGTGAAAAATTGAAAAATATAGAAAAGTTGAAAAATACTCAATTTTTGCTGCAATTTTTGGGAGATTAGCGCCAATAGCGCCTCCTAGACTACTCAGTCAGATCGGGAGGGAGCAAAGTCTTAGGCTTGCATTTCGAGCCAATTATAGCGTGGTTTCGAGACGAGCGATACACACGACCAAAAAAAAGAAAGGTATTATTTGTAATCGGAGATTAAATTTAGTTTGACTGTAGGTTGGAAAAAATGGGATCGGCATCGGACACCGGCTTCACATCTGAAGCCGGAAACTCTTGTTAGTCTTGCAAGTTAAGATCTTCTATGGATAGACTTGATGGACATTGGCGTTAAGTTAGAAATAACCTGTCCTTAACTACTCAATTTTCTATTCAACTTATTTAATTCCAAAATACAGCAGTATTGTAGTCAATGGCCTATAGCCTATACAACAAATCCCAATCGTATTTGACCATAACTATAACAGTTAAAACTCAAACTTTCGTACATTCAATGGTCATAATTCGTCATGGGTATTAAAAAATTTGACGAACGAAGGTACGAAACTACGCTCGTATCGCGAGTGAGAAACCCTTGTTGGTGCAAGGCGTGGTACCATCTCAGCCACAGCTCTTTGTGGACGAACTCGTGTAGGTTGATGTTCTGGTGGGATGATATCTCGGTGGATGGGGTTCGCTAGGATACTTTTACCAAATTTAAGGGACAACTTAAGACGGCGGGTGGATAGGGTTTCTAGTTTAAATTCTTGGAGGAGGCTTAGGTATGGGACTTTGGGGGATTTTGAAATTACAAGCAAGGCTCAATACTGGATTCTGTCAAGACGACCCGACTGCTCCTGCGTCAGTCCGAAATGCCACACGGTACCACAGTATTCTAGGGAGCAACGGATGAAAACTAAATACAAGCGTAACAGGTGGTGGGGAGGCGTTCCATGACGAGATAACAATTTTGGGGACCCAGTTCCCATGTTAGCCCTCTTAAGCATTGTGTCAACTTGTTCTCCCCACTTCATGTCCGACGTGAAGTATACTCTAAGTAACTTCAGCTTGCGTACTTGATAGGATATTGGTAGGTCGGGCTGAAACGAGGATTAGACTCTAGGAAAGAAACAGTTAAAACAACAGATTTTTCGAAATTTACGGGCATTTTAAATCGGCACAAAAAATCGGTAGGGGACTTGAATAACTGGTCTTGTATTTTGTACGTTGAGTTTCTTTAAAAGTACACAATGACAAATAAGGTCAAACGCTTTTTGGAGGTCTATTGCGATCAAGTTGACCCATCGTTCTGGTTCATCCAAGTGTTTTAGGATGGTATCCACCAGGCTTACCAGATAATGTGATGTTGAAGTATTTGGCATGTTGCCAAATTGCCTGGGGTCGATGTTGTTGGGTATGTGATCTTTCAGCCAGACGCATAAGAAACTCTCGTAGACTTTACTGAATATTGGGGTCATCGTGATGGGACGAACCCCTGAGAAATCATTGGGCGCGTCCTTTTTTGGGCTTGGAGTAATGTACCCATTCTTCCATACCGGTGGATATTCACCTGTTCTGGTAATGTGATTAAAAATATCTGTTAGTGGTGGACTAATATTCTCGGAGAACGCTTTTATCAAATCAACTGGTATGTCCACGGGGGTGATGCTGGTTCTTTTCAGTTTCTGCAATTTTCGTCGTACTTGAGTCGGTAAAATAACTAGAAAGTCGGTAAATTGTGGGGGAGGAGTAGGGATTTCTTCTTTCGGAAGGGGCGGGAGTGATTGAACAATATTTGCTAGGTGGGCATTAAGTTTATTAGCTGTCTCCGCCTCCTGTTCATCCAGATTGAAATCGAGCCAGCTTGTGATTTGCCGACCATGCGTTTTATGTTGCTGTACCACTGACCAGGCTTAGAGTTGGAACAGGTGATTGACTTCCTTTTCATAAAAGTTTTCGGCTGCTTGACGAGTCATTTTCCTTATTTTGTTTTTCAAAATATTAGCCTGCTCCCGTTTGCCTTCCAACTTGTTTTTCCAACTTTAGCGGCTTTGAGCCTAAAGAGGACCCTTGCCAAGAAGGGCCGAAATATAGCTATAATAAAATTCAGCTGACGTATCCGTTTTGTAATTCCACTGTTAAACCTCCATGATGTGTGCAGATCACTTCTTACCTTTACTAGAAAATTTTAGACCCGGAAGTTTGTCTCGCTGTAAATGCCGCAAGCGTAGTCTCGGCTCTTTTGCGAAACATGGAAAGCATAGGGCGCTACTCCCTGGTTTTATTTTGCTCTGGTTGACAGTAAACTATGCCATAATCGCGCTAATTTTTATTCCTCTAGCGTGAGAAGTTCCCTCTTGGATTCTATCTCGTATTCTCTGTAAAAGCTGATGACTACGAATGCAGTGGGAAGAAAGACAACCAGATTAGAACGAGGAGAAAAGAGATAATCTTCAGAATAACAGAGAAGCTGAAGCCCCTTGAGTTCTATGCCGCTACTCTGGGTGTGATTGGGGTATTTGCCCTGTTTTACGTCCTCGGAATTGTAATATGGATCATTCATTGCATAACGTAAGTCCCACTACGGCATTTCTACGCGATCGCACAAAGTGTTTATGGCTCGGTTGTGACTCGAATAGAGTGTTTCCGAGGCCTTCCGTGTGGCCCACAGCTTTGTTTCCGCGACTAAAACGATTTCTGTGGCTCGCTTTGTGGCTCGAATTTGACAAACAAGTGTGTGGTTTTCGGTATTGTGGCTTGAATTTGGTGGGAAATTCAAATTTAGCAGTGAAATAAACTCGAGATAATAAAATTAATTACTTTGTCATACTTTGACATAAAATTGAGGATTCATTTTGCAGAGAATGGAGGTTATGTATGCCTGAAGCTCTATTTATTGAAATTTTATCTGGATTTTAGTTTTATTTTGAGACGGTGAAATTACCGCAAAAAAAAAACCAACAATAGACAAAACAAGCGTTTCCGCGAGTTTCAACTTATGGCTCGACTGTGTGGCACACAATCGTGTTTCTTCGACAAAGTGTATGCCCCACAGTTGTGCCGCGGAAAAACTTTAATATTCGTGTAGTTAGCTTAAGCCTAGTTCCCACTATGGCTGGATTTCGCTTGGCTTCGTGAAATTGGCACCGCTTCAGCGGCAACTGCATGTAGGAGTCACGGTTATTTTCCTGAAGGTACGCGTGATTCGCATAGAAATAAAAACAATCTTAAGCGAATAGCTTCACTGTCCGAGCTTCTCTTTCTTCTGGAGAAGATTTATTTCATTCCTTCCTTCAGCTTTTTCTGTGAGTATCGATTTAACCGTGTGAGTGGAATGCGTAAGTCAAGTGACGCAACATAATAATAACAATACAAAGCAGAGAAAAGGCTTTCGCCTCTAAATAACTCTAAGAAATTTTGAGTAGTCGAACTGATCAGAGTTAAAAATGCCATCAACAATGCACTTGAAATTGTTGATCGATTCAGCATTAACCGCATCTTCGGTAAGGTTGTTCCAAGGATCAACAATTCTGTTGTCTTGATTTTGATTTTGCAAGCTTGTACGCGTGCCCCCGATGATGACGGTTAATGCTGAATCTTACTAAATCAGTCACTTCAAAATTGTCATAGCTTCCATTAATTAATTTGAATGTTTCAATCAGGTCTCCTCTAAAAAATATGTATGCAATGGAGAAGGCACAACTTGGCTAATCTCTCTTGGTAGGGAAGATCGCGCAGATCTGGGACGAACTTCGTAGCTCTCCGTTTAATTTTTTCAGAAGCCTCAATGTCACGATTGTAATATGGCCTCACTGTGGTGTGGCCATATTCAACGATCGGGCGAACCATCGACTTGAAAAGAAGTGAGAACAAACCATCCTGCTTAAATGTAAAGTTTCTTCGAATTACACCAAGGATTCTATTACACTTTTTCATGGTAAGGTTGTAATGTTGAGAGAAACGCCAATCCCATCGATCAGGACCCCTAGATCCCGTTGGGTCATGCATTCGGGTATCGTATGGCTGTTGAAAGTATAGGAAGTTTTAAAGTGAGAGGGTCCTAGGCGAAGATGGTGACTTTTTTCGACGTTGACTTCTATCAGCCACACTTGCATAAACATGTCGGTAACGAAATAAATGTGTATCAATCGATCAATCTTCATATTGATTCCCTAGTTGTAGGGAATAAATATGTTATATGGATATAAATAAATAAATTTAATAAGAATAAATATGTTATTTTTATCAGCTGTAAAACATGATAGTATATGACTTCCAGTTCCAACACTTTGTTATACAAAATAAAAGATTTTATATTTATTTCGCCAACTATTCATTATCACATATCTAATCTTACCTACTATGAGGAACCACTTTCTCAACTCAGAAGCGAATTTCAGCAAATATTCTGGTCTTAATTTGTTCCTAAGTGCAAATTAAGGTAAATTATTACTTAATAAGGTATGCGCAATACTGTTAATAGCCTGTATACAATTCAGTTTAGCTTACAATATTTAAACATAAATATAGCCATAGTCGGGTGGTGTGAGTGTGGGAAAAGGGAAAGAGGAGTGAGGCGAAACTGCGGGTCGAACTGAAGTAAGGGTATATCATGTCAATTTGTGGTTTCATGTCCGTTTTGTGTCTAGGTTTGGTCCTGCACCGCCTCTTGAACGGAGTTTACTTGAGGCAGAAGATCAGCAGAGATATGGGACCTCGACGTCTTTGGACAGACCGGTACGGCCAGCCCGCAACAGGGAAGGAAAGCTGCTGGACAGCCGTGGAAGTCAGACTAGCTTATGGAGGTCGCAGGAAGGAGGCACATCGGTTGACTCAAGGGAGTCGTCTCTTAATTTGGAAGATGTTGATATGCTGGAGGACGCGTTTAACGACAAGGAGGTTTTCAGGTAAGTTGAGTGCTGCCATCTGCGCTAACCGGGCTCCGGAAAGTTGCTTATCTGTGAATATCTCATGCTGATTGTATAAATATTTATTTACAGATTCATTCGATTTTAAATATTTTCAGCATGGTGACAAACTTGTTGCAAGGCATTCGACCTCCTAATTCGTTTTCGTGGGCGAAACAGGAAAGATATCCTCGGGCCATTGTTCACCGCCACTGCTTTACCTCATGTTGCTTTTGCTGCAACAGTCATAGAAATTTTTCGAATTTGCTACGTGTCTGCCATTAAAATATCATATTCAAATTTTCCGAATTGCTCCTTGGGTCCCTATTTCTTTCAGTAATTCGCAGCTAGTTTTTGACTTTTAAGTAAAATAGCCAGTTTTAATTTCGAAGAAAAAGTTGACAAACTTTTACACAAAAGCATCGGAAGCCCTCCAAACCCACAAGCACAACACGTACCTATTTATTAACAAGTGCATAATGTAGTAGACCTGCGTAAACAATTGTAATTTAGTTGTCGAAAGCATGTGTATTTTTTATAGTATTTGTATGTCACCGAGTGGATCAGTTGATTTGGCATAGTTTTGTTTTATATTTATTTTTTACTCCTCAGTTTTGAAGGAAGTAAATGAATAAATAAATATAATATGTAAATCAAGAAATACTAAAAGATGAAATTATGACGAAATAAAAAAATTCAGTCACGGAAATGCAGTTTTAGATTCGGTGATCAGAAATTGCTTGGAAAGCTAATTGTGTACACTGACACTGACCTTAGAACCCTAGCTTGCTCATGGCTTAGCTACTCATTCTTTTTGTAGGACCAAGACGTTCCTATACGTGTCTGACCTCGCAAGGAAAGACCACAAATATATGTCTAGACGCTTCTACTCATACATTTGGCAGCTTCTAACCATAACAACCTTCTACGCCTTACCAGTGTTGCAGCTTGTTGTCACATACCAGAAGGTAAGCATTATCATTTTGGTAACTTAAAGTTTAACCGAAAAGGGCTCCGATAGGACAGTCTAGTTTACTATCACTTATTCACTTGAGCAGGCTTCAAGACCCGGTAAAAATGTGATTTTCATACTGTAAATTTTCCTTTCCGGATTTGTGGTACCTCCATCTGCTTCTACCTGTATCCTTGAACATTTAGCAACTACAACGGCAAACGATTCCCAAAGAATACGAAAATGGTAGATTATTATTCTGATATTTGCATCGTCTGATAGCTATAACGTCTGATATTTGATTCCTTAGCCATGAAACTGGATCTTGGCCAGAGGCATCACGTTTGTTCTCTTGTTTAAATTGAGCGGTTCAGTTGTATAGCCGGTTTTTTCGGGAGGACATCCATATTCTCAACGTCCCTACAAGACGTCAATACAATTTTACAGCTTGAATCAGAATCAGAATCATTTATTTTACACAAGCTATCGTAGTCAAGAAGAGACTCAACTAAATGGCGCTTGGGCTTGCAAATTAAAAGAGGACACAAATAAGAACAAAAACTTCAGCACTTATTAAACACTGACGTGTAATACGGAACGAACGTGTTTGAAAACCTATTTGTTCGTGTGGTAGGCGGTACCAGTTTTTCTTTGTTTTTGGACCTAGTGTCAACTCGATTCGGCATGACCGGTGGTAGTATGGCCCTATGTTTGTCACTTCGTAGAAGGAATTGACCAAATTTGCATATCAAACTGAACCGACGGTCGTAAAGGGACGGTAGTTGAAGAAAATGTGATACGTTTCTTTATGACTATTCACGCAGTTAACGGTTAAATCGTACATGGATGCCTTGCATTGACCATGAATCGAACAATTCGGCGGTTGGGCAAGTTTTGTAAATCTTGCCCGTTTCTGTTATTAACGTTTTGAGTCTGGAACTTTAATACATTTGTTATGAGTTCTGCATGAACTTCGTTTAAAACGGGTCCAACCATGTGACGCTATGTCCGTCCAGTCTTGCCTTCGAAGCAAAACTTCTTGTCAGCTACAGGAATGTAGAGTTCGAATTAAGTTGGCTGGTTTTCCGACAGCTAGGTATAATAATAATAATAATAATAATGTATTTAAAGCCTTAGGGCCATATATAAACAATTAAATATAAAACTTCATAATAAATACTGTTATCACACTACATAAACTAAACTGCACTCGCCCGATCAACTTTTATTTTAATACTATTCGACACGAATCTACATACACCTGGAGATGTGCTCTTCATGATATCAGGAAACAGTATCTCCCTATCCCCCGAGCAAGATTCCCGTAAAATCGAGAGCTCGCGACACCGTGCAACCAAGTGGGCTGGGTCATCGTCTCCCTCACCGCAAAGGGAGGGCTGTTCATACTGGGGGAAACTCTTTTTTTTCTTATCAAACTTGCTTTTCTCGTGTACTGGTAGACAGTTCGCTCGCAACTGTATCCAGAGAGTAAGGTAAGTTTTTGGGAGGTTTAGCTTCATATAAAATTCTGGCCCAAAACTCTCTTTGACCGTTTTATAATTTACTAGTGTCTCCGATTCTCTAACGATACCTGCCCATTTCTGTATTTCTTTGTCTTCTAATATTCTTACTACTTCTTTTACCTGAGATGGTAGTTCCGATGTGGGCCTTAAGCCATTGTTTCAAGCACTGGACAGTCCCACGGAATCTAGGAGGGCTTTGATCTGGAATGGCCATCACGTTTTTTTTTTCCCATTAGAAGAAGCTCATTATATGCTGATTTGAGCAGTCTTTCCTCAGGCATCTGGATAAGTTTTAACTAAAATTGTAGGATTTGGCCTAGTCTCTGTTTTCTCATCGAAAATAGTCCTAGGTCCCCTTTTAATGCTTGCGAATGGGTTGTGGGATGTAGCCTGTAGACTCTCTTGTAGTACTGTAGCTGTATGGTTTCGATCTGTGGAGCTGTCTCAAAACCCAATAATTCAGCACCGTAGTGGAATACCGGCATTATTTGTGAAGTAAAAATATGTCTATGGATCTTTAATGTTTTTATTCCCATCAGTGCCTGATTTTGAAATATTGCTGCGGATGCCACTCGCCCGCGTGTTACCATTTCCGTTAAATGTGTATTCCAACTTCCATTCGGGGTCAGCGTAAAACCAAGATATTGAAATTTATTCGTCGTTTTTATTTTCTCTCCTTTGAACATAAATTCGTGAATTTCCTCGTTACTTAACTTTGATGTAAAAGTAACTATCTCTGTTTTACTACTGTTAAGGGCTAATTTGTGTATATCCAGGTGTTCCGCCACCAATTCTAACAGGATTTGTAGGTCATTTGCTGATTTCGCCACCAGCACTGTATCGTCAGCGAATAGAAGCACTGAAAACGCCTTATTGCCTAGGGTTACTGTCGGGGCCCATCTTTTTTCCAAGAACTCTATCAAATCATTAATAAATATTCCAAACAGCTTTGGAGATAAAATACTTCCTTGTTTCACACCTTTTCTATTCTTGAAACTTCGTGACATACCTTTGTCTAATATTTTAACTATCCCCTTCGTTGTCGTGTACATGCTAACTAACAATTTCACCAAAATTACCGGTAAATCTATTTTTAATAATTCCTTTCCAAGCAATAGCCTATCTACTGTATCAAAAGCTTTTTGTAGATCTAAAAATGCGACAAAAAATGTCTTATTTCCCTTCCCATATTTTTCTATCAGTGTTTTCAAAACGAACATACGGTCGGACGTACTATAACTTCTTCTGAATCCCCCTTGTTCTTCTTTTATTACCTTATAAAATTCAAGCCATCTCCCTAACCTTTTATCTATTATTTTTTCAAACACCTTGCTTAATGCCGACATTAGCGCAATCGGCCTGTAGTTACTATGAATCAAGGGGTTTCCTTTCTTCAGTAATGGCAAAACAATGGATGTTTTCCATGTCGCTGATCACTCCTGGAATTGGAGAATCCGGTTAAATAAACACACAATCAACGCTACAAAAACCGAAGGAAATGCTTTATACATTCGTGATGGAATGCCGTCTACTCCCGGGGCACTTCCTCCTTTTGTTTGTATTGGCGCTTGTTTCACATCATATTCTTTTATTTCTTCTAATACCTCATAATCTTTTTCTTTTTGTGGGAACACATTCTCTTCTTTACTAGTTTCCATTTCATCCTTCAAATCAAGTATATTTCCACAGTCTCCAATACTCCGGCCATGAATCCAGGCTAGGGCCCTCTTTACTTTTTGTTTAGTTTTCGTTGATTCTCTTACTTTCTTCCAAAACTCCCGGCCTATAGATTTTTTTAAATGATGCCGCCACCTCTAATTCATCTTTCTTCCGTTCTTCCAGTTTTTTTCGCTTGATTAACTTCTTATATTCCCTCCTCTCTGTTCTATACCGGTTCATTAATTCTTCTCAGTCTGACTGACTATTTTCTATCCTATTAACCGACTCTTAGAGTTTTTACCACTTCTTCTTTTTTATCTTGGCATTTTTATGGCACACAGTGCCATATAGCGATCGCAATTTCTGTCCGTCCGTCGGTCTGTCCAGGTTTTGCTAGTTCGGGCACTTCCACATAAGCTAGGACGATAAAACTTGGCAGGCGTATCAGGGACCCCAAATGATTAAGTTGGAAATAGTCACTTCCCCGATCCGAGCACCGTGGGGGGAGTGGAGGGAGGGGGAATCCGGAATCTTGAGGTATTTTTAACTTTTGAGCGGGTAATCGGATCTCGATGAAACTTGATATTTGGAACGACCTCATGCCTCAGACGACCCACTTAAAATCCAGACCGGATCCGGTGACTTTTGGGGGGAGCTGGAGGGGGCAACCGGAAATCTTGGGAAACGCTATGAGTGGAGGGACCGAGATGAAACTTGGTGGGAAGACACCTAGCAAACTCTAGATACATCATTGACATAACCGAGCCGATTCGGGCACTGTGGGGGGGAGTGGAGGGAGGGGGAATCCGGAATCTTGAGGTATTTATAACTTTGAACGGGTGATCGGATCTCGATGGAACTTGATATTTGGAAAGACCTCATGCCTCAGACGACCTACTTAAAATCCGGACCGGATCCGGTGACTTTTGGGGGGAGCTGGAGGGGGCAACCGGAAATCTGGAAACGCTAGGAGTGGAGGGATCGAGATGAAACTTGGTGGGAAGACACCTAGCAAACACTAGATTCATCATTGACATAACCGAACCGATTCGGGTACTGTGGGGGGAGTGGAGGGAGGGGGAATCCGGAATATTGAGGTATTTATAACTTTTGAACGGGTGATCGGATCTCGATGGAACTTGATATTTGGAAAGACCTCATACCTCAGACGACCCACTTATAATCTGGACCGGATCCGGTGACTTTTGGGGGGAGCTGGAGGGGGCAACCGGAAATCTTGGGAAACGCTATGAGTGGAGTGATCGAGATGAAACTTGGTGGGAAGACACCTAGCAAACACTAGATACATCATTGACATGACCGAGCCGATTCGGGCACTGTCGGGGGAGTGGAGGGAGGGGGAATCCGGAATCTTGAGGTATTTATAACTTTTGAACGGGTGACCGGATCTCAATGAAACTTGATATTTGGAACGACCTCATGCCTCAGACGACCCACTTAAAATCCGGACCGGATCTGGTGACTTTTGGGGGGAGCTGGAGGGGGCAACCGGAAATCCTGGGAAACGCTATGAGTGGAGGGATCGAGATGAAACTTGGTGGGAAGACACCTAGCAAACACTAGATACATCATTGACATGACCGAGCCTATTCGGGCACTGTCGGGGGAGTGGAGGGAGGGGGAATCCGGAATCTTGAGGTATTTATAACTTTTGAACGGGTGACCGGATCTCGATGAAACTTGATATTTGGAAAGACCTCATGCCTCAGACGGCCCACTTAAAATCCGGACCGGATCCGGTGACTTTTGGGGGGAGCTGGAGGGGAGAACCGGAAATATTAGAAAACGCTTTGAGTGAAGGGATCGAGATGAAACTTGGTGGGAAGACACCTAGCAAACACTAGATATGTCATTGACATAACCGAGCCGTGCCTACTCGTAACAAGTGCCATATGAGCTCGTAGCTCTTGTTTATCAAAGAATTGCCGTTTTCTAAATTTTTGACGTTTACTTATCACTGGCTCAGCCGCTACACGTATCGGGGAACGTAACTCATCTAGTATTACATCCACTTCTCTTTTATCATCTTAAAGAGCTTCTAACCTATGATCTATCTATCACCTCTTTCTTTGTTAATGCTTTTTCCAATCTAGATTCTTCGTCCCTACTCCACTCACTACGTAACTGCAACATGTCTGATACCTCTGTACGAGTTACTCTTGTCTTTTCGCGATTTGGGTCGTATCGTAACCAATTTTTCGTCTTCTTTTCAAATACAATTTCAATTTTAATCGGGAGATGATCAGATCCAGGCAGGACCTTCACATCTTTCACGCAATTAGCGAGGCAAACATCCACCAGTACATAATTGATAACGCTACTTCGAAGCCAAGCCAAGCACGTAAACTCACCCCTGCCTTTATCATTACCGAACCTTCCATTTCCGATAACCAAGCCAACTTCAGCGCATAGTGCCCTACCCCAAACATTGACTGATCTATTTTCGTCCATACTGTTTCTTGGTATCTTGTAGGCATCTGGGACTAAACATGGAATATCTGGAATAGAAATATCATTTAGTTCGGGTTTATTTCCGGTATATGCATTAAAGTCTCCCATTTTTAGAAAATGGTCATGTGGGTAACGCGTACGCAATTCTTGCACTTCACTTTCTAGGATAGACCACGTGTCTTCCTTCTCATACTTGCTATTTTGTAGCGGTATGTAAACCGATCCTACTGTAATGTATTTTCCTTCTGGCATTTCTACCCTTAACCATACCAAATTTTCCGAAATACTTTTTACTCTCGAATAAGTACGAAATGATTTTTTCCTCAATAGCACTATAACTCCTCCGTAAAATCGGTTATTCTTTGCTTTATCCCGACCTACATCTTCTGCAAAATAATTATCAAATAAAGGCACGTTCTTTCTATCGTGCCATTTCTAAATTAACGTCAACAAATCTAACCTAGTTAGCTCTTTCTCTACACTTGCAAGTTTACTTTGTAGTCCTTGCACATTCCACGCTGCAAAAGATCTCGTTGTAATATGGCCCTGGGCATCCTAGCTTGAAGACACCGAATCACTTTTTTCGTCGTTTAAGGTAAAGGGACCATGGGTTTGGTTACTAAGGGGCTGAAAGTTGAGATGATAGTAGTGATAGTACTCGCGATTACCACTCTGTTGTCTGTGACCGCCTCTTTGGTAGCTCCGCTCTCTCCTCCCCTTTGTTGTATCTTCATAGTTTGGTCTCATCTGTCGAGCGTTGCGGCTATCTGAACGGAACCTGTCGTCTGGACTGATGATTTAACCTATTTTCCTGAGTGTCCCACGGCTAGCGTTGCTGCCGTTTGCTGCGTCTTCTCTAGCTTCGTTTCTCGTAGTACGGGGTTTCTGAGGGATTTGGGGCTGCGGGTTTGGGACCACAGTATTGGTAGACGAATTCCTATCGCTTTCGTCGTCTGCTTCATCAGTCGATACCATTTGAGTCTCATCATCTGTTGCAGTATCAGTGTTAGCACAAGGTGCAGAGGCCCTTAGCTCATACGCTGGCTGCCGATGGTAGCGTAATCTCTATCCTCGGGCATTTCAGTGACGTCCTGGCCATCGAAAATGAACACGCGCTCATTGATGATGAGCTTGGTTCCTCTGAGACGCACGCTTCTTCCTTCGGCAATTGCTCTGTTCATCATGGGTTTGAACCTGTTCCGAGCTTCTCGTTCGGCTGACGTGTAGTCAGGGGCTACACCAACGCCATCTAGTTTCAGTTCCCGTACGTTTTTCAAAATGTAGTTGCGAGTATCTGTCGAGTTCAGTTTGAGCACTACTGGACCTGACCTATGGCGGAACACATCTCTAACGTCACTTCTGGTCAACTGTAGTGCCGGAAGCCGTCAGTTCAGATAATCCATCAGTTCGGCTTTGAGAGAACTGTTAGCGCGATCACTTCAAGGCTGGAAGTTATAGATCATGATGTTTGACCGCTTCATTTCTGCTTCTGAGAGGTTCATTTTCCTGTTTGATTCGACCAATTTGTCGTTCACCAAGCACAATTCGCGTGAAACCGCCTCATTCTTTGTTTTATGCCTCTCGAGTTGTTCCTTCAAGTCCGTTAGCTGAGCAGTGATAGCTGCTACACCATCTGAGAGTGGAGGGATTAACTTCATTTTACTGTTCATTTCTCCCAGAAGTTTTAAAATCGATTCTTGGTCTTCCATTTCTCTCCGAATATCGAGAAGTTGTTTTTGGGATCCCAAAACGTAAGTGGAGGGATACCTATGACGTCGCAAAGTTTGTCCGTCTGTCTGTCCGCACGATAATTCTCGAAGGGATTGAGATATTTTGATGAAACTTGGTGGGAGGATCCTTTGGGTCAAGTTCGAAGATGGGCTCTGTAGCCGTATATTTAAGGGTGGGGAGGGGTTTCAAATTAAGGGACAAAAATGTTTTTTTGAAAGCTATTGAGATAGTCGATTATGGGGTGAGAAGACATGCTGAGTGCGATGGTGTCTTGTGGTTTGTTGTCGGACAAGTAGTTCGTCCAGAATCCGGCAAAAACCGGAAGTTTGTTAAAAGTAAAAGTTTCATTTGACGTTGATTAAATGTTTGATTCAGGGGTAAGAAGAATGCTGAACACGATGGTGAAAATCATTTTCTTGCTGAACATGTAGTTCGTCCGGAATCCGAGAAAAAAACGGAAAGTTGGTTTGTAATTTTATTATGTGATGTGTAATATCACGAATTAAATAAATTGATTGATTGAATTGAAAAGAAAAAGTTTCATTTGAAGTTGATTATATGTTTGATTTAGGGGTAAAAAGACATGCTGAGCATGATGGTGAACCGTTTTGCACTATCAAATGTCATTCGCACTCAGCTTGGGCTGAAGAACATCAACAGATAGTGTGATGCGTCATATCTGTTTGCGCATCCTTGTGTTAGGGCATATTGCACCTCTGGCAATGCAGACAGTGTATATTTGTAGGCTATAGATCAAAATCATAATCAAACAATACAAAACCATCTACAGTGGTGTCTGGGAGAAAATTCATCCATCCTTTTGCTTTTTAGGTGCTAAACGACACTGGAGACCAGGACCTGTGCTACTACAACTTCCTATGCGCCCATCCGTACGGAAAACTGACGGATTTCAATCACGTTTTCTCAAATGTCGGTTATATCATGTTGGGGGTCCTCTTCTGTATCTTGGTGTTCTTTCGGGATATCAAACACAAGACGGCAAACGAACAGAACATGCGGTTAGAAAAAGTAAGCCATTTCTCCTGTTTTACAACTTTCCGGGGAACAAATGTGGGAAGTGACGTTCTCCGGGATGATGAGCAATGTTCGTTTTTACCAGGCTAGTAACTTGTGCACCACCAAGTACTTCACCCCTGCTGTACTTTCAGTTCAGTTTCATTTTTGCTTTAAAAAAAAAGTGTGAAAAGTGTCTCTGTACATAGGGGTTACAATATACACAAACAGAAATCCTTTCAACCCTCCATTGCAAGTACGTCTATGTCCGCAATTGCGTGGCACCTCATCCCTGCTTTAATTTCTGTCCACTGCATGCGTAGTTTCAATGTGTTTGTTAAGGCTAGTTTTAATCTGTTTGTTTTCTTTTCTAGTACTATGGGATCCCTCAGTATTATGGACTTTACTACGCGATGGGGGTGTCGTTGATCGTCGAAGGAGTTATGAGTGCATGCTATCATATTTGTCCGACACATGCAAATTATCAGTTTGGTAAGTGGTTGTGGCTTCGGGAAGAAGAAAACGGGATAATAACATAATAGGAGAGCGCGTGTGATAAATTTTGACCGCTGACGACGTTTTGACGTTGGCTTTGTCTGACCGAAAAGGGGATGTACCACTTTTTGGGATCCCACAACGTCAGTGGAGGGATACCTAGGACATCGCAAAAGTTGTCCGTCTGTCCGTCCGTCCGTCTGTCAGCACGATAACTCTCGAAGGTAATGAGATATTTTGATGAAACTTGGTGTGAGGAGTTCGTAGATGGGCTCTGTAGCCCTAGATTTAGGGTAGGCGAGGGGTGTCAAATTAAGGGACAACAAAAAAAAAATTTCAATTTTTCCTGGAGTACTTAATACATAAGTAAAATAAATAGGTACTTGAAGCTCTCAAGTACCAATAAATTCTTAAGTACTTTCAAGTACTCTCCCAAGTACATTCCGCTTCGATGGAATGATTTTTTAACGGAAAATTATTTTTCAGAAAAGGGAATTTCAAGACTCAAAAGTAGTTCGATTTCAGATTTGGCAAAAAGTTTTGAAAGTAAACACAGCATCTTTGCCATCATTCTACAAGGAAGGTGTTTTAGTGTTCAAGGTACCATAAATCACGATGGGTCTTTGAAGGCTGTGTACAAGCCTACCTTAGATGCTTATGAAAGTTCTTTCTTACATTAACATGTCCCTTTATGACCATATTAGGAAAGCCCGTAATTATTTACTTTGCTAGACTGGTTGTTGACTTTCGTCAACAAGACTAAATGAAGAAGCGTAGCTCTACTGTCTTTGTGGTGTTTAATTCTTTCTTTAAAATTGCCAAATGCCTTTTTTTATAACTTTCATTTATTTTCCATTATACGACTGAATATGACTGAGGAATTGTGGTCGTGTACTTAATACTTGATACTTAAGTACAAAATCTGGAAGTACTTGATGCTTAATACTTAAGTACAAATTTGAAGTACTTGTTACAACACTGGTTAGTAGACATGCTGAAGACGACCGTGAAAACCATTTTCTCGGGCGAACAAGTAGTTGGCCCGGAATTCGGCCAAAACCGGAAAGTTTATTAAAGTATAAGTTTTATTTGAAGTTGATTAGATGTTCGATTCAGGGGTAAGAAGACATGCTGAACACTTATTTGACAATCATTTTCTACCCCCACAAGTAGTTCGCCCGGAATTCGGCCAAAACCGGAAAATTTGTTAAAAGCAAAAGTTTTATTTGAAGTTGGTTAGATGTCCGTTTTAGGGGTAAGAAGATATGCTGAATCCGTATGTGATAATCCTTTTTACCCGGACATATAGTTCGCCCGGAATCCGGCTGAAAGCGGAATTTTTGTTTTATAAGCTAAAGTTTTATTTGAAGTTGACTAGATGTTCGGTATAGGGGTAAGAAGGTACGCTGAATTCATATTTGGGCTTGGTTTTTTTTTTTGCCGGACAAGCAGTTCGCCATGAGGAATTCGGCCGAAACCGGGAATTTGGCAGAAGTAAGGCAGGATGTTTCGATCAGTTTCGTCAAAATAGATATGATTAAAGGGGTAAACACATACTGCTTTGCTCAGAGGATTAGATATTTGGCCTGAATCTGTTTCTAAATTTTAATAGTAAAAATGCTCAAGGAGTCTGTCGAAGATTGGATCTGGCGAAGACAAGACAATATTTTCTGTATCATATATTACATTTTTGGGATCCCATCGAAACCTTTGGTCTTGTTACTTAATGGGAAAACTGCATTAATTATCCGTAAGTACATCGTTTCTGCTGCGTTGTTTTAGGCCAATATAAGTACTACGATAGGCTACTGAACCATTTTGTGAATCTGTTCGGGTGTCGATGGAGGGATCAGTGTTAGATGAATGGTGATTAGCCCATTCGCTCTATAATTGTTTTTAGTGGAGTGTCTCATCTATGAATACTTCACTCTTGTGTCCTCATTCTTGTGTCATCTTCTGTCCGCTGTTGACGGTTTTCCGTTTTCGATTTTCACCATTTCTTTTAGTTCTTGACACGTGAACCATGACAGGTATCAAATTGAACTTAGTGTACTTGTGGGCATTGGGGTCTAGTTGTGCCTCTTGGGGGACAATAGAATTCCTTGTGTCTTTAGAGCTGGGGATGGTTAGATACTTTTGGAGTTTCACTACTCTCGGTCTCCCCACTTATGGGCAACTGGGCCCAGATTGCCCAAAAGTAAACTTCGTGACCCGTGACATGTATCGATAGGTATTAAGTTGAAAATTGTCAGGCTCGTGGGCATTAGTGTCCCTTTATGCCTTTTAGGCGTCCCAGCCCACAGATCCACTTGGTTGAGGGGCGATTGGCCCAGATTGTCCACTGATTATTGTTCTTAATAGGGGTTCTTAATAGATGGATGATGAAATCCCTTGTGCTTTTAGATCATATGACCAGTAAGATACTTTTGGGATTTAACGCCCCGCCCTCTGTTCATGGGCAACTGCCAGATTGCCCGTCAAGTGTATGACCGGCGACTGGTATCAAATTCAATTTTCGTACATTTGTGGATATATCGGTCTAGATGTGCATCTTGATGGGTCCTGACCCCCCCCCCTCCACCCTCCAGAAATGCGTCAAACTTTTTACTTTTACACTCCACGTTTGGAGGTCTCGTTTCGTGACCCTCGCTCGCTTGGACCGAAGCCCGTGCTCCCAGATTATATATTCTTTAGATCCTTGATTACTTGCATAGGGAATTGTCATTGGATTCTCTCTGTTTTAGATACCACCTTCATGTATGTCATCGCTATCCTCTGCATGCTGAAGATTTACCAAACGCGTCATCCTGATATCGTAGCCACGCCTCAAGCTTCGTTTGGAGTCCTTGCTTTTGCCGTGATCGCTGGAGTGATTTCTGTGTACGAATCATCGGTGTACTTTTGGGTCGCGTATGCAGTCATTCATGTTATGGTTTGCCTTGCTCTGAGTGCAAACATTTACTATATGGGAAGGTGGAAGCTAGGTAAGAAATTCCACCCACTCGGCTGGACCGCCATGAACCCCTTTCCTCTTGTGTCAATCATCAGTTCAGTTCAATTTAATTTATTTCTTGCCAATATCATCATAAGATAGTTTGGATGCGTCACAAAGAAGACAATGGTACACATCTCACAACACGCACAATTGAGATTAGGCAAAAATATTGACAATTATAAATAAATAAACTAAGTCAAAATCAAAAATATATTTACAGTTACTCAAATCTTACAGTTTAATTCAATGAGCAGTCAATTTCTCTAAGCTTGTCTTCATTAAAATTCCGAACGAAATAAGGCACAAACGACTTCTCATAGCGGCTTGTCCTGCAAGGAGGCATTTGTAGCTGCTCCACTTTACTCAGCTTTGATTTCAGCCTTATATTTGGGCGACTTCTTGTCACTACTTTGTCCAGGAAGTCTGGCAGAATACTTCAGTGTATCGGGGAAGCAAGCCTTATTTGCCAAAGTCCATCAGTAGGCAGTGCCTGCGGCTGGAAAGCGTTTGCAGTCTTAGCGTTTCCAGACTTGACTCGTTGTCCTTATACTGTCTACCCAAGATGATCTATGCCGTCTTGCAGGACGGACCTTAGATCCCTATCTTAGAGTAGTATCCGCCAAGTTATGTCCAAAGTCAAGATCCAAAGAGAAAATGGGCGAGAAAACTAGACTGGCCTTCGGGGGGGGGGGGGGGGCTGTCACTAAATTGTGTGCTTATACGGTTAGAAAATCATTTAGCGGACCTCACGTTGTCAGTTTCTTGAAAGTCCGTGCGACCCTGTGGCTGATTGACAGGTAAGACAAATTGAAGATTGACGGATGTATTTCAGCCAACGGTAGTACGCGGGCTGTCCGAAACCAGAACCATTGAATAAGCAGAAAACTTTTAGTACCGCAGGCTAATACCAAGCTCGCCGGTATTGATGTCGGTCTTAATTTGTAGATTTGGGCATATTCAAGAGAATCTACCTAACGTGGCTCAACGACATCAGAGCTGGACTGTCTCATTGCTTCAGACCTATGTATCCAGATAGAATGATTCTCTTGGTCTTGGGCAACCTTATCAACTGGGCCCTGGCCTTCTATGGATTGTACACCAGACCACCCGACTTTGCATCATACCAGTTGGCGATATTCATCACGAATTTGATGCTGTACACCTTATTTTACATTGTTATGAAGGTTAGTGTACATATAGGTCAATTGGTCTGGTTTTTACTAAATTAGAAAGGGCCTTTCTCAAATTGTATAGTTTTAAAGCAGTCTGGGTGAACCAGGGGATAGTCCACTATTTCACCGAAGCCGTATCCTTCTGTGAATGGTGTCAGAAATAGTTGTGCTTGTTCCCTCATAACCCCCGAGCTTCGGGTTAGAAGTTTTGCTGTTTATTGGGAAGGAGCATTTTCTAAAGTTAGGACAAGAAGCTTTACTCCGCTGAAGCGGACACACTTTGAAATACAGTGCAACTACTGTCTATCGATAGTAAGAAATGGATACCAAGCTGCTGGAATGAGTCCGGTGACGAGCCACCAGCCTGAAGCATCGGTGATATCCGGCAAGGCTTATGAAACTGTACCTGTAAAACTGTAAACTGTAAAAGGAAATTGGTTAGTTATTTTGTAAATTGAGAGGTAAGGTTGTGGGTGAGAGTAGGAGCAATGACCACTCAGCGTATTATATTTAAAATGTGAAGATTGCGGTCGTCGGCGTCCAGGAATGGACTAAGTGTTTTGATGATGTGTGATTTATTTTCTTATATGTTGATAAGCCCATTGAGCTGAACTTAGTTGAACTAAACTGGCCTTCCCTTGTTAACCCCAGAAAATAGGACAGTCCAGTTAGTGTGTGTTGGTCTGTTCTGTGAGTGACGCAGACTGAACAACTCCTTTTCACTTCCTACTATATCTTTATTTTTAGTGCAGCCTATTTTTTTTCTTCTGAATTATAATGCCGTTCATGCGTTCAACAAGATATTCTGGCTGGAGGAGATTCCCATTTCTCTTCCCGTTTCAGATACGTTACGGAGAGAAGATTATGATCCAAGCTCTCATCTACATCACCCTGTCACTTGTGTCCTGGGGCGGCTCTTTCTACTTCTTCATCGTGAAAGCCGCCACTTGGAGAATGTCGGCAGCAGAATCGAGGCATTACAATCAGGAATGCCTTCTATTGAATTTTTACGACTATCATGACATTTGGCACTTCCTCTCTGCGTCTTCGATGTTTTTCAGTTTTATGGTAAGGGAATAATTTGTTGACAGCCTATTCCTTCTCCTGGAGAGCCCCTTGCGGCCCTATATAAGACTGGCCTAATACAATTCCTCTTCATTAATGATTGCAAGCTGACATGATGCGCTTTTCCGTGACACATTAGTGTGCCGAGCATCTCTATTTGTCGCGAAAATAGAAGTGTGTGCCACACATTCGACCTACAAGTTGAAACTCGCGGAAACGCTGTTTTGTGGGCGGTAATTTCGAATGTCTGAAAATATAAATAAAATCTCAATAAATAAAACTTTCGATTTACGTCATTACCATTCTTTAATAGAAGGTTTCTGGTTTTATGTCGATCTGCTTAATAAAGTAATTAACTTAAATTTCCCGCCAAATTCAAGCCACAAAATCGAAAATTGTCTCGACAGTTGTTTGACAAATTCGAGACATGAAGCGAGACGAGCTTGACAGTCGCGGAGCACACTGGTTGGCCACACAAACGACCACGGAAACAATAGCAGCGTTCGTTTGCGTCGTTTGTCGTTCTCGGTACGAAGAACGTCGCTTAAATATTTTCATATTAGTGTTTTCTTTGGCACGTTCTGTAAACGTCGTTTCACGAACGAAGTTGATACGAAAACGTTAAAAGTCGAACTAACTTAAGGTAAGGTAAGGTACAATTTTAATGGCAAATATAAATAAACCTGGTGTTTCTCAAAAGCATCAGACATGCCAGTGGCATAAAAAACGACGCTTCACTAATTCTGACGGGTTTGTACAAGTTATTAATACAATTCTAGTCTAAGGCATTGTAAAGAAAAAACAAACGTACAACTATCACGCGTCAACACTAAAATGTAAGGGCAACACGAGAATTTACGACGACAGACATATGACTAAAGAAAGAATGAAAAATAAGAAAGGTTTGCGACATGGGTCTGATCTTCCTCCGAGCACAAACAAAAATGAATCAATTAAATCAGACAGAAGAAATTTAATTGCTAGATAACATAAGTCTTTTTAGAGCTCTTTTAAAAACTTTCCTATCTTCGGACACTCTAACAGTTTCAGGCAATGAATTCCATATTTTTACACCTGTGTGACGAATAGCAAAGCTAGACCTTGTAGAAGGGTAACAAATGGTAGAAAGATTGGACCGCCGTATTGTGTTATAGTCATGAAATTAACTGTTCAGGCAAAAAAGATTTTTAAAATCAGCAGGTAGTGAATCTTCTACAAGATAACGGCAAACAAGTGTTGCAATATTCCAGTCTCTAATCTGACCGACATTTAAAATAACAAGAGATGTAAGCTCATATGGCACTTGCACGGGTTGAGATGCATTGTTTGATCAAAAGTACTTTTCGATTGTGCGGTTGAGATGCGCACTTTAAGGGAGCTAGAGAAAAAGTATTTTATTGTTGAACTTGGCTGTAATGATACGCTAGAAATATATCTGTAAGCAAAACTCTTGAGGCAAAAACGATAGCAGGCTGTTAGGGATCATTGATAGATACCGTTTGGTCAAAAGTAATTTTTTTTTTTCCACTTTTCGGTTAAAATGCGCACTTTAAGGGTGCTAGAAATATTTTTTTTTAGCAAAACCCTTGTGGCACAAATGATCATGGGTTGAGATGTATCGTTTGATAAAAAGTAATTTTCGACCTTGCGGTGAAGATGCGCACTTTAGAGGAGCTAGAACTTCATTTGTAAGCAAAACCCTTGAGGCAAAAATGATAATGGGCTCGTGTGGATCATGAAAATGCATATTTTGCTTAAAAGAATTTTTCTTAATTTGCGGTCATGGTTGGTACTTTAAGGAATGGTCGGATTTGGAAAGTGGCGATTTCTAAGCCAAACTTATCGATTTTCTAATATTCCAGCCAAGTTTCATCGTCCTAGCACATCTGGAAGTACTTTTACTCGCAATCACCGGAGAGAGATATCCTCTGTTCAATTACAAAATTTCACTCAAATCCGATCACCCGTTCCAAAAGTTATGCATGACTCATTATTCAGGATTCCCCTTCCCTCTGCTCCACCCATTATTATCGGATCGAGTAAACTTTTATTTACAAGTCAGTTGGATCGGGTCCATGATCCCATGTTTCGTCGTGAAAATCCTCAGAACGCCACCACCGGAATTCCGGGAAAATCTCCTCCCCTCCCCCCCCCCCCCCCAAGTGTCCGGATCCAGTCCAAATGTGTAAACGACTTGTCTGGAGCAGATGCTTGTTATTCCGAGAAAGTTTCACTCTGATCCTTCCATTCTAACGGTTTCTCGGGATGTCCGGTCTCCCCCCCCCCAACTCCCCCATAGCTGTCGAACCCGGTCCGGACTTCAAATGAAAAATCAAAGATATGCCATTTATTCAGGTATTAAGTTTCATTCCAATCCGATCACCCGTTCTAGAGTTACACACCACTCAACATTCAGGATTCCCCCGCCCTCCACCCCCCCCCCCCCCAGATAGTCGGATCGGGAAACTGATTATTTCCAGGTTGGTTTGGTCGGGTCCCTGATATGCCTGCCAAGTTTCATCGTCCTAGAACATTTGGAAGTACCCTAACTCGAAAAAGTGTGACAAATAGCTTGAACCATATACCAACCCCTTTGACCGTCGATAACACTAGCTCTCTCCGCCGAAGCTCGTAGATATAAGCAGAGAATGACGTCACCCATGTGCAGAGCTATACTAGTCTGAAGAAAGGGGTAGGGGTTTGAAAAAAACTGCTCAATTCTCAGGATTCCCCCGCCCTCCACTCCCCCCCCCCCCAGATGGTTGGATCGGGAAACTGATTATTTCCAGGTTAGTTTGATCGGGTCCCTAATATGCTTGCCAAGTTTCATAGTCCTAGCACATCTGGAAGTACCCTAACTCGCAAACACCAGACTGACCGAGCGACGGAAAAGTGATCGGTTATATCGGTACTTGGGCGGTAGGCAAGTGCCATAAAAATACGAGGCAGAATATGAGAAACTGATGAAGAAAATGGAAGACCATAAATTGCTCTAATTGATTTGTTTTGTAGGATTTGAATCCGATTAATGTTTAGTAGAAGCCCAAGCTGAAGTACAATATGAAAGATAAGAATGGACCAGGGAGAAATAAATCAATCGAATTATGAATTGCGGACGACAACGTTTGAGGCAGGAGAGCATACCAACATTTCGGCTCAACTTAAGAGCCAAAGCATCGGTGTGCTGCTTAATATTTGCAACATCAGCTATAATAAAGTACTAAAATGGATTTGAGCATAATATGACCATTTCTTTTTGGATCAACCGTAAGTGGATGGATACCTATGACATCGCAAAAGTTGTCCGTCTATCCGTCCGTCCGTCTGTGCGCAGTATAACTCTCGAAGGGAATGAGATATTTTGATGAAACTTGGTGTTAGGATTCTTTAGGTCAAGAGTAAGGTCGAGTTCGTAGATGGGCTCTGTAGCCCTACATTTAGGGGTGGGGGTTTCAAATTAAAAGGGACAACAAATTTGTCTGCCAGTTTTCGGCTATAGCAGTCCTTACCCCTTTATTCTCAAACTAATATAGCTCTGCGCGTGAATGCCGACATTCATTTGTTTATTCTGTGTGACGTCGGAGAGATCTAGTGTAACCGAAGGTCAAAGGGTTTGATATATAGTGTTCAAACGAGGAAATATGTTGTTCAAGCGAGGATGTTCTTCAATGAGGATTCACTGGTAAAGTACAGGTCAATTTCGAAGATGGGTCGATTAGTCATATCTTTAGAGGCAGAGGAGGGATTTCGAATCGAATATCGAGGTCCGCTGAATCCATATGGGAACTTAGTTTTCTTGTTGAACGAATAGTCCATCACGAATTCTGCTGAAACTGGAAATTTGGTTGAAGCTCAAAGTTGTTTCTGAATTCGATTAGAGATTCGGTATCGGGGCAAGGAGATATGCTGAATCCATTTTTGAACTTTATTTTAACAGTAAAAATATTCAAGGAATCTGACGACCCAATTATTTGAATCAAATGTTAGATTTTTGGGATCCCATCGAAACCTATGGTCTTGTTAAACATGGCTTACAACTTTGATTTATTTTGTCGAGAGTTTTGAAAATTCGCGCCTAATTACTGGACGGAGATGTTGAAACTGACTTTCCGACTCAGTTCGTCGTTTCAGGAACGACGAATGAGACGGCAGTTCAACCGAACAAAGAAAACTCCTTGTTATCGGCAGTTCAACGCCGCTCACGAACGGCGTTGTAAAGAAAATACTTGTAGTAGAACGACGGTTGGACGGCGAACTGAACGACGAAAACGAAAGCAGCTACTGTTTTTGAGCCACAAACTCTTTGTGGGATCGCTGAAAAACGCCTTTGTTGAAAACTCGATACCGGGCAAATAGAAGCTGCTGGACGACGTAAGAAGTTTCCGCATAAGAAGGTGTACTCCCGCCGTTCCTCGGAGACTCCACAGAGGAGTCCTCGTGTTTTTGTCTTTCCCATGGAAAACCGTATTCTCGCGAGACCCCAAGGACGGGGAACGCTGTGTTTACCATCATCCTCATCAAAAGAGAATCCCTTTCAGATTCGGTTGGGAGTCGATTTGAGTAGTTGTTGATTTTTGAAAAACAGATGTTACGGATGGTTAAAATGGAATCTGTGAGGTCAGTATTGAGTTTAGTTTTGGGATAAGACATATTTTGGAAAAATATAGTCATCTACTATCGGCCTACTGTGATCATGATTTATTTTAATTAATACAAAAATATTTAAGTAAAAAAATAAAGTAAAAAAAAAAAAATTAAAATATGTCGTAAACGATTACAGCTAACTGCATGACCTGAATATAATAAAAATCCATGCGGAGGCATTCCCCGTGTTGTACGTGTCCCCTGGAAGTGACTCCCGCTACTCATGGTCCCCTCGACTCCCTCGCCGCAGAAAGGCGAAAGTGCGCCTGTACATACAGCGGAAATTAAAACTCGAAATTATGACAGATTCTTGTACTTAGGTTCTATCCTCTCTTAGTCCCAACACGGTCATGTCGGTTTGTCATAGGAGTACCCCATCGAACGACTCTCACCGAAATTTCCTTTTTGTGTGACATAGCAGGATCCGGGAACTTTACACACAAGGTTATCCATTTCATTAGTTTGACTTTTGGTTTTGTTACAGATTTTGCTGTCCCTTGACGATGACCAGGTATACCGACCCAGAGACAAAATTCCAGTGTTCTGAATCTATAATCTGTGATCCTATATGAGACTGTTCGTACCTCCGAGTATCTTCAATAATGTTATGTGGTCTTGCGCTTTCTTTGTGATTCATTGTAGCTAGTCGGAAAAGATTGATTTCGAACGTCGATGTCGAAAAAAAATATCTTGTATACTTTCTTAGAATTAGGAGTCATTCGATATCAGGAAGGTTCGGAATCCATTGGCTTGACCTGTATTCGTTTTTCTACTCTTCGTAATGTGAGATAGTTGGACTTTCGATGTCTATTTTTTCGTGGAGTGACTTGACCTAACCTGGATCCTTAGATCTAAACAAGCTTGCATATGTGATATTCGATAGGTTTACTGGTTCATCTAATTTGTATTTTTTGCGTTTTTTTTGTAAGGGAAAGCCAGCTCGCTTGCCGTAAAGACATGAGTTGAAGGTTTATAACTTGGTAATTGAAGTAAAATGGATATACTGGGCAAAAAAAATGCTATTTGTCGTGTCTCTGGTAGCCTATTGCGTTGTCTGTAAGGCGAACCAGAATTAATTATCGTATTATCTCTTTATCTATGTGCTAAGCTTATTTTTTTTTTACTTTACTTTCGGATTTTACTGAGAATAAAAAGAAAAACAAATTTTAGCTTGTGGCTGTGGATATTTAGTTTCGCCCAAAATTTTCGTCCGAGCGTCATTACCTTCATGGGGAAGGGGACATACTCTAGTTGAAAATTATTATAAATGGTCATATAAATATACAAAATCTGAATATCCAATCATACATGTACACCTCGCGGTCACTAGCCAACTAGTTGGCTAATGTAAAAAATTCCTATAGTAAAAGCCGACGTTGCCGACTAGTTGGCTACGAGAAAAATTCCTATAGGATTTTTGTTTGTGTTCCAACTAGTCCGCCACCGTAAGAAGTTTCGTATAGGAAATCCCGCTTTGCCGACTAGTTGGCTACGAGAAGAATTCGTATAGGATTAGTTCCAACAAGTCCGCCACTGTAAGAAATTTCGTATAGGAAATCCCACGTTGCCGACTAGTTGGCGGCGAGAAGAATTCGTATAGGATTGGTTCCAACAAGTCCGCCACTGTAAGAAATTTCGTATAGGAAATCCCGCGTTGCCGACTAGTTGGCTACGACCAGAAATCATATAGGAGAAAAGATTGTAGCCAACTAGTTCGCTACCGTAAGAAATTTTGTATAGGAAATCCCGCATTGCCAACTAGCTGGCTATGGCCAGAAATCGTATAGGAGAAAGCTTTATATCCAACTAGTTGGCATAAATAAGAAAATTTGTCAAGGAATGCAGAATTATCAAACTAATTCGCTAAAATAAGAAAATTTGTATAGAGACATATTGAATAAGCAATTATATATCTGTTATTTTATTGCGTATAAGATAATGTGGCGCATAGCCAGTGAATAAGGTCAGAATCCTTCTTGAGACTGAAAGCTTGAAACCGACTAGTTGGATATTTCGAAATTTCTATGTGATTTGACACAATCCGACTATCTCTGTACGAGTGAGAGACATACCCAACCAGAGGCGTTACTAGCCAAAATGTTTGGGGGGAGGGGGAACGAGGCATTTACCGACTGTCTGGTAATTTTTACTGACTTTTTCTGCAGAAAAAACGACTGTTTTCGACGAGAATTTTTTTTTTTTTTTTAAATTGACTGATTTTCAGAGAAATACACTGATTTTCAGAAAAAAACCACTATTATGACGAAAAATCGACCAATTTTCAGAAAAAAACGACTGTTTTCATGAAAAAATCAACTGTTTTGACGAAAATCGTGGCGCTTCGCGCCGAATCGGTTATTTTTTACCGACTGGCCGACAGCATTGTGGGGGGGGGGCGTCCTTATTTTTTACCGACTGGCCGACAGCATTGTGGGGGGGGGGCGTCCAGTCGTGACGCCCCTGTACCCTTAAAAAGTTTTCTCCTAGATGAATTCTCGCCGTGAAATTTCTGCCGAAATAAGAAAATTCCTATAGAAACGGGGGGTGATTATTCAACTAGTTCGCTAAAATACCAAAAAATAATCCTGTAGGAACGAGGATGAATATCCAACTAGTTGGCTAAAATAAGAAAACTCGTCAAGGAATACAGAATTATCAAACTAATTCTCTAAACGAGAAAATTTGTATAGAGACACATTGATTATTCAATTAGATGGCTGTTAGTTCATTGACTATTAGACAAAGTGGCGCATAGCCAAGTAATGGGATCGAAATCCTTGTTGAGGCTAAAAGCTGTTCCGACTAGTTGGATATTTTCTGAAATTCTTATCCAAATTCATACAATCCGACTAGTTGGATATTTTCTATAATCCCTATATGAGTGTGAAATTTGTCCAACTAGTTGGATATAAAGTTTTCTACTATATGATTTCTCGTTGGAGTCAACTAGTTGGCAATGTGGGATTTCCTATACAAAATTTCTTACGGTAGCGAACTAGTTGGCTACAAACTTTTCTCCTATATGATTTCTGATCGTAGCCAACTAGTCGGTTACGCAGGATTTCCTGTACGAAATTTCTTACAGTGGCGGACTAGTTGGAACAACAATCAAAAATCCTATACGATTTTTTCTCGTAGCCAACTAGTCGGCAACGACGGCTTTTCCTGTAGGAATTTTTTACAGTAGGCAACTAGTTGGCTATTGATCGCGAAGTGTATATGTATGATTGGATATTCAGATTTTGTATATTTTTACCTGATTTGTACGACAATTTCTTATATTTTCCAACTAGAGGTGTCCCATGGGGAAGGTACTTAGAGCGTGTTCCATCCTACTTACCGTAGTTACTACGCATGACCTCACGAATTCTGGTTTTTTGCCGTCAAGGCTGGAACGATTTTTCTATTTTCCAGCCGGATCTCACGCCAGGGGCGAATCCGACCAATCACGTTAAAGAGATGCGTAGTTACTACGCTTACTACGCTCCCGAGCATGGTAAGCAAATAGTAACTATTAGTTACTATTCCGACAAGGTTGGAACGGTCAGCGTAGTAACTTTTCGTGAGGATGGAACGGATATAGTAACTAATAGTAACTATTGTTAGAAGGGTGGAACACGCTCTTAATTGACGACAAGGCAACGCTGGCGAACATTACCAAAAATTTTGTAACGCACCAGCAATAAAAGGGATTGTTTTGTTTTGATTCTCTGAGAATTTGGTAGAGAAGAAGTTAGATAGTCCGGAGTTTTAGGGTAGACGGTGATCTATAAGGGAAATATGTCATGAAGGTAGCCCATGGCGGACAAAATGAAAAAACAGTTTTTCCGGGTTAAGGAACTGGCAAATCAGTCTCTTTTCAGGTAAGTTTCTCCAGTCAATAGTTGCATTTTTTTTCTCTGTTATGTTCGCTGTTTTCTCTCTGTTTTATATTTTCCCATTTTTGTCAAAACACGGAACACACTGTTTCTCATTTTCCCATTTTTGTACGCTGTTCTGTGTTCCGTGTTCTCTGTTCCGTTGTCGGTTTTGCAAAACACGGAACTTGCTCTCATAGCATGTTTTATTACTGTTCAGATAGAAAATTGCGGAGAGATTCACAGATCATGTTATTTTAAATATGCGAAGCACCTGCTCCACTTGTCGAAATTATGCCATAACCATACTTTGACGGAGAAGTTCAAAATTCAATATGCAAGTGTTACCCTTTTGGATGTTTCTTCGTCGCTATCAAAAATCATTGACAACAGAACCCAACCAGCGCACAACCTTCTACACTGCTTCCTGGCCGACGATTGAAATTAAGTGTCTTTTTGTGTATGTTTATGTGTTTTATTTACTTTCTTCATTTACTCCGCTTTCTGAAAACGGCAGGTTATAAATAAATTACTTACTTATTACTTAGATAGAAAAGAAAGAACTGCGGAAGTTTGGAGGATAAAGCTGGATCCTAAAGTATGGTCGTTTTGGAATATAATGTGCAATTTAACAGATTTTCCGCTTGAGACATGCTCAGGATCCTAAATTTGCGTTTTCGTCACAACAGTGACAAACACGAAACACAGAACAGCGTAAGAAAAACACAGTTTTTTACCAAAACCAAACAACTGTGAACACAGAACACGGAACAGGAACCAGAGACAAAAAATGCAACTAATGAGAACGAGACCAACCTGAAGTATTCGCCCAGACACCCGAAATTACCAATAGTAACATTGGCCGGTACCTAACTAAAGGCAGCAGTTTCAGTTTTTATGGCACTTGAGCTTACTCAAGTGCCATATAGCGACTGTAATTTCTGTCCGTCAGTCGGTCTGTCGGTCCCGGTTTTGCTAGTTCGGGCACTTCCAGATAAGCTATACAGGACGATGAAACTTGGCAGGCATATCAGGAACTGGACCAGATTAAATTAGAAATACTTGCTTCCCCGATCCGACCATCTGGAGGGGAGTGGAGGGAGGGGGAATCCGGAAAAATGAGGAAAAATGAGATATTTTTAGCTTACGAACGGGTTATCGGATCTTAATGAAACTTGATATATGGAAGGAACTTGTGTCTCAGACCCTCCATTTTAAATCCAAACCGGATCCGGTGACATTGGTGGGAGTTGGAGGTGGAAATTGGAGATCTTGAAAAACACTTAGAGTGGAGGGATCCGGATGAAACTTGGTGGAAAGTACAAGCATAAGTCCTAGATACATGGCTGATATAACCGGAACGGATCCGCTCACTTTGGGGGAGTTGGGGGGGGGGAGAAGTCCGAATTTGTAGTGATCCCGCGAGTTTCGTGCTTCCTGATGTGCTGGGACAATGGAAATTGACAGGCATCTCTGGGACCCGACCAGATTAAATAGGAAATCGTCAATTCCCCGATTCGACCATCTGGGGGGGGGGGGGGATTGGAGGGAGGGGGAAGCCAAAATTTGAGGTATTTTTATCTTGCGAACAAGTCATCGGATCTTGATGAAATTTTATATTTAGGATGACTTCGTGTCTCAGACGTCCCACTATAAATCCGGACCGGATCCGATGACACTGGGGGGAGTTGGAGGAGGGAACCGGAAATCTTGAGAAACGCTTAGAGTGGAGGGATCGGGATGAAACTTGGTGGGAAGAACAAGCACAAGTCCTAGATACGTCATTGATATAAGCGGACCAGATCCAGGCACTCTGGGGGAGTTGGGGGGGTTCCGGATTTCTAGCGATCCCGCAAGTTCGGCATACTTCCTGATGTGCTAGGGCGATGAAACTTGGCAGGTATGTCAGGGACCCGAACAGGTTCACTTGAGAACAGCCTTTTCCCCAACCCGACCATCGTGGGGGGAGTGGGTGGATGGGGAGTCCGGAATCTAGTGGCGTGCATAACTTTTGAACGGGTGATCGGATTTGAATGAAACTTGTCTGGTGAGCTATCGCCTCGGCATACTTCCTGATGTCCTAGGGCGATGAAACTTGGCAGGTATGTCAGGGATCCGAACATATTGACTTGAGAACAGCCTTTTCCCCGACCCGACCATCGTGGGGGGAGTGGGTGGATGGGGAGTCCGGAATCTAGTGGCGTGCATAACTTTTGAACGGGTGATCGGATTGAGCTATCGCCTCGGACGTTCAGTGTCACGTCCGGGTCGGGTCCGATACCTGTGGGGATGGAGGGGGGGGGGAACTCGAGAAACTCTAAAAGCAGAGGGATTGGGACGAAACTTAATGGATGGAACAAGCATTAGGCCTAGATGAAATTGAAGGAGCCAGATGGTTTCGGGGCTCTGTGGGGGGAGTTGGAGGGGTTTCCTAGAATTCCGGTAGTCCTGAGTTAGAATAGTTCCAGATGTAACACGACAACGAAACTTTGCAGGCATATTAGCGACCCGAATTATCTTGACTTAAGAAGCTGACACAACATACCCCCGGAAACTTCCGTTCCTAGATCCGAGCATTTTTTTGGGAGCACGAGAAGAGAAATATGGAAATTGACTTCTATAAATTGCAAACGAGTGGTCTGATTCGAGTGAAACTTTATGGGTGATATGAATCGATGGCCTCGACATGTAAAACATGCGTTCGAACCATATGCGACCACGATTAGGGGAATTGGGGGTGGGGGGACTTTTGACATGCACAAAAACCAAACGGATGGACCGAATGAGATGCAAATTCGACAGTGCCGAGTTTATTTGGCTTAGATTTGTTATTTGGCGTCCGGGCCGAATTCCGCCAAGGTAGGGGGGGGGGGGGGGGGGTACTGGAAACTTGCAGATAGGCTAAGCTCCAATTTCAGTAAAACTTGATGGACAGGAACAGGGAATTAAGAGATTGGGCCCGAACCGGCTCCGACAACGTTGGTGGGAGGGGGGGGGTTACCGGAACTTCCCAAAAATGCTCAGATTCGACTGAAACTTGATAGATGGTATAAAAGAAGATGCTTTAGGTGGTCGATTTTTTATATTCCGAACCAGATTCGGCCACGGTAGGTTGAGATAGAGTGGGTACCGGAAATCGTGTAGCACGTCTAGGGATCAAACAAATGGATTTATTGGGATGAAAGTTTGAACAGTCATGTGCATTTGCTACAGACAATCGAGACGATGCCGGAACTGCTCAGAAATGAGTGAAACTAAATATCCTATTTCTATTTCCGAACCGCATTTTTGGATGGCGGGCGTATTTTGTGACGTTCTCATCTACTTTCTTGTACAGCCTACTCGTACAAGTGCCATATGAGCTCGTAGCTCTTGTTCTCTTATGTGATCATGGAAAAAGACAGTGCTCAGCTTTCTTTTTGAGGGTATTTGAAAAATAAATTGAATTGAATTTAAAATGTCAAAGCTGTTTCTTAGTTTTTGTATTACAAGAAAGTCAAGCTCTAGAAAAAAGTAGGCTAACTGTGCTGGTACAAGCGATTCATATAAGATTATAATGAAGACAGAAGTCAGAGGCGTTACTAGCCAAAATGTTTTGGGGGGGGATGAGGCATTTACGGACTGGCTGGTAGTTCTTACCAACTTTTTCCGCGAAAAAACAACTTTTTCAACAACAAAAATGAGATTTTTGATAAAAATCGACAGATTTTCAGGAAAATCCACTGATTTTCAGAAAAAAACAAGTATTTTGGTGAAATATCAACCAATTTTTAGAAAACTAAAAAAAAAAAAAAGATTTTGACGAAAAATCTTGTGACAGCATTGGGGAGGGCATCCCCCCTAGTCGTGACGCCCCTGACAGAAGTAGCTTCAGGTGATACCATTCAGTAAGACTATGTACATAGTTTCTAATATAATCTAGTGGTGCAGCTTGTGTTAGGCTAGGCATCTAAGTCTACATAAAATTTCATGAATCCAGTGCCTGTCCAGTGCCTCCTTTTTGTTGCAATACTGCTGCCACAACGCTGCTGCAAATGATGCATTTCTGAGCCTCGTTTTGTTGCTTGCTGCAGGTAAAATTTCATGAATCCAGTGCCTGTCCAGTGCCTCCTTTTTGTTGCAATACTGCTGCCACAACGCTGCTGCAAATGATGCATTTCTGAGCCTCGTTTTTGTTGCTTGCTGCAGGGTCACTTCTCTGCTGATTCCGGACTGATTCTTTCTACATCAATTTTTGCAGTGCAGTGCTTCCGAGGAAGATGGCAGCGCTTCTCGAGAATCACTGACTTGCTCACCGACCAAGTCAGTGCTTCCCTGCAAGGTGCTACAACGAGGCTCTGGATTCACTGCTTATGGAATTTCTTCTTGGTTGAAGTAGCACCTTGCAGAGAAGCACAAACTTAGTTGGTAAGCAAGTCCGCAATTCTCCAGAAGCACTGCCGTCTTCCTCGGAAGCACTGCAATACAAAAACCAATGTAACAAGAATCAGCCCAGAAGCAGCCAAGAAGGACCTGCAGTGTGCAACAAAAGAGGCTCACAGCAGCTGCCCCGTAGTGTGACAAAGACAAACAGTGAAAGTTTTCTGACTTACTTTTGCCAAAATTAATTTGACTTAACTTGTATTGTGGCTGTATTGTCTAATGGGAATTACTTTTTTTCAAGTAATTGAAACACTTAGGAGCAAAGTAAAGAGGTAGTTTTGGTGTCTAACTTAAGTTAAAATGTAGGAGAATCATAATCTAGTCATTAAAGGCTCGGAATTTGAGAATGATTTGCTGAGAGCTAGGCTACCAAAGCATGATCATTGTCAAACGGTACTAGCCTAAATCACATTTCCAAATAAATTAAAAAACACACCTTGCACTACTGTTTATGTTTCAGTGTTCAAAACTATCTGAATACTGTAAAACTAAACTGTGCTTTTAACAAATTACCCATGGCTTTGTCTGTTTTAACCTTTTCCCAGGTCGTTTTACTTCTAGCAAAAACTAAGAAAACTGGTTTTATACATCAGTAGCATGATAGCGGAACACTTGTCAGAAGTATAATGTGCATGGAAACTAGTGAATTGTGGCAAGTGCCGAGATTTGTGAGGTTTTGTTAGCGGGTCCAGAATGCAACATATGAAATTTGGGTCTCCGTGTTTAAGAATTGATTAATGCAGTTACAGAAGTAGGTTGCATTGGAATTATAGGTATGACAGGTCCTTTAGGAAATAATGGTAGACATTGAATGAATGTAACTTTAGAACTAATCTATAGCATTTTAATGTACAGTAAATTGGGCTAGCATGGTAAAGAAGTGTGGCCTCAGCCCTATGCATTCCAAACTAAAAAGATTTTGAATATTTTGGATATGAATTGCCGAAATCCAGGAATTAACAGTTTACTTTAGAATGATAAATTTCTGCAATTCTCGTAATTGGTTTGCTGGCTTGCCTGTCTGAATCTCTGCTAGCTAAAGAATAAATGCGATTTCACAAAAGAAAACATCTCAAGTCAGTGAGGCATACAAGCCACTTCTGGTGCAGAATTCTAAATATAACACATAGCACCATTATCGGGAAGAACTAATCCCAATTTTTCTAATAATGGAAATCCCCCCCATATGTGATGCCCCTGCTGAAGAATTCCAAGAAGAAGGGGTCATTTCTTGACGAAATTGTCATTAGTTAACCTATGTTATCACATATCTTCTTTTCAAAGAAGGTTTAACGGTTATAAGAGACTACTAAATATATGTTACCTGTTAAGATCAGTTACTGTTTTAAATTGTCCTGTATTAATCTCATTATCTTCAACTAGGGGTGAGAAAACTGAAGTCCTCACAGAATCCTTGCTTTTGGCTGAGCGTAGGATTGATGCCCTGCAGAAAGCATGTAGTGTATCAGCACGAAAGATCCTGTCCAGTCTTGCTGGTCATGGGACTGATGTCACATCTGTGGAAAAGAGAAGTGTATGCTAAGTACCTTTTTTGTGTCTATATTAATGCATGGAGTTCTGTATGATGAACAGAAATTTCGCTGGTTCGAGTCTCGGTTCTGCTTAGAGTGTGGTTAGGGGTGGGGGTTTGGGGCGTAACAAATGTAAGACAAGCCAAAGCCCACCAAGCTTCAAATGGCTATGTGGAGAAATCTGGGGAAGGGTGTGCTAAAGCACCAGGATGGCTGGCCCACAACCGCCCATTGCACTTCTTGGCTGAGTGCTGAGAATCGGAGATCAGCACCACCAGTTAGACCTGTATAGGCTGATGCTGATGCACTACCTTCTGTATGATGGTGAAGAGCATTCATTTTTTGTTACCAATTTTACAGAGAACAGGAAAATTGGTGCAGAGTTTATGACAAGGAAAGATAAATAAGCAAGGAAAAAATAATCACTCTAAGTATTTTAACATAAATGGTAGGCCCACGTCAAGAAGAAGGAACACAAGGAATACCTCAGGGGTAAATACCCCGGATTCAGTGAAACTAATTATAACAAGCCGGGTCAGGCATAAGCAGACAATCTGTTTTGGATTGACAGGTAGACTAAGAAACTTCAGCAAAATTGTATGGTTTGCTCTGTGAGAGATGGTGACTGGCGCAGCAACCAGTGGAGCGGAGAAGGCTTCGTCTTATCTTCTGTTTGAGGTTTGCTCTTATCTGATTTAAGATGTTAGGTACCACAGCACACTGAAACAGAAGCATGTCAGGTTGTTCGTTACAATATTAGCCTATATTAAGCTCAGGACAGGGGCGGTCAGCCCTCCAAAAGGTCTGATGCTATTTTTGTTTTTAATAAAATAGGTAAGAAAAGGAATGTATGTAGGCTATGTATGTATTGCATACAGAAAGCCCAGAGGGCAGTGGTACAAGGAAAAATGTAGTTCATAATACACTTCTTTTTAAGCAAACAAAGTCGAACTGCATAATTGAAACACTTAAAACGAAAAGGAACCTATGTCATAGTCCAGGGGCGGATCCAGCCTTCCGTTCTAGGGGGGGCGATTCTTCCCGAAAAGAGTGGGTGTAGTATCCTTCTTGTCGGCCACAAGGCTGATTTTTTTCGCGTTTTAGATGTCCCTGTCGGTCTCTTATTTAACGAAAATGTGGTTTTCATATATTACAATAATGGTAAAAACTGTACTTGATCAACTGACAACTGTTTACAAGAAAATTTCAAGCTCCTGGCTCCACTTGTAAAAAGATTTTAGAGTCTAGTTACAGTAGTTAGAACATGCGTCAATGCAGACTTCCGTAAGTGCAGTAAAACAAAACAAAAAATTACAGCCAGTCTAGGGGGGGGCGATCGCCCCCCTCGCCCCCCCTCTGGATCCGCCCCTGTCATAGTCCCATCTGAATATAGTAACATGTATTGGGATTTCGCAAAGTCTTGTAAAAAATGTTTGAAAATACAAACTTCTTCTAGGGGCTACCGACCGAATGTGTGTTAGCCATTGGCCGGGAGTGCTTCGAACCAAATCGTCCTTTCCGAAACATACCTTAGTTCGCACTTCGGAAATCGGAGCGATTAAGGTCTGATGGATCTGTGTTGCTCTTTGAGGGATGATGGCTGAAATGTGCTACTGGTCTGGGTCATCCCAGCAGTATTCCCGGTCCTTGCATGACCACTCGTTATCAAGTGACTTCTTGAAAGCTCCAGGTGAAGGTGCTGACACAGTGGACTCGGAGAGGGAATTCCAGTCATTGACAACTCTTTCGGAAAAAAAGTTTTGACGTGGCATTTGGATAATTTCTTGGGGTGGCCTTTTGTATGGGGTTGATTGAACTTGTACAGGTTGAGGGGACTAGCTGTGTCATTGAACAGTTTGTGGGTAAGTAGCATGTCACCTCGTCTGCGGCGGTACACCAGTGTTGGTAGTTTGAGTTTTGTAAGTCCTTCTTCATAGGGGAGGTCTTTAAGGCCATCTATAACCTTGGTGACGCGTCTCTGTACACCCTCAAGCAGTCTTATATCGCCGTTGTATTGGAGAGAGGCTAGGCAGGTTCCAAAGTAGAGGTTGGGTCTTTACGATGGCTTTATACAGTCTGAGAAAGACTTTAGGGGATATGCTTGTAATGGATCTCTTGAGTTGATTTTGAAACAGTATGCCTTGTGTGGGAGTTGAACTTGATCTGACTGTCCACGAGTACACCCAAGTCCCTTTCTTGATTGTGGGTTTGGAGATCTGTCTGGGTTCGCTGTCAGGAATTGAGTAAACTGCGTTTTCGTTCTTTGGTCCAAAGTGTAAAACGGAGCGTTTGCTGATGTTGAATGATACAATCAATCAATCAATCAATCTTTATTCTTCAAAAACTTTCCTTACGGTATTAACAAAAAACCGAATATTTGTTCGCTCGTCAAACATGATTATATACAATTTGTGCTTTAACATAGTCAAATTTTCATAAATTACACAACAAATTAAAACGCTAAAATTCAAACATCAACACAAAAAGGAAAAAGGTTTTACTTAAAATTTTGCATTGAAAAAACTCACAAAGGAGGGGACAAAACTTCTTCCATACCGCACGTGAGTTGCCCGTATGGGTAGGATCTTAGGAACTGGTGGTGCTGCCATTCTCTGTGGCCTTATACGGTCAGGAATGTGGGGAGGGGGAAGTATTTGACGATGGGTGGGGTCTTCCAGTAGCTGGTCACCAAACTTAGTAGAAAGTTGGTGTCTGCGGTTTGTCAAAGATTTGAGGCCAAACTCGTTAAGTAGGGAAATGTAGGGGATTTTGGGGGATTTTGATTACTAGTAAAGAACGGTACTGGATCCTCTCGAGTCGTTCCGACTGCTCCCGTGTTAAACCGAGATGCCATACCGGACAGAAGTATTCGAGGGAAGGGCGACTGAACATAAGGGAAATGCGAAGGAGGTGGTGTTTAGGGGTGCCATGGCGGGAGAGCATTTTTAGGGCCCATATTGTATCTTTTTAGCATAGACTGAACTTGCTTATCCACTTGAGATCTGAAGTTAAGTGAACACCTAAAAGTTTGAGCTCCTCCACTCTGCTGTGATCAGGTAGGTCAGGTTGGAAAGTTGGATTCGACTTGAGAAAAGATACAGTTAGAACGGCTGTTTTGTCTTGGTTGACGGTCATTCGGTTAACGGAAGCTTCTTCACTGATGTCATGCATTATGGTGGCTGCACTGCTGCGGATATTCTTGTAACAGCGCTCTAAGATGGAGAGATCATCGACGAATTTCCACTACGAATAGAAGCCACTCTGCGGTTCACTTCCATGACGAATAGAAGCTCTTGGATATGGTTGAGATCGGCTTGGAGGCTTGCGCTATCTGCCGGGCCGAAGAGCTTGGAATCATCGTCGAATAGTGTGATATTGTTGCTAACCCTGGTGACTAAGTCGTTGGGCTAAGGACTGCACCTTGTGAGACACCGCTGATGACATCGCAAGGTTTGGAGTATATCTTCTGGCCACCTGATCCGAACAGTCTGACTCTTGGTGTGCGTTTTGTGAGAGCTTGAGGCAGAGCCGCCTGTGGGGAACCTTATCGAACGCCTTGGCTAGCTCTAGGAGAATCAGATCAACGATACACCGGATGTTGGATGTTGTAGATTTCAAGCAGGGTGATGATGTTATAGGTTTCAAGGAAAAGAAATATGTTGCTGATTACAGAGCAATGTGTATTTGGAAATATAATCCATTTTTCTTTTCTAGAAAAAAGTACCTGAGATTGTCCTGGGAAATGCAATGCTTGAACATAGCGTCCCATTTGGAGAAGCGAGTGTCTTAGGGTGAGTAGCTTATTGTTTGCTTGGTTATCATTACTTGACTTGGTCATCTAGTATAAAATATTATGTTATTTTGACTAACTACATATCAGTATTATCTAGTATTACATTTCGTACTGATGAGAACCCTTGCGAAGAATGGAAGAATATCGCTAGAAGAAAAAAACCTCAGCTGACTTATCCGTTTAGTAGTGTCAGTATCCGATTAGTACCACGAAAACAAACAGCGACTGCCAAACACCACGAAAGTCATTACCGCAAAAGTTATTACCACAAGAAGTGATTACCGCGATGGGGATAACCGCGATTACCGTGAAATTCATTTCTCGACACAGGATGTTTTCATGGACTAATGCTGACATTACGACTCCCATCTTCCGAACGCTTTACGAAAGAATGGTCTTGATCCAAGCTCCCATCTGAAGGTTTGTAAGGGAGATTTTAAGGTAGTTTTTTTTCTGTCGTGGTTATGAATTTGCAATTTTGCATAGCGTTTTTTGCATCCGCGTTATGACTATGTAGCCGCACTTTTTCCATCTACGGTATCGACCGTAAACCATTTTCTATGAGCGTGTTCCACCCTACTTACCGTATGACGTGACGCCGGCTTTTTGCCGTCAAGGCTGGAACGATTTTTCTATTTTCCAGCAGAATATCATGCCACGTGCGAATCCGACTTATCACGTTACAGAGATGCGTAGTTACCATGCTTAATACGCTCCTGAGCATGGTAAGCAAATAGTTACTGTTTGTTACTATTTCGAGAAGGTTGCAACGGTCAGCTTAGTAACTTTTTACGAGGTTGGAACAGAAATAGTAACTAATAGTTACTATCCTTAGAAGGGTGGAACACGCTCTATGTCGCTCTTGTCAATTCCTCCGAACTTGATCTTTATTAAATCTCTCTATTTTAGGCGCATTCTCCAAGATGTGGGACAGCTCGAAGTTGACCTAGGATATGAACTTCTGCAGTATGAGCTGAAAGTAGAGCAGATTGTTGCCAACCACTTACAGCAAGTAGAGAATGAAGTGTCCAATGTGGTGAAAACTAGGCGAAACCTCAACAGATTGACAGTTGAAATGGATGCGTCTAGGAAAGTGTGAGTAAATATTTACTAATCAAAGGCAATATCTAAGATGTTTGAAAAGAGGAGAGGACTTGTCAAAGGCGTAATTAGAAGATAGCCTACCCTTTTATTCAGTTCTTCTAACAATAATAGGAAAGACTGATGCGGTACTGCGTAGAAAACAAATTATGGGAAGCCTTATGATAATTTGTCTGGACAAGCATATCAGTGGCTTACACCATATCACAGGCTCATCCGTTTGTTCTGTTGATTTGTGTGTCTATTTTGTTGAACTAGTGCTTCTTCTGTTGTTTATTTGTTTTCTTTCTCTTTTTTACTCCACTGTCTTCACATTGTTTTTGTGCAGTGGGTTACAAATAAATTATCATTAGTATTACTATTAGGGTTTACTGACTGAGCCGGAGTGGAGGCAAAGAATGAACATGCATAGTGAATGGCGTGGCTGCTTTAATGAAAAGGCCACAAGTTTCCGCAGTGCACCGATCAAGTATAGTTGCGTTTTTGCAGATACCATGGGATCTGATACCAAGTTGTAAAGTCGTTTTTGCAGTTATTGTGGTATCTGATGCCACGGTCAAAAGGCGTTGTTGCAGTTATCGTGGGATCTGGCTAGTTATCGTGCGACCGTGATATCAGGAAAAATCATCTCACTTTCATCAGTTTTTGTCAAATTTGTGGGAAAGCAGTTTGGCACTTAGTGATGTGACTGAATTTCAGTTTTCTTTTGGGATGAACTCGAAAAGTGCAATTTCGGCAATTGTCGTTTTTACAGAGCAACCGTTTATCAGATACCACGGTAACTGCAAAAACAACTAATTGCAGATCCAGTTACCGTGGTAACAGATATCATGGTTTCTGCAAAAATGCAACTTATATTTTACTTTCAGTTTCGAGTCAAACCGCCTGTCCACGGGAACCACCAAAAGCGACCAGCTTCGAGAAGAGATGGAAGACGCCAATCAAAAAGTTGAAGTCTCGCGCGATGCCCTAGCTTCTGAAATTTACAGCCTGATCTCAAGGGAGCCAGAGTTTGCCGAGATTATCATCCAATACGCCCGGTTAAAAAGGGACTATCATAAAGCTGCCTTGCAACTGCTAGATGTAAACATTCCAAAGCTAGAACAAGCTATGAGTAAGCTGGACCATTTTTTAACCTCAGATTTGAACTCTTACATTTCAGGGAGGAAAGGGCTGTATATAAAGCCGAATACCACTACAGCAAAGCGAACATGAAAAAAAGAAGTCACTATAACAAGACCAAAGTGTCGCCATATTGGTGGGATGAAAAACAAAAGCAAGTAGGGTCAGTGTCGGAATCGAATCATCTAAGAAGACAAGCGTTGCATTCTCTAACCAGCTTCGACATTGAAACAGTCCACCAACACTTGTTCTTGGGAAACCCTCGCTAGCCTCCTAAAAATGCGACGAAATATTACTTTAATGCAATCCTTGCTTTAAGTGGAAGATCTCATGTTTTGATAAATGCAGGCCCGAAAAAAATATGAGGGCGGACGAACCTTACCAATCTGACGGGAATTACTGCCGAACAGATGGTTATTAATAATTGTGATGTCCCCGACGATCATCAGTAAACTTCAACGATCGTGATTATTTTGGAATAACTGTGATAAGAGGAGGGGCTAGTTTTCTTATCACGCCGGTTGGTGGAACGAAAATGATGAACAGAATTGTAACGATCATAACGCAACCGAAGCAAGGATGCTGAGAAAGTGAAAGTTCTTCATCCCCAGGCTAGATCATATGAGCGATGACTTTCACAATTCGTTCCGTATGTCCTTAAAGGAGCCCTCTTGATTTTTCTGCCTTTTACGTTATCCCTAGCTTCGTTGTGAGATTATAAACTTCCTAAATCCCCGCCTTTCGCCATTGTTTCCTTTTGCACTTACAACTTTTTAGCGTTTTTTCGGCCTAGCCGACTTTTGGGAGTCACGCAACGCAAACTTTGCCGAAAGTTTCAACGTCCGGAGTGCCGACAACTCTTTCACGTGTAAGGACATGAGAAGCTCCAAAATACTGTTCTTCCTTTCTTCCTTTCTAGTTTCTTCCCACTTTTTTATGTGGTTAAACTTTACCGAGTTTTGCCCATAATTATCCCAATGCTATCACGGTAGCACTAAACTCTTTGAATTGTTTGATATTCACTTGAGGTAGTCGTGTTTTGTTTTCAAGCACGTGTCTCTGTTCCAGGTGACAATCCATGCAGACCCGCTTTTGGAACAAAGTTAGAAGTCCATTTGGATTGTTCTGGAAGAACGATAGCATATCCGTTAGAAGTATGTGTGTGTGCGCTGTTAGAAGTAGGGTTAGAGGAAGAGGGACTCTTCAGAGTGGCTGGAGGTTAGTATTCTTTTCTCCTTTGGTTTTTGTCTTGGGACTTTTGCCCGATTTTCTGTAGCAGTTATCCTCTTCAAATAAGATAGAAAAAACTTAGATTTTCTGGGTTTTTTTCTTGGTCAGCTAGTTACCCCTCCAAGATGATGTGCGAGAGATAAATACAATTTCGGATATTTCGGTGCACTTCCAGCAAACCGTCCTCAGCGGAAAAAACAAAACTAAATCATAAAATCCAACACAATCACAACAGGAAAACGATGCGGAACCAACAGACAATAAGACGACATGTAACTAAAAACCAGAAGAAAGATGCAGACAGAACGACATGCAGATTAAAATAAAATAACGAAAGATAAAATGTGCGTGTTCAAAGTATATATGTACAATACTGTGATTATTTACAATTCTGAATTCTCTGTATATTTACAATTTACCATCCGTCTGGGAAAGCGCAGAAGCACCCAGAAAACGGCCCAGTCCAAAAATTCATAATATGCTTGACCACTTTCAATAAAACCTTCCACAGTTCTGTGGTTTCCGCATCTTTCTTCTGGTTTTTAGTTACATGTCGTCTTATTGTCTGTTGGTTCCGCATCGTTTTCCTTTTGTGATTGTGTTGGATTTCATGATTTAGTTTTGTTTTTTTCGCTGAGGAAGGTTTGCCGGAAGTGCAACCGAAATATCCGAAATTGTAATTATCCCTCGCACATCATCTTCGAGGGGTAACTAGCTGATCAAGAAAAAAAAAACGAAAATCTCGTTTTTTCTATCTTATTTGAAATGAATGGTCAGCTTGACTTCAAACCTTATATAAATTACCCTCTTGTCTTAGTTCCTAGACAACAGACGGGTTGGAACTGAAAGAGACAAGTTTCTCTCTTTCAAGACTTCAACCCTCGACCTTCGATGTCCCAGACTACCGAAGGACTTTGGAATATATTTTGCAAACCACTACAATCGCTAGTGGTCCCGCGCGAGGCAAGCTTATCTAACGATTTCACTTCCCAAACCTTAAAACTACATTAGATCGCAGAAGGGACAAGGTGGTCGTGGGATTGAGTACTTCGGGCGTAGTGATAGAAATGATAACGTGTATACAAACCTTTCAGAGACTTGTAAAGTTGAGTGGGACTCGGTAAGTCCAGTTTAAAAAAGAAATAGGACAAGCGATTTGTCACGGTTAAGAAGTCCCTAGTATGATTTCCATACTTGAAAGTGGAATATGGTAAAGACGATGAAAGGTGAAATGCTTTCCGAATAGGAAAAGTTACCGATAGAGCATAGAACAATGTTATTAAATTAGTGTCAGTAGTTATATAAAGGGGGTTCTAGCTCACCATCCCCCCAATTTCAAAACCCCATTTTAACATCAATTTCTTAAATTTTAACATCCTTTTTACCAAATTATCCCCCTTTTTAAGAACATTTTTATTTTCTTACTTCCAAAATAAAGGATACAAGAAATGAGAATATTACCCTTTACTACATATAAAATACTACAATATACTACTACTTCTTTTTTTTTACATTTTTCATTTTTTTATTCAAATATTACTGAGTAAACAGTTCTAAATCCACATATGTTTCTTTGTTCTTGTTTTCGCGTACAATCGGTTGCAAAACTAGATTTTTCTTTAAAAGTAATTCGTTAGCAATGGCATTATATTTCTGTGTTATAAACAAATCACAGGGTTTGTCATTATGATTAATAACTACAACCAACTTATCACCATATTTTGTCTTAGCAATTCTCATTTTAACAATAGTATATTTCAATCCAAGAACTAGTTCTTCTTTCCTGATTGTCTCATTGTATTTATTCATTCTGATTGTATTCAAGACTTCCTTTGCGGACTCCATTTATTAGGGGATGATTTTATTAAATAAAAATCCAAAGCTCCTAATTACCGACAGATCGTAACACCTGTGGTGTGAGAGATGCGTCACACTAAATATTCTCGAATATTCTCGAATATTTAGATGCGTCACCTCCAGCAGATAGCAAGACTCGGCGGAGAAGATTCGCGAATATATATAGTGTCGCGCATCTGGTTAAGGAGACATTTGTAAACAAGTTGAGATTAAGAAGGTGTTGAAGAAAGAAAAAATTTCCAGTGTAAGTATTTTTAGTTTTCTAGCGATAAAAACAAGGATATCCAGGTAGATAGGAATAGCTTCGTCTGAAACAAAAAATTACGCAAATATCAAGTATACCACACGAGTTATCAGATGACGAAGCGCATCACACGAGATGACGTAGGAAATTCTGTAAAGAATTTTTAATGGGTTAGATAATGTTGCGAAGCGCATCACACGAGATGACGTAGGAAATTCTGTAAAGGAATTATCTGGGTCAGATAATGTTGCGAAGCGTGTCACACGAGATGAAGTAGGAATCAAATGGTCTTCAAAAATTCTGTAAAGGAATCATCAAGGTCGTTAAAAGATTTTTATTTTCAGATGAACAGCGAAGGTATTCAGAAGAAAACAGCAACCATTCCGAAAAAGTATATGAATGGGTTGTTCAAACTGGAGAAATCGGAGCAAGAAACATTCCTTTCGCTGTGGAGTAAGGTAGTCACAGCCTCAGATGAAGTCGAAGGTGAAGACCGTACGACAGCGTGTTCCTCTGTTGACAAGAAAAAAGAGAAGAGCGTGCAGTTTTTAGCCGATATTAAAGCGAATTTACATGCTTCGCGAAGGTTTGGAAACTTCAAAGTGGACGTAAGCATCAAGAAGGTGCTGAGCAGCAAAATATGTGGAGTCAGTTTGGAACAAGCAGAACGTTTAATTATTGATTTAAATAAAGTGGAGGTGTATTTGGATTATTTATCAGTGTTACTAAAAGCGAAAAAAGGTGAAGTGTATGCGTACATGCAAAAACTGTTCAATGACAACCCTGAGAATCTGCACAAGTGTTTTCTTGAAGAACGATTTAAGAAATATGGAGAAAGCAAATCAACAATAAGAAGATATCTTCAGTTGTATGGATTAGTCCGCGAATATCCTGGAATAGCTTTCTGTGGGAAAGGGTACTATTGCATCGTCGAAAATGAAAAAGCTATTCGCAAAGCGATCCAAGAGGATGAGATATTGTCTTCATTACTCAAGGAGCATCCTGCGCAAGTTTTCTTATCCGATGAAGTGTTGATTGATTTTGATAATCTGAGTCTATAAATGTTGAATTAAGTTTTCTCAATAAATTGATTGAGTTATAAGCTAGATTTTGTTGCTAGGTGGTGGTTATGTGTGAAGAGTCACACTGGTGGAACATTCTTCTGAACTATTGATGTATTCTTGCAATATTTATAGCCATTCAGACGGACTTGTTTCATGTATTTTTCGCGAGGAAAAAATCGAAAGGTTTTACGCATCTCTGTTTCTCTCTGAATTACCTCCTCAATTGTTAACTGTCCGCATTTTAGCATTGACAACAACTCAGTATAAAAATCATAAATAGTCCTAAATTCTGCTTTTCTATCAGCAATGCTTAATTGCTTTTCAATTATTTCGATGATAACAGCACCCAAACTTAAAGAAGCTAGCGGTAGCACTAGAAACGCAGACATTCCTGCTGCTGAAAAGAGGAATTTGGATACAAGTAAGCTATTACTTATACGATTGTAGTACTTGTAACTGCGACGGTAAACATACATTTTCTTTTCTAATTCTTCCATTTATAATATAATAAAATTGTTTCGAAAAATATTTCTAACAAAATAAAGAGTAGTAACCAAATGCCGATTTCGTCAAGAGTAGTAACCAAAAGCGGATTTTCGTTAAGAGTAGTAACTAAATGCCGATTTCGTCAAGAGTAGTAAAGAATAAAGGAAACCCGTGACTAGTAGTAAAGCATGTGCGAAACCCATAAGGGCGTCGGAAAATACATAGTAAAGGATTTGGAAAACCAGTGCTTTTCTTTACGGTTGAGAAAACGCAGACTGGGAAATTTATTAATAAAAATGTTCCCCTATTAAATGATGAATACTGCAGAGGTTATTCAGCTTTGTAAAAAGGTTATATCAAACAACAAAGCGGTTATACAAAGATTATCGCTATACACATATAATGAACTGCGGACTTATGCGAAAATTAATAAAATCAAAACAAATGGAGCTAAGAAACATGAAATAACAAATAATATAATAAACCATCTTAATAAGTATATTTTGATAGCTGAAGATAAAATTAAAATTGAACGCAGAAACGAAAGAACTCATAATAAGAACAGACCATCCGACTACAAACCAGAACCGAGATTACGAACCATTCTGGAAGATGAGATAAAAGAAAATAATATCACCATTACAAAACTAAAACAAGAATACAATGATAACAAAGAAAAAGAGACAAGCGAATTAAAGAAATTTCTGAAAAACAAGAACCTATCAACTCGCGGAAACCGAGAAGAAGTACTAAAAAGAGTTGGAGAATACTATAATAATATTATTACCAAACATAAAGATTCCGTACAGAAAAATAGAGATATCATAAGAGATCAAACAGAAAGACGTGACAACAGTAGACAGAAACCAATTGGTTTATCAACTCTCTTCATAAATAAGAAAAAAATCCAAGTAGAAAAATTAATTCCTGATCATTTATTTAGAACTGAAGAAGAACAGCAGCCTACTATTTTTAGCGAAAGTGAGAATATATTCACTGTAAACGTTTCAGTTCAAGGTAATGGAGTTGACGAGCATACTCTTATTGCTTTTACTTTCGCAGATATACAGCGGCGAATGAACGAAATAAATCAATATAGAGTTCAGTTTGTAACTCGGGTTATTTTCCATCGACAGGAGAATGATGAAGAAGTAGTAGTATATTACAACAGTACTTCTTGGATTTTAAATAAAAATAGCATTCTTACTCATAATCATTTGGATGATAATAACAAGAGACTGAGTTCTTTAAGTAATACCCCTCGATCTGGGCTACAATTTAGTCGGTATGAAGGAATTGATTATAGGATGACACGAATAGAATCTTACATGGGAGGAACGTTTAAAATACTACCAGATTTCGTAAAAAATAAAAAAGCGTGCATAAATATAAAAAATTTAGATCAAAAATGCTTTCTTTGGTCCATCTTAGCACATTTATACCCAACCAAGGACAACGCTGAGAGACTTTCGAAATATAAGCAATATGAGAACCAATTTGATTTCGAAGGGGTTACCAACTTCCCAATGGATACTAAAGATATACACAAATTTGAAAATAGATACAACATTAAGATTTGTTTATTTCAAATTGAAAAAGAGAAAATTATCAGAAGTCATATACTAAAAAGTACAATCAATGGCAAAACAGCTAAACATGTTATTAATTTATTATATTTCGATAATCATTATGTACTGGTAAAGGATCTGAGCAGATTAGTTGGTCCTCAAATATCTAAAAAGAAAACAAAGACATACCTCTGCACTTATTGCGGAAGGCATTTTAAGAAGGAAGAATGCTTTGAAAAACATGAAAGTAAAAATAATTGCGAAGATCCTGATATTATAATGCCTCCTGAAGGTTCAAGTATACAATATAAAAATATTGCAAAACAAATGAAAGTACCTTATTGCATAATAGCCGACTTTGAGTCTTATAACGAAGAGTACAATCAAGTAAACGGGAAGAAAACAATAAAAGTGGCCAAACAGAAGCCATTTGCTTACGGATTTCAGGTATGCTGTTCCTTTGATACAAACCAGAACAAATACTACGATTATTTCGGTGAAGACGCTGCAAAACATTTTGTTAAAACCGTTACAAAAGTATCCACAGAAATTGCAAACAAATATGAAAGCAGACAAAGAAACCATACTTATACCAATGCAGAAATTGTGAATAAATGGAATAAACTAACTAATAAGACTTGTCACATCTGTACAACTGAAATTACTGAAAATCCTCACTTTGATCACGACCACATGACAGGAGAAGATAGGGGATTTGCTCATGCTGAATGTAATATGAAATACAGGATTCCTAGGCATATCCCGGTAGTAATGCATAATTTATCAAAATATGACTCTCATTTATTTGTTAGAGAATTGATACCTGATAACGGAATTTTTGAAAGTGCAGAAAGTTTCATCTCATTCTCGAAATCAATAAGTATAAGAAAGACGGATACGGAAATAAAATATGAGATGCGGTTTATAGATTCAATTAGATTTATGGCTTCATCTTTAGACAAACTATCAGCAAATTTAGCAACATGTGATTGCAAAGTACCTTGTAATCATCTAAGACAGAATTTCAAGTACACATCTAACAGCTTCAAAAATGACGATGAATTCAAAGAAATAATTAAAAAAGGTGTGTATCCCTATGAATTCGTGGATAGTTTCGATAAAATGAATTGTACAAACTTACCACCAATAGAAAGCTTTTATTCTAGGTTGACGGGGAAAGGTATTGACAAAAGTGATTATAAAAGAGCGGTATCTATATGGAAGCAATTTAACTGTGAAACATTACTTGATTATACCAAGTTGTACCTAAAAAGTGATGTGTTAATTCTATCAGACGTTGTGGAGAATTTCAGAAATGTGTGTATACATAATTATGATCTGGATCCACTTCATTACTTCTCAGCTCCAGGACTAACATGGGATGCTTTCCTAAAGCATTCGAAAGTAGACTTGCCGTTATTCTCAAAGGAAGACATGTATACCTTTATAGAAAAAGGAATAAGAGGTGGTGTATCCCAATGTATAAAAAGATACGCAAAAGCAAATAATAAATATACAAGTGATTATAATAAGAATAAGCCATCTAATTATTTAGTGTATTTGGATAAAAATAATTTATATGGGTGGGCGATGTCGCAGAATTTACCCGCGAATGATTTCCAATTCATTTCCATACCGGATGATTTGAAAGAAAGGAATGAATATGAATCAATCGAGTATTACAACCATCTGAAAAGTCATATCAAGTCGGTGATTACGATTAAGTCGGTGAGACAAGATGTGGGTGCTATATATGAGGTAGACTTAGAATATCCAAAAGAACTACACGAATTACACAAGGATTTACCATTAGCACCCGAACACTTTAACGGTAAGCTATGTACCACAGTATTAGATAAAACTAACTATGTAGTTCACCACAGGAACCTAGAATTCTATTTACAAAAAGGTTTGATATTGAAAAGAGTACACAGAATACTAGGATTCACTGAAAGTGCTTACTTAAACGGATATATAGACCACAACACAGCACTTAGAACTAAAGGTACAAATGATTTTGAAAAGGATTTCTTTAAGCTTATGAATAATGCTTGCTTTGGAAAAACTATGGAAAACGTAAGGAAGCGAGCGGATATGGAAATAATAACGGATGATACAACAAGAGAAAAAATAATAAAGAAACCCAACTTTAAATCTGAAATAATATTCAGTGAAAACTTTTCAGTAGCAAGAATGTCAAAGGAAAAGATAAAATTAGACAAACCAATGTACATCGGCTTTGCTGTATTAGAACTATCCAAGTTATTGATGTATGAATTCCATTATGATTATATGAAGCCTAAATATGGAGATAAAATTGATTTGTGTTATATGGACACTGATTCTTTCATATACGACATTCGAACCGAAGATTTCTATGAAGATATCAAACAAGATTTGAATGAGAGGTTCGATACATCTGATTATGCGAAAGATAATCCATATGGGTTTCCTAGTGTAAATAAGAAAGTGATAGGAATGATGAAAGATGAATTAGGTGGACAGGTTATGACAGAGTTTGTTGGATTACGATCAAAGGTATATGCTTATTTAAAGGACAACCAAGACCCTTCAAAAGCTAGCAAAAAACTGAAAGGAATAAAAACCAATATAGTTAAAGATAAAATTACGATTCAAAACTATAAGGATGTACTGTTTGGTAAAACGGAAAACCTTTCTATAACCCAGTATAACTTAAGATCATACAAGCACAATATGTTTCTAGAAGAACAGAATAAAAAAGCGTTAGATCCTAAGGATGATAAAAGGATAGTAACAAGCGATAAAATACACACTTTACCTTTAGGTTATAAACATTAAATTCAAGTACCTACTTAAAAAATTCAAGTACCTACTTCAAAACTTCAAGTACCTACTTAAAAACTTCAAGTACCTACTTAAAAACTTCAAGTACCTACTTAAAAAATTCAAGTACCTACTTAAAAAATTCAAGTACCTACTTAAAAAATTCAAGTACCTACTTAAAAAATTCAAGTACCTACTTCAAAAAATCAAGTATATACTTAAAATACTCAAGTAAATCTTATAATGAAAAATTCTTCCTAAATAAATGAATGAAAAGGCTCCAATCAAAGTCTATGACTTTAGTGAAAAGAACACTTATCAGAATAAGCACGACCTTGCACCTCAGTGGCCATTTAGATTATTAATTTGTGGAAGTTCTGGAACAGGGAAAACTAACCTTCTTTTGAATTTAATTTATGAATATCTTTGTTTCAACCGAATATACTTGTATGCTAAAGATCTTGAAGAAGATAAATATCAAGACCTTATAACCAATTTAACCACTTTGGAGTCACAATGCAAATCGAAAGTCTTAACAGTAAGTAACAATCTTGATGATATTGTCGATGTGGACGACTTAGACCCTGAGTACCAAAACTTGATTATCTTTGACGATTTTGTCACTGAAAAAGACCAGAAGAAAATAGAAGATTTATTCATAAGAGGAAGAAAGAAAAATGCCTCAATTATTTACTTGTCTCAAAGCTATCATAAAACGCCAAAGGTGGTAAGACTCCAGTGCAATTATTTTGCATTCTTTCAGTGTTCTAATCCAAAAGAAGTAAAATTAATAAGACAAAGCCATGTATCCAGTATAGACGATGAAAAATTTCTCAAACAATTCGAGACTGCAACCAAGGGCTACGGTTTTTTCTTCATAGATTTAAAAATAAAAGATAAAACCCTTAAGTACAGGAAAAACTTTGAAAAATTTACCGGATAATTTATTTCTATAATAAATGAATAAATTTGGTAGTGTCGGAAAAAAGGTTAGTAACGAATCGAATGTAAAGGTAGTTACTGACGAAAACGGTAACATTAACCTACAGGATAGGCGAATTGTTAATTTAGGTGATGCCAAAGCAGATCAGGATGCGATTAGCTTAAGGTTGATGACTATTATTTTGAATCAGTTTAAAGAACAAATAACTGCAGAACAAGTGCAAGCCAATCAATATTTTAGCGAAGATATTAACAGATTAACCTTGGTAGATGATTCTCCTGACAATGCAATGGTAAGGATCAAAGATAAAGGATTATTTGTAAAACCAACAATTCAGGTTACTGATAAAGAACTTGATGCTGGGAATAAAGTTATCACAAATGTTCAAGATCCTAGAAACAAACATGATGCTGTTAATTTAGGAACGTTAACTACGTATCTTTTAGATTTTGACAAAAAGCTCGAAAACCAACAAGCCCTTAGCATAAGTATTGAAACGAAGATTGGCGACCTTAGCAAAAGTATTGACAAAAAGCTTCTTGACCTTAGGAAAAGTATTGAGAAAAAGCTCGAAAACCAACAAAAAATTAGCAGTTTTATTGGTTCAAATGATTTGGACCAAAATCTGCATATCAATGGTATTGAAAGAGCAGTCGTAAACATTTTAAAAAGGCTTTTAGAGCAAAAACCTGTTGATCAAGATTTTGTTAAGAAAACAGAAGACTTCATGAAAACTAAACTAAAGAAATAAAATTTATATGATAAATTAATTCCCTAATAAATGGTTGAAACAATGGAGTATACAGTTTATTTGTCAAAGCTTCAGAAAGGAAAGCTGAAGAAATGTTTTGATGCTAAACAAAAATGTCAGATACGTGTTAGTCATAGTAGACAAAATGAACGGGAACCAGTCAAGTTACTTTTAAGTAAACGACAAATTGATAAAATTGAAACATGTAAAATGAATAATAAGGGTTGTGATATTGATGTATCATACAAGCAGATGAGAGAAGCGATTCAAAAAGGTGGATTACTTCCATTTTTAATACCGCTAGCAATTACCCTTGGTAAGGCAGCTTTAACAAGTGGTGCTGCTGCTTTGGGTACATTCGCTGGTAAGAAAATTATGGATAAAATGACCAACACAGGTGGTGCGCTAAAACTTCCTGGAACACAAAAAGTTACCGGTAATGGTGTACGTGGTAGACCTAAGAAGGAAAAAACCGATGATGTCAACACAGGTGGAGCGCTAACACTTCCTGGAACACAAAAAGTTGTCGGTCATGGGGTACGTGGAAGGCCTAGGAAGTCAAAAAACGGGGACATCAAAAAAGAAGCAAAAGTAAAGTAGGACCTCTAACCAATTTTGATATTATGGATGCATTAGGGAGTATACCACAGTTTAGAGGTGTGTTCTCTTTAGATACGCTACCCAAACATATAAACGATTCGGAATGTGGTGTAATCAACTATGACAAACGTGGAATGCCTGGAACACATTGGGTTGCCTATTGTAATCTACCTGAATCCCCCTATGTCGAATTTTTCGATTCTTTCGGTATTCCTCCAGGAAAAGAAATAGTTAAATATCTAAAAACTTCAAAGAAAAAAATAGCTTATGAAAATCTTGCTGTCCAAAATATAGACGAAGTAAACTGTGGACTTCACTGTATTTCCTACATTAAGCGCAAAATGAAGTTGGTAGCTTTTCGTTTATAAAAATTATTTTCTAATAAATGGAGATTTATTGTATGAAATGTAAAAAGAGCACTGACACTGAATCAATGTTTAAGGCAGTGTCACAAAAAAATAATGTTCCAATGCTGAAAGGGAATTGTGTTATTTGCGGGTCGAGGAAAAATCGCTTTTTAAAAAAAACCTCAACGCAGAAACAGATATTTTAAAGACGTATTATTCTAATTATTCAGGTGTGGATGATATTTACAGAAAATTAAAAGAAAATGGTGTTAAGGTTTCCAAGGATAAAATAAAAAATGTGTTGCAAAATGAGAATGTGTATACGTTACACAAACCTTCCTATCATAACTTTGAAAGGAGGCGAGTGTATGTTCACTATGTTGATGAGCAATGGCAAGCTGATTTAGTTGACATGCAGAAATATAAAAAAGAAAATAATAAAACAAATTACATTTTAACTGTTATTGATTGCTTTAGTAAATATGCTTGGTGTGTCCCTCTGAAAGACAAAACGGGTGCTGAAATAATAAAAGCATTCAGTGTTATATTTAAAGAAAGAATTCCTAAGAAACTACAAACTGATAAAGGTAAAGAATTTGTGATGAGAAATGTTCAATCTTTTTTGAAAAATAACGATATACACTGGTTTGCATCTGAAAGCGAATTGAAAGCGCAAATTGTAGAACGATTCAATAGAACGCTGAAAGACAAGTTATGGAAATATTTCACTCACAATAACACTACTAATTGGATTGATATTTTACCTTTATTTGTGAGTAATTATAATAACTCGTACCACCGTTCAATACAAATGAAACCAGTTGATGCTAGTAAAAAGGTTAATCAGAAAAAGGTTTTTAGTGCTCTGTTTCCTCCAGTAGATGACTACAAAATCACAGGAAACGTCAAAGTAGGGGATTTAGTCAGAATTAAAAAAGAAAAAAGTATTTTCGATAAAGGATATTTACCTAATTATACGGATGAGGTATTTCAGATAGCAACCATCAGACCTACCATTCCCATTACTTATGAAATATCTGACAAAAGTGGGGAATTAATTCAAGGAGGGTTTTATGAAAAAGAACTTTCAAAATTTATTATGAAATAAAATTACTTGTATATAAATGGATTCAAGACGCTTGAGTGATATGTTATCGGATATAGTGAAGAACAGAGAAATTCAGAGAAGCAAGGTTCAGCAAAATGAGATGGAGAAGGCAGGATTTCGGGAATATGCTTCAGAATTAAACGCTCCAGTTATTATAGCACAAAAAGAAAACACTAAAGACACCATCAAAAAATTACAAGAGAACGCTGAAACGATAATTAATAAACTACAGGAAGGTGATAATAATTCAAGAAGACGGTTTCTCAGATTAGGTGATACATTTAAAACAGCTTTACAGACCACTACTTCAGAGGAAGTGAGTCGAGCACCCGCTTTAGAACCTTCTCCCAATTTAGGACCACTATCCGTTGATATGAATAAAGATATTACCCAAGAGTTGTTAAATCAGATTAATTTAAAACATGTAGAATCGCGGGGTGGCACTGATACTTATTTTAAAATGCCTACGTATTACATTAAGCATCATACGGATATAGATGAGGCTCTAGAACGTTTGACATCTCTAAGTCAAAGTTATGGCGGGAAAAAAGGTAAAGGTTACTCTAGCTATGATGAAATCCTTGAATTTATAAGAGAATACAAGGAGAGGTTAACCAGCATTCGAACTAATTCCCCATTAGTCAACCAACAAGGAACTGGTGTATTTATGAATTGTGATGAAATGATTTCAAAATTATACACTTTGATAGGTAGCAGAGTAAACGGAAATACATCTGATGAGGTGAGAAATGAAGCTATTGATATTTTGGATTCGTTAATGCGAAATAAATTTCTTACGAAGAGAAATTACAATTCAATATATAAAAATTATTTCTAATAAATGGTGTTGTTAAACATTGAAGGTAATGAAAGTATCATTGATATAACATTTAGTCAACCAATCGAATTGAATCGTAATTGGGATTATGAAATAGGTTTGAATCAGTGTACTTTGTGGTATTCATGGCATAATATAAGTGATAAATTTGGAAATAATACATTTCAATACAGGAAAGATGAAGATAATAATGCAACAGAATGGATGAATGTTACTATTCCTAATGGGATGTATAACGATGATTGTTTGAATTATTTTTTGTGTCAGTATTTTGATACCCCAAAAGATAAATGTCCTATTGTAATTTCATCCAATCCAGCATCTATGAGATTTGTCATACTATTACAAGAAAAATATGTGTTTAGATTTAATAGTGACTTGTGTCAGATTTTAGGATTTGAGAAGGATAGTGAGATATCTAAGAAAATCAATGAAGGTACAAAGCTTCCGAATATAACAAGAAGCGTTGATAAAATTCAAATTCACTGCTCTCTTGTAAACAGTTCTATCGTAAACAAAAGTAAATCAGATGTCATTTGGACATTTGTTCCGAATACAGAACCGGGTTGTCAAATTGTTGAGAATCCTAGACAATTAATCTACCTTCCTATTAATACAAAAGACTTTATTTACTCCTTGAGAATGACAATTACTGATCAGTTGGGAAGACCTATCGATTTGAATGGTGATAACGTTGGATACGTACTGCATTTAAGAAAAGCTTAAAGGATTAGTGAAATAAAATTATTTACCTATAAATGTTGATTAATAATAAGCGATTACTTTATAAAAAGCAGTATGGAAGTGGAATCGGTAGTGTATTCAAAAACATTGTTAATTCCCAGTTATTTCAAACGTCAGCAAAACAAATAAAAGATGGGGCTATGTCAATGTATAATAATATTATTAAACCGAGATTTGAGTTGTTGAAAAACAGAGCAATAGAATATGGGAAAGATCTGATCGATGTAAACAAGAAAGAACTCATTGATGTAATTGGAAACAAAAAATCGATGAAGGATCTTATCGGTACAAATAAAAGGATTTTAAATCAAAGAAGTCAGGACTTGATCAAAACGTTAATGACTGGAAATGGATTAAAGATTCTGAAATAAGTTTTATTTAATAATTTCTTTCTTATATAAATGGCAGTAAATAAAGTTATCAGTCCGCAATGGAACATTTTTGATGAACCGCTTGTTGATGATACAGTGGTAAGATACGAATTTAAAGAAATTCGAGAAACAGATGTGAATGTATCTAATAAATCAGAGTTTGAATTCGTAACGAAGAAATTAGATTCCTGGTTTTATCCAAGTGAAAGTTATCTTGATGTTAGTGTAAGAATAGTGAAAGAAAATGGAGATAATATAGCTGCAACCGATATTGCTACTTTAACGAATAATGGATTTAATTTATTCAGTACCGCTGAATATGTAATAAACGATGAATCGGTTGAAAAAATTAATCATGTTGGTATTACAACTACCGTTACAAAGTTGATTGAATACTCTGATGATTATTCTAGAAGTGCAGCAAGAAATCATTTCTGGTATAAGGATTATAATCAAGGAAAAGAAATTAATCCTGTTATTGCTTCGTTTACTGCAACTCCAGTAGTAGCAGGGGCTGCAGCAGGGGGTGGAACAGTCAGTTTGAGAAATAATAATAATTATAATAAAGGATTTGAAAAAAGATATAACAGAACAAAGAGCAGTAAATTAGTAAATATGTATTTACCATTATCAGAATTGTTTGGATTTCTGAAAGGAAACAAACGATTCTTCAGAGGTGCATCGCATAAATTATTTCTAAGAAGAAATGATGATAACAACATGATTATAAGAAATGGAAATACTAATTTCAAAGTAGTAATCGAGTATTTATCCTGGAAGATCCCTATTGTAGCTCCTAGTATCGAAATGATGAGTGAATTAGAAAAGGGTCTTGCTAAGGATAAAAAGCATAATCTGATGTGGGAAGCATGTAATACTTATAAAAGCGATGTTAGTCAAAATAAGGAACACACTTGGAAAGTTATATCTGAGAGAAACAATCCAACAAAAGTAGTTGTGATGCTACAGAAAAATGAAAAGCATAACAATCAATTAATGAATAATATGGTGTTTGATCATATGAATTTAACAGACATAGAACTTAGAATTAATGGGGATAAATATCCCGAAGAACCACTTAAATGTGATTTTAGCGATGACAAATGTAAATACTCAAATCTTTACAATAGGTTCATACATTTGGGTTATAAACAATTAGCATTTGATACTGGTAGTGTTGTTAGTATAGAAGAATTTAAAGAAGTATATCCACTATTCTGTTTCGATGTTTCCAAACACGAGTCAAATATTTATAATGGAACAACTGCTGATATTGAAATAAGTTTAACGTTGAAAGATAATCAACCCGTACCATATAATGTTTACTGTGTTATATATTATGAAAGAAAAGCTACATTAGGTATTATTAACAAAAATATGTATGTGAGTTTGTGAGTCTGGATTTTTATTTAATAAAATCATCCCCTAATAAATGGAGTCCGCAAAGGAAGTCTTGAATACAATCAGAATGAATAAATACAATGAGACAATCAGGAAAGAAGAACTAGTTCTTGGATTGAAATATACTATTGTTAAAATGAGAATTGCTAAGACAAAATATGGTGATAAGTTGGTTGTAGTTATTAATCATAATGACAAACCCTGTGATTTGTTTATAACACAGAAATATAATGCCATTGCTAACGAATTACTTTTAAAGAAAAATCTAGTTTTGCAACCGATTGTACGCGAAAACAAGAACAAAGAAACATATGTGGATTTAGAACTGTTTACTCAGTAATATTTGAATAAAAAAATGAAAAATGTAAAAAAAAAGAAGTAGTAGTATATTGTAGTATTTTATATGTAGTAAAGGGTAATATTCTCATTTCTTGTATCCTTTATTTTGGAAGTAAGAAAATAAAAATGTTCTTAAAAAGGGGGATAATTTGGTAAAAAGGATGTTAAAATTTAAGAAATTGATGTTAAAATGGGGTTTTGAAATTGGGGGGATGGTGAGCTAGAACCCCCTTTATATAACTACTAGTGTCTATTATTAACGATTAGTAATTTCGTCCTTAGGCTCTTTGTGCAGTAAATTAACTAACTCAGTAAAATTCACTAAAATCCCAAACGTGGGACTCGCCAGAAGAATCAGAAGAAGACCAGCTAGGTTAAAAATTCCAGCGGGGGGGGGGGGGGGGTCGTCTAGGGTTGGGCCAGATTTTTGGAGGCTATCCAAGAATATTGAACAGGTGTCGGCTCGTGACTGTTTTGAGGGTATCATTAGGGTTAGTATTGCTAAGAATGCTTAATTCCTTATTGTGTCCCTCAGTTTCACTTAAGAGATTAAAGTACTCGTTCCCAGCTGTAAAAGTGAATGGCATTCTTAAAAGTAAAATGATATAAACTTCTTGGACCCTGCGAGTCTTCCATTTACAGAACTTTCTTTTCCCCGCTTGAATTTATATATGAATAATTTGCGTAGTAGGTTTCAATGGGAGCCTGTAAGTTTATACTCAGTTTTCATTTTGGCCTGTGAGTGAAGCTTTTGCTGTTCCAAAAATGTGGATTCTTGTAGTGAACTGAAAAATAACAAGTGCGCAAGCGCTCAGACGTGAAGTGTAAAAGTAAAATGTTTATCACATTTATATACAAACAGCTTTAGAACCAAGACATTTCTCTTCCCCAATAACCAACCAAGTATTGAAATAACGTTGTAATCACCCCCCTTTAAAAGCTTTAAATGTAAACAAACCGCCAGTATAAATCCAAAGAAATGTTGAAGATCTTGCGCGAATAGTATTTGTTCGAACACTGAATGGTCTGCCTGCCAGTCCCACCCTTTAAACCTTTTCCATTAGCACGGTAATAACAAGTGCAATAAACCAGTTCGTAGCAGACTAATGCCCCCTTTGTCGCAATTCATTAAGAATGGCATATCATCGATCATATGACAAAACAGTCCAGTTTCCAACTGTTCATTAAGGATTAAAGTACGTCGAGTCGTCTTATTTGTTGATGTTACACCAAATCCTCGTCCATAGACATATCTCCCCAAATATACAAGAGTTGGACTTGAGACCTGTCATAGACGAACTTAACTCATGGGAAATCTGGGCCCAGCTGCCCATGTCACTACAGTCACTAGTTATTAATATTATCATTATTATTATTATTTATTTAAACCCTTCAGAACTGAAGAGTAATGTAAAAAAGAAACGAATACATGTCAATCAAATTCACACACACTTACATACAAATAAACAACTGACCGTTAAAAAAATTGGCCTACTAAATCTACAATGAAAGACTAAGGAAAGAAAACAAAGATCAAAATAAACAAACTCCTCGTGCGCTTTTTTGTGAAAAAAGGAAAACGGTCTTCAGGAGCAGGTGATCTCGCTCGAGGCAACTTTATCGAAACAACTCACGTCTCCATGTCACGTGATAGTCAGATACTTATCTAGAATTTTTCTAGGTAGTTCGAAAGTCCGGAAAGTCAAAGTCGCCTTTGACGCGGGCTATGGAGAACTCAGGTCGATTGTCGACGACTGTCGAGATCCCCACGCGATTGCCAGTGTTCTCAAATCTTATTTGAGAGAACTCCCGGAGCCTCTCCTCACCCATGAGCTTTATGACGAGTGGGTGGCTGCCGTTCGGTGAGTTATTCGTTATCCGTTCGTTATTATTTTCATACGTTATCCGCCTTCACAGTCTTGAAAGTATCATTTTTCTTTCCTTTTCTGTCCCATTTTCGTTTCCTTTTAAATTCCTGAGGTGTTTCCTGAGGTTTAATTTTTGACACGGCCGCTGTTTTTGCTACACGATTGGTGCGATGACAGCGAAGGTTTTTTATGGCACTTGAGCTTACTCAAGTGCCATATAGCGATTGTAATTTCTGTCCGTCAGTTGGTCTGTCGGTCCCGGTTTTGCTAGTTCGGGCACTTCCAGATAAGCTAGGACGATGAAACTTGGCAGACATATCAGGAACTGGACCAGATTAAATTAGAAATTGTCGCTTCCTCGATCCGACCATCTGGAGGGGAGTGGAAAGAGGGGGAATCCGGAAAAAATAGGAAAAATGAGATATTTTTAGCTTACGAACGGGTGATCGGATCTGAATGAAACTTGATATATGGAAGGACTTCGTGTCTCAGACCGTCCATTTTAAATCCAGACCGGATCCGGTGACACTGGGGGGAGTTGGAGGGGGAAACCGGAAATCTTGGAAAACACTTAGAGTGGAGGGATCCGGATGAAACTTGGTGGACAGTACAAGCAAAAATCCTAGATACGTGACTGATATAACCGGAACGGATCCGCTCACTTTGGGGGAGTTGGGGGGGGGGGGAGAAGTCCGAATTTGTTGTGATCCCGCGAGTTCCGTGCTTCCTGATGTGCTGGGACGATGGAAATTGGCAGGCATGTCTGGGACCCGACCAGATTAAATAGGAAATCGTCAATTCCCCGATTCGACCATCTGGGGGGGGGGGAGTGGAGGGAGGGTGAAGCTAAAATTTGAGGTATTTTTAGCTTGCGAACGGGTGATCGGATCTTGATGAAAATTGATATTTAGGATGACCTCGTGTCTCAGACATCTCACTTTAAATCCGGGCCGGATCCGATGACACTGGGGGGAGTTAGAGGAGGGAACCGGAAATTTTGAGAAACGCTTAAAGTGGAGGGATCGGGATGAAACTTGGTGGGAAAAACAAGCACAGGTCCTAGACACTTCATTGGCATAACCGGACCGGATCAGGGCACTGTGGGGGAGTTGGGGTGGGGGTCCGGATTTCTAGCGATCCCGTGAGTTCGGCATACTTCCTGATGCCCTAGGGCGATGAAACTTGGCAGGTATGTCAGGGATCCGAACAGATTGACTTGAGAACAGCCGTTTTCCCGCCCCGACCATCGTGGGGGGAGTGGGTGGATGGGGAGTCTGGAATCTAGTGGCGTGCATAACTTTTGAACGGGTGATCGGATTTGAATGAAACTTGTCTGGTGAGCTATCGCCTCGGACGTTCAGTGTCACGTCCGGGTCGGGTCCGATACCTGTGGGGATGGGGGGGGGGGGGGGAACTCAAGAAACTCTAAAAGCAGAGGGATTGGGACGAAACTTAATGGATGGAACAAGCATTAGGCCTAGATGAAATTGACGGAGCCAGATGTTTTCGGGGCTCTGTGGGGGGAGTTGGAGGGGGTTTCCTGGAATTCCGGTAGTCGTGAGTTGGAATAGTTCCAGATGTAAAACGACAACGAAACTTTGCAGGCATATTAGCGACCCGAATTATCTTGACTTAAGAACCTGACACAACATACCCCCCGAAACTTCCGTTCCTAGATCCGAGCATTTTTTGGGGAGCAAGAGAAGAGAAATATGGAAATTGACTTCTATAAATTGCGAACGAGTGGTCTGATTCGAGTGAAACTTCATGGGTGATACGAATCGATGGCCTCGACATGTAAAACATGCGTTCGAACCATATGCGACCACGATTAGGGGAATTGGGGGTGGGGGGACTTTTGACATGCACAAAAACCAAACGGATGGACCGAATGAGATGCAATTCGACAGTGCAGAGTTTATGCGGCCTAGATTTGTTATTTGGCGTCCGGGCCGGATTCGGCCAAGGTAGGGGGGGTACTGGAAACTTGCAGATGGGCTATGCTCCAATTTCAGACAAACTTGATGGACAGGAACAGGGAATTAAGAGATTTGGCTCGAACCGGCTCCGACAACGTTAGTGGGAGGGGGGGGGGGTACCGGAACTTTCCAAAAATGCTCAGATTCGAGTGAAAACTTGATAGATGGTATAAACAAAGATGCTTTAGGTGGTCGATTTTTTTTATTCGGAACCAGATTCGGCCACGGTAGGTGGAGATAGAGTGAGTACCGGAAATCGTGTAGCACGATCAAACAAATGGATTTATTGGGATGAAAGTTTGAACAGTCATGTGCATTTGCTACAGACAATCGAGACGATGCCGGAACTGCTCAGACTCAAATATCATATTTCTATTTCCGAACCGCATTTTTGGATGGCGGGTGTATTTTGTGACGTTCTCATCTACTTTCTTGTACAGCCTACTCGTACAAGTGCCATATGAGCTCGTAGCTCTTGTTTCTGTATTTTGATCAACTTCGGTTTGGATATAACATTGTTTGAATATATGTTTCAAAGTAAGCTTGGGCTCAAAGAATATTTATCTTTTTTGAAGTATTGGGTCATCATCGCAGCAGACTTTGGAGCTCCAGTCCAGGTTTATTTCAATAGTAATTAAGATAATTATAGGGTAGGCCTAAATAGGTAGATAAAGTAGTTGTTAAGTGTGTTACTTATATTTACTGGAAGGTATCCTACAACTGTGCTTCCGGAGATAGCTGGTTGATGCCTCCCCGGACCTCCAGTGCCTTCAAAATTGTAGTATTCACAGATGGAAATGGAAATTCTGGTAAGTTAATGACGGAAGTTTTATCACGCACTGAAAAAAAAGTTAAAATATCCAGGATGAAAACAGGAAAATAAACAGTTAAACTGAGCTTTCGAAAACTAGGCAAATGCGCAAGATGGAACAGAAACAAGAGCTGGAAGCTCATATGGCACTTGCAAGACTTGGTAAATAAGAATTACGATGTACCCTTGGAAATCGGCATGGGCTCCGAGCCCATGCCGAGGAAGTATCCACCAAGGCTCAAAGAGGGCGAAAGATGGCGCCCTAAATATAGTCTTATTTATTCAACATAAATTATCCTTCAGAACTTTCAGAAATTTAAATCCCTATTCTCTTTTAATTTTATTTTCTAACCATAATATATACTTTGATGAAATCAAAGTAATTATTTCAGGATTGATTTTAATTGCATTAGTACTATTTGATCACGACCTCCAGTGCGCTACCTCAATAGCCACACAAAAACTTGTCAAGCTATTGGCATACTAACTTTAATGGCAAGGGAAATAAATAAATAAACCAGTTTAAGACAAATGCCAGCTGCCAATTTTTCTGCACTGTATGATGATTATTGTTTCAGCGTTCCGGACCAGGAATGTCGGTTGACAGCATTGAAGAAGGTTCTCGAAAAAATTCCCAAAGTCCGATATGCCAATCTGCGGTATCTAGTCAAATTTCTTAACGAGTTAGTCAAGTATCAAGATGTGAACAAGATGACCCCGTCCAATTTAGCTATAGTCATGGCGCCGAATTTGATCTGGAGCCCCGTGGAAGACAACAATAATATGATTGGGTAAGTTCTCTTCCTGTTTTGGGGATCCCAAAACGCAAATGACGGATACCTATGACTTCATAAAATTTGTCCGTCTTTCAGCACGATAACGGTCGAAGAAGTTGAGATATTTTGTTCAAACTTTGTGTGAGCATCCACTGGGTCATGGATCATTACAGGTCAAGCTCGTAGATGGCACTGTAGCCCTACATTTAGAGTGGGGGAAGAGGCTTTAAAATAAGGAATGACAAAAATAAATCAAGCTAATTGGAGAGTGGATTAAGGGATAGGAGACACGCTGAATCCGAAACCGAACAAATAGGATATTGAATATTACCGAAAAATAATATTACCGGATAGATAGTTTGCCCGGAATCCGGTTCTATCTGAAGTTGAATAAAAGTACGATACAGGGGTACAGAGACATGTCGAGTCTGTTTCTGAATTTTCTTTTTTCACCGGACAAGTAATTTGCCATCCGACGAAAACCGGAAAATTGGTTAGAGGGAAAGTCTTATTTAAAGTTGATTAGATGTTAAACGTAAGTCGATTAGAGCGTCGGTTTAGAGGCAAAATACATCCAGAATCGATATTAGAATTTTACGTTCCCGCCGGACAAGTACACTGACCAGAATCCGGCGACAACCGGAAAAGTAGATCAGAGCATCCTTATAGGAGCAAGAATACTAGCTAAATCCATTTGTAAACCTGAATTTTCTCGCGGGATAATTAGTTTCTCCGGAATCCGGCAGAGACCGGAAATTTGATGAAAGTAAACAAACATTCTTAAGTCGACCGGAGCATCAAAAAGGGGCTAAAAATACATTTTGAGGCTGAGTGTGTCTCACCGGGCAAGTGTTTGACCGGAGTCCGTCCAAAACGGAAATTTCGAAGAAGTAAAATAAAATTCTGCTTTGTGATATCGATGAAAATTGGTTGGAGAAGGCAGGTGTACCCGAAAAGGACAGGGTGAATCAGGAAATACTGGTTATTCTCGCCTTTGATGGATAGTAATGTCGGAATTTAGTCAAAACAGTATTTTAATCAAATGTGGGTTCGGCAGGGATTGAAGATCTGCAAGACCGGATTATCTGTATTAAAGTTTATCGGAAAAGGGCTGAGACAGGACGGTCTAGTTACCTTTTATTTCTTAACGTATAGAGGCTCGGCTGTCCTCCGACAAAACCTAGCATCTACAAAAAAAAAAAAAATCGGATTTTAGTTAGGATTTGATCCCAACCTAATCAGACCACGAGGAATTCAATGGTGAAATGAGAATTTTTCTACGAGGCTTAGTTTCTTAGATACCACCTAGTATCTACACAAGGTCTCAACTTTATTTTCGGTCTTTACCTAGTATGTACATACTATAAATTTGTTTTTTCTCCAATACACCTAATATCTGTCAAAGCTACGCTCCACTATCAACAAAATCAACAGCACCATCACTTTATTGTTTACAAAAAAACTACATTAGTTTGCTGAATGTATACGGAAAAAGAAGCAGCTTTAAAAAACAACGTTTATTTTGCGTTTTTCCTCGGAAGCTACTCAGGTGCAGATACTAGGTTTTGTCGGAGGACAGCCGGGCTTGAGACCCGATTATTATGCATTTCTTCGTTGCTCAGCTATTTACGAATAATCGATTTTCATACAGCGGACTGGATCTGTCCGATTTGTGGTACCTCTCTGCGCTTGCCCCTTTGTTGTATGCTTGACAAAACTTATTTACGGAAAAGAAGTGTTCACGCAGTGAGCCCCCTGTTGCGAGCTGATCACTGGCAACTATAGCGCCTCCAACCGTGATTATAGCGCCCCCAACCGGGGCGCTATAATCGTAAAGCATTGGGAAATTTGTACAGCACCTTCTGCGCTCCTTCTGTACTATTTCGTTCTGGCGTCACTCATGGTCTGCGAAAGAAGGAGATTAAAAAGATGAGATCATATTATTTTAAATATGCGAAGCACCTGCTCCAAATTATGTCATAACCATACATTGACGGAGAAATTCAAGATGCAAGTCTAACCCTTTTGGATGTTTCATCATCGCTTTCAAAAATCATGGACAACAGGGCCGAACCGCACGACGTCGTCCACTGCTTCCTGACCGAAGACTGAAAATTAAGTGTCTTTTTCTGCGTGTTTATGAGTTATGTTTATTTCTTCATTTACTCCGCCTTTTCAAAATGGCGGGTCATAAATAAATTACTTACTTACTTAAGTTGCTTTTTTTTTGGATGTAGTTTCGGCGTAGTTTCGCTTAAAAGCCGTTTATTTGTCCATTCCATTTGCTGTAGTTTCTAACCTGAAACCACGGAGCTCAAACTACAAACTACCTCGCCGCCGTAGTTCGGTGTAGTTAGACTTTTCGGAAACAAGAACTCAATAAAACGCAAGTAAGACAAAACAAGAGCCAAACTACAAACTTGGACGAAACAAAAGTGAATCCAATAAAACGCAACTTTACTTACTAAAAAGCCGCGCTTGTATTGAGATTCAAAATTTCCGCGTCATGTGTAATTTGTTTTCTGGGGACGGCTGTAGATATTCTGAGCGTCACTATTAGAGCAGATAGTGGAAAATCAAGAACTCACATAGTAGAATGCAAATAATTCAGCGTATTCAATTAAAGGACACCTAAACAATGAAACCATACTTGAACACACCATGGAGAATGCATTTACGGACATGGCCACGGAGAGCATTCTTCTCCTGAGCGGGACGTTTTCAAAATAGGGATGTTCGTTTCTGGAGGTTTGCAAATGCAGACTCCGAGACAAAAAGCGCAATTCATTCAAATCTTGTACAGCGCTGGCCGGATCGTATTGGAATTTCTTCTAGATATACGTTTGGTCTTAACTGGTTAAAAAATATTCCAGAAAAAGGGTTGATTGAAGACATTCGTTCATTTCTAAAATTGTTCGGTACTGAAATAAGGACAGTTGCAAAATGGAGCACTATTTCGTATTTGGATTGGGTTTTCTGCAGGCAATGTTAACGGAAGTCATACAGATAGGGATGATACTTGGTACTCTTCATTCAGGTGTCCTTTAAATGATACAGTAATAAGTTGGCTTTTAGTTAAACTTTAAGAAGACCGACAACTATTCCCCTTTGGGATCCTATTGAAACCTTTGTTCTTATTCACGTTTAAACCAGCGTATTTCCTGTCTTAAAGTAGTTTTCCTACCATTCATTTGCTCTATTGGCTTGCTAATATCGTTGTTCTCTAGGATGAACATGAGCTTGGCAAACACCCACAGCCTCATCGTCGAGCACCTTATCACTCATTGCGACTTCTTCTTTCCAGACGCAAGTAAGCAAAAATCACCTTACCTTACCTTAAAATATCATGATGCTTCTAGGAGGCCATAGCGTAGGCGACGTCGAAAAATTTCGTTCGAATGACAAAGCGATTTTTTAAGTGCGGGTTTTTTTTTTCAGCGTAAACGCTTCTGGCATAAACTTGCAACTTCCATTCTCACCCTCCCTCTTTCCATGAAAGTTCCAGATCTCAGAAAGTTCCCCAAGTAGACTACCAGTAAATTGCAATTGTCTTTCGTGACGGCCCAAGAACTGGCTACTTTTTTTCGTGGCGTTTCAAGAGAGCGGTAATGCAAACTTCTTTAAGAGCAGGTGTGCGGTTTTCCCATTGTAACAGTAAGTCTTAAGTTAAGTTAGTCCGACGGTGGCGGCAAAGTTCCAAGTTTAAATACACCTTTTATAGATACAAAAAGACAGTACACTTTATTAAGCCGACACGCCCTTTTCTAGGTAGGCTAGAAATAATATTAAAAAAATGTGGCTTTTCGCTCTGGACGACTTGGGTAAACTGTGTCGGGACGAATTACTATTTAGTATCGTCTCTTAGCTCATCTAGGGCAAGAACTAACCGTATAATTTTCCTTTACCTTCATATAGATCCTCGAATCTATTTGATTGGAAAAATCTTCCGTCCTAGAAGGGTAGAAGTCATGATTACTCTTCACCAGATAGTTTTGGAGAGCAAGGATAGATCAAGCGAGCATTCTAACGCCCAAGGGAGTTGGAGACTATTGGAGAGGGAATGTCGCTCTGCCTTCAGTATTTCAGTAAAGTGTTGTTCAAATTGGTGTAATACGCTGTGTAGGCTAAGGATTGCCCACGCCATCGTTTTCTGACTAGCTAGAGCAAACCAAGAACATGGCGATTTTTTTTTTATGGCACTTGAGCTTACTCAAGTGCCATATAGCGATTGTAATTTCTGTCCGTCAGTCGGTCTGTCGGTCCCGGTTTTGCTAGTTCGGGCACTTCCAGATAAGCTAGGACGATGAAACTTGGCAGGCATATCAGGAACTGGACCAGATTAAATTAGAAATTGTCACTTCCTCGATCCGACCATCTGGAGGGGAGTGGGGGGAGGGGGAATCCGGAAAAAATAGGAAAAATTAGATATTTTTAGCTTACGAACGGGTGATCGGATCTTAATGAAACTTGATATATGGAAGGACTTCGTGTCTCAGACACTCCATTTTAAATCCAGACCGGATCCGGTGACACTGGGGGGAGTTGGAGGGGGAAACCGGAAATCTTGGAAAACACTTAGAGTGGAGGAATCCGGATGAAACTTGGTGGAAAGTACAAGCAAAAGTCCTAGATACGTGACTGATATAGCCGGAACGGATCCGCTCACTTTGGGAGAGTTGGGGGGGGGGGGGAGAAGTCCGAATTTTTAGTGATCCCGCGAGTTCCGTGCTTCCTGATGTGCTGGGACGATGGAAATTGACAGGCATGTCTGGGACCTGACCAGATTAAATAGGTAATCGTCAATTCCCCGATTCGACCATCTGGGGGGGGGGGAGTGGAGGGAGGGTGAAGCCAAAATTTGAGGTATTTTTAGCTTGCGAACGGGTGATCGGATCTTGATGAAATTTGATATTTAGGATGACCTCGTGTCTCAGACATCTCACTTTAAATCCGGGCCGGATCCGATGACACTGGGGGGAGTTGGAGGAGGGAACCGGATAGTTTGAGAAACGCTTAAAGTGGAGGGATCGGGATGAAACTTGGTGGGAAAAACAAGCACAGGTCCTAGACACGTCATTGACATAACCGGACCGGATCAGGGCATTGTGAGGGAGTTGGAGTGGGGGTCCGGATTTCTAGCGATCCCGCGAGTTCGGCATACTTCCTGATGTCCTAGGGCGATGAAACTTGGCAGGTATGTCAGGGATCCGAACAGATTGATTTGAGAACAGCCGTTTCCCCGACCCGACCATCGTGGGGGGAGTGGGTGGATGGGGAGTACGGAATCTAGTGGCGTGCATAACTTTTGAACGGGTGATCGGATTTGAATGAAACTTGTCTGGTGAGCTATCGCCGTCACGTCCGGGTCGGGTCCGATACCTGTGGGGATGGGGGGGGGGGGGGGGGGGTGGAAAACTCAAGAAGCTTTAAAAGCAGAGGGATTGGGACTTTTTGGTAACTTTTGAACGGGTGATCGGATCTTGATGAAAATTGATATTTAGGATGACATTGTGTCTCAGACACCTCACTTTAAATCCGGGCCGGATCCGATGACACTGGGGGGAGTTGGAGGAGGTAACCGGAAATTTTGAGAAACGCTTAAAGTGGAGGGATCGGGATGAAACTTGGTGGGAAAAACAAGCACAGGTCCTACACACGTCATTGACATAACCGGACCGGATCCGATGACACTGGGAGGAGTTGGAGGAGGGAACCGGAAATTTTGAGAAACGCTTAAAGTGGAGGGATCGGGATGAAACTTGGTGGGAAAAACAAGCACAGGTCCTCGACACGTCATTGACATAACCGGACCGGATCAGGGCACTGTGGGGGAGTTGGGGTGGGGGTCCGGATTTCTAGCGATCCCGCGAGTTCGGCATACTTCCTGATGTCCTAGGGCGATGAAACTTGGCAGGTATGTCAGGAATCCGAACAGATTGACTTGAGAACAGCCGTTTCCCCGACCCGACCATCGTGGGGGGAGTGGGTGGATGGGGAGTCCGGAATCAAGTGGCGTGCATAACTTTTGAACGGGTGATCGGATTTGAATGAAACTTGTCTGGTGAGCTATCGCCTCGGACGTTCAGTGTCACGTCCGAGTCGGGTCCGATACCTGTGGGGATGGGGGGGGGGGGGGTGGAAAACTCAAGAAACTCTAAAAGTAGAGGGATTGGGATGAAACTTAATGGATGGAACAAGCATTAGGCATAGATGAAATTGACGGAGCCAGATGGTTTCGGGGATCTGTGGGGGGAGTTGGAGGGGGTTTCCTGGAATTCCGGTAGTCGTGAGTTAGAATAGTTCCAGATGTAAAACGACAACGAAACTTTGCAGGCATATTAGCGACCCGAATTATCTTGACTTAAAAACCTGACACAACATACCCCCGGAAACTTCCGTTCCTAGATCCGAGCATTTTTGGGGGAGCAAGAGAAGAGAAATATGGACTTCTATAAATTGCGAACGAGTGGTCTGATTCGAGTGAAACTTCATGGGTGATACGAATCGATGGCCTCGACATGTAAAACATGCGTTCGAACCATATGCGACCACGATTAGGGGAATTGGGGGTGGGGGGACTTTTGACATGCACAAAAACCAAACGGATGGACCGAATGAGATGCAAACTCGACAGTGCCGAGTTTATGCGGCCTAGATTTGTTATTTGGCGTCCGGGCCGGATTCGGCCAAGGTAGGGGGGGGGTACTGGAAACTTGCAGATAGGCTATGCTCCAATTGCAGTCAAACTTGATGGACAGGAACAGGGAATTAAAGAGATTGGGCCCGAACTGGCTCCGACAACGTTGGTGGGAGGGGGGGGGGGGTACCAGAACTTTCCAAAAATGCTCGGATTCGAGTGAAACTTGATAGATGGTATACACGAAGATGCTTTAGGTGGTCGATTTTTTTTATTCCGAACCAGATTCGGCCACGGTAGGTTGAGATAGAGTGAGTACCGGAAATCGTGTAGCACGTCTAGGGATCAAACAAATGGATTTATTGGGATGAAAGTTTGAACAGTCATGTGCATTTGCTACAGACAATCGAGACGATGCCGGAACTGCTCAGAAATGAGTGAAACTAAATATCCTATTTCTATTTCCGAACCGCATTTTTGGATGGCGGGTGTATTTTGTGACGTTCTCATCTACTTTCTTGTACAGCCTACTCGTACAAGTGCCATATGAGCTCGTAGCTCTTGGTTTCTTAATCACGCCCGTCATGTCCTGCTCGCAGAATAAGCTGACGCGTATAGCTTGTATGCAGATTATTCCACTAATTTGAACAATGCTTAAGGGACGTGTCTACTTAGGATAGTAATTCAATCTACTTCAGTAGTATTTCCTTCTATTCTCGTTCCCGAGATTCTTCACTTCATAGCTGTATCCCATATTATCTATTGGCAATACACTGATTATCATCCTTCCACGTTTTTCTCTTTACGTGAAGTATCATGACGCCCGATCTTTATTTCCGATGAGCTTATTCATCTGGAAACCAGTAATGCAAATTTTGACAAGATTTTCATCTAAGGCAAGTCCTTAGATGAAAATCTAAGGACTATCAAACACGGTTTTGGCAAAACAGCCAAAGCCATGTGTAATTTTCTATAAGCATAGATTAGTCGTAAAGTGGTCAACTATTTCAGACATCTGAGCAGAAATACTCTTTAGTGCGAGGTGTCCTTTAAGGCTAATACATTCTAGAGACAACACAGATATTTCACACATCTCACCTTCAATGATAGTCCAGTGCTCAGTTTCGATTCAGTAATTGTTTTTTCCCGCTTCAGGTAACATGGATTTTTATGTAACGTGCACAAAAGTAGTGAGGGAACAACCGTCGCCCAGAGCCACATCCCTGAACACTAGGTCCTCTGCACCTGCTCCCATTAGCCGGAGCCACCAACGGATGGGGTCATTCGATGGCCTGCTCTCATTTGCCAATGGAGGTGACCCTGGGTAAGCGATCATCACCTTCTTCTCTTGTCACCTTCTTCCCCAAGCCTGTTTTCGTCCAAATATCTGAAACCGTTCCCGAGTTAGCGTGCTAATATACAGATGGAAGGAATATTTTATGAAGGCTTAAGTATCCGTCCCTTTCGTTTCTGACCCAAAAAGTTGTTCTACGTTTTTAGAATGTAACTATGACTACCCTAACTTCGCTTTGTATTATAGAATCTTGTAATATCAGTGCGTTTTAAAGTGCCTTCTGCTTCTTCAAACTGCCGTTATTTTTACCGGTATCAAGCTTGACTCGTGTACCTATTGGGAGTTCATACATGCAGCTTTGAAGTTCGTTGCGGTTATCCGCGGAAATCTGTCACCAGTCCAATTCTTTAGACTGGTTTTACGTGTAAAAAAAATGTAAAGGAATGTCGATAAGCCGGAAGGTTCATTAGTGGTTACCAAACAACAAAAAACATGTAAAACAATATGTATTGTAGACTATATTTAGAATTAAATAAATAAACAAAAACAGACGGTTTCACTATCAATCTAGTATGAAATAGTTTGTTGAGAGTGGATGTACATAATGATGTGGGTTGGAACTTGGAACCGACTGGAATTCCGAGTGAAAGCTTCTGCGCTTTTCTCGAGATTCTCGAGAGAATGATTGTAAAATCAATACTTAGTTGTGCATACACACCAGTTAATTTTAAAATCACAGAACTGTATATACCCACATTTTAATCGCGCACATTTCAATATTTTATAGTTCCATATAGCGATCGCAAATTCTGTCCGTCCGTCCACCGGGTTTTGCTAGTGTGGGCATTTCACATAAGCTAGGACGATAAAGCTTGGAAAGCATATGAGGGAACCGTCAACCGACCGGATTAAATTGGAAATAGTCATTTCCCCGATCCGACCAATTCGGGGGGGGGGGATGGAGGGGGAATCCGAAAAATTATGGTATTTTTAATTTAAGAGCGGGTGATCGGATCTTAATGAAATTTGATATTTTGAAAGACCTCGTCGTCTCAGAGGTCCCACTTCAAACCCGGGACGGATCCGGTGACTTTGGGGAGAGGCTTGGGAAACCCATAGAGTGGAGGGATCTCGATGAAACTTGGTGGGAAAAACAAGCACATGTCCTAGATATTTCATTGATATTACCGGACCGGATGGGGGCACTGTGGGGGAGTTGGGGTGGGGGGGTTAGGGTCCGGATTTCTAGTGATCCCGCGAGTCCGGTACTTCCTGATGTGCTAAGAGGGTGAAACTTGGCAGGCATGTCAGGGACGCGAACAGACTAACTTGAGAATAGTCGTTTCCCCGATCCGACCATCTGGGGGGAGTGGAGGAATGGAGAATCCGGTATCTAGTGGCGTGCATAACTTTTGAACAGGTAATCGGATTTGAATGAAACTGGAAACTGGAAGTGGAAAGAGCTACCTTCTCAGATGTTCCATGTCAAGTCTGGATCGGATCGGATACTTGTGAGGGGCGTGGAGGGGGGCTCTAGAAAACTCTAGAAGCGCTTAGACTCGAGGGATTGAGATGAAACTTGGTGGGGAGAACAAGCAGTAGGCCTAGATACGTAATTGACGGAGGCAGATCGTATCGGGGCTTTGTGGGGGGAGTTGGAGGTGTGTTTCACTGAATTCCGGCGATAGTGAGTTAGCATAGTTCCAGATGTGATAAGGACGACAAAAGGTGTGGCGCGTGTCAGGGTCCCGAACAGACTGACTTGAGAGTAGTTGTTTCCCCAATCCTACCATCGTGAGGGGAGTGGAGGGATGGGGAATCCAGAATCTAGTGGCATGCATAACTTTTGAACGGGGATTGGCTTTGAATGAAACTTGGCAAGTGGAAAGAGCTATCGTCTCAGATGTTCCGTGTCAAGTCCGGATAGAATCCGATACTTGTGTGTGGGGGGGGGGGGGGGCTCCGCAAAACTCAGAAACGCTTTGAGTCGAGGGACTGAGATGGAACTTGGTGGGGAGAAGAAGCATTAGGTTTAGATGCGTAATTGACGGAGACAGATGGTATCGGGGCTCTGTGGGTGGAGTTGGCGGAGGTTTTCCGGAATTCCGGTGATCGCGAGTTACAATAGTTCCGGTGTCCGGTCAGTTCGTCACAGGACAATCTGTCACAAGGACAATTCGTCATACGGACAATTTGTCATTAGTACGAACATTTCGTCACAGATAGCCTGATTTCAAGTTTGGATTTGGTTTTAAGCTGTATATTATTGAATACTCAGTTACATTAACAAATTTATTTAGTTTGACTAGACCAATATCTCCCTACTACGGTTCAGTCGCAGTTAGTCTTCGTACTTCCACTTCTTGGGTGGGTTCGGGCACCCAGCAACAAATCCCTCAATACTCATTTTTGTTTTGCCCTGGTCCGGCAGCAGAAACAAAATGAATTTAAAAATATTTGGATGAGCTGTTCCAACATGTTTGTTGAGTGCTGAATGACATCCTTTAAATTCTTGTAAGCCCTAGGAAAGTCTTCTGCGACGCGCTCAAAGACGTTCCAGACAGGGGTACGAAAGAGAGCATTTTCTGCTTGCCCTGATGGCCTTTGATGTTCTTCCAATGTAAGTGTCTTCAAAGTAGTCGAGGATTGGATATACTTCAGCTGAACAGATTTGAACATAACAGTCGAACGCTGATGGGATATCTACCATTGGGAGAAAAGCCAACGCTGTCATCATTCTCATGGGGAAAGCAAAGTCGCTGCAAGACGAATACTTCTCGACAACATTGCTGTTTGCTTGAATTTGTGTTTTGTATATGAGAATCCTTAATAATAGAGTTTTTCGTGACCTCTCTGAGCCTGTGCGAGTTCCATATTTAACTAATAACACCTTGACTCTCCTCGAAAATATATAACATCCGGCCACGGGGGGGGGGGGGAGCGGAAGTTTGCAGATAAGCTATGCTCCGATTCCTGTCAAACTTGATGAACCGGAAGAGGAGATGTCAAAGATGCGACTTTTGTGTTTTCAAGTCGTATTTGGACACAGTAGGTGGAGTTGGAGATGGAGTCCCAGAAATGTTGTGGCTTGCATAGGGGTCAAACGAGTGCAGTGATTTAAAGGAAACTTGGAATTTAGATAGAGTATATGCCCTAGATGACATATTTTAGGTTCCGAACCTGATCCGACCACAGTGGAGAGTTTTCCAAAAGTGTCGCAGATTTGAGTAAAACTTCATAGGTGGTAAGAGAAGGTGCTTTAGATGATCCGTTCACTAGTCTGAACCAGGTTCGGCCGCGTTAGGGGGAGTTGGAGGGAGGTACCGGAAATCGTGTGGCACGTCTAGGGTCATTTCAAAACAGTCATTGGCGCCAGATGATCCCAGGCGATGTCGGAAATGCTCAGACTTGAGTGAAACCACATATCCTATTACCAGGTCTGAACCGCATTTTTGGGTGGTGGGTGTATTTTGCGACGTTCCCATCTACTTTCTTGTACCGCCTACTCGTAACAAGTAGCATATGAGCTCGTAGCTCTTGTTCTGGTCATCTTATGTTTTTTTCGTTCATTCTTCGCTGAAGACGGTTGCCGGCCCTTACATAACATCTTAGAGGATGTTATGTAAGGTACCTTCTGTAGATCAGCAATTAGCTGATCTACAGAAAAAACGAAAATCTAGTTTTTGTTTCTTGTGTTATGAATGGTCAACTTGGCTTCAAACCTGATATTCAGTCTAAGCTAACTGTCTGTACGAAATTTGGGTGCTCGCTCGATAAGTTTTGGCACCTCAACGTGGGTTCGTGGATAATTTATTTGTAACCCGCCATTTCAAAAAAGCGGAGTGAAGAAAATAAAATAAATAAAAGACACAGAAAAATACACGAATTTTCTATCTTCGGCTAGGAAGCAGTGGAGGGGGTCATGTGCGCTGGTTGGGCTCTGCTGTCAATGATTTTTGATAGCGATGAAGAAACATCCAAAAGCAACACCTGCATCTTGAATTTTGAACTTCTCCGTCAATGTATGGTTATGGCATAATTTCGACAAGTGGAGCAGGTGCTTTGCATATTAAAATAACATGATCTCAGCTTTTTAATCTCCTCCCCCCACCTCCCTCGGAGAGGACCACTTCACTCCCTCGAGTCGAAGAACAGGGGGCCCAACTTGAAAAATATCAGAATGTGGGGAAGGATATTCAGCCTGCCATGCGTCGGAAAAATTAAGTCCTCTACCCTTTCGTAAAATGTTGGACTTCTAGGTACCAGAACCACAAAAAATTACCTCTCAAATTAAATCACCGTTGTGTTCATTTTTGTTACTACTTGTAATCAGCCTTTTATTTTTTCCAGCGCTACACCTGGTAGCCCCAAGCCACACGCCCGTCGCAAAAACAAACCCGCCCCCGTCCCGCCTACCTCCCCAAAACCTGAACCAGAGGCGCACCCTCTCCCCGCCGAAGGCAGACCTCAAGAGCGACCTCCCCTCCCCCCACCTCCCTCGGAGAGGACCGCTACACTCCCTCGAGTCAAAGAACAGAAGGCCCAACTTGAAAAAGCACTCGCAGTGCGAGGTCAGTCAAAGGAAGATCTCCTGGCGGAAATAGACAGAGAGGTGGCTAAAAAGTTGGAAGGGTGTGAAGGAAAAACGGGTCAAGAAGGAGAGGAAGGTGTTGTGAGATTGAAAGAAAATGCGGGATTGGCAAGAGCGGCTTCAATAAGGAACCGCGCGGCCTTGTTTGAGAAGATGAGTGAGGACGGGCGAATGACGAAAAGTCTAGGAGCCCTGTCCAGCGACACGGCAGAGTTGAAAGCGGTGCAGAAGAGAATTACAATCGGAGGACAACAGGTAGGGATTCGGCCGAGTTGTGCGACATCCAGGAACCCCAAAACATAGACCATTCGGGATTAGAATTCGAGGGGGGTTACCTCGTGCACGGATGACCGTATACGGTGGTTGGGAGATAAACCTTCTCTGGGAATTCAAATCATCTGTTCGGGAATATTGCACAGACAACACTTTCTCAAGGTTTGCCCGGATTTCTTTTTATTTATACGTGCAAAACAATGGAATTTATCGTAGCAAGACTTCACAGTAGTTTAACCTTGCAGTAGGCAAGTACTTACTTACTTACGTTTGTTGTAAAGGATTTGTGTAAACTTCAGCCAATTCGTCAATCTTTATTCTTGAAAGACCTTCCTGACGGTATTGAAGAAAACGGATATGTGTCTTTTCGCAAAACATGCTATGGATGTAATTTTATTCGCGTTCGTATATCGTCGAAAGATAAGAAATTGCGATTAAAAAATAGAAAAAGTATATTTGTGTCGAAAGTCTTCACAGGAGAGAGAAAGAAGCTTTCCCATCCCGGATGTGCCGTAAAAAAGGTTGTATTTTGGGACCGGCTGCGCTGCCAGACATAGGGATCTTTCAAGTTTATTAATTAGCCGTAATTATCCAAAAACGAATAGCACTGGCACGTCAAAATTAAGAAATTTGTTTGTTTTACAACCTTTCTTCAAAATTTGTCTGCAAAACAGTTGCACCATAGTAAAATGTTATCGTCAAAAGTGTTACTCTTGTCAATTCATATTTGACGGTGCAAAACGGATAACCGTCAAATATGATTCTCAAGGACTATTTTGTCAATTCTGTTGCGATAGAAAATACGTTTTGCGGTAAAAACGTAAACCATAATAAAACGTTTACTTGGTCAAAAGTTTTACTGTTCTCAATTCTGTGTGATTAAAAAAACGTGTTGCGGCAGAACCATTTGAACCGTAATAAAAAGTTTGCTTTTGTTACTCTTGTCATGTTTTAATAAACAAAAGTTTTAGGGAAAAAAAACGTTATGCTACCTTTTATTGTTGTAGAAAACTTCCAAATCAGACGCGCTACGTTGTAGACCAAAAATGTTGTAGGATGAAAAAGTGTTTAACTGGAATATATTGTTGTAGTGTTGCTGCGTTACAGAGGTGGGAACCTTGTAATCCGGAGGTATTTTGTTTTACACCCACTAACGTTGCACGTAGATGACTGATGTTTTAGTTTTGCTTCACATAACTGCACAATGCAAGAAACAAACGCAATCAAATAGCTGAAATGCAAAATTTAAATTATAAACATTGTTGATAACGTTTTGTTTTTCATCAGAAGGTTTGAGTAGACGTGAAAAAGCATTGAGTTGGAATATAGCGTTGTAGTGTTGGTACAGATATCTATTCCGCTAAACAGATAAACGTAATCAAAGAACTGAAAGGTAAAATCGATAAGACAGCCAATTATACATGTCTTGATAACGTTTTACTTTGCATCAAAGATTTATGTAAACATTCGCGTATTTTAAAAACTGCAGCGCACATTTAGAGCGGGCATAGTTCTTCGTACAGATTTTGTTGACCACCGTTTGTGGCTTTGACCTGACAACAGCACTTTCAAATTTAAAGGTTGTCACTAGTATCAGTCTTATTTCAAGCTCCTCAGAGTGGGGGAAGCTTGAAGCTCCTTTAAGGCCCAGCGTATCAAGGGTTGATCATTCATTCAACCTATTGCGAGTCCGGTCTGCAACCCACAGTGTGAATTGACCTCGGGTATCCGTAATGCACCCGTGAAGTCCTGCATTTGCAGCAGTCCATCTTGACTCCTCAAACTGAGAAAAATCAGGAATAGATACTGATGAGGAATAGATACTGATGGTAATCGAAGAGTATCCCACTACTGAAGGCAAGTTCTCCGCAAGTCCAGCTCTTCGTGTTTAAACTGGATTCTTTCCTAGGTTTTGCCGGTCCGAGTCCCTGTGCCGGCCGAGCGGGTGCGGATTCCCGTAATGAGCCAAGCTGGCCAAGGAGAAGTAAACTCAGCGGACAAGTTGACCACTAATATAGAAGTAGAAAAATCGAAACCAATCATCCCTGAGAGACCTTCTGCTTTGCCAAGATTAGAACGGAAGAATTCGACGAGCGAGGTAAGAGAGTTGCGGCTATTTATTCTGATTTCAACGACATTTAATTTGTTGTATGTATAATCCCCGAAACTGGCCGTCAAGAAGGAAAGTTTTGACTACCTCATCATACACGATGGAGCATACCTACTTAAATGATTCCTCGGATAACTGCTACGGGGAGACCACTAGCGTATTCGCCGCTATTGAATGCTTAAAGGACCCATCTTACCTATACTACTGGGTCACTCTACGTCACTAATCGCTCCTTCCATTCCTGTTTCCGAAATTTTGACTTTCTAGGTCCCGAGTTGCACTACGCTGATTTTTGCGTGTTCCATATTGGGCTCTTTTCTAGGCAGAACAGGTTCCCACGTACTGCTTCTGAGAAGCTCATTGGCCATAAATACCGATTATGCAAGTTTGACCGTGTTTTTCGTCAAATCGTGAGGCTGAAAACAGCTGGATGGGGTCGGTTGTGGAGTCATGTATGTTAGACTATTGAAATATAAACTGAATCTGCCGCGACTTGTGCTTTAATCAGACACTGGAAGACCTGTCCCCTGTTCTTTACTGCTTATACCCTCCTTCCCGTTGTCTTCTTGAAATGTCGTGGCCAGGCTTTCGGGGGGAACAGTAGATGGCCGGGCTTGCATAAACCTCTCAACTTTACAGTCTATGACTGTTTTTTGGGGATCCCAAAACGTAAATGGAGGGAAACCTATGACATCGCAAAAGTTGTCCGTCCGTCCGTCGTAAGCACGGTAACTCTCGAACTTGGTGTGAGGATTGTTTGGGTCAAGAGTAAGGTTAAGTTCGTAGATGGGCTCTGTAGCCCTATATTTGGGGGTGGGGGAAGGGGTTCAAATTAAGGGACAAACAAAATATTTTTAAACAGGTAATGTGATTATGGGGTAAGAAGATATGCTGAGCACGATGGTGAAAATAATTTTCTCTCTAGACAAGTAGTTCGTCCGGAATCCGGCAAAAACCGAAAAGTTTGTTAAAAGTAAAATTTTCATTTGAAGTTGATTAAATGTTTGATTTATGGGTAAGATAACATGATGAACACGATGGTGAAAACCGTTTTCTCTCTGGACAAGTAGTTCGTCCGGAATCCGGCAAAAACAGAACGTTTGTGAAAAGTAAAAGTTTGATTTGAAATCGATTAAATGTTTGATTTAGGGGTAAGAAGACATGCTGAAGACGATGGTGAAAACTATTTTCTCGCTGGAAAAGTAGTTCGTCTGGAATCCGGCAAAAACTGGAAAGTTGGTTAGAAGTAAAAGTTTCATTTGAAGTTGATAAAATGTTTGATTTAGGGGTAAGAAGACATGCTGAACACGATGGTGAAAACCATTTTCTCGCTGGACAACTAGTTCGCCTGGAATCCGGCCAAAACCGAAAAATATGTTAAAAGCAAAAGTTTTATCTGAAGTTGATTAGATGATAGATTAGGGGTAAGAGGAGTCTGTATATGAGAATCATTTTTTACCCGGACATATAATTAGTCCGGAATCCGGTTGCACCCGCATTTTTTTTTAAGTCACAAAGTTTTATTTAAAGTTGATTATATGTTCTTTTTAGGGATAAGGAGATACGCTGGATTCGTTTATGAATTTTATTTTTCTGCTGGACTAGTAGTAGGTGAAAGTAGTGGGTGAAACCGCAAATTTGGCAGAAGTAAAGCAGGAAGGTTCGGTCAGTATCGTCAAAATAGATATGGCTTATAGAGGTATAGATAGATAGATAGATAGAATATCTGAACTTGGTTTTCTCTGATGATTAGCCAGGCGAAGACTGGATCTGGCGAAGACAAGACCCAATTGACTGGATCAAATCTTAGATTTTTGGGATCCCATCGACACCTTTGGTCTTGTCTTAGTTTGAATCTTTCTTTTCAGTTTGGCCAAGAAAGGCCTGTGCTCGAGAAAACTCATCTCTACTCCGTGGAAAAGCAGCAAGCCTCTCTTGTCCAGGTCCAACCTCACGACAAACTGATCCGGAAGGACTCCTCGTCGAGTATCCAGAACCTTGAAACATGGAAAGGCGCTTCCTCTCCCGCCAAGGAGATTCCTGGCTCTAGCAATCAGGACGGGTTGAAAAGCCCGAACCGGAACTCCTTCATTGAGTCTCTTTTCAGTGAGAAAACTTCTACCCCTATGGACGATGATGAGCCTAGCAATGTGATAAAGCCGGACAGGGAAGTGATCGATTCGAAGAGTGGGAGTGATGGTTTGCTTAAGAGTGAGAGGAGTGGGGAGTCTAGCGACAGTGACCCAGAGATTAGGAAGAAACCGGTTAAGCCACCGAAACCTGAGCGACCGATCAGCGCTGGAAGGAAGTCTCTAGAAGCCGATGGAGGGACGATACCCGCGGTGTCAAGTGGTGCTGACAAAACAGGTAAGACGGCCCTGTTTCACTGCATCCCCTCTCTCATTAAACAAGACCAAAGGATCCCAAAATTTTTGATCCAGACAATCCAATCTTGTGGATTTCCGAGTCGTCGCCAGACCCCTTTAGCATTTTGCTATGTATCCATAAGATACCGCTTGAATATATACAAAAAGAAATTACCGTTTGGAGCTTTTGGCAACTTACGGCCAACCAACTAATCAGATGAGAAAACCAAGTTCAGATATGGATTTAGCGCAAGGATGTTCACTCTAGTATCTCATCCCTGTACTTTCGCTAAATTCTTCGCATTTTAGCAGCATTCCCCTCGAACTGCATGCAGAGCAAAATAGCTAGTGACCAACAGAGGTGAACCTTTCCATCAAAATGGTTTTTCGCAAATTTTACCAGCAAATTAAGATACAAAATTCGATTCAGCATGTCTCCTTACCCCTGTACCCACTCTCTAATCGACTTCAGAAACAACCCCGGCAACTGTCCGGCAAAAGAAAACGAAGTTCAGATATGGATTCAGCGGGCCTGCTTAACCCTTAAAGGACACCTGAACAATGAAACCATACTTGGAACACACCATGGAGAATGCATTTACAGACATGAACACGAAGAGTATTCTTCTCCTGAGCGTGACGTTTTCAAAATAGGGATGATTGTTTCCGGAGGTCTGCACATGCAGACTCCAAGACAAAAAGCGCAATTCATTCAAATCTTGTACAGCGCTGGCCGGATCGTATTGAAATTTCTTCTAGATTTACGTTTGGGCTTATCTGGTTAAAAAATGTTCCAGAAGAAGGGTTGATTGGAGACATTTGTTCATTTCTAAAATTGCTCGGTACTGAAATAAGGACAGATGCAAAATGGAGCAAAAATCATAGCTTGGAAACGGTATTTCGTGTTTGGATTGGGTTTTCTGCCGGCAATGTTAACGGACGTCATACAGATACGGATGATACTTGGTACTCTTCATTCAGGTGTCCTTTAAAAGACAATCTCATTAGCTTATACAAATATATTTTTTACTCGAAACCCCCTCCTCTGCCTCTAAATATAGGGCTACAGGACCCATTGACAAACTTGGCCTGCACTTTGCCACTGAATCCGCATGCGAAGTTTGAACGACATATACTCACCGCCTTCGACCTCCCCGACATGACAGACTGTCATGAGTAGCCATGACTAAACCCAAAGAATGCTAGGTGTAAATAGTCTTTGTGCGTTATGCACGTGACGGTGTCGTCACTGACGCGCAGAGCTTTCGCCTATTGGTAGGGCCTGGTATAGCCACGTGTTTTTTCCGAAAACTAGCTGACAAATTTTATTATATTGTTCACAAGACAGTTGTCGAATGCATTCTGCCCTTTTGACCCACTAAATGCCGGTTGGGACTTTGGAGAAGACTAGACTGATCGCATACATTTTTAGTTTATCTTTAAGGCGTTTTTCTGTGCTCCCACAAACAGGTTGTGGGTCGATTTGTTTCTGTGCCCCCCCCCCCCCCCCCCTCTGATACGTGTTCCCATTTTAACAAGTGAATTATGTAGTATATAAACAATTGTAATTAGTTGTCGAAACCATATGTGTATTTTTTATACTTCTATGTGTCACTGAATGGATCGGTTGATTTAGGTATAGTTTTGGTTTATATATTATACTTTGTAAACATCAGTTTTAAGGGAAATAACAGAATAAATAAATAAACATTCTCGCCCAGTTCTAAATGAGCTTAGTAGAGACGTCTTTTCTTCTTGAAAACATGGTTGATTGTCAGGTAGAAATGACATAAAACCCACAAAAATCAGTGAAAGAATTAGATAGGCTACTGAGTGCTTTTATTGCGTACTTTACTTTTCTTTCCTCTTACTTATTTCTACGCGTGCTAGTAATACCAGTCCCACTATTAGCTTCCCCGTAACGAGTGTCATTGATCCATTCATTCTACGTAGTGCCTTAAAGGACACCTCGCACTATTTCTAAGATGTTCTTGAATAATTGACGACTATATAATTGACCTTATAGAAAATTGACCTTAGATAACTGAAGATAATTAAAGACAATTGACCTCACAGAAAATTACATACGGATTCGGTTGTTTTTAGCCTCTTTCCGTGGCCTGTAATTTGCATAACTGGTCTTCGGACCAATAAGATTATCGGAAAGAATGGTTGGCAGCCTGATACGTCACGTAAAGACAGGAAACGTGGAAACGGGATATTCAGTGTAATGCTAATAGACGGGATAGGATACACTTATGAAGGGGAGAATCTCGGGAACGAGAATGGATGGAAGTGCTAGAGAAGTAGGATGAATTCCGGTTATTTTGCAGTCTGAGTGTGTAAGCCCGGTAGAGATCGCTGTCTCTTTAATTTTAAGTACGGTCATCAGGCCCAAGTCCCTTGCATCCCCTTTTCCGCGCCGCACGTCTCCGTCTGCGTATTCCTTCCTAAAACTGTAAGTATCCTTTGAAAGAAGGCAAATGACTGTATATGTTGCTTGGAAATAATTATATACTAGTTGGAATATCCTAATCTAAGTTTTCCTGTAGTGAAAGACGTCCTCGCCAGCATAGAAGGGAAGACGCCACCTACTCCGCTTCCCAGACCTGCAAGCCATCCGCTGCCAAATCCGAAGCCACGAAGTGGAAGTGGTGAAAGCACCGATTTTTAGTCCGCTTTATATCCTGTAGATTTTAGGTTGCTCGGATCCCTTGTGATACAGTGGTAAGAGACTCTTGTTTGATTCATGTCCTCTTTAATGGTGCTTATTTTTCCAACGCGCAAAAGAGCATTCACCCACAAATGGATGAGCTATCCACCGAAACCGACCCTTAGATGCTTGGTAGAGCCCAAAGAAAAAGGAAGTATATTACCTTAAATCGTACTTGCCAGTAACAATGGTATTGGTGTCCGTCGCCGATGATAATGACCGACAGTTGAATCTAGCGCATCTCATTCAAATCGCCATGGCTTGGCCATGAATGGCAAGTACCATAAAAAGCTATAGAATTCTTTTTTCTTTCGTATAGAATATAATAGAAGCAGTTATAAACAAAATGAAGCAGTGTTTTTTGTATTTTCTGTTACTTGAAACCAAAAAATTAAGTGTGAAATGACTCGCAGTTCTCATAGGAAAATTCTTACAGATTCCGAACTCAGATGTTCATTTAAAGACCAGATTTGTGTGGGGTTCAGGATAGCTCAGACGATGTGTGTGACGCTTAGATTCTCTGGAAACGATGAAACGATAGAAGTCTCTCGAAATGATAGAAGTCTTTCAAGTAGATTATAAAAGTTGGTTTTGCGGTGAGATTTTATACTTGTTGTGAGGTCTTGTGTTTGCACAAATTTTCTAGTCGCCGCCATACTGTCTCTGGTTGAGTCATAATACTTTACCATTCATGCTTGTAGTAATGCCCGCGAATTCCTTAGTTCCTGGCAGTATTCCGGTTATTTTGCAATCTTTGTTGAGTGTGTAACCCCGGTAGAGTTAACTGTCTCTTTAACTTAAAGTACGGCAATTAGGCAAAAGACCCTTGCATCCACTTCTCCGCGCCGCACGCCTTCGTCCGTGTATTCCTTCCTAAAACTGAATGCGACTTAGTTCCGAAATGCAAAAGAGGTAGCGCTGCAGTCGAGTCAGTTATGCTCACGCAGATAATCGTAATGCGTCACTTTCGTCAGGTACCCGTCCTCTGTCGCCGACCTTCATCGAAAGTGTTCAGTCATTCAGAACAGCTCCAAGTAGTTGCAAAGCTTTCTTTCGATTTTCCGATATTTTCTCGTTGTAGTACCAAGGGATTACTCCTCACTGTGCTTTTGGCCGTCTTTTTTTGTTTGTTTTTTTACCAGGCCCTTTGTCGTTTCTGCCAAGGCCTGCGAAGAAAATGAACTGGGAACTCCGAGATGAGTTGACCAATCGGCTGACGCGAACGGGGTCAGACTCCTCTCTGCCGTAACGGTCAAATCATTATAAGTTACTGAGGACTTGGGAGAGAGGCCTGTGATCTCTTTTGGCATAACATGTTACTATTGACGGGTCAGGAGCTGCACTTTCGAGGGGCCGAATAGAACAACAATACGGATGTGGATCCAGGGGGGAATTTTCGAGGAGGTGAGAGTCCTCCCCCCCCCCCCCCCCCCCCCCCCCCCCACACACACACATTCTATCGCTCAACCAGCGAGTTCCCGTCCGCTGCTTAAGGATGGACCGAATTTTTTTAAGATACAGAAAATAAAACTGGACACAGTACGGAAAAAGGCTGTTCCACTTTCGTCGCTTAGGGGCCGGTTAGATACAGGTCCGGTTTTGGGGAGGTTGGAACCCCGTCTTCAGTCGTGTAGCCTAGCAAATTTTCGACCCACAAGTTTTAGGATTCTAGTACCCTATACTGTAGCCTATGCAGTATGAACTCCCCACTTGTCACTAGAACCGTGATGGGCGCTCAGGTTGATCAGAGCTTCCCCGCCGTATTCTCCGTTCGATCATTTTGTATTTTTTCCTTCAGGTACTATCCGAACCATAATTGTATTTGACTGTATTACCAGTGATCCTGATGTTGCATTTTAGCTTTTAGTTTGGTGAACGCTTGATTGAAGAGTATTCCGTGTTTTCATGTTATTTCTGCAAATTTATGTTTCTAAATTTTTACGTGCAAGACGTTTGTTACTTGAGCTTTATTGCAAAATAAAACGTAGTTAATTGAATATAAATACACTAAGAGAGTTAATCAAGTGATGGTGCAGCTCGATCTTGCTTGATTTGTGATCTGCTATGTTTTTCCTTCAGCCTTTCCATGACAGCTTTTTCTTTCCTAGAAGATATAGAGACTGGTATAGAAACGTTTCTAGATATAGAAACGCAGCGATGGATACTGCATATTTCCAATATTCTAGAATGTCTCCTCCACTTTGTATGTAACTCTAGAAATAAGACACTCTTTCATCTGTATTTCCAACAGTTTAAGAGTTTGGTTTTGGGGGGCCGTATATCGATATACACACCCTAAATCATGTCAAGATAACGTAAAGAAATAAAGTTCCGCTTTAAATAAGCGTTAGGAACCATGACAGTTTGTGACCTCACAAAGCCACCCATAAACCGCGAAAACCATTTGATCTTTCCCGTTCCGCGGAGCTTTCAACTAGCATTCTCGGATAGCTACTTTGCTTTCCAGAGCGCGGAAATGGCGCCGAAACTCCGAACAGGGTGAAAGTGAAAAGAAGGCGATCATGCAGCATCAGGCTTGCCCAAAAACCACGGGGAGGACCACCAGCAGACTTTGGTGTTCGAATATCGAAGCCATGTTTAGCACCCTTACCAGCAAGGCGAAAGCCAACGGAAAGTGACTGACTCCAGCTTCGCTTCCTGATGGATCGCGTCGTCTGACGCGATCTACATATAAGTAGGTTTCAAAAAGCTCAATTTACCCGGATTTTACCATGGGATACGTGCTAGAGAAGTTGGACTTCCGGGTTACTAGGGGTGACGTTCTGACTATCAGAACTTAATTCCTTGCTCACGATATAGGGCTTGAAACAGGACATAGCTAAATAACGGGATGCTTAACGTCAAGTGGGCACAGAACGCAAAGATAAGCCAACGAGAAAAAGAATACTAGAGGATTTTGGAATCAGTGCCATCCTAGTTCCAATTTCCAGCGTCCTAGAAGTCTCCCAACGACTCCTGGAAGCTAGGATGGGCGGGGGATTCTTTTTCAAGCAGACCATGGGCCTACCTATAGCTTCGGACACGTCTGGCTACGGCCAACACCCACACATAATTTTCGAAAAATGGTCGGTGGTTTTGCAAACCATGGGGCTGAAAACGAAGGTTATCATCCAGGGATTCTTGCTATCATAGACTCCAGAGCATTCTTACCTCTTTCTCAACTTCTCAGCTGTTTCCTCGGAGACAGGGGTTGGTACGAAGGCAGCTTTCCGGACCACCTCCCGGATTTTCTCAAGGGCATCAGCAAGGTTCAGCTGCTGAGATCTTGTCAAATCTGACTTCATTATGAACTGGCCTTCTTTAGTTACCCTGTTTGGGTGCTACAAGACAAACACAAGTTCAAGAAAACACGAATACGCATCAAGACTGTTAAGCCGTACGCATAGCATATTTATTCCGGCGAAGGCAGCTGACGGTATTTTTAAATAGACGTTTAACTAAGCTACGCACTACTACCGTTAGCCAAACTGTTTCTCCAGACCATTCACGGACCTTGGTGCAGTCTGCTTCAGTCGTTACAAGTGTCGCATCTCGTTGGCGTGCTTTTAGACAATAGACCTATGAAACACTGTGTGACAAATTAACCAATATATTCATTCACCTATGCAGCGACGTCACTGGGGGGGGGGGGGGGGGGGGGGTGCTTGTATGGTAGGTACAGCTAATTTTTCCGGAAAAAAGGCAGATTTGAAAAATTTAGCCTGCGGCGCTTAGTTTAACCTGTTCTTGGTACAGTCGTTGGAAGCTTCGCTTTTTAGCGAAATCTAAAATGAAAAGCTATATATGGGAACTATAATATATGAAATTACAACAAAGGAATAATCTCAACTGATGCATTGCAGTTATTTTTACCCCGTTTCTATACTGTGCTGGCGGGAAATGTACGCCGTTGCCGCGGCGTTCTTTGTCGGCACATTTCTGAGTCCGTCGGCACAAACCGGACGTCCCCCCCCCCAAAGGTATAAGGATAGTGACGCCCCTGCACCTATGTACGTCACGTTCATAAATAAGTAGCAGGGCAGACAGTCTTCCACTTTTAAAAGCGAAGGAGGTATAGCCTACTGGGAGGGCCAGGGGTCGGTCCGGTCAATCCACGTACGATATGTGAAAGATCGAGTGAACTGACTGACAAAGACTGAGTGAGGGAAAGAAAGGTTGCGAGATGAAGAAAGATTTCCAGCGTCATAGGAAACAGTTGATGGTGATGATGATGAAATTTTATTTACGCACTTAAGCAGAGGAAAATAGTGCAGTATAGACAAAGAAAAGGAAAAAAATACACTGAGCTTTCAATAATGTAGTAAATGCACGAGAACATAAAATAAATATTTACAAAAAAAGAAAGAAAAGGGACTAATCGGGTCTAAAAAATCTTCTTCCTAGATGGAGTGCGGAGAATTGGCCAAGGGCAGAGAAGTAAAGGTCTTGGGCAATCGAAGATAACTTTGCACAAGGGTCAGAGGGCAAAAAAATTGAAGCTATACGGAAATTCCTGTAACGTCGAGGAAGGTACAAGAGAAATTTACAATATTTGAAATAAAAAGTCCTGATACGTTTTAAATCTTTTAGCCTCAGAATACCAAAAATTTCGGAAACGTTGCAGACAGAAAGGAGAACAAAAACTATTATATAAACTACCAAGGGCTTTTCTGTTATACCTTCCTCTATTTGGAACTATTTTTCCATATCCGACACGAATGGAATCGTGAACAGCCGAAACAGCGTTATCGCAGATTTTTTTAGAGACTGTGCTATGATCATGCCAAGCCATTTTACGGTAGGTGAATTGGGGAGCTTTTCATTCTGAAAAGAAATACCGGAATCTTTCGAGCTGTTGAACTTAAGATACTGACATTTAGAAATGTTAACAGAAAGGCCAATTTGAGAAAGACTCTGACAAATCGTTTTTATGTTAGATTCTAACCCACTTTATGTTCGACTTATTAATAGAATGTCGTCTGCGTAAGCTATGTAATTAATACTTAGGTCTCCAAGGAAAAATGTTGGCAATCAACCTGAGAGGCATTCATACATGGCACTTTTAAAAACAAAAGGAGATAGGACTCTACCCTGTGGTACCCCCTTGCTCACGGGAATGGATTCCGAAACCACCCCTGACCATTTCGCCCGAACAATCGCGTTACGGTACCAAACCTTAAAACAGAAACATTGGAAGCATTAACACCCTGACGCAACAAAGAAAGTAGAGCCTGTGAATATACTACATTATCGAAAGCTCCAGAAATGTCGATCGCACAAATATGAACGGCAAATTTTCCAGGAGTTCCTTGAGAATTGTAGACAGGACTCTATGAGCATGGCTGCAACTGAGTCTTTTTTGAAAACCAAACTGGAAGTCGCCGAACTGGCACTTCGACGTAATTTCTGGCACAAACTAATACTAAATTCAAAAATTTTGCTAAAGATACAAGACACTGTAATTGGCCGGAAAGAGCTGCACTGGTTTGGATATTTTCCTTTTTTTATGGCACTTGCCCTTCGGCCAAGTGCCATATAGCGATCGCAATTTCTGTCCGTCCGTCGGTCTGTCGGTCTGTCCAGGTTTTGCTAGTTCGGGCACTTCCACATAAGCTAGGATGATAAAACTTGGCAGGCATATCAGGGACCCCAAATGATTAAGTTGGAAATAGTCACTTCCCCGATCCGAGCACCGTGGGGGGAGTGGAGGGAGGGGGAATCCGGAATCTTGAGGTATTTTTAACTTTTGAACGGGTGATCGGATCTCGATGAAACTTGATATTTGGAACCACCTCATGCCTCAGACGACCCACTTAAAATCCGGACCGGATCCGGTGACTTTTGGGGGGAGCTGGAGGGGGCAACCGGAAATCTTAGGAAACGCTATGAGTGGAGGGATCGAGATGAAACTTGGTGGGAAGACACCTAGCAAACACTAGATACATCATTGACATAACCGAGCCGATTCGGGCACTGTGGGGGGAGTGGAGGGAGGGGGAATCCGGAATCTTGGGGTATTTATAACTTTTGAACGGGTGATCGGATCTCGATGGAACTTGATATTTGGAAAGACCTCATGCCTCAGACGACCTACTTAAAATCCGGACCGGATCCGGTGACTTTTGGGGGGAGCTGGAGGGGGCAACCGGAAATCTTGGGAAACGCTATGAGTGGAGGGATCGAGATGAAACTTGGTGGGAAGACACCTAGCAAACACTAGATACATCATTGACATAACCGAGCCGATTTGGGTACTGTGGGGGGAGTAGAGGGAGGGGGAATCCGGAATCTTGAGGTATTTATAACTTTTGAACGGGTGATCGGATCTCGATGGAACTTGATATTTGGAAAGACCTCATGCCTCAGACGACCTACTTAAAATCCGGACCGGATCCGGTGACTTTTGGGGGGAGCTGGAGGGGGCAACCGGAAATCTTGGGAAACGCTATGAGTGGAGGGATCGAGATGAAACTTGGTGGGGAGACACCTAGCAAACACTAGATACATCATTGACATAACCGAGCCGATTCGGGTACTGTGGGGGGAGTAGAGGGAGGGGGAATCCGGAATCTTGAGGTATTTATAACTTTTGAACGGGTGATCGGATCTCGATGGAACTTGATATTTGGAAAGACCTCATCCCTCAGACGACCCACTTAAAATCTGGACCTGATCCGGTGACTTTTGGGGGGAGCTGGAGGGGGCAACCGGAAATCTTGGGAAACGCTATGAGTGGAGGGATCGAGATGAAACTTGGTGGGAAGACACCTAGCAAACACTAGATACATCGTTGACATAACCGAGCCGATTCGGGCAGTGTGGGGGGAGTAGAGGGAGGGGGAATCCGGAATCTTGAGGTATTTATAACTTTTGAACGGGGGATCGGATCTCGATGGAACTTGATATTTGGAAAGACCTCATCCCTCAGACGACCCACTTAAAATCTGGACCGGATCCGGTGACTTTTGGGGGGAGCTGGAGGGGGCAACTGGAAATCTTGGGAAACGCTATGAGTAGAGGGATCGAGATGAAACTTGGTGGGAAGACACCTAGCAAACACTAGATACATCATTGACATAACCGAGTCGATTCGGGTACTGTGGGGGGAGTAGAGGGAGGGGGAATCCGGAATCTTGAGGTATTTATAACTTTTGAAGGGGTGATCGGATCTCGATGGAACTTGATATTTGGAAAGACCTCATCCCTCAGACGACCCACTTAAAATCTGGACCGGATCCGGTGACTTTTGGGGGGAGCTGGAGGGGGCAACCGGAAATCTTTGGAAACGCTATGAGTGGAGGGATCGAGATGAAACTTGGTGGGAAGACACCTAGCAAACACTAGATACATCATTGACATAACCGAGCCGATTCGGGCACTGTCGGGGGAGTGGAGGGAGGGGGAATCCGGAATCTTGAGGTATTTATAACTTTTGAACGGGTGACCGGATCTCGATGAAACTTGATATTTGGAAAGACCTCATGCCTCAGACGACCCACTTAAAATCCGGACCGGATCCGGTGACTTTTGGGGGGAGCTGGAGGGGAGAACCGGAAATATTGGAAAACGCTATGAGTGGAGGGATCGAGATGAAACTTGGTGGGAAGACACCTAGCAAACACTAGATATATCATTGACATAACCGAGCCGTGCCTACTCGTAACAAGTGCCATATGAGCTCGTAGCTCTTGTTAAATTGACGTAATAGTTCGAGAAAGAAATCTGTCTGGAACTATAGACGTTGCCAGAATCATCTGAAATAGCAGCTGAGTGTGGAAGATGAGTTCGGGAGAGCTGAACTTGAAGTGGCTGGAGCAGAGACTGTCGCTGTCAACGGAGGTGCTTTTCAATCTGCGTATAGCTCTTATGACTCCGTCTCTGGTGACGGCGTAGACTGTTGACTGTCTCATACTGCTCGGAAGAAGTTTTGAAAGACGCTCGCAAAAAAACGTTGAAGTAGACCATCACTAGAGCTGAATACAGAACAATAGTGGTGCAACCAGTCCTTCATCTGAAGTGGCGACGGAAGTGGAGGAGTGGTTTTGTCAGAACGCAAAACCGATGCCCAATCCTTCTTATTAGTCGGGAAATCCAAACCCTTGACGCGCATTGACCTAAGGGCCTTTTTGAAATTTCGCTTCGTTTTTTGCTTGAGGTCAAAGACGGTCCCATGGATAGGGCTGTTGTTTCGTTAATATTAAACAGTTGGCGAGGGTCCTTAGGTAGCACCAGACCATCATACTTATTTAATTTTATTTGTGTCTGTTTTGTATATATTTGCCATGGCCGTTTGCTCTTGTGACAGGCAAAATCTTATCTGTTCAGGACCTCTTGGACAGGATACAGCAATCCACATTCCATGCACGACATACAGAAATAAGGATCCTAATTGTCTGATATATACATTCCTGTCTAGCAGTATAGTAGCCATACACAGACTCTAGACTAATAGTTTGCTAAAGCTTTGTTACCTGCTCCTCTATTTTCTGTTTCAGATCATCTGGAATCCATGCCGCACTTTTTAGGTGGAACCTAACGTCGACCTTGGTAGCAACTTTGTTCACATTCTGACCACCGGGACCACTTGCGCATGAATATGTGATTCTCAGATCATCTGAAAAACAAAGAGTAACACTTGAGCTGACTGTCAACCAGTAGCCTACGGTGTAGGCTATGCGCCAATCTGACTGGTATTTTTTGGCTGGAGCGTCTATTGGATCGGCAAATGACCTCGTAATGTATTGGTTTCATGAAGATTCCAGGGGATAAGAAGAAAGATATTAGCAGAGAAAAACATCACCTTAGATACTAAGTGGTTCTGCTGGCATTACAATCGTTCTGTGTCCCGAAGGGCTACATCTGTGCCCATTTACAGGGGCGGTTCAAAAGGCTTGGGCATGGGGGGGGGGGGGGGTGAGGACTTCAAAATATACGACTGGCTAAAAACACAGCACCAGCAGGCTCAAGAAATATTAACGTTAGAAGTCCTAAAACGTTACGGAAAATGCCATTGTAGTAATAAAATAATAAACAAATAAGTAGGTAACAGGAATTAGACGATGTCGTTCATATCAAATTTCGCTGGAGAGAAGATAAGTCTCGGTACCAGCTTCCGACATATCTACTCAAGACAATGTGAGCGCCGCATGCGATATTTCTTTAATCCGAGCAAAATTCAACTCCTTTACAACTTCTACCTTTTAATGTAGCTTAGACCCTAAATCTTAAGCTTAAAACCGCACATAAATGATGCACACTTCAACGAAACAGAAATAGTGTAGGGCTACGAAAGAGCCGCAGGTAAAATTTGTTAAATCGGCCTTTATTCTGTGATATTCGACTACTTCACACACGAATTCTTGCTTTTTACGTGGCTCAGATCCCAAGCAGCAGCTTTTACAGTAAGCGTGTTCCACCCTCGTAACAATAGTTACTATTAGTTACTATTTCCGTTCCATCCTCACGAAAAGTTACTACGCTGACCGTTCCAACCTTGTCGGAATAGTAACTAATAGTTACTATTTGCTTACCATGCTCGGGAGCGTGGTAAGCGTAGTAACTACGCCTGAACTACGCATCTCTGGAACGTGATTGGTCGGATTCGCCCCTGGCGTGAGATCCTGCTGGAAAATAGAAAAGTCGTTCCAGCCTTGACGGCAAAAAGCCAGAATTCGTGACGTCATGCGTAGTAACTACGGTAAGTAGGATGGAACACGCTCAGTATGTACCCAAGAAAAATTTAAACTTAGCGCCGCAGGCGACTTTTTTGTAATCCGACATTTTTCTGGCCTTTCTAGCATTTAAGGTGGCTGCAATCTTAGACCTAACACCTCACCTAAATTACGGGCCATTCAACCAGATAGCGAGTAAGCGACTAAGAAAGATGGCGCAGCTAAAGTTTTGCGAAACATTTTAAAGGCTGCGTCCGTGCCCCGATAACTGGGAAACGGAGTGAGATATTTTCACGGAAGTTGGTACGTGGCAGTGCTTCCACTTTGGATTTAGACTACAAGAAAGTAGTGCAATCTTCAGGACCGTCATACAGTGCTTACGAAGCCTGTACGACGGGGCGCAGAGCCATTTAAAAAAAAAACTGTTTCTATCTCTAAAGAGATTTTTGACCAAAACCAGATAGGATAATGTTGAAACGTCGCGCCGCAGGGGAAATTTTCGAAAATCAGCCTGTTTTCAGCGCCACAGAGTGAAAGTCACGATTTGGTAATGGCTTTTATGTCACCCTGACAAGTTCGAAACATACGACCGTCATTCTAACAAGCGCAAAACATACGGTATTTCGTAACGTAATGACTTCCAGAACTTGACTTTCGACTTTCCTTTCGAAATTCGCCTAACTGCCTCATATGGCAAGCTAAAAACTTACGACTGTCTCTAATATACGACTAGACAATCTCTTCGTGAAATACGACAAGAAACGGGTCATTTTCAGGGGAAATTTGCGGTTGATGTCATTCTGGCAAGTTCCATACGAGATACAACTGTGATTCTGACAAACTGAGAACATAAAACTGCGAATGTGACAAGCTTGAAACATACTACTAAAATCTCTATGGAACAAGTCTTGTGAAGGCGAAGTTCACGAGTAGCTAAATGCTTTGTCTGCCTTTATCTGGCAAGGTCAGAACTTACGACTGTCTCTAATTTACGGCTAGAAAATCCCTTCGTAAAGTACGACAAGAAACGGGTCTTTTCAGGCGAAATTCGCGGTTGATGTCATACTGGCAAGCTCAGGCATACGACTTTCATTCTAGAAAACTCAGAACACAACTGTGAATCTGAAAACATACGAATACAAATTGCTTCATAGCTATACGACTAAAACATGTGATTCGGGTGAAATTCAACTGTATACACACGTTTGGCCTGTGTCATTCTGAAAAGCTCAAAACATACGACTGTCAAACAGACAAGCTCGAAACGTACGACTGAGAGTAGATTCTCTGGAGCATGGGGGGGGGGTAGTCACCCCCCCCCCTCCCCCCCCCCCCTTCGAACCGCCACTGGTGCCCAATCACAAGACAAGACAGCACTAAGTCTCTAGGAAATAATGATGAAAAGTACTTTCTCAGGCATTGGAGTTTACAAACTCTACAAGAATTAATTTCAAAACATTACAAGAAAATCATCCACTGTTAATCCAGGCAAACAGCAGACAAACCATCCTTAACAGAACTCTGTTACGGTATCCGTAAACTTTCAACAGTACCAAAAAATGCAAAGAACAGAAGATGATCCTTACCAATAGGAATGTATCCAGTAAAAGTTGTTCTACTAGTTGTTGGATCCTACAAAAGAATGAGTAAAATGGGTCAGAAAAGTAGTTTGTGAGGAACTGGGGCTTTTGGGCAGAAAAGACCGTAGCATGTTTCCAAATGATCTGATTTATTTAAACCCAGGCATCTGGAACAAAAGGCATAATATAGCAAAAACAAGCGGTTAACATCAAAGAATCATAAGCACAGCAAGCAGGCATATCATCACCTAACATGCATGATGTTCCATCCTCATTCTTCCCTAGTAGAAGATTAGCACTACTTATCGGCAGTGGAGACTCAACTGTTAGTACTGTTACTAACGTCCCCATGAGCCCACTAGTAGAATATGCATGTCCTGTTTGGCATTTCGCTCTTACAAAAGAAGAAAGTGATAAAATTGAACGGGTTCAGAAGAGGTCTCTACAAATCATCTACGGAGGTTCCCCACTGCCTTACTCTTTTTATCTAAAAGAATACAAACTTGACCCCCTTTTTGTCCGTCGAGAGAAACTGTGCCTAAAATTTGGCTCAACCCTCCTCCTCCACCCCATCTACAAGAACTTCCTCCCGCCTCCCTTTGTCCCCCTCAGATCCCGACTCCCCAGAGAGGCGGCTGCGAAAGTTCCAAAACTGACACCGGTTTACTCCAGGTCACAGCGTTATTCTCGAAGCTTTGTGCCGAGTTTTGTTCGTACTTTTAACAATTCGTAACTTGTGCGTTTTATCCTATTCTTTTTGGTTTTTTCGTTGACAAATCTTTCTTGTATTAACTGTTTGACTAAAAGATACCATATTTGGGCTATGCCTATGAGAGACTGTATCTTGTTTACATTAAATGATTTGATTTGATTTGATTTGAGAAGGCGTTAGGCTCGCTTCTCCTCACTCTGCACGAAAGATATAAAAAGCACTAAGAAACTCCTCAGACACTCCCCAGAGAAGGCGCTTTGCTCACTCCTCACGGGCATTATATACACTATATATATAACATGTATGATGTTACAAAGAATATATTTTGCTGCTCAGTCAATCAGGGTGCCAAGCTTTTGGCATAGGATAATAGACACTTGGCATACGCTATTCAAAGCTGTGAGTATACCAAACCTTTGGTGTAGTCTATCCGAAACCAGATTTGTTGCCTGTTTGTGGTGGGCTACGTTACGACAGACAGGACTTCAGACCACAGCTTTGGATGTCTAGCGTTCTCATAAACATTTCAGCTAATTCTACTTTACCCGATTACTTCTCTTATGCTATCCCTGCCTTACCCTAGGCGGGTATAATGGAGGTACAGTAGAGGTATGCTTATTTGAAAGTTACTTAAATGTGAACGGTGCAATTTTTGGCTAAATGGTAGAATGAAGATCAGGGGCGTCGCAAGTGCATTTTCGTTGGGGGGAGGGGGGGGGTGCAGAGCCAAAATTTGTACCGAATTTTTAAAAATTCTACCCCATCTTAGAAACTAAAAATTCGAGATCGATGGAATTTTTAGAGGAGTGTTCCTTGGAACAATCCACTATTGCGAGCGCTGTAGCAGCTTTCGGTTTTCACCATATTTTTTGGAGCTCATAACTCGTGAACGAGTGCAAGTATCAAGTTCAAACTTGGTACACTTGTCGGTATTGGGGTCTAGTTGTGCCTTTTGCGGGTCCCGGCCCCACACCCAGCCGGTTCAGGGGCAAATGTCCCAGATTGCCTAGTGAATAATGTTCATAACTTGACCAGAACTGGACGTAGGGCGATGAAATTTCTTGGACGTGTATCCTAGGGATGGGACATTGCTTTTAAAGTTGCAACTCCCCACCCACCCCGTTCATGGGCAACTGGGCCCAGGTTGCCCAGGAGTAAAGTTTGTTACCCATGACAGAAATCAACAGGTATCAAGTTGAAACTTGGTAGGATTGTGAGCATTGCGGTCTCTTTTTACTTTTTGCGGGTCCCAAGCCCCACCCCCACTTGGTTCCGGGGCAATTGGGCCCAGATTGCCCAATTGTTAATGTTTTTAACTTGATATTAACTGGAGATAAGGCGATGAAATTCCTTTGTGATTTTGGATCATAGGGGTTGGGGAGAACTGAACCAGCCCCACCGTCACCGTTCATGGGCAAGTGGGACCAAATTGCCCATGAAAAAGTTTTTGACCCGTGACTAGAATCAAACTCTAAGCTAGTATACTTGAGGGAAAAAAAAGTGTAAATACGCATTTTGATGGGTCTCAACCCCCCCTCCCCTCCCGTTCATGGTCAGCTGGGCCCAGATTTCCCATGAGTTAAGTTCGTCAATGACAGGTCTCAAGTCCAACTCTTGTATATTCGGGGAGATGTATCTATGGATGAGGCGTAGGGTTTGCTGCAATAGCAACAATTAAGACGACACGACATACTTTGATCTTTAATGAACAGTTGGAAACTTGACTGCTTTGTCATATGATCGATGATATGCCGTTCTTAATGAATTGTGACAAAGGGGACAATAGGCTCCTACGATTTGGTTTATTGCACTTGTTATTACCTTGCTAATGAAGAAGAGGTGTAAAGGGTGGGATGGCTGGCAGACCATTCAGTGTTCGAACAAATTCTATTGGTGCAAGAACTTCAACATTTCTTTGGATTTATACTGGCGGTTTGTTTTCATTCAAAGCTTTTAAAGTGGGATGATTACATGTTAGGTTATTTCAATCCTTGTTTGGTTATTGGGGATGAGAAATGTCTTGGTTTTAAAGTTGTCTGTATATTAAATGTGCTAAACATTTTACTTTTTAGCTCCACGTCTGAGCGCTTGCGCACTTGTTTAAATTATCAAACAGAAAAGATTCAGTACAAAGAGTAACACTAAAGGGCAGTATGAAAGATGATTAAACAGCTACTGTGCGTTGCGAAGCGCACTTGGAAAGTATATTGCGGGGCACTATTCCAGTAGTGGCTATTATTTACTATACCCAAGACTAAATGAAATCGAGCGCCGCAGACGAAAATTTTCTATATTCAATTTGTTTTCTTGTAAAATTCAACTGCTTCCCATACAAATTCCATCTTTTACCACGGATTAAAAACTAAGGCCGAAAGTATTTGCACAAACATTAAACCCGAATGAAGCGACGTCTCGGCAGCAGCTTGTAGCTACTGTAGGCTACCAATACTACCCATGATCACATAAAGTGAGTGTCGCAGGTGAGATTTTTTAGTTCGCTTCAGGTTTATTCTATTTCCATGCAGATTCTAGTTTACAATGTTCCCTAAATCCCAAGCCTAAAACTGGCTTAAAACTAGAGCTAAGCGTCGCGTCTTTCCACGAAACAAAGAATTTAGAAAGGCGTCGCAGGCGGAATTTTTTGAATCATTTACGATTAGGGCGTCCTTCTGGGATCCAGAGTCAAAGTAAGGACTACCGACGAAAAATAGGCCGTCATTTTCTGGCCGGTGCTTCCCTACCGGATTTTAGGACTGACGTCGAATTTGGACCAAAGCTTGGAATTCAGGATAAGACTATATCAAATATTTATGGAGCGATATTCGGTAAACTGTCATCGAAATGGCACCGACGTTCGGAGTTCGTAGTAACTACCGAATCCTGGCAATTATACCGAATAAATTACCGGATCCCAGTTATTACTCCGAATAATCTTGGACAGATAGCCTGTTTGGGATTCAGCCTAACTACCGAGTCCCAATTTGCTTACCACAATCAGGAGCGTAGTAAGCATGGTAGCTGCGAACCTATTTGACCTGATTGGTCCGATTAGCCTGTGGCACTATACTTTGCTGAAAATAAAAAATGTCTTCCAGCCTTGACGCCAGGAAGCCAGGATTTGTGACATCATGTGTAGTAACTACAGTAAGTAGGGTGGAACACGTTCCAGGTAGCAGTTAGCAGATAGCTGACTAAAGAGATTGCCAAACTTTCAAAATAAGATAAACAAGGCTGAAAGGATGAGAATTAAAAGCATTTGAAAAGTATTTTGCAGTAAAAGTTGCCTGGTACGGGTTTTAATTTGTTTCCGCCCGATCTTTCGCTGTTAGCAGGTGTTCACATAAGCATACCTCTACTGTAGTTAAGATGTCAACTCGATTGGAATGGCTCCAAAAAATACGATGACACTCAAACTCATAAAAGAAATGTGCACAGTAATTAAAAATATACCTTTAAAAATATCTTCAGTAAAATTAACTTAAATGAAATCAAAACACTGTTACAACACTTTACTGCTTTTTCTCACCAGGTTACAACATTTTTCAGTGTTCTTTTTGATCTTTTGGGACACTGCCAAAGAGAAACAATGCCAAACAGAAACAGCTGCAATAATACTTGGTAAAAAGGCCTGAGACCACGAAAATGTGGCTGGTATACTCTGGGTATACTGCATAATGGGCTACATCCGTCTATGACAAACCCTCAATTTTTGGATAATCTATGCCAAATGCTTGGTACCATAACACTGAACCCTACCCTGATCTAATCCAATAAAAATGAACTTGGTTTATTTCTGGGCTTCATTCAAATCATCAATCTTTAACATTCGTTTGGGTTAGAGTGTCCAGCATTTGGCATAGTGTATCCAGCATTAGGCATAAGGTATGTCAAATGTTAGATATGCCCGGCACTTTGCACAAGGTATCCAAAATTATGGATTTGTGTCAGACTGGCCCCCACAGATTACTGGAAGCATAGGCTATTGAAACAGTCTAAACTAACCTGGACAGTCCTTAATATGTTAAGGGAGCTAGATGGATACAGGACGTCTAGCGATGCGCTACTTTTGAAGTCGGAAAAACGCGAAAGACCAACTAAGCAGTCGCGAGAAAAAAGTTTTCTAGTAAACATTGTATTCTTTTCCTAAATCGGCAAGGCTTTCGACTTTTGAATTTAACGCGCTCTGGGCTATTTTCTTCCAGCAAAAGGCTCTGAAATGATCCTGTAATAGTTCTTAACTGTTCAGAATAATATGATCGCATTTAAGCTATTTTATCGCTATTTTTCTCTGAGTCCCTTTTTTATAAGTTATTATACGTATTAATTAATAACTCCCAAAAATGTATCGTTCGCGAACAAAAGTTATGGAAGACAAGACCCCAGCAAGAGCCTCGTTTTTGTCTCTCCCGTAATTCCAAAGTGCTTCCGACCTGCTTCCTCACTTCCGTAGAAAAGGCGTTTTTGCGCACTAATTCAAGTGGTCTGCTTCACTAACAGCAAAAACGCCTTTTGGTTAAATTGCGCACAAAATTCAATTTTCTTTTGCATGGCTATGGAAAGGAAATTCCGAAAGGGAGCGACATTAACGCCGCAACCAGTGGCCCGCAGTTTGGATCATCATTTACTCCGTCCATTATTAAAGAGAAGGCATAATACGCTATATATGCTTGTATAATATAATGTTTTTATAAGTATCACATTTTCGTACCCTGATTCTGAACCGAAACAAGCCATCAATCCCAGTCTACCACAAATCCCTGATTTTCTTATACCAATGCTTGGTATATCTAGCATTTAGCATAGCCTATGCCTAACGTTGGATACCCTATGCCAAACGCTGGATACCTGTTGGTAACCTAACCCTGACCTACGTCAATAGAAAGGAGTTCTGATTGGTTGATTTTTTAGCTTCACTCAAATCATCAATATTTTACTGAGTTACAGTATCCAGCACCTAGCATAGTGTATCCAGCTTTAGGCATAGTGTATGCCAAACGCTAGACATATCGGGCGTTTGGCATAGGGTATCCAAAAATCAGGGGTTTGTGGTTGACTGATCAATCCCGTGTTTCCCCACGAGTGGAGACAATTGACAATATTGGATCCTCGTTCTGAGTTGGCTGGAAAATGCTCAGTGAAGACAGACCTTAATCTTCATTGTTTTTCATATGTCATTGCTGGATAGAGAGTTTTTATAACGGAATCAGTCTCTACAGCATTCTATGTCTAATCTTCATTATTTTTCAGATGAATAACAACCTTAAGCTGGCTGTGTCATTGCTTGTGAGAGAGTTCTTAAACAACGAAATCAGTCTCTACAGTATTCTACTTCTCGAAGAATGTGAGAGTGAAAAGTACAAAAAGAATCTCCTAGCTCTTGAGACTTTAGCATTCCACTTTGTCCGCAAGAACCATGCCAAGGTTAAATATTATTCAGAGGAAATAGTTGACAGCTATCATGATTCCAGATTCAAGGAGCATTTTAGATTAGAGAGATCTACATTTACTCTACTGCTTGATTTCATTAGAAAGGACTCAAATATAATGTTGAAGTACTTTCAACATGAGCAAACTCTACCACACTACCGCCATGCAAACTCGAACACTCCACTCAGTTTGAAAAAAACATTACTGATTGCAGTTTGGTATTTATCGAACAAGATATCCATGCGTGATGTCGGTGACCGGTTTGGAGTATCGAAGTCAACAGTCTATGCTTGTGTTCATAAAGTTTGTGACCTCCTCACTGAACAAGCTTGTAATTTTATCAAGTGGCCAAAAATTCAAGATTGCTCCAATATAGCTGATGCCTTCAAACAGACAGCAGGTTTTCCAGGATGTATCGGTTTGATAGATGGATGTCACATACCAGTTCAACCACCTGCATCTCAACGAGAATCATACACTAACCGGAAATGTGGGTACTCAATAGTACTTCAGGGTACATGTGACCATACCAAAAAATTTACAAACATATTTGTGGGCTATCCGGGATCGGTACATGATGCCCGAGTTTTCCGTAACTCTGAGTTGTTCCGCAAGGCAGAGATACTCAACCAGCCAATCATCCCCACTGACATGCACATTTTAGGAGACTCTGCTTACCCAAACTTACTGTGGGTATTGACTCCATACAAGAATCTTGGAAACCTTTCCACCACCAAAGTGAGGTTTAACAAAAAACACTCGAAAACAAGAGTGTACATCGAGCATACATTTGGCATGCTGAAATCCAGGTTTCGAAAGCTGCAGATGGTAGATGTAGATGTAGAATTCGCTCCAAAGCTGGTCACTGCTTGTTGTGTGTTGCACAATATTTGTATCCAGAATGATGATGCTTTCACTGACCTTGATGTAACCCAGAACGTGAACCACAACTTGCCCCAGATTGTCATGGGACATTCTTCGCAACAAGCATCAGCCAAAAGAGATGCGATTGCAAACACACTGTAATTCAGTTCAGTTTTTATTTGCTTTACTGTATAAAACTTCTTTTTTCAAATATATAAATAAAAGTATAAAAGCGGTCTACTGCAAGAAAAAACGTAAAAGGACCACACAAAATCAGCAGTTTTCCAACTATTACTAGGCTTTGTTTAAAAACAAAGTAAGAAGCTGTAGCATCTTGTCACCCTGTTCCTTTTTTTCCTTCCGTTCTTCCTTGAGCTCCATCAAAAGCTTTTCTCTAAATTCCTGCGTTTCTCTTTGCCACCCATCTTCTTTTTCTCTACTTTCCTTGATTTCTGTGACTGTTTCAGACAAAACTTGCCGCCTTTTTGCCACCCGTCCCTCAGAAGGACTGTTCACTTTTTTCCCAATTTTTCCATTGTTCTGTCCATCTCCAGTGTTAGGATTGGGGCTCCCTGTGCTGCGTTTTACCCCCTTCCCGCTACTACCACCTGGACAATCCCTACCGTCAAAGTCTAAATAATAGTCTTGATTGTCATCTTGTAGCTCTTCAAGAATGTCTGAGGCAGAGCTGGCAGCATCCGAGACAGAGCTGCAATCATTTTTTGTGACAAGTGGCACAGGAACATCTGTCGTACCTCCAATGGTATCTACAGTAAGAGCAGGAACGACTGAGTGGTCTTCCCCCTTGATTCGGCTTAGTTCGTCAAAATATGGGGGTTCTGGTATCGGTGGCCGACCAGTTTTATTCTTACAGTAATCGATATACTTTTTGAAGGCCCTTACTAAATTACTGTATTTGTTTGAGCACTTTTTCACAGGGTCAGCACCCAAGTTGAACTTCAAATTTTGAAGTCTTTCTGCCACAATTTTCCATGTTGTATCATTTTTCTTACATCCCCCAACAGCCTCTCTGCGCTTCTTTTCAGCTTCCACCATCTCTAGCAATACGTGTACAGCTTTTTTATCATTCATCACTGTATCAGGAGATCTATTTCCTATGAGCCAGACTTCTGAATTACACACTGCTTCGTTCAACATACTGCTCCCTTCCTCCATGTCCCCTACCAACTGATTTATCATGTTTTCATCAAAACCATCAAGTATCCACTTCTTTGGATTATTGGCAGTGGCATCGGCATCACCTGGAAAATTAAGTTGTTTAGAACCAATTTCTGTCTATTAAGAGCTTGGATAATATCACACCCTCTCTTGACAAAAACAAAGGACCACGTCCAAATGTGGATAAGCTAGGTAAGTCTCTCTATCTATTTTTGCGTGCTCAGTAACTGCCCACGTACTGTATCAAAGCCCTCTCCATTGCAGGTGGGTGCAATATTAGAAACGTAGAATCCCTCAGTGTTAGTTGGCAGTGCTTGCACCTGGCTTGCACTAAATTAATTCATGGAAAGTACAGTATAGCCTATATAATACTGAGAAGCTTATAACATGATGCGTGCTGTATGACAGGCAAACCATAAAAGGTACGAAGATCAATTTCATTGCACCATAGGCCCATGACATGGTCTGGTCTTCAACTTCGGAAGGGCTGTCACTCTTTCACCTCTCAGCAGACATGTTCAGTTTGTGTAGGGGTCTAAAAACATCCACAGATGGCCAGTGTCATGTTCATCAGTACATTTGTCTGCCAAAGTAGTTGCCGACAAATCAAACTAGGGAACTATTCAGAACTGGTTACGTGCCTACAGTGGGTGATGTTGAAACATACTGAAAACAGCCTATAGGAGAGCTGAGATGAATTCTATCACACTGTGGCTGGTCTTTGCTGACAGTTTCCTGATAGCTTAGGCTACTTACCTTCTTTCTGAAGAACCAGCAAATCCTTCTTTTTGTCATAATTTACAAAATACCAATTTTCCATTTTGATCAACTTTTTTTGAAGAGAAGTGACTTAGGACTTGACCCTTGACCAAGTCCTTGGAAGAGGTGAAGTGCTTCCGAATTGAGCTGAAGTGCTTCAACGCAAAAACGCTTCCAAGCAAAATTCAGAGGAAGCAGTAACTCCACTTCAGTTGCAAAAACGCCTTTTTGCGGAATCGGTTGGGAAGCGGTTCGGAAGTGGTTGTCAAAAACGAGGCTAAGATCCTTTGAGAAGATGAGAGAAGAAGAAGAATATAAATATGTGTTTGTTTACATAAATATAAATTAATTTGTGAGAAAAGTGTAAATGTCCAGGTTTGGGCAGTATTTGTAAAACTAATTAACTGATTTTAACAATAGTTTCATTTAATGTCTTGTAATTATGCAGAAGGACTGTCACCATATGAAGACAAAGGGAAGCTGGGCTTGCCAGAAGTAAGTTAGCAAGAGCCAAGTCAGGATCCGGCCTAAAGTCTACCATACCTTATTTATAATCTGTAACATATAAGTCACACGATACACCTACCGCCATGACCCTTGGCCTAGGGTATCAGAAAATCAGTGGCTAACAGTCCAGACAACTGTGTGAGCTTTCATCTGCCATGCAGCTGCCATGGCATGGCTCATAAACACAGGCATCATTTTGCTAAGACCTTGGGGAGGCAGTGGCGTAATTCTGGATTATTAGCTGGATCTGATAAGGTCAAAATGACAAAATGGAATCGGCCTTGAGCGGCAGAGGAAGATGGTTTCCGTCCATGCCAAAATGCCCATTCAGCTGGATGGGAGCATACGAGCGGAAGATCCAAACAGTATCCTTGGTCAGCTCAAGGCTGCCCTTGGAGCGGTATTGAATGGGAGGCGTCCATCGAGCTGGATGGCCCATTCACCTATTCATCCGCTCACGCGAAATTGACAAAAAGATTGACAGCATCCAGGCGAAAATGTATGTCCAGCTCGACAGGAGGTCGACGAGACCAAAGCCAGCTACTCGAAAACGTCCCCCAACATTTGAGTTAGTGTGAACCCATTTGCAAGAATCTTTTTTATGCAAGAAAGGTCCCATAACAACAGACATGGATGTAAGTATGCTCATATTCAAGCAATTCGTCACAGCAAAATACAAAAATAGTCAGTACTTTCACCCCTGCTCTTCCCCAACTGATGAAGCTAATTGGGTTAATTCATACAGTTACGTTAAACTAATCAATCACACACAGAAACACAAACAAAATAACTCAATAAATAACCATGAGTGTTGGCAAATTGCGAGACATTTGTTCAAGATAGCGGAGTGGAATTTCACTGTGAGAGTAGCAAATCTGAACCTACAGATGGCTCTATCCAAAGTTATTTACTTCGCTGATGATGAGTCCAAACCAGTAAAAGGAAGAAGGAGAAGTTTTTAAATTGGAAACTTTATTTCAAATTTACTTGTTCTTTAGTGCCAGAAGGATTGCTGGAACAGTTAGCTGTTGAATGATATCAAGTTTGTTATTTTTTCTTTCTGTTTGACTGTTTTAGAAGCAAGAAACAAAGACGAGGTATGGAAAAATTTAGGGAGGTGTTCACATAAGCATACCTCTACTGTACATGCAACTGCCTGTCAACGCGCTGTCTTGTATTGTTTTTTTGTGGAATAGGCTAGAAAGTATATGGAATACTCATTACTTCTAAGCATTGTTGCAATAGGCACATACTGACCTGGCTATATTCCGCATTCGCTAGGGCGTACATACTAGGGCTGTTGTCATTCTGGTCACTTCTGACTATGAAAGATAAAAAATGCAAGAATTCCACATTTTGTATTGCAAATATCCTCTAGGACTACCTCCGCAGCCTGTAATTGTGGATTGTCAGCTGAGTACAATATCCTCGTCCCATTTATTGCAGTACCTGAGCGAATTGCATGTTTTATATGTTCGCTTGACGCTGGCCACACTTCATGTAGGGCCATGTTGTCCTGTGTGTAAATAAAAGTATCAAAATCTGTGTGTTACATGCAGGGGCATTGCAAGTGCATTTTTGTTGTGGGGGGGGGATGCAGAGCCAAAATTTTATAGAATCTCTGAAAAATTTAACAAATCCTAGAAACTGAGAATTCGAGATTTAAATTATGGAACAGTAAGTTAAATAGGAACATTAAAGGGCCCCCTTGGAATTCCCCTGGTTACATGCTGTGCTTTTTTCTTTCATTTTTTTCATACTCTGTTTGTGACCTTTGTCTTAAAAATGGGTAATAAATTTCATTGATTCATAATAGCCACTTCATTGTTGTCACTCCATCTCCATTTTACTATAAGCATTTTCTTTACAATGCCAAAGAGAATGATAGTGTGAAAAAAATTAGAACAAAGATCCCAACAAATCGAAAGGTCCTGATGGCTGCATCCGCGACTTCTAAAAGTAATTTCTGCCTGTCCCTTGAATTGACGGCGGTTCTTGAGGATTGGAAAATGGCTTACATTACCACAGTCCATAAAGGAGGAAAGCAAAACTTGACAGAGAACTATAGACCTATCAGCATTATTTTTGTTGTCATGGAGGGTTTTCTGAGGGCAGCTATTGCCAAGCATTTTAGGACAAACAATCTCCTTCATGAGAGCCAACATGGTTTTGCAAGCGGAAAATCATTTGAAACAAATCTGCTAGAAGGATCTGACCAGTCTAGTACACTAGCCCTTTTTCAGGCATGGTGCTCAAATGTCTAGCACCATGCCTGGGTGCTAGACGTTCAAGCACTGTACCTTGGGTTTCATGCATGGTGCATGGATTTCAGTATACAGTGCATGCATGAAAAATACAGTTTCTGTCATCAGAACTGAGCACCAGCTCGGACAGGGGGGAAATTACTACCATGAATTAGAAAAATCAAAGACAATCCTTATCGAATTTTTCACAACAAAAACAAAAGGGCTCGACTGATGATGGAGATGCAAAACCTAACAGAACCCTATCTATTTTCCATGTAGAGTGCCCAAAGAGCCAATATTCTGGTTGGCTGCTATGTAGAAAAAGCTGAGGCACAGAACACTTTGCATGCAAAACCCTTGACTATGTAGAAAGGAAAATGATGTTTTCACGTCTGTCATCAGCCGAGCAATGTTGTTTTTGCTATGAAAAATTGGATAAGGATTGTCTTTGATTTCTCTAATTCATGGTAGTAATTTCAGCCCTGTCCGAGCTGTTGCTCAGTTGTGATGACAGAAACTGTGTTTTTCATGCTTGCACTGTATACTGAAATCCATGCACCATGCATGAAATCCAAGGTACAGTGCTTGAACGTCTAGCACCCAGGCATGGTGCTAGACATTTGAGCACCGTGCCTGAAAAGGGGCTAGTGTACTAGACTGGATCTGACTGGGTTACAGTGCTAATCAAACTTGGTCTTCCTATTGATATCATTCTGCTCGACCTTGCAAAAGCCTTCCATAAAGTTTGCCACACATGACTCTATGATAAACTCAAAGCGCTTGGAGTGGAGAAATCCTTGACAGATTGGATATGAGAATTTCTATCAGGAAGGAAACAAAGTGTGAAATTAATTTTTTCATATGCAGTTGCTCCACGTTGGGGGGAGGGGGTGGAATGACACCTCTGCATAAACAGTATGTTGCAGTCGAAATATTTTGATTTTTTTTGTTTTGCACTTATTTTTGTTCGGCATTAATCATTGAATAGTCTGCAAGTTAGCATCTGTTGTCTTGGAATCTTGGAACAATCTATTGAGGCAGGTGCTAAAATTTGAAGAAAGAACGTACAGAAATAAGGGCCAAACATTTCAGAAGCAAGTAGTCATCTGATAAATCTGCCATAAAATCATATCATTTGGTAAATGTTTGGAATAATAGTTGCTTGAAATAAATGGGTTTGAGTGTTTTATTTGGTGATGTTCAAAGTTAGGTGACATTTAGATTAACTTATTTCTACTGTAGAGCCCGTGTTCCATCCGCCTCGGTTGATCTGTTGTCATCCAAAGCAAATGACATCAATTGCACTAAAAAAGAATACGTCACTGATGATCCAAAGTTGTAGATTAATATTGTCTTGGGAGCCAAGAAGGATGATTTTGCCATTGGCAAGAAGAGCACCATGCTGTTGCCAAAATACAATATAAATCTTCCAGATTTCCATCTCTATCTACCTCTTTAAAGTTCAATGGGCACATCAAACTACCCCAATCCCACTCTGTAACAACCTAGGAACAATACATACTCTTTAATCCGGAAAAAGAAATTCCATATTGACTAGCCTAATACAGAAATACAAACAAAAACAATAACAGTAACATAATGAATATCACCTACCCACCTGGGAAACCAAAAAGACACTCCCTCCGATAAGACTATTACCGCAGTAATTATTTACAACCCGGCTCCTGCGAACTACCTCCGCAAAATCAGGCTGTGTTGCATCAGAAAATATTTCCGTACACACACGCGTATTGTAGTAAATACCTTTACTGTATGTGACGAGATCATAGAATTAGTTCTTTGCTAAATTAGTGAACCTTTATGGAAAATATTTGTTGAGTGTTTTGCGATTATTTTATATTTCTTTATCCTTTTTTACTGCAGTGAGATCTGTACAAGTGTTTAAGGTGACAATCATCACTAAGATCGCTAGAGAATATGAACCCTAGGTACATAAATTCATCCACAAGACTAACAACATTTCCTGACAAAAATACCTGGGCTGGTTTTATTTTCCGCAGACTTTTCAGGCGAAATAACATGCAGAAAGTTTTTGACGTATTATAAATAATATCATGCTGATGGGCGAATTCATCTCAAATCGCTAGTAGTTTATTTAAAGCTGACACACTTGTGGCTAGTAGAACTAGGTCATCTGAGAAACTCAGGTTATTGTAACAAGCTCGTCCAATATGGCAACCAAAGCCTGACGCTTTCAGACGAAGGTTTAGCTCATCAACATAAAACGTATATAAGTACGCAGACAACACACCTCCTTGACGTACTCCGTTTTGCACCGAAAAAGACTCACTGTAAATATCTCCCCAACGAATCTTCAATCTCTGGGTTGTGAACCAATGAATAAGAAGATTCACATAAGGATATGGGACACCTCTTGCCAACAGTTTCTTTATCAAAATTTCATGGTTAACTCTGTCGAAAGCTTTCCGGGAGTCAATAAAACACGCAAATACATAAGTATTCAAATTCCAGTATTATTCTATGACACACTTCACGATAAAAACAGGAAATTCAACGGAAAGTCGACGTTTATAAGCAAACTGATGCTCCGACGTTTCTGAAAATCCCCTCAACCAAAAAAGTAAACAGTACTCTAATACCTTGGAGAGTGTAGACGCCAGCGCAATCGGTCGGTAATTATCTGAAGATGCAGATTTCCCATTTTTACTTTACAAATAGGGACTAGGATAACTTCCATTAGCGGCTCCGGTAAACACGAGTGTTTTAACATCGCCGAGAAAAGAGGGGCAAGGACAACCGCTATCACACTCGCACTATACTTGATATGTTGCGATGAGATGAGATCCGATCCTCCAGCTCGTCCTGGTTTTAATTCACGGATTGCTCGCACCAGTTCACTTGCAGAAAAAGGCTCAAACTCTCTTGACAGAGTGCTCATTCCTTCAGTTGCGTTTTGCATATTTCTTGGCACTGAATTAAAGAGCGATTTGAATTTTTCCTTCCACAAATCGCAAATCGGAACATCACCTGTTACACCATCAAGCACATTTGGAACTTTTGTACGTTCCTTATGGGTACCTACACATGACCAGAAAGCCTTAAAGTTTTTCTCCAAAAAATTATCAGCCATCGCTTCTGCTCTGATAATAGTTTCCTTGCGTCTCACCCACTTTAGAACTTCCTTGAACCTTTTCTTCCACAGCAGTCTCGTTTCATCAAGAAAACCACCAGCAGCTCTACCCTCAGCTACCCAAGATCCGAACCAGTAACGTGCATAGTCATAAACTGGTTTCACATACTGAGTCCATCCTGGTATACAAATGGACTTTCGATTAGTAGGCTGCTTACTAGATGGTATACATAGAGTAGAAGCTGCAATTATAATCGCACACAGAGACATGTAAACAGCGTGAATCCTGTCATTATGCTGTTCTCGTTACACATATGATTTTTACACGAAAAACACTCATGTGAAAGGTCTAGCGTATTTAGCCGTTTTTCGATCTCACAAGAGTAGTCATGAATCTGCTCACGAGAAGCTTGGTTCCACAGAGTCTTTGCACCTTTTGATTGTAGCTGTCTGCCAGTAGTTGACTCTAGGTCGACACGACTAGCTATAGCCAGGCAAAAAGTTAACGGAAGGTGGTCAGGTCCAATGGAATCTGTAAGAATTCTGATTTTGGATATTTGCTGCTTTAAGGATTCGGAGACCATGACGTGATCAAGCCAATGCTTACCTAGATCAGCAGCTTTTTCAAAAGTTTCCTCTCTGTGATATTTCAAAGCGTAATTTTTGGGGCCAGTACATGCTCAGTTTACTAGCTTGGACAAAGATAAAAGTGATGTTTCTTATAATACTTAGTAGATATTTATTTTACGCATAAATTAGCTTGTATAATTCAGATTTGAATAGGCTATTTGTTTTTGAATGATGTTTGTAGCTATGTTATTTTGTATAAGCTTATTGCATATTCTGGTACATTTTGTAAAGCAAGTTAATCAAGCTTCACAGCACTATTCCACAAAGAAAAACTTTTAATTGGCACTTTAAGCCATGGAACTTCTGATTAAACACTAGAACAATCAGGTAAACCGCGTCTGCGGCTTGACTTTGGTGACATCTCAAATATATCCTTTTCTATCAAGCATTGCTGGGAGTTTTTGAATTTCCTGCCACGATATCCCAGCTCCTAAGATTTGAGTCGCATCGCTGCTGCAGTACTTCTTTGCTTTTGCACAATATGCGTTTTTGGATTCACTTTCTTCTTGGTTGAAGCGGCAGCGCTGCAGCATCTTGCAGGGAAGCACGGACTTGGTCGGTGAGCAAGTACGTGATTCTCTAGAAGCGCTGCCGTTTTCCTCGAAAGCGCCGCAGTGCAAAAACGGATGTAGAAAGAATCAGTCAGAAATCGGGCGAGAAGTGGACCAGCAGCATGCAACAAAAACGAGGCTTTGGATCGCCGAAATGCCAGAGAGGTAAAGACAAGGGATAACAACAAAACGGCCGATTTTCGTAGCGCCTTCTAAAGGAAGTCGGAAATGTTTATTTGTGAAGTGAAGCATTAGAAGTGTCCATTGTGCTTTAAACTCCTAGATTTCTCTGTTACTAAAGGAACCTATTGGAAGCTGAGGTTTGCTGAATTTGGGCTAAAAATTATGTAGCCTATGCTTTTGCCTTCATTATTGAGTAGGCTAGTCAGTTTACTGTATTGCAAATTTGTCTCAAAAGAAACCAAGAATAAATCTGTCATATGCTTATTGAATTTTCTTTTTATTGCATTACAGAAATTCGACTCCAAAGATCAAATCAGGAAGAAATGTATCACATTGGCAAAGTGGATACAAGAGGCAAAAAGTGTTGTTGTACATACAGGAGCAGGTATCAGCACGACAGCTGGAATACCAGACTTCAGGTAATGTTTTTTGACAGTCTTTGTCCATCGATGTGGAAGTATTCTTAAGATGATGACTTCTCTTGTCGAGCACTCCCTGACCTTCGGTGATGCTAGCTTCTCAAAAAGCTATGTTATCTGCGACTGCATACTCATCTGCCTGAGTTCCACTGTTACTGGCAGTATATTATGTAAAATATTTGGACTGAAATAAAATGTATTACGTGGTTGGGGGTTCCCGCTTATGAAAATAAGAAGCATTTTTCCCCAGTAAATGATGATGATAATAACTTTCTACCTGTTTGTATGATGAAACTTTCTCTTAAATAGAATATGAAAAAGAGGAAAAAAAAAAAAATGGCCAACTTCCGTTTTAGTATCGGGAATTAAAAGAGACAGCGTTTGTGAAAACTGCCAGCAGTGTCATTCGAACTTTCTAACTTTATAGGGGTCCGAATGGTGTTTGGACTTTGGAAGCAAGAGGAGAAAAACCTGACATAAACGTGTCATTTAATGATGTGAGTAGAATTTTTGTAGTTCTATTTTTGTGGTTACAACACACTCAGCTTAAGAGCTTTCAGCAGTGGCTTTGTTAGTCTGATTTGCTTGCTTTCTCTCAGACCTAATTGCTGATTGTAAAGGTGCCGATGCAGTCGATCATCCGAGGCTCTTGACGTCACATGAGAATTTCGCACTTTCCGTTTCGAAAGCCAATTTGATTGTTCCTAGAACGGTTTATAGATGCAAACCGCGTCTGGCGCCTCGCTTTCAGCTCGTTTCTGTATCTATGAATTAAATATATTTTCAGCAATATTTAGTTACTCCAGTTTCCTTACTGCCTTCACAACTATAGTATTATCAAGAACAAATAAGAGCAAGAACTGCTGTCTCCCTATATCTGTCACACAACCAAGCTGAGACGAGTCGACTCCCGACGCAAACGAGCGGAGGTGGATCTTACCCGGGACATCAAAAGTCGTTACCTCTACAGAGAAGGTGTAACGCAGTAAACCACTGAGGAAGAAAAATCGAATGGAGGCAGCAGTGATAAGCCTGTTCACACTGGGCTGGGCGGGCGCTGAAACAGCGGTTGCCGTCTTATTGATTCAGACAAGCTTTCGGGGGTTGACAAGAAAATTCCTAAGAATATCAAAATATACAGAAACTGCCATTTGATGTAAAGCAGATTTTACAAATGCGTCAAATTTAGTTAAAAGTACGACAAACTGTATATATATCTTATTGAAAAACCCAAAGGCCGTATACAGGTAACGTAAGATATATGGTAACGTAAATTGTATCTTTTCGGGGTCAATTCAATTAAGTAGTGTCAAAATCCAGAACAAGAAGAGATAAATTTCATTCCAGGTATTTGCTCTCATGTGAGAATATCAGATGAAAACAGGCAGATTCTTTAAAAAAAAGGCCGTGTTTCAGGTTTAATATGCTAAGTGGAAATGAACAAATATTACGCAGATGGAATAGGCTTCTACTCTGACAAACTAACCAGAAACGTTTTGAACTGAATTTAAAAAAAAAACTAGGACTTCTATGTGGGTCCTAGACAAACTAGAACCCATGTGGCAAGGCCTCAGTACGAAAACCAAAGACTTTCTTTGATGGGAAAATACACCGTTGACATCGAATTATTTGTAATTAGTGAACTAAAAGACAAACGAGATACACCAAGTTGAGGTGAACTTTCGTCTTTCGATTAACTACTGAATCGAAATCTAACTCACTAAATTGAAATGTATACAATTATACATTTCGGAAAAAAAGAAGAAAAAACACAAAATATACACTCACCTACTGGTATTATTTTGACTATTCCATGCTATTCTACCATTTCGGTAATTTCAGTAATCCTCGAAAGCCTTAATTACGTTACTCTTAGTTTACACTCGTCTGACAAAGTTAATACTACAGATGTTGAAACTCAATGGTTCATGACTTCAGTGAGTGTGCTTCAAATCCCGGTTTGCATTGTATGGTTCTCCCGAGAGACATAAAAAGGGAATGTCACAAGGGATTCAATCTTCATACGTATGGTCATGGTGTAACAAAAGCGACTATGAATGACCATCGTCAAGTTCGCTTTTTGTTTTTCGCATCACTAATATTCACTAATCAGACGCCAGCGTCTACTCAAACAAAATCAACGCTGTTTCCTTCCCGTGTGAACAGGCCAGAACATCCGCCTCGCTAGTGGCTACGTTGTTTTCTTCGTAAATGACTTAACGGCGGAGAGTCGGAGACCAACGAGTATACACGGGCGACCAAGAAATGGGTCCACCTCCGCTCATTGATGTCGGAACATTTATAGTCGGTGGATGGACGAGAGACCATTGTTCTTACTCGTTATTTGTTCTTGGTATTATGACGCTACAAGCCTCGGATAATCAGCTGTAATTTGGTCTTTTCTTTTAACTTTTTTGGCGACATCTGTCCTTCAAGAATGTCAAGTTTTTCCGAGACTCTTTGCCCTTGGAAATTGTTCAACATAACCGGAAAACAGTGCAAGACCCATCCCCTCCCTCCAATCAGGGCAACAGTCCTAGAAGGGCGTTTTCTGTTGTTTTTGTCAAATTGTAATACTTTTTATGGCACTTGCCCTTCGGCCAAGTGCCATATAGCAATTGTAATTTCTGTCCGTCAGTCGGTGTGTCAGTCCCGGTTTTGCTAGTTCGGGCACTTCCGGATAAGCTAGGACGATGAAACTTGGCAGGCATGTCAGGGACCGGACCAGATTAAATTAGAAATAGTCGCTTCCCCGATCCGACCATCTAGAGGGGAGGGGGAATCCGGAAAAATGAGGAAAAATTAGGTATTTTTAGCTTACGAACGGGTGATCGGATCTTAATGAAACTTGATATACGGAAGGACCTCGTGTCTCAGACGTTCCATTTTAAATCCAGACCGGATCTTGGGAACCGGAAATCTTGGGAAACGCTTAGAGTGGGCAGATCTGGATGAAACTTGGTGGAAAGAACAAGCACAAGTCCTAGATACCTGACTGACATAACCGGAACGGATCCGCTCACTTTGGGGGCGGGGGGTCCAAATTTCTAGTGATCCTGCGAGTTCGGTGCTTCCTGATGTGCTAGGACGACGAAAATTGGCAGGCGTGTCATGGTCCCGACCAGATTAAATAGGAAATAGTCACTTCGCCGATCCGACCATCTGGGGGGAGTGCAGGGAGGGGGGAGCTGACAAATTGAGGTATTTTTAACTTGCGAACGGGTGATCGGATCTTGATGAAAGTTGATATTTAGGATGAGTTCGTGGTTCAGACGTCCCACTTTAAATCAGGACCTGATCCGATGATACTGGGGGGGAGCTGGAGGAGGGACCCGGAAATCTTGAGAAACGCTTAGAGTGGAGAGATCTGGATGAAACTTGGTGGAAAGAACAAGCACAAGTCCTAGATACCTGACTGACATAACTGGAACGGATCCGCTCACTTTGAAGGAGTTGGGGGGGGGGGGGGAGGGTCCGAATTTCTAGTGATCCTGCGAGTTGAAAATTGGCAGGCATGTCAAGGACCCGACAAGGTTAAATAGGAAATAGTCACTTCCCGGATCCGACCATCTGGGGGGAGTGGAGGGAGGGGGGAGCCGGAAAATTGAGCTGTTTTAACTTGCGATCGCATCTTGACGAAAGTTGGTATTTAGGATGACTTCGTATCTCAGACGTTCCACTTTAAATCCGGACCGGATCCGATGACACTGGGGGGAGCTGGAGGAGGGAACAGGAAATCTTGAGATACACTTAGAGTGGAGGGATCGGTATGACACTTGGAGGGAAGAACAAGCATAAGTCCTAGATACGTCATTGACATAATCGGACCGGACCTGGGCACTGTGGGGGAGTCGGGGGGGAGGGGGTCCAGATTTCTAGCGACCCCGCGAGTTCGGCATACTTCCTGATGTGTTAGGACGATGAAACTTGGCAGGTATGTCAAGGATCCGAACAGATTGACTTGAGAAGAGTAGTTTCCCCGATCCGACCATCGTGGGGGGGGGGAGTGCATGGATGGGGAGTCCGGAATCTAGTAGCATGCATAAATTGTGAAGGGGTGATCGGATTTGAATGAAACTTGTCAGGTGGAAAGAGTGATCGCCTCAGATGTTCTGTGTCAAGTCCGGTTCGGATCCGATACCTGTGGTGGATGGGGGCTGGGGCCGAAAACTCAAGAAACGCTTAAAGCAGAGGGATTGGGACGGAACTTGACGGAGAGAAAAAGCATTAGGCCTAGATACGAAATTGACAGAGCCAGATGGTTTCGGGGCTCTGTGGGGGGAGTTGCAGGGTTTTTCCCGGAATTCTGGTAGTCGCGAGTTAGAATAGTTCCAGATGTACTAAGACACGAAACTTTGCAGGCATATTAATGACCCGACTTAATAGACTTAAGAACCCGACACAATATATCCCCGGTAACTTCCGTTCCTAGATCCGAGCATTTTTGGAGAAGTGAGGGAAGGGAAATATGGAAATTGACTTCTGCAAGTTGCACACGAGTCGTCTGATTCGAGTGAAACTTCATGGGTGATACGAATGGATGACCTAGACATGTTCGAACCATATGCGACCACGGTTGAGGGAAATATGGGGGAGGGGGGGGGGCTTTTGATCTGCAGAAAAACCAAATGGACGGACCGAAAGGGAATGCAAGTTTGACAGTGCCGAGTTTTTGCGACCTAGATTAGTTATTCTGCATCCGGGGCGGATTCGGCCGAGGTAGGGGGGGGGGGGGGGGGGGGCAGAAATTTGCAGATAGGCTTTGCTCCGATTTCAGCAAAACTTGATGGACGGGTAGAGGGGATTAAGAGATGCGACATTTGTGTTTCCAAGTCCTCTTCGGCCACAGTGGGGGGAGTTGGAGGGAGATTGCCGGAAACTTTGAGACTCGCATAGGGGTCAAACCAGTGCTTCATTTTAAATGAAACTTGGAGTGTAGAGAAGGCATGTACTATAGATGACATATTTTAGGGTCCGAACCGGATCCGAAAACGGTGAGAGGTGGTACCGGAATTTTCCAAAAATGCTCAGATTCGAGTGAAACTTGATAGATGGTATAAAAGAAGATGCTTTAGATGATCCATTTTTTAGTCCGAATAAGGTTCGGCCACGGTAGGGGGAGATCGAGGGAGTATCGGAAATCGTGTAGCACGTCTACGGATCAAACGAGTGGATATATTGGGCTGAAACAGATAATCCGAGGCGATGCCGGAACTACTCAGAACTGAATGAAAATAAATATCGTATTTCTATTTCCGAACCGCATTTTTGGATGGCGGGTGTATTTTCTGACGTTCTCATCTACTTTGTTGTACCAACTACTCGTAACAAGTGCCATATGAGCTCGTAGTTCTTGTTTGTATAGGCATTCAGTCGAGCTATTAGAATTAGTATCTTTTCTTTCTTCCAGGCTAGGCCCACTGAAACACACATGGCCTTAGTAGCTCTAGCCAGAGCAGGCAAAATTCATCATGTGATAAGTCAGAACATTGACGGTCTCCATTTAAAGTCAGGCTTGGAAAGGAAGTTTATTTCTGAAGTGCATGGAAATATGTTTGTTGAGAGATGCAACAAGTGCAGCAGGTGAAGTTATGTTTCTGTACTCAACCCCTATTGGCCGGAAGTCAGTCTCAAAGGTCAATCAGCTCAGTGCAATATATGAATGTCCCATAAAATCCCATGGGATAATTCAAAACTCCTAGTTCAGAAGAACGAATGTTACAGCACTTACGCACATCCTTGCACAAATCGCGCCAACCAACTAAGAACTAATAGTTTGAGACAATCCGTACCCCAACTGTTATCTTCACAGGACTTTCTGACTTTTCGGCACGGATTACTATCGAAAAATATGCTTCCACTGTATTCAATCCCCTCAAAATGATTACCCCACGTTCAACTGACGAAATATAAAAATTCCATTCCAAATTCCTCTTCTATTATTTTTTTCGATTGTTCCACTCCGTTGTTCCTTTCTTTTCCAGTGTATTTACTCTATTAGACCCATCATCATCAACTTGCCCGGTCCTTTCCGATTTCCTCAGGCCATAAAGCTGCACGTTCGGTCATTCTTTCTTTTTCTCTCTTTATGGTGGTTAAGAATACGCGCCTCCCAAAGGAGGGGGAGAACCCTTTGGCCCCTCCCTAATTGACCAGTGAGCAAGTACAACATAGGCTACTCCCTTTCCTCTTTCCTTTCTTTTCACTCGTCCTTCATGACCGTATCCTTTCTTTATATCCTATCATCTCTTTTCTTTCTTCTATCGTGTTAGCAGGCACAAACCTTTGCCTCTCTCCATTTGATCTTTTATGGCACTGTCTAGGGAACCGGGAGTCGTACTTTATGTCCTACGGGCTACGGAACCGGTAGTTCTCACGGAAAACAAACCATATGAGCTGCGATTCCGGGATCTGACGTCATTAACTAACGGAAACTTCTATGTGCTGGCTCCCGTTCCGGTATTAATTGGAAATAGCTCACGGAAACTTCATCGCACCAGCTTCTCGTCCGGTAGCCTCACGGAATTGTGTACTCAGAATCTAGGGAGCCGGTAGTTGATACCGGAAACTGTATAAATTGAGCTTCTGTTCCGGTAGTGTCTAGGTGGAATATAAAACTCACGGAATAGTTTGTATGAGAGCTAGGCTGCCGGGATTTTCACGGATAATAACAGGGAAAAAATTCACTACCGGAACCCATATATTGAGAACTAAGGTACCGGTAGCAGCTACTATTTGCTTGAAAATTACCAGCTCACGGACACATGTGTCTATGGGCTAGGGTTCCGGTAGTGACGAAAATAAAAAAAAAATTGGACTCACGGACCCATGTCAGTGTAGACTAGGAAACCGGAAGTGAATATTTTTTACTCACGCAACCCAGCTCCTGCGGGCTGGGGTTCCGGTAGTGCCAAAAATTAAAATTACAAACTCACGGACGCGCGTCAATATGGACTTTGAGTCTGATACAGCTCACTGAATCCAGTTCAAAATCTTATTTTGTTTGCCCTACCGGAACCCCAGCCCGCAGAAGTTGGGTTCCGTTAGTTAAAAATATTTGCTTCCGGTTTCCTAGTCTGCACTGACATGGGTACATGACTTCAATTTTTTGTTCGTAACTACCGGAACCCTAGCCCATAGCCATCTGTGTCCGTGAGCTGGTCATTTCAACTACCGGCTCCCTAGCTTCTGAGTACGTAATTCCGTGAGGCTACCGGACGAGAAGCTGGGGCGATGAAGTTTCCGTGAGCTATTTCCAATTACTACCGGAACGGGAGCCAGCACATACAAGTTTCCGTTAGTTAATGACGTCAGATCCCGGAATCGCAGCTCATATGGTTTGGTTTCAGTGAGAACTACCGGTTCCGTAGCCCGTAGGACATAAAGTACGACTCCCAGTTCCCTAGACAGTGCCATCTTTTATAGCAGGCCAACTATTTGCAGTTACCTAAAAATGAATCCTCGAGCAATATGCACTGCATTGTTCTTGATTGAAAACCATACTGTCTGCTACTCGGCTGTTAAGTAACGCGCCGGATAGGGCTACTCTATATGTTGGTTGATTTAAGTTTCCTAGAGTGCAATGGGCTGATTCCGAAAGATTTTCTTCATGCCCAATGTTGATAACTCGTGTCGTAATTTCTGTGTCTTGTTACAGTTGGATTTTCTGATGGACAGTACTTGGGGACAACAGTAGAACAGACCTTGAGCTCAGTTATGCGACCCTCTTTGAATACGCGAGCTTTCTGCTGCATGGGATCTAGGGGATAAGAATAAGCGGTATTAGCAGTATAAGCAAAATAGGCAGTATTTTAAGTTCGCGGAATATTTGCTCCGGGTCCGCGGTGGAGAAGAAACAGTTTTGTGGCAAATGGCCCATATGGTATTTTAGAGCCAATAATCGCAGCTGATAAGCACTTAAAGAATTGTTGCAACTGCCCCTTTTTCATTTCCTTTATGTATGTTATTGAGTATTTTGTTCCTGTTCTCGTTTTTCCTTTTCTTTTCTTCTCTTCCCTTTTTCCTAGTTCATACCCCATCTTGTGACCTTGGATGGTGTGACGGGTTACAAGTAAAATTCATTCATTCAGTTCGTTCATTAAAAAATAGTTCAGTTCAAATTTTCAAGTTCTTAGCCACGCTGTGGCGTAGATTGATGGGGTGGTCGTATCGTCAATGGTTCTTTGTTGTGCTATACAGGGGCGTCACTAGGAGGGGGGGCTCCCCCCAAAGGTCTTGAGAAAGTACTTTAGTCGGGCGAAGCCCGGCGAAAGTTCACTTATTTGTCGGCGCGAAGCGCCGGCAAACAAAGAAGAAATAAAATGTTGTATGCTTTTGTCAGGCGTCGTTTGACTCGTCGGCACATCGGGTTCTTTTTATACGCAAGAAATGAAACCCTGCAAACATTCGTCGGGCAAAACACGGAAGAAATCGAATTCTGCATGCTTTTGTCGTGCCTCGGGAAGTTCTCGTCGACACATCGGGCTTTTTGCATACATAAGGAATCCAGAAGAAACAATTTTGTTACGCTTTTGTCGGGCGTCGATCGACTCGTCCGCACATCGGGTTTTACTTATACGAAGAAATCAAATTCTGCAAGCTTTGTCGGGCGCACCCGGGAAGTTCGAGTCTCGCGCATCGGCACAAGGGGTTATTTTTACACCTAAGAAATCAAGTTATATACAGTCTAGTCGAGCAAAACACAGACAAAATCAAATGCTCCATGGTTTTGTCAGGCGTCGGTATTCTCGTCGGCACATCCGGTTCTTTTTGCACGTACAAAAATCAAATTCTGTAAATTTGTATAGGGTGCATGCCAAAAGTTCAAGTCTCGTCGGTACATCGGTCTTGTCGGGCAAAACACAGATGAAATCTAATTGTGAATGCTTTTGAAAATTCTGCAAACATTTGTCGGGCTCAAATTTTTTCGGGAAAAAATACAGATTTAAAAAAATTTTGACGTCGTTGCTTAGTTCATCTTGTTCTGGGTACAGTCGTTGGAAGCCGAAATATGTGAATATAAATATATGAATTTGCACCCAGGAACAATTTCAACTGATTCATTACAGTTAGTTTTACACAAAATTTCGCCTGCGGCGCATTTTGTAGTATTCTCTTTTTGGAAGAACGGTGTATCATTTAGTTTTCGTTTCACGATAGAAATTCTTGGGGTTTGAAACTCGTTAAAAGCCGGAAATTTTATAGTACTATAGCTAAATTTTACCGGAGAAAAGGCAGATTAAAAAAGTTTTGCCTGCGGCGCATTTTGTAGTATTCTTTATTTGGAAGGACGGTGTTTTATTTAGTTGGCGTTTTAGGATTGAAATTCATGGGGGGTCTGAACCACGTTAAAAGCTTTTAGGATTGAAATACGTGGGGGTCTGAAACTCGTTAAAAGATAAAACTTTTATGGTAGGACGAGCTAAATTTTTCGGGAAAAAGGGCAGATTTAAAAAATTTCGCCTGCGGCGCTTGGTCTAACTTGTCTTGGCACAGCTGTTGGAAGCTTCGCTTTTTAGCGAAAGTTAAAACGAAAAGCCAAATATGTGAACTTTAATATACGAAATTGTACCAAAGGAATAATCTCTACTGAGTTAGTGTACAGAAAATTTCGCCTGTGGCGCATTTTGTAGTATTCTTTATTTGGAAAAACGGTGTTTCATTTAGTTGGCGTTTTAGTATTGAAATCTGTGGGGATCTGAAACACATTCAAAGCTAGAACTTGTCTGCTGGGTACAGCTCAGTTTTTCCGAAAAAATGGCAGATTTAAAAAACTTCGCCCGCGGCGCTTAGTTTAACTTGTTCTTGGTACAGTCGGTGGAAGCTTCGCTTTTTAGCGAAGTTAAAATGAAAAGCCAAATATGTGAACTTCAATGTACGAAATTACAGTTTTACCCTGGTTCTATTCTGTGCTGGCGGGAAATGGACGCCGAAGCGGCAACGGCGTGTTTTGTCGGCACATTTTTTATTCCGTCGGCACAAAACGGACGTCCCCCCCCCCCCCCCAAAGGTAAAAGGCTAGTGACGCCCCTGGTGCTATATAAACATGTAGTAGAGGCACCACCCGTAAAATAGAAGAAGGATATGAAGATGGTGAATACATAGAAACTGTTGAACATTTTCCGACAATCGAAGGCGGTGCTTATCAGAGCCTGAACTTATGCTAGACGCAGGCATAGCAGCGTAAGTGTAAGCCTTAAGTATTGAACAGAACAAAATTTGGAAGTTCTGGACAGTGCAGTGGCGCTCAAAGAAGTCTTCTAAATGATACGGGCTACCAACTCTCGACAGTCTGGATCACATTGTTAACTGCTTTGTTATTACTTCCAAGACATTTTTAAACAGATTCGGCACAGAGAAGGAATCGTCAGTGTTCAGTACTTTCTTTGCTGATCAGGCTGAGTGAATGACTTCAAGTTCTTTACCTCCATCTTTCAGGGAATGGGTGAGGAAGACCTGCGTCTCCACGGTTGGCCAAAAGGAAGTTGGAAAAAACTGTTCTGGTCGCCGGCCTAATGGTCTTCCATGCAGGGGAGTACTTAGAGACACAATTCTGGACTGGGAACACGAGCTTCCTGAACTTGACCTCCAGCAAGCTGATATTCACGCCAGGTTTGTATGATAGTTTACAGAACAGTATTCTTTTGTTAGGGGGATTAACGGTTGGTTTTACCAGTGCCGTTTCGAAGGAAAATGGTGTACCGGTGTTTTTGTTTCCCTAATGATGGAGGATTCAGAAGAAGAAAAGAGCAAAACATTAGATTTTAACTTTGACTGACATCTATCAGGAGCATTGGCACACAGGAGCATTGGCACCTTTGTCGCTGGACAATGCGATGTAAGGTAATTTTAAGGGAATAACTTAAATAAACCTGGTAATATTTCAATAAACCGTTACTTGGTGGGTGGATAGAGGCTCTTTAGAAGTCCAGGGATTCCACGAATAGAGGATGACGCTCTAAAACAGGTTTCGTGTGGCTCTTTAATCCCATGATTTCATGTAACATGGCGATTCTAACACCACGTGTCACCAGAGCGGCAACCGAAGCAAGAATTCAACATTTTTATAAAATGTATGGAAAAGTTTTTCGAATGGTGCATGCAGCGAAGCAATAGTTGCGCGGTACAGTTGTGATACAGTTGCTCGAGGACTAGTCAAGCGTACCATAAATAGACTTTTCTTACCTTACCGTAAAATTGTACGATTAAGCCGGAGCATGTTGAACGCACGTAATTTACTATTTACCTGTATCACAATGTAAATAATTTAATTTTCCTTGCAGAACGGCAACGCTTAGCATCTGTCTTGGGACCACTCTTCAGATTATCCCAGCAGGTAACCTACCTCTCTTGGCAAAGCAAAATGGAGGCCGTCTCGTTGTTTGCAATCTCCAGCCAACTAAACATGTAAGTCGGTTGTCTGCCTCTTAAGCTTGTCTTGTAAGGATGCTTCCGACTCGCGCCACTAGATGATCCCACGGTCGTATAGAGCCTTGGTTTAAAATAGCGCCTTGGATGGGGGTATTCTAGAGCGTGTTCCATCCTTCTAACAATAGTAACTACTAGTTACTATTTTCGTTCCAACCTCGTGAAAAGTTACTATGCTGACCAGAGGCTTCCTGAGGGGGGGGCGCAGCCCCCCCCCCCTTATGTTTTTGGCATTTGGTCAAATTTCAAATCACATTTCCAAACTAGGCGATTTAACGTGTTTATTGGTTCCCATTCTTTATCGAATCTGGTAATTATTCCAACTTTTGTTCAGTCCGAGTCGATTTCACCGCATTCGGTACGTCCCTACGTAAATTCAATGATTTAACGTATTTATTTGGTCTCATTATCGTTTGCGAATTCGATTGTTCACCGGACTTTTCTCAAGTTCGTATCTTTTCCATCGCATTCGGTCAATCCATTTCATAATTCGGTGATTGATCAGAATCATTAGGTTCCAATTTGTTACCGAATTCGGTAATTCACCTGATTTTTGTTTGGTCCGCATCTGTTACCAGATTTACCACATTCGGTTGTTTTAAGTGGTTCTACCAATAGTTTTATTCCATTCCGGAATTCGGTCGTTATACCGCTCCCGATCTGCTCCTTATTTTTTTATTTTATTTTTCGGTAGTACGAATTCATTATTTGCTTCACCCCAGTTACTGTGCTTGATAATTTAAGTGGCACTTATTTGGCTCTTGTTCTTTACCATTTAACGATAGCTTCAACTGGTTTCCATTCCTTACTTAACTTATACTTTTGATGATTGCACAACTTCAGGAATAAGCACGTCTCCCGACGTGAAAACTAGCCTATTTTTTTTTTGCTGTAAATTCAGAATAAACTTCATATATACTTCACTCTGGATGGACCCTTTTTTTGCCAGGCAGCACTGTGGTTTAATAGGTAGTCTTGGGATCGCAAAAAGGCACTTTGATCAAAAAAAATTGGCCTGCTGCACATTTAGAAGTCTTCACTATTTAGAAGAAGGGTACGTCATTTAGTTGGCGTTTGAGGCTTGGAATTTTGGGGTGCTTGAACCACGTTAAAAGCTAGAATTTGCCAGAAAAAAGGCGGATTCAAAAAGTTTTTCCCTGCGGCGCTTTGGAGCAACTGCATTTTTTTTGTTCGGCCCATTTCAAGTCCTGTTCCCAAAACTGGACGTCCCCCAAAGGTAAAAGGGTAATGACGGCGTATCCTTCGGTCAATATCAGGTACCGATTCGGTCAATTTTTACCAGGTTCGCCCCCCCCCCCCCCCCCCCCCCCAATGAAGAAAGGCTCGAGACGCCCCTGACGCTGACCGTTCCAACCTAATCGAAATAATAACTAATAGTAACTATTTGCTGACCACGTTCGCCCGTGGTAACTACGAAGCTGTGACGTGATTGGCCTGATTAGCCGTGGCACGATATTTTGCTGAAAGCAGAAAGGGTTCGAATCCGAACCCACGGCTAGACTCGAATCCGGAATCATAGGTTAAAAATCAGAGGCGACAAAAAGCACTGATATCTAAGGTACTCAGATAACGTGACAGATTACTGAGGATGGTTGCTGAATGGTGATGGAGACAAAAAGTTGGATTCCCTAAGCACGCTGTGTAAAGGTTTTGAAAACAGAAACTGGAAGGATGTAGACCAGAAATTTTAGCGGATTCATAACATTGACGTTTGGAATCCGAGTCCGAATTCAAATCCATCCTACAAGCAGAAGGTTTTTATCCAGCCAAAAGGACGAATCCCGGGTTTGGATTCGCCGATCTCTGGTCATGCATAGTAACTATGGTAAGTAGGGTGGAACACGCTCCTCGAAAGCACCTAAGGGATCAAAATGTCTCAGTTTAACTCCTGTAAATAGATAGTAAGAACCGCTGAAAGTACGACCCGTTTTAAGCTTGGCGTTTTGCTTTTTAAGCTGATTGCTGGTGTTGATTGACGGTCGTATTTATCTTTGCAATTAGTGGGCTTATTTCCTCTAGTCATGCTATTTAGACCCTAGTTGGTAAGCTGTTACAGACCTACCATGTCTTCACTGCATCCTGTAAGGGTCCTTATTATGAACTTTGGAAGATGCATAGGTTATACTTTCGTACAGTTCAACCTTCCATTTAATGTAAGTTGCGTCTCTTCGCCCGGTCAGTTGGTATTTCTTGTGAATTAGGAGTGTAGATAAAAATGCGCAAAAGGTCCATATCATGGACCCGTCTTACCTTTATTGCTGCTTCACGCCACGTCCATAATCCATCGAGAATTTCGAACTTCCAATGTCATTTTTATCCACCCTTACGGTACCCTGCTGTGTTCTTTTTTTTTTGTTCGGGTTAGACTGTGTTTGAGAATGATCAGGCTCTCGCTTATTGCATCCGAGGAGGTCGTTGGTCAGAAAAATTGGCTATAAATGTTTGTCCATGTTTCTCGCCAAAACCAAGGGGGCCAAGCCAGCTGGGACGGGTTTATAATGTTCGAAAAACCGAGCTTAGTTTTAAAAGAATCGCGTAAGTTAGTATTGGAATATGTTGACTGCCCCCACAGGCCCATTCGGACTTTCCTGCAGTCCTAAGTATCAGCTACATGTATAAAGGAGGTTAAGAGGGTTACAAAAGGTTTGTTCACGTAGTTTAGCATGTAAAAGTTGGTTTGTATAATAAAGAGTATTAAACTAAAAAAAAAAACTAAAAAAAAATGTTCCTTGCACAGACCCGTTTCCAAATTTTGGTCATTCTGTAATTGTGTAATAATTGTCTTCTCGCCAAAGAAGGGGAAGGTAAGTCGGAAAATCCCGTCAGTATGAAAAAACTGCAGCAAAAGGAATTCATTTACTTATTTACTTGTTACTTTCCAGGACAAAAAGGCTGACCTTCTCATAAGTACCTACGTCGACGTAATTTGCCAGAATCTTCTTCAGATACTCAAAGTTCCTCCAATAGAATACACCCCGGAGATCGACCCAACAAGCCTACGAATCATGGGAGAATGGACCATTGACGAATCGGCACTAAAAGAGATGGACTCCTCCCTAAAACGAACAAAACGCAAAAGGAAAACACCAGCAAAATACCAGGACTCCGACATAGACCTTTATGTGGAAACGGAGACTGAGATCTCGCGTACAGGCAGGAAGAGACGGGTGACAAAAGTAAAACTGAAACAAGCAAAAAATGCAAAGATAGAAGTGAAAACTGAAGAAAGCGAAAATGGGTTTACAAGTAAGATAAGAGTGGATGTGACGGAGCATAAAAGCCCAAAAGAAGAGAGCGGAAATAGAAATGCGGCAAGTAGTAACCCATCTCCCATTCGCACTGTTTGTATACCGCGACCGAAGAGATCTCCGATCAAAGAAGAGGTAAAAGAAGAAATGGCAGGAAGATGGGACTCGGAAAAAAGAGAATTCGAAGAAGCAGAGCGAGACGACGAAGAGATTTAGAAAAATGGGCGGAGAGACTCTACGATTTCTCAGTCAGTGCGAGCGATGGCTGTCCACTTGTATTGAACGAGCAAGGATCACCGTCTGCTGAAATGTAGTGCAATGTGTGCTCGCCGGGCATGTAGAATTTATTCCCGCGCTGCTTCCTTTGGCATTCCGTTTCCGTTCCACGGCTGAAAATTTCAAATTTTTGAATACCAAACTTTTCCATTTCCATTAAATAACCACTTCATATATACACTACAAAATTTTAAGGCACTGGAGATCCCAGGAGAGATGAACTCCCTCTGGAAGCAGAGTTTGTAGGGGACCTCCCATTAAATACACTAATCTGTTATCACACGATAATTTTGAAAATATCTCTAAAAATAAATCTCTGAAAATAAACCTGGACCTTAACCTCCAAAAATCAAGTGCGATGATGATTCAGAAGACGATTCGCAGTAGGTATAGTTTATTTTCTAAGATACTTGACTACTTTGAAACTCTACTTTGTGTCGCAAAGATTACTAATCCCCGGGCCGTTGTCTGTGTCTGCCGCACCCGGGAGAGTTCTTGAAAATTATCGTGGAGAACATTGGCTGAATGACGCAAATGCGTATTTTTTCTCGAGAGAGTTAGTGGCATCTTGAAATCAGATGAATTAAAAGTTCGATTAAACCTAACCTACACGAGTCTTGACTTAGATCTACGCCTAAGCAGTAACGCCACATTTTAAAACCTAAAGTTGTCGCCTACTTTTGCTACCCGATGAAGCGGCTTGTGTTCTTGACGTCCGAAATTGTTACTGTCGGAAAATATTCCGATTGTGGTTAGCCCAGCAAACAATTAACTGAAATTTTCTTAAGGTTTGCACGTTTCGCTTTTGGCCGGATGTTCGAGAACAGCTCAGATGATATTGACCTTGTCTTAGGCCAAGAACTGGACCTGGTGTGCTTCCGGGATGTAGGTAGCCCGTTTATAGGAAATTTTTGTAAATAAGCTATTTTTATGGAATTCTGTTTACCTCGCCGGCATGGTGGTATTTAAAGGGCAATTCTGGCGATCTCACAGATTCGCTTTCCAAAAAGCCAACGGAGAATCCGCCGAGCGTCAGAGAAAATGAAAAGTCGTTGCGCCTTATCACTTCTCCCTGGCTTAGCGAACTTTCCAAAACTATCGGAGCGCCAGACAGCCTCGGAAAGCGAAGCGATTTTTAGCCGCACTCGCAAAAACACACGGAGGATAAGCCAGTGGAGCTTTCCAAACCGCCAGAATTGCCCTTAAAATCGCCTTATTCCAGTCCAGCGCTCCTCGCGAACCAGTTTCTCGTTGTCCTCCATTGTCTCGTTATCAGCACTTGTTACGCAAAGAGCTAGAAAAGATTCCTGAGCTAATGAGCAGAAAATAATAACTTTTACTTTCTACAACAGAGACGGTGCAAAACTTCCATTGCTCGGGAAGGTGATCGCAACTTTTCTGCGCATCAACTTGCTGGACTGTTCTACTATGTGCGTGTTCCATCCTACTTACCGTAGTTACTATGCATGACTTCACGAATTCTGGCTTTTCGCCGTCAAGGCTGGACGATTTTTCTATTTCCAGCAGAATCTCACGCCAGGGGAGAATCCGACCAATCACGTAACAGAGATGCGTAGTTACTACGCTTACTACGGTCCCGAGCGTGGTAAGCAAATAGTAACTATTAGTTACTGTTCCGACAAGGTTGGAACGGTCAGCGTCGTAACTTTTCATGAGGATGGAACGGAAATAGTAACTATTGTTAGATGGGTGGAACACGCTCTGTATCTGTGGGCAAGTCCTAATAAGGTGACACGGGATTTACGGAAGCTACTCCTCTTGGAAGCGCTGAACTGGAATATTGGGAATTATTGTATCCTTGATGTTTATCCTTCGTTCTCAGGACTTCCAAATGACAGTGTACTTTAACCGCATGAGTATAATTAGTAGTTAACGAAAAAACAATTTCTCTCCGTAGTCGTCCAAGGTCCGCTGGCTTTTCTGCCGGAGACGTAACTGTTGAAAATTCTCAGCACAAAATGATCGTTTTAACGCAGAGCGGTAGGCAGAGTGAACCGTTGTTCTGCAAAATTTGCATTTTTGCGACGTTTTTGCTTTATCAAAACAGATTTTGAGTGCCTCTCGGCGAAACGGAAAACTAACGGATTTGAGAGAAACGCGAAAATATGGTGAACAGGAAGCAGATCGTTGAAGAAAAAAACAACTATAGCTAGTCTAGGTCACTGTAGTACGCTACTTGAGTCATTCAATCGAGGGGTTTACTACTTGGGAACTGTTTTTGCACCTCGATGGATACCTAGCGACCGGGAACTGATTCGGCATCCATGAGTGCCATGAATGCAACTATCGTGTAACCAAGGTGTAACTCCATTTATCCACCCGCTCTGATCTCCCGATAATCGGTGTTTGATTCTCTTGCTATGTTCTTGTATTGCAATTTGCAGTTAACTTTTCAGTTTTTAGAAATACAGATTTTGATACTACTTGAATGTTTGAAGGCTGGCTGTCAACAAGACCAAAGGTTTCGATGGGATCCCAAAAATTCAATATTTGATCCAGACAATTGGGTCTTGTCTTCGCCAGATCCAGTCTTCGCCAGACTCCTTGAACATTTTTACTGTTAAAATTCAAAAACAGGTTAATCATCTGAGAAAAACAAGTTCAGGTATTGAATCAGCATGTGTGTTTACCCCTATAAGCCATCTCTGTTTTGAGATACTTTTCCGGCGAAAAAAGAAAGTTAAAAAACCAACTCAGCGTATCTTCTTTCCCCGATATTGAACATCTAATCAACTTCAAATAAAAATTCAACTTATAACAAATTTTCCTGCTCCAGCCGGATTCCCGTCGAACTATATGTTCGGGTAAAAAACTGTTGTCATACACGGATTCACCATCTCTTTACCCTAAATCGAATAGCTAATCAACTACAAATAAAACTCTAACTTTTAACAATTTTCGGGTTTGGCCGGATTCCCGGCGAACTACTTGTCTGGGTAGAAAATTGTTTTCACATAAGTTTTCAGCATGTCTTCTTTCCCCTAAATCGAACATCGAACAAACTTTCCGGTTTTGGCCGGATTCCGGGCGAACTACTTGTTCGGCGAGAAAATGGTTTTCACCATTGTGTTCAATATGGCTTCCTACCCCTAAATCGAACATCTAATCAACAATCAAATAAGACTTTTACTTTTAACAGACTTTCCGGTTTTGGCCGGATTCTGGGCTAACTACTTGTCCGGCGATAAAACGGTTTTCACCATCGTGTTTAGCATGTCTTCTTACCCTTCAATCGAACATCCAAATAAAACTTTTACTTTTAACAAACTTTCCGGTTTTGGCCGGATTCCGGGCGAACTACTTTTCCGATGACAAAATGGTTTTCACCATCGTGTCCAACATGTCATCTTACCCCATAATCGACTATCACATTATCTGTTTGAAAATATTTAATTTGCCCCTTAATCTAAAACCCCTCCCCCACCCCTAAATTTAGGGCTAAATAGTCCATCTACGAACTTGACCTTACTCTTGACCCAAAGAATCCTCACAGCAAGTTTCATCAAAATATCTCATTCCCTTCGAGAGTTACAGTGCGCACAGACGGACGGACGGACGGACAGACGGACAACTTTTGCGATGTCATAGGTATCCCTCCACTTACGTTTTGGGATCCCAAAAAGTATGTTGTCGTCTGTCCGGATAACTAAATTGGTTCTAGGAATGAACATCGCAGAACAGATTTTCGTCGTTGTTCCCCGAGGACTCCTCGGGGAATCAAGCGGAACGGCGAGAATAGAGGGAGCCACTCCACGCGGACTCCGCGTACGGAAAACAGCGAGAACATGAGAAATGCTTCCAAAACGGATTTCTTTCGAAAAACAAGACCAAAGGTTTCGATGGGATCCCAAAATTCAATATTTGATCCAGACAATTGGGTCTTGTCTTCGCCAGACCCAGTCTTCGCCAGACTCCTTGAAGATTTTACTATCAAAATTCAAAAACAGATTAATCATCTGAGTGAATCAGTTCAGGTATTGAATCAGCAGGTGTGTTTACCCCTATAAGTCATCTCTGTTTTGACGAAAACTTCTGCCAATTTCCCGGTTTCGGCCGAATTCCGGGACTACTTTTCCGGCGAAAAAAAGAAAGCTCAAAAACGAACTCAGCGTATCTTCTTTCCCCAATATTGAACATCTAATCAACTTCAAATAAAAATTCAACTTATAACAAATTTTCCGGCTCCAGCCGGATTCCCGTCGAGCTATATGTCCGGGTAAAAAATGATTGTCATACACGGATTCACCATCTCTTTACCCCTAAATCGAATATCTAATCAACGATGGGATCCCATCGAAACCTTTGGTCTTGTTTCCTCAAGTATACGAGCTTAGAGTTTGATTCCAGTCACGGGTCAAAAAGTTTTGTATGGGCAATTTTGGGCCCATGAACGGGAGGGTGGGGGTGGTTCAACTCTCCCCGGTCCCTATGATCCTAAAGCACAAAGGAATTTCATCGCATTATCTCCTGTTATTGCCAAATTAAAAACCTTAGAAAATGGGCAATCTGGGCCCAATTGCCCCTGAACCAAGCGGGGGTGGGGTTTGGGACAGGGTTGCCATATCAATAATATTTAGAGAGTGACTTTTGGCCCAAAACAGAGAGTGAAATTTATTTTCACGAAATGTACACTTTTCGTCGGAATTTTACTTTTTTCATGAAAAAACTTGAAATAGTCACTTCTGGTCGGAAGTCACACTATCGTGCGACATGTTGCAACCCTGGTTTGGAACCCGCAACAAGTAAAAAGAGACCCCAATGCTCACAATCCTACCGAGTTTCAACTTGATGCCTGTTGATTCCTGGCAAGGGTAACGAACTTTACTCCTGGGCACTCCTGCACATGAACGGTGTGGGTGGGGGAGGTGCAACTTTAATCCATTTTAGAAGCATTCCCGGTGTTCTCGTTGTTTTCCTAGGCGGAGTCCGCGTGAAGTGACTCCCACAATTCTCGCCGTTTCCTTCGGTTCCCCAAAGAGTCCTAGGGGAACGGCTAGAATACGTCTCAGGAAAGCGAAGCGAGCTTTAGCCGAGTCGCAAGAACACACGGCATATACACCAGCGGAGCTTTCCAGCGGCCAGAATCGTCCTGGTGGAACCAAACCGTCTATAAGCGTATTCTCGCCGTTCCCTGAGGACTCCACTTGACGAGTCCCAGCGCTTCCGAAGAGGCGAGGATAAACCTATGAAAAATAGTGTTGTCATGAACGTTTTCAGCTCTTAAATGTAACTGTTTCTCGGGTTCTGAAGGATATGAAAGCCGGAAGAGGGGAGGGCACGCCTACTGATAACTTGCAGCGGTCCTCGTAGGCTCTGATGGGCAAGTAGGTTCTCAGTCTGGAATTGACCACGCCACTACAATGATGAAGTTTGAATAAGACCAAAGGTTTCCATGAGATTTCAAAACAGAATTCTTGGTCTTAGCAAGACTCCATGAGCATGATATCTGTCCATGAGCAAAATAACACTAGGGAGTAGCGCCAAAACTTGAAAGAAGTGACAAACACTCGGATAGCAGCGACACTAGCACTACTAGCGACAGTGACAGGCTCTAGTACCTTCATATTCTGAACACAGCAAAAAAAGATACAACCTCCCCTGTCTCCTCGATGTGTGCAGACCGCAGCTTAGCTTTTACTAGAAGTTTCTAAACCAAGTTTGTTTCGCTTTAAATGCCGCAAGCATAGCGGGCTGCGTTATGAGCATGGCCCGTTTTCGACGCAAGGAAAGCATAGGTCTCGACGCAACTCACGAGTGTTTTTTACTCTGGCGAACATCTCCTCGTGAAACTGAGTCACCGCATGCAGGTTTCCCTATAGTAGCTACAACTGGGGGTTCGAGATGAATCTGCATGTATCTGTCATCACGAGATGAACGGCAAAGGGATTGCATCTGTTACGCAAGCAAGTGATCTGTTGGTATTTATTTCAAAACAACAACATTTATTTTGCAGCCTGGGCTTTACGCATCTGGGTAAGAACGTTGCCGAGCTCTTCACGCTTCCTCTTGGCACGAAGATGTGTTCCCAACTAAAAGAGATTAGAAGGTTAGCAATTTGAAGAACTGCGTACCCCGTGGTTCTGATAAGATAAATTTCAAACCCGCAGCTCCAGTTTGACCAGGATTCTACAGTAATACCGCGAAGACCACCTTGGAAGAGAACGGTCCCGTACAGACATCACCAACTGTGAACACTCAGACTGGGAATCAACGTACTGCTGGTTGGTTTCTTCCAGCTACAGGCTGTAGAAGACCCTTGCCCGGAAGGGCCGAAATATCGCTGGAGAATGTGTGCTAACTTATACGTTTCAGTCATTTTTTTAGTATAACTAACGGTGCCGATGGCCCCTAAGACATCAGCAACACGAGTAGTATCTCCATGCTAGTTTTGTAGGACTTCAGTATCCTCGTCATCCAAGCAGAGCCAGGCATGGAGATATTTACATTTAAGTCAAGTTGCTGTTTGAAGCGAAAACAGATTTCGTATTTCTGATCACACAAACGTTCAGTGAACAGGGACAAACCACACGATAATTCGCTGCAGCTTGCCAAGCGTTAAACAAACGTTTACTGTGAACTGGTAGAAACAAATAATATACTTTCTTTGCAAAAGGTTGGGTAAAAGGGCTTGAAACCCAGGTTGAAGTAGAAATAAGAGAAGATTATTCTCTCACTTGTGGTCGAACCAAACAGTCGTGTCGTAATCGGCAATGCTTGCCATGCAGGTGGCTCCTTGAGGACTTCAATGACCTGGTTTTCAGGAACAGCTTTGATTACTAAATTCCGAAGAAGACTACACTAAGATCTGTATTTCGTGGTCACATGGGTGGTTAAGAACCTTTCGGGTATTCTTATGAACATCTGATCTAGAAAGGCCACTTACTCGCTTCTTGAGGAACTTCAGGGCTCTCTTATCCTTGGAGACTTTCAACAACTCCATTACTCTCTTCTCATATGGGGCATGGCCAACAACCTCAGAGACAATGCTCCTGATGAACTTGTTGTGTTTGGTCAGCTTTCCCTTGGTCCTTGATGGTCGTACTGGTTGCACATTCTTTGTGGTCTTGTGACCCTTGTTGATGCCAATGGCCAGTTGGTACTTGGTTCGTGCCATCTACAAATTCCCGATTATTAATGCTCTGCATGGATAGAACTAACATGGATTAAAGAAATTAAAAGAAGCCTTTAATACTATTTCTAAACATTTCCTAAGGCAAAAAAATTGACCTATGCTTGTGGAATAGGATTACAACAGAAATACGTTTTTTAGCATTTTTTTTTTTCAATTTTAAACTGCCTTGGGTTTATTGCCTGTAAGACAGTAAATGGGGAAAAATCTTTTGGCAGTCGGGAGAACCCATGGGAAACCAATTGTGTGGAGCAAACAGCAGAAGTACAGGATCACAAACACATTGCATAATTTTTTTTATTACACATAAATAAAACAAATTGCTGTTGCTGTTACCAAAAAAGTGGAGCACAGGTCCGCCAAAAACAAAAGAAATTAATCAGTGATGTACAAGCCTATTTGTGTTGACAAACAGCAGTCTTTTAATCAACTGACCTTTTCATTTCGAACAAAAAGAGCAAATAAGGAAGAATATCTCCTCAGTATGCCATCGAAATTAGGCTAACAGAAAAATTCAGCATTTAAGTTTTAGTAGTCATATTCTAAGATCTGCCATCCTAGTCAGAAGAAATAAGAAGGTAAAAAGTGAGAATACACACTTTCAAGATTGCCCAGCCTGGACAAGGGAAAGACTAAAGGCATTCCACTATCTGAGTCTTGGTTACCATGATATAATGAGAAAAGCTTGCCTAAAAGAACGTCCAGGTTACTTCAATTGACAGGTTTTTGGATAAGAAGGTGATAAAAGGTTGTAGAACGCTTGCTGCATCAATTATATGAACAAAATGATTTTTTCATTATATTGTGCTTTAGAATGATGTTTTTAGGGAGCCCCTCTAACTCCCCCCCCCCACTGTGGCTGACCAGGACTCTAAAATTTAAACTTCAAATCTCTCAGCATCTACTCTTCCCCTCCATCAAGTTTGACTCGAATCTGAGCCTATCTACAAACTTCCTGCTCCTGCTTTGTCCTCCTCCTACTGTGGCAGGATCCGGATCAGACGCCAAATAACAAATCTAGGCAGCATACGGTTGGTACTGTTTTTCGTCTTTGTACATGGTAGAGACGTTCTGGACCCCCCCCCCCCCCCCCCCCCCTCCCAATCATGGCGGCATGTGGTTGCATTTTGCCAAAACAGTCATTTTTTTCATGAAAGTCGTTTTTTCTTAAAATTGGTTGAGTTTTTGTCAAAATAGTCATTTTTTCTGAAAATTAGTGTATTTTTCTGAAAATGGGTTGATTATTTTTCAGAAATGTCATATTTGTTGTTGAAAACAGTTGTTTTTTCTGCAGAAAAAGTCGGTAAAAATTACCAGCCAGTCAATAAATGCCTCATCCCCCACCCAAACATTTTGGCTAGTAACGCCTCTGCCGATGATGCTGAAGATGTTGGTGTTGAGATGTAAAAAAAAGATAAAAACCAGCCAATCAGGTTCAAGACTTTAAAGTAGCCAATGGGATAAGAGTATTTTAAACAAGAAATCAGAATTTTCAGTAAGAAGATCTGCCATGAAGGAAATACGTCTCGGCTCAAGTATTGGAGTTGTTATTAGCTACGTTTTTGCATGCCTTACAGGAGTTTTGCTTATTAGGTGTTTTGGCCCACCTTTCCCTATAGCCGTCTGCTCATACAGCGTTTTTACACCTCAGTACAACTGCCAAAGAACGAAATCCACAGGCTACGGCCAAAGGCCTTCTTGATGCCGTTATCTTTGGCCTTAGCCTGTGATTCCTTTAAACAAGAGCTGAAAGCTCATATGGCACTTGTAAGAAGAGTTAGCATGTTTGTCAGGTTTCATCATTTCACCCTTTGCACTTGTCAAGGCTGGATCTCTCTCCTGATACTGATCTCAAAAGAAAATGGGCTTGATCTAGTAAGTCTGAAAAGGTTATTCCACTCACTGACAACAGTTCCTCCCACAACGATGATCGGATCGGGGGAGGGACTATTTTTAAGCCAATCTGATCCCTGATATGCCTGCCAAGTTTCATGGTCATAGCAAATTCGGAAGTACCCCAACTCGTTATCATAGAAATTGTGGAAAACCCCCTCCAACTCCCCCAACTGTGACATGATCCGGTCCTGTATTGTCAACATTTTCTCTAAGGCTTATGCTTGCTCTTTCCTCCCAAGTCCCGTCCCGATCTCTCGACTCTAAGCAGTTCACGAGATTTCCGTCACCCCCCTCCAGCTCCCCCCCCCAGTTATCGGATTCATTCCAGACTTGAAATTGATCATCTGATACACTTGTTCTTGACACTTGTAAAGTTTCATTTACTTCCGATCAACCGTTCTAAAGTTATGCATGTCACTAGATCCTGGATTGCCCATCTCTCCACCCCCCCCCCCCACCCCCCACTATGGCTGGATCTTGGAAGTGACTACTTCAAGTTAATTTGGTTCTGGAGCCCCAATCTGGAACAGTATCAAAATACAATAAGGACAGAATTCTGCTCTTCCCAAGAAAGTAGGCCACTTCTGTCAACACTTTTACGATTAAAGCTTAGAAAAAGATTAAGGCAAAATAGCTAATCATATGAGAAAACCAAGTTCAGATATGGATTCAGCATGTGTGTTTACCCCTTTAAGTCATATCTATTTTGACGAAGCAGATCAAAACTTCCTGCCTTACTTCTGTCAATTCTCTGGTTTCGGCAGAATTCCGGAACTACTTGTCCAGCAAAAAAATAAAGCTAAAAAAACTAATTCACCACGTCTCCTTACCCCTATATCCAACCACTAATCAACTTGCAATTAAAATTTTACTTTTAACAAATTTTCCGGTTTCAGCCGGATTCCGAGCGATCTATACGTCCGGAGAGAAAATGGTTGTCATTTGCGAATTCAGCATATCTACTTACCCGCAAATCGAACATCTTATCAAATTTAAATAAAACTTTTACTTTAAACAAATCCTCCGGTTTTCAAATATCTAAAATTGAAATAAATTCATGTGAAATCTCAATAAATAGAATTACTGGCTTATTTCTGTACCATCAAGTGCAAAAGGGATCCTCAGTTTTAAGTCTGCATGCTTGAAAAAGTAGTTACCTTTATTGTTTAAGCACTGTGTTGCTGCTTTATTTTAATTTCCCGCCAGAATCGAGCCACAAAATCGACAATCACCTCGACAGTTGTTTGTCGAATTTGAGCCACAGAGCGAGCCATGAAAATGTTGCTGGTTGTGAAAACACAGCTGTGGGCCCCACAAAACACCTCAGAAACTTTTTATTAGCCACACTATACGCACAAACTGTCTGTGGGAGCCGGATAGATTTTTCTGAAGGAAAGACTTCTTAGAAAAATTGTCTGAAGTTGGATACCTCACCTGTACGCTACATCGCAAATGTAGTTGGGAGTAGTTCAACTTTTGGAAACAATAAATGAATAAAAACAGAGTTAAGACAGATCATAACCACAATATAAGTTGGGAAAACCAAAAATGGAAGTAAATCCAATAAAACAACTCAATCTGACAATCTGGAAAGTTAACCAAGTCATGACACTAAACTGTAAACCAAAAAAAAATCACCGGTATTGGTTGATCAGTGCAGTCCAGCAACTGGTTTTATATTTTCTAACATGATAAAAATAAACCCTTCAAGAGCCCTCTGGACGGATCCACTACTGAGCGCCCATAGCCTAGGAACGCTAGCCTACTGAACATACTCATACGCCTGCAGTACGATGGAAACCTATACTATGCCTATGACTAAGTTTCTCACTGTAAAGTAAATCCCGATGCTATAAGATAACTTATCCACTGACAATTTCAATTTATTTATACCTTGCCAAATCTTTTCTTCTACGAACAGATAACTAGAGATTCTTCTGTACTGTTACTACAGGTCTAGCTTGTAGAACAAGTTGTATTAAAATGAACATTAGATAGCGCTAGGGAGCTGATAGCGATGAGATTCAGAGCGTTTTCCATCTACTACCGTAGTTACCCCGCATGACGTCACTAATTCTGGCTTTTCGCCGTCAAGGCTGGAATGATTTTTCTACCCCTGGCATGATAAGGGGTGAATCCGGCCAATCACGCCGTCAAGGCTGGAACAATTTTTCTGCCCCTGGCATGATAAGGGGTGAATCCGGCCAATCACATTACAGATATCCGTAGTTACCAATGGTTACTAGCAGAGGCGTCACTAGCCAAAATGTTGTTTTTTTTTGGGGGGGGGGGGCGAGGCATTTACTGACTCCCCCCCCCCCCCCCCCCAGTCGTGACGCCACTGGTTACTAGTAGTTACTAGTACTAGTGGTAGCCTAAGCAGAGATACTATTAGTTACTATGTCTAGAAGGTTGGAATGGTCAGCGTAGTAACTTTTGGTGAGGTTTGGAACGGAAATAGTAACTAATAGTTAGTATTGTTAGAAGGGTGGAGCACGCTCTCAGAGCGCGTTCCACGGTCCAGCCTATTTACCATAGTTACTAGGCAGACGTCACAAATTTTTTGCCTTCGGGGCTGGAACGATTTTTCTATTTTCCAGCAGAATATAATGCCACGGAGAAATCCGACCAATCAAGTTACAGAGATGCGTAGTTACTACGTTCCGGAACATGGAGCGTGTTCCACCTTACTCACCGTAGTTACTACGCATGACGTCATGAATTCTGGCTTTTTAATTTTCTATTTTCCAGCAGAATATCATGCCACGGGCGAATCCGAGCAATCACGTTACAGAGATGCGTAGTTACCCCGCTTACTACGTTCCCGAGCATGGTAAGCAAATAGTTACCATTAGTTACTATTTCGAAAATGTTGGAACGGTCAGCGTTGTAGCTTTTGGTGAGGTTGGAACGGAAATAGTAACTAATAGTTACTATTGTTAGAAGGGTGGAACACGCTCTCAGGCAATTGCTTTGGTTTCGGAAAGAAATTAAAGAAAATTTGTTCCTAGACCACCACTATGCTCTGAACTTGATTTAACTGAAGAACAAACTGTTTTGGTTTCTACACTACCTTTAATACCGTTATGTCCCGAGCATCGGCATTACGTCCTTATTAGCGTCCATTGGCCCTGATCAGCCAACAGCACCAGGAAGGGCAGGGGCCAGAGCAAATTAAAGAGATTCAACAAATCATTGACTTTCAGGACAAATTTCTCCCTAGATTTTTAGTCTTAAGAATTTTCACCTTTCTTAGAACTTCAAGGATGATTATCATGTTGCACGGGAGAGAATTGTATTTTCTCTCGTGTTTTAGTAGAAGGATCAGGGTCGCAGGCGGTCGATAACTGAATTTCCTGCCGAGATTGCCGGCTCTGTTTTCAGTTCTGTTTAAGTTCCATGCGGAAACAAGTAATTTGTTCCGCTGTATGATGAACGTGAAGAAAATACGGCCGGAAAGACCTGAGGAATATTCTCGTTGTTCCCCGCGGACTCCCACAGAGGAGTCCCGTGTTTTGTTGTTTTTCCAGAGATTCGCTCCTCGCATTCTTGCGAGTCCACACGGACGGGGACAATTCTCAGGGAACAATCACTATCATCAAAGGACTTCCTTTCAGACTCGGTGGGGAGTTTGAGGAGTTGCGGTTTTTCTTGTTTTTATGGCACTTGTCTTCCGGCCAAGTGCCATATACCGATCACTTTCCGTCGGTCTGTCTGTCGGTCGGTCTGTCGGTCGGTCGGTCGGTCGGTCGGTTAGTCCGGTGTTTGCGAGTTAGGGTACTTGCAGATAAGCTAGGACGATGAAACTTGGCAGGCATACGAGGGACCCGACCAAACCAAGTTGGAAATAGTCACTTGCCCGATCCGACCATCGTGGGGGGAGGGAGGGGAGCCGGAATCCTGAATTTAGTGGCATGCATAACTTTCGAATGGGTTATCGGATCTTAATGAAATTTGATATTTGGAAAGAGGTCATGTCGCAGATATCCCCTTTCAAGTCCGGACCGAATCTGATAAATGCCGGGGGGGTGGTGGAGGGGGGACCTGAATGCATGTGACACGCTTATAGTGGAAAGATCGGGATGAAACTTGGTGAGAGGGACGACTACTAGCCCTAGGTACATCATTGACAGAACCGGACGTGATTCGTGCACTGTGGGGGAGTTGGAGAGGGGAGCGGGATTCCGCTGATTCGGAGTTGTTACTTCCAGGTGGGTTAGGACAGTGAAACTTGGCAAGCATACCAGGGACCCAACCAAAATAATCTGGAAATAGTCACTTCCCCGATCCGACCACCGTGGGGAGAGTGGAGGGAAGGGGAATCCGAAATCCAGAGGTACGTATAACTTTGGAACGGATGATCGGATGTTAATGAAACTTGATATTTGGAAAGACCTCGTGTCTCGGATGTTCCATGTGAAGTCTCAACCGGATTCGATTATTGTGGGGGGGGGTCAGAGGGGAGAGCCGTAAATCTTGTGACACGCTTAGAGTGGAGCGATTGGGATGAAACTTGGTGGGAAGAACAAGTACAAGCCCTAGATTGAATTCCTACTTTCATCCTCCGACCCAGCCTTGCAAGTGCCATATGAGCTTCCAGCTCTTGTTTTAAATACGGATGTTGGAGATGGTCAAAAATAATTTATTAGATCAATATACAGTTTCGCTGTGTGATAAACTGATTCTGGAAAAAAATATCTATATTACTTAGTTAGTCTATATGACTATTTGTGTAATGATGCAAAGGTAAAATTGAGTGTAAGACAAATAAAAGTAAAAAAAAATTAAATAAAGTGGTTCTTAGCATTTACAGACTAACTATATCACCTCGGATACAATTTTTTTTTTTTAAACATGCGGAGGCTGTTCCAGGGTTAAAGCCAGGCTTCACCTTCCAGGTTACCAGACGTCCGCGGCTTCCGCATAGTCAAGCCAAACCCTTCCAGATTTTCATGATAAGTGATGACGGCATTTTGCTATTCTTCAACATTTCTTAGATGTCCCATTCGCACTTCAAATATCCTTTACATCCCAGTTACAATTGTCAATCACTTTCCCTTTTCTTCCTATTTGCATATTGTTCTGTCTCTCGAACGAGTTGCCTCCATGGGCTCCATGGCACCTTCCAGACATCCGGAATCTGGGGTGTCCAACACCCCGAACTTCCAGACATTTTTTGGCCTGGCTTCACCTTCCTGATCCTTCTGGACGAAAACGGCTATTTGGAATCCGGAAGAAAAATCTGGAAGGAGAAGCCACAGCCTTATCTTTTTTTTTCCGCAAGGGGAGTCCCCGGGAAGTGACTCTATTCTCGAGGTTCTCGTCGACTCCCCAATAGGGGTCGGCACCGTTTCTGTTTTTGGCTAAAACAGAAACGGTAAAAAACGGCAAATAAAAAACGGAACAGAAACAGAAACGGTGATAAAAAAAACGGAAAACTGTTTCTGTTTTTCCGTTTTTTTTTGGAAAAACAGAAACGGACCGTTTTTACAAAAAAAACGGCCGTTTTAACAGGTATTTCTGTTTTTTTTCCTACTTCTTTGGGTTTATAAGATAATAGTAAGGCGACCATTTGGAACGGTAAGGCGGCTGTTGGAAAGTGAATAGAGTGAGGAGCGTGACAGGAGAAGGTTGTGAGAGAAGGTCGAGTATAATTGTGTAAGGTGAAAAAAAAAGACTCTGCACATGTCTAGTAAACTAAGTCCTTTTTTATACCCATGGTCAAATGCTGAAGTATGCTGGCAGGGGTGAGTATGGAAGTCATACGTAAGTGTACCCCTTTTTCCCCAGAAGGGTACCAGGAACCTTTAAAAGCAAAATATTTTAAGGTAAAAAATTAATACCAAATTGTTTTAGTTCCCAAAGTACTGTATATCTGATACCCCTATGCGGAATAAGGGGTACAATTACGTGTGAGAACCATGGTCACCCCTGTCAGCATGCCCCAGCGTTTTGCATGGGCTTCATTCAAGTGCCATATACCGATCACTTTTCAGTCGGTCGGTCCACTGTTCCCGAGTTAGGATACTTCCAGATGTGCTAGGACGATGAAACTTGGCAGGCATATCAGGGATCTGATCAAACTGACTTGAAATAGTCACTTCGACGATCCGACCACCGTGGGGGGGAGTGGTGTGAGGGGGAATCCGAAATATTGACGTATGTATATGTATAACTTTGGAACAGGTGATCGGATCTTAATGAAACTTGATATTTCGAACGATCTCGTGTCTCAGACGTTCCATTTCAAGTCCGGTTCGGATATCATGAATGTGGGGGGGGGGGGCCGGAAATCTTGTGACATGCTTAAAATTTAGCGATTACGATTAAACTTGGTGGGAAGAACAAGCACAAGCCCTTGGTACATCATAGACAGAACTGGACCGGATTTGGGCACTTTGGGGGAAGTTGGAGGGGGTTCCGGAATTCCGGTGATCCGGAGTTAAGGTACTCCTAGGTGGGCTAGGACGATGAAATTTGGCAGGAATCAAAGACCCGACCAAATTAACTTGGAAATAGTCAGTTCCCCGATCCGGGCATCGTGGGGGAGTGCAGGGAGGAGGAATCCGGAATCTTGAGGTATTGTAACTTTCGAACGGGTGATCGGATCTTAATGAACCTTGATATTTGGATAGACCTTGTTTCTCGGATGTCCCATTTAAGTACGGACCGGATCCCATGAATGTGGGGGGGGGGGTGGATGGACGGGAGTACTGGAAATCTTGTGCCACGCTTAGGGTGGACTGATCGGGAAGAAACTTGGTGGGAAGAACAAGCAGAATAACTAGGTAAACCCGAGACAGAACGGTCCGGATTCGTGCACTGTGGGGGAGGTTGGAGGGGTTCGGAACTCCGGTGACCGCGAGTTAAGGTACTTCCAGGTGTGTTAGAAGGACGAAACTTGGCTGGAACATTAGAGTCTCGATAAGACCTGATTCACAATTTGTCACTTTCCAGATCCGACCATCCCTTGAAGTACAGAGTGAACTGCCAGCTCCCTTGAAGTGCGCACCTTAACAGCAAAGTGAAAAATTAATTTTGACAACCTTTACATTTCGTGATTCCCCCAGGGTCCATGATCATTTGCGCCACAACAGTTTTGCTTAAAAATTAATTCCTAGCACCCTGAAAGTGCACATCTTTACCGAAAAGTGAAAAAAAAAACTTTTGAACATTGGAAAAGTTCGGTGGCTCTTTCTTATAATTACAGCTTTGTAGAAAAGTCTCATCAGAAATGGGAGCTTGAAGGCTTCAAGCTTTCAGTATAAAACAATTCGTACTTCCTATTGGTTGGATTTAAAAAAATGCGTCTTAAGCGAGCAATGGGATGATTGGGAAAGTGTCATTATACCAAAAAGAAATAGCCAGATTAACGTTTCCAGCAAAAGTATTATTATACCAACAAGAAATAGCAAGATTAAAGTTTTCAGCAATTAGCTCAGAATGGTTATCAAAGGCCGATAATTTAGTCTGTAAGTCGAGAGTCCTATACCTCCTAATGTTAATTTTGTTGTTATATGCTTCCTTTAATGATGGTGTAAAAATATCCGTTTCGTCGGGTAGGGTGCAATCTCTCTATTTTGACTCAAAATCTTTCCTTCCGAAAAGCGGAAAATATCGGTAGATGGCATACTCCGCCGGGAGAATAAAACCCGCTAGATTATGCCAGGACGCCACGCGTATAAGTCGGAACAAAAAACGGAAATATGGAAAAAACAGGTAAAATAAAAACAGAAACGGCTAAAACGGCCATATAAAAAACGGAACAGAAACAGAAACGGCATTAAAAAAACAGCTACCTGTTTTCTGTTTTTCTGTTATTTAAAAAAAAACAGAACAGAAAACGGTAGTAAAAAAACAGAAACAGAAACAGAAGCAGAAACGGTGCCGACCCCTACTCCCCAAGGAGTCCCCGGGGAACGCATAGAGTACGCCTCTGATCTTGTCTGCAACAACGGAAAGAGCAGAGTGTAGCTCCGTCAAATCACTGCATGAGGGACGTGATTTCGTCTGCAAATTTGTCCGAGTGCTTTCTTCTTTTCGTACCGGAAAGGTTGTTGGGCATATAACATGATGCAATAAAGAAAACAAATGTTTGGTTGAAGCCCTTGAAAGGTAACTTACTTATTAAAGAACATTGCCAACGTTTTGACGTCTGCCAACCTGAATTCTCCCTCGTGTTTCTGCCCTAGCGAACTTAAACGGTGTTTCACACGAAGGTAGGGGAAGCGATCACGGTGGAATCAAAACAAAACTGCAGTGTAGTACTTTACTGCTTTTTGTGTTGACGCTCCATGTTTGGCTTTAAAGTTATTTTCATGTTTGAAAACTCAGGACCGTTATTTTAGATTTCCTAAAGGGGTCGTTGTACCGGAAGCAGCATTAATTCATTATGTTTGAAGAAATGTAGTGTTAAAAAGGAGAAGGTTTTAGACAAGTACGCTTCTGTCGACTCTAAAACTGGGCGATGCTAAGTGATGGGCCAGAAAAGGTGTGAATTGTCGAAAGCTACTTCATTTCTTCGTTCTGCTTGGTGACGAGACGGTGAAAAAAGAATGCATGCAAGAAATAGAAAGGGACCAAAAGATTCTTTGGTTCACATGAGATAAAAATACAAGATCAATTAGTAGAGAATGCGACCTGGAGTCAACTGGAGTGTCTGACACAGTATGCGTCCACAGGAGTTTGGAATTAAGGCTTTGCATCAGACCACATTCCTAAGTTTTCAACTGCAATATAAAAGTATTATTATTATATTATTAATAATGCTAAAACTACATTCCTCTTATTTTCCAGCAATTGCTGCCGCATGTATTCTCTAGTCTAGTAGATTATTGCTCAAAATCAGATATGACACATCGTAGTTGTCGGCTGTCCCGATCACGGGATGACGTTCCGGTTTGCAAGTTGCAACAGAGGTACCGTACCAACTTCCAGTATAATATATATAAAAACTTCGGCTATTTTATTTCAAGTAGATTTGGATTTCGTTTTTACTTGGGGTAGTAGCGAATCAGTAATTCCGTAGTAGCGAGGACTTGGACGGGCTTGACTATGCGTGGAAATTCGTAATTGTTTAGACTGAAACGAAAGGGTTTACTTTAGCTCGATTATGTAATATCCATCAATAGTTCTTGACCTTTTCAGCTTTGTCGTGTAAACAGTTGATGTTTAAATGACATAGTTTGGAACGGTATCTCTTTGTAAGGAAAAAGCAGAGCTGCCAGACATGGCCGTATCCAGGGGGGGGAGATAGATGTTCAGCCCTTCCCCCCAAGAAACTAAATAAAAAATAAACGTTTTTTATAGGCTTTAACCTTTGATCTATATTTGTTTGTACTTTTTGGTATGGACTAGGTCCGACCCTTTACGCCCTCCCCCGAAACAAATTCCTGTGAAGGGACCTGCTGCAACAGATTTCTTTCTTTTTGTACACATAAGAAATGCCACACAAATCACCATATTTCCGACGAAATTCAAAATTATAATTTTTTTTTTACCAGTTCCCCAAGCTCCATTCGCCGCGATTAATTCTTTTTCAATTGAGTATTTTTTTTTGTCTGGCCAGGCACGCTAGGGGAAAAGAGAATAGCGGTCCTTGCACTTGTCCTGTGTGGGGTAGGCAAGATGAAATTTGTGTACGTTTAAGATTTGAACGCGAGGAATTAAGTGAATGTACTTAGAGAGTATTCTGTGGATGGTATGAAGATTATATGGTACAGATTACGAAAGCGAGGGATTACCCACTCCCCGGCACCTGCTGTTGGCTGCACTTTTTCTCGGCACCGGACGAAACCAGTGGTACAGGCAAAATTATGCGATTCACACTTCCAAACATGCTAATTTTAATGTTCTAACATGTGGGAACCGGTCCCAGCGCCGCTGCATAGGGCACTTGCCGTACACTAAAATCCAGAGTGGACAGCCCCTTGTATAAAAGATGAATGTTTTACAAGTATGAAAAGTTTGCGACGGATCTTGAACAAGGTTCTTCGGATATAATGGGGATTAGTGCTTCATTTTCATTGCCATGATCTCGACCTTTTGGTTCAATAATCCAATTCAAATCCTCATCTTCTTCTATATACTTCTATTTCCTAGTGACTTTTTCCACTGGCTCATTAGGCTTTAGCTGAAAATCTAACAGCTATATTTCGAAATGCTATTTTTTTCGTGCTTTTTCTGTGGACACCTAACCCAAATGTCGAATAATTCAGTCCTTTCAGTTTTTATGCGTTGACTATGGCATTGTCTGCATTTCTAAAGCAGGTCACGTTCTTCGCTGAAAACGCCGGAGGAACATTGTGCCCGAGTACTTTTAATTCAAGAAGATAGATGAGTACCATTCTGTATTACCGACGGGGCTAAAGTTTGTCTTTTCTACTGGTCATCTTACATGATCCTATCCCATCATAATCTGATAAGTATCGAATCTTCATGTCCTTCAGTCTTGTTTTCTTGCTGGACAGTTTATTATCCCATTCTATACAAATTATTCGTGCTAAAGCCCATTGCTTATTTCACTCCCTAAAAAATGTATTGTATTTGCCAACTATCGTGTTTGTTATCACAACTGCAGGGAAGAATACATGCTTTCCTAATCAGTCGGGCGCAAAAACATTGGCAGCCCATCCGATGCTTTGAGTACGGAGTTGGCATTATTGAGCGGTTAGATCGAGTCAACGTGGACCGTCGCCCATGGAAACAAGAAGGCACTTTTGATTGGTTTATTTTAAGCGAACAGCCAGGGGAATGGGTGTCTAGTCTGTGTTCTGTTAATAAGTCCACGTTGACTGTTGCAGCAGCGGATGCATGCTGTGAACACAAAGAGCCATCGTGACGGTCGTATCCAAATGGTCTTTTGACTCATCTGGCAGGGAAGGCAGGGAGAAATGCGAGGGTCTGACCACAAGGTATGAATAAAATCGTAGGTTTAAAAAATGGGATGATTTTGAAGTGCAAAGGGTAGGTTGAAACCCATTTCCTGGATTAATTTGATTCATTACCCATACAAAAGCGATGCAAAGTAGAGTCAAAGAAAAGGAGAAGCAAACACAGTAATAAGAGGAAAGAAACAAGGACACAACGAAAGCATTACGACTACGCCACTGTAAAATAATTCGCTTCCATTCGTGATTAATATTACCATTAAACCTCTGTAATAATCTAAAATTAATTAACCGAAGGAGTTACTAAACGCCGATAAGAAGGTGCCGAGGTCGACTTTCGAAAATAGCTACAATTATAATGCTTGTGATCATTTCCTTGGTTCACATATGATTGTGAAGAAATGAAACATTGTTGAAATTATACATAAACACCAATACTCTCAGATGTTCCTTGGATTAAGCAGGCAATGAAACGAAATAGTTAATAATAACAATGGATAGTCCTTCCGCCCAAGCTGACTGCGAACCATATTTGACGATGCAAAACGGATAAGTCAGCTACATTTCATTCGAGCTATATTTCTGCCCCTCTTGGCAAGGGTCCTCTTCAGGCTCAAGCCGCTCAAGCTGGAAAATGAACTTGTGGAAAACAATTAAAGATTCTTCCTTGAATATCTGAATTATGAACTTCTTCTCTGAAAATTGGTTGAAGTTAAAGCTGGTGCTGTGATTTCATTTTTGGAGACGGCTGCTGTTTTTGCTGTTCGATTGGGTCGTCGAAAGGGTGAAATGCAGAAGAACGGAAGAGACGGTGAACTATGTAATATTGGATAATATTTTGTTCGAGCTATATTTCGACGAACACACTGAACACAATTCACTCCTGAAAGCAAGTCCGCCATTGCTAATTAACTATTCGTTGATCTCCTGGCGATGGTCAAAAGAGTTACTAAAACATTCGGGAAGATCGGGCGTGTAAGAGGATTAAAACAACTATAACGAATTTAGTGTAATTTACGGCGTTTGTTTCTTGTGATCTAGCTTAAATCCTTAATTCTTAGTACTTACGGGAATGGACAAAAAAAACACAAAACAAAATACTTAAAGTTCAATGGGCACATCAAACTACCCCAATCCCACTCTGTAACAACCTAGGAACAATGCTTACTCCCCAGATCAGCAGCTTTTTCAACAGTTTCCTCTCTGTGATATTTCAAAGCGTAATTTTTTGGGCCAGTACATGCTCAGTTTACTAGCTTGGACAAAGATAAAAGTGATGTTTCTTATAATACTTAGTAGATCTTTATTTTATGCTTAAGTCAGCTTGTATAATTCAGATTTGAATAGGTTATTTGTTTTTGAATGATTTTTGTAGCTATGTTATTTTTTATAAGCTTGTTGCATATTCTGGTACATTTTATAAAGCAACTTTTAACAGGCACTTTAATCCATGGAACTTCTGATGAAACACTAGAACAATCAGGTAAACTGAATCTGCGGCTTGACTTCGGTGACATCTCAAATATATCCTTTTCTATCAAGCATTGCTGGGAGTTTTTGAATTTCCTGCCACGATATCCCAGCTCCTAAGATTTGGATCGCAGAAATGCCAGAGAGGCAAAGACAAGGGATAACAAGAAAACGGCCGATTATCGTAGCGCCTTCTAAAAGAAGTCGGAAATGTTTATTTGTGAAGCATTTAATACAAAGTAAAGCGTTAGTGTCCATTGTGCTTTAAAGAAATCGATAATGTAAATAATTAGTTTGATTTTCCTACAAATTTCCCATGTGCCTGCTACAATAAAAACATTTTGTTAGATCCATAGTCGAACTATGGTCCCAGCCTCCCCATGTCGGGCACTTCTAACCCGCGCCACTAGATGACCCAGCGGTCGGATCGAGCTGTGGCTTCATCTCGGCTCTTGGGTGGGTGGGAGGGTCTAGACGGTGCAAGTGCTAGATGCAACTCCTTTAATATTCTAACACTTGGGTACCGGTACCGGCTGGTGTCAGCCGGTGCCGTCGCCGGGCGGGCGCCACAGCACCGGGCACTTGCTGTACACCTATATCGAAAGTGGGTAACCCCTTGGCGAAGACGTATTCGGAAGAGACGGAAGAAATTGACATCCGAAGGTCTTATTAGCTGGTGGGTAAAGCTAACGCGATCTTGCGAGCCTAATATTCACCAAGCAAAGCTTCATCTTCATAACCGCTTCCAAAACGAATTATTTGATACTGACCCGACTCGAGCGAATTTAGATAACCAACATCCTGCTTTGAGAAGCTCCAGCAACCCTGGTTGAAAACTGGAAATACCTTGTTTTATAATTTCCACGTAAACTATTATTCGAAAGGAAAAATGTAATGTAACTGCCACAAAAGTGCTACAGGTACTGGTTGTCATGTGACGATTCAAAAATTTGAGCTTTTTGAGACACATCACAGACACACTTGAGACGTACATCGAAATTTATGGCTGTTATATTTATTTTAATGTATACTCTACTTTCAATATCTAAAACGAAACAAAGCGGCTCGTTTTTTTGGAGACGTGAAAAGAGCAAAAAGAGTATTCAAGAAGATCAGAGCAGATAATACATAGCTTGATGTCCCACAAAAAAACTCCCAATGACAAAACGATCCCGTGTAAAACCAGAGGTGTCATGTGGGGGGGGGGGGGGGGAAACGCCCACTCCTAGATTTCAGAGGGTCAAGAATTCTTCCATCTTGGTACAGTTTTTTGCCCTAAATAGGTTCAAAAGGGCAAAATGCAAAGCAATGACAGTACACTAAGGCATACTCGAACCTCCTTAAATTTATCCCAAGACGAGTAATTAAATTCTGAGTCTGAGTAATGAACATGAGATGGGTCCTAAAATGGATCTTTGGCCCCAAACGTTTACTGAAATGGCGCCAATGTGTGAAACGTCTCCACTCATCTTTCATTAGTATTATTTTCTTGCTCGAAATTAGGTGAAATTTAAAATGGGAATGTTTGATGACATTTACCCGGCTGAAGTTTGGGCGATCAAGGTGATCCAGGAAAGTACTTCGGGACTACTTCACCTTCTTTTCCTTTATTCAAACAATGTTTACAACGGAAACGCCAGCTATGATTCTTCATCAGCGATATTTCGGTCCTTCTTGGCAAGGGTCCTCGTCAGGATTATTGCAGGTTTGTTTCCTTCCCCGAAGTTGAACCAGAGGATTGACAGCCAGACGAGGACCCTTGCCAAGAAGGGCCAAAATATCGCTGATGAAGAATCATAGCTGACATTTCCGTTGTAATCGTTGTTTGAATAAATGTTTCAAAGTCAGCTTGGGCTCAAAGAATATTCTTCTTTTCCTGTGCACCTTCTTGGCAAACACCCGACCGGAAAAGCGGCATTTTACTTGAGAATATAGTTCATCTTAAATCACTGTTACCACCGAGGTTCCCACATCCCTCTTTTCTGCTTATAAGACTTTTCCCCCAAATCTGTAATGCAAAACAAATAAAACTATAATTACTATTTGTAAATGCTGTTTATTCGCATTTCGGTGAAGAAATAAACATAAATGTTTAAGTCACTAGTAAGTATAAAGTCACCGACTCGACAATTACAAAATCAATCCACCAATTAGAATGGTAACATGATACATTGCAGGTGCCCTGAATATAAGCTTTTTCAATTGAAATCAAATCTACTATGTGCTTTATGACAAGCCTGCATGCTTCTTCCGAGGCTTCTTCTTCTGTCAGGGTGTCAGAAACAATGACACAATTGCGCCAACAGTTCCTTCAGGTTTTAATCCCCGAGTCTCTAATCCCTTTTCTCACCGCCTGTAACTATTCCGTAATCGCGCATCGCCAGGAAATCGTCGTTATTTTCGACGTCATTCTGTCAACACTTTATCCTTATGAATATTTTGAACTCGATTTTGAATGTCTTCTTTCAGTTGTATTATTTTTCTTGCTCGAAATTAGGTGATATTTAAAATGGGAATGTTTGGTGACTGAAATGATGTTTGGTCGTGAACGCGAACCACAGCATAGGGTTGGTTAGTATGAAGCAGATGGTGAAGGTGGAATTAGAACTAAGGAGTACAGGTTTTGACGCGGACTTTGACATCCGCGAGTAATTCTTTTCTATATCTGTTGCATGTCAAAAGAGGATTTATTTTATTGGTTTAAATTTTTTTACTTATTTTTGATTTTGTTCGTTTAATTATTCTTCTGTCGGTGTCAGTCTTTTTTCTCGTGTTAAGCAAACTTCGTGAATTGTTTCGTTTTTTTAGGTAATAATGAACTGGTTCAACAGAAAACTGGAAATGCAAATCGTGAACCATTGAGTTGGTTCAACAAAATAATGGAAGTGATCCATTTCCACGGAGGAAATACAACCGCTCCAAGAAGAATCAAATAGAGCGTAAACGTAATAAATCGAGCCTTTGACCCCGAATTGATGCCTGGAGGTACTAGATACTTCGCAAAATTATCCTAAATTCATTTCAGAGCCCACATGCAACTTAGATCCTATTAGTCCACAGAGTGATCAGCACCGTCATCAACGTTAAACTTAAAACTCTACAAAGTGTTTACTTTTTTCCTTCTGAGAGTCCTCCAGCGGAAAAAAAATGTGCAAGCCTCCCTGACTATGAGAGCCCTTTCCTTCAGTCAAAAAGTGAAAATCTTATAATAATAATAATAGTTTTATTTTTCACACATCAAGAAGCACATGGCATACACGGAGTATGAATAAAGAAAGAAAAGAAAAAACACAACATAGAGACTACGACAGCATTATTATCCCTTCTGTTATCTCTGTGATGGATGCTGCTGATGAGACGAGGGGGGGGGGGGACTAGTCCGCTTCCAGTGCTCAACTGGGTATATGGTTCAGCTGGAAAAATTGGATCATGCTCTTTTTACCGGATCTACCACCGACCAGCTGCGTTAAAAGTACCGTACATTTTCTAACTCATCATCTAGATGGGGTTGATACTGCCATCAAAAGGCAACTGTCTCAAGAGTGCCCTCTAATCGCCAGGTCATTCTCGAAACACATTAAGACTCTCCGATACTCATTGTTCAGGTGCTAATGATGTATCTTGCATGTGAAGTAACACGCATTCCACGTGTTTCCGCATATTTTGTACTTCAGTATTATCAGATTCTCTCAGTCAACGTGGACTAGCGATCGATTACTAGCAGCATAAGCGAGGACAGCAACGTTCCCGCGAACTACAAAGGCGTCTCTCTTCTGCCGCTGCATTCCCTGAAAATACTCGGAAAGAGCGTGCGTATATGGGTTGGAAAAGGAGAAGGTCTGCTTCTATTCGCTAGGGAGAGCAAAGAACAACAGTGATTGGCTCCTAGAGTCCACGTTGATTTCTCTCTCTGCTGATGAAGGTTCGCCGGGTGGTTGTCGTTGAACGATAACCAGCTCCCAGCCCAAATAACTCTCAATTAACAAATCTCTACGGGCCATGGCTACGATTACAATTCGCCCTTCAACGGGCAAGAGTGCCGTTGGCGGAAATGGTTTTAGAATTCAATAGCAAATATGTGTGTGACGTGAAGCCAGTGAGGCCCAGCCCAGCTGAAACACCTTTTCAGACGAAAAAAAGGAAGCTGACTTAGCTCCTAGAAAGCGGTGAAGGGATGAAATAGACTTAGCCGAAAGTCGAGGGTTTCATTTGTGGTAGTCAGCTTTCTATTTCCATAAGGAGTTATCCCAACACTGTCTGTACCTCGGTCTGTACAGAATGTGGATTAAATTGGCTAACCAGATACTATTCGTAGCTTCGTGCAGACGTATTTTCTTTGGATGATAATAGCAATTGCGGGTTTTATGTTTTTGCATCTTTTGGTGCCAAACCTGCATTCTCCCTCGTTCATGTAATTAGTCCCCGTATGGAGGGGACTATCCCCGTATGGAGGAATTAATTAAGTTTACGATGAGGTACAGAAAATAAGCTTGGGAAATCAACCACAATATATAATAGTGATTATATACACGTTCTATGTGTTTTCCTTGTTCTGTTAATGTATGTCCCTCATGATTAGATGTTTAGTAATATATACGTGAAACTGATGAAATGAAATAGTAGATAATAATGTTCATTTACTCTTGTGTTATCTAAATCCACTTGAAACCAACTTCAAGTATGCTTTCGAAAAAAAAAATGACAGAAAACCTCATGATGACCTCAGACCCCACTGCTTTACACCAATTGTCTTCTAATCATTTTGTTTACATGACTTGGCCGGTGGTCCTTTCAGCGAAAATAGGGAATTTCAACCCAAACGGCGCGTCAGCCCTAAACATCTCCCGCGCAGAGCGCCGTCTGCAGAGAGGAAGGAGAATCTTCCGGTTAGTTTGAATTTGGATTCAGTGGAGATAGGATATTGAAAGATGTTATGATTTGCGGTTTGAAAATTGGTCATTGGATTACTGTCATTATAGAGGCTACCAAATGAAAGTGTAAAGGATATCGAGTGTTTTTGAATCTGCATTACAGCAGTTTTAGTTGTCATAAGTAAAGGAAAATGTATCCGTCCATGAACCCTGCTGCTGCTGCCGCCGCTGCGGCTGCAGCAAGACATCCTGTGTCACCTGCCTTGCCGGTAAGTCTTGTTGCCTAGAATTGCAATCTTCTAGCGTTACCTTTCTCTTCTGCAGCAGAAGTTCTCTAGCTCATTTTCCAGTAGCCTAAGCTTAGATCTTTTGACAATACCAGTGAACCACAAATCCCTGATTTTTGGATACCCTATTCCAAACGCTGGGTATATCTAGAACACCGAACACCCTATGCCAGACGCTGGATAGCTGTTGGTACCCTAACCCTGACCTATCCCACTATAGAGGAATTCTGATTGGTTGATTTGTGAGCTTTACTCAAATCATCAATATTTTACTGTGTTCCATTATCCAGCATTTGTCATAGCCTATCCAGTGTTAGGCATAGGGTATGCCAAATGCTAGATATACACTCGGCGTTTGGCATAGAGTATCCAAAATTCAGGGGTTTGTGGTTGATTGGACAATAGCCTACTGAACAAGAGGTTCTAAGAGTTCAGATGGGAGCGACTTGCCGTATTGTGGCCTATGTCTTTACTTAGCACATACATGGCTTGTACTGAACAGTAATAAACCCACCACGAATCAACGACGAAATGCTTAGTGTTGAAAATTAGAGTGAAAAGCTGTTTCCACTGCTATAGTGTAAAAAGTGGACAGATAAAATGGTGTTTTCTAAATTTGCATCCACATACTGTTCATTAAATAAATTAGGCCGGTACATTTGTGTCGTCATCTCTATAGAACCACAGGAGGAAGGGGAGCAGAAATGTGTGTTTTGGCCTAAGGCGCAGACATGTGCAAGTGCTGAAGAGAGATAAAATGGACTTGTGAGAAATAGGGTTTTGTGAGTGATTGGAAAAGGAGGGAAGAAGCTGAGACAGCTCTTTCCTAAAACAAAGTATCAAACAAGAGCACTATCTCTTGCAAAGCTTTTTGGAGGGACATGGATATCAGCAAGTAGAATCTAATTAGAACGAAGATACCAAACCTAAGAAGAATATAAACATGTATAGGAGGAACAAAAGGCTTGGAATCTGATCTCTCCCGTTTTAGGGCCCACCTCAGCCAGGACAGCCGTTCAAGTTCACCGTGGCTGAGTCGTGCGATCGTATAAAAGAAGAGTTTGGTTTCCTTCAAGCTCAATATCACAAGTAAGTAATCCATTCGTTGTTAGATATGACTTCAGCCCAAGCTGACTGCGAATCATAGTTGACAGTGCAAGACGGATACGTCAGCTGAATTTTACTAGAGCTATATTTCAGCCCTTCTTATTTGCACTGTCAAACACTATTCGTTGTTTATGATACATATCTCAGTTATCATCATAGGCTGTCTTTGTCTCTGTATGTAGCCTACCATTTGCAAAAATGGGAATTTTTTTTATTTATTTAACAAAGCAGTAATTGCCTGTAGGCGGAAAGTAGCCTGTCATTGCTTGAGATAAGAAGATAGATGTCCGCGTTTGAACCTTATAAAGTAATTTTTGTGTTAATAGAAGATAGTATGGATGGACGATTAAAAGATTAGCTTACAGCGGGTGCGTTTGAACATTGCCCATGTCTGAGAACCGCGGAATCTGCATTTCAGCCAACTGTTATATGGTTTAGAAAGGCATCTTGTACGGCTTGGAAGGAACAACTCGAGTGTGTGTGTACAGTTTGTCACTAGCATTGAGTCAGTAACTTCACCTGATGGTCGATGAATCTGCTGCAGTATCATAAGAGAAAACACAAGGATGGGCGGTTTCAACAGATAACACTTAAGATGTTAATCGTTATGTGTTTCAAATGTTACGCATTCAAACGTTATACACGCAAGAAGAGTGGAAATACTGCCGAAAAATACCTGTTAACTTTGTTTTTGTCAGTATGATATCGGAAAAGTCAGCAGATGCTTTTTCGGCAGTTTTTCGGTTCGTGCTGGCAATGCTTGTTATACATAACGTTTTGCAAAATCATAACAGATAACACCCCGGGTGTTGTCTGCAGAAACTCAGCATCCTTGTGTTATCTGTGATGTAACTCCTGACAGTGTAGGACCTAGAGCTTAGTGAAATTCCATTTTCATTCAATGTTTCTAACAAGCAGCCTATCCGTATGTCCGAGCGAACTATGAATTGCCGTAGAATCGCATATCCATTTATTTCCATACTCATCTTCATTCTCTCTAGGCTAATTCATTTGTCCGCAGCTTTCCCACTTGGTAATCAAATCCATCTCCGTGAACGTGCAATTCTTTCTAACCACTTCGTGATTTCCATTTGAAAATCTGTTATCGATTTTTGCGCTAGCGAGTCCGTATGCCACAGATTCTAAAAAAAAAACATCACACCACCTATATGCGTTGATTAATGCCTTTAGAGCCGAGCCGGGAGTAGAGATCAAACACTGCGCGATCTCAAAAGGGGAACTTTCCGAGACCTACTTTTTATGATGGAGTGGCTTGTGTTTAGGGGGAAGAGACGTGGAAAGGCTTTCGCAGTTCGAATTCGGCAACCAGTTATATGATGGAGTGGCTTGAGTTTAGGGATTGTCAAAGAAGAAGGAGGGTAGTTACACTAGAACTTGTCTCTAAACTTGCAAGGAAGAAGAAGAAGAAAATTGAAACAGATGTTGTGCCCTTCGTTGTTCTTTTTTGCGCCTGCTTACGGCTGTATTCAGTGACGTCCAGACAGGTGTCAATGTATTGTTAATTTCACAAGGAAACAAGAGCAAAGGTTTCGATGGGATCCCAAAAATTTAATATTTGGTTTAGGGGAAAGAGACGTGGAAAGGCTTTCGCAGTTCAGGAATTGCTTGTATTTAGGGATTGTCAAAGAAGGAGGAGGATAGTTACACCAGAATTTGTCTGTAAACTTGCAAGGAAGAAGAAGAAGGAAATTGGAGCAGATGTTGTGCCCTTCGTTGCTAGTTTTTGCGCCTGCTTGCGGCTTGCGAAACAAGGTCTAAGGTTTCGATGGGATCCCCACAAATTTAAAATTGGTTTAGGGGGAGAGACGTGGAAAAGCTTTCGCAGTTCAGCACTCAGCTATATAATGGAGTGGCTTGTATTTAGTGATTGCCAGTTTGTCAAAGAAGAGATGGTTACTCTAGAACTTGTCTCTAAACTTGCAAGGAAGAAGAAGCAGAAAATTGGAACAGATGCTGGCCCTTCGTTGTTCTTTTTGCGGCTGTATGACATCCAGATAGGTGTCAATGTGTTGTTAATTTCTCAAGGAAACGAGACCAGACGTTGAATTTGATTGAAACAGTTTAATCTTGTAGATATCTGGTCTTCGCCAGAATGCTTGAACATTTTTACTATTAATATTTAAAAACAGAAATAAGGCGAATGGTTAATCATCTGAGAAAACCAAGTTCAGATACGGATTCAGCATGTTTGTTTACCCCTATACGTCGTATCTACTTTGACGAAAGTGATCAAAACTTCCTGCTTTACTTCTGCCAAATTTCCGGTTTCGGCCGGATTTCGGGCAAACTACTTGTCGGCAAAAAACTAAAGCTCAAAAATGAATTCAGCATGTTTCCAAACCTCTGTATCGAACCTCTCATCAACTTTAAATAAAACTTTAACTTTCAACACATTTTCAGGTTTTGCCGGATTCCAGGCGAACTATTTGTCCAGCGAGAAAATTAACTTCATATACGGATACAGCATGCCTCCTTACCACTACATCGAGCCTCTAATCAACTTCAGAAAAAACTTTTATTTACAACAAATTTTCCGGTTTCAGCTGGATTCCAGGCGAACTATATGCCGGGTAGAAAATGATTGTCAAGTATGGATTCTTACCCCTAAATCGAACATTTAACCAACTTTCACACTTAATTTTAACAAATTTTCTGCTTTTGGCCGGATTCCAGGCGAACCATTTGTCTGACGAGAAAATGTTTTCCGTATAGAACGTTCAGCATGTCTTCTTACTCCTAAATCGACTATTTCATTAGTCATATGTATCCCTCCACTTACGTTTTGGGATCCCAAAAAGAGAATAGCTACACTAGAACAGGGCTCCTGTCTTCTCAACTTGTAAGGAAGAAGAATAAGAGAATAAGGCCGTGCCCTTCGTGTTTTTTTGTTGTTGTTTTTTTTCGCGCCGCGTTGAGGCTGCATTTAGCGACACCCAGATGGGCGTCAATCTGATACCTGTAGCCAGGAATGTGGGTTGCCTGCGGGTCGCAAAAAAAAGTACAAAAAAGACACAGATCAGAGGGAAAGCCTATACAAATGAGTATTTTTGTATGTTTCGGGGGGGGGGGGGGGTCAACCCCCCCCTGGATACGGCCTTGATGTGATATATGGTGTTACTTTTTCAAGGAAAAAGGATAGTAGTTACACTAGAACACATCTCCTGTCTCTCAAATTGTAAGAAAGAAGAAGAAAATAGAGGTCGTGACCTTCGTTGTTTTGTTGGGCCGGCTTGCGGCTGTATTCAGTGACACCTAGATAGTGTCAATGTGATATGTGGTGTTAATTTGTCTACGAAGAAGGATAATAGTTACGCTAGAAGAGGGCTCCTGTCTCTCAACGTGCAAGGAAGAATCGAGGGGTTGCTCACTCTCCGCCACCGGTGTACACCTCGACACGGCACCGACACGGCACCGCGGCACCGGCACGGCACCGGCACGGCACCACGGCACCGGCACGGCAAAGGCACGGCAACGGCGCAACACCGCGGCACCAGCTCGGCACCGGGTCGGCACCAGCTCGGCACCGGGTCGGCACCGGCACGGCACCGCACGGCACCGGCACGGCACCGCACGGCACCGCACGGCACTGCACGGCAGCGGCGACAATTTTTCCGGCCACGGACAAATTTTCTGCAGATTACTCTTCGCCATCTGGTATCTGGTATCTGGCGCCCAATAACGAAGGTACTTGAATGAAAGAATTATTGAAAACATGCAACCGAAGAAGAAGCTGAACTAGATATGAGGAGATGCTGTTGACCAAATGCGCAAAGTGGTCAACCATGGTTTGGTACTGGTGCTTGGCGATACTTGGATTTTTCGATATATCGATATTTTCACTTTCGATATTAGATAATCGATATATCGATATTTCCGCTTTCGATATTCAACAATCGATATATCGATATTTTCACTTTCGATATTCGATAATCGATATATCGATATTGATATTTGCTTACCATGCTTCGTTTCGCCAAAATCTAAGAACCAAATTTTCATTAAATAGCATCTTGGATCATTTCAAACTCAGAATAAATGAGAAATGAATTAGGGAAAACATATTGTCCAATTTCGGATATATAAGTGTAGGTTAGTTCGGATTATTTACAATAATTACGATGAACAAATATCGTTTTCGATAGCGATATTTACGTTTCGATATCGATATTTGGTGCGATATATCGATCGATCGATATCCGATATATCGCATACTGGATCATCTCGAACTCCGGATAAATAAGAAAGGAATTGCGGAATACACATTGCTCCAATTTCGTATATATAAGTGTGGGTTATGTTGGATTAATTGCAATCTTTACGAATGAACAAATATCGTTATCGATATCGATATTTACTTTCGATATCGATATTTTGTCCGATACATGGATATATCGTTATCGGTATCGAATATCGCCCAAAACTTGAGTCAGCTTCAGTATATTTTGCTTCTGGTGAAGGTAATTCAGTGGCGACCAATCTTTTTTTTATATTTGTAGAGTGTGCTAAGAATGATACTTGGCAGGCATATTTAACTTGGAAAAAGTCAATTTCCCCATCAGACACTCTGGGAGTGCAATAGAGGTATGCTTATTTGAACGTTCGTGCTTCGAACTTTGCCATTTTCATGCACTTGCTGTGGCTAAATATATGTACCAGTTAGCCTAAGTAGGTAGTCAAGGAAGGAAAAGATTGGTTCATAAATTCTTTTATAGAGCCAACCACATTCCTTAAAGTACTCATCATAACCACAAAGTACAGAAAATACTTTGGAGCAAAACATATATTTTCATGATCCCCATGAGCCCATGATTATTTGTGAAACAAGGGTTTTGCTTCAAAATGAATTTCCAGCTCCCTTAAAGGACCCCTCGCACTAATCACTCTTCAGCTTACAGTATTTTAAAGTATTTGAATACTTTAAGTATGCTGTGCTTTCAATAAATAACTAACTGTTTTGGCTGTTTTAAGCCTTTTCCGAGACCCGTTGACTTCTAGCGAAACAGGGAAACAATTTGCATAACCGATTTTCCTGATGGAAAAAATTCTCGCAGACAACCGTCGCGCAACCGTCTCGAACCGTCGACAGCGTGATACACATCGAAGGTAGCAAAACACGGCAAGTGAGAAAATCAGCGAGGTTTTGTTAGAGGGGTTAGAATGTACCGCACGAAACGTGGGTCTCCGGGTTTAGAAATATATGTAATGATTACGGAAGTAGGTTGCATTAGTATTATAGGTTGCATTAGTTTGAGCAAAATATACAACTACGTGATCCCCATGAGCCCATAGTCACTTTTGCCTAAAGGGTTTTGCTTTCACATGAATTTCTAGTGCCCTTAAAGTGCAAAAATAAAATACTTTTCACCAGATCATTCTCTTGATTTCCAAGGGCCCACAATCATTCTTATTTCAAGGGTATGGCTTATAATTAAACACAAGAAACCCAAGAATTTACAAATTCCTAAATTTCATCCTCTGACCCAGCCTTGCAAGTACCATATGAGCTGCTAGCTCTTGTATTCAACACACATTGCCGACTTCATTCTCGGCCAATATCTGATGAAATTTGTTTACATGTACATCAGAAATCGTGCTTTATCACAATACTGTAATTTGAAGTAAAAAAAACCGCGGCACCGGCTTGGCACCGGCACGGCACCGGCTCGGCACCGGCTCGGCACCGGCACGGCACCGCGGCACCGGCTCGGCACCGGCACGGCACCGGCACGGCACCGCGGCACCGGCACGGCACCGCGGCACCGGCTCGGCACCGGCACGGCACCGCGGCACCGGCACGGCACCGCGGCACGCGCCACTTGGTGTACATCGTTTTTGGGAGTGAGCAACCCCTCGGGAAGAATGCCCCACGTCGTTTTTTTGCGACGCCTTGCGGCTGTATTCAGTGACACCCAGATGGGTGTCACCGTGATATATGTTAGATTAAAATCAAGTCAGGACAAAGTTGACCGTATTTGTTGGCGGACAAAAAGAGCTGCAACCAGGGTTCATTGGATGACCGGTCATTAATCTAGCCTGGGACACGTTTTTTCTAAAACACTTTTAAGAAGCGCGGGTGGCTTTGAGAACTGGATACAGATTGTTTAAGAGGATGTTTTAGACAAAATAGCTCCCATAATCTGTGGTTTTCGTGCTCGTGTCAAACACTTTCAGTAGTTTGCAAGCAACTTCGGATCCCAGGCGGCATTTTCGTAGTGTGTATGAAGCTACCAGATATCCTGAAGACTCGCAATTTGGCTTAGGTTTTGATGGGTCACAAATAAATTAAAAGTTAAAATAGTTAAGATACGAGATAAAATGTAATACGTGTTTTGAAATGTAGTTTTCTTTTTGTGTATGAACCCTGTCTGGTCAATTGGCCATAAAATGTCCGTCTTCATTACAATTGCTTTGTGTGCTGAATTGTATGGTTGTTTCCTATTGTCATTGCAGTATTCTATATCAGACATTAAAATTGTAATACCAGTTGCTCTTAAAAATTATACTTGTTCTCAGGGAATCACATATGATTTTCTGTGTCAAATGTTAAATTATATGCATGGCCATCTCGTGGCTGAATGAACACTATTATTTTATATTCTTGCATAAAAACAGTAATAAAAGAGCAACTTCATTATTACGCCTATAGGGGAGCGTAGACCTCTGCTTAAAACATGGGAACGAAGGACCTCTGCTTGTCCGATTGAAGGTGCGTGGAGAGCATCGCATGCAGGTTTCTGCATATTGACGCGAATACTCTATATGAGTAAGTCCGAAACACGCCAGTGAACCTCGGGAAGAACAAGAAACGTCACCCAAACGAACCCTCTAAATCAACTCAAATCCTATATAAACCAAAGAACAACGTTTGCCGTCGTGACTTTTCTGGCCCTTCGCTGGGCACAGGGCGATTTTTCGTCGGTACGCAGAGCTAGTCCTCAAGTGTATTTCGCAGGCGAAATTGTGTCTGACAGTGTGTGCCTGTGCACGTAGCTTTAACCTTAGAACATAACCTAGACTATATTTCTAAGCTGATTTTTTTCTTTTAGCTTGAAATTAGAATGTGAAAAATTGGCATCTGAAAAGATTGAAATACAAAGACACTACGTCATGGTAAGCACTCCTGTCCTTTTCTCCCCTTGCTAAAGCATCATGTAACTCGAGGGGATGTTTGAATCCAGCCCACGTCTTGTTCTTAGCCTAAGCCGCATTCGATTCGCCTAGTTATTCATCTACATTATTCTAAAATTGTCTATAGTCGTTTTCTTGACGAAGAGTGACGTGATTGTTGACAGAGATAGTATATCCCGAAAAATAATCTAAAAATGAAACAAAAATCCGTCGGGAATCGAGAGTTTTATCACTGGAATGGGCGGACACGGTGTCTTGTCTATTCAGTCTGTCGGTGATCGGTTAGTTTCAAGATCGAATTTAGCGTACTACCGATGCCTAGGAATGCTGAAGCTCAGATTGAGCCTTGGGCTTATTACTAAGTATAGTCTTTGAGAAGGATAACCTCCCTATACCATCCACTTTTGGTTGGGTTTTGACACCATTGCTACACCCTCAACGCCGATTTGACGAGAAAAATTGTAACTTCGCTGCGATATAAGAATGACGCGCAAGACTCCACCTTCATCTTAAATGACTGGCTTAGCAGTAATAAAGAGAACAATAGAATTAAGTCATGGTAAGTGGTCGCGGATCGCTCCGTCTGCATTTCAAACGACGAAGATAGCTGTAATATTAAGTAATACATCTAAATACATTAGAATGAAGTCTTTGCATTTTAAGTATCTAAAATGTCATCCAATTTTCCCTCGCCGGTTTAGTAACATTTAGACTACACATTTCAGTAAAGCAAGAACAAATTCTTGGTAATAGTAAACAAATTTGATTGCAAAATGCAGAACAAATTGACAGACTCACCCGGTATGTCTACAGTCCTTTCCGTAGGTTTTTGTACAGTATTTACTATTAGATAAATTAGGTCATTTGTGTTTTCATTTGTGTTTTCATTGGCTTAAAGTCTGAGAAGGCCCCAAACAGCTTAACATTCAGGGCCCTCTCGCAAATTTATCTCTTAATACCTTTATAATTTTATCAGCTAACAAGTTTCAGAAATTTAAATATAAAATAAATAAGTAGATACAGTATTTATTGTTAGAAATATTAAGGGTATTAGTGTGTCTTATCTTTTCCACTCTCTCTTCTCTTTCGTGCTTCATCTCAACTCTTTTGGTGTTATGGTTGCGTAAACATAGATGTATTTAACTAGTTCAGGATTGACAGTATCTGAACTACAGTTTCTTTTTCCAGTATTACGAGATGTCATATGGTCTAAATGTGGAGATGCACAAACAGGTGAGTTGTGGCGTTCAGTCGCAGATTAATTACCATAAACCGCAAGGTCGGCGCCCGCAAACGAATGTCCGGAAGTGGAACTATGTGGAAAATAATCGGAAAGGTCCTGGCGTGAATTCGATAACTACTGCACTCAAAAACATAAATGTCTGTAGCTGACAGCTTATCATTAAAGATGCTTTTTGGGATCTCAAAACGTAAGTGGAGGGATCCTATGACTTCGTAAAAGTTGTCTGTCTGTCTGTCTGTCCGTCCGTCCGTCTGTGAGCACGACAACTCTCGAAGGGGATGATATATATTTGACGGGGGCAAAACGGATAAGTCAGCTACATTTTATTCGAGCTATATTTCGGCCCTTCTTGGCAAGGGTCCTCTTCAGGTTCAAGCCGCTCAAGCTGGAAAATAAACTTTAGTTTCTGCTTGAGCCTGAAGAGGACCCTTGCCAAGAAGGGCCGAAATATAGCTCGAATAAAATGTAGCTGACTTATCCGTTTTGCCCCGTCAAATATGATTCGCAGTCAGCTTGGGCTGAAGGAACATCTATCACCTAAGGGGTGATATATTTTGATGAAAATTGCTGTAAGGATTCTTTGGGCCAAGGGTCAGGTCGAGTTCTGTAGCCGTACATTTAGGGATGTGGGATGGGTTTCGAATTAAGGGGCGAACAGAATATTTTTAGTAGCTAATGAGATAATCGATTTTGAGGTAAGAAGACATTCTGAACACGAACATGAAAATCGTTTTCTCGCCAGACAAGTTGTCCGCCCGGAATCCGGCCAGAACCGCAAAATTTGTTAAAAGTAAAGTTATATCTGAAGCTGATTGGATGTTTGATTTAGGGGTAAGAAGACATGGCAAATCAGTATATGACAACCATTTTATACTCCGACATATAGTTCGACCGGAATCCGGCGGAAACCGGACAATTTCTTAAAAGTTAAAGTTTTATCTGGAATCGATTAGAGGTTAGATATAGGGGTAAGGAGATGTGCTGAATTCGTTTATGAGCTTAAGTTTTTTGCTTGACAAGTAGTTCGGCCGAAATTCGGCTGAAACCGAAAATGTGGCAGAGGTATAACTAGTATAAGGCAGGAAAGTTTGATCAAATTTGTCAAAGTAGATATGACGTATATCGGAACTGAGTTTTCTCAGGTGATTATTGATTTACCTTTTTCTGTTTCTGAACTTTAATAGTAAAAATGTTCAAGGAGTCTGGACTGGAAATTTTCAAGACCAACTGACTGGATCAAATATAAATTTTTGGGATCCCATCAAAACCTTTGGTCTTGTTCTTAAGTAGAAAGCCGATGAAAATGCGATGTAAAGCGAAAGGTCCGCAAAATTTAAAGCTGACAGCGAGTCCCGATGGGCTTTGTTAAATAGGAGGATAGGAGAAAATGCTTGTAGACGCAGTTTTTGCTTTTCAAGTTGACAGGAAGGATGGTCGGAGTACCTTCGACCTTCTCTGTGTTAGAACACACTAAAAAACAAGATGACCGCTCACTTACGTGGCCTAATTGATTGGGATATTGAGTATTTAGGTATTACGGTATTTAGTCCCCTACAGGTGAGCCTCCAAGCATTGAATAGTTCGTTTTTTAATAAAGAATGATTTACCAAATAAACAAAAAGAAGATCTAGCTTAAGAATTGCGACTTTATTAATTCAAAAGAATTGTCCAGTCATTATCGATGTATTGGGTATGATTTTCAAATTGTTGTTTTAAACTTCTTCTAGTGGAAATGTGTGCTGGAACTGACTAATAGCGTGACTTTTAGGTTCTGATGTCATACGTGACTTTGCATGTATTGAACCGAACATTAAGTATGAAGCAATAAAAAGCCGTATTTGTTGCCCTCAAGCATTTGTTTTTTCTTTTCTTTTCGACTTCTTGTACGGGCACAAATTGTTAGCAATAATAAAGGCAAGGCATACGTTCTTCCATCTGACGCAGTGCAACTCCTGGATCTCTACTTTATATCTTTAATTTAGGTTTGTAAGTTGCCTCGGTTGTTATGCTCAAGGAAGGATTGGTGTTTGCTCTCCTCCTGCCAGGATCCAAGTGAGATTCCCGAGTCAGCCAACCGAACGATAACAAGAATTTCTTGTCCAAATAAACAAATCAGTCGGTGTCAGTTTTTAATCCGGAACTTTGTTTTCTTTACAGACGGAAATTGCAAAGCGACTCAACGCCATCATCGCACAGGTGCTGCCCTTCCTTTCTCAAGAGGTAAGAAGTTCAAGAAGCTCAGATAAAATAACGGCGAAAGCGCCACCCAAGGGGTATTCGAACAGAGGCGTCATGCTCATGGGAAATAGTGATCGTCCTTATTTGTTTTACGTGATTGCCTCAAAACCTAGTTATCATGTCCTTCTGGATGACTTTTTCGGATTCCTTCAGCCCAAGCTAACTGCCAATCGCATTTGATGGCGCGAAACAGATAAGTCTGCTGATATTTCTTCCAGGGATAATTTGGTCGGCCCTTCTTGGCAAGGGTCCTCTTCAGGCTGTTGCAGTTAAATGTTCGTTCTCTGGCTACAGCATGAGGAGGGCCAGATCCGTATCCAGGAATTTATTTCGGGGGGGGGGGGGGGGGGGTTGTTTCGACATCGGTGGGGGACTGGGAGTGGGAGTACCGGGCATTTTCTGGAGATGCTCAAACCGAGTGATATTTGATAAGTGATTAGGGCAGGTGTTCTATTTTTAGGTCCGAACCTCATCCAGCGACGGTGGGGAAGTCTGGTCGTACAAGTGTCATATGAGCTCTTAGCTCTTGTTTGAGAGAGTCCTGGTTAACTAGTAGTTTCGGATTTCGACGGTTTAAAGAAGGAGTCGAACGTCAGATCCTCACTGACTTCGAATTTGTGTCCCAAACGTTGGGGTCGTGAACACGAAATTTGCGATCTCAAAAATCACTTTATTCTCTTTGTTAATTTCTTATCTGCCAATGTATTTTTCGAATTTTTGACCTTTTTGCTCTGTTTTCTAGCATCAGCAGCAAGTGGCAACAGCAGTTGAGAGAGCGAAGCAGGTTACAATGACAGAGCTCAATGCGGTCTTAGGGGTAAGTCTTGTTTGTTAGCTGACGTACTAATAATGGAGAAGATGTTGCAACACAGTATAGCTTTAGCATGTTATGCACTCAGTCCATCTTCGGTGTGCCAAGTAATCCTGATATTCCACATCCAATCGGGCGATAACAGTACTATTTAAGTGCTGACATGCAATAACGGTTTGCGAATAACTTATTTGGTTCACTTTCGGTCTTCAGATGAGACGACATTTCTCGTCGAAGTCTACTTTAAAGGACCCTTCTTACATATATTACTACTTCACTCTACTTCCATAACCATTTTTATTTCCAAGATTTTTAAAGCCTTATGTCGGTTTTATTCATCCTGACGGCACTACACTGATTTTATGTTCCGTGCTTGGATCTTTTTAAGGCGGTTCAGGCTCTGCTTTTTATATCCGAGGATCTCTATCCACTGCTGGCCATTAGGCATAGCGATAAGAATCCTCGGAGACCAGTCTCTGTGATACTCTTTATCTGATGAAAGCGAAGAGGTCTTTGAGAGCTGTGCCAGAGCCGTTAGGCACTAACTACCCTAGTCTTATTTATGCTTACGCTATACCTGGCAGATTTGCTCGAGTGAAGTCTAGTTCTACTGAAAAAAGTTTATCCGTATGAAGAAGTTAGCTGCAGTATTTGCAGCTCGGATTCATCTTATCTCTATTTGGTATTAATCTTATCTGCGTAGAGATAAGAGTAATCTGAGTAGCAAATACTGCAGTTAACTTTAATCTTGAAATGGGAAAACTTTTACAGTGTAGCCAGCCTACTGTATCTAATAACAACCTTCTGGTTCTATGGCCCTTTGGAGTTTAGGATTATATTATTTCAATACTTCGGGGTTCCATGTAAGCAAACTAAAAAATAAATGACACATACACATATGACTACAGCTTCTAGGAGCGAACGCCACTTTTCTTTTCCGATATAGCATTAAGTGTTGCCTTTTCTTGGTCCATTTGGCTGAAGTGCACATGGGAACCATGATTTAAAAGTAACCCAATCTTTTTCAGGCAGTATTTCCACCCGACCTAACTCGCTGCCTCGTACACCATTAATTCCTAAACATTCATCTTTCTCTCCCTTTCAGAAGGAACTAGAGAATAAACGATGTTCCTTTTTTATCCAGCGACGTTTCGCTCTCTGGTTTTGTACATGTTGGCCACTCAGAATTAATTTGTTTCTTGCCTGTCGAGCGAACCGAGATTAAACATTCATACAAGAATTACATTAATTAGTACCTGATAGATTGAAGTTGCGGGTTGGTCTTAAGGCGATTCGAGAATCTAGTTGAGAGAGAAGGTCGGTAATTGTGATGGAATGGCGGGTAAAACGATTTGGAAGAGATCTGGGAGGACTGAAATTCTTTAGGTCTGTATTTAGAGTGCTACTGACTGTAAGGTCTGTAAGAAGAGATACAATAGTAATGAAAGGCAAAACCTCAGAGTAGCGTAGTGCCCTTAGGTTAGAACAAATTATGACATTGGGAGTTCGAGATTTTGAAAATCAGAATGGATGGATCCGGCTCCAAGGTTGGATCAATTAGCGATGTGGGGTGAAACAGTAATATAGGTACGAGGGTCGTTTGAAATAAATTCATATACTAATAACCGCAAGTAGGCCTATCTCTGTAATAACTGATAATAATTTAATGAAAATAAGAATGAGAGCTCGGTTTTCGGGTCAAAGACACTAGTCACAATTTTTTTTTCTTTTTCAACGTGTCGGCACTCCTGGAATACCCCGCGACCATAATGAGTCTCAACGTCATAACGATCATTTAGTATAGTTTCCTTATTTTTTTTTAAGTTCATTTTCTTTTTGTTACCATCTTTGTCATGGCCTCAGGCATTTTGTGCGATTAAATTATTATTATGCAGTATTCTGGAATGATCGTATCCATGAAAGAATGAGACCTCCGTTTTCACAAACAGTCGTGTTTTCTTCTTCAACTTGTTCACTACGCCTGGACTAGGTCACAGAAGATCGCTGCTTTTATTTTTTCTATTTGTTCACCAGGCTTGAAAACCTCTATAAACCAAAGAGGCAATTTTGCCTCCACATATTGTGTGGAATCATTTAATCCGATAAAGAATGGGAACTCCGACCATCAGCCGAACGAGGGGAAGATCCTGAGGCTTATCAAGACCATCTCCCCTCTTCAAATCCCTTGTCGATATTCATTCTCGTTTTGACACATGGGGTAAATTGTTGAAACCCAAGGAAGGATGGTTTGGGGCTAATTTCGCCCAATGCACTGATGCTTGGAAGTCCCCTGCTGGGGTAATATAAAACCCTAGTGAGCCGTAAAACTGAGGGTTTTGGGTTGGGTTGAGCTGTTCTGCCTGAGTAAGGAGGGGTCTGGGCCGTTTGATTCATTGTTTTTTAGTATGGCTTTAATTATTGTCGTTGTGTAAACTGGTTAATTGGAGCGAAAGTATTGAAGATCTGAAGGCCATATATTCTGATTCCGACTTTGCTGGAATCATACCCTACCACACACAGCCTCAAGTCCAAAACTTCTGAAAAGTTTTCAAAATTTCAGGAGCAGGTTAATTAATGTTCCTTGTTTGCGAAGTTGCATTTATTAGCCTATTTAGTAATAACAAGGGTGCATAATACCTTGTGCATAAACCTATCGTGTTCCAATCTTGAGCTTTTGCGAGACAATCACAGGCTGTTTTGGACCAGGCAGGATTTCAACGTCCAATGTAGTAACCAGTTGTGAGCATGAAAGCAACATCAAATGAATGAAGACACTGGAAAATACATATTCAAATGAAAGTAGACATATGCGCAAGGATTAACTGTTTGCGTGCTGAAGTGCTAAATATTACATAATGAAAATTTGAAAATTCATTGATTTCGATAAGATGAAGAGCGTGTTCCATCCTACTTACTGTAGTTACTACGCATGACGTAACGAATTCTGGCTTTTTGCCGCCGAGGTTGGAGGGAACGAGAATCACGTTACAGAGATGCATAGTAAGCAAATAGTTACTATTTCGAGAAGGTTGGAACGGTCAGCGTAGTAACTTTTTACTAGGTTGGAACGAAAATGTAAAGCAATAGTTACTATTGTTCGAAAGGGGGACCACGCTCGAAACTGTCGATTTTTATATCGTTCCATATTAGTCTTTTAATTTGAGTAAGGTAGAAATCACTACTGTGATGTAGTCTGCTGTTGCTGTGCTTTGTTGCTGTACATTTGTGCTGACCTCTGGTTCTCTCTCTTTCAGCAGCAAAGGGCTGATTTGCCAAGGCTTTTGGTTAGTATTTGACTTTCTTATCTCAGCACTTGTGTTGTCACGGTTTGCATGCGCACTGCTTGTTTCTTCTCAGGGCTTTCCCCTGTCTTCGTCACTTGGCAGGGTGCTGGAGTGTGTGGAGTAAAGTGTTTGTTAAAGCCAGGCTTCACCTTCCAGATTACCAGACGTCCGGAGCTACCACATAGTCAAGCCAACCCCTTCCACGTTCATGATAACGTTGGCAGCTAATTTTGCTATTCTTCAACATTTCTAAATGTCGTCTTCGCATTTCAGATATCTCTTGCACCCCAGTCACAACTGTGGATCACTTTCCCTTTTCTTCCTACATTTAAATATTTGTTCTGTCTCGCGAATGTATTGTGTCCGGAATCTGTGGTGTCGAACACCCCGGACTTCCAGGCGTTTTTGGCCTGGCTCCACCTTCCAGATCCGTCTCGACGAAAACGGCTGCCTGGAATCCGCAAGTATAATCTGGAGGGTGAAGCCTGGCTTTTAAAAGTCCTTCACTACACATCTTTAGGAGGAAAGTTGATCATTTCCTTGTTAGGAGTCTACGGCTCCCGTTATAAATCCATAGGCAACATAATGCTTCTTCGAAACCTGAGTAATTTGGCTACACAGCTGGAGCAGCGAATCGCTACTTATCGAGGGGTCAGACTGGAGTCAACCCCCCGATCATAGAATAATATGTATTATGTTTACACAAAAGTCAGAAGGACATGGACAAAAAAATACTGATTTGAATAAACATAATAACAACATACCAAAAAAATTACTGTATTGAGTAAACAGTTCAGTCTGGAGGAATATTCCAAACATTCTCACATCACCAAATTGTCTACTTTTCAAATCCTAAGCTATGTAATAGTATTTGTTTTCATTGTTTGAAATTAAATGAACCTGAACCTTAACCTAAACATATCTTTCCACACTCTTTGTCGGAATACGTCGGATCTTTAGTCATTCAACTCCTTACACTCGCAATCAACTCCCTTGTCACTTTTCTCTGCCTTAACTCGATAAATTTTAATCTTATGTTTTTCAATTGAAGTTATGAGATCATCAGTATGGAAATTTGCACTGACCCTAGTGTTACTTATCCAAGGTATCGTATCATTGAACAAAAGTCACAGTATTCTGTACGAACGACCGTCAACTGTATCTTGTAGAATGGCTTGAGTGTTCATTGTTTGCAATTTTTTGTAAGGTTGAAAGAAGGTACATTCGGCATATTGTGTTGATTGGTGTAGCGACCTGTGGGCCTTGTGTCGGAAACTACGATTTTAACACTACCTTACCACATGGGACTATCTCCCCGTTCTTGCGTCGCTTGAAGTACACATTTCGGACTTTGTTGCCATCGGAAAAAATCCGACCGTCGAGATCCGCTGCTTCTTGTAACTAAAGTGCAGTTTGGGTTTGGTCGAAGTAATGTTATGTGTTTTGTGTGCTGCTTGTTTCCCTTCGAAAAGAAGCATGGGCCTGAAGCTACTCTTTGTTCTTATTTTGTACCCCTTAACCTTGGCGATTCCCAGCCTTACTGCTAGAGGCAGCAGATTGTCCTTTACAAGTGAATGTAAAAATGGTTTCAAAATACGCCGTTTCTGCTAAAACCTAACTTTACTCTCTTCCATGGTACCAGTAATCCTTCCACCACAGTAGCACATTATTATGACAAAAACCCTAGTATACTCACTTCCTTCAGTTGTCAATTGTATACAGCCTTTAACCTTCTTGCTGAGCGCGTGTCACTCATTTCTAACTATTAACGGATTCCTGAATTCCCTTCATGGGCAATAACAAATCCTCTGTGGATAACTAGCAAAGGCATTTTTGTGATTTTTAGTCACGAATTTTAATGCTGGCTCAAATTTTATATGTCTTCTTTTTTTTTTGTTTTCTGTCTTGGTCGAATGGGTTGTATCGAGGACAGGAATGTTTGATATCGGAATTCTTGTCTCGCACTGATGGCAAACCACAACAAAGGGTGGATACGAGGGAAGCAAAAGCTGAAGATGAAATTGGGATTAAGAAGTCCATGTTTGTAAACTGACTAATTTGCTCCGGGATAATTCATGATTATACGTCTAGAGGCGTATTTGCTTATTGTAGAACCGTCCAAGCGGACGAAGTATTGTTAGCCAAATTGTTAGGGGGGTGGGGGCAAGTCTGACTGGTCATTTCTACCGACTGTTTGTGCAGAAATACTACTGTTAAAAAAAAAAATATGACGAAAAATCGACTGATTTTAAGAAAAACCGACTGTTTTTAAGAAAAAGTGAGCATTTTTTACGAAAAATCGACTGTCTTGAAGGAAAATCGACTGTTTCCAATCGCTGCGCTTTTTTTTTTTTTTTTACCGTGTCCGATAACATTGGGACGGAGGCATCCCCCCCCCCCCTACGTGGCGCCCCCTGGCGAGATGTACCAGTCTAATTTGTTTGGCTCAGTCCTTTCAACTGTGGTACTCTCAAACCCTCTTCCTGTGTTATTTACACTGTATCCTGTACTTTATAGGTCATAGCGGTCATCATGCCTACAACCCTTGCTAGTAGGCCTATAACAACTTGGGGAATTTGCGACCATCAAAGAAAATTAGTACTATGCGGGCTCTCTTCGGATATGTAAGAACCACAGCATTCTTTAGATAATTTTTTATCCTCCCAACGAATGAAAGACCCATCCCAGTCATAAAAAGCTCCCCTTTTCTCCCCTACTAGCAGTTTGCCTCGCTTTGTAATCTGATCCACATGCTTGTGCTATGGTCCATGCAGAGCTTGTGTGCGACACCCCGGTGGGGACGTCTACTGCAGGAAGCATGTGTTAACAATGAAGTTGAACTGTTGATTGAAGGATGCCAGACCATTTTGTAAACATATGCCTGTGCATATTAATGCTATTAGTTGTCGCGGGTTGGAGTGAGGATTAGTGTGCGTGTCTTAATTGGAGAATGGGGATAAAAGGAAGAACGTTAGGATAGGTGCGGCACATCTCAATGGTTGAAATTTCTCATTATTTTGTGTCACTCATTGTGACAGCAACGATAGTAACAAAGAATAGTATACAATAACTTGTAGATACAAACTGATGTCAGTTCTAGCATATATTGTAAATATGTGCCCGTACATATTAATTATATTAATGTTGGGGGATCGGAGTGGGAATTATTCGGGTGTTTCTGTTGGAGATCAGATAAAATCAGCATGTAAGAAAGGGGCGGAACTAATCTCGAGCATGGAGGTGTTCTCATTCATTTCGGCACTTGCTATATTAGTAATTATTAACAAGAAGTAGAAAAACATGTCAAAATCAAAATGTTGCTCCCGCAACACAGTGAACTGAGATTTGAAATCAACAGTATGAAGTTCTGTCGTATCCAGGGGGGTGGGGGTGTTTAGGGGGTTCACTCCCCCCCCCCCGAAACATAGAAAAATAATCATTTCTGATCCCTCTGATCTATGTCTTTTTATACTTTTTTGTCCGACCCGCAGGATAAACTCCTGGAAACGGGCCTGGTCGTAACACTGGGTGTTTCTAGCTTTCAGCTATACTACTTCCTTAGATAAATGCATGATTTTCTTGTGTGCAATTTAATGGCTCTAGACGTTCGTAAGGGAACTATATTGTACAAAAAACTCAACAACCACATAAAAGACACATACAAGGTGATATACTTAGTTGTTTTAATCCGCTTACTCGCCATTCGATCTCCTCGGAAGGTTTTAGTATAACTCTTGACCACCGCCGGGAGATCAATGAATAGTTCATTAGCAATGGCGTACTTGCTTTGAGGAGTGAATTTGTGGATAACGTTGGCTACCTTGAGGGTTTTGAGGAAAACAAATGTAAAAGTGTGTTCGTAAAAATCCTACCCATCGAAAAATGATCTCACACCTTCTCGGCCCACATGAATCAAATACTTTAAGGAAACTGAACACTCAATGAAGAATCGATTTGTGGCCCCAGGAAGGGGAGAGACTGTCGCCCTACTTATCCGTCAATTTACCAAGTTTCCGGTCGCATTGCTGGAACTTGGACGACCTTGGTTGTAGCTTTAGAAGGGCTGTTAATGTGTTCTCCTTGTCCCTCCGTTTCCGAGGTCCTTGGCCCTTGAAAAGTTTTGTCGAGAGCTTCGTTCGGGACGTGAAGCTCTTGAGAATCAAGAGCAGCGCTTTCTCTTATAACGAGGTTCCTGAAGAGCATGCACTTGTTCCGCTGTGGCGCTAAGTGCTAATCTTTTGAGGGAACTTGATTCCGAATTGCTGCGATCTTGTGGAGATTTGGTGTTTCCCTTGTTACCGGAATGCTTTGTTGCTGGAAGGAATTAGGTCCTTGAATTTCGTGGAGTCATCGCTTTCGTATATGTCGGACCGATCATTGGCAGATTGGACGAAATATTCAGCATATACTTACCTTTCTTGAAAGTTCTGCAAATCGGGAGGAAGTTCATAATGCACTAATGCGATCTCGAAAGGTGGAATATTAACCTGTCTTCTTACAGCTAAGAATTAGTAATCGTAATAGTAGTAATATAGTGAGCTGGCCTCTGCAAACTTCACGTGTTGATCCTTGCGGTGTACAAACTGTCCAAAGGATTCTTAAAAGCACAGATGGAACCAATCATTACAAGCTCAAACCGAAGGTCATTCCAACAGTCTATCACTCTGTTTTGGAACGACCATCTGCCAATGTCAGGCCCGTATCCAGGAATTTATTTCGGGGGGGGGGGGGGGGGGTTGTCTTTCGGGGGATTTTTTTGCCTGCTGGTCGGACAAAAACGTACAAAAATCACACAGATCAGAGGGAAAAGCCTATACAAATGTGTATGTTTCGGGGGGGGGGGGGAGGGTGTTCAACCCCTGGATACGGCCTTGGCCAATTTCTTTTGGAAATCGCCAGCCACTCAAGCTTGGTATTCGCGCAAAGCATTTTTGTTGAAGCTGAGAATTATGTCAGCAGGCTTGTTATCGTATTTTCCGTTAAAGATCTTGCATCATTTTGTTGATAGATAATAACCCTTCAACTTGTATCAGAACCCAGCTGATAGCGGTTCCTCGTGCGACGGTCGAGCGAACCTGCTGTGAATTTTTAGAAAGCTCTACGCATGTCATACTAGGTTAAGTCACGCAGCTGTGAACATCTACGGAAGGCGGTATAAACCCGGGGAGCTGTTATCAGTTCTTTAATGGCAAAAAGAAAATCTGCGCTTGTCGCCGTTCTTGTTGCTAAACCCCATAATGAAATCTATGGGAGGCATCACTCATCTTGAGATTATATCTGTTTAATTACAATGCAGTCAATGTCTAAATAGCCCTTGGTTGTAAGTTCTAATAGGCTGAGTAACTAATAGTCCATTCCGTATTACCTCTGCGACAGAGGTATTTCTCACTTCGGGGGATAGGATATTGCCTAAATCAAACAGGGTATGCAATCCTTGTTCAAGGGTTTTCTCCATCTGTTGCGACTTCATTTCTGCCTTTCTCAAATAGCAAAGACACCAAGTTTCGTATTTTTGGGATCCCAAAACGTAACCTATGACATCGCAAAAGTTGTCCGTCTGTCCGTCCGTCTGTGAGCACGATAACTCTCGAAGGGAATGGGATATTTTGATGGAACTTGGTGTGACGATTCTTTCGGTCAAGGTCGAGTTCGTAGATGGGCTCTGTAAGGGACAAATGAAATATTTTTAAAACAGATAATGTGATAGTTGATTATGGGACAAGAAGACATGCTGAACACGATGGTGAAAACCACTTTGTCATCGGAGAAGTAGTTCGCCCGGAATCCGGCAAAAACGGAAAGTTTGTTAAAAGTAAAAGTTTTATTTGAAGTTGATTAGATGTTTGATTAAGGGGCAAGAAGACATGCTGAACACGATGGTGAAAATCATTTTCTCGCCGGACAAGTAGTTCGCCCGGAATCCGGCCAAAACCGGAAAGTTTGTTAAAAGTAAAAGTTTTATTTGGAGTCGATTAGATGTTCGATTTAGGGTTAAGAAGAAATGCTGAACACTTGGGTGAAAACTATTTTCTAACCGGACAAGTAGTTCGCCCGGAATGCGGCCCAAACCGGAAAATTGTTAAAAGTTAAAGTTTCATTTGTAGTTGATTAGATATCCGATTTAGGGGTAAGAAGAGATGCTGAATCCGTGTATGACAATCATTTTTTACCCGGACATATAGTTCGACCGGAATCCGGCTGGAGCTGGAAAATTTGTTATAAGTTAAATTTGTATTTGAAGTTAATTAAATGTTCAATATTGCGAAAAGAAGATACGCATTCCTGGATACGGGCCTGTTGCGCATCATCAAATCTGATTTGTTATCAGCTTGTGCTGAAGGAACACCAACACCTCCACATGTGTGATGTCGCCCTTGGTCCTTATTTTCTATTACTGACCGTTATTTTCTATTCTAGCAACAATTACACGCAGGTGGAATGCCCCACGCTGGTCCCCCTCTCCCATTAGGATTAGGCGGACCTCACCCCGGATTACCAGGAGGGCCTGGCATGCCACCGTCATCAGCAGCTGCCGCCTCCCTTCTCGGTAAGCTTGTTAATTTTCTTAAATACGGATGGTCCGGCTGTCTCCCTACCCAATCTAAATACGCGATCTTTTTTTTAAGGAATACACTAGAGGCATGCTTTTGTGAACAGTTACTTCAATATGAACAGTGCACTTTTGGGCGAAACAGTAGAGTGAATATCCGAAATACCTATTCAGGTGCTTGGGTCATAATTAGCCCCTTTGCTAACTGGAAGTTGACTTTTGTCACAGCAAGTGCATGAAAATAGCACTATCCAAAGTAAACATACCTCTGTTTAACTAGAGTGAACAGCGGTCTGATTTACGCCGCCTCTGGAGGAAATACTAACTCGTCATTTCATAAAATGGTTTGAATCATTGGATCGTTCACATAAATGATTAAAGAGAAATATAGTAGTTAGATTTGTTTATGGATACGATTGTTTACTGTGTGAGTAAACAAAAATTGTTAAAATTAAATGATGGCTGTATATGGAATCATGTCTCGGAGCGGGTTGGTTCTATTGGCAATTATTCAGGGTGGCAAGGTCCGTATCCAGGAGTCTATTTGGGAGGGGGGGGGGGGTTGCCCTTGGGTCAAAACAAAAAGTACAAAACAGACAGAGAAATGGGGGATTAAAGCCTTTATAAAACGTTTATTTGTAGATGTTTGGGGGGGGGGGGCCCTAACCCCTTTGATACGGCCCTGATGGTGGCGTAGACTTTTGCTCAGTTATTGCGACGAAGAATGGCGACAAGACACTCACAAGCAATATAAAATGTTTAAACGAGTAAATATAACCCTCAACAGACTTTTCTTTAACTTTTCGGAAGACGTCCAACCTCGTAGCCCCTCGCATGTACGTCGCAGAATTCAATCGCGTTATAAATTAGAGCATTTCCCATTGAAAAATAGTCGCACAGGATATCTTGCTTTCAAGAGGAGCAGCTAAATCCTTAGGATTATGTTGTCGTAGAAAGGAGTGTCTTTTGATCAAATGCGTCAAATTATCAAATTAACGTCACCGAGTTCGAGGTCGAGACGTAGCCACTGTTTTAGTTCAATCTGAAACAGGAAAGAATTGAAAACAGAAGCTAAATTAAAAAAAAAATGCGGCTAAGAGTCATTGCTTGGTTTTGCTTTTATCACGAATCTGGTTTATCCCAAATTACATCGGCTACAGGCGAATGGTAGCCGTCGCCCACACACGCTGCGGATCTCTGGTATTTTCTGGAAACAATGCGTCGTTTAGTAAATTGAGGGTTGTTAGTTGGATTGGTAGTGTCGGTACCACTCCAGCCCAGAATGTGGACCTACCATGATTGCTTCGAGGATTGTAGTCTTGCGTAGTCTTTTCCCCCGTGGCTCCTTATTGTTGGTAACTGGTTAAAAGTCAAAAGATACAAATAAACAGGAAATACTAGTATCATAATAGTAATACAAAGCAACAGAAAAGGCTTTCGCCTCTTAAAAAGTCTAAATGAAATAATCTGTCATGAAATATTTGCAATACTTGACATTTGATGGCGCTAGATTAAAAACAAGACACTGTAATAAACAATTTGTGGACGATGGCTTGACTCGCTACAGCAGAGCCTTGCTTCTTTACAACGAGAATCCTCAGTTCCCCTATTGAGATTAAATCTTTCATCATGCCCGTATAAGACGGAGGTACGAAAAGAAAGACGAACAGAAATCATTCATTGTTGGACGAGTTAGCGTATACTTGGCAAGATGGTTGAGGACCCGCGTTCCGGCTTGCTCTTTTATTGCCCCACGTTTCATATTCGGATTTGATAGTTTAAAAGTCACGCGTGGCATCATAATTCAAATGCCATGGTGGTAGTGTAGCAAATCTTTTCTTACTGTATAGTAATTTGCCCTCGTATTTCTGTTGTTTGCTCTGGTTTGCATAGTGGAGCTCTGCAACCAGGCCGTTAGAGTTGGACATTAATGAAAAGGAAGGAAAGCGACATCAATCTTTTCAAGCATGCTATCATACGCTTGTTGATAGTAGTAGATTGCAAAACCGTCAAAGTTAGACATTTTTTTTAATTTCATCAAAAACACATAAATTAAACAAACAATTTGCCATTAACGGCCACTTTTAAGACAAAAAATCCTGATTGTGGTCATAATTCTAACCACCATGAATCCACTATATCATTCCCTCATTACCTCCCCCCTTGTGGGGGGGGGGGGGTGAAACAAAAAAATAAAAAATAAATACCCTTTCCTCTTATCACAATATAATGGGACTTAACCATTCTCTTGAATGATGCCAGACTTTCAGCCTCTCTTACCGATTCTGGAAGGTCATTGCAGACGCTCACACCCATGTTCCTCAGAACAAATCCTGCTCTTGTTGTGTTTCTTCTCTCGCGAGCTAAATCCTCCGAATGTCGGGTAAAATAAGGGTGATAAAACGAGTTTTTGTTAAAAAAAATCATAAAAGTACTCAGGGCTTACCTTATTTACACTTTGAAAAACAAAAATCGCTAGCTGGTAATCACGAAGCTCACCTATGTTCAAAATCCCATTCTTTCTAAAACACTTCGCAGTATTCTGACACTTTTGAAATTCTCCTATCAGACGCAGCGCTTTGTTTTGTATTATTTGGGTTCTTTTATAATTGGCCAAGAAATTACTTGCCTAAACAGAACAGCCGTACGTGATGTAAGGATGCACAATAGCACTGTATAACAATTTGACAACTGCTATCGGGAACACTTTTTTCAGCCTCCTCATCACTCCCAATCCTCTAGCTGCTTTTGCCGATACTATTTCACCATGCTTCTTCCAAGACAAATTGCAATCAATATAAAATCCAGTTCCAGTCCAGTCTTGCACAATTTGCAATGGTGAATGTTGATGACTGATATGTACAGTTATTTGGTGTCATTCTTCATGGTATTTGCCTCGAGACTTCTCGAAAGTTTCCGTGACATCACCCAGCTTTCAGCTTTTCAGCTTAGCGTCGTTGTCTCTAATTTTGTTTCTACATCTTCCCACTCGCCGTGCCACTTCATTTGTCACTCGCGTATAAATGTCATTGAATTGATAATTATTGTGTGAAAACTATCCAGTTCTAATTGCTTTCCTCTCCATGATTGCTCTGTCGAGCGTTGACGTTCTTGACACGGAGCGTCGACCAAGCTTGAACGTTCCGCTTTAGCCTCCGCTACTTCGAGACGTTTCGGCTAATGTAGTCGTTACGATTGCATGCCCATCGTGGATTTTTCGTCTCTTCGTGAGCAAGTATCCGAAAAAAGTAGAATGTCACGGCTCTGGCTCTGATAAGGCTGTTTTTGACACGGTCTGGGGATCGGGAGCTAACGTACTGGGAGGCAGTCGAGGCAGATTACTTTTCTTGCTTCAGTTTCCCGGTCTCGGGTGAGTTGACGGCTTTAAAGGAAGAAAAAGCAGAAGGGGTAAATGACTTTGATCATTGTTTTGCAATCAGTCAACAGCGCCCCATTACTTTGCTACAGTAATTCATCTGTCAGGCTGTTTTTGAAACTGCGTGGATGTGAAGTTGACTGTAATGAAAGTTTTCGATCGGTAAATCTGGCTGGACCAGGACTTATCGTGTAGCGAGTATCGTACATTCCAGATTGCTTGGAGTCAAGGCCGTATCCACTTCAACCCCCCGAAACATACAAAAACAATCATTTTTATAGGCTTTTCCCTGTGATCTATGTCTTTTTTGTACTTTTTTGTCCGACCCGCAGGCAACCCCGCCCACCCCCCGAAATAAATTTCTGGATACGGACCTGCTTGGAGTAGGGCGGTTTCGATACATAGAAAGCCAAATTTTGTATATTTGCTATTTGAAACGTTTCTGACGAGGCGGCGTCTTTCATGCGTTAAGACGTTTGAGTTTTGAACGGTTTGGGTCCGTTTTATTAAATAAAAATCAGTCAACTCATCATATGATGTTGCTCGCGTGTTCCCACGTTGGGTTCTTGACAGTAATGCCAGTAGAGTCGTCAGAGCATTGACCTCGAAAGAGACCGCGATCGATAAAGGGATAGTAAGACGTCCTCAAAATTTGCACTGGCCTGACACAAAGTGATTTTGTCCCTTGACGGCCATGTGGGGTTCTTGACAGTAATGCCAGCGAATTGATCAGAGTATCTGGGCCTCAAAAGATCTGGCGATGGAAAAGGGGAGATGTTCCCGAAATTTATACTGGCCTGACAGAAAGTTGTTTTGGCACTTCATGGTCCTTAAGTCAGTCAGCGAACAGTTAATTAAATTACCAATCTGGCTGTTCACGGCGAGGATACTGTTTGGGGTTAACCGCAGTTCTTGAAAGGTCCACCGCGGAGTTTTGAAATTTACCGCATCTTTGCGGTGAGCTGCTCCGTGGCGTTACATTTCGCGGTTCGTTCTGGGATAACCTTTTTTAATCGGTGGTTTGTGCGGTTTGGCGTTAACACTGAGCACAATGCAATGCACAACTCCCTGTTCTCTTTTTTGTCCGGTAAGCTTTGCTCTGGAGTTGGGCTGTCATGAGTTACGGTTATTAGTTGCGTCATGATTTGAGATAATGTGACGAGGTTGTGTAACATGATGAGTGGCAGATCATAAGCGTGAGAAAGGCTAATTAGCCGAGGCCTTCTTTGAGTCTCGACAGGCTGCGTGGAGGGGTTTTGGAGATGAGTTATGATCATTGGAGATGGGAGTGGGCGGAGTTGATTAGTTGTCTTTCGACCTCTGGGTTTTCTTTTACGTAATTGGCGTGGAGATAATTACAATGTGGACAAGTTACTAAAAACGATTTGGCGGCTACAAAACTTACTAGAGGAATGAATCTGTCCTTTAATTTTACGTTCGTTCGTTCCTAACGTTCTCGAAAGGTTAGCGACGGGGTTGTCTGCGTTTTTGAATCCCAGCCGTTCTGAAGATCTTCCCAGACGTAGTATATTTTCATCTGGAAACATCGATCAGAAGTCATTACTAACCCAAGTATTACAATAATATGTAATAACAATAATAAAATATTTGACGGTGCAAAACGGATAAGTCAGCTATATTTATATCAGAGCTATATTTCGGCCATTCTTGGCAAGGGTCCTCTTCAGACTCAAGCCGCTCAAAGCTGGAAAATGAGCTTTGAGGGGCTTCAGCCTGAAGAGGACCCTTGCCAAGAAGGGCCAAAATATAGCTCTAATAAAATGTAGCTGACTTATGCGTTTTGCACCGTCAAATATGATTCGCAGTCAGCTTGGGCACAATTGTACTATAATGTAACATGTCATTATGATAATTATCATACTAATATAAACAAACTAATGACTAATCCGGGTGTCTTTCTGTTTCTAACGAGCTGACATTGGAGCGTGGAGGGTCGATCTGGTCATACATATTTTTGTGGTTAGGCTAAGATTTTTTCGGTCAGTATGTCTAGTTATTTGTCTTTAGTTAAAGGGTAATTCCCGTTTTCTTTCTCTGTCACGGTCTGTCTTTTCTTTGGACGGCTGACAAATAAAATTAATTGATTAATAAACATCACAACGTAAACATCATAAACATCAAAATCACAACGTTTAACATGACCATTGACCGTTATGATGGTTTCGATTGGGGATGTTTGATTATTTTGTGTTTAGCTGTAATGTAGTTTGTAGAGCAAAAAAAGAAAAATCAAACAAAGTTTAACATGGCCGTGTTGGTGGTTTCGATTAGTGATGTTTGATTATTTTTTGTGTAGCTGTAGTGTAGTTTTATTTTCCTGCCTTCGTTACACCTGATAAAACATTCCTAGTAACCTCTCGTGACGACCGAAACAGGTTCGCTTAGTCAGTTCGGCCACAAAATCAGGTCGACGCAACCAAAACCTTTTTTTTCCTCACAGAAGCGCCAACACGACCTAAGCCGCGTTCGATCCAACAACAGTTATCTGTTATTACAGTTAGCTGTAGTCGAGGTTCTATAACCCGTCGGGTAATATCCGAAATTCCCGACGGAAGTTTTTTTTTCATTATAGGATTCCAGTCAAAGTTCTACCGATGATGCAAATCGTTAGTCTGTTGTCGTTCGATTCACTCGACGAAAAATGAAATTTTCGTTAGAATGACGTCATTATCCGTGAAGAAAACGACTATAGACAATTTTAGGATAACGTGGTGGATGACTGTTGGTGAATCGAACGCGGCTCTAATGTCTTTGTTTGTTCGCTGTCTTAGCCGTCACTGCCTTTCATCCACTCTACCTCCTTTTCCCTTGTCAACGTCGTCCTTTTCGTTTATTATACCCTTTTCCGAGACTCGTATCCCACAGTTATTCCGTCAGGTCTTCTATATATCATTTCCTCGTCCCGGATACTGTAATAACAAATACAATCAAACGATAAATAAACATTGCTGATGACCCAAGGATTAGCCTGTTTAGGAGACAGGATACATTTTCGGAAGAAAACGAGCTCGACGAGGCCAAACGACAGCAGCGCCGACAGGATCTGATCTCATATTAGTTCAGTAACATAAGGTATTTTCTCGGCGGCATTTGTGTGTGCCACACCTTTCTGTTCAGTCATCTTGGAGACAGAAGTGGGTAGGACGCAAGTGACCCACAAGCAGAAACCCGCGGAAACGCCGTTTTGTCTGTTCCTTAGGGAAATTTAAAAAAATTCAAATGCCTGGAAAAAAAACATGATAAAATCTAACTAAATAGAACCTCAGTCTTATGCCCTTGCCATTCTGTACTAGAAAGCTCGTGAGTTCTGCGTCCATCTGCCTAAAAACTTGCTCTTTTATTATTTGGACTTGGATATGTCGATAAATTTCAATTTCCCGGAAAGTTTCGAGCCACAAAACCGAATACCACCTCGAGAGTTGTTTGTGAAATTTGGACCTCAGTGCGAGCCACAAAAACCTTTTGGTCGGGTAAACCCAGGGTTGGTCACCAAAAGTAACTTCGTACACCCTGGAAAGTAACCCAAAAGTATCTCAAAGTAACCCAATGTAACCCAAAGTAATCCAATGTAACAAAAAGTAACCCAAAGTATTCTGAAGTAACTCGTACACCCTTGTTATTGGTGACCAACCCTGAGGGTAAACAGAGTTGTGAGCCACACAAAAGATGACAGAAACACTTTTTTCGAGCAGCAGCAGTCTCTTTGTGGGATGGCATAGAAACGCTTATAGAAAGCTGTCGATCGTAGCATTCTCTCCACACCACGGTCTTGTCCGTTTGTTTGGAGTCTCTTCCCTGGTATTTTAATGTCAACAAACAAGATAAACGATTTGGACATCGGATTTTATGTAATAAATGCGCCGTGGTAAAAGAGAAGAGGTTGTGTTTTTTTTTTCTGTTATTAGAATGTTTTTAGTTGATGCTTGGCCGGTCTTGGCTTTTTGGAACAAACCTATATATTCCCATCCAAGTTGTGTATCTTCTTTTCTTAATTTATTCAGTTATTCTGTTTTGAAGAAGTGAGTAATATTCATTCGTTCATTCACCGTCTTCGCCCTTACTTACTTTCATCCTCCTTTTCCCTTCCCATTGTCTCAGTCTCTTTTTCCAGACCCACACACTACCGGTAATTCGATTTGATTCTTTTTTCGTCCGTAAATATCATTTCCACACCAAAACCTTTCTTTGTTACAGAAGCGCCGGCAAGGTCTCATGTTAGTTAACTTATTAAACCGCCACTTCTTTCTTCATCTCGCAGCCTCCTTTTCCCTTGTCATTATCACCCTTCTATTTTATTGTCTCCTTTTTCCACACTTGGATCCTACCGGTTATTCGATCTGGTCCTTCTTTTTTTTTGGCCGTATAGATCATTTCCACGTCTCAGCTACTGCGGTGGGAAACACTTTCTAATCAGTAGATTTGTGAAGTTCTCCCCTCTCTTATCCAGCAGAGCGAGAGAGCAGCTTTCCATTTGCGGCTAATGATTCCAAGGGGATTCCCGGTTTCCAGAGGAAAAGATCGCGTGGAGATGAAATTGAGTCGAGAATGTTATTGGAAGGGGAAATCAGGCGAATTTCCGATTGTCGTCGAATGTTTCTTTGGCGGAGATAAGCATAGAACTTGAAGTAATATTAGTTTTATTGCGGACGGAATGGAGCGAGGAAAGTTGGAAAGGGGTCTGAAAGGAAATTGTTGTTTCGTTGATGCTCCGTCCGGAGGGATTGCCGAAGGCGCGGAAAGGCCAGATTGTCAAAACATTGAAGTTGATTGATGCATATGTTTGAAAGATAATGCAGGTCTGGCGACGATACGGTATGATTCCTCTGAGATGGAGACCATTACGCATGCTGTTACTCAAGGAATCATACAGAGATTTTGGATAAAAACCTTTGCTCAAGGCTGTCTGTAAGCAAATGCTTCCCTATTTGTTTTTAGCCAGGACGAAAGCGATAGCACAACTGTTTTACGATAAAGAATGAAGTTTGTGGCCAAGACTGAATAGAAATCCCTCAGGCGGTGAACTACCTTGGATTAACGCACCAAATAACGAAAGCTGGGGAAGAAAGGCTGTGATTGGCAGTATTCGAAGTTGGATTAAAGTCACGATGCCGGGAAATTGATGGATGGTGATGAAAGTTGAAGAGTTGGGGATGAAATCTGATATACAAGTGAAAGATAAAGAAAATGTTACAGACTTATTCTATAGAACGTCCCCATCACGCCTATGACGAAAGGTCGAAAGGATACGGGATTTGTAAACACAAAATGTAACTTGCGATTGTGTAACTTTGTAACGCAAGTGTGGAATACCGTGTAGCTGGCCTACTTTTCTTTTTTCGCGCCGAAGGTCAAGAATTCGTGTTCCGTTGAGGTATTTCGTGTGCGAACTGCATGCACTTGCAGAGATTTATGCTACCTACCAGTCAACCACAAACCATTGATTCTTGGATACCCTATGCCAAACGCGGGATACCTGTTGGTACTCTAACCCTGACCTACCCCATTATAAACGAATTCTGATTGGTTGATTTCTGACCTGCAGTCAAATCATCAATATCGTATTGGATAAGAGTATCCAACATTTGGCATAGTGTATCCAGCGTTAGGCTAGGGTATGCCAAACGCTAGATATACCCGGCGTTTGTCTGCTTTGGCATAGGGTATCCACAAATCAGAGGTTTGTGGTAGACTGGTAGCAACTTCTCTGCGAGGTCCTGGAACTTACTAATGTTAGAAAAAAGCTAGAACAATGCCTTCTGTTAATTTGTGGATGTTAATTGCTTAGGAAACAACATCGTAAATAAGTCACTGCGTCCGCGCAGTGACTGTTAAGTTACTGCTAAGGCATGTCAAGTCTAAGATATCGTTCCCTGGTGACCAACGCACAAACAAGTTTTCTACTTAACCATTTGTTTATCCTTGGGCTATTGATTCTGGGACGTTACAGAAACGCTTTATTTGAGCCACTATATCCTCATATTTCCTCGTTCAGCTTTCAGGTCACGATTTGACAGAACGCCGTGACTGGAATGCGAGGGAACGAAGCTACTCTTTTCCGCTGGGACACCCCCATCGCTCGCTCTTGTTTGGTTAGTACGCTCGACTCCCGAGTCGTTTGTTTTCGACAGGAGACATAATGTCCGTGACGGGAATTAAGTAAACAGCTGCCTTTAATCGGGTTTTGGCGGTATGGCACGTCGTACTGAACGGAAATTGATCACGAAAATTAAGCCAGGCTGGAGGTGATGGACTCACCACAGTTAGTGAATAGGGTCTATTTATCTGTAGGCTACTTTCTGCAGAGGCATAAGCCTATAGTAGTTTCGCATTACTGGTATCTTACTATCGTATCGCCAGGTCGTGTACTAGATGGCACTACTGTCTCCATTCCAGTCGATAGCAGCTTCGCAGTATCGTTATATTACTGTTGTATGGCCAGGTGGCACTACTAGATGGCACAATTCCCCCCCCCCCCCCCCCCTTAAAGTCTGTGTCAGAACCTGTAGGTTACTTTCTGCAGAGGCATAAGCCTATGGAAGTCTGTATCAGTATATTACTATCGTATCACCAGGAAGTGTACTAGATGACGCTGTTCTCTTCAAGTCCGTGTTAAAACCTTGGCCTGCTAATCTTAATCCAGTCTTCAGCTTCTGCTTGATATAAACTTACCCTCTCTTATGGATCATCATCAATGCCAGTCAAGATTTGGGGCCTGAAACATTTCAGCAAGAAAAGAAATAAAAAATCAGAATGTTCGTAAGGATGAAGTTGTTACATGCTGATATTTAGTCTCTCAGATATGACAAGTGGAGCGAGGGGTTGTCACTCCCAACAACGATGCGCACCAAGTGGCGTGGGCCGCGTTGCCGCTCCGGTGCCGTGCCGGTACCGCGCCGAGGTGTACACCGGTGGCGGAGAGAGATCAACCCCTCGAATCGGAGCTGGTTGGGCAAGAGAAATTTGAAAACCATCACCATTTGTCAGATTTCTCTGCACTGTGTAACACTTATCTATAAATGACAGCCTGACGAGGACCCTTGCCAAGAAGGGCCGAAATATCGCTGATGAAGAATCGCAGCTGACGTGTCCGTTGTAAACATTGTTTGAATAAACTTATTTCTAGTAGTATTTCTAGTAGTCTGTGCGGGACTACTTGTCGGTGGGATGATGATGCTTGAATGTCTACTGATGCTATTAATTGTTACTGTCCTTGGCTCATTTATTCATGTCTTTGGTAATGACACACGTGGATTTCTGCACAGTAATGACGAAAACTGCCGTAAGGGTCAGCATTGCTTGAATAGTATTTGTATAACACTCCAAATCATGAACTGGCAGATTGCTTCCTAGCCATGATCAAGTCCCAACTAGAGAAGCGTCGAATTTACCCTCCAGAACTAGCAATAGAGCATTCGTTCTCTGAAAGAAAAATGTTTGATCTTTTGTCGAATAGTCAGTAATTGGCACTGGCGAGGAAGCAGTTTTTATCCTTCGCGATATGCGCACAGTCAGAGACGTTACTAGCCGAAATGTTTGGGGGGGGGGACGAGGCATTTACTGACTGGCTGGTAATTTTTACCGACTTTTTCTGCAGGAACTATGACTGTTTTCAACAACAGAAATGACATTTTTGAAAAAAAAATCGACTGATTTTCAGGAAAATCCACTGATTTTCAGGAAAATCCACTGATTTTCAGGAAAATCCACTGATTTTCAGAAAAACTCGACTATTTTGGCGAAAAAGCGACCAATTTTCAGAAAAACCAACTGTTTTCATGACAAAAATTAACTGTTTTGACGAAAACTCGCGGCGCTTCGCGCCGAATCTGTTATTTTTTACCGACAGCATTGGGGGGGCCTCCCCCTCCCCCCCCCGAGTCGTGACGCCCCTGCCCATAGTCCGTAGAAGTAGCTCGACTCGGATTATCTTATCCAGTTTCACCTTTACCCCTCTGTCACGTCCTTCCAGTTTCACTACATGGTCTTTCATTACAGAAAAAAAAATGCTTACTATGTCTGATAGCTAACCTGATTTGCATTTAACAGGTATCCCGGGTGGTCTCGGTGGTCCACAAGGACCACATCCTCTGTCACTTTTGAATGCAGCGTCCATGTCCGCCAAGCCTCACGAGTCAATGAGAGAAAGGGAACGAGAACAGCGTGAGCGGGAGGAAAAACCAGGTAGGTTTTTTTCGTGGGACATACAAGTAATGGCAGATCTTCCTTTTAAAATTGAATATGTTGTTCTGGCTCGGCTTCCGACTATACTAATTTATTCGAAATAAACAGACCTTGCATTGTAGGCAGTCGAGTTGTCCGGAAAGACTGCCGAAGTCTCTTGCAGACCAGTAGCACCATTTCGGTGAACCTTGGGGGGAGGGGCAAAGATCATTTGCTCCGTGATTCCAGGTTTATTACACGGAATCAGGATTTAATTGCTCTTTTTTCGTCTCACACTTCGAATATAGCTTAAAGTCATTGCTTGGCATGCCACGCATTTTGCGTTTTGAAACCTTTTAGTGGCGCGACTAGCCGGAATTTGGCAGTGTCAAAGTAGGCTGGAAACATCGGTTGGGGAAAGATGTTGCTCCCAGGTAGCTTGTCCTCCAACCGGCGGATTTGATAGCCGACAATCCAACCGGATTTTATGTTTCGGGACTTTACAGAACTGTTGATATTCGGCCAACAGCTGCATTAAGACGCCTTTGTTTCGGAAGAAGTAGAATTTCTCAGGGGTTCTTCACTCCGCGCCACCGGTGTACACCTCGGCGCGGCACCGCGCCACGCGCAACTTGGAGTACATCGTTTTTGCGAGTGAGCCATCCCTCGAGAATTTCACGTCGCTTCGCTTCGCCTGTCGGTCAAAAATTGTTTAACGCAAGAGAAGTTTTCGTCGCTTAGCTTTATGCTCCGACACGGAAAACATCATTTTGCCTGGTGACGTCAAGTAAAAACATTTTTTCAAAATTGGTTTGCTGTCTTGTTTCTAGACTACCTTTTTCTTTGATCTCCAGTTGCCTCAAAGTTTAAGCCCCTGTTCGATTTGTAGAGTTGCCGCACAGGTCGCGCGACGATTCGCTAAGCATATCTGGTCACATCCTGTAAGATCATTTAATCCTACTGCAGAGTACATGGCGGGGTTAGCCGCTCCCCTGCACCTGCTCTACGCTCTTTCCGGCACTGACCGAAACAAGCGATGCCGCTTGCTTCACCAGTGCCGGCCATGAATTAGGTGATTTCTGCTTCTGAACATCCAGATTTTAATGTTCTAAAACGTGATAATCGGTGCCCGCACCGACCGGGCACCGGGCACTTGCTGTAGGCAAGGCCGTATCCGGGGGGGGGGGGGGGGGGGGGGGGGGGGGGGGGGGGTGACCCCCCCCCCCGAAACATACAAAAATAATAATTTTTATATGCTTTTACCTCTGATCTGTTTTTTTTTGTTGTACTTTTTTGTCCGACCTGCAGGCAAAAAAAAAACCCGAAAGTCGACCCCCCCCCCCAATAAATTCCTGGATACGGGCCTGGCTGTAGGCCTACACTAAAACAGAAAGTGGGCATCACCTCGATAGTACGGTGTATGTCTTATCCGAATGCATTCTTGCTCTGATTAAGCAAATGCCGATTCGAATGAGCGATATCACTTACACGCGAAACTTCTACAGTCTCACGACTCTGCAACGTTCAACACTATCCCCATGGCGCTGTGCGAAACACGTGGTATACAAATGGTACACTAGATAATAATATGCTCTTCGGTATTGCGTCATAGATTCTTCATTCATTCATTCAGATTTTTCGGTATAAGCTCCCGCTCAATATTTCCTGAAGATATTCGCGTATCCTTTCTCAGCACAGTGGCTGAGAGGTATTGTGTTCTCATAATTATCTTGTCATAGCTGTACTCTAACGTTTCGCCTTTTTTTGCCCAACTTAAGTTCAAGTCGTGGTGTGAAAGTGGCCGAGTTAGGAGTAGTTCCAACTGGAGACGATTCTCGTTGCTCTTGGCCAGAAGCTACACGGAAACATCCTTTCTGCGGAATTTGCAGAGCGAAGCGAAAAATCGCATTCATTGGGAATCCCGTTGTCAACGTAGATCTCTTCTTCCATCTCTTTCCTCATCCGTAAAAAAAAAATCAATCGCGATTTGATGATACAGCAGTAAAGTCGGAGAGTGTGATTTCTTGGTTCTGTGTCGATCTGACTCGGTGATGAATGATCGCTAGAACCATGGGGAATTTATGGGGAGTGACTAATCGAGAGTTTCCGTCAATGAATTTCAGGTCTTCGTGCGAGGTTAAAGTAACAAAAGGAAGAGGTGACTTTAGTCAACAAAGTAAATGGCTTTGGATCGGTTGAAAGTAGTGAAGTTGACATGCTCGTGTGAAAAGTGACAAGAGGATGTTTGCTTAAATGGTAGAAAAGTTCTTTGTTGATGCGAAAACGGGGGACCTGACCACAGGATCATTGTCTATGAGCTAAATAGTATATAGCTAAATGAATAGCAGTAGCCTACTAGGAAAAGGGCTCTACAAGTTTCTTTTCGTTCTTGGCCGGAAAATGCTCTGTTTATCTATTCATCTTAGCCACGTAATATGAATTTAAATACATATTTATAATGAAAAGACTTCAAAAGCATGAAATGAAGTCTTTCCGCCGCCTCGACAAGGTGTGACGGTAACACCTGGCATTTGTAGCGTTGCGGTGATGTACTAAGTTTCTTGATTAAAGTTTATGACTTCTCTCCTTCTTCACATTAGCAGGGTTGTAAATTTGGTCTCCAAGTAACTCTTATCGCTCTACCAATGACCAGGGTAGATGGTAGCCAAAGGGATTACGGCGTTGAAGGTGTCTGTGTTTCAAGATGCTGTGCTCTGCCACTGCTCTCCCAGTTCTTGACAGTAAAATCATCCGGGTGCGGGTTGACACTAGCCAGTGTGGCCTAGTCGATTCAGTGACAAAGCGGATTGTCGGTTAATTCCGATTCCATCCGCTGCTACCATTTAGGTTTTTCTGTCACGTTTGATCGACCTTTCCCCTGCGTAGACTTCACCTTGACGTGAACTACACTGTAAAAAAAAATCTTGCAGTACTTGCTACTGGGATTATCTTATCTTTATTGAGATAAGATTATCCCTAATTCGGATTAATTTCATCCCAATAGAGATAAGATTAATCCCAATAGCAAATACTTTTGTACAGTGTACGGCAGCACCTCGTTCTCGGCGTACAGAAGAGCGGATGATCGTCGATGCTTCTTGTTTTAGAAGGTCCGGGTCTCCAAGTCAGTCCTTCTCGATCAAATTAGTGAGGCCATTAAGTTGCTTCCGTGAAGACGTCGAGGTTGGTAGCCCCTCGTTATCAGCATTCGAACTCCTCTTTACATCTCTCTTTCATCGATTCTTGACGTTGGTCTGGAGATCCGTCCTGCCAGAGGTTTTGACAAACTGCTGTTGACGATTCGGCGATGATTATAGAACACTCAGTTGGCGTTATGTTGGCATTTGGAGCTGTTGTAAAAATATACACACTCGGCTGGAGTCTCCGGGGAATGTTAAATGCCGCGTCTCGGCGACAAGTATCCATCTGCGTGTTTAAATCTCTGAGCAAGCCAAGTGTAAAACGAGCTTTCTGCTTTCCTGAGCGTGAAAGATCGAGTCAGAAAGTCCGGCTTGGGAGAACAGGGAAATTAATTCAATTCCTCGTTTTGAAAGCTGGCTTTGGCAAGTGGAAGAACGGGAATGGGAGGACGATTTTGACAGTTCTCAGTACATTCACACCATCGTTTGCAGGGGCTAATGCATAAACCAACCTTAAACGGTGGAAAAAAGGGTGCTACCATGTCATACACGCAGGTGAATGAGTTTTTAGTGGAGTGTTCTTTGGAAATCCACTCTTGCGAGCGCTGTAGCAGCTTTCGGTTTTCGCTGTTTCTGGGATCCCGTTTTTGGGATCCCAAAACGTAAGTGGAGGGATACCTATGACATCGCAAAAATGTCCGTCTGTCTGTGAGCACGATAACTCTCCAAGGGAATGAGATATTTTGATGAAACTTGGTGTGAGGATTCATTGGGTCAAGGGTAAGGTCAAGTTCGTAGATGGGCTACATAGCTCTACAATTAGGGGTGGGGGAGGGGGTTCAAATTAAGGGACAAACACAATATTTTTAAACAGCTAATGTGATAGTCGATTACGGGGTAAGAAGGCATGCTCAGCACGATAGAGAAAACCGTTTTCTCGCCGGACAAGTAGTTCGTCCGGAATCCGGTGAAAACCGGAAAGTTGGTTAAAAGTAAAAGTTTCATTTGAAGTTGATTAAATGTTCGATTGAGGGGTAAAAAACATGCTGAACACGTCGGTGAAAACTATTTTCTCGCCAGACAACTAGTTCGCCCGGAATCCGGCCAAAACTGGAAGATTTGTTAAAAGCAAAAGTTCGATTAGATGACGGATTAAGGGGTAAGAAGAGAGGCTGAGTTTGCATACGACAATCATTTTTTACCCGGACATATAATTAGTCCGGAATCCGGTTGTAACCGGAATAAGTCAAACTTTTATTCAGAGTTGATCAGATGTTCTTATAGGGATAAGGGGATACGCTGGATTTGTTTCTGAATTTTCTTTTTTTGCTGGGCTTTTGGGTGAAACCGGAAACTTGGCAGAAGTAAAGCAGGAGGTCTCGGTCAGTATCGTCAAAATAGATATGGCCTATAGAGGTATATCTGAGCTTGATTTTCTCTGATCATTAGCCTGGCAAAGACTGGATCTGGCGAAGACAAGACCCGATTGTCTGAATCAAATATTAGATTTTTGGGATCCCATCGACACCTTTGGTCTTGTTTTTTTTTGGAGCTCACAACTAGTGAACTATTGCAGGTATCACGTTCACACTTTGTACACTTGTGGGTATTGGGGTGTAGTTGTGTCTTTTGAGGGTTCCTCCCGCCACAACAACCCGGTTAAGGGGCAAATGGGCCCAGATTGCCCAGTGAATAATGGTCATAACTTGACCAGAGCTTGACGTAGGACGATGAAATTCCATTTACTTGTAGTTCCTACAGCTGGGAAATTACTTTTAAGGTTCCACCTCTCCCACCCAGCCAGTCCATGAGCCACCGGGCCCAGATTGCGCGAGAGTTAAGTTCGTGACAGGAATCGAAAGGTATCAAGTTGAAACTTGGTAGGCTTGTGAGCATTGGGGTCTCTTTTGCTTTTTGGGGGTTTCACCTCCCACACCCACACCGTTCAGGGGCAAATGGGCTCAGCTTGTCCAGTGAATAATGTTCATAACTTGACCAGAGCTGGACGTAGGACGATGGAACGCCTTGTGCTTGTTCTACGGCTTGGAAATCACGTTTAAAGTTGCACCTCCCCAACCCTCCCAGTTCATGGGCAACTGGACCCAGATTGCCCATGAGTAAAGTTCGTGACCCGTGACAGGAATCAACAGGTATCAAGTTGAAATTGCATAGGGTTGTGCGCATTGGGTTCTCTTTTTGCTTCTTGGGGGTCCCAGTCCCCACTCCCAATTGTTTCAGGGGCAGTCCTTAGTGTTTTTAACTTGACAATGACAACTGGAGATAGGGCGACTAAATTCCTTGTGCCTTTAGATGTTAGGGTTGGGAATATATACACACCGTCCACACTCATGGGCAAGTTGGCCCCAATTCCCTATGAGTTAAGTTTTTGACCCGTGACTGGAATCAAGCTCTAAGCTGGTATACTTAAGGATATAGAGGCTTAAATACGCATTTTGATGCTCCCCACCCAGGCCCGTATCCAGGAATATATTTCGTGGGGGTTTTGCATTTCGGGGGGGGGGGGGGTTGCCTGCGGGTCGGACAAAAAAGTAAAAAAAAGACATAGATCAGAGGAAAAAGCCTATAAAATTATTATTTTGGTATGTTTCGGGGGGGGGGGGAGGGGTAAACCCCCTAAGGCCCTACCCCCCCCCCCCCCATCCCTGGTTACGACCCTGCTCCCACCCACCCTACTGCTCATGGGCAGCTGGGCCCAGATTTCCTGTGAGTTAAGTTCGTCTATGACAGGTCTCAAGTTCAACTCTTGTATACTTATATATGTATAGATGTGGATTTTGGGGTAACAGCAACAACTAAGACCACGCGACTTGCTTCAGTTCCTAATGAAAAGTTAGAAACTGGACGGTTTTGTCATATGATCGATGATATGCCGTTCTTGATGCAGTTGTGACGAAGGCGGTATTGGGGTGCTAGGATTTGATTTATTGCACTTGTTATTACCTTGCTAATGGAATAGAGGTTTAAGAGTCGGACTGGCGGGCTAAACATTCAGTTGTGAAACTGAAACCGTTCTTGCAAGATCTTCAGTATGGATTTCTACATTCGGTTTGTTTACATTAAAAACTTGTAAACGGTCATGATTTCAAATTAGGGTATATCAGTACTCGTTTGGTTATTAGAGATTCGAAATGTCTTCGTTGTACCGCTGTTTGTAAAAAATGTGATAAACATTTTACTTTCATACTCTACGTTTGAGCGCATGCGCACTTTTTTTATTCATTAGCATAAAAGGGTGGAATAACGATGGTCGATTTAGCACCATTTCTTGACATGTTTGTTAATACATGAAATTGGTAAGCTTTCGTCTTATAGCTTAACAAAATAACATCGTACAGGTTACACAAATACGAAAATATTATTTCCTGAAATTCATTACAATATTCAATAGCACAAAAAAGGTGTCACAATGATGCTCGGTTTGGCAGTATTTTGACATTTTATTAATACCAGAATAAGCTCGTCTTACAGCTTAAGAAAAGAGCATCGTACAGGTTACCCAAATATGGAAATTTTGCCTCCTAGAGCTCATTACAATTTTAGAGTAAAAAGGTGTAACAACTATGCTCGGTTTGGCAGTATTTTTGGCATTTTATTAACACCAAATAAGCTCGTCTCATAGCTCAACAAAAGAGCGTCGTACAGGTTACACAAATTTTGAAATATTACCTCCCAAAACTCATTACAGTATTCAGTAGAGTAAAAAAGGTGTAACAACTATGCTGGGTTTGCCAGCCGGTACACGCTGGACTGACAGCTACAGCTCTGTACACGAAAATGTTCGCACGTAAATGTCATATTGGTTGCATAGTTGCAAATTTACGCAAATCGAAGAAGAAAATAACTGAGAACAAGAAAGCCTCGGTGTCATTTATCTGATCGGAAGTGGCAGAATGATTCAAGTGGGATCCCTTCTACTCATTGGTTTCTCACGGGAAGTTAACATTTTTATATTTTAGTTTGTTTTTATTATTGTGTATTTTTGATCTTTCAAAACTCAAGAGTGTAAAATCGGGAACAAAAATAAACTAAGTTTTACAAGTAGCTACATCAAACAGTTACATAATTATAAACAACTGCCCGATATTACATATGGTTACATAAACTCAATAAGCCGACGTTAAATATTCCTTCAGCCCAAGCTGACTGCGAATGGTATTTGACAGTGCAAAACGGATACGTCAAGCTGAATTTTGTAGAGTTTCATTTCGGCTTTTCTTTCAAAGATCCTCTTAGGGCTCAAGCGCACATACTGGAAAAGGAACTTGTGAAACACTAAAAACAGCAGGTCGACATTCTGAAACTAAAGTAAAAAAAAAACAACTATCATGGCATGTTTCTTTCGGAAAAAGAGTTAAGGTTGTGGTATACAAGGATAGGAAATTAATGTTAATTCTTCATAACTATTAATCTTTAAAAAATCCGTCTTACAGTTAAAATAATCGTACTATTTTGTTCGACATTGAATCTATTTGACCTTCCCTCCCCGCGCCACATTAACAAAATACCTACTTAGCCTTCTGCAACCCCCCTCGCTCTTCTTGGTCATCTGCGACTAATTGGCAATACCAAGCTGCTGCATGCTCCCCTTATTTTGATTATCTCACCGCCGCAAATGTAACTGATTCCTCCTCTGTCCCCTAGTTCTCTCCCCTCCTAATAATGCTTGTCTCCTAGCACACGCCCCCCATCTCCTGTTCTATCATGGTAAATGTCATCAGGAGACTACTCTTTGTGAGCTCATGTCCCCATTGTTAGGGCGCGCAAACAAGATAGGGATCGAGGACTGGGACTTAGGAGGAAAGGGATTGATTAGACGCTAAATGAATCGGTGAGGTGGCTAGTGCTTTCGCTTTAGAGGTCGTGAAATGCCGAATGCTCAAGTTGAATTGGTTGACCGTTACTAGGAGAGATGATACGGAAGTGGAGAGGATTGGATAGGTTACGGTAGAGGAGGCCGATGGAAGCGAGGGGGGAATCACAGGACGTTCGGTCAGGACCAGAGTCACAGAACCCTGTACACCTTGAGACGCCAGTAATCCCCCCCCCCCCTCCCAGATGGAAAGCGGCTTGAGCTGTCGCTTTTGTTCTTGGACATACAATAAGTAATTAAGTATACCTATGACCCACGAAAGTTTTACCAAAAACAAAACAGTGGAGTAAGAAAAAAAAGATAAAAGAAGAAAACAAAAATAAATCACATAAGTAAAAGAAATCACCAGAATAATGCTAGCAACTCGAAAGGTCTTGAAAGAATGACTACGCCTCAGATTAGCTAAAACAAGATATATTCATGAATAAATTCTTAGACATGTCGTAGCAATGCTAAAGTTCTTTTGATCGACTGAAAAAGAGTGTATGCCTTCCTATTGCGTCCGGATGTACTGCCATGTCAGAAGTTTGGTAACATTTAACACATGAAGACATTCCTTTAGTTAAATATTATTACAGAAGCCTAGACCTTGTCCTAGACTTTTTATTTTATAACCCTTTTAAGTGTAATCTTTCGCGTAAATAAAACGCTTAAAAGGAGCGTTACTTAAATACACGACGGTACCTACCCGTGAGGTAAATGTAATTGAAATGCTCACATTGTGATGACAATGTCTCCGTCTAGATCAACACTGATGTCTTTACAGGTAACAGGCAGTTCCGTAAGTGTCTTTCATCTGCTCAAACTCCTAGACCAGAAGTTCCTTTTCAGCAGTGGCGATATCTTCGTTTTCTTCTGTACAATACGAATTTCCACACTAAAGATACATTTTGTCATATCATACTTGAAATCTGTCGAGTTTCAGTTTTGATGCTAACTTAGGCTGTAGCAAGGGACCTGGAACCCCGCTTTATGTCTAGATTAAGTCTGACAGCATGAAGAGGGCGGGGGAATTTCCCCTGCTAGCAATTCCGGTGAAATGATTCGACTAATGCCGTGATAACAGAATCTCTTGACCAAACTGTTCCAAGTCACGCAACTTCGTGTCAAGCTGGGCCACGAAACTCGGTCTGGATTTCGTGAGAGACCGAGCTTCCATTCACTACTACGTAAAGTTAAAAGAAGCACACCCAGCGATGTTTATACTTCGAGCTTTCAGAAGTCACGAATTAAGGAGCTGTCGGTAAATACTAGCTCGATTTCGGATTTTTCAGTGCACTAGTTGGCGATGCGCCTATGCTGGGTCTGCCGGCTCTCAAAGGGCTATTCCCTTCGTCAAATTAGAAGGATGATCAAGTTGGAGGGTTGTTATCCCTCTTGGCCATTGACCATGGAACCATTTAACCATAGCCAAATGGTTTACGGCATCGTGGTTTCTGAGATTCTAGATAATACTCCGCCACTGCTGTCATGAGTTCCGGTGTGGGATTCTTGTCAGTAATATTAGCAAAATATTGGAATGTCTGGGGGTTGTTCCTAAAAAAAAATCCGGTGTTAAATAAGGGGGTACCAAAATTGTCAAATGTTCCCAAAGCCACGTAATGAGTGGGATTCCTTTATTTATGGTGTGATAAGATAAGATAAGATTTAATGCACAAAGAAGCCAAAATGCCATGGCAAAAAAAACAAACAAAAAAAGATCTATACAGTAACCTACTTACTCTAGGCATAATTTTCGGTGGAGAAAAGCGACCCTGAGGAATGTTGCCAGCCTCCTCACATCATCAAACTGACGGCTACCAATCATGCTACACATTCATTTCTCATCGAACACCCTCACACATTCTCGAAACACTAACACGAGAAGCCGGGCGGGATTGGTTACTAGTGTAAGTGTCGTGGACACGAGGTGTAACGTTGATACCGCGGTTATCCCTCGTCCATTCTACCGTTACCCAGCAGGAGGCCTGACGCCCCTTGAATGTTCTTCAGCCTACATCAAATACTAGCCACTCTATTGGCTTGGGGTTGATGCCATACAATATTGTACGAAATTCGAAATTTCGGAGATATTAATTGACTTGGCGATCAAGGAAAAAAGAGTGATTCCGTACTTCGATGATTTATTTTCGAAAAGGTGAAAGCAACATTTTCTAGAAACTCATATTGTTAGTGCTCAAGTAACTAAAATCCAATTTAATTTAGTTATTTCCTTTCCAGCTGTTCTACCCATGGACGACAGACATGTAAGTAATGCTGTCTTGATTATTGTAATTCAGTTAGCACCTGAGTATTGGACAGTTCCAGCTGAAACCTACTAAGTTTGAACTAATTAGATTGGTCTTGCCAGATTATCGTGTTTGGGCGGCTTTTGCCATTCCTCACCTGAATGGAAAATTTCTCTGTCGCGTGGTAGGAATTCCCGGAAAAAAATAAATATAATCATAAATCCGGCTTTGGTAGACATTCAAGTGCTTGACAACCTAGGTAAAACGGGAGAAATTATGACGGTCGAGTGAGAAGAAAAATTAAGGTTGCCGGAGGGTAGGAGCTACACGGAACATTAAAATTAGGTATATCGCAGTAGGGCCCCGGAGAAGGATTACGAGACTAAAGGCCTACGGTTGTCTAACATTGTGACGTCACACGTGACGCGCTGCAGAGCGTGGTCCGAGGGTCCTCATCGCTTCTTACAGTTTGATTGATTGATTTATTTAAACATAAACACAAATCGTGGCACAGTGCCAAATAGCGTACTTACTTAGTCAACCGATGAAGCTATAAAAAATAAAAAATAATCGTATTCGTCAAATTATAACTTTCAACAGATCGCAACAAACACTAATATCACTAATATACATACTATATACCTTGACAAGATACGGTATGCAAACATCAATAATCATTATCATCCATTGATAAAAGAAAAAGAACCAAAAATGTAATATTATTACTACCCTTGCGGTAGTGTTTTGTTGTAATCTTCAACCAATTTTGGGACGAAACTATTCCGATATCGCTCAGTGCGGCAACGCGGGGGGGGGGGGGGGCAGTCTTGGAACTCGCTCAGCACAAGCTCTCTCTGGCCGTGGGCGCTCAGGTTCGAAGGGAGGTGGGAGGAGAGTGAGTAGAGTGGGGTGTTCCATTGAACTTAGACCAGTTTGTCCTCTGATATGCGCAGCGGTGAAGAGGGATGGAGACAGGTATCAACTTAAAGCTCAGCCATTACTTCACCGCTCATTTTTGCCGGGTCGTGGTATCCATAGTCGCTGCATGGGACCAAAACGGAGGCGCTATTGGATTATTTGTTCTCGGTTACTTAGAGGCTTCGTGATGAAGCCTCTCTTGGATATCATCATTTCTCCATGGAACCACTATTTTCTGCCGCCTAATGTAGTGTTGACAGCCTCTTCCCGTTTAGTTTATTTTTTCTTGCGTCCGTGGGGAGAATGTGCCAGCCATCTTCCTCAATGGCTTTGTGTATTCGTCCCTTACCCTCCATTATTTCCTATTCCAGAGGAGTTCCATATCTCCACATGACAAGTTCCGCGGAAGATCTCCAGAGCCAGAGCCGAAGAAGCCGAAAAAGGAGGAAAAAGATGGACATGTAAGCAATAAATATCTGTTCTTTTTTCACGCCAGGACGTGTTATCTCTTAGAAAGAGTACAGTATATGGGACGGGGAGGGCCGCCTTTCCCTCGGTTGTAGCAGAAACGTTATTCGTTAACATTAGGATGGCCAAACAGGGAAGTATTCCCAGTAGCATTTGTTCCGTATCGTTTTGGGCAGAGCAGGACTTCAACAGCAAACAATTCCTGTAAAGTATATATATAAATAAGAAGATTACCAAAAATGGCAGATTTTCAGTCGGATCTTATAACGTTTAATATCGCCTGACATCTACGACGTCTGATATTTGATTACTTAGCCATGTAACTCGGCGCCGAAAGAGGAGACGCCAGAAAAGTCACGATTGTTCTCTTGTTTAGATTTAGCGATTCAATTATGGAGCCGTTCTTGTCAGGAGGTCGTCCATATACTCTCTTCGTGCCGATTAATAATTGCCGTCTGACCAGCGAAGACCCAGAACGTCACTAGAGTAAACGTTGTTGATTGGTTTACTCAGAATTTGAATCAGTTTAGAGGGTTCATTTGGGTGGCATTTCTTGTTCTTCCCGAGGTTCGCTGGCGTGTTTCGGAGTTAGTCATCAAGTTCTCAACCTCAACGTCTGAACTGCTCTAGCTTATTTCGGAAAAACTGAAAATACCTCAAGAAAGTCAAAATAGTCAGTCTATTCAGAAAGAAAGTACAAAAATACGCTAGCTTTACAGTTAAACTTTAACCCTTGTCGACGAAACTTGTGGACTGTGGACTTTCAAAGGAAGGGTGTTTTGAGCGACTTTTGACAAAACCTTTACCTCGCAATCATAAGTCACTGAGTACGATGGTGGATAAATATTCCTTCAGCCCAAGTTGACTGCGAATCATAGTTGGCTGCGCTAAACGGATACGTCATCTGCTGGTGGGTATCGTACTTGCTGAAACTATCGTTTTGCGAGATGAAGACTTGTTCTCGGAGAGGTGTACACCCATGGTATCGAGTGATATTCCCCCTTTAGGGGTTCCCGTGAGGGAAGTTTTCGGAGGATCATAAAAAATTGAGAATTCAAGAGGGGCGTATAATGTTCGTTCCGTTTAAGTAATGATGCGAGAGTGGAAAGTTGAAGTCTTTGTTTTTCAAAGAGGTTTTCAATGAAGGAAGATATTTCCAAGTAAAATTAAGGAGTCGGTTTAAACGCTGGAAGTAATCTACGGAGATCCTGCGTGTCCAAGGAGATGAATTGATCGGATTAACAAAAGAGGGAGGTGAAAAGTGGAGCGAGATGAAACGGTGCTCATCGAAACAGTTAGGTTAGGCCTGTAGCAGGAGAAGGAACGGTGTCTCTGAGATACGCGTTACTGAGGTTCGGCTTACTCAGGTTACCTTTACTGATTTAATGCGTGTAGCTAGCGAGTTCTTGTAGAAACTGAAAAGCGGGTTTCAGTAGTTGGCAGTGACAAACGATTGGGGAAAGCCGACTTTTTAGCGCAAGTTATTTGAATTTGAGAAGCTTCAGCTGTAGCAGACGCTTGATCCTCCTTGACACACTTACCCGCTGACTCTTTTTTTTTTTTTTTTTTTCAAGCCTCCGTTACATTCCTTATGTTTCAGCAAACTAAAGCTTAGAGCACAAAGACAGTTTAATTTGTCTGATTGCATATGTTAATAAGCCCTAACAGATCCCGCTTAAAAGCCCAAATCGGACAACATGACTGCCAGCAATTAAGGCATATACAGGCAGTCGTTCAAAATCCTCCTCATACTTCTTACTGTTTTCCATCAAATGCTTAAAGTTCGTAAATGAACATGGACGGCTTGATCCCAATCTAAACTTCAGCTTTCGCTGTTCACCCTCTTTTGTGTCTTCGTCAAGGCGAAAGAAGATTTCAGTCATCAAATATCCCTATCCTCTGTAGCAACACATTTCTATCAAGACGTAAAACAGAAATAAAAATGTTCACAAGGATTAATTGGCTACAAGACTAAAACTCGGAAATTGGCCATTGTTACTTATTCACAGACCTATGAACGCTGTTCCAGCACCATTTGTTGTTGTTTCGAAACACAGTCGACTCGTGTCGGTGTTTTCCATGCTGCGGTCCTTGCCTACTTCACTCATCACTATTCATCAATGCTTTAATGAAAAGGGGTCCAAGCTACTGCTTACCACCCATATAAAGTGAAACCATTATCCCCAGAAACCCTATATGGGGAAAAGAAGGGGGAGGGGATACTGAGCGGTGCATTGTTCGAGTCACCCTCGCCCTCTATGTAAAAATCACACCAATTATTTGCTAACCATCTGTTAGTCGGCCTGTGAGATATTGAGGCCCGCCCGCCCCGATCCTATCGAGGAGGGTGAGATTTGCCGTGTGGAAGCTCGGACAGGTTTCTGAAAGGTGGTTTCCGGTTCTTAGCCTGTACTGGGGTGGGCGATAAAGGAAGTTTCCTCTTGAATTAAGGGGCCGCTGGTATTTATAAGAAACGGCGGGAGGTCTGATTGTCTTAAGACACACTTTGGTGAAATGGTAACAGGATGTGGTGTCATCTTTCGTTACAAGCAGACAGTTCAGTTACAAGCGAAGGGGGTCAAAGGCTGAAGCAGATGGAAACTGACGAAGGGGTTGCGGATGGTCTTTTCTAAACAAGGATAGTTGATTGTCTTGGCCACAGAGCGAAGGAAGTTATTTTCCAGCTTGATATTCTCAATACGAAACGCTTTGTTTTCCTTTTGTGTGATCTTCTCTGCACTTGCAGTTGTAGTCTTGAAATCGCAAAGCGTGACATTTTGTACCACATATATTAGGGTTACCTGACCAGTATTTTTGTAAAACAATATAGTCTGGGCGAACGTCTCGACTTTCTCCGCAGACTATATGCGAAAATGTATTCATATGTTTTACATTTCGGTAACTAAGTGACATGTAAACTCATAGTGCAGCCCCAGTCTGGTATTTTTACATCTTTCTTAGTGCCTTTGCTTATCAGATAAATTGTTTGAAGACAGGAACCTTGAATATTTTAAGTTTTGTAGGAGGAGGGATACCCTGGCCCCTGTACATCAATATGTCCTTTTGTTGGAAAAAAATACGACTGTCCCCAAAATATGCAGTTGAACATTACGACGTAACAAAGAAGCATACCCTGCCTTATTAAATCCTGATACTGGAATGACACATTTTTCCGTCACGACAAGAGCAGTATTGTTTTACATTGGCAACACTGCCTAAATATAATGAGCTAATGCGTTTGTGTGGAGTGAAGCGGCAATGCCGTTGGGGGTTGGGTGTGAGTGCGGTTCTTTTATTCAGCTTTTGTCGGCTCCCCTCCTTCAATTCCAAATCGTGCTGCCTGACGGTTGCCCCTAGGCGGGGCCGTGAGCATAACAATCAAAGAGCTGTTTGACAAACAATAACATTCAATCTGTACTTGAGGAGGAAGGGGTGAATTGCCCGTGCGTACGGTCTGGCAAGTGAACGGCTGCAACCGGGGCTTAGGGCTGCATTGCAAGCTAATCCTCGGCCAATACTCGACATAGTTCCATCCCCACTGTGTTATTGTGAGATAATTGAAACATGTTTGCATTTTTTTTTTTAGTGTTCTAAATATAGTTCCCAAGGTTTTGAAATAATAATTAGATGGAGTGTATATTTCCAATTTGCCTTAGTTTATTTGAGTAATAGTAAGGTAATTGACAGATAGTTCGAAAGTTTATTATGGATACGAAACGTTTTGAAATTGTTTAGATGAAGGCTGATAGAAAGTTATACCTTCATTATTCTTGTTTTTGGTTTTTAATTTCTTACTTCTTCTTAGTATTTTGTATAGTTTAGGCCTATATTTTAGTCATTAGGTTATTAGCTGGGAAATACCGAATTATCTGTTTACTCACAAAGGAGTACCTACCTACTTGCCCACGCTGGATTCGCCAAAATGAAAGACTTGTTTTCCTTTTTGGATTTCGTCATAGCTTCCCCGTTTAGAGAAACGAGGCATTCATTTTCTGAGATATATGTCGATCCTGGCGTCAGCTTGATGTAAGGCGAAGCATGAAACATTCAAGACCAGTGAATCTGTCCTTAGTCGTGCTTCAGATCCTCTCATAAATATTAGAGCGTTGGCACTAACGAAAGTTGACAATCATTCAACTGTCACCTTTTAGTAAGTGATGCCTAACGTGCTTCTGATTGATTTGCATGGCGCCTAGCTACCTGGTCGCGACTATTTAAAGGGGATTTCAGAGATGAAATTTGACTGTCATTCTGTTCTGATTGCGTCGAGATTTACTGAGCGGAACGTTAGCTAAAGCAAAATAGATATCTTGGATTCCTATAGCCAGGCCCGTATCCAGGAATTTATTTCGGGGGGGGGGGGGCCTGCGGGTCGCACAAAAAAGACACAGATCAGAGGGAAAAGCCTATAAAAATGAGTACTTTTGTATGTTTCGGGGGGGGGGGGGGGTCAACCCCTTACCCCCCCCCCCCCTGGATACGGCCTTGTCTGTAGCTAGCTGAAGAAATAAAACAGACAAACCCGTAACACATAGAGAAAGAGCTATTCAAAGGCGCACTGTAATTTAAATTCTGTCAAGTGTCTTTTGTTATTTTTTGTTTTATTTCTTAATGTTTTTGGTTCTTATTTCTTCCACTAATAATCGAGGTCATATTACTCAAACCGGCAACCAAAACCACTCGTAACACATAGAGAAAGAGCTATTCAGAGGCGCACTGTAGTTAAAATTCTGTCAAGTGTCTTTTGTTATTTTTGGTTTTATTTCTTAATGTTTTTGGTTCTGATTTCTTCCACTAATAATCGAGGTCATATTACTCAAATGTTTTTCTCATCTTCTACAATGTCTATTATGCATGACGTCGCCTCATCTTCTGGATTTGTATAATCGTCAAGAGATATGTCAACGACGGTGAAGTAGTCGACCATTTATCGATCGAGATAATCAATTACTTGATATAATGGCAGCCATTCCGTCTGCTATAGCCTGTTTCTGTATTCGTGCCCGATTTTTACGGATAAACATGCCAAAAAGTGATCGCTCTGCTTGTGGCTTGTAATAATTAAGATTCCCACGGTTGCTAAATGTTGCCCAAGATGATTGGAGGATAATCTGCTAGAGGGTAGGAAGTAAATGGAGTGTGTCTTACGAAGAAATTATGTTGGAAGATAAAGGGACACGAGAAGCTATTTTGAGAACACCTGCTGCGTGCTCAGTGTTTGGAGTCGGTGATGTTCTTTGGCTATATGGAGTTACTAAGATTTTGGGAGAGATATTATATAATAGAGTATTATATAGAAGGTATTGTTCAGTATTATATGACTAATAGAGTATCCTCGTATTTGACAGTTGATCTTAAACCGGTTTAGCACTCGCAGTGGATTTGTCTCTGTTTGTCCCTCCCTCTCCTCATTATCAGCATCCGTCACAAAGAGATATTACGATACATCCATAAACTAATGAACGAAAAAGGGAAACTTCCACTTTTTAAATTGAAGGTATTGTCACGGAGGTTTCGCGTCTTTTTTCTGTTGAATTAATATACTCAAACACATCCTAGCAGAGTTTGAGGTGAGCGTTGATGACGGTGATGATCGTTGGCGGACTTGTGGAACTAATCCGCATGATGGCTTTGATCTGGAAAATAAAGAATTGTGAGGTCCTTGAAGTCATTCTGGATGTCGAGCAAAGTGTCGCATTAGTGGTTAAAGGACACCTGAATGAAGAGTACCAAGTATCATCCCTATCTGTATGACTTCCGTTAACATTGCCTGCAGAAAACCCAATCCAAATACGAATTAGTGTTTCCAAGCTATGATTTTTGCTCCATTTTGCATCTGTCCTTGTTTCAGTACCGAACAATTTCAGAACCGAACAAATGTCTCCAATCAACCCTTCTTCTGGAATATTTTTTAACCAGTGAAGTCCAAACGTATACCTAGAAGAAATTCCAATACGATCCGGACAGCGCTGTACAAGATTTAAATGAATTGCACTTTTTGTCTTGGAGTCTGCATGGTCAAACCTCCAGAAATAAACATGCCTATTTTGAAAACGTCTCGCTCAGGAGAAGAATACTCTCCGTGGCCATGTCTGTAAATGCATTCTACATGGTGTGTTCAAGTATGGTTTCATTGTTCAGGTGTCCTTTAAAGGGAATCATGCTTTTACTTATTTTCTGCTTCCAAGTATGTTCGAGGGGAATTTGAATATGGAAAAAGAAAAGTTGTTGGACAAAAAGTGTTGATGATTCCTAATACTTGTTTCCTTTGTTTTGGCCCGTATCTTTACATTTATTGTTACATTTTACGTTTATTGTCTTGCAGGTCAGTGATAGCGAGAGAAGTGATCAGGATCTTGTCGTCGACGATGGCATTGAGGTAAGGTGTTTATTTGCTTACGAAATACGAGGGGAGACCTTTCAAAGGTCCCCGTTATTAGTATAAGTAAAAGTAAAAAGAGTTATCCAACATGTCACGAGAACAAATTTCTCTGTTGACGCGCTCCCCCCTGCCCTCGAAACTAACTACAAGAAGGTATGTCCAGCGTTACCAACACGGGACATAGTGAGGGGGGGGGGGGGGGGGGTGACACCCTGTCAATCAACGCATAGAAACCACCGAGGAAACCACTTGTTCATCCAATAGCCAAACAGTTGTTAGATCCAAAGGTTAGATCTATGTTTAAAGGGTACATAGTGAAAGTAGTTGAGATTTGGCTCAGGCCAAATCTAAAACAATGTGTCCGCTGGTATTCAAACTTGTGTTTTTTTTACACGGTCAACCAGGTAATTTCAGGTGCAAAAATTGGGACAATAGGTGCGTAGTGAGGGGGGGGGTGACATCCTGTCACTCAACGCATAGAAACCACCTAGGAAACCACTTGTTCATCCAATAGCCAAACAGTTGTTGGATCTATTTTTAAAGGGTACAGAGTGAAAGTGGTTGAGAGTTGGTTCATGCCAAATCTAAAACAAAGTGTCCGCTGGTATTCAAACTTGTGTTTTTTTCACACTGTCGACCAGGTAATTTCAGGTGCAAAAATTGGGACAATAGGTGCGAATTTAACCGTTAGCAATCCCGTTTTGACTTGGTTATTGTTTTCGCTTATCTGTATGTTAGCATGACATCGCAAGCCGTGAAATGTCCCTTTATCTGATTTTCTTGTGTGTTTTTTTTGCCGTAGGACCTCCCGGGTATGTGAAAGTACTGGCGAACTACGAACGCCTTCGGGCATAGAGGGCTATGGACGCTTAGTTTAATTTGTGTTTTATGCTTGGCTTCTGCGGGACAGTGGAACATCGAAAAATGAGCAGAAACCCTGAAACTTGAAAACAGTATGTTCGGCTAAGTTAGATAAAATCACTCCAAGATTTTACACCATCTGCAAGTCCGGTTAAAATAGTTTATAGATTTTAATAAATTTATTACAACACAAACAAAAACAGTCGGCAAGTGTTCTTTCCATACTGTCAGAAGTTTCATAACCCATAACACAACGGTGCACAGTCTCAACAGATAACACTTGGGATGTAATCTGTATCGATTTTACAATGTTATGCATTAAATATTGTGCATAACAGTAGTCGCCAGGAAGACATAGAAAATCGCCGAAACAGCATCTGGTGACTTTTTCGATATCATAAAGACAAACAAAAAAGTCAGCAGATGCTTTTTCGGTTCTTCGGCTCTTCCTGGCAATGCTTGTTATGCATATCAGATAATGCATCACGTTTCAAAATAACAACAGATTACACCCCAAGTGTTGTCTGTTGAAAATCTGAGCTATTGCCAATAACTGCCACACATGTGGAGGTATCCAATGAGCTCAGTAATTGCATTAATACGACGTAATAAACCCAAATTGCCTTCAAGCGATAAAACAAGAGGCTCGCATGTCAGTAGCCACTTAAGCTCATCCATTTACTTGATTAAATCCCAGCATTATGAGGCTTCATCTGGACCCCGTCCAGCAATAAAACGTCAGCTCAGTAGCGTCATTTAACGTCCAGGAACGGTAGTCTATCTTAATCATTTATTGCTCCGTTATTATTGGAACATGAGGGGTGTCAGTTGTAAAGAGTTTATAAGGATATGCTGCCAGCCACTGATTGTCTTGGACCATGGAACCGGTTAGATGTGGGTCATTTCTTTTCACTCGACTTCTTCCATACACCAGGCGACCGGAAGTTTTTAGTGAACATCGTGCTGGGACCACTTGTCACATGTTAGAACATTAAAATCAACACGTTTAGAAGCGGCATCGCCTAATTGATCGCCGGCACCCGTGCCGACGCCATTGGTTTTGGTCGGTGCCGGGAGTCCGTAACCCCTCGTGAATCAGACACTAAAATAATATAACTAGGTTTCATGATTGGCTACGAAATTTATAAATTCGCAACCTTTTCTGTTTATGTACAGAAAATCTCATTAATACTTCAGATAATTGGAACCACCAAACTGTCAGTCAGTGTGAGAATGTTCTAAAGAATATTTGAGTTCTTTTGTCTAAGTGCCGTGAGTTCCAAATGTCCTTACCGGGCGCCATACTGCATCTCCACTTTTCTTTGATTACTTTTCTCTAGTTTGTAAATTTGAAGAGCTCTCATCTTTGAGAAGAAGAAAGCTCTCTCTTGAATTCTAACCAAGCCACTAGCGGCTCCTTGTCTTCGGAAGTTTCTCGGAGTTTGGCAAATTTTGTCAGAGATAATATATTCCAATCATGTTGTATCTCTTCCTCGAATTGGCAAAGTTTTTCCTCGCCGCTCCTGGAATTCGAACTTCGTGCCGGCAAAAAGTAATACGATATTTCCTCCGCATGTTTTTTGCTTTCATTCCCTTGTTCTACGGAGCTTCATGAATAAAATTTCCATGAAAAACTGTGAAAGGGACTGCTGACGAGGATTGCCATAATGGAATAGATATGATACTGCGAAAGATATTTTTCTGTCCTTTTCAAATGGAGAGGAATATGTTTATGTTTCCGTGGGTGAAAAGGACTGTCCCGGGCTGGAACAAAGTCTGAGTGGGAACCTTCTTATGAGTAGGCCCGTATCCAGGAATTTATTTGGGGGGGGGGGGGGTGCCTGCTGGTCGAACAGAAAGTACAAAAGACACACAGATCAGAGGGAAAAGCCTATACAAATGATTATTTTTGTATGTTTCGGGGGGGGGGGGGGAGTTCAACCCCCTAACTCTCCCCTGGATACGGCCTTGCTTATGAGCTTTCGTTCTGTTATTTTCTTATCATCCAAGTCGTCTGTCTCGGTAGCAGTGAAAAATAGAGCACTGGATTTGTTCTTACCCTGTCAGAGCTTGCAATTCTAGATATGATTCTGTATGTCCGTCCAGAGGGGGGGGGGGGGAATATATGTGACATTTCGACCGTATGTATCGAGGATAGGGCTTCGCATTTTCAATGAATGTGATGTGTGTGCTATTTAAGATGTATCGCAGGCTCGTACCGATCACCTGCGCAAATACACGTACTCGTATTACAAGTCGCAAGATTATCCTCCCCGTCGATTTGTCTACCCGGGGGCTACGTACTCCCTGGCTTCGAGAGTACGCAGTCTCTCTGGTAGACCCAAGTGCTCGTACACGCGATATATATATGCCTCCTTCCCCGTCGATGTCGTCGGTACTGTTCGTACCTGACTAAAAAGAATCGAAGGCCTGATTATGCAGCAGAAACAGCAGCCATTTTGATTAATCTCAGCACTTGCTTTCACCTACAGCCATTCCCATTCCCAGTGGAACGGACATTTATAGAAGTTCTAGCTAGAAGTTCATTTGTTTTATAGCAAGCTTATAGTTTTGGTTACGGCTTGAAGCGAACCCTTGCCAAGAAGGATCAAAATGGAACCTTAGCTAACTAATCCCTTTATTAGTTACTACCACCAAACATAACGTATAGGATTCCTTAAACATTAGGTAAAGATTGAATGCTATACAAGAGACTTTTACTTTGACAAATAAACTAAAGGTGAATTTTAAATTAAATTTAGAAGTCTAGGATTCCAGTGCCGGAGCTTCGTAAATAAACTAGAGAATCCTGGCAAAAAAAAAAACACACAAAAAGTAAAGATTGAATCAGATGAGGAAAGTGTCCTCCGTAGCCGAACGACGTGGGTTCGAATCCCGACTGAGGAGAATTTTTGTCTTTCGTTCTTGAAAAGAAATATACCATTCTTGTTAAGTGTTTCACCCCTCGCCACATCCCGCTCCTCATTTGAGCAATTTGTGTCCGTTCCGCTGAATGAGCTTCCTCCCCTTGTCTCCGGTGTAACGCGAGAAATCACTCTTGAAAGGTCTCTCCTCGGTCACGTCCCGGCTGGCCGCAGTTCATTCTTATCCCAATCTCATGCAGAATAAATATTTCTCTCAGGATCGGATTACACCCTCCAGCGACGCCACTTCGCCCCGAGAAAACGGTCTTGACAAGTCGGTCCACAAAAAGGAACACATTCCTCACAGGTAAGCAAAGCGGTTAATTTGAGTGCTTTTTTGTGGCTGTCTGTCGGCCCGATTGATTTCTGATAGGCGACTGCTTGTCGACTGTAAAGCTGTTGCATATCAGACTATAAACATGTAATCTGTCGGCTTCAAACAGCCTATGGGGGTAGAAGCGGAGACCATAGAAACGTCAAGAAAGGGGTCTGTGAGCAAAGCGAGCATCATCAGTCCGGTTTCAGTTAGAATAGCTGGAATATAGGCTCCAGTAAAACTGAATCGTGGACAATCGAGCGGCTAGCTGCTACCTAGCGTTTTGTTTTGCTTTGGACTTAAACTGCTAAATGATGAGGGTGCGCGTAAACTAACAACTACATAACACACACGTGTTCTTTGATGATGATTTAGTGTACATCTGGTCAAACGTCGACAGAGCGATTGTTTTAACGAAAAACCAACCGCTAAACGGCGCTGATTTTTGCGACTTGTGTGGCTTATAGACCTTTCCTGCCTTTTCACTGCTAATGTCTTTGATACAACCGATCTGCGATTTTCAACAGTAGGCATCGACTTCTCCATTTCACTTGCTTTATGCATGACGGGATTGATTCAGACGGTGCTAGTCTGATTTGCTGTTGTAATCAGTAGATTGGGCCGTTCTTGGCACTCGACGGAAGGGTCGGCTGAACAACAAGAGCTGGAAGCTCATATGGCACTTGCAAGGCTGGGTTACATGGAAGTGATGGTCAAAAGTATTTTTTTTTCCCGTTTCCGTTAAGATGTCCCAAACTTACTAGGCTGAATAGAAGTGATCAGGAAGTGATGGTCAAAAGTTTTTGTTTTTTTTACTGTTCGTTTGAGATGCACACTGTAAGGGTGCTAAAAATTAATTTCTAAGCAATACCATTGAGGCAAAAAGGATCATGTGCTCATGGCGATCGTGGAAAGTAAATTTTGCTTAAAAGACTTTTTTTGTACTTTGCGGTTAAGATGAGTTCTTTAAGGTATGGTGGGACCGGAGAGTGACGATGTCTAACCCAATGATGTCAAGTTTCTAATGCTCCAGCATAGTTTTATCGTCCTAGCACACCTGGAAGTACCTTAACTCACGATCACCGGAACTGGACACCCCCTACAGCTCCATTGATGCACCTAGGGCTTGTGCCTGTACTTCCCACCAAGTTTCATCCTGATCGCTCCACTCTATGCGAGTCACAAGATGTGCGGCTCTCCCTTCCGACCCCCCCCCCCCTCCTCCGGTTTGTCGGATCCGGTCCGGACTTGAAATGGGACATGCTGAGACATGAGGTCTTTCAAGATATCAAAGTTCGTTAAGATCCGATAACCCATTCGAAAGTTATGCATGCTACTAATTTCCGGATTCTGTCGTCTCCCCTTTACCCCACGATCGTCAGATCGGGCAAGCGACTGTTTCCAAGTTAATCTGGTCGGGTCCCTGAGTTGCCTGCCAAGTTTTATCGTCCTAGCCCACCTGGAAGTACATTAACTACGGATCGCCTGAATTCCGGAACCCCCCTCCACCTCCCCCCGCAGTGTCCGAATCCGGTCCAGTCCTGTCAGTGATGTATCTAGAGCGTGTGCATATTATTCGCACCAAGTTTCATCCCGATCGCTCCACACTGAAGAGTTTCACACGATTTCCGGTTCTTCTCTCCGACTCCCCCCAGATTCGTTCCGGTTCGGACTTGAAGTGTCTGAGACACGAGCTCTTTACAGATATCAGTTTTCATTAAGATCCATTACCCGTTCGAAAGTTATGCATGTCCCTATTTTTCCGGATTCAACCACCTCCCCGTCCCCCCACGATGGTCGTTTCGGGCAAGTGACTATTTCAAAGTTAGTTTGGTCGGGTCCCAACATGCCTGTCAAGTTTTATCTTCCTAGCCCACCTGGAAGTACATTAACTACGGATCGCCGGAATTCCGGAACCCCGCTCCAACTTCCCCACAGTGTCTGAACCCGGTCCAGCTCTGTCAGTCATGTATCTAGAGCTTGTGCTTGTTCTTACCATCAAGTTTCATCCCGACCGCTCACTCTGAGAGTTTCACACGATTTCTAGTTCCCCCTTCTGATTTCCCCCCCCCCCCCCCAGATTCATCGGATCCGGTCTGGATTTGAAATGAGACGTCTGTGACACGAGATCTTTCCAGATATCAAGTTTCATTACGATCCGATCACCCGTTCGAAAGTTATGGATGTCCCTATTTTCCGGATTCCACCACCTCCCCCTCCCCCCACGAAGGTCGGATCGGGCAAGTGACTATTTCCAAGTTAGTTTGGTCGGGTCCCTGATATGTCTGCCAAGTTTCATCGTCCTAACATATCTGGAAGTACCCTAACTCGCAAACACCGGACTGACCGACCGACAGACCGACGGAAATGTGATCGGTGTATGGCACTTGACCGGAAGACAAGTGCCATACAAATTTATGAAAACAGGCTTTGCCCAGCACTGCAGATCGTGAAATGTAGTGTTTTCTAAAGTATAAATACCTCGGTAAGTATTAATTCATTCCTTTTCTCGGGCGAAATTACTACCGGTCTCAACGAATTTCTAGCTTGTATTTTTTTTAATAATCCCGCCTAGCATCTTTTCAATAAAATAAGTTTTTTTTTGAATTTTTCTAACTTGTATTAAAACATAGTAAACTCGGTTTTCATATCTCAAACTAGTGTACCCACAAGTTGACTGTCTCTTTTTACGAGATTGTAGTTTACGTAATTTGATAAATATAATTTATAGCACAAAAGCTCGAGCGCATGGCAATGGCGGGAACAAAAAACGCACTTGGACGAAAAGAAACAATTGAGCTGCAAAACTGGTGAAAACTTTCTTCGTGGGCCAACTGGCCAAGCCACCTTCAGGTGCCTTACCAGTCTAGAGATATCCATAATATTTGGCTAGGAGTTACTTCCTCAATATATTCTGCTCCTGGTCGTATTGGCCTCAAGTCGCTGATTCACTACCTCGTTCACGTCATCTTGTTCATCTACCAAAAAATTCGATTACGTGGCAGCTCGCATTTTCCTAAGAAGGATTGTACAGAGTTTTCCCATGATTAAATCATAACCATTGTCCATTTGCGTGGTTTCTCATTGCCGTACCAATTAGTCTCTCTTGCGCTCATCAAAGAGCACTTTGCCAGGTGTGAACATGATGTTTCCAACTAGTTACAGATTTAAGCGCCAGGGATCGGCTGTTTAGGAAGTAACAGATTGATCTCAATCGATTTAAGTATCGCAGTTTGATTGCGCGTTGGCGCTTAATGGCCTGGCTGACTAATGAGCGAAGGAGTCGATCCTATGGCTATTAGGAGGATTAGAGGCTGGATGGGATTCGTGTCTGATCTGCAATTCGAATGAGGCAGAAGGGGAAATTCCTTAGAATGAAAGTGCGGGATAAACTGAATTTCCCTTATCCCGATTGAAGGGCTCTTGAAGGTTTCAAGGAGCTTCTATCGGACGAGGGACTCTTCATAGTCTAAGCTGATGGAAGAATATCTTTGTAATGCAATTTGATGGGAAGATCGAGGGGAAGATATCCTCTTTGGTTCTTCCGGAGGGCGAAGGGTGTCCTGCTGCAAGGAATAGTGAAGTAAAGAGCGTGTTCCACCCTACTTAGCCTAGTTACTATGCATGACGTCACGTGACAGATCCTGGCTTCTTGGCGTCAAGGCTGGAACGAATTCTCATATTTCCGGCAAAATATCGTGCCGCGGGGCAGATGGGGCCAATCACGTCACAGAGATCGTAGTTACCACGTTAACTACGCTCCCGAGCGTGGTAAGCAACTATTTAGTAGTAGTTACTATATCGACAAGGTTGGAACGGTCAGCATAGTAACCTTTCATGAGGCCGATACGAAAATAGTAACTAATAGTTACTATTGTTAGAAGGGTGGAACACGTTCAAAGTAAACTTTGTTGTCCGTCAAGGTTCCATAGTACAAATGATGAATTGAAGAGATATAAAATATCTAAATAATAAATAAATAAAGTAAGTCTTCAGTTTCAGAAACTTCTTAGGGAACTTCTGGATTGGTTAGGGCTGATATTCTGTTTGCTGCGCCTGTTAGTTTCTTACCACTCTACTGAATGTGGAAGGCAAAAAGATTTACCGAGTCGAAATTTAACAGGCGAACTTTCTTATCACTAAATCTGTCAGATATCTTGTTCAAGTTCATTTTAATGTAAACCATACAATGTGACTCAGTTTGGCCGAGAATTAAGGTCTTTTCGGACGGACATGTAAAAAGTCACATTGCATTTTCGTAATCCGCCAACTCTTTCACGTCTGCACTTGAACCCTTAAGACTGGCTTAAGCGTAAATTTTCGTTTTTTCTTCTTGATTTTCCATTATTGTGTTTTATTTCATAAACTCTCCTTAAAAAATTGGCAAATTTTCCTTCAAATTTTCTGATCATGCAAATCCATTTTATTCATTTTCCTCTCCTTACGTTACGGATAACTATGTCACCTTTTGCGTCAACGTAACAGCCGTAAGGATCTATGTGTGAAGAGAGTATGTAAGTGATTTCCTCAGTTCGAAGGGACATTACCGTTCGAAGGCCCGATCACAGCGGTTGGATCCTTTCATTCCCTGAGAATTCCATGGATTTTGTTTTCTATTCGAGTGACAAGCAATCTCGCTTCGGCGACCAGTCCCTCGGATTCTTTTCCCCATTGTCGCGCAAACGGCGATTGTCAGGTTTTCACACAAAGGTAATAAATTCTTTTCGCCAGTTACCGAAACGACAGTAGCACCTGTTTAATTACACATGAGTAGATTAACAGCTCGATGAGCACAAGTGGAAGCAAACTGGCGTCTTGAAACGTGCAGACCCGATGGAATGAGAACGAGTGTTGACATAATCAATGGAGGGAGACGTATCTGCGGCAATGAAGCTGAAAAGAATGTTGTGTAAAACGTTAGCTAATGTTTTAGCTGCGGTTTGATTTGAATCTTGACTATTAGTTAATCAGTCGAAAACCACAGCGCAAACAAGGATTGGAGCACCAACAAAGACAATGCGATTGAATCCGATAACAAAGACAACACTAAAAAATCACACGTAAACAATAAGCTTAGGAGGCAAGCAAAGTTAAATGTAATAAAAAAATAGGTTATAAAAAGATGGTACGCAAGTTATACTCGGCGAGTCCTGAACAACATAATGCTGCTAGATTGTTTTCGAGTCCGTATAGACGTCACGACCGGAAGAAGGTCGTTTTAACAGCTTTCGGCTCTCAAGAAACTAATTAATATTGTCTTTTATCTGCCTTATTATCTATCTTACACTTAGTCTTAAGAACACGCGAATCTAGGTTACCGTCTAACAGTTGTTACGTATGGTAGACAACAATCTTCCAGACTGTACAGGTTACACTGACAAAAGTTTCATATCATCTAAGACAAGGATGTTACATTTCAACAGGTAGCTGTCCCACAACAAAGGCTGCGCGGGAGGGGGGATGTATGGAGTGAAATTTGAAGACTACACTGTAAGAAGTTTCATAACAGATAACACGAGGATGCGCAGTTTCAACAGACGACACGCGGAATGTAATCTGTTGTGATTTTTAGAAGGTTATGCATGAAATATTGTGCATAAGAAGCATTGCTGAAGAGACGAAAGATGCCGAAAAAGCATCTGCTGACTTTTTTGTTTGTCGTCATGATATCGGAAAAATCAGCATTTGCTTTTTTGGCGTTTTTTCGGCTCCCCCTGTGCCCTGATGCTTGTTATGCGTAACATTTCAAAATCACAGCAGATTACATCCCAAGTGTTGTCTATTGAAAACTGCGCATCCTTAATGTTGTGCGTTATGAAAATTTTGACAGTGCAGTTCATGATTAAAAGTCAAGCTTTAGACACGGACTTTACTAGCTACCAACCACCTTCAGCAGAGACTCAGCGCCCTTTATGAGCAACCTTTGGATCGCGATTCTCAACCTAGGCCCTTTTATTTGCTCCAGGTTTGGTAACCACCTTTCGGTCGTTGAGTTTGTAAGCTTGTTTTATTGTCCCTACTTTGGTTCTCACTCAAGTTATTGAGGTAGTAAATCGGTTTGCGGGATTTGGGCTGCTATTACCTTTCCTTGTTGTTGTGTGCCCGCGTGGGATCTTTGTAGCAGTATGCTAATATTGTAATCTGACGATGTGATCTCGGTTTGTGCAGATCGTGCGTATACAAGGTGACCGTGTCAAGCAACTTGTCAGATTTCGCTTAAAAGGTTTAATTGGTGTGTCGTAAAGGAGAATTATTGCGTATACATCTACCTTTTTTCTTGTAAAATCCTAACATTAGCCGACATTACACCGACAACTACTGAAACCAATCTGACCCTTTGGAGTAATTTATCCTTCTTTCTCGCCGGCTCGTTGATTATTCAACAAGTTTGATAATGTTGAGTTCATTTGCTGGCGCATCTTTCTTCTTGAAGTGTGGCGGATGTCAAGCAAAGAACCTCGAGCAATTGATTGAAAAAAAAATAATGCAACATGGAAAATATTTAGCTCTCACGTTTTATACATATTTCGGCTAAACATTTTCTTTCCCTGTGATAGTTGTGTTGAGAACTACTTATGACAGTGTCAGTAGTGTAATTTCCGAGTTGCGCGACTGAATGGTCTCATCATCGCACCGACTCCTGGTTTGAACTAGCGCCTTGAGCAGTGTTGCCATATTGGCGGATTTACGGCCAAATGGCGGATTTTTTGTTTTTGCTGGCGTATTAAAATTGCTTGGATTCTATTGAGAAGCCTCGTAAGTGTTTGAATATTTTTTGCTATTTTGGGTTAAAAATAAATTTTTGCGGTATTTTGAAAGACTGCGGCGTATTTCCTGGATCACGATCTGGCAACACTTGTCTTGAGTGTGGGGGATCTAGACACTAGACACTGTTGGAATATTTCTAAATTAATTCCTTTAAAAGGCTGAAATAGTTTGGCGAAACCATTCTTAAAATTAAGCGTTCTTTCAGAGGTCATTACACGGTCTTTCAGGAGTTACGATACTTAGTGGCCATGCAAGTGCCTCGTTCACTCTTTTGTCTACTAAGTTTTCAAACCAAAAACAAGCAAAGTTTGGTCGCCGGCGGGATAATTACCATAAGCCAGAATAGGTTTTTTCTCGTATTTTCTTTTCTTCCCGGACATATCATGTTCTGAAATGTCCGGGAAGCTGTTTTGCTAATCGATTGACTTGCTGAGTATTTTTAGCTTTGTGTTTTTTTGTTCTGTTTTCTTTCAATGTTTTGTGTTGTTGAATTCAAACAATGTTTACAACGGATACGTCAGCTACGATTCTTCATCAGCCTTTTTTTGTGTTGTTGAATTTTCTTTTATACGATCGAGAGGCTGAAACAAACAGTTGAATTCAGTTGAAACATCTAGGCTAGTGGTGTGTGTTTGGGTTTTTTGTTTAATCCCTCCTCCGCTCAGTGACACAGTTGCGGAAATTACTCATCCATTGTTTTCTTCGTGATTGTACACTTCAGTAACCTCTTCTTTCTTTAAATATTCCTTCAGCCCAAGCTGACTGCGAACAATAATTGACAGTGCAAAATATAATCTTCCTTTGAAAAAAAGGAGAAGAAAATCTTTTAAAAATATAATCTTCTTTCTTTTAACATACATGATTTTCAGTTTAATATTTCTCCAAAATTTTAATTTTTATTGATAATTTTTATTTAATACAAAAAAAATAATGTAAATGAACAGCATTCCGACCATTATTTTTATATAAATCGGTTGGTCTGTTATGTTAAATGTGGTAGCACAGTATTGATTTTTTTTATTTTTTTGTTCCAGCCCTAGGAGTACAGTTAGCACCCCTGGCGGCAAAAAGCATGAAGACCAGAAGCCTTTGCAGGCTCCCAAGCCGGCGACACCTAACGGAGCTCCGCAGATGCCACCCCAGGGACAGATGGTAGGAGGGCCGAAAGGACCCATGCCGAAACCCTCGCCAATCGGTAAGTGTGCGATACGGAGAAAAAAAAAGTATGGATAGTATTGGGAGTGTGGATCAACACCAACAGTATTAATTTTATAGCGCCTAGTCGGACCATTCCTGTTCTCGGCGAGAACTAGAGAGTTCACAATTGGTATGTCATCCACACCTCCACTTTCCTTTTCGCCATCCTGTTTTGTACAGGCTGTATTTGCCGGGCTGTATTGTCGCTGTTTTCCAGTGCTTAGGTATACATATTGTAAAAGACGGCATCAAACTGGTAACCACTATTTTTATCCGATTGTATTCTAAAAAAGGCCTTCCCATGAGCGGGCAAATAATGACAGTTCTTAGGAAGGAAAATCGTTGGTGAGCCTCACACCCTACTGCCATCTTTTTTTACCCTTTTGCTCAGTTGCTTTTGGGAATATTACAGCGCCCGGAGTTTATGACAGTTTTGCAGTACTTTCATTACCGCTCGAAGTAATCCAACAGAAACAAGAACATTAAAAAGGGATAGGTAGATGCAATTAAAATAATTTGATTTCTTTTTCATGTCAAAAGAGGGCTTAGACACTGGGCTCTTGGTGGAAGTTAAGTTCTTAACTTATCGTTCCCATTTGCCTATAGATGCAAGAAACCAAGGTAGTCCAAAATTTAGAGCAGAAACATACTTCTACTTTACTTTTGCAAACAAGTTTTCCACTACCGGTTTTGCAAACTCTACCTAAAGTTCCAAATCATTAGTGTCACTTTTCAAACATGTGCAGTTAAAACCATTGCCGTACTTGATGATTCCTCCGTACAGTTCCCACTTGACAAACTTATCTAAAGTGCAATGATTTTCGGCTCCGTTTGTTCCAAGTTCATCTGAGAGTATATACGCTTCTCTAGCAAGTGGCGCTCTAAACTTTAGCATCAAACTTTGGGTTTCCCCGTTACAATTTAGTTCGTGTTCTGAACATCCATTTTGAGAGTTTACGGGAAGTCGGCAGTGGGGGAGAGTGGTGCTCTTGGAATCGATAATTGAGTTGGATGGATTGTTAGGAGAGAAAGGGATTGTTTCCGGGGGACGGTTTGCCAAGGTGATAGATAATCTGTCAGTGAAGTAAGGTCAGTTAGCCCACCTTTTGGCTTGATGTCGATTCCATGATACGAGAATGATTATTCATAATCTACAAGGGACATGGTTTCGGTAATTACCTTTGGCGGCAAGGTCTTTGGGGTTGTTACTCTACATGGTCTGCAAGGAATGTCAAGTTTTCGTCTTCACCACTGTGTTTAAACCAAGAATGGATAATGATAAGAACTCATGTCTTCTGCACCAAGCTACAGAATTCCGCGATCATGTTCAGTAAATATTGAGCGGGTGCTTATACCGGGTAGCCCATAGACCGTCGGCATTGTAGGGCACCGTAGGGACATTAGTTGCGTTTTTGTCTCTGGTTCCTGTTCTGTGTTTTGTGGTCACAGTTGTCTGGTTTGGATCGGTTTTTTGCTTGCGCTGTTGACCATACTTTAGGGTACATCTTTATCCTCTGAACTTTTGCAATTCTTTCTTTCCATCTGCGAATCATCCTGCAATTTTCTATCTGACCAGTGACAAAACATGCTAGGTGAGCAAGTTCCGTGTTTTTCAAAACAGACAGCGGAACAGAGAACATGGAACAGAGAGCAGCGTACAAAAACGGGAAATGAGAAACAGTGTGTTCCGTGTTTTGACAAAAACGGGATATATACAAAATAGAGAGAAAACAGCAAACAGAACAGAGACAAAAACGCAACTATTAACTATAACATAGCAGAAACATGAGCCTGCGGAAGTTTGGGGGATAATGATAGAGCTAATTCTGATCGTGAATTGTGTAGTCAGAGTAACGATACGTCGCGAGAAGATAAAGACGAGTGTTCTACTAAACAGTAGTGTTGTACGTTCTTGTTTAAACTTAGTTAATTAAACTAAAGTTTTCTGGCCCCGCGTTCAGAGCGTGTTACCGAAACTGCGACCTTCGGGAAGAAGATATACTACTATTTCCCGTAAGAATTTCCGACTATGCGTCTAGAAGCAGTAAGGAGTCAATTTGTGTCGCCTCCGTCCTCAAATTGACTCCTGGGTAAGAAAATTTTGATGCCTCTAGCTGTATGGTCGGGAGTTATCCAGCAAAAGTCCAATCCGCTTGATCTCCTTACTTGTACTTGAATCATGACACAGGCTGGGAGCCTTCCATGGCATCTAAGAGTTATTCGACAGTCAAGTGGTCTTCAGTCCAATCCAAGCCAGTTCTGCCGAGTTTGTTGTATATCCAAATAATGCATAAAACAGAAACGTCAGCTACGATGCTTTAGCAGCGATATTTCGGACCTTCTTGGCAAGGGTCTTCGTCGAGTTTGTTGTTCAAAATGGGCTGTCCTAGGTGTTGGGGCATGATAAGTTGAGTTGAATTGACTTTCTAAATCGGCCTGTTAGCCAGTTATATCATTTGTATAATGTTGTGTTGACTAGTATTGAACCAAGACAAACTGCATATTTATAGTTCGCTTGAGTACTAAATATGGATTAACTTCTTGCTACACGTTATAGAACTCAATTTCTTCCGTATCATGATATGCGAATTCTCCTAACATAGTAGCAATCTATTCTTCTTTTCAGTAGTTCCGTTCGCGGCGTCTTTTATCATTTAGTACATCTACGACACGGCACTAAAAGTATTGGGTACTAGCACGAAAACCTAAATCTCTTCAAGCTGTGGCATGAAGTGGTTCCACATAAAAGCCATTCTTTATTCCTTCTCTGTTTTTATCCGTCATTAATCTTCCGAAACGGTCTATTTTGAAAAATAACTAACTTCTCTCCGTGATACGAATCAGGTAGCATTTTATACAGCTGTTAGACACGGAGAAATGGAAATGCAGCATGCTTCAGAAAATTGAAGGAAGCGAGCTGAAACTAGGTACCTTCGACAAATTTGCGCAATTTTTTAAACAATTGGTGTCGAACACTTGAATTGACGGTAGGAGTTAAGCCCCTTCGTATTGCGCGAGAAGTTGAGGTTGACCTCCTTTTGGTATTGCTGTATTTTTTGTTAAAGGACACCTCTCACTTCATAATGTTTCTGTTCAGATGTTATGAGATAGTTGACCACTTTACTCCTAAGCTGTGCTTACAGAAAATTAAACACGGCTTCGGCTGGTTTTAGCCTCTTTTCGTGTCCCTTGGCTTGGATACAATCTTGGCAAAATTTACAGAATCGGTATCCAGACGAAAAAGCTCCTCGGAAATAGTTATCGGGCGCATGATACGTCACGCAAAGAGAACAAACGTGACAAGCGTGATAATCAGAGCATCGCTAATAGAGGAGATAGGATACACTTATGAACCGAAGAATCTCGCGAACGAGAATGGATGAAAATACTACTCAAGTAGAATTAGTTACATCATAATTACGACCTTTAAGGTAGTTCGGGAGCTTTTCGTCGTTCAATCGAGAACGCTCATGTACTAGTTCTGCATTTTTTTTTCCCTCAAAAGCTTCCTCATAAAATACAATAAAGTTTATGTGTTGTGTGTAAAAGGTAAACGCGTCGCTCTTAAAGGGCTTTAGTCGCTCCAAAAGTTAGACGCGCTGGCGACCATAAGACATTATCTCCGAGATGCGAAAGAGGGAGCATTGGATACAGCCATTAGAAACGGAGAAACGAAAATTTAGTCGTGCTTCGTAGAATAGAGGTTCAAGGAGCCACTTGTGCCAAATTTGTGGAATTTTTCGGCTACTTGAAACAACTAAAAGATGTAGACGTCTCGGAAGTTCAGCGCAAGGATCTGAAACCGACGACCGTAATGCGACTTTTATGCGATCTCAGCACAAGGGTCTTGCGTTCTTGATGTGAAAGCCCTTGTACGAATTAGGTAGCATATTATACGGTCGTTAGACACTGCGAAATTTAAATTTCCCAACTTCACTGAATAGTTCGACGCACCAGTTTAAGGTAATTACACCAAATTTGCGCAATTTGTGAAACTTTTGCTGTCGAACGCTTAAATCGACTGTAAGAGTTAGTCTTCCCAGAATTTAAATGCATGTCTTTTGAACTGGTGATGTAAAACATTTTCTCCATGTTGCAAATGAGGTAGCGGAGCTAGCATTTGAAACATGCGTAAGAAATAGAGAAATGCGAATTTTGCCGTAGAAGATCAACGGGCAAGATCGTGTTACTTGCGCCTATTTGAGCGATGTGTAAAATTGTTGCTGTCGAACACTTGCATTGTCCGGTAGTCGTCCAAGTGGATCGCATGTTATTTCCACCGCTATGGAACTTGCACACACGCGCCCATTTTCGCAGTCGGATGCGAATTTCCTCCTTTGCTCCCAGTTTTGAAGCACCGCATGTAGGCTTCCCTGTAGCGACGCGAATTTCGCATGCGAAGTCAAATTGGACTGTGTGTGCACATAGATTTACGCCAAATTTTCCCAGAAGGCGATTTTCGAGTCCTATGGCGGATTTATTTCGTCGCTGAGACGCAGGGTATATTTTGCGTCGCTTCTGCTCTGACTCCTTCGCAGTTATTGAGTCCCTCAGTTGCCCCATTTATTATCTTTACCGTTGTATTGATCTGAATACCTAATCTTAATTTTCCGGTCCTGGTTGTAGAAAGGAACTGTTTGAACAAGTATCACCTCTGTTAATAAATTTGGTGCAATCACCATATTCATGACTAGATCGTGTTGCTACTAAATGGATTCGGAAACAGCTGGTGTGCCTTAGATAACTGCTCTGTTTACGCGAACCGTTCGGTTTATTTTATTTCGAGCTCGGAGCTGCGGCAATCCATAGAGTGGATGGAGTAAAGTGCTAAATAGATGAGAGTAGGACGGTATGCAAACGACGAAATAAAAGCACATGTACGGTTTATGTTCCGCCTTTCTAAAGTATTTAAATAATTTAAAACCTTTAACTTAAAACTAGACCTTTCTCCAGCCTTTCTGCAGGCCCATTGACTTTTAGCAAAATAGGCGAAAATTCTGGTGACTGGTTGACTTTGACTGGTTTTCCTGAAGAGTGAGCTTCTCCTCAGCATTGCGGGAAGGATGTTACAAACTGCTAATGGGGAAACATGCGTGCAAAAATCTCAGTTCTCGAGAGGAAGAGGGACAGTAATTGCTATTTATGGGAAATGGACTTCAGTCTGACTAGGTTAATCTTCCTGTCAAGTGCACGATGGCGTAAGGCCCCAAAAAGCGATCGTTTCCAGAGACGATCTTCAACCCTGGGGCTCTGGGGCTAGTTGGTTTTCAGAACGAGACTCGCCCAGGGCCAAGAGGTGTTTTATCTCTGTGAAATCCTCGTTTTCCACTTTTGGAAGTCACTCCCCATTACGTAACCATCCATGGTGTCTTGGTTGTGCTCCAGTAAAGGATGGGTGATAAGAGCATTGTTCAAATCTGCGTACATCAGCTGCATACAGATTTTCAGCGTCAACATTTTTTGCCTAGCTAGAGCAACAGATCAGGTGGCAGTTTGACTAAGCACGGCCGCCACGCTGACATATGTAGCTCTTTTCAGCCTTTCACACCAGTTTGAACAAAGCTTAAAGGACCCCTCGCACTATTATTCTTCAACTTACAGTATTTTAATATATTTGAATACCTTAAGACTAGGCTGTGCTTTCAACAAATAACCCACGGTTTTGGCTGTTTTAAGCCTTTTTCGAGACCCGTTGCCTTATAGCGAAAACAGGGAAACAATTTACATTACCGTTTTTCTGATGGAAAAAGTTCTCGCAGAAAACCGTCAACATCGTGATTTACATCGAAGGTAGCAAAACACGGCAAGGGAGAAAATCAGCGTAGTTCTATTAAAGGGGTTAGAATGTACCGTAGGAGGGTTCTCCGGGTTTACGAATATATGGAGTTATTATGGAAGTAGGTTGCGTTAGCATTATAGGTAAGACAGGTTCTTTAATGCAAGGAATGTGAGTCAGCTAAATATTATTCGATTTTAGGACAATATCCCGGATATATGGGAGGCCCGGAAATGGTGAACAACTACCCCGGCCAGCTACACCCTCAGGGATACCCACCTCGTCCTGGTGGCGGGTACGATCACCCCCAAATGCGGGCCCCTATTGCCCCCATTCCCGGCGGAAAACCGTAAGTTAATTTCTAGGGTCTCTTGAGAGGGTGCCTAATGGAAAAGTGACAAGATGAGATAAGGAAGGGGGCGAGGATTTAGAAGGGGAAAAAATGGAAAAATGTGCCATCACTTCCAGCGGTTGCGTTAAGAGGCTGGTTGGCGGGAAAAAATAACTGGAGCTGGATATTGTACCGCCCTTCAAGTCGTTCTGATAGATGAACTTGTAATGATGACTATGTTGTACGTGTTATTTTACGCACTGAAATAACGAGAAAAGTGCTCTAATAAAAAAAAAAATTGATTGGTACAAGGATGGAGAGCTAAGTTTGCTAAATCCTCCCAAGTATTCACCATACGGACAACTTTTTTTCCAAATATAGCCAACTGAGGCTGCTCCGTAACGACTCAGTTCACAAACACAAGAAAAATATATGGAAGGCATGGAGCCTCCAACAATCGAGGTAGTCAATCAGGGTGGGTCGCAACCTACAGTAAAGTTCTTCCCCCCCCCCCCCCCCAAAGTTGCAGAGAGGATTGACACTTAAGGGGATTTGACGATATTAGAGGTATGTTACTTTGGAATTGGATGCTTGTTGGCCATAATGAGTACAGCCAGTATGTATTGTCTATATATGCCAGTTACCTTATGTCGCTTACCTTCAGCCCTTGACATTCATCGCAGTCACGTGTTTCTCAAGCAGTGTCTTTTCTAAGATTGAACCTTCTCACACCAGGGCCTATTCATTTCACGTTGGAGCAGACAACAGCGTGCAGCCAGTTCCTTTTCCCCCTGATGCGTTAATGGGACCCGGGATCCCACGAGCGGCCAGACCCATCAACACGTTGCCCCATGGGGAAGTAGTATGTGCCGTTACCGTTTCCTCCCCCACGAAATATGTATATACTGGAGGAAAGGGATGTGTCAAGGTGAGTGATCCCCATTGAAGGGCAATTAATATCGGAAGTTTTCGTACATGATATGTTACTACACTGTGAAAAGTTTCTCCGAGTAAGGATTAAAGTTAACTGCAGTATGTGCTACTGGGGTTAATCTTATCTCTAATGAGATTAGATTAATCCGAATTGAAGATAAGATTATCTTTTTAGAGACAAGATTAATCCCAGTAGTTAATACTGCAAGATTTGTTTTTTACAGTGTATTCCTAGGTTTGTCGATGTCGGTACAACGGCTCTTAAAGCACAAGTCTCAATAGAAACAGTGTCTGTCCCCCTGTTATGACGTACCTAACTCCCCTGAAACTGTTGAGTTATTTGAAAAACCAATAGAAGATTACTGTTTGTTTTCTAATATTAAGTCCTGTCTACTGGATATATATTATTCCTGTGAGATAGACAGAACTGGGTATTACCGACAATCTTTTGAAGGAAGTTGTCCAGAGTTGTAGTCGATACACGAAGTTTAGTTGCGAGGCAACAGATAAAAGCATACCCTTTGTAACAGCCACTTTCCTAACTTCTATTGAAGTTACTAACACTAAGAGTTTCGCAAAAGCTAAGCGCGGGAAACGGCAACAGAGCGTCTCGGCGAAGTTTCGCTGCCGAATCTGATTAGGACAAGTAAGAGGCACCGTTCTCTCAAACTTGAAGCAAATCCTCGTTTGTCTAGTTCCCAGGGGATTTTAGGGGTCTCCGAAGGGAAGCCAGTCGTGCAAAGAATGATGGTAGTGGGAAGTTTATTTCGACGAAGACATTGGAGGTGGGTGAGTGGTACAGTTCTTTGGTACAAGCTGATTTGGCTTTCATTCAATTTCTTACCTATATACCTATATTAACTGACTGACCCTACGTCCCTAAAACATTGTTCAAATAGGTGTAACAAGCTGCATGGCGCTATACGTGATGTTTACGTCTTAATAGTCACCATTGCTCAAATTGAAAGAAAAGGTACCAATCAATGCAACGCTCGGTGTTGCCACACTGACAAAAAATTTCGAGCTTAAGATCAGAAAATTTGTCTTGATACGACTTGTGTACACGAGTACAATTTGACGCTCATTATACTGTAAAAAACTGCTAAATTAACGGATGGACATCTTTGGTCCTCGAACTAACTATAATCAGCTATAACAGAAAAAAATCATGTTCCTTTGAAGAAAGTTGTTATTTCAACTTTCAACAAAGTGGCACTTTAGTGCTTCCCGTGGCAAGCCTGACGACAAAATAGAACCCGGGTCTATTCTCCTTATTCACCTCATTACATCGCGCACGCTAGGAAAAGAGTAATCGGCATACGCCGTATAATACCTTATTACACCTATTTGAATAATGCTTTCCCGCCGTACTCGTAGAATGTAAGAACTGTAACCTACTGCGGCTTCTGTTTCAAGAGAGTGAACAAACAAAATATTGGTAGAAAACCGTGGAGAAATCATTACCGGTCGACAGGAGTGGTTACACCAGGCAACGTTTTTCGCAACTAACAGAAAATGAATCAACCCGTTATGACAATGAGTCCGTTAGGTTTGCCCGCTCATGAATAACTACTACTGGCAGAATGCATACGATAGCTTAGTTGATTTTTCTTCTTCAGAATCAGAATCATTTATTTACACAAGCTATCATAGTCAAGAAGAGAACTCAACTAAATGGCGCTCGGGCTTACAAATTCTTGAAATTTGGCTTATTGTTTGACATAATGTTGACTTTATAAACATTGAAGAAATAAATTCTGCGAAGTATTTAGTTATTTGCAGCTTTATTGCCAAAAAAAGAGAAAAACAAGATCACAGTTCGACAAGAATGCCAAATAAATGACTATAATAGGGTCGCGCTGCTTGCCGGTTCTTTCCTTTCATTTGGAAGAACAGTCTGTGGCTCAGCTTCTCATTTGAATTTTCCCATATTCAGTCTGTAGACGACATAAGTGTTTCCGGAATTTTCTTGCCGAATGCTCTTGCCTTGTTTGTGTTTGAAAGTATAGTTTTTCGCTTCTCTCCACAGGCATACGGAAAGCTCTATGGGTCATCCCTGTGACGGGGGAATTTACGATCTTCAGACAAACTCCATGGAGGGGGGGGGGGGGGGAGTAGTTTGACGAGCTCTAGGATGCGAAGAATATTGTTATTAAAACGAAATCCAAGCGGCTGGCTGGGCGAAAGCGGTCGAGATGAAAATTGAATTTTGAAAAAAGGGGTCAAGAGCTTGTTTCTGTTTCTGGATGAATGAACTCAGCGGGGTCATTTGTCTTCATTACCGCCCTTCTTGGCAAGAAGAGCTTACGTTGTTGGTTTAAAATTAGTCCCGCTGGGTGGCAGGTTCGTTTCGACTTGCGCGTGCAAAGAAATTGCGCGAAAAAGCACCACCTCTCTCCTTTAGCGAAGTGAACTTCGCAGTGAAAAGCGAATTTCGCTTTCAGTTAGAACTCAGCTCTACTTAACGTTTTCATCGTTCGCTTTATTCTCTTGTGAAGATTCGACCTGATGAGAACCCTCGCTTGTGAAGAAGCGTGATAAGAGAATCCGAGCTGTAATCCGTGCGAAAATGTACACATGAACTGTGATTTTGCCGTTGCGAATGGTCTTAGTATTTCCATTCCGCTTGCACATCATAATGTTCGCCTATGACATCATTCCAGTGTGTTTCAACCCGCTGCGTGGAAACATTCTCAGTGATCCTGTCCACGCCGTTATGTTCATGTTTGATTATTCTAAACATTCTACTGTAGCGCTTTTCGTTGTTGAAATAATTTACAAGCGAGTTTATGGGCTGTACATTTGTCAGTCGCCTCTATTCCACGGAACAAGTATAAACAATGTAGTGGTGCTAAGCGAACCGCTGACAGAGTTGCCGCGTCAAAAATATTTAGAGAGTAACTTTTGGGCCAAAACAGAGAGTGAACTGGGAGTGAAATTTATTTTCATGAAATGTTCACTTTTAGTCGGAATCGCCTCTTTAAAAATGACACATCTTAATTTTACTTTTAGTCAACAAAATTGAGATAAAATTGAGAATTTGAGTCAGTTCTGGTCGGAATGTCTGCTGCAAATATGACACATTTGGTCATTCTCTAAAATAGAGTGATTTGTATGTCCTACGTAGGAAAAGAGTGACAAAAACAAAATAGTGTGACAATTCACGCTATCGTGCGACATGTGGCAACCCTGACCGCTGAAACTGCGCCTGACATTCAGAATAACAACTAATTTGGGTGTTAACTAAACTTTAGCCCATTATCTACGGATCGTGACGTCACACGAAAAGTCTATATTTTCCATTTACTAATGGAACCGATTGTCCGTAGAACGGTTTATAAGTGTAAACGCGTCTGGCGCCTCGATGGCCGCTCGGCTCTTTATATATAGATACAAATGTATATTCTGCAACATTAATTTAATCGAATTTTCCTATTTCTTTCATGACGTCGTCATAACATCACGAGACGTAGATAATGGGCTAAAGTTTTGTCAGGACCCTATTTTGGAGGGTGAGCTTGTAAGGATTTGGAGTGCTAGTCGGTGCGTCGTGATAGGACCCTAACTGACAAATTGATTCTGACAAGACCGTACATAGTTGCCTACTGTCACATCACACAAATAGAAGAACTGGTAACAACTTTGAATTTGATAAATGAATTGTAGGGTAGTAGCATTCTTGGAAGAAACAACTAAACGCAGTAAGAGTATGGCGCATTAATGAGAAGTGAACGAGCATTAAGGGGAGGAGTTGAAGTTGTTTAAATTAAGACTTTTGACCAATGAGTAGACCAAAAGACCAATGAGTAGTGATTAGTTTGCTTTTTGTGCATGGCCAGTTTTCTTGACATTCATATATTTTTAACAAGACAATCAACAGAAAATATAAATCCAATTCACTTGACAAACCCATAAACAAGCCTTTCTTTTTCAATTCGTAATGAACTGATCTTCGCCGTGCCGATTCGGGTTTGGGGCTTTTGTCTTTGCCGTATCCTTTTTCTCTTACTCAACAACTTGACAAGCTAAGCCTGACAAAGAAAATCATTTAGTTGGTATATCAGTAAAAAGTAAAAAATATAGCCAAATATTTTGTTGTACCTATCTCTTTCAGCAATTTCTTTTGACTATTTTATATGATTTCTGCCTAACAGTTAGCCTTCTTTTCATTCTCCTATCTTTTCAGGACCAAATTGTGTACAGTAAGCTAAAGCATGCAGTCTGACTTGTTGTTAAATAGGCTCAACTCAGTTTCAGTTTTGAAGAATATTAGCTGTTGTTTTTACAAAAAATAATTATTTCTCCTTGTTCCACCATATCATTTCATTCTTTTAGCGCATGCCAGCTACGAAACGAGGCAACCTAAAAATTCCTGGAACCTTTCGGCATTCTGTCATCGCAGTCATCAAGTTTGGGCGCCTCCCGCAAAGAACTACGTTCATTGGTTTCTTCTAATATTTCTCCGAAAAACGAGGTGTGAAATCTCTTCCTTAATTCTGCCAGACATCTAGCTGATTTCCCGCATACTAAAAAGTAATGAATTAACAGCGGGAAATTACCGGTGAGAGTCTTAAGTGCCGAATTTATTCAGGTTATTAGCAGTCGAGCGTCCTGAATTGCGATGGCGTGGAGTTTATCGATGAACGGTGAGCTTTTGATTGGTGATAGAGATACAACAAATGAAGGGAGACTTAAGGGGGAAGTTTTAAGGGAGAGAGGCGTTGTATTCGGTATTATAAGAACAGCATATGTAGGTGATAGTAGTTTTTGTAGTTTTCAAGAGGTAAGTGACTGGCAGCGTTTTTTTTTTTTTTTCAATCAATCAGGATTACTCCGAATAGCTAAAAGCTAGAAAAGGAATACAAATTTAAAAAATACACAGACACACAAGAAACAAATTAACTAATACACTTACAAGAAATAACCAGAAATAAATGATGGAATGAAACTACGTAAAAATTTCTTTCTTCGGGACAATCGCCTGGATCCCAGATGTCGAAGGTATCTTCCTTCTGGACCTCGCTTTGTCATATTAGCAGGGTTATTCAGTTGGTCTCCTAAGATTATCATCACTATATGTAAAGTCCAGGGGCACAAGACAGCCAGAGGGATTGTCAGTACCTATTTTGTTTGTAAATTCAGTGCTGTTGTTCGGACCCCCTTATCCTGTCCGGCGATTTATTTAGGTTCAGTTTCGTTCATCTCATCCATCCATCGGTAAAGGCGGAATTCGGTATAACAGATACACACAAAAAAAAATCCAAACCGGAATATCAAGGAACTCCCTGGATGACTACAATCGTCTTTTCTTTCTTCGTGAATTTTAATGCAGCAGCAAACCCTCAAACGGATCAGGTGGACCAAACTTTTCTGTAGCTACTGTGGGGATAAGATTCAAGGCGTAATACCTACCTACCTAACACCATTTATCTTCCGCTCAATCTTAGCCAGTTCTGAAAATTCCGCCCGAATTTTGCCATTTTTGACCGAAGTTCAAACGATTCAGCTTTCAGAGAGTAATAGCCCATCACATTATTCTGCAAAATTTTCCTAGTATCGAACCAAGTCAGCTAGATAAAAACGGCACTAATACCTTGCTGTTTGGAGAAACGAATGTGAATTACGTCTTCGTTTTCCTGTTTGACTTGGTTTTGCACTTGTCAATCAGAGAATTCTGCAGTATAGTCTGATTGGCTAGTGACTCTAAAGCTGGACGTACTTCAACTTGGGTCTCGCTGGTACCCGAAAGCAACCCCAGTCTCCATTGCGACCGGCTGCGATTTTCATGAACTGGCCGAGACCAAGTTTCAGCTAGCAAAATCCGTTGCGAAAGGCCATTTACGTGAGCGCAGTCCCGTCATTACCCTTAGGCCAGTTAGGCCGGTGCTGGGAGGCCAGGGGAAAAGAGAGGCCAAGCGGTCGTTGTAAATTGCTGAGATATGAGGCTATGATTGCTAGCCGTATTGCCCTGTTCCTTACGATCTAGGTTAGGCACCCTCGTCATTTATGACGATGGTCAGATGTGACCATGGTGTGGCTCGACCAAGAACAGTCTGTGCTAATGGTCTGACCTTTTACGTTTTGACTCTCGAAAAGAGGCCACAAATCCATGGATGGCCTAGGGTCCACAAAAAGTAAAAGACGGCACTGCTTGAGCGCGCTTCCTTGGTTATATTCGAAACTCCTAGCAAAAGAATTAAAAATCCTGTGTAGCAATCCGATTCTGCCGTTCAGTCGCATTTCTGATTGACGGCAAATCGCTTCTGTTTTTGCGTGGACGTTAATACCACCGGCGCTAGTTTTTGTGGAGATCCTGACAGGTGAGCAACAATGGAACATGCAATTAAATTTTGGGAGGAGGTATAATGAATCTTGTTGCACTCTCACTGTAATGTAGTAGTAATTATACGAACATCAACCATGATTATCATATCGCAACAAAAATATAGCATTTCACCGGATAGGAGATCCGGGGGGTCCGTCGATAATAGAGCTACGGTGGGGACAATCGTTTTGGAAGAACCTTCCGAGCGACTAGTCGGTTATGTTTCTTCTCATGAAACTATTTAGCTGAGTCTATTTTGTTTTCTCTTTGACGTAGGCTAAGGTTAAAGGCGTTCGGATTTGAACCAAGCAATGATTTTATTGCCTTTTCAATTGTTTAGTTTTATTTCAATCAATTTTATGGCCAAGAGTTAGTATGTGTTGCAATCTTTTATGGCGACGAATTTGGAACACTTTCGGTGACCGTATCTATAGTCTGATGTGATATTCTATTCCAGCACATTAAACTGCGGAAGAAATGTTTCCCATGAAATAAACGCTAAGCCCTAAGAAATTCTGAAGAATAAACAGTAAAATATAAGACGCTAAGAAACACGAATTTTGAACTCGGCTAGAAAGTAGATTTGGTTCATGGTTTATTAGGATGATAATCAGATGTGTTCTGGGTTTGGCAAAGATCGAACATCATCTTCCAGGATCAAAATAAATTGTCACGAAGTATTTTCGAAATTAAAGAACCTGAACCTGAGAATCTGCAAGACCCGATTAAGATAAACAATATCTCCCTTTGAGATCCCATCAAAACTTTTGATCTTGTTTTTCCTCTATTGGATACAAGACTATAGGGAACAGACAGCCCGACGGACGAACAGGTCTCCGATGTCTTGGATATCTCCTACTCTCGCAGAAGATCCCAAATAACGACAATTCAGGCCTTTAGCTCTACTTGAGTTTTTGCTGGTCCATTAGGCCTCGCATAAGGCACTGAAGCCCTTGGGTTATCAAGCTTATGTATGCAAATTTGAACATGTGGAAACGGCAACTGAGCCGTGTTTTGCTGAGACAAGACAATCAATGAAAGTTGAACATCAGGAATTGCCTGTGGGGGCTATTTAGTCAGCCACAAAAGTGATTCGAAGGCGGGCAATCTAAAGTGATTGAAGGAGTATACATAATAATGAGGTGTTTGTTGCCCATTTTTGACGGCGCTGATAAATGGTGTGAAGCGCTGGGCATGTCCTCGTCAATAAGAAATCTCACGATAAATAAATATACGAACATTCATCAAACGGCCGCAACATTCGTCGCGACTACTAAATTGGATGAATTGTGGGAAGGTGTGAGACATTACAAACAGTAAAGTTCCCAGTGATGTTGATCGACATTTGGGATTTAGAACTTGAAGCTGTTTTCTAAGTATTTGAAAGATCAAATCAGTCTCTAGACTGCAGAACCTCAGTTATCAAATTGACTAAGACAAGTTTTAGTCTGCCAGGGCTGATTTTGAACCGAATCCCAAAAGGCATAAGACTGGGTCCTCATGCCTCAAACATACGGCTGTTGAAAACTCAATTTCAACCCTGATTTGTTTACTAATATAAACAAAAACGGTCTTGAGCTTATCGCATAACATCTTATCATAATAGCAAATGGAGACTACACTTTAAAAGCCACAAAAACACATTACTACCACCAGTACCACCACCTCACCCCATCCCTTAGTACAAACAAGTGTAGCACCCTCGGTCGTTTCAATGTACATCCGAATTAGATAGAGCTACTACTGAAAAATAATTATGTATAGCTGTCATAATTTATCTACGTTTCGGAGGGGGATCGAACCCCCTATACCCCCCACCCCTGGATATGGTCTTGACATCTGTACACAACTATTTACACCCTACACTTAATCGTTCTATTTTCCTCGTACTACTAAGTTATTCTAACCTGATTCCCTTATTCCAGGTATGGGACATGAGCGCCTCTAGCGGCGGACCGAAAGTACCTGTTTCACAGCTTGACTGTCTGCAAAGAGACAACTACATCAGATCTGTCAAGCTTCTTCCAGACGGAAGAACGCTGATTGTTGGTGGAGAAGCGAGCACTCTCTCCATATGGGATTTGGCTGCTCCGACTCCTCGCATAAAGGTAAGTGGAGCAAGTAGGATCATGGTGTTATGTCATTCATGTTATCCATAGAACATGGATGACATGGTGTTTTTTTCACCTTAAGATATAATTAATTCCAGGAACTTGTTAACTGTGTCAAGAAAACCTGGAATCTATTTGAAAAAAACGGATAAGTCAGCTACATTTTATTAGAGCTATACTTTGGCGGTTCTTGGCAAGGGTCCTCTTCAGGCTCAAGCCGCTCAAGCTGTAAATTGAACTTGTGGAAAAACGGTTAAAAATTCTTTCTTAAGTATCTGATTTATGAACTTCTTCTCTGAAAATTGATTTGAGTTAAAGCTGGCACTAAGTGGTGAAGGAGTATCTAAAACCTAGAATAGTTTTGAACGGGATTTAAAGTTTAATTGAAAAGGGCTGATATACGACTATCTAGTTACCCATCACTTTAGAGGCCTGAAGACAGGATGAAAATGCGTTACTTCGTTGCTCTGCTATTTGCGGATAATCAATTCGTATTAGAATTTCCCTGTCGGATATGTGGGACCTCCTCGCGCTTGTACCTTTGTTGTATGCTTGACGGAAACGATTTAAGAAAAGGAAGTATTCACGCAGTGAGCTACCTTACGTCAGCTGGGTCACTGAGAATCCATTCCAAAAAAGTCGCGTTTGTGTTGAGATTCAAATTTTCCGCGTCATAGTAGAATTTCAAACTTCACGAGTCCGAAAATGTACGTTCATCAGAATTAAATGGTATGTAACTAACGTCCTTCGTGCGTTGGACACAAGACTTATAATTGTAAAAACAAATGGTATTTCAATCGTGACGATGTTAAATGTTCCAACATGCTAGCTGACGTTTTGAAATCACTTAAAGCCGATGCCCTGTCGTGTGACTAGTTGAAGGATTCTTTTTTTTGTGTTCAGCATTTTGCAAGTTTATCGCAAATCACGACCGGTAGTTTTTACGAACGATTTCGTCATGTGTTCAGAACTTCAGAGTTCACCTTTTATTTTTACAGAGCTTACCTTTATCTGACTATTCGTTGCGAATTCCGGATACTAACGAACTTCGAAAATACTACCTACATTAGAACACGAATGCTTATTTTCGTTTTACAAATTCGACAGATCACCAAATTGATTTATATTTACATTGAACATTCTAAACTTGAACTTACAAACCTCCTTGAACTTGAATATACTTACAACCTTATGTATAAACTGAATTACTAATTAATTTATTACAAGAAAGACATTCAACACAAGGACGTCTTGTAAAATCTGTTCAACAGATTTTTACTCAAGGATATGCAGTTTCAACTACCCACTCTGCAGGTGTTACACAATATTTTTCGTTATGCCCTTTTATGTGTTACGAAAGTATAATTGCAAACGATGTTTAGTGTTAAGTCTTATGGAAATGGAACACTCGAAGGCTCATAACATTTTCTGTAACATTAACATATACAGTGGCTGACTGTTGTAACAGTGCATCCATGTGTTAATGTTATCAGAATAATAATATAATGCAAAAAATAGGCCATTGGCTTTTACAGAATTCGTCTAAAACGCTTGTCATCGTAATTTAAAATTTAATAATTTATTATATTTATTTTAATAATTTCACAATTTATTATTTTGATTTCTTTTAATCAAACTTCTGATACTGTATAGTCTGTAGGCCCTATTTCGGAGGGGGGGGGGGGAGTACAAAAAAGACATAAATCAGAGGAAAAAGCCTATACAAATGATGATTTTTGCATGTTTCGGCTGGGTTTCAACCCCATACCCCCCCCCCCCTTGATACGGCCTTGATAGTCTGTATAGCGCAAAAATGCTCCGCAAAGGAATTCACGATGAACGGGCAGAACAAAGATACTTATCTTGCTGTGCACCTGTATCAGTGACAGTTTGGGGAGGTGAGCATTATCGGAGGAGTGGCACATTACTCTGTAAACAAGACCAAAGGTTTCGATGGGATCCGAAAAATTCAATATCTAATCCAGACAACTGGGTCTTGTCTTAGCCAGATCCAGTCATCACCAGACTCCTTGAACATTTTTACAATTAAAATTCAGAAACAGATTAAGGCCAAATAGCTAATAATCTGAGAAAACCAAGTTCAGATATGGATTCAGCATGTGTCCATGATGCTTGTATGAGGTTGAATCCTCACCACCGCCTTATTAGGTTATTTTAGTCTTTTTTGTTAACGTATTTTGTCTTTTTTTTTCTTTCTTATTTTTTTCTCCTTATTTACTCCACTGTTTGTTTTTGTCAAAACTTTAGTGGGTTATAAATATACTTACTTACTTACTTACTTATTCAGCATGTGTTTTTACCCCTATAAGTCACGTCTGTTTTGACAAAAACTTCCTGCCACTTCTACCAATATCCCGGTTTCGGCCGAACTCCAGAACTACTTGTCCGGCGAAAAAAGAAAGCTGAAAAACGAACTCAAGGTATCTTCTTTCCCCAATATTGAACATCAAATCAACTTCAAAAAAAAAAATTTAACTTTGAACAAATTTTCCGACTCCAGCCGGATTCCGGTCGAACTATATGTCCGGTTAAAATATGATTGTCACACACGGATTCAGCATCTCTTCTTGCCCCTAAATCGGTTATCTAATCAACTAGAAATAAAACTTCAACTACATGTCCGGGTAGAAAATTTTTTCACATAAGTGTTCAGCATGTCTTCTTGCCCGAAATCGAACATCCAATCAACTCGAAATAAAACTTTTAATTTTAACAAACTTTCCGGTTTCGGCCAGATTCCGGGCGAACTACTTGTCCGTCGGGAAAATGGTTTTCACCATCGTCTTCAGCATGTCTTCCTACCCCTAAATCGAACATCTAATCAACTTCAAACAAAACTTTTACTTTTAACAAATTTTCCCGTCCGATGACAAAATGGTTTTCACTATCGTGCTCAGCATGTCTTCTTACCCCATAATCGACTATCACATTAGCTGTTTCAAAATATTTTGTTTGCCCCTTAATTTGAACCCCCACCCCTAAATGTAGGGCTACAAAGCCCATCTACGAACTCGACTGGTCCGCCCGACCCAACGAATCCTCACACCAAGTTTCATCAAAATATCTCATTCCCTTCGAGAGTTATCGTGTTTACAGACGGACAACTTTTGCGATGTCATAGGTATCCCTCCACTTACGTTTTGGGATCCCAAAAAAGAACACGTTTTCATTATGTGAATCTCATTACTTTACAGCAAACAGTGCTGATGAATTCACACCTGTGTTTGGCACTTATGCACATTCGAACGTGACGGAGGTTTCGTGTTACTGTTTATTTATTTAAGATTACTCCTGCGTTTCTTCCCAAAGTTTTATGGCTGCGGTATAAACAAACACTTAAGGTAGAGCTCCTAAAGAGTTCCAGCTTATGTTCGTGGTCTAAGTGCCCGAATTGTTGAATCAAAAATCTGAAGCGTGTTTTTTCATGAAGCGTGTGGGGTTAGAAGCTTAGAGCCGTCCCCCTTTTGGCCATCAGGGCAGAGCAGTAGCTTCAATTACCCTATATTAATTAATTAATTATTAATTAATTAATTATTAAGTCCAAAATACGTCAGTGATCTTCAGGAAGAAGGAACAAGCGTCTCCGTAACGACTCAAACTCAGTGACTCAAATCCTGTGTCAACCAATCACGGCGATCTTTGGAAGCAGATGTGACACCACTTCTGCCTTTCTTCCGCTAGATACCCGGAGAGGCCTGAGACTTTGCATCGGCAAGGAGATATAGTCATGAAACCATTGTTTCCGACTATAAAGCTTCAGTTGTCGCTTCTTAAGTCTCAACGACTGCAAGGATTTCACGGCTTGGTCGAAATGTCGATTTCAATTCAATTCAGTTTATTTTCAGACATTCGCTCACGGACTAAGCCGAACATTGAATTTCTTCTGTCATGTATAACTTAAGAATTATAAACAACTATAATTAATGTTATTCATTTGGTCAATGTACATGTATCTCACAATAGATTTTTTTCGATTTGTTTTCTACTTCTGAAGAGTTCTTTTCGCGCTTATTTCATTTTCTGTGGCCGGAAGATTATCACTGCATGCAACGAATTTTACGACTTTCGAAGAAGCCTGATGGGCCAAGAAATTCTCCGGTACACCGGCTATGGGAGTAGACTCGCCTTCGATTTCGTGTTTCCGACAATCAGGTTATGTGGGTAATTACCTGTTATTACGAGTTTATTAATCCATTAATTGCAAGCGCTCTGCGTGAGAGCAATGATGGGGATTGAGCTACCATCGTGTACGGAGCGTTATCTGTCAACTTAAAAGTCGCCGAACTTGATTTGTTTAATAGTCCGAAGTTTAGACAAACCACTGCTTGATAGACAACGTATCTTGGCGGGATGGGTGTACCGTCTTAAAACACGTTCACGACCGATTGGACACAGTGAAACGATAGAAAACAATGGGATCTTGTGAGTTAAATGGACTCGAATTAAAGCTTAAGTTGAGAAAGGAGGGTTGCTTCTGATTAAATAGCTCTGGCCAGGGATTGCAGGTATCCCAGAGGAGTTGCGAACTCTAACTATTTTTTTTATTTTTTTTAATCCGTTTCCCGGTGGTTTCAGACCTGCACTTGATATTGCATAGAGTGGGCGGGAGGGGTATTTAATAGTCTGGTGATAGCAGTTTGTGGTGCAATTTATTTGCGTACTTTATTGGACATACAATAAGCATAGAGTGCATTTACTGGCCAAGAAGGAAAGACATCTGTTTGATGGGACCGTTTCCCGATTGTTTTTCCGAAATGTGAGTGTTCGAGCATGACGTGATATTTAAGAAAATAAGAAGGACTCTTTCTGACATTTATTTTCTATTTAATTTCTATGTTACAGGCCGAGCTGACATTGTCCGCCCCCGCTTGCTATGCCCTTGCCATCTCCCCAGACGCTAAAGTCTGTTTCTCCTGCTGTTCCGACGGAAACATTGCAGTCCTTGACCTCCACAATCAGACCCTAGTGAGGCAGTTCCAGGGCCATACAGATGGCGCTAGCTGTATTGACATGTCGCCAGATGGAACCCGGTTGTGGACAGGAGGATTGGATCACACAGTTAGGTCATGGGATCTGAGGGAAGGCAGACAACTGGGACAATACGACTTCAATTCACAGGTAGGAATAGAAACCGAAATGAGGAGTTGATAATTTGAGTTTTTGGCGTATAAGCACGACCCGCTGCTTGATTGGTGTTGTGTCGATTTCCGTTAGACCTTGTCTGTGCCTTGTTTATGTGCCAGTAGAAATAAGAGTGTAAATTCCTTCCGGACCTTTTGCGTCATCCCAGAAGCGTTGACCTTGTAATGCTCGCAAGTTGGAGATAGACTTCCGGTCAGAGTATCTCATCGAGACAATATCGGAAAAGGTTTATCCGGGCCACTGAAAGTATATAAGAGTAATAACATCATATCGGTTGACAATTCCATGATTAGAGATAATAAAGTTCAGCTTGCTGTAAATATGATTTCCGTGTTGAGGTCATCTTGGGAAAGCGGACAAGAAGTAAAAAAAAGAGCCGCGGTAGCGAAGGAAGTAAACCAGAGCTCGCTGCAACACTTCACGTTGCGAGATTTAGTCTAACTGTGGACAGTGCAGGAAGAACTGCTAAGCTAAATCATAAAACGCAGCTAAGCTAAATGAGAAATAGTCCAAGACATAAAACAAAGCCGCAAACATCGTCTTGGATGTATTCAGGACTCGGGAGCCTTTCCAGTTATTGACTTTTGTCTCAGTAAGCGGATGAAAAAAGCACGGTTAAATAACAACTAACTTTCAAAAAAGCATACCGCTAGTAATAAGAGAGCGTAAGGCTATCGGTAGATGAGGAGTGCCAATCCGATCAGCTTCAACTCAGAGCAATTTCATTCCCATTAGGATTGGCTGAGCGTGTATTAAAGGTAAAGCAGAGGTAAGAATGAATGAGTGAGTTTAATGTAGAAAAAACACAAGGGTCATGACTGTGCTTACTGTATAGGGGAGCGTCAGACTCAGCAGTTGATAGATGAGGAATGTCGATGTACCGACTTCCGACTCATGCGCTCCCTTACTAAAGTAGCCGTGCGGTTTTCTGAACTTAGTAAACCTGGACAGTGCCATTTCTATACCGTTACTATATAAGGGAGCGGAAGAGTATTACTATCCTTTTCTAGCTGTTTTGATTCATTTAACACCGTCCGAAGTCTAGGACCAGTGTAATTGTTAATATTACCATAGGTATTCATTGATTGCAACCCTTTTTATCAATTTCATGTCATGAAAACTGAGCTTTCACGGTTCGTTCGCATTCGTGGGATAGCACGATACGCCTGTCAAAACATGGGGCTGGCTAGCTTTGAAATCTATTTGAATTTGAATATTTCCGCCAGCTCATTATCATCGAGTCGAATTAGTTGACGCGATTGTCGCTTATTGCTGACATGACTAAATGGAAGCTAGTTATCGTGTTATCGTGTTATGGAGAAGTTTTGTTAGGCCAAGGAAGCCGTCGATAGATTGTGACTAGCCTGGACACTTGCCATATTCTGTACTGCTATGTTGTAACCCATGTGTTATATACAGTTAGTATTTTAACTGTTTACCAGCTTTTTTCTTTTCTTTCCTTATTTTCTTTTTTCTTGAACTCTAGTTTGGACGACGTTTTGCCGCAGTTATCGGTAATAAGTTCATCACATAAACAGAAATGACTCAGAACGGATAGGTCAACTAGAAGCGGTATTACGGCCCTTCTTAGCAAGGGTCCTTTGCAAGCTGTGACTGCAGGAAAGAAACGAGCTACTGTCTGAAGAGAACCCTTGCCAAAAAGGGCCGAAATATCAGCTGGAGGAAACCAGCCTGCAGACAGGGGCGAAGCTGACCTATCCGTTCTTAATTATTTTTTTTATACATATCCATTTCGCACTGTCAAATATATATGATTCCCAGTCAACTTGGGCAGAAGAAGTATTTAATTCATCATCATCATCATCAAAGTATAGTTCCAGTGACAAAAGCATATATAGAGGAGCCCTATGTAGAAACAGACAATAGTGCTTGTCTAATAATATTAGAGCAACTTACCAAAAAATCGTGTGTTATTGATTTTACTAGAACAAGGCAACTTCCTGTGTCTTATTTCTTCTTGTTATTTACTCATTTTGTTTTAGATCTTCTCACTTGGATATTGTCCCGCTGGGGACTGGCTAGCTGTTGGAATGGAAAGCTCGACGGTTGAAGTACTCCACACAAGCAAACCAGACAAATACCAGCTACATCTGCACGAGTCGTGTGTATTGTCGCTGAAGTTCGCCGTGACTGGAAAGTGGTTCGTGTCAACTGGCAAGGACAATCTGCTGAACGCTTGGAGGACGCCATATGGAGCTTCAATATTCCAGGTAAGCCGTGAATAACTCTCCACGGTTAAGTAGCGATAAAGGGAAGGCTGGCCGCCTCTCCTGTAACCCAGAAACAAGCTTTTAGATACATAGCGACAAGCGTTTAGCTTACCTTTTGGGGTGAATAATAAATAAATAAATGCTTGTAGCCAGAGCCGAAGTAAGCTGGGATGTCGAGCAACTAGAATAGCCTTCACCTTATTGGAACATACAAATCCGTAATGTTCATTATGAGCAAATTGAGCAAGCTTCAGCCAATCATCAATCAATTCCACTTGATTAAAAAAAAATGCGACGTACAAAGCCGCTGATTTTTTTTTTCTAGATAGCATACATATTATTCACTTGTTTAGTTGAAAGAACTAAGCGGGGGTATCAGCATGTTCGATTGACAAATATAAACGTAGGTTACACTGGTTTAACGTCTTAAAATCAGCTTAAACTAATAATATACCCGCATGTGAGAATTTTGCTATCATTAAGTCCGACCTTTCCCTTTGAAGTCATAAATGACAGTTCCCTTTTGCAATGCACTTTGTCTTATCTGAAGTTGACAAACGTTGAACGAGTGTTTTGTTTTACATCGGATCGAAACATGAATCCGCTCTTATCGGGAAGACAGATGATTTCATCGCATTTCGAGTGTGTTGACTCAGGGGATCCGTGTTTCTCACCTGTCAATGGAGTTTACACAGAACGTTTTCTTATCTCTTTTATTGTTTGCCTAAATGAAACAATAAAATGTGTGGTTTTAATCCCTCTTGGAAAATAGCGGTAAACATTTATGGCTGCTGTGAGATCATTTTTCACCGCGACACTTTGCACCTCCCCATCCCTAATATTTTGAATGGAAAGCATACGCTGCAGATCTTGAGCTGTCAAGTTTCCTACCATACAGTTAAAGGACCTGTTCTTACCCATAATAATAATGCAACCTACTTGCATAATCACTCCATAAATTTCTAAACCTGGAGACCCCGATTTCGTACGGTACATTCTAATCCCTCTAACAAAACCACGCTACCTTCGATGTGTATCACGCTGTCAACGGTTGTCTGCGAGGAGTTTTTCCATCACAAGAACCGGTTATGTAAAATTGTTTCCATGTTTTCTGTACAAGTCAACGGGTCTCGGAAAAGGCATAAAAAAGCCAAAACCGTTGGTTATTTGTTCAAAGCACAGCCTATTTTTAAAGTATTTTTAAATATTTTTAAAATACTGCAAGTTGAAGAGTAAATAGTGTGAGGGGTCCTTTAAAGTCTCATACACTGAAACTTGGTGTGAGGATTCATTGGGTCAAGGGTAAGGTCAAGTTCGTAGATCGGCTCTGTAGCCGTACATTTAGGGGTGGGGGTTTATATTAAGGGACAAATGAAATATTTTTAAACAGATTATGTGATAGTCGATTATGGGGTAAGTAGATATGCTGAACTCGATGGTGAAAACCATTTTGTCATCGGACAGGTAGTTCGCCCGCAATCCGGCAAAAACGGGAAAGTTTGTTAAAAGTAAAAGTTTTTTTTGAAGCTGATTATATGTTCGATTTAGAAGTAAGAAGACTTGCTGAACAGATGGTGAAAACCATTTTTTTGCCGGACAAGCAGTTAGCCCGAAATCCGGCCAAACCGAAAAGTCTGCTAAAAGTAAAAGTTTTATTTGAAGTTGATTAGATGTTCAGTTTAGGGGTAGGAAGACATGTGAAAACGATGGTGAAAACAAAGCAAATCCGGCCAAAATGGGGTCGGGGTTTAAATTAAGGGGCAAAGGAAATATTTTTAAACAGATTATTTGATAGTCGATTATGGGGTAAGTAGATATGCTGAACTCGATGGTGAAAACCATTTTGTCATCGGACAGGTAGTTCGCCCGGAATCCGGCCAAAACCGGAAAGTTTGTTAAAAGTAAAAGTTTTATTTGATGTCTGATTATATGTTCGTTTTAGAAGTAAGAAGACATGCTGAACAGATGGTGAAAACGATTTTTTCGCCGGACAAGCAGTTAGCCCGAAATCCGGCCAAACCGAAAAGTCTGTTAAAAGTAAAAGTTTTATTTGGAGTTGATTAGATGTTCGATTTAGGGGTAAGAATACATGCTCAATACCTAAGTGAGAACAATTTTCCAACCGGACAAGTAGTTCGCCCGGAATCCGGCCAAAACCGGAAAATTCTTAAAATTTAAAGTTTGTCTGTAGTTGATTAGATATCCGATTAAGGGGAAAGAAGAGATGCTCAATCCGTGTATGACAACCATTTTTTACCCGGACATACAGTTCGATTGGAATCCGGCTGAAGCCGGAAAATTTGTTATAAGTTAAATTTGTATTTGAAGTTGATTAGATGTTCAGTATTGGGGAAAGAAGATATGCTGAGTTCGTTTTTTAGTTTCTTTTTTCGCCCGACAAGCTGTTCTGGTATTCGTCCGAAACCTTGAAATTGGCAGAAGTGTGAAGTTTTCGTCAAAACAGATATGACTTATAGGGGTAAACACACATGCTGAACCGATATCTGAACTTGGTTTTCTCAGATGATTAGCTATTTGGTCTTAATCTGTTTCTGAATTTTAATAATAAAAATGTTCAAGCAGTCTGGCGAAGACTGGATCTGGCGAGGAGAAGACCCACTTGTCTGGATCAAATATTGAATTTCTGGGATCCCATCGAAACCTTTGGTCTTGTTCGAAAATACATTTAATTTCCACGTGTAATTAGTGATTTTCTCGTTAGCGCCATTGACTCTATCAAGCCTGTCTACTATCCTACGCAACGGCCGAAGCAAAATATTTTGAAAAATGGATGTGCCGTGGTTAAAAAGTGAGATACCAAGCAAAACAAAAGAGGTCCACAACAGAAAATAGACCTGATGGCCTACCATTTTTTTTCGAAAACGAAAAACAACATTTTTATGCTTATCAGGTCCCTATGCGTGAAAGAGTTGTCGGTGGACCTTGAAGATTTCGTCCAAGTGCTAAAAGCCGGATGTAAAAAATTAAGCAATGACGAAAGACGGGGGTTTAAGAAGCTTATAGTCCCATAAGGGAGCTAGAGATAAAGTAAAACGCAGAATAAGCAAGAGGGGTCCTTTAAACCATACTATCGATCGAAGGAAGATCAGTAACATTATATACGCTTCTTTTTGTATGGACGGGAAACGATCGAGCCCAGGAAGCAATTTGTCGCTTATTTGACAACTGGCGATTTGGAGTGTAGTGGTTTCGTTTCAAAATACCTGAAACACAAGATAAAGAACACCACACCCTTTTGTTTATATTTAAACTATTGCGCGTTGCTTGTATGATATACCCCCTCCCCCTACTTCAGACCATTATTTCCTTCTTTTATAACCTTTTTAGTTCTATATATACAAAGTGCGCGCCGTAGTAAATCTAATCCATTTTTTCTTTACTGTCCTTTTACCGTTCGGAGCAATATTCCCGTTTTCTTCACAAATTATGAATTACGTCCGTTTCTTCTTTCCTTGCCGTGGGCAGTTCGAACTTCCCGCGTAACGTTTCCTCAGTTTATTCGTTACAAAGGGCGCACCGCAGTAAATATAATCCTGTCGAGAGTTAGCTGAGACCTTTTCCCTCATTCCCCCAGCGGAATGACATCTTCCTTCCCCCTAATTTATCCTCCCCTTGTGACCATCGATTTTCGCCGCATAGGCAAACGTCTCCTGGGGCAATATTTGGCGAGTATAATGGAGAACTTCCAGTGAGGAAAAGTGGTGGGATAAGTGTTTTTGATCTTCAAGCTTGTTTCTGAATCTCTTGTCTCTTTGTAAACTTGAGAGAGTTGGAACAAAAGAGATTCCGGAGGGGGGGGGGCGAGAAATGTACAGTTGTTTATTTTTGGAGCTGATTGCATTCATGACGGAGGGAAGAAAGGAGCCATTTCGCTTGGTTGTTGTTTCTTGAGTTTAGTTTCAGTTTAAGTAAACAAAATTATCATTAAATGTCCGAATCGAGAGGCAGTTACTGGGCATTATATTGTCCAAAAGCTATAAACCGTCATAGTAAAACACAATATTTTGGCAAAAGAGAAACAAAAGGAAAGAAAAAATATTTGTCTGAATTGCACAAGTCGAGTGAGGTCAGTGGATAAAAGTAAGTACAATTTTTTGAACCGGTCTTGGAAGTAGAATAAAATATAAAACCCTTCAAGCTTCTCTTCAAAAGAACGTTCAGTCATATTTTCAAATGTGGGCCTAAGTGATACGTATTTGCTACCAAAAGAATCATTAAGGGTACCGGAAATTTAAGGCTAGTCGATTCGTTTCTCACAAAGGGCAATTTATATATATAAAAAACATCTGCTAATATTCGACAATTGATACCCTGTAGCTAATGTCTTTTTGCGTTTTGAATCAACGAACTGCCGAGAAAAAAAAAAACAACGAACGATTCGTGATGTCTAAATATATAAAGTATTGGGTTTGAGAACACAGGCCCATTCGGGCTTTCATGCAGTCAGAAGTATCGGCTACTATATAAAGGATGTTAAGAGGGTTATAAAAGGTGTATTTATGTAGTTTAGTTAAAAAAAAAAAGAAAAAAAAAGAACGGATAGCGGAGGATGAGTAGTGGTTCTTGTAGTTGATGTTTGGGGGTTGAAGGGATTATATCTTTGTGGGTGGTCTGCTCTTATTCGTCCTTCGTCGCCATTCGTCAGTTATTGCTCCCTGGCCTTGATGGTTTCCGTTCACGAAAAAAGAAGCGCCAAGACGTCTCTTCAGAAGTTGAGTAGCATGTTAACATTCCAACCCTGTCGCGAAATTCTTAAGTATCTGTTATGCCCGGACCACATTCAGTCACATCTGTGTTCGTTAATTTGGTTTATTACCTACTCTTTACGTTGTGTCCTTGTACACTTGAAACAAAGAAATTCAAGAAATATTACCACCATCATCGCTTATGGGAAAACGTAACTAACAAAAGTCAGTGGCTGTGGTATTTTTCCAAAATTCTTCAGTCAAGATTATTCCAAAGATGCGTTTCAGAATGGCGGAGATGGATTCTTCCATCTCTTTTGTTCTAAGTTTCCAGCGTCTTTTGTTCCCAATTTCGAATGTAAAACAGCATTATTACCAGGTGTGACTTATGGTTCCGACCGCACGGTACGACAGCTAATTATATTCTGACATTTCATTACACAAATTTATATGCCCCCAATTCGCTGAATGAAAGTATCAGACCAATCAGATTGATCCGCAGGATTTAACTGTCAGGAGTTGGATACTTATACTAATGCAACCTGCTCCCATAATCACACATATATTTCTAAACCCGGAGACCCAAATTTTGCACGGTACTTTCTAACCCCTCTAACAAAACCATGCTGATTTTCTCACTTGCCGTATTTTGCTACCTTCGATCTGTATTATGCTATCGGCGGTTGCTGCGAGAAGTTTTTCCATCAGAAACATCGGTTATGTGAATTGTTTCCCCGTTTTCGCTACAAGTCAACGGGTCTCAGAGAAGGTTTAAAACAGCCAAAACCATGGGTTATTTGTTGAAAGCACAGCCTAGTTTTAAAGCATTCTAATATTTTAAAATACGGGAATTTGAGGAGTAAATAGTGTGAGGAGTCCTTTAAGCTTGGGGAGAGGTTCGAAGTAACCGCTATTGACTGTGCTTACATCTTAAAGAAGCTGTGTGACGGAATCAAACTACCTATTGTGCATCGCGGTGCATATTATTCAAATCTTCCCCTTACATATGGGGAATGATGGCGACAAGCTAGAAGCTTAAAGCCAAATGTAATAATAAACAAATAATAATGATTACGATAGCCAGACGGCCACACAAGATAGTCCTCGAAAAACATTTTAAACGTGAAAATCGGGCTTAACATACTTATACCTACTTTTTGTATGACTTCCTCTGATTTGTCGCCAAGCTGTTAGCAGAAGATAATGTGAAGTCTGTCCTTGTGCAGTGCAGTTCCTTTTTAGTATAATCGCAGTAAATACAATCCAGCAAAAGGCTTTCTCTAAGAAATTGCATGCACGTCGTAACGTGTTCTTCTCCGGAATTTTCCAAAACATCCGTGCTCTCTAATCTTGTTAACTCGATCCTGCAAAAACGCTGCTTCAAGGCATGTTCCCTCTCAGTTCCCCCTTTTTACAAGAAAGTCCATTTCCCAGAAGTTTCTAGAATTCTCTATTAGTCTTCCGGCTCCAGTTACGGCTCGGTGGAGAACTTTTTCACTCATATACTGTCGCGAAATGGTCTGTGTAATAGCCCCTAAATCTGTTGTGAAGAAAATAAGGTCAATCCCTGCAGATGAAATGTATTTAGTTAGGGGAAGCGCTGACACTGCTGGAACTGCTGATGGAATGTGTTCCGGGAAATGTCTGTGAAACGGGCGTAAAGCGAAGTGCGGGAAGGGTAGTAATTCCCGGAGCTGAGAGCGATTCGGACTGTAAATGGTGGAAGTTTGTGAAGTCGGTTCGGCAGGATGTGTTTGAGTTAGAAAGGCTCCTGGATGGAAGTGAAAAGATACGTCCCTCATAAAATCCGATGACAAATTGCCGCCAGACGCGCTAGAGGAACAATAACAATCACACGTGAGATCTTGGTATAAGTTATCTGAAGGGTGAATCAGCGATTAGGCTTTCACTTCATATCGAGTCACGTATTAGCCCCGTGGAGAAGTCGGCCAGCACACAGCACTGAAGTCGGAAGCCAGAAATGACAACTTGATGACGCTTGACAGAACAGAGTTGAGTAAAGCAAAAATATAGGAAGAGGCATTTTAAACAGTTTTAAAAGGGCTAGGCCCTAGAGGAAATGAAAATAGCCAAACAAACCTGGATAAACATACTCCAAGGATTAACGTGTTATTGTTTTCTTTACGATAGCGCACTGAGAGAAATTTTATGAGGGGTATATTGACAGGATGGGAGTTGGAGAAGCCGAGGGGTGGACGACTCTAATTTTTATGTACACCATTCCGGAATAACCTAATAATCCTGACCATTCCGGATTATTCCTAACCATTCCGGATTATTCCTAACTATTCCGGATTATTCCTAACGCTCTGTATGGGATATAATTCCAGTTGAAATTAGAAATTGTAGTCATCTGGCTTCCTTCATGGCTACAGTGAAGAGATTTTTCCTTGCAAAAGGATAGTAATGATGCGTGAGTGTTTTTTGCAAGCAAAATGTTTGTTGTATATGTATGAACCGTGTATGAATGGCATGTAGAATAATATAAAAATAGTGTTACCACATTATGTAGAATAGAGAAGACTGCCACCTAATAAAAATCTAATCTAATATAATCAATTCCGGATTATTCTTGACCATTCCGGATTATTCCTGACCATTCCGGATTATTCCTTCGGGACGTATACACCATTCCGGGAGAGTCGTCGACCCCTCGAGAGGAGCGATTCTTCTGGTTAATTTCGATAAAGAACGAGGCTTTAGCAGGACGTTATTGATGTCTTCGAGGAGAACAGGGATTGCAAACGGCTCTTAGTTGTGTGAAGTCGGTTCGGCTGGATGTGTTTGAGTTAGAAAGGTTCCAGGGTCGAAGTGAAAGGATTGATAGACTGTTAACACAGTTTAAAGTCAAAGACAGGATGAGAACGCTGGTGACTACACCAATACGGCAGTAATTTCGCCATTTCGTAATCTTTTATCTTTTTCAGACGATAATGATTTGATCCAATGTGTTTTTAATTGTTTGGATGCATTTTTCAAAATATTGCGCTGTCATGTAAATTTGTTGTGATGTGCTTTTTTGTCGTCTAATTTGTGTACTGCTTATACTTCTCTAGTGTATTTTGAGAGAAATTGAATAATACCTACTAGAGTCCAAGATAAAAAAAAAAAAAAAATCCCTGCACAGAAACAAAATAATCCTATGTATTCAAATCCAAGATATAAAATAATCTACAGTTAAACTTTAAGCATTGTTCAGATTCATAAGTGCTATACGCGTTAGCTTAGACTTCGAATAGGACGGGATTGAGGAACGTTGGAATCCATCCTATTTTCTCTTACTCAGTTCTGATGAAATATGAAATCGCCATCTTCTTGAACTGTTCTAGCTAGTCAACAAACGATGACGTGTAACATTTCTTCTGCAGAAATACACCGGTTTGGACAACGCTTTAGACGGTGAAAAACGTAGAGTTAGAAATCACAGACCGCAAGATTTATTGGATCCTCGCCTTCGATCGATTTAAGCTGGCATTTCTTACCTCCCGCTATCGTTTCTCAGTCTCTCCTCCCGGGGGGCTTTTCGCCTCTCATCGGCAAAGGACTCAGCACGACTCATTTTGCTTCTTAACCCACTTACTTCCTTCGACTTATTGGCTTATCTTTCTAATTACATCTTTCCCATGCTTTTTGTAGAATCAAGATATCAAACTTGCTGATCCAGGGGGAGCCAATGCTCGTTTTCGCCATTATTCGCTCGTTGTTGACTAGGATTCGTCGATTTCTGTTGGTCAACAGAGGAAGTAGTCCGTGGTCTGTGTAGGTCTGTTGACCGAGCATCGAAGCCTAGTGCCGCTGCACTGGTCAGGAGAAGGACTAAATGTTGCCTTCCCAAAAAAGACAAGTAAAAGCCCCTCCCCCACACTCTTCCCACCGTACCGAAAATACGATGATTTTACTAAAGATGTTACGCTTGATATGAAAAGTAGAAACGCGCAAGGTTGCGCCTGCGGTGCTGGCTATCACAGGGGATGTGTCCTTTTTCGAAAACCGTATATTATCCTTCGGCTAACACCTCATTCAGACGCAGCCGAAAATGGGTTAACTTAGAGCCTAATTCCGGTCAACTCGTAACTTATCTTATCCCCTTCATTATCAACTTAGTGCAAATCTGAGCTGACATGGCTGCGATCTTGGTGTCAGACTGAAACTTCGTCTTGTCGTCACTAGATGACGGAGTGCTACCGGACTTACTTCGCCCTATCTATGCATATCTTAATATCTGTGTTTTCTCTTTTAGTCAAAGGAATCATCGTCCGTGCTCTCCTGTGATATCTCATCAGATGACAAATACATCGTTACTGGTTCTGGCGACAAAAAGGCAACCGTATATGAAGTGATTTATTAGAGACCGCTGACTATGTTGGAGACACCGTCGTCGTTAGCATCTTGAATTGACAGCTTAGGACAGACTGGAAATGTTGATACAAATCTGTGAAAATTGACGGGACTTTCCTCCCGTGAATAATTGAGGAGATAGAGATAACAGCTTCGTGCTGTGCTGAAGGCCCCGACTTGCTTAGGTGCCCTTGAGTATTCCCGTCTCTTTGTGATGGCGGAATTGCCTCAGATATTTTATTTTGTCGCAAGGATGGATCACTTGAAGTGTCTTTTGTGGATAATGGCTGATGGAAAGTGTCAGTGGACGTTAAAATGTCGGAAGTAGTGTGGCTGACTCAAGCTGGAAGAAGGCAGTAACGACTATTCTTAAGAGCGGGAAGTGCAAGTCTAATAGGCTGTCTGTTCACCGCTAGCTAAGCCGGCGGCTGAGCGCTGGAAACACTGTCGCGGAGTCCCACGCATCCTGAAAGGCCGGGGGGGGGGCTAATAAAAGATCTAGCAGTGATGGACTTGATACGTCTTCTTTTAGACGTTCGGAATGGCAGTCTCTCTTTTGATAGCTGAATAAGGAAATCAGCGTTGACTCAGACATGAGGCTAATTTGCTGGATAAAGCTGCACTGGTGAATCATTCAGTATCAGATGAAATAAAAACGTGTACTTGACTGAAATTTGAACCGTATTTCAAACGAACTAGTGCATGCCAAACGCAGGACGCTCAGGCGGTTCAGCCGAATCTCCTGCTATTCCTTTGAGTCTGTCCCGCTATGTTCGATCGAACAGTGAAATAAAGCAAGTGATTAGTTTAACTAAGAGATCAGTGCGCGATGCTGGCGTGAATAGGAACCTTACCTGCGAGACTCCAGACGAGCGAGTCTACAAGCACATGGGACCTGTATTGTTTATTAGATCACATGCACAGCTTACGACTGTGTTTACGCAAACAGCCGGACCCGATTGAATCAGTTGAACTACGTTATAAAACTATAAAATTAACGAATAGCGAGGCAGACGACTGAAGCAGTGCACTCCGTTCGCTCGAATGATGGCCTGACGCAGGAACCTGATATTCAGGACCTTTGGTCCACTCTCGGACGGCGAGGAATCAGCGCGCGCTTGTTTGTGAACTTGTACTTTTTTGCGTCGGGAATGCTTTAGGTGCTACTGGGCACGATAACCTTTGTCATGAACGGTTTTTACGCAAAGTCGCACCGCAGGTTAACGTGAAATGCATTTTGCGGTGCGAGTTTCGGACCTTGCAGTGATTATTAGTAGTCTAGTACTGTCGTTAACATAATTTTATGAACAATTCATAATTGATTTATCATGAGCTTGACAAATAGCAAGTAACACTGAAAGTGGGTAACATGTGTATGGTTCTCCGTTAATTGGCCTGGCGGTATCATGAAAACTTTGCAAAGATTGTCGCCCTCAAACGACAGGTCCTCTAAGTTTTTTAATTGGAACTTTTCAAGATGACTTTGTTTTGGTGACATCACTTATTGTCTCGTTCGAAGAGAACAAGCTAAACTTGCTGAGCGGGTCAGAGGCAGTAAACTTAGTCTCTAACTTGACTGTTGTAAGTAGTTACATCAGTAAAACCTCTTCTTTTTATCAATTGCCCATTCTTTGTATGACTCGCTCCATACTGGAACGTCCGCATTTGACGTTTATGATTTAGCTAAAAATTGTTCTTGTTGTTTTTGAATTTATATTAAAAATAATGTTTTAATGACAGCGACTTTATAGTGCTTTCTTAGTGCTGTTTCTTCCAAAGTCTCTAAAAAAGCAAGGACTTCTCTGCCAATAGGCTGCCTTTATTGTTCTGTAGAGAGAGAAAGCATAAGGTCTTCAAGACTTTGCTGTGTACCAGGCTTTAGCCAACGTGGAGGTACTGAAGTAGTCATACACAAGCCCTCGATTGTAGGGTACAGAGCTCCAGCGTTGGGGCACCATGCCTGGAGCAAAGCCACAGTACCCTCACCAAAATTTGTTTGAAAAACAAACTTTTCATTCCAGATTTTCTATTCAGCTAACTTTTGTGGAGGAAATGCGTCCTCCCTCCTTACTCCAAGGTAAAGTGTCCCAACGTATGAGAGCCAGTGCTCATAGTTGGGGCGCTTTGCCTAAAAGATTCAGTAGCTGTAGTTTAGTCTCCACGGGCATTCGTAAGCTGCTGGAAACCATCTCAGAGACCCGTAACCGCTATTTTGGGGGGATTTTCAGCCAACGAGAGCAAGTTCGGTTTGGACGAGTATGGTTACGACGGTATTATGATTGCCAGTGGAGTTCCCGCTTGTGCATGACTGTAGTGGCATCTCCACTCAAAGTCTCCACTGGCAATCATAAGCTGTCGAACGTGTCGTAAAAGGCCATTTGGAAGATTTTCAGTCAATGAAACCAGGCCGGGTCGGGACGAGCGTGGTTTTGGCGCCCTTAACGAACGACAGTGGAGAACCAACTTTTACTGAAGAGGCGTGAAAATGAGGAGGTTACTATACCGGCAACAGATCAATGCCGTTCTGTTTCAGAGCCTGGTCACACTGGGCTCAACACGGTTCCGATTTGACAATCTGCGCAGATTTCTCGGCTGAAAATGAGTACAAATCTCCGCAGATTGGGTCGGTCGCCGTTGAGGTTGGGCATTGAGTTTGACGTTGAGGTTGGGGCAAATTTGGGGTGTAAAATCGAAACTTGACAAGTTACAACAATTCAGTTTTAATTAAGTTAGGCTAGAGTGAACTATCATGAATTTGTTTTCAGCATCCCAGGATTAACCTAAAGTATTTGGGGAGAAAGGTAATGAGTTTCTAGATGTCAAAATGCCACAAGTCACATCTATTTATTTATTTTTTTCGGCCAAAAAGCAACAAATAAGCATGTGTTTGGTGTCTTTCCCTTTTTTTCAAGTGAAAAATACTTATTTACATTATTGTATAGTCAGGAGCACTAAAAAATACCAGCATACTTCCTGAAACATAATCATAGATGCTGTTTCATCACTTTCATCCTAATTGATCTTCTGAGTTTAAAACAACAACATTCAGAATTAGGTGAAGCCCATCTTGTATTTTTCTTTTCATTAAAAAAACTGCCTTTTCTTGGATCTGTGATCACTTCGGCGCCAGTTCTGCGCAGGAATGAACCTGGAGTGACCAAGCTCTCATTCGAAAAACCCTACTACCAAAGCCATGTCACCGTGGTAGCTTGTTCTTGCGCAACGTCGATTTCAGGGTACCTTGTTTCCGCGACCGACCGTTGACTCCTTGACTATTGAGACATACGACACAGACCGCCTCAAAATGCCTTATTTGTAAAGGCGTAATCTCGCCGTTCCCCGAGGACTCGTCGGAGAATCGAAGGGAACGGCGAGAATAGAGGGAGCCACTCCACGCGGACTCCACCTAGGAAAACAACGAGAACACGGGGAATGCTTCTAAAATGGATTTTGTTCAACAAAAATTTGCAGTTGACGAAACTAATCTGGATCCACATTATTTTTGGTTTTGTTTCTTCTGATTCTTATTAATCAATTTTAGAGTGCGCCAACACCAGCAAAAATTGATTCCCGTCCGAATCTGAAAGGGCGTCCTTTTTGATGAAAATGATGATTATTGGAGCATTCCCCGTCCGTGGGGACTCGCGTAAATACGGGGAGTGAGTACCCGGGACAAACAAAACGCGGTGACTCCTCAAGTGGAGTCCACGGGGGAAGGCGAAAATACGCCTCAAGTTTCTTCCAGCCCAAGCTGAATGGGACATACTCTAGTTGGAAATTATTAGAAATTGTCGTATATATATACAAAATCTGAATTCCAATCATACATATACACCTCGCGGTCACTAGCCAACTATTTGGCTCCTGTAAAAAAATTTCTATTGGAAAAGCCGACATTGCCGACAAGTTGGCTACGAGAAAAATTCGTATAGTCTTTTGTTTGTGTTCCAACTAGTCCGCCACTGTAAGAAATTTCGCATAAGAAATCCCGCGTTGCCGACTAGTTGGCTACAATCAGAAATCATATAGGGAAAAAGTTTGTAGCTAACTAGTTTGCTATCGTAAGAACTTTCGTATTGGAAATCCTACATTGCCGACTAGTTGGCTACGACGAGAAATCGTATAGGAGAAAAATTTATGTCCAACTCGTTGAATACATTTCACACTCGTTTAGGGATTATAGAAAATATCCAACTAGTAGGATTGTATGAATTTGGATAGAGATTTCGGGAAATATCGAACTAGTCGGATTGTATGACAAGGATAAGAATTTCAGAAAATATCCAGCTAGTCGGAACAGCTGTCAGTCTCAACAAGAATTTCGATCCCATTAGTTGGCTATGTGCCACTTTGTCTAATAGTCAATGAACTAACAGCCATCTAATTGGATACTCAATATGTCTCTATACAAATTTTCTCGTTTTACAGAATTAATTTGGCAATTCTGTATCCCTTGACGAGTTTTCTTATTTTAGCCAACTAGTTGGATATTCATCCTTGTTCCTAAAGGATTTTTTTTTATTTTAGCCAACAAGTTGGCTACTCATCCTTGTTCCTAAAGGATTTTTTGTTTTTTTAGCCAACAAGTTGGATACACTCCCCGTTCCTGTAGAAATTTTCTTATTTTAGTCTTATTTATATCGGAAGTTTCATATAGAAATCCCGCATGGCCAACTAGATGACCATGGCGAGAATTCGTCTAGGAGAAAACTTTTTATTTAGCTAGTTGGGTATGTCTCTCACTCGTACAGAGATAGTCGGATTGTGTCAATTCACATAGAAATTTCGAAATATCCAACTAGTCGGTTTCAAGCTTTCAGTCTCAAGAAGGATTTTGAGGAAAATAGGAAATCCCGTGTTGCCGACTAGTTGGCTACGAGAAAAATTCGTAATAAATAATAAAGTTTTCTCCTATACGATTTCTCGTCGTAGCCAACTAGTTGGCAATGTGGGATTTCCTATACGAAATTTCTTACGGTAGCGAACTAGTTGGCTACAAACTTTTCTCCTATATGATTTCTGTTCTGATCGTATCCAACTAGTCGGCAACGCGGGATTTCCTATACGAAATTTCTTACAGTGGCGGACTAGTTGGAACACAAACAAAAATCGTATACGAATTTTTCTCGTAGCCAACTAGTCGGCAACGCGGGATTTTCTATACGAAATTTCTTACGGTGGCGAACCAGTTGGAACCAGGGGCGTTGCTAAGGGGGGGGTGGTGGTACCCTCCCCCCTTCGAAGAATGAAAAAAGCTAAAACGGGCGCTCGCAGAGTGCCCGACCACACCAATTTAGCTGAAACGGGCGCTCGCAGACCGCCCGACGACGAAAATTCAACTCATCTGAGCGCTCACCGAGAAAAGCTAAATGGGGGGCTGGCAGTGCGACCGGAAAAGTCAGTAAGGCTAATTATTAAGGTGTCGGCTGTTCTGGGTTCTCGAGCGTCCGAAGCTTAAAATTGGCATTCTCAGTCGCATATTTCGAGGGGCAGGCTATTTCTAGTCGTTCAGATACGAAAAGGTTTTACCAAGTTCTGTTGTCTACTAGTACCTTTCCAATAATTTGTTAGTTTCATGTAAAGATCCTTTGTTATTTTAGTAGAAAAGCATTTAATGATAAGAATTTTTCTACAGTCCGACGTTAAAAAATAAATCGGCTTCGTGAGCAATGGAGAAGATTAAATGACGGGTCTGATTATTCAAACACGTCATTTGATTTTTATTTTGTGTCTGAACTCTAATTCAGAACGAGTCAACTCCATTTCAGTTTCTTTTCTGGATGATCGTACTTCTTTTTTGGAAAGGCTCGAACTGAAGCACATTATCCAACTTGCAGCTCAATGTCTCACATTTTTCTAGGATCGTCGTGAACAAAGACAGACGGGCAGATCCTGCTAAGTGGCCCTCACCTTCATTTTGGATCCGAAAAGGCGGTCTGATCATACAAGATTCCACAGAGTTTGCCTGCGGCGCCATTCATAGCAGGCTCTATTTACTGGAAAGTCGCGTCATTTCATTCGGATTTTAGGCTTAGAGTTTCGGGGCTTGGGTCGCATTAAAAGCTATACAGAGTTTTGCCCATAAAAAGTCATGGCCTACTTCAAAAGACGCTCATTTTCGTTCTGTCTGATATGTAGTTTTGCGGATATAGTGCTGTGTTTCTTGGCTACTGTTTCTAACTGGTATGACCTTCCAGGCATCTTGCAGTCGTATATTTTAAGATACTCACCTCCCACGCCAAAGCACTTCAAACCGCTTCTGAGCTCGGAGATACAACTAGGCTTCTAATCTTCAGTCTTCAACGCTAGCAGTTATCACGAGTTTTATTATCACGAAAAGTTGAAACAGGCGGCAGGGCACCCTGCCACCCCCCCCCCCTCGAGTTTTGGCTAGCGACGCCCCTGGTTGGAACACAAACAAAATCCTATACGAATTTTCCTCGTAGCCAACTAGTCGGCAACGCGGGATTCCCTATACGAAATTTCTTACGGTGGCGAACTAGTTGGAACACAAACAAAATCCTATACAAATTTTTCTCGTAGCCAACTAGTCGGCAACGCCGGCTTTTCCTATAGGAAATTTCTTACAATTGCCAACTAGTTGGCTAGTGACCGCGAGGTGTATATGTATGATTAGATATTTAGATTTTGTATATTTTATACGACAATTTATTATATTTTCCAACTAGAGGTGTCCCAGCTGAATAAATCATATTTGTTGGGTTCCAAAGATCACTAACGTTTTTGGCAAGAGTCCTCCACAGGCTGTACTTAAAAGTTAGCTGAGATAAGGAGCCTTGGTTAATAGAGCCCGATATAGAAGAAATCTCAGCGAACTTACCCGTTTAGCGCCATCAAAAACTTGGCAAATCAACTATCATCAGACACCGGAACCATCTCCCGAAGTCCCGACGGTGACCTTTGATGCCGGTGCACCGGACGATACGGCCGGTAGCTGTTATTTTTGGTGGGTGCTCTCTAGTGAGCAAACTTTCTTCAAAAACAGTCTACTTTCTTCAAGCTAGCTCCGTAAAACTCTGTGGATGAAATCGTTGTCGACTTGACGGATCCGCGGCTGTGTGTCAGTTTTGCGTCCTATCTGTTGTTTATCTCCTTGTTTTCTGATATTTCTGAATTTGGCCTGCTTTTTCTTCTGTTGTGGGCAGTATGGCCCCCTTTTAAGCTGCTTTTGGCCTGAAAAGGAAAAATTCATTCCCACAATGGAGCTCAAGACAATGGTCTACAATGCTGCAAAAGACGGAAAAGTTAGAAGATTAAGGGTGAGAAATTTTGCTGTGGCCTTAATAGCTTAATTTTAAGTTACAGGCTTAGGCTAGAAGATTTATTTTCGTTGGCCCATTTGTTTGCCACACATTATGCCTGCTTACAGATACAGGACTGTGTGCCACAAACTTTAGCCATAAGTCGAAACTTACAAAAATGCAATTTTTCTGCCTTTTTGTGGGTAGCCTAATTCGAGATGTCTCAGTCTAGTAACACCCTTTTCAGGCACAGTGCTCAAACGTCTAGCACCATGCCTGGGTGCTAGACGTTCAAGCACTGTACCTTGGATTTCATGTATGGTGCATGGATTTCAGTATACAGTGCATACATCAAAAACACAGTTTCTGTCATAATAACTGAGCACCAGCTCGGACAGGGCTGAAAGTACGAACATGAATTAGAGAAATCAAAGACAATCCTTTATATATTTTTCACAACAAAAACAAAAGGGCTCGGCCGAAGACAAATGTGAAAAACCTCATTTCCTTTTCTACATAGTCAAGGGTTTTGCATGCAAAGTTTCCTGTGCCTTAGCTTTTTCTACCTAGCAGCCAACCAGAATATTGGCTCTTGGGGAATAGATATGGAAAATACATGGAAAATAGATAGGGGGCTGTTAGGTTTTTCATCTCCATCATCATTAGAGCCCTTTTGTTTTTGTTGTGAAAAATATATAAAGGATTTTCTTTGATTTCTCTAATTCATAGTAGTAATTTCAGCCCTGACCGAGCCGGTGCTCAGTTGTGATGACAGAAACTGTGTTTTTTCTGTGTGCACTGTATACTGAAATCCATGCACCATACATGAAATCCAAGGTACAGTGCTTGAACGTCTAGCAACCAGGCATGGTGCTAGACGTTTGAGCACTGTGCCTGAGATGGGGCTAGTGTACTAGACTGGATGTCTGAGAATAACAAGACCAAAGGTGTCAATGGGATCTCAAATATTTAATATTTGATTCAGACAGTTGGGTATTATCTTGACCAGATCCAGTCTCCACCAGGCTACTGGAGCCTATACTATTTCCATTTCCATCAGAATTTAACCTGTCTATTCCATTGCCCAGCTTTAGTTGTCTTTTTCTCACCACAGAAATTTCCAAAAAAGGTAAACAATATCTCGAAAGAAAGTCATCTTCTTCTTCTTCATCCTAGGTTTTCATCCGAGATAATAGCATGCAAGCTGCATTGCCAGTACATGATTTTCTGTGATGACCCACAAATTTTCTGGGGACTTTGTTACCATAACGACTGGTCATCCGAATTTTTGTTCCGTCACGTAATCATTGTTTAACCTAGGTACTTGGAAAAATATGAAAGCAAATTGTATGATTGTTAGAAACAGACATAAATTTAATATAAGAAAAACATTTAGTGTTTTAAACAGAGAAGATTTTTGTCTTTTTGGCTTACAGAAATTGACGTCCACTCTCTTGTACTATAACAACGCAGGATGCTGTGATTCTATTTCTGTCACAACAGTGCCTAAATATCCGAATTTATAAAGATTTATCAGTGAATATGATTTTAAACACACATCTTCCAACAGGTTTAACTATTTTAGACAGGTTGTGGTGGATCTAAGGCACATCTGAGCTAAAAAATTAATTCCGTCGGGTGCTGACGGAAATAGAAACCGACAGAAATAGTATAGGCTCCTGTAATCATCAGAGAAAACCAAGTTCAGATATACCTCTATAAGCCATATCTATTTTGATGATACTGACCAAGACTTCCTGCTTTACTTCTGCCAAGTTTCCGGTTTCCCCTGAATTCCGAGCGAACTATTTTCAGAAACGAATCCAGCGTATCTCCATCAAATCAACATCTAATCAACTTTAAATATAACTTTGACTTAAAAAAAATTCCGGTTACAGTTGGATTCCGGATTAATTATATGTCAGGGTAAAAAACGATTGTCATATACAGACTTAGCCTCTCTTCTTACCACTTAATCTGTAATCTAATCAAACTTTTGCTAAATTTTCCGGTTTTGGCCAGATTCGGGCAAACTAGTTGTTCGGCAAGAAAATGGTTTTCATTATCATGCTCAGAATGCCTTCTTACCCCCAAATCAGACATTTAATCAACTTCAAATGAAATTTTTACTTTTAACCAACTTTCTGGTTTTTGCCGGGTTCCGGACAAACTCCTTGTTCGGCAAGAAAATGCTTTTCACCATGGTGGTCAGCATGTCTTCTTACCCCTAAGCTGAATATTTACGGTAATCAACTTCAAATAAAACTTTTCCTCTAACCAACTTTTCGGTTTTGCCGGACTCCGGATGAACTACTTGTCTGGCAAGAAAATGGTTTTCACTATCGTGCTCAGAATGCCTTCTTACCCCATTACGGATTATCACTTTAGCTGTTTAAAAATATTTAGTTTGTCCCTTAATTTGAGACCCCTCCCCCACCCCTAAATGTAGGGCTACAGAGCCCTTCTAGGAACTTGACTTGCCCTTGACCCAATGAATCCTCAAACCAAGCTTCATCAAAGTATCTCATTCCCTTTGAGAGTGATCGTGCATATAGACAGACGGACAGACAGACATTTTTGGGATGTCATAGGTATCCCTCCACTTACGTTTTGTGGTATCCCTCCACTTACGTTTTGTGGTATCCCTCCACTTACGTTTTGCGGTATCGCTCCACTTACGTTTTGCTATCCCAAAAAGAAAATTCAAGGAACATTTAAACAGGGGAATCTTAAGGCAAATATTCTTACCATTCTGACAGAATTTCTGTCTAAGAACGATCCTCAGTTTTATGTTGGTATGCTTGGTAAAGTAAGAACTAGTTAAGGTAAAGCAGTTTTGGGATCCCAAAACGTAATTGGAGTTATACGTATGAGTCATACACGTGTCTTTAACGGTCAGCTGTTTATTAGTATGTAAGTGTGTGTGAGTTTGACTGACATGTTGTTGTTCCTTTTTATACATTACTCTTCAGTTTTGAAGGATTCAAATACATAATAATAATAATAATAAAAATCCTCAGTATTGGGGCATGGTGCCCCAACGTCTGGGCATGGTGCCCATACATGGGGCTCCATGCCCTGGAGCATGGGCATGGTACCCCTGTGGATTTTGGTTAAACTGAACTAAATAGGTTTGTCTTCCTGTCCTAGGTAAAAAATACCTGATTTTGCTGTCTATCCAACCTCATTTTCCAATTTTCAAAATGTTAGAGCACTTCCAAGACACAGGGTTTTTCGGAGTCCACTTCTCCTCTAGTGGGTTTACTCTTTTTCAGCATTGCTGCTAGTTAGCATGGATGAAGCAAGCTTTTCAATCGGTTCACTGGAGCAAATATTTCCTTTAGATAGTTTACCGTTTATTGTATTTGTGTTTTTTGTTTTTGACTATGTTACTGATTGTTATCAGAACTCACTAAACTCAAAAGAAATAGCCTACCATACAATAAAAGGCAAACAATCTCAAGGAATTTGGAAGGAAAGGAAATTTAATTCCCAAAGGAAGAAAATTTAAAAGCTTACCTCATCCACTCTACCTAGCAGTGACTATGTGAGAAGGATAGAGTAACCTAGCGATGACAACCTGGAAAACAATTGAGTAACCTAGTGGCAACTACCTGGAAAACAATAGAGTAAACCCACCAGGAAAGAAGTGGCTTCCACAGAATTCTATGTATCTTGGAAGTGCTCTAACATTTTGAAAATTGGAAAATGAGGTTGGATAAAAAGTAAAATCAGGTGTCTTTTGATCTTGGACAGGAAGGCAACCCTATTTATGTATGTAACCAGTCTCATTTTAACCAAATTTCACAGGAGTACCATGCCCATGCTCCGGGGCATGGTGCCCAAACGTATAGGCCCATACCCATACATTCAGGCATGCACAGACGTTGGCGCACCATGCCCTAAAATTGAGGATTTGTGTATGACTGGTGTGTCTGCCATCCGTCCGTCTGTTAGCTTAAAACATTGAAGTTATGTTGTTTTTGGACCACAAAACCTAAGTGGAGGGATACACTGTAAAAAGTTTCTCCTTATAAAGATTAAATTTAACAGCAGTATTTGCTACTCGGATTCGTCTTATCTCTATTTGGTGTTAGTCTTATCTGCATAAGAGATAAGGATAATCTGAGTAGGGTAACTATCCTAGTTCCCGAACGATTTTCACACTTACTGGCAGATTTCTTTATAAAAGATTGCAATAAATTTTCCCCAGCAGATAGAAGAAAACTCAAAAACTCTCATCAACTGATCATGCATTGTAAAACTGGCTTACTTAGTGGTACGTGGCACCTTTCTACTTTGAAGCGGATGGTGGAAATAGTGTTTTTCGAACCATAGTACCATTTCTCAGTTTCTGAACGCAGATCAGAAAATTATTAGGGATATGGTACAATGTTCGGAACCCATGTTCCAGTTCCCGAGTTTTTCATCTCAGTTAGCTGCGTTCATTTCGTCGTTCCGACCATCGTTTCACTTCAAGTTTATTTTTTATAACGCTGTTTAGGTACCGCGTTGAACTGCCGAGAATAAGAGGTTTTCTTTGTACGGTTGGACTGCCGTTTCATTCGTCGTTCCTGAAACGACGAACTAAGGCGGAAAGTCAGTTTCAATATTTTGGTTCAGTAATTAGGCCAAAATTTTCAAAGTTCTCGAAAATTTTTTTAACTTGTTAAACAAGTATAACTTTTCTCCAACTGATATGCAATGCATATCCTTCCACGACCCTTCAGTTTTATTATGAGAATCTTCACACAGAAAATTAGCGGTGGAAGTGGAAGGATGATACAAAGTCGTATCAGCCTCCTGAGAGGATGATATGAAGTTATCAGTCTTTAATAGAATGATGTGAAGTCATCAGCCTCCAGAGAGGATTTCTGTTTGACTAAGTTATAACACGAGGCCTACTGAACACACAAGACCTACCGAATTTCTGTTCTTCGCCTGACTTCGTCCATGGTACGGACCAAGACAGTAAACCAAAACGATCGATTCAGAATATCATATCATGGAACTGGAACCACTTGATTAAAGAATTTAAACACTACCGATAAGTCGTTTTTCGCTAGATTTCGTACAAACTAATTTTCCGGGATGAAAACAGATTTATTGTGGTTTTCAACCCTTTTTCACCCGTAAATTAAATCTTGGCTTGAAACCTATTCCTTCTCCTTAAATATTAGTCTACGGGGCCCATCTGGAGTAGCCTACTTGGTACTTGTACTTAAATCATAGAAGTACTTGGCACAACACTGCCCCGAACGTTCCACATATTAACCACATATTCTTCTCGTTCGGATTCATATACGTTCGAGAACCGGGATTGTGTTTCCGAGCGACTTTTCTTCGACCGTTCTGGGACCGGAAATCTGTCGTTCGGATCGAAGTCCAGACTTTCCTTTTTAGTAAAAGCCTGAAAGGTAAGCAAAATTACTTGATAAACGATTTAGTATAGCAGTCCTAGACGATGAAACTATATAAATGGGCGGACACCACAGAAATAGTGACTCAAGGACTTCGGTCGGAAACTTAAACACGCATGCAACCATTTTCCGAACGATAATACCCTCGACCACAATTGTATAAATATGTTATAGGAAGCGACGTCAATAAAGCGTTATATACGTTTTGTAGAGAAAGATGCCCTCTTTCGAATGGTTTCAAAATTCATAGTTTAAAAACTTACCAGAATGGAAGCAAATGAATTGCAGAAGTGCTCTTTATAAGTATTAGATTTACTTTTGGGTTCTTTTCTTATTTTTGAGCGCGAGTTGACGGAGGGACGTCACGAGTAGTACGAAAACGCACCATTAACTATAACTATAATAATAAGCGCGAATTTCAAAATTTTATCCCAGTGTGCAATCAGAAGTTGTACCTTTTTATTTTTTTTCTGAACATCGAACTGATTGAGAGGTAGGACGTTCGGGAACTAGGATAGCTACCCTAGCAAATACTGCAGTTAACTTTAATCTTTATACGGATTTTTTTTTTACAGTGTACCTATGACTTCGTAAAAGTTGTCTGTCTGCCATCCGTCCGTCTGTTAGCACAATAAATCTCGAAGAGGTTAAGATATTTTGTTCAGTCTTGGTGTTCGGATGCATTCGGTCAAAGTACAGGTTTAGTAGTTCATAAATGGGCTCTGTAGCCCTATATCTAAATAGGGCTGGGAGAGGGGTTTCAAATTGTAAAACTTAAAAGTTTTACTTAAAGTTGATTAGAGGTTTAATTTATGGATAAGGAGACATTTTGAATTTGTTTCCATTTTTTTTTTTTTTAAGCACTTCGCCTGCTCTGCTATAGCCTAAATAGTAGGCTACTTAGATTTGGATGAAGTCGATGTTTGTTTTTTGTTCTTTAAACTGCTTATTTTTCTCAATCTGTAACAACCTGCTGTGTCAGGGGGGTACAGAGCTTTGCTTCCATGTGGAATCTCCAGTTCAAACTCAGTTAGCTTCGCTCCTCTTTTGGTGTGTGTTGAGGGTTTTTGTTTTGAAGACCGTATGCCTCTGTCAAAACTTTGAACTTGGGTAGTTATTCATTGATTGATCAAGCGGTTTATAGTATTGATATCATCTTGAATCAATCTGTCAGTTGACACAGCTGAAGGAATCTGATGAAAACTTGAAAATTGACATGCATTCTGGAATGTTTTTTTTGTTTATAAATTAATCTTAACGCAAAAGTTCTTACCATTCTGACAGAATTTCTGTGCACGAACGCTCCTCAGTTTTATGTTGGTAAGCTTGATAAAGTAAGAACTAGCGAAGGTAAAGCATTGAAATTCGGACGGATATTTATGTTGTTTTTGGGATCCTAAAACGTAAGTGGAGGGATACCTATGACTTTATAAAAGTTGTCTGTCTGCCATCCGTCTGTCTTTTAGCACAATAACTCTTTAAAGGCTTGAGATATTTTTGTTCAAACTTGGTGTTAGGATGCATTGTGTCAAAGTAAAGGTATAGTTTGTAGATGGGCTCTGTAGCCCTATATTAGGAATGGGGGAGGGGTTTTAATTGTAAAACTTAAAAGTTTTACTTAATGGATAAGGAGACATTCTGAATTCGTTTTCCAATTTTTGTTTTGTTTAAACACTTGCCTCCGGTACTTTCATGGTCATCATGGTACTTTTTCCAATCGTGAACAATTTTTTTTTTTACGATTCGAAAGAGTTGTTTACGATTGTAAACAGTTGTTTCCAATCATTTGTGATTGTAAACAGTTGGTAACGATTGTATTTTTGCGACTGGAAACAGTTGTTTCCAATCGTAAAGTTACAGTTGGAAACAACCCAGTTAGCTTTGCTCCTCTTTAGGTGTGTGTTGAGGTTTTATTTTTTGAAGACCGTGTGCCTCTGTCAAAACTCGAATAGCGGGTTACCTTTGCATCTTCAATCAATCTGTCGCCTGGGTTGACACAACTAAAAGAATCTGATGAAACTTGAAAATTGATGTGCATTCTGGTATGTTTTCATTAGGTTTCTAGATTTTCGATTCAGTGATGAGAAGACGTTGAAAATTGGTATTTTTTCTTCATTTCCCTACGAGTGGGCTAGGTAGTCCGGGTTTCCTGGAATCGGTTGAAAATAGAAAATTTGTCAATTTAATCTTTGCCGATCCGTTTATTTTGGTGTAGATATACGAAGACTAATTCAAGTGAATTTTAAGATCGCGTTTAATGAAAACCAAAGTTTTTGAAAAACAATCCTCCAGTAAAACTTATTAAGGTGGGATATTTATGCCGAAGTATATGGAGATAAAGAACATCTTAGATCAGAATTTCCCCTGAGTTTTCGACGAGCCATGGTATTCGCGTCGTAATCTAGGCTAGACTGGAAATTAAAGGAACTAATGAATTAGCTAGCAGATCTGATTAAGTGGTTGGTTAGTGACAAATAATATGTTTACGGGATCTGGTAAACCTGGAAATCTATAAGACCTGATAATGTGGAAGAAGAAGTCCGATAAACATTCCCCTTTGAGATCCTATTCAAACCTTTCGTCTTGTTCTTCTTTGACATTTGCGAGGACAGCATTTCCTTTACAACTTTTAAAATTAGGTTGGATGAAAGAGCAGAATGTCCAGTGTTTTCTTCACCTGTCCCAGGTCTTTTTCTGCTACATAAATAAAAGCTTTCTGGATTGGAAGTGGCGCCCCTCTGTTTTCATGGAATGACCATCTCGGACAGCTATCGGGCATTAACCAATGATAAAATACATTGTTCGATATCCGTTTAGTCATGAACAGATGCAATCCAGTTGTTCGAATAGGTTTAGGTTGTCGAACACAGATCAAATATTTTTTGCACAAGTATTCAAGCAGAAGTCATTGCCAGATATTTTGGAACCAGCGTGACATTTACTAATTCCATTGACTTTGATATGTTAGCCCTCTTCAACAGAAATATTGGCCTTTTCCTGTCAATTTATTCGTTTACGAAATTGTTTCTCAACAATCAAAAACTAAAATTTGGCCAACCTTTGGTTAAAATTTTCTATCATCAAAAGGTTACAGTATTATCAACAAGACCAAAGGTTTCAATGGGATCCCACAAATTTCACATTTCTGATCCAGACAATTGGATCTTGTAGATATCGGGTCTTCGCCAGGCTTCTTGAAAATTTTAACTGTAGAAATTTAGAAACAGATGAAGGTCAATGACTAACCATCTGAGAAAACCAAGTTCAGATATGGGTTCAGCGTGTGTGTCTACTCCTATACGTCATATATACTTTGCCGAAATTGATCAAATCTTTAAGCTGCCGTACTTCTGACAAATTTTCCGGTTTCTGCCGGATTCTTCGCGAGCTACTTGTCCTTTAAAAAAAATCTCCAAAATGAATTCAGCGTATCTCCTGACCCCTATATCGAACATCTAACCAACTTCAGATGAAACATTAACTTTAGCGAATTTTCAGGCTTTGGCCAGATTCCGGGCGAACTATTTGTCTGCCGTGAAAATAATTTACATATAGGGAGTCAGCATGCCTCCTTGCCACTAGAACGATCCTCTAATCAACTTCAGATAAAACTTTTACTAATAACAATTTTTCCGGTTTCAGCCGGATTCCGGACGAACTATATGTCCGGGTAGAAAATGATTGTCATATATGGATTCCGCATGTCTCTATATCCCTAAATCAACTATCTCATTAGATTCAATTAGATTTAATGTTCGTCCCTTAATTTGAAACCCCTCCTCTACCCCCTTGAACTTGACCGGTACTTGGTCCTTGTGCCAACTTTGAACATAATGTTTCATACCCTTCGAGAGTTATCGTGCTAACAGACGGACAACTTTAACGAAGTATCCCTTATGTTTTGGGATCCACGAAGTCTTGATTTTGCAGTCGGATGCGGATTTCCACCTTCACTTCAAAATTTTGACCTTTTGCCTGCAGATTTCCTCAATGTGACCAATTTCGCATGCGAATGCTCGGATGCGAAAAACGGCCGTGTGTGCACATAAAGCTGCTGACGGTCTACGTTGAAGAGTTTCAACGGGTTTGAAAGGCACTGCCCTTTCAAGCAGCGTTATCCACTTGTGTGTTCCGTGGTATGCCAACGGATCATCTTTCATTCCGAACTTGTCACTTGTTCATTGACTGCATGCTACTGACCCGTAGTAGCACCTTCGGAGCGCTTCTTGTCCCTTTTTTCATCGGAAGAGGTTGTTCTTATAATCATCACTTGTGGTTTTAATATCCAAGGCCTTCTTTACCCGCTGATGCCGGGCGCTCACGCGTCAAGAAGCGTAACTCGCGCTTCTCAGATCATTGTTAACTCTTCCGGGAGCAAGCACACCATCAATATGAGTGAAGTTGCTATGTTGGAAGACGCTTCCTAGTGCGTACCTTGCGTGAAGTCTAGTGTAGTTGGAAGCGAGTCTCAAGCTGGGATGGACAAAGAAGAGTCGGCATGGATTAACTGGCCAGCGGTGTCGTCCGGGCCGCGGATAGCGAGCCGCGCTAGAGGTGGCGTGGAATTGTCGGAGCGTGATGAAGTAGGAGTATTCTTTCTTCTTTTTTTGTTTTACTGGTAATTTACATTATATCGGTTCGGAGTGTGAAGCCGCGTTACCATTTGGTTCTACTGTTCGCTGCACCGCAGAGCTGATTACTCTGTACTGGTGAAGCTTTGTTGTTGGAGGTCTTAGGAGGAGAAATCTTTGTCGTCGTTTTGGTGTTCCCATGCCTCTGTAACCTACCTTGGTGGGCTTTTCGAAGGTGTCCATAGTCTTCGCCCCCGCAAATAGTCTTTTAGCAATTCGGATGAGAGTTAGGCTCTACTTTCTGACTTCTAATTGGTGCTGGAACCAGACGTTGCCAGCTCTCCGGCATCCAGCGAGTAACAGAGCTTCGTTTACTGTTAGGCTGGCAGTCATTAATTTGTTGGGACCACAGCCACTTTTCGCCCCAGCGCTAGTCGGAATGGCCAACAGGCTCTTCAACTGTAGGAGGTTGCGGGAGGTGTGCATGGTCATTTGAATCAGTCCTTCATTTGTTGTCCCCGCAATTCTAGTTTGACTTATTGCTTGATCGAACTTCATTACCCGTAGAAGGGTTAACACAAAGTCAATCAAAATAGTCAAGTATCTATTTTTCAAACCATAGCCAGACGCACAGATAATATATATATGAAACATATGTATGTACAATTAAAAATTAAGTTTGGCTTAGCTGTCTTAGTGTACAAACTAGCGCACGGTAATTTAAAACTGACGACTTCATAATACTTAGGTTTCTTGTATAACTAGGGTACAATACTAAACATTATGGTACAATACTAAAATAATATATAAATACATAATATAAATTTTAATTTATCGAACCGTTCGTATTGAACTTGCTTTAATCAATAAATCACGACTACCGGTGTTGTAACGTCTTACGAAAGAGGCGATGACTCTTCTTGTACCGGTCACGAAAAACTCACGGTCCCGATCCCGGTAACCTGCCTTTCTTTATTAGGGGCATAGGCAGAGTGGAGTCTCCAGGAATTTTTGGCCGAAAGCAAGAGAGTTTTGCTCTACCCTTCAGTTTAAAAAGATTGAAGAGTCTCTTTTCTGTTAATTAACTTAGTCATCTGGATCTGATGTACCTTATATGTGTAATGAATTCTGATAACGTGGCTAGGGTGACAAACGAAGACTAACCGCTTCGAGTGTTAAGCCCAATAATACGATATTTTTTTTGTCAGAACCAGACCGTCCGGTAGCCGGGGATTTCTTATTGTAATTTGTGGATTTTTTTTTGTTTCTTGTACATAGCGCCGTAGTGATGGCTATGCATACTTGGTAATATTTGGAAATGGAAAAACAACTTTCTCCAACCGCGTTCTAATCCTTTTATCAACCGCTGCAAAATTGGTCATGTGTCAAAATGTAACTGCCGATTTGCAAAATTGTGGGTCACGATTTTACTACCTGTTCACGCTGATTCGTACGTTTTATGGGTTAAGCTGTAGATTTCCTTCCAAACGTGTTTAATCCATTTTCGGGACTTTAGCGATTAAATTTGTGTCAGTTCGTGACTGGCGATTCGTTTCTGCAGATAGGACTGTTGGAATGAAGTTCCTTCCTGTGCTTCAGCCGCAATTTGATACGGTATTTGTGCTACGATTTATACATATACTTATGTCTCAATATTTGTCTTTCCTTTCTGTAGGTTAGGTTAGGTTATTCTTTATTTTACACAAAATCACATTAAACAACTTGTAACAAAAAACATAAGAACTAAACGACACATCCTTGTCAACCTTCTTCAAAATCAGAATCATTTTATTTTTCCCAATATTCGTTAAAATAGCCTGGGATGTCAAAACGTTAAATAAAAAGCACGAAATAAACAAATTATAAGCACTATTGGTTTCTATCCACTGTTATGTCATGGTCTTGTTTGCTTTCTGCTTTTGCTCTTTCGGCTTGATGCAGTTGATGCTTGACCACTAACTGAACTGATGCGTAGTTGTCCCCCACGCACTACATTGTAAACAAAAATCTTGCAATATTTGCTATTGAGATTTTTTACAGTGTATCGGCTTTATAGATAGTGGCTACTTGGTTTGGGGAATTAAGATCAGGATGACCTTGCTAAAATATCGTCGCTGTCACGCGAGGGGCACATTAGCGACATTTTTCAGACATATTCAAAAGTCAAGCTGACTGTTTCCCAGTCAGCTTGGACTCAAGGAGTATTGATTTTTCAAAATGTTTAGGAGACGAAAAAAAGTTTTTCAAAAAAGTATTTCTCAAACCGATCTTGATGATTTTTATGTTGCATAGCATCTTTCTTTACAGTGGATAGAAGAAAACAGCATTTGTAAATTTTTTTTTCTGACCGATATAGCCTACCAATGATTTTCGTGTCGCTTTAGCTCTTTGACCGTTGCCGCTTTAGCTCTTTGACCGTTGTTGCTTAGCTCTTTTTGACCATTCTCGTGGCGGTTGGATCTATTGAGCGACTCGTTTATCTCAGACACGGCTTGTCGTAGGGCTCTGAAAAATTCACAGTAGACGCAGGAGCTAAAATAACCCTAGTGTCAGTAATTGATTTTTTCAAAAAGTGTCGCTTGACCCCTTAATGCTTAGCAGTGATGATATATTATATTATATTTCCTAGGTTTTCTTGGAACACCGCGCCCGTGGTGAGGTCCAGAAGATCATAGCGGCAAAGACAAACGGTGCCACGCCGCTTCTGGTCGCTTGTCGAAACGGGCATTTGGAAGTTGTCCAGTACCTACTCGAGAGATGTGATGCTGACATTGAACAATCTGGATCGGGTATGCATATTTCCGATTTGAAGTCCTTATCAAAACATGGACAGACTATTCATAATCCAATCTTCAGCTTGCTGGACACAAACCTACACTTTCTTGTGGGTCACTGTCAGTAATACCCAGGATTTTAGGCATGAAAACATTCTGGTCTTTCATAACAGTTGGTTGAGGAAGAACAGAAATAAAAATGGAAATAACTGAAATTTTTCATAAGGCGCTTTATACATTCTGGTAATAAAAAAAATTAAAAAATCACAAATATTCCACTGCTAATTATCCAGTGATGGTTCATTATGCTTGTGGGAGGAATCTAAGAACCTTGTCTAGGTGCCGAGCAAAACGGTTGGCGACTTGTGAGTAGCAACCTGATAAAAGCGAATTTATATGTCTTTTTTTCAGTGCTTATGGCGCTTTCCCCTATTCCAGACTAAATTTATATTAGAAGGGACAGGCTGCCGGTATCACGATATGCAGAGAGGAATTGGTTTTAATCAGAAACAGCGTATTTTAAATCGTCTATTTTTTTAATCGTCGAAAATCGTCTATTTTTTAAACCCTTCTTCAATATCAGCCACACAAGAAAGGGTATCGTAGCAGTGGCTGATAAGAAAATCCAGCGCCGCTGAAAGATGTTTGCGCTAGTTTTCGCTGGACATACCTTCGAAAGGGAAGTGTTTTTGTACCAAAAGAAGAAATAGTTAATAGTTTGAAATGGAAGAAGAAATAAATATTTTAAGAGGAGTATGAAGATTGCTTGTTCTAGGACTCGTAGAAATGGGATACTGAGCTACTGATCATTTGAATAGATTGCATCTTTTGACCAGGTCACAGTTGAGTAAAAATATTATTCTCCTGACACCGAGGAGGGCTTGGAATTTACAGAACGTTTAAGTAATTCTGGATTTCTTGGTTTACTGCACCGGTCAATGAGCTTGTAAATGACGCAGTCATGAACGCACTCATGTAAAGAGGTTATACCAGGTATTTCACGTTTTTTTGTTGTTGTTATTTTGTATTAGTGTAATTGCCCAGAACGATAAAAAGTGTTGGTGGTTTTCAAGCACGAAACTTACGACGCTGATGCTACCGGAGTTCCCCTTTTTAGTACTTTTTAGCGGTGATTGCAGTTATAATTTCTGCCAAGATTGGCAAATGCTGTTAGCCTTGGGGGGGAGCGCGAACGATTTAAAACGTAACATCGAGCGATTTGTGTAGTCATTTGTTGAATGCTCTTTTGTTTAGTTAGTTTGTCATGCTTCTTGAGGATAGGAAGGAGTTCGGTGTTGGTGAGTAGTGCCAGTCATCAAGTTAAGGTCGCCAGATCAGAAGAGAAAGTAACATCAGAATTAGATAATTGTTTTTCTCTGAGTTCGTGCAAACAATCGGAATATCTCAGGCGTTTGCTTCCTTTATATGCGTGTCAAGTTTTATCGTCCCAGCTCTCGAGTTTCGCTCTAATCTGACAACTTCCTGAGATTTCCCGGGTGCCTCCCCCAACCGCTCCCATTAGAGGTCTTACGGTCCAGACTTCAAATGACACATCTATGGCCCATGATCTTGGTTCTTACCAAGTTTCGTCACAATCCCTCCACCCGTTTTGGTCCATACGTAAAATGTCCGGGTCCCTCCTCCAACTCCTCCAGTCGTGGTTGCATGCGGTTTGACACATAAATATCGCATCTACGGCATTTGGTCCTACTATACAGGTTAATAAGTTGCATCTGAGTCGGAGTACTTTGAAAAATATTAAACCCCCTTCTGGTTTCCCTGATCTTTCTATTTTCCAGGTTGCATATAGAAAGTTCATAAGAGATCAACAAATCAATAAATAACGATAGACCACTAGGAAAATATACATATTCATGTGCGCTCCTAGTTATACAGTCGGACAAACGAGGGGACAAAACTCTGAGCATAGCTCGGTTCGCAAGGTTACGACCGGCTCCAAATGAGGCACAGACTAGCAGCTTGACAAAGCAATCGAATTCGGGAGGGGGCAGTATTAGGGGGGAGGATATCGTGGTGAGAAAGTTTTTGAGTTTTTGATTTACCAAACTTAATACAAAAATGTAGTCGGCGGCTTGAAAAGGTACCTAATTTAAGTTGCTCTATGAGCAGAAAGTTAAGAGAGTTTCGCTATATCGAAGTGCCATGGAGCTTGACCGTGCAGCATTCAAAAGCGGTAAGCGATTAAGAATATCCTTGAACCAAAAGGTGTACTTCGTTCATTACCTCCCACTGGAGGGCCCCGAACCCCCGCTCGGATGACTACAGGTAGCTGAAATTGGATGTATGTTAAGAAAAATAAATTTCATCTTAGGGGTAACGCGTCTATTCCACAAGGACATGTACAACTGCAGTTTTGGTAACAGAATTGTTGATTCTTGGAAGGGCTTTACCGAAGATACGGTTGGTGCTGAATCGAACAAAAGTTTCAAGCGTCCTCAGTATGATTACCCCTTTTCTGTTGCATTATATTGATAAACAAGACCAAAGGTGTCGATGGGATCCCGAAAATCTAATATTTGATCAAGACAATTGGGTCTTGTCTTCGGCAGATCCGGTCTTCGCCAGGCTAATCATCAGAGAAAATCAAGATAAGATATACCTCTATAAGCCATATTTATTTTGACGGTACTGACCGAAACTTCCTGCTTTACTTCTGCCAAATTCGCTATTTCCCCGAATTCTGACCGACTTACTAGTCCAGCAAAAAAAGAAAAATGAGAGACGAATCTAGCGTATCTCTTCATCCCTATCAAGACCATCTAACCACCTTTAAATAAAACTTTGAATAAAACAAAATCTGGTTACAACCGTATTCCGGACTAATTATATGTCCGGGTAAAAAATGATGTCATATACAGACTCAGCGTCTCTTCTTACCCCTAAATCTGTCATCTAACCAACTTCAGATAAAACTTTTGCTTTTAACAAATTTTCCGGTTTTGGCCGGATTCGAGGTGAACTAGTTGTATGGCGAGAAAATGGTTTCCACCGTCGTTCTCAACATGTCTTTTTACCCCTAAATCAAACATTTAATCAACTTCAAATGAAACTTTTACTTTTAACCAACTTTCCGTTTTTTGTCGGATTCCGGACGAACTACTTGCCCGGCGAGAAAATGGTTTTCTCCATTGTGCTGAGCGTGTCTTCTTACCGCATAATCAACTATCACATTAGTTGTTTAAAAATATTTTGTTTGTCCCTTAATTTGAACCCCCACCCCCAAATGTAGGGCTACATACCCCATCTAGGAACTTGACCTTACCTTTGACCAAACAATCCTCACACCAAGTTTCATCAACATATCTCATTCCCTTCGACAGTTATCGTGCTTACAGACGGACGGACGGACAACTTTTGCGATGTCATAGGTATCCCTCCGCTTACGTTTTGGGATCCCAAAAAGGTGGACTGCATCATCTTGGCCGAAAGGATTCTCTGATTACTAGTTTAATTTTTTTTTTTTTAGTTTCATTCGATGGTGAGAATATCGAGGACGCTCCACCTCTTTGGGTTGCAGCAGCGGCGGGTCATCTTGAAATCGTCAAATGCCTTCTGAAGAAAGGGGCCAAGGTCAACGCCGTCACGCGGACAAACTCCACGCCCCTTCGAGCCGCTTGCTTCGATGGCCACATAGAAGTTGTTCGCTGTCTTCTCGATGGTGGAGCGGGTAAGCAGTCAAGAATAGAAAATTAGATAAATTAAGAATGCCAGATGAATTTAATCATTTTTCGGGACCACAATCCTACAGTCGCTTACTGGACCAAAGTTTGCCCGTTTCCGATTGGTTCAGTCAAAACCTTCAGGCGTCTCAGAATCTGAGATCACATCTTTTACCTTAAATTACCTTAAATCACAGCTTGGAGTTAAATAAGGACTTTTGAACCTGTTGAATCACTCCTTGTGATGACTGTTGCATTTGTGGTTGGTTACAATCTGGTGGAAGATTATGGTGCATCCCAGTCAGATCTCCACGGTTTGTCACTCCACTCAGCATCCATACGGCGTTTGAATCCATCTGTCGATTCAACAGCAACAGTGTCCTCCTTGAGGTTGTTCCAGAGGTTCACGATCCCGTTCGAGAAGAAATTGCTTCTTGCTTCTACTGGTGTTATATGGGAGGGGTTCATCTCCAGGAGCTCATTTTCTTGATTGGTTGAGAGGAGTGTGTGTGCCTGGATCATGTACCCACGGTTTGCTGGCTAATCCGTTCAACAACACCGAACACCAGTAGGGAACTTGCACATAGGCCTCCAAAGAAAAAGTATTTCTGCGGATTCAGGGTTAAGCAATGAGGTAGGTAAGAGATTGCAGCAGAAGTAGCAGTCATACATTTGGGGTATGGTGCTCCAGCGTCAGGACCATGCCCTACAGCAAGGGCATGGTACCCCCCTATAAATTGGTTTGGAAAGCAAATTCCCGTTGCAGATTCTCAGCTGGAACACCATGCGCAAAAATTGAGGATTTGTGTATGACTGAGTAGTATCGCTTTGGGAACCAGGAAATCTTTTCCGACAAGTGTTAACCAACTGCAAGTGAATAGCTTCTCTGAAAGTTAACAATTCTTAAAAAAAAATAGGTATTGGCTGTACTTTAGCCGATTATTTACGGCCCGGTTTCGTGACATCATGAAAGAAATAGGGAAATTCGAATAAATTAATGTTGCAGAATATATATATGTATGTCTATATACAGAGCCGAGCGGCCAGCGAAGCGCCGGAAGCGATTACACTTCTAAATCGTTCTAGGGGCAATCAGTTACGTTAGTAAATGGAAGATATGGACTTTTCGTGTGACGTCGATAATCGGCTAAAGTTTAGTCAACACAAAAAATAGGTCAAGAACATGACAAATTTTGACGTCAGTGACTTCGAACAGCATTATATGTAGGATTATAAATCAAATGGTGAATGGTGGGTCTTGTCTAAATTACTCATTCACTTTTAATCATTCTCATTTCCGAAATTTAAGACTTTCTGTGTTATTTAAATCCACCCCAACGGCACTATGTTGATTTTTGCATTCGGTGTGTTTGACCATTTGAAACCATTGACCATTGACTATGAAAAGTGGGAAAAGCCAGGCAGGACATGAATACATTATGTGACCCACAAGAGAGACATGTTGGCCCACCAAGTCTGCCAAGATGAAAAGATTTCTATACTTTATTCAAGAATACGAAATTGTGATGGTAGAGGAGGTATTTACCCTTCTTCCTGGAACAGTAGTCGACGGACCTTGAAGCTTCCGGCTAAGTTTGAGTTCTGCCTAAAAAACGCTAAAAACCTAGTGCATGCAAAACAATCAAGTTACGAAGAGAGAAGATTTCTGAAGATTTTGTCTTATAGGCAGCTAGGGACACTTGTAAAAGGCAGAATAGGTACGAGGGCTCCTTTAAAGTTTAAGTGAAATGGCAGCTTATTTAAGATCTGATATTTTAATGTACTAAATTTACTTTGACTCATCTAAGGGATTTATATTTTTTGACATGCGGCTCTGGTAATGACGTTCAGAATTTGCGCTGCTTACGTGCTAAACCAAAATTCATCTAGACGCGGAGAATTTGAATTTCAACAAAACCCTGCATTTTCATGTGTTACGAATGCTAAGCTTGGAAATTGGAGGAAGAATTCCTCTGAAGGGAGTAGGAAAGTCATGCTAAGATATGTCTTTTTGTTATGAGTTGTTTCTCGGCAATAGGCAATAGCGTACCTTTGTAGTTGCTGAATATTTCAAGCATAGAGGTACCACAAATCCGAAAGAATAAGTTCATTCGACGAAATTGAATATCTGTGGATAGTGGACAAAAGAAGTAACGCATTTTTATGGGGTTTTGAGGCCTATTTAAGTAAATAAGTGAAGTGTAACTAGACTCTTGGATCTAAGCCCTATTCGGTTGAACTTAAAGCATTTTATCTGGTGAAAGCTAAAGCCTATCTTGCTAATTATGCAGAACACTAATAATGCAGCCTACTTCCTCAATCGCTCCATCCATTCTTAAACCCCGAGACACGAATATCGCACGGTACATTGTAGCCTATCTTACGATACCTCCCTGATTTTGTCACTTTGCATTTGCCTTTTTTCGCTACCTTCGATGCGTATCATGCTAACAACGGTTCTTCACAAGAAGTTTATTCATCAGAACTGTTTTTTGCTTTGTTTTTGAGATCTCAAATCGGAAGTATGACATCGCAATAGTTGTCCGTCTGTCTGTATGTCTACGAGCACGATAACTCTCGAAGGGAATGAGACATGTTGATGAAACTTGGTGGGAGGATCCTTTTGAGACAGGGAGAAGGTCCAGTTTGTAGATCGGACATTTAGGGGTAGTGGAGGGGGTTTTATTTGAAGTTGATTATATGTTCGATTCAAGGGTAAGAAGACATGTTGAACACTTCTGTGAAAACTATTTTCTACCCGGACAAGTAGTTCGCCCGGAATCCGGACAAAACCGGAAAATTTGTTATAAGTTAAATTTTTATTTGTAGTTGATTAGATGTTCGGTATAGGGGAAAGAAGATACGCTGAGTTCGTTTTTTAGCTTTCTTTTTTTCGCCGGACAAGTAGTAGGCCGAAACCGGTGGTAGAAGTAAGGCAGGAATTTTTTCTCCAAACGGATATGACTTATGGAGGTAAACACACATGCTGTATCCGTATCTGAACTTAGTTTTCTCAGATGATTAGCTATTTGGCCTTAATCTGTTTCTGAATTTTAATAGTAAAAATGTTTCAAGGAGTCTGGCGAAGACTGGATCTGGCGAAGACAAGACCCAATTGTCTGGATCAAATTTGAATTTTTTGGATCCCATCGAAACCTTTGGTCTTGTTTTGCTAGAAGTCGAAAGGCCTGGAAAAGCCTCAAAGAAGCCAAAGCCGTCGGTAATTTGTTGAAAGCAGAGCCTGTTTTTGAAGTTTTCAACTATTGCATATAGGTCGAGGGGTCCTTTAACTGGAGGAGTGAGGAGAAGTGGTTCCTGGAATAGACTTCTGCTGTTCTCTCGGGTGCTATACTGGTTAATGGTACACTGCTTGGAAAAGTAGTTTAACACCCTCCCGATGGTTGATTATCTACTTTTACTAGATGGTAAACATTATACACATTATACATTACATTATATACATATTATATGTTACATTATAACACTATACAAAAAAACATGTAACATTCCACTTTCGTGTGGCATGATCTGTGGACAGGTTACTTGTGAATAATCCCTGTCCTGAGAGGGATTCGGGTATTATGTTTCTTAGAGACATTCCTCCCAACAGCTAGGGGACTGATGTTTGGGGCTGTTCTCGGTGTCAGTTGGGTGCTTGTAGAAGTTGTGATTGCCACCTTAGACAGTTAATCTTTGATTCTAACAGTCATGCTGACTCGTTCAGTTGTAAAATCTCACTTAGCAACACGCTTGATTAGCGAGAAGAAGTTCCTTCCCTTGACACGACTGTTGATTTACGTTCAGTTTTCTGGCATTTGGTTTCGTGACTGAGTGACTTTGTGTCATCGAACTCGTTTGGAACTAGGCAAAACCCGGACCGACCGACGGACGGACAGAAATTGCGATCGCCTGTTCATTGTTCCTAGCGGAAACGCTACTTCGGGTTGACGCGTAAAACTCGTCACCAAACCAATATTAGCTGCGGTTTTGCAGATACCATGGTATCTGATACCACGGTCTAAAGTCGTTTTTGCAGTTATCGTGGTATCTGATACCAGGGTCAAAAGGTGTTTTTGCAGCTATCGTGGTAGCTGATATCCTGATATTCAGATAACACGGCCCGACAGTGGTAACTGATCGTGGAAAAGTTATCTCACTTTCATCAATTTTTGTCAAATTGGTGGGAAAGAAGTTTGGCACTTGTGATGTGACCGAATATCAGTTTTTCTTTTGGGATGACTTCGGAAAGCGCAGTCTCGTCAATTCTCGTTTTTACAGGGCATACCACAGTAACTCGGAAGATCCAGTTACCGTGGTAACAGATACCATGGTATCTGCAAAAACACAACTATTGAAAACTCAAAAATTGGTAGTAAAGTTGAAGCCAACTAGAAGAAATTACGGCAAGCCAGTAGAAATAATCAGTAATGAAAAACAGTAATCGTAATATCTGAATCCGAAACCCTTTCTTTGCCGAAGAGTTTCAGGCCTTGATTCGGAGTAGCGTTTTCTCAATAGAGTGACTTTGTGTCAACGAACTCGTATGGAAATCTTCAGCAAAACAAAGCCAAAAACGTGACAAAAAGTTCCCGGAACCTGTGTAGATGGTAGATGATCTAAGAAACGATACTCAAGAGTTGACGCGTAGAACTTGTCAACAAAACAGGATCAGCGCGTTGGTCGCACTCTTGATAAGGCGCACCCTCACCGTTCCCCGAGGACTCCTTTGGGAGTCGAAGAGAATGACGAGAATATAGGGAGTCACTTCCTTGTGACTCCATGTACTTAATTGTACTTTTATGTTTTTTACAGACAACAAATCATAGCCTTAATAAAGTAGATGCCTTTTTGTCAAACTCAGTCATTTCCGATAACTAAATACAGTATAAACAACGCTCCAGTCAGCTTCAGAAGACTTTTACTTTACCATTCTGGGCGAACCACTTATCCGGCGAGAAAATAAGTTTCAGATATGGATTCACCATGTCTCCTTGTCTCTGGATCAACTGCCATTTTAGTTCTCAAACAAACCGGTTCTTAAGATGCTCATCTCGCGAAGTAGCGAACTGCAGTGCGTTGTCATGAACTTTTAAAACTCCTGTGGCCCCCATACGCTAGCTATACATGTTGGAGGTATGGTGTAATACTTACGTACGAGAGATCAGATGCCGTGGCATAGGTGTCGGCTGCGTGCATACATACTGTTTTGTTTCCAAGTAAAGAAATAAAACCCAACTTTGTAATATTTTTGCGATGCCAAACACGCAGCTGAGTCTCAGTGGCGAAGAGCGAGATTATGTCCCCGAATCTGAGGTGTGCATTTGAGAATATGTATGTATGTAATGTACAGGGGCGGACCACAGGGCCGTGGTACAGAAATGAATTGCAGGGAAAATACTAACTAACACTTTTTGAAACACAAACAAAAACTAACTGCATAATTAACAAATTTTAAACGAAAAAGAACCTAGTACCATCTGGACAAATATGACCGATTTTTATAATTCCAAAAGATCAGATGCTGAACATCGCGTAACCGCCCTTCTTCTCCTGTATTTCTATGGAGCAACTCCAACCTTAACACACCTTCCAAACTTAACAAACGTAATCTGACATGATGTGACCTAAACTCTCCTCAGAGGCATCACACATAGGGCACGAGTAAAGACAATCTACAGCATGTCTCTCCCCAGATATATCCTCCTTATTCCCAACGGCTAAATATTGTATGGTAAGAAGAAATTCTCGCAGAGTAAAATGTTTTTTTGTGTGTTACGTCGCTCCTTAGCGTCAATGGCGTGCTGCCAGTCTCTAAAAATGATGCTGGGATTCTACCATTCTACCGCGTGAAACCTGTGAAGGTTCATATCCTCCTCCTCTCCAGAGACTAGTCCTCTCGGCAAGAGATGAGCAGTGGTCAACAGCCGATCCTATAAACGCCCTGTAAGAGATTGTTCCACCCTACTTACCGTAGTTACTACGCATGACGTTACGAATTCTGGCTGTTGGCTCATGCCACGGGCGAATCCGACCAGTCACGTTACAGAGATGCTTACTACGCTCCCGAGCATGGTGAGCAAATGTTACTATTAGTCACTATTTCAAGAAGGTTGGAACGGTCAGCGTAGTAACTTTTCGTGAATTTGGAACGCACATAGTAACTAATTGTTACTATTGTTAGAAGGGTGGAACACGCTCTAAAGGTATTTCTTTCAGATATCGAGCTTGCCAACAGACATGGACACACTTGCCTGATGATATCCTGCTACAAGGGTCACATCGACATCGCCCAGCTTCTGCTGGACAGTGGTGCAGACCCAAACCGAAAATCAATCAAAGGAAATACGGCTCTTCACGACTGCGCGGAGTCGGGCTGTCTTGCCATTATAAAACTTCTGATACAAAGAGGCGCGAAGATGGACGTCGACTCATACGGTAAGCAACAGGTCTGGCTGTTTGTTTCAAGGATGGCGTTCGTAATTTTCGTAAAGTTTTTCGCCGTAAGTGTCTTAAAGTTTGTCGCCGCTCAGACGAGAATTTAACCTTCTTTAAAGCTTACGAAAATTGTGGCAAATTATGCATACACAAAGAACAAAAAATCATGAATTATACGACCTTATCATCTTATCATCAAATATACTATATCATCGTAGCAGCGTATTTTCAGATTCCTGATTCACATTTTAAATACTTAATTTTAAAATTAAGTTTTGGGTCTTCTATTGGTAAGAACTTTACGAAAGGAGCTTACGAAATTCGAACTTATTTCCTACTGCGGTAAAGTGCTTTACGCAGGTTTACGGGACAACTTTATGAACGACTTTACGAGTGCCTTGTGAGTATTGAGAAAGTTGAATGAAAATGGGTCTTGATTTCGGTGCCAATTCGCGGGTAACTCTTCAGTTGGTGAATCTTATGCTCAAGAATTGATACCTTCCCTGGAAATGTTGATTTACTGTCAAATCCAACGTGACCCTGACTTAAGGCTGGAAGAACGCTGCGCCTTCTTTTGGTTTTCTTCATGGACGTTAGAGACCTGCCGCATGTTCCCAGGAAGCCCTAAGCTTTACATTGCGGATGCAGTCAAATCAGTATCCTCTAAAAGATATTTCGGACGGATGCGAATTTTCTCCTTCGCTCCGAAATCGGATGTGAATTTTGGATGCGAATCTTCTCATTCGATAAAGTCTTAAAAAGCTTATATAGTGTTTCGTTTTCTTTGTGTGAAATTCATTTTTCTTTCTTTCTATTACTCCGCTCTTTCATTTGTTGTATAGCGGGCCGCAATAAATTATCATTATTATTATGATTTGACGTATGCAGGTTTCCCCATAGCGACGGGAATTTCCGACGGTGTGTGCACGTAACTTTACGCTCAGCTATGGTCTATGACATTTAGAGACTCGATCGAAATCTCCAGGGGCATCCCACTGCGAGGGTTTTGGATAGTTTAGTTAAAGAGGCAGCGGAAATAAGTTTGAAGAAGAGTCCCCAACAGAGAGGCGAGCTCGATCGTTCAAAACTCTTGCTCACCTTGGAAGCTAATTGTTGTGCCTTGCATAACTTTTGTCTTTCTTGCGATTTGCAGAAGTCACTAACCCCTCGCGCTCGCCGTCGTGACACATTATTGTCGACTGACTTGTCAGTGTAATTCATTCCGGTTTGTTTCAGTCGCGGATTGGCAAGCGATCTGGCCACATGCCGATCGCTGGCCCCGGGGTCGTTTGTAGATATCTTGTATTCGCGACTCAATATTTTGTGTTTATCGTCTTGTCAGTAAACTGGAATGACTTTGTAACCACTCTTGGCCAACTGAGACACAAACGTAACACTAATCTTGTATACCAGTTCGGAAAGAAAATAGGAACGTTGAGCAACCATAATAATAACAAGATTTCGTTAATGTACTTTACCCTAAATTCCATTCCGAAATAACCGTACTTAGAACAAGAAGACACTATACCACGGACGTACGAGATTGGTGCGGCTGTGGTAAGAGGATGGTGTAGCTGTACCCCACCGGCCAGTTCCTCAAGAGACGCCGGTGAAGCGTTCGGTCTAATGCAGATAGCTAATTAGTTAGTTTTCGGGCAGGCATTATCTAGTACTTGCAACCGAGGACATCGTGTCTGCCCTGATATGGTTTCGCGGTTTCCCACTTGTATTACATTCTGTTTCTTTGTTTGCAATTGCAGTGTTCTTGAACCGCAATTAAATGGTGAAATAATTGTATTTGGCGGAGAGCTCATAAAGCCCGCTAATGAATAAGCCAAGCCAGAACAGTTAGCCAAAAATGATTCAACGAACGTGCAAAAAAAAACAAGCACAATATTGTTAGCTCGTTTTCGTGACTCTAGGCTAATTTTCCTAAGAACGTTTACCCCGGTCGAGCCAGCTAGTCGTAAGACCAAAATTAAAAGGGACCGTCGAGCAGCTGAAGCGAAAGCTATCAATGCTCCGACAGTGTTAAATTATTTGGGGCAGGCAAAAAAACGGAGAGCTGGTGCAAAATAATTCCGAGTTTACCAGGACGTATCCAGTTGGTTAAAAAGAATTTTTGTGAATATAGTACCGGTCTGTTCGGCTTAGATTCCGATCGTAACGCAAATAGTGCCAATAAATTTAGGGCGTCAGGTCAGTGTCTGCAAACCCTGAGAATTGTCGCGGCAGTGGCTCGTAGACATTCGTCTTAGCTCCTTGGAGTAGATAGTGCAAAACGGATAGGTCAGCTGAATCTTATTGGAGCTATATGTCAGCCCTTCTTGGCAAGGGTCCTCTTCAGGCCCAAAGCTGATCAAGTTGGAAAAACGAACTTGTGGGAAAACAAACTAAAGATTCTAGCTTAGCGTTAAATATTTGACTTCGTGAATTCCTTTGTGAGAGTTGCTTGAAGTTAAAAAAGGTTGCTGCGATTTCATTTTAGACACGGCTGCTGTTATTGCTGCTCGATTGGGTCGTTGCTCGGGTAGAGATTTGTCTGCATTTGGTTTGACTTTCGTTTCGTTTAACCAAAATGAAATCACAGCAACCCTTTTAACCCCAAGCAACTCTTCAGCTGACGTATCCGTTTTGCACTATCAGATATGATTTGCAGTCAGCTTGAGCTGAAGGAATACTTAGAGTAGTTACCAGGAAGCGGCTTACTGGTAAATCAGTTGTTCTTGTTTCAGTAATTTTTTTCTTTACAGTACTGATCTGGCTGCAAATAAATAAAAATGACGAAGATTTTCTTTTAGTGATGGGCCCTCCTTGTCAAGGGTCCTCGTCAGGCTGCAGCTGGAAAAATCGAACCCAGAAGAAAGGGTCCTTGCCAAGAAGGGGGAAATATCGCTAAAGAAAATCTTAGCTGACGTATCCGTTTCGTGTCGGTTTGTGCGGCCAGAATGGGAAGGATATATCTGATTGGTGCGAATTTCCTTTTGATTCTTATGTAATCATTTCAGGTATGACGCCTTTACTCGCCGCCTCTGTTTGTGGACATGAGGAAATAGTCGAGTATTTGATAAGTCAGACTCAGGTCATTAGCAGGAGGGATAGAATTAATGCTCTGGAGCTTCTTGGTGCCACGTTTGTCGACAGGAAAAGGGATATGCCGGCGGCGGTCCGACTCTGGGTCCGGGCGCTCACCGAAAGGTATGAACTTCTTACTTCAATTCCTGTCGTATTTTTCTGCCAGCCAGTAGGATGATGATGATGGTAATTTTATTAATCCATTGATCTACGAGGGCTAGGGGTGTATTATAAAAGAAAAGTAAAAAAGCAGAAAATTTGTGAATACGCTGTCAGAAGCTTCGTAACAGACAACACAGGGGTGAGCAGTTTCAACGATAAGACCTGGGATGTTAGCTGGCAAGGCAGTATCCAGGGGGGGGGGGGGGTTAGGGGGTTGACCCCCCCCCCCCCGAAACATACAAAAGTAATCATATATATAGGCTTTTCCCACTGATCTATGCGTTTTTTGTACTTTTTTGTCCGACCAGCAGGCCCCCCCCCTCCCCCCCCCCCCGAAAAAAAAACTGGATACGGGCCTGTTAGCTGGTATGATTTTCAAACGGCACGCAGTCAAACGTCACGCATACAAGAAAAGCCGAACGCCGCCGAAAAAAACATCTGCTGACTTTTTTTGTCATTATTACGTAAAAAAAGCTTGCAGGATATGCTACTGGGATTAATATTGTCTCTACGGAGATAAGGTTATTTCTAATTCGGATTAGTTTCATCCCAGAGAGATAAAATAATCCCAGTAGTACATGCTGCAGTTAACTTTAATCCTTACTCGGAGAATTTTTTACAATGTATATCGGAAAAGTCACCAGATGCCTTTTTGGCGGTTTTTTGACCTGGCAACTTGTTATACGTAATTTGTAGTTCATAACGTTTGCAAAATCATAACATCCCAAGTGTTGTCTGTTGTCTAAACATCCTTGTCTTATCTGTTATGAAACTTACTACAGTGTAGTATATTATTACGACCCACTGTCAACCCGACCAAGGGCTAAGTATCGATCAATCAGTTTATTTATAACCCGTCAAAAACATTGTATGGATGTAGCCCTAGTGACAAAGTACAACAGTAGAACAAAAAGGCATCGCACGTAGTAAAAGTTCACACTAAATACAACATAAATAACACTATCACAAGAAGAGGGAAGACCAATGGTCCAGACCCTTTCAGATTTGAACTCTTCCACTCTTTTGTATTATGATCTTTGCAGGCAGAACCAATTGAAATGTCTGTGCCAAAAAAAACTACTGGTCAGATGCAGCAGATATTTGACAAATTTAAAAAATATCCGATGACATTTTTTTTTCATCAGGACACAGAAACAAATTGCCAAATGGGGACAGAGCAAGTTCGGGGGGAGTTCACGGGGATGAAAGTTCAACTTGTTACCTCAGCGAGGGTGACCGCGTTTTACCGTTTCCGTTTTCTCTATTCTTCCATTTTCCTTTTCCCTCTTTTTGGGATCCGAATACGTAAGTGACGGGACACATGACTTCGTAAAGTTGTCCGTCCATCTGTCCGTCTGTCTGTTAGAAAGATAACTCTCGAAGAGATTGAGATTTTGTTTTCAAACTTGGTGTGAGGATCCTTTTTGTCGAAGTACAGGTCAAGTTCGTAGATGGGCCCCATAGCTATGTATTTAGGGGTGGGGGAGGGGTTTCAAATTAAGGAGCGAAACAAATTTTTTTAGAAAGCTAATGAGATAGTTGATTTAGGGGTAAGGAGATATACTGAATCAGAATATGAAAACTATTTTTTCGCCGGCCAAGTAGCTCGCCCGGAGTCCGGCCGAAACCAGAAATTTAGCCTGAACTTTAGAACCCAATGGTATAATAGATATAGGGTGAGGACTGAGGAGACATGCTGTTGCAGCTTTCGAAGATACTTCAGATAAACAAAAATGTATGCGATTAGTTCTGTTATCTCCAAAGTCCCAACCGGCATTTACTGGGTCAAAAGGGGAATGTGATATTTATTTCAAGTTTGGCATGAGGATTAAAGACTGAGGAGAAACTGGATTAAAGTACAGGTCAAGTTCCTAGATGGGTCCTGTAGCCCTATATTTAGAGGGGGAAGGGGTTTCAAATTAAGGGCAAAAATGTGTTACTTAAGCTTATGAGATAGCCGTTTAAAGAGTAAGGAGGCAGGATAAATCCATGTTTGAACTTTGTTTTCTTGCCGGACTAATGGTTCACCCGGCATCGGGCCGAAAGCGGAAAAATATTTGAAGCTCAAAGTTGTTTCTGAAGTCGGTTAGAGATTCGGTATCGGGGTAAGGAAACAAGCTGAATCCAGTAATTCTAAATTTTATTTTCTTGACGGACCTTCCGTCCTTCCGTCGAACAATAGTAACTATTAGCTACTATTTTCGTTTCAACCTCGTACAAAGTTACTACGCTGACCATTCCAGCCTTCTCGAAATAGTAGGTAATAATAACTATTTGCTTACCATGCTTGGGAGCGTAGTAAGCATGGTAACCACGCATCTCTGTAACGTGATTGGTCGGATTCGACCGTGGCATGATATTCTGCTGGAAAATAGAAAAACCGTTCCAGCCTTGACGGCAAAAAGCCAGATTTCGTGAGTCATGCTTAGTAACTATGGTAAGTAGGGTGGAACACACTCAATGTCACCAGCTCTTTTGCCCTGCATGCAGTTCAGGGGAATACTGCTAAAACAAAGACTTTAGCCAAAGTAAAAGACTTTCTGAGGTTGATTAGAGAAGAGATATTGGAGTAAACATTCATACTTGAACTTGGTTTTCTAATCTGATTTGTTGTTTGGCCGTAAGTTGTGAAAAAACACCAAAACGATAACATCTCTTTTGTGAATTTTCAAGCGGTTGGTTGTGGGTAAATAGCAAAATGATAAAGGGGTCTGACGAAGCCCGGAAATCTACAAGATTCGATTGTGTATCAAGAAGTGAAACAAATATTAAAATTTGTGATCCCGTCGAAACCTTAACCCTTGTTTCGTACTAGGTCGTCGATCACCCAATTCTAAAGGCCGTTCTACGATCTCTGCTTCCACCATACCTCGTCGACAACCAACTTATTTGCTGGTCAGGTGCTCCCGCGGTTCAAAATACACAGTAATGTTCATACAATGTCTTAGATGATCAAGGCGATGCCAGAAATGCTCAGACTTGAGTGAAACTAGCCTATCTATTTCTAGTGCCTGCATCACCTACTCGTACCAAGTGCCATATGATTTCGTAGCTCTTGTTTTGTTTCTCTTTTCTTCTTTTGTTTGGTAATTTTTTCGAATACTCCTAATGGGCTCGTTTCATTCCTGTCTTTGTACGAGTAATACACTCATGGATCCGGCAATTATCTCTCGCCGCATTGGCATTCCACTCAAGAAGTTCCGGGACTCTATTCCTCATCCTTATTTTATTTCCGCATCCTTTGCCGGGTAAGTAAGTAAGTAACGAATTTATTTCAAAAAAACACTATCATGGCAATGCCAAATTTGGGTTTTACGTCAAGTATAATGCACATTTTATAGTCTATATAGTTAATCATCAGTTCGTCATCACAGACCTATTATAGTATATAAATAAAAACCAAAAACAGAACACGGACGTTGGAATAATATCACAGACAGCTAGATTACGAGACAGCGGGTTACGCTCTTCCTCAAATGTCTGCTTTGGTTGATGGTGACCCCTTGGGGGAGGCGGGAATTCTGAGTGTCCGTTGAGGGACTTCAGTGCCAACCTGACACTCCTAAAGGCGGAAAGATGGATCGGAAGTCGTGAAAATATGACAGCCGGTTGTATATGAGTGTTTTTCAGCAGGGGACAAGCCACTTTAGCGACGTGGCTTGTGCCAGTCGTTGCTGGAAATCTAGGTCCCTCAATTTTTTGGAGGTTGTTAATGTGTCATTAGTGACTTTATACTTTTCGCCAGTTAGCCTTTTTCGAAAGCCAACTTAGACCGTGAGGTCAGGCTCTCAACCCTTTACGTTATTTTCGCAAATACAACCGACAAGATATTTGTGTAATTAAATGACTAGGTACTTGATGACTGCTGATAAACGGCTGCAGAAATCCACATGTGATGTGCTCTTTGTCGCTTTCAGTAATTACTATCGTTTGAAAGTATATGAGAAACCTTGGAAATCAGGAAATCCTCTATGCAGGAGCAGTAACTTTCGCTAGTTTCTCAGTTCTTCCGCCAGACTAACTTGATATAGAATTGATTGAGCTGTCCTGTAGGGTACTCAGAAATCTCCATGTGGTTATTATCAAAAATTCTTCGTTACGAAAAATCGTATTGGAAATGTAAACAGAAATACAGTGAATCATGCAAGTACATAGTATTACTTTAAAGACATTTTTTCCAAATACTATCTTCAGTACAAACATTTGGTGGACAAATAAAATGATACCCGTATAATTAAGTAATGTATACAACGGAAACATCAGCTACAATTCTTCATCAGCGATATTTTGGCCCTTCTTGGCAAGGGTTCTCATCAGGCTGTCTAACTTCAGGGTCAACGTCGGAGAAGGAAACAAAACCATAATAAATAACTGAAGCTTCTACAGACTATAAATATCTTATTCGGCAAATTACTTTCAATACCACTGTAGGGAAAAAACTAGTCCTGAGATTTAATTTTTTACACGGTCGCTGTTTTTGCTGCACGATTGGGCGATGACAGGAAGGTTAAAGTTACTGGTAATATTACATGCACTTTATCCGTGTTAGCCTACAGTGTTAAATTGGGTCAGACACTTACGACTGATTATCAAGGATTTCATCTCGTCATTCTGTATGCCACTGGCATGTCTGAGGATTTTATACAGTTTAAGTTTTTTCCCGCTTTCATTAAAATTTTACCTTAAGTTTACCCCAGATAATATTAGTTTCTTGTTCACAGAGACCTTCCTGGAGAGGTGTTACTCCCGAAACCTCGCGGACAATCGCCCATTGCAGCTTTCGAAAACGCTGTGGAATTCAACACCCGCCAGCAACTGGTCGAACTGGCATCCGACCCCGATGCCCTCCGGATGCAAGCGCTTTTGATACGCGAGCGTATCCTCGGCCCTGCTCATCCAGAAACCTCCTACTACCTGAGATATAGAGGCGCTGTGTACGCTGACTCCGGGCAGTTCCAGCGCTGCGTCCAGCTTTGGATGTATGCACTTGAGATGCAACAAAACCTTCTAGAGCCGCTGAATTGCCTCACGCTTAGCTCATTTCTATCCTTCGTTGAGCTGTTCAACTTTATGGTTACAGTCCGTGATAAGATGAGTTTGGAGAGCAATCACGACCATATCCCGCCCCCACTGAATTTCCAGGAGGTTATGGCCGTTTTTGTCCGCTGCTCTAGAGAAGCGCGATTGGGTCTGACGCAGATTGAGAAGCTTCCAGCGACAGAGAGGGAGTTTGGGACCTATCAGAGGATCTTAACGGTGATAGTGATGATGGTTCAGCTTCTTGCCCGCCTTGCACCGTTCACACCGGTTCAAGAGTTCTCTGTGAAGAAAAATCTGTATGAAATTCTGAAAACGAAGCCTTGTATGAAGAATGGCATGAGTCTCCTTCACCTGAGCATTTCGTCCCCGCTGCAAGATAACGGAAATCGGTTGGATATACATAAAAAGAGCCATGCCAGGGCAGCGAAATTATTAATTGAAGCCGGTTCTGACCCAAATGTGGTCGACGGAGAAGGACGTAGGCCGCTTCACGTTGCCGCTGCACTGACCCCATGCAATGAAGACTTGATCATGGAGTTGCTAAGGGGAGCGGCGCATTTTTGCACGCCGGATTTAAAAGGACGCAACTTTACTGACGTCTTGTGCGAGAAAAAACAAACCCTTGTCATCAACCCTTTGAAATTCACAAGCCTTAAGTGTCTTAGTGCGAGTGTTATAAGGAAACACAAAATTGAGTATCGTGATGTTGTACCCGCTACGCTTATACCGTTTCTGGAAGTTCACTAACCCGCTTCATTACATTAAATGCGAGTGTCGTAGATAGTCGGAAATTTAGGCCGGCTAAGATTTTTATGGAGGTGGCATCCCTCACTTTGCGTTATTCGTTCGTCAAAATCAAACTCGGGAGTTCGGTTTTCCTTCTAATCCTGGGAATAGTAATTCTGGTGTTAAACCTCTGGAATGTTTTGTTTTCTTTGGTGTCGATTTGATTGAACAGTCTGATTTGTTTCCATTTCATTAACCCAATATGATACTGCTGGATATCCGAATGCAGAAATGGGAATGAGTGAAGAGCGGTACCGTATTTAATTATTTAAAGATTGTTGGATAGCATGTACCTGTGAGCGTGATAAGTTTGAATATACATTTTGTCGCTGTCTTAGTTTAACTCACTTTTGTGGTATCTGTTTAGTTTTCTTTTTCGGCGTTTTAGCTCAAATAAATACCGTTGATGCGAACTGATAAGAGCCATTGTTTTAGGATTGCGAGTATCTCGAACCGAAGACATTCTATAGTCAGCTCAGAACGTAGTTTTTGAAACTAAGAAACAGATCTTTTTGGTCGGTGAATAAACAAACAAAGTGGATATTAGTATACTGCAGCTGGTGCGAACTGAAAGACCAATTACTCTAAATTTTACGAGTTAACATACCAGTTTTGGCAGATGACGATATTAGCTTTTTGGGCACAATTAGAGCAGACACAATGAGCGTCTTCCACCCTACGAATAGTAACTATTAGTTACTATTTCCGTTCCAACCTCACCAAAAGTTACTATGCTGACCGTTCTGACCTTCTCTAAATAGTAACTGATAGTAACTATTTGCTTACTATGCTCGGGAGCGTAGTAACTACGGATCTCTTTAACGTGATTGGTCGGATTCGCCCGTGGCATGATATTCTGCTGGAAAATAGAAATTTTGTTCCAGCCTTGACGGCAAAAAGTCAGAATTCGTGACGTCATGCGTAGTAACTACGGTAAGTAGGATGGAACACGCTCAATTATTCGTTATAATACTCATAGTCAGCCGTTTTCATCGGGAGGTACAAACGCCCCCTGGGTCCTTCCGTGGAGAAACAGAAAAAAAAGTGCACGTCGAGAAATAAGTTTATTGAATATATATTGGGTGCTTTGGTGACAGCTAACCAACATCGTTACAGCTAGTCCCCGAAGCCGCGGCGGAAGTCGACGCAGGGGTGGCCCGAAGGGGGGGTGAGGGGGGGTGACTCACCCCCCCCTGCCTTCTGTTAAGTCGTATCAGTCGTTTATTTTGGCCTTTTGCTAAGTTGTATCAGTCGTTTATTTTGGCCTCGCCGAGGTCCCGGACATTCATTTTAACAAAAAATAATCCGAGTCGTTTAAATTTTTATTTTAAATTTTGTCTCTGCACAGCTTCAGTCGTAAGCCAGACCCCGAAGAAGTCGTTTAAACCAGGTTTTCTAACCCGATAGGTCGCAGACATGATTCATGGGGGCAGCAATGCGGCTACCTGTTCTACTCCTATGGGATCTGGATCTGCCTAACTTCGGTCTTTCAGATTTTAGCCTGTCAAAATTACAATAGGTTAGTTGTTAAAGTGAAGTCTGACTGGTAACATTGAAATAGCTTATAGACCAAAAGCGAGAGACAAGGTTATGTGCATTGATTTTTGGTCATCTTTGGCTATAAGTGAAAAACGAAGGAATAGGAATTTTTAAGTAGAATGGAAAAGCCATCAGAAATCAAATGACAGGAGACCCGGGAAAGAAGTGTGCCAGAACAAATCGAAAAATATCGATTACAAAGAGGGGTTGAGGTAGGAACAACGCTCGAAAAGGACAAGGAGGATTTTAACACACACCCGAAATTCGTTTCCCAGGACAGGAGGGGTTCTGCAGACGCTGGAATAGCTCATTCTAGTCGGGAGGTAAATTTTTGGCCTCTATGTTAGCAGAGGCTTTACTATCAAAATGTTTGGGGGGGGGGAGAGGAGCAAAAATATTCCTTCTGACTGCGAATCGTATGTATCACTGCTGACTGCTGACAGCACTATCAAATATGGGAGGAGTAAGGTATTTACCGACTGGCTGGTAATTTTTACCGTCTTTTTTTGCGGAAAAATTGACTGATTTAAAGAAAACCGACCATTTTTAAGAAAAATCGACTGTTTCCCCAAAAAATCGATTCTTTTTACGAAAAATCGCGATAAATCTGTTTTTTACCGGCTAGCCGACAACATCGGGGAGGGGGGGGGGGGGGTGCATCCACCCCCCTCCTACGTCACGCCCCTGTATGCTAGTGTTAAAGCACATCTGAAAAGACTTCGTAAAATTTAGGACACTCATACAACTCGAAAATGATCTCTTTTATGTTTAAGATATTCTAAAAGCAAACTTTTCGTCTTCATTTGCTGTGTATATAGCATCTTGTGTCGCGTAGAATCAAATTCTGCAAACCAGTTTTAAGTTGCAATTCTTCAGATGTAGCTCACTGTAGCTTTACCTGCTTTAGTTTTCGGCATGAAAGTACAGTGTGTCGAGTGACAAATAAAACGGTACACGGTACTTTCATTATGAAACAAAAGTAAATCAAATCACCCGGAAAAAAACGCAACTCAAGTCTCGTCGGCGAACCTGGCGTCTTTTTCTATATCTGTAAACTCCTGTCAGGCCAAGACCAAAAGTTCGTTACGTCCGTAAATCCGGATTTTTTTTTTTTTAACGCACTGGCAAATCTGTTTTCCTCGTTTCGTTTCTGAGGAAGTGTGTTCTAAACGTGAAAATTACTTTTTTTGCTATTAGTTCGGAGCAAATCTGCTTACATAAATATTCTTTGAGCCCAAGCTGACTTTGAAACATTTATTCAAACAATGTTTACACGGATACGTCAGCTCTGATTTTTCATCAGCGATATTTCGGCCCTTCTTGGCAAGGGTCCTCGTCAGGCTGTCAATCTTCTTGTTCAACTTCGGGGAAGGAAACAAACCTGTAACAAATAACTGAAGCTTCTACCGACTATAAATATCTTATTAAGGTAAATTATCTTCAAGTACCAGTATAATGAAAAAACTAGTCCTGAGGTTTAATTTTTGACAACGACGCTGTTTTTGCTGCATGATTGGGGCGATGACAGGAAAGGGTTTTTTCTGCATTTTGATCAACTTCGGTTTTTTCATTAATAAGGGGCTGAAAACTTAAATATTATTGTATTAATGACCTCGTTCTACGTTTCTATTATGAGTACTTGCCTGAATCTATTACTTTGAATAATCACTGCACGGAAAAACTAGTGCTGAGATTTAATTTTTGACACGGCTGCTGTTTTTGCTGCACGATTGGGGCGACGGCAGGAAATATTTTTTTCTGCATTTTGATCGACTTCGGTTTTGTTGTTAATAAGGGACTGAGGCTTAAATTTTCTTCCCTTAATAACCCCGTTCCACGTTTCCGGTAAAGAGTACTCGCCTGTATCTCGGTTAATGCCTGTTCGGTTTTTCTTTATCTCAACGGCTTCTCGAATGGTTTGATGGAGTCCGGTTCACGTTGCAAGAATTTGGGCTTTTTCAAAATGTACTGAATGGGATGGGTTTTCGAAAATATGTTCTGCAAGTGCAGATTTGAAAGTATAGTTATGACGGTGTCCGTTGGAGAGGGCGTGGTCAATTTCTTGCTCATGCTCTGCAAGTCGTTTTCCGAAAGTTCTCTCTGTCCTTCCTACGTAACGCTTTCCGCAATCACAAGGTATTGAATAAATGCCTCTTTGGTACTGATTTGGGACTTTATCTTTTCCGGAGTTTAGGTAAGACAGCAAAGTATTTTGGGTTCTGTGAAAGACTTGGATGTTGTATTTTTTCAAACTTTTGGACAATTTTTCGGTTACTCCGCGGACGTACGGAAGGTAAACGCGGGCATTTTTTTCTTCTACCTCACCATTACTAGTAAAACTTACAGGATCTTTGGGGGATGAATGCAGCTTCAGTCGTCTTCTGATGATCTGTTCAACCAGTTGAATGGGGTATTTGTTTCCAAACAGGACGTCCCGAATGTGGCAAAGTTCGTCATCTAGGAGATTTTTGTCGCAAATTTTGATGGCTCGGTCGACTAGTGAGATAACTACTCCGCGTTTCACATATTCTGGCTGGTAAGAATCATATGGAATATAATAATAAGATATTTATAGTCGGTAGAAGCTTCAGTTATTTGTTACAGGTTTGTTTCCTTCCCCGAAGTTGAACAAGAAGATTGACAGCCTGACGAGGACCCTTGCCAAGAAGGGCCGAAATATCGCTGATGAAAAATCAGAGCTGACGTATCCGTGTAAACATTGTTTGAATAAATCTGCTTACTTTTCTATGGGCTTTATTTTGTCACTTTTTCGATGGACAGAGGCGTGATTTCATAGCTATTCTTAATTTTGCATTGGGATCGAAAATAACGCTCTGCTCCTCGGCTTACGTCCGTAAATCAGTTTTTTTTTTCAGGAATTACTTTTTTTGCTTTAATACGGAACAAATCTACTTTGTTTTCTGTGGCCGCTATTTTGTCACTTTTTTCGACGGTCAGATTTGTTATTTCAAAGCTGTTTTTTTCTTTTCAATGGGATTGCAAAAAGACGGTCTCCTCCTCGGCGTTTCACAAAATTTTGCCTGTGGCACATTTCATAGTATTCTCTACTTAGAGGAATGGTGTGTCATTTACTTGGCGATTAGGCTTGGAACTTTTTAGATTTTAAACACATTAAAGGCTGGCTAGAACCTTTCTAGACGGAGGCAGATTAAACAAAATTCGCCTGCGGCGCTTGCTTTAATTTGTCCCGGGTACAGGCGTTGAAAGCTTTCCTCTTATGCGAAAGTTGAAATGTAAAGCTGAGTCTATGAAGGTATGTATAAAAAGATTTTGATTACAAGAATAATTTCAGCTGATGCATTGCAGCTAGTTTTACACCGGCTCTATTATTTATTCGTGGGGAATGTGCGCCATTGCCGCATAGTCGCAACAGTTCATTTTTGTTGGTACCTGCGAGTCGTATATTACGATCCACGAGTCGTTGAAATGAGGGGTCTCACCCCCCCTGGCCTGAGTGCTTCGGGCCACCCCTGAGTCGACGGCGCACCGGAGAAATAACTGAACGGTCCGTGGGTAAACTTTAGCGCCGAAACTTTATAAGTGATAATATTTTAATTCTCTCTCTGTTGCGCCCGCTCTTTTAAAGGCTGCAGGTTGTTGTTCAGTTTTTTTCCATCGACAAGTACGCAAGCAGAAAGAGTTTTCAGCAATGCCGGCCGTGCAGGACCAGATTGACAGTTCTTATCAAGCATTCTATGTTGGGTCCAGAAACACTGCGGAAACGGCTCAAGTACCATAGTTGTGTTTTTGCAGATACCATGGTATCTGATACCATGGTATCTGTTACCACGGTCTAAAGTCGTTTTTGCAGTTATCCTGGTATCTGATACCGCGGTCAAAAAGCGTTTTTGCAGTTATCTTGGTATCTGGGCAGTTATCGTGGTAACAGATATCCAGATAGCACGGTCCGACCGTGGTATCTGAAAAAGTCATCTCACTTTCATCAATTATTGTCAAATTGTTGGGGAAGAAGTTTGGCACTTAGTGATGTTACTGACTATCTGTTTTTCTTTCGGGATGACTTGAAAAGCGCAGTTTCAGCAATTGTCGTCTTTGTAGAGCAACCGTATATCAGATACCACGGTAACTGCAAAAACGACTAATTGCAGATCCTTTTCCCATGGTAACAGATACCATGGTGTCTGAAAAAACGCAACTCATAGCTCGATCGCACTGCCGTTCCGTCCCTCTGTCCAACTTTTGTTAGTTCAGGTAATACTCTATATGACCAAGTCCAAAACACGCCAGTGATCTTGAGGAAGAAGGGGTGAGCGTCTCCTTCACGACTCAAATCCTATGTCAACCAATCAAGGTGATCTTTGGGAGCAAATGTGACGGAGGACACCACTTCTGCATTTGTTCTGCTAGGTACCCGGAGAGGCCGGAGATTCTGCTTCGGCAAGGACAGATAGTCATCAAGGGCATTCCGGCCGGACAAGCTAGTTTGGTGAAACTTGTCATCCCCTATGGCCAGAAGCAAAATTTTACTGATATTTCTTAGCGAAGCCCCAGCAGCAGCTTGTAGTAACAGTGACCAAAACAAATTTAAACTAAGCGCCGACCTAAGAAATCCCAACCCTAAAGCCCCATCTAATGACGCCCCCTTCCACTTTAAGATGCCGCAAACGTTTATGATCGGAGCTCCTTTTAGGGATTCCAAATGTAAGGAAGGATTTAAGAAAATATCCAACTAGTCGGAACAGCTTTCAGTCTCAACAAGGATTTCGACCTCATTAGTTGGCTATGCGCCACTTTTGTCTAATATTCAATGGGAATCGACTAAAACCAGGAAGGGAAGGGAACGCGAGAAAAGCAGGAGGGCATACTAAAACCAGGAAGGGCATGCTAAAACGAGGAAGGCTGTCGCCAAAATTCAAAACTGGAAAGCCACACCGTTCCCTTCCTCTGTTTAGTATTCTTTGAGGGGTCAGCAACTTTTCAAATTCGAAGTTCACCGTCCCTTCCTCGCTTTAGTATCCTGACATGGGTAGGCACCAAGAGGGGTCGGGAACTATAATAATTGTAATTCTCCTTTTTCAGTTCTCGTTCTGACGGTAGGCGACTAAAATCCTCCAAGTCCAGCGGAGGGGTCGGCAACCAAGATATTTCAAGTCAACCATTTTCTTCCTCGTTTTAGTACCTTTAAAGTAGCTACTCATACGAGGAAGAAAATTGTAAATTATCCTTCTTTGCAACTTCGGTAACTAAAACCCTCCGAGTCATCGAGGGATCTCTGGGAACCGTTTGGCACAAAAACTATCTCTCAATGTACTAAAACGAGGAAGGAAATGGTGGACTTTAAATATCTTATTTGCCGACCCCTCTCTGGACTCGGAGGTTTTAGTCGCCTACCGTCAGAACGAGAAATGAAAAGGAGAATTACAATTATTATAGTTGGCGACCCCTCACCGAACTTAATGCCTACCCATGTCAGGATATTAAAATGAGGAAGGGATGGTGAGCTTTGAATCTGAAAAGTTGCCAATCCGTCAAAGAATACTAAATAGAAGAAGGGAACGGTGCGGCGAATTCTGGCGACAGCCTTCCTCGTTTTAGTATGCCCTTCTTGGTTTTAGTGTGCCTTCCTATCTATGCCCTTCCTGGTTTTAGTATGCCTTCCTATCTAATTGGATAACGTATCGTTTGGTAGTGCATTTGACTGTGATAATGCGCATTTTAGGGGCACTAGAAATTCGTCTGTAATAAAAACTCTTGAAGCAAAAATGATGATGAGCTCATCGGGAGAGTGAAATGTATATTTTACTCAAAAGTATCATTTGTGCTTTAAGAAATTCAGTTGTAAGCAACACCCTTGAGGCACAAATGATCTAATCATGTCAAGTCTCTAATGTTCAAGCCAAGTTTCATGGTCCTAGCACATCTGGAAGTATCTTAACTCGTGATCACCGGAATTCCACCCCCCCCCCCCCCCACTATCTAACTCCCCTCACAGTGCTCGAATCCGATCCAGTTCTGTCACTGATGAATCTAGGGCTTGTGCTTGTTCTTCCCACCAAGTTTCATCCCAATCGCTCCACTCTAAGCGTGTCACAAGATTTACGGCTCCCCCCTTTGACTATCCCCCCCCCCCAAAAAAAAAAATTAATAATAATCGGATCCGGTTCGGACCACATGGGATATCCGAGACACGAGGTCTTTCCAAATATCAAGTTTTATAAGATCCGATCACCCGTTTCAAAGTTATACGTACCTCTAGATTTCTGATTCCCTTTCCCTCCACTCCCCCACGGTGGTCGGATCGGGGAAGTCACTATTTCCAAGTTATTTTGGTTGGGTCCCTGGTATGCTTGCCAAGTTTCACTGTCCTAACCCACCTGGATGTAACTAAACTCTGTATCACCGGAATTCCGGACCCTCCCCCCTCCAACTCCCCCCACAGTGCACGAATCCCGTCCGGTTCTGTCAGTGATGTACCTAGGGCTAGTGCTTGTTCCTCTCACCAAGTTTCATCCCGATCCTTCAACTCTAAGCGTGTCACATGATTTCCTGTCTCCCCCCCTCTGCCTCCCCCCCCCCCCCCACAGATCACGGTGTGATCTGATGCGACCAGGATGCGACTCCCTGGATGTTTTCTGTACTTGGCTGTTGCTGCTGGCAACGGTGCTTTAGCTTAAAGCTGACGTGTCAAAATTCAAAAGCCAAAAAGCATGTGAACTAAGTTTTTGGGAGAAGGGGGCCTTGAACATTCATCGGGGCACAGTCGTCACTACTAGCCTGAAAGAGGTATTTAAACAATAAGAGTTAATTTTGGATTAAAAGAGAAACGACTATGGAACCAGTATTGAACACTGAAGCTTGTATTCAGTTGCATTTCTTGTTCTCTCTCATTCATCTGCTTTTGTTAGGCTTTGGTCCCAACGCTATGTGACCAGCCAGCAGATGTACTGTATTTGCAAGGTTATCAGGCTATATCCCTTCTGGTGTCACCTGATGTTTCCACCAAAATTTTCAGAAAATATTGTTTCTACATCCTCAGTCATTTTAATCTGTAGACTGTAAAATAGCTATGACAGAGCTATGATTCCTGATGATTCCTGACCGATCAGATTAACTTACAAATAATCACATCCCCGATCCAACTTTTTCCGGATCCAGGAGTCCGGAAACTAGGAACAAGCGTAGCAAAAGGGGAGCAAAAAGGAATTGCTTAGATGTGGTGTTGATCCAACGATCTCTGCCATGGAAACCAAGATGCTAGCGGGAAGCGCCATTAGACCTTGTATTGTTCTGAATCCACGAACAGTTACAGTTTAAGGGTTGAGATGCATCAAGAACAAATGCTTCGGAGTGGAGGGATGGGAAATACAGAAAGTAGTAACATGAATAACTTTAGAATGGGTAATCGGAGATGCATGGAACTTGACATATGTCAGAACAAGTGCTTCAGTTTCAGATCCAGACCAGATCCAATAACTGGGCTACGGAGGCTGGAGGGTGGCACCGGAAATCTTGTGAAACGCTTCTTTAAGCTAGTACAATAAAACTTGGGAGGCATATGAGAGAACCAACCAGATTAGCTTGGAAATAATCACTTCCGTGATCCAGCCATCGCAGGGGGAGTGGAGGGATGGGGAATCCGGAAACAAGCAACATGCATAGCTTTGGAATGGATAGTCAGACATGTATGAAACATGACAATTGTGAAGAACAAGTGTCTCAGGTTTTCAATTTCAAATCTGGACCAAATCCGAAAACTGGGGGGGGGGGGTGAGGAGGGGACTGAAGATCTTGTGAAATGCTTAGTGTTGAGGGATCGGGATGGAACTTGAAGGGAAGAACAAGCATTACCCCTAGATACTTTATTGACAAAACAAGACAGGATTGTGATACAGTAGAGGGGGTTGGAGGGGGTCCTGGATTTCCGGTGATCACGAGTTAGGGTACTTCCAGATGTAATAGGACCATGAAACTTGACATAAATATTAGGTACTCTCCCAGGTCGACTTGAAAATAGTTCCTTTCCCGATCCGATGATCGTGGGAGGAGTGGAAGGATGGGTAATCTGCATAACTTTGGAACGGGTGATGAGACGTGCATGAAACTTGTCAAGTGACAAGAAAAACTGTCTCAGATGATCTATTCCAAGTCTGTAACGGATCAGATAACTTGGTGGGGGGGGGGGGGTAGCTGGAGGGTGGTGCCGGAAACTTCGCGAAATGCTTAGAGACGAGAGATCAGAACATACATTAGCCGTAGATACATTATTGATAAAACAGGACCGGATCGGGTCACAGTGGGGGGAGTTGGAGGGGTTTTTCCCCAATTCCGATGATGACAAGATAGGGTAGTTCCAGATGTGCTATGACCGAGAAATTTTGCAGGCATATTAGGGATAGTCCCTCCCCCCGTTCGATCATCGTTTGGAAGAAGAAACAGTTGTTAATGAGTGGTATAACCATTTCAGAGCTACTAGATCAAGCCCATTTTTTGATGAAACGAATATCGGGAGAGAGATCCAGCCTTGAAAACTGCAAACCGTATCTGACAAACATGCCAACTCTTCTGACAAGTGCTGTGTGAGCTTTCAGCTCTTTTTTTTACAGTTGGTTAATTTTTATTGCAGGTACCTATCTTTGACTGAAACTGAAATTCCTGAGACTAAATCCAGGGCAGTGTAACAGTATCTTCAGATATATAGGACCAATTGGTTGTGGTAGAAAAGGCATAGGACAATGAGAAAGCAACTCATCATTGAGCTTGTCTGCTTTATCTTCACTGCAGTGACTGGCTCCAATTACTATGATATACTTGGTCTTAACAAGGCCTCAAGTGACCAGGAGATCAGACAAGCCTTCAAAAAGCTTGCTTTGAAGCTCCACCCGGACAAAAATCAGGTATGTTGAGCGCAAATAACTAGCTTTTAGATTGTGTAAATTTATTTGGTTACCAATTGATAAGGACCATACTCTACAAAAAAACGAATAGGCAAATACTGTGACAACTGACAACATAAAGATGTGGCTGACTTGTCAACACCAGTGGAATCAGTTCCCCTTGTGCCTGGTTTTCTTTACTTTGGAGTAGAGTTTTATTTTATTTTTGAGGAGGTGAGAAGTTTACCTCCGCCTTTTAGTGCAATTTTAACTTCGAAAAGGTTGGGCCCACTATGACTGCTGGTCTTGGTTTGTTGAAACTCTAGTACATCGTAGGCATCATAGGCATGGCTAAAGGTTGGTCATGACGATCGTCGTCCCACCAAATTTTTATTTTTGGGATCCCAGTTTCTAATGTTTTCAAGTTTTATTTTCAAAAGTTTTGTTAGCACGATAGCTCTCAAAAGGTTTGAGATATTGTGTTCAAATTTTCTCTGTGGCCCTATATTTAGGGGTGGGGAGTGGTATGGAATTAAGGGGTGAAACAAACATTTTTGTTTCCATAGTTCCATTGGAGTGAAAGTTAAGCCTGAAGTCGATTAGAACTTTAATTGTGGTAAGAATGCATACTCAGTTTGTAGTTTTCTCAGAGAATCAGTCATTTGTCCGTAATGGATGGAAAACCAGCACTTTTAGTACGTTAGTTTTAATAAATCTCCCTGCCAGGTTGTTCCTGTCCGTATAAAGATGAGAACATTGAATCCACCTATCTGCTTTGTGTTATTACTTGGTAAGGGTATGTTCAGGATCGGATATATATATCCGATCTCTTTATACTCATTCCAAAATTTCCGGTCTATAAAGCGGAAATTTTGGAAGAGTTAAATCCTCGATAAAAACTTAAAAGTTGATGTAGCCTTTATATAGACAAACAAAATTGAAAGAAATAGAAAACCGTGATTTTCGTTTTTTTTTTTTTTTTATCAAACAAATTTGTTTGATCATAATATTCTATGGGTTTTTTACTTCCATTCATATTCCGCTCATGATCTGACCACAGTCTGGGTAATCGAGCCAGGGGACAAATAACACGTTTACAGGACCTGGCGAAGACTGAAAACGTACAAGAACCGTTTGTCTAGATGAAGAAGTATAGCAAATATTCCACTTTGGGATCTCGCCGAACTTTGAACCGAAGTCAAATGCCATGTACCGATCACTTTTACGTTGGTCGGTTAGTCCGGTGATCGCGAGTTAGGGTACTTCAGGGTGTGCTAGGACGATGAAACTTGGCAGGCGTATTAGGGACCTGACCAAAATAATTTGGAATTAGTCAATTCTCCGTTCCGACCACCGTGGGGGGTGGAGGGAGGGAGAATCCGGAATATTGACAATGAAACTTATTTGGAATGACCTCGCGTCTCAGACGATCCGGTGACTTTGGGGGGAGTTGGAGGGGGGGGGACCGGAAATCGTTTGACATGTTTAGAGTGGACAGATCGGGATTAAACTTGGTGGGAAGAACAAGCACAAGCCCTAGATATAAGATAAGATAAGATAAGATTTATTTCCGGAAAAGCACAAAGGGCCATGGAAACAAGAAAACAACACAAAAAACGAAACCATACCCGCAACCACTATTTACAAAAAACTTTCCCTGTGAATCATGGCTACCTTTAGGAATCTTCCCAAATTTCTTATATCTCTAAAACTTCTACTTTTCAAAATTTGTTTAAACCTTTCCTCCCCCCAAATCATTTCCCCAAATATTTCCTTCCTCAGGTCTTTTAACTCCTGACACTCACACATTAAATGGAATATACATTCATTAATTGTACCACACATCGGACAGAAGTAAGGACCACGGAGCACTCTAACCTTACCCAAATATTTCCTTCTTAGTCCTACCGGTAGACAATCTGCCCTCAGGCTAATTATAAGTTGAATTTGATCTAAAGGAATTCCCGCCTTGAAATAAACTTCTTCCCCCCATGTCTCCTTGGCTACAGCATAAAACCTCAGGGAATCCGAAGCAGCCAGCCTACACTGCCAATCTTGCACCTCCTGTTCTCTTAACCTACTCTCCACTTTTTTCGCAATACTTCCTATGTTATCCCACCCTTTTCCCTCATTCCAAATATAAGATAATCCTGTACTATCTAAAATTGCCTTAACCTGCTGCGACAGACATAGTTGACAGAACCGGATCCGGAAATTTCGGGGAAGTTGGAGGGAGGGTTCCGAAATTCCGGTGCTCCCGAGTTTCTACATGTGCTATGACGATGAAGCTTGGCAGGCGTATCAGGGACTCGACCATTTCAGTTTAAGAACAGTTATTGGTCCGATTTGACCATCGTAGGGGGATTGGAGGAAGGGGGAATCCAGAATCTTCAGGTATGTCCAACTTTTGAACGGGTGGTCCGATCTTAATGAAACTTGATTTCTGGAAAGGACTTATGTCTCAGATGACCCATTTCAAGTGCGGCCAGGATCCGATCAATGTGGAGGGAGTCGGGGGGGGGGGGTGATTTTTTTTTTACACGCTTAGAGCGTAGCGACTGGGATGACACTTGGTGGGAAGAACAAGCACAAGTCTAGATACATCAGTGACAGAACCGGACCAGATTCGGGCACACTTGGGGGAGTGGGGGGGGGGGGGATTCCGGTGATCGCGATTTAAGGTACTTCCAGATGTGCTAGGACGGTGAAACTTGGCTTGAACATTAGAGACTTGACAAGATTGGATTAGAAATTGTCACTGCCCAGATCCCACCATATCTTAAAGTGGGTTGTCGACAAAACCTCCCCATTCGAAACGTCCCCTGGCGAAACGTTCCCATGACAAAACGTCCCTATGACAAAACGTCCCCACGACAAAACGTCCCCGATCAAAATGTCCCCTGGCGAAACGTCCCCATGGCAAAACGTCCCCATGGCAAAACGTCCCCGGCTATAGAATTTTGTTTTCATCGCTGAGGGATAGCTAAGCCTATGGCACTACCGATTGCATCATCAGTTAAGACAAAAACTGTTTTTGGAATATAAATTTGTGAAAACCACGATGAATGAATGAATGAATTTATTCCAAATAAAGCCCAAGGGCCATGGTGGGAAACATAACACAATAACAAAAACAAAATATCATACACTCGAACAACGAACCAAAAATCAACTTCTATAAAAATAGTTCAATCAACTTCTATAAAAATAGTTCACGGTGGACCATAGCTAGCTTCAGGAATCTACCCAGCCTTCGGATCTCACCAAAACACTTACTTCCCATACTTGAAACCAAATCCCTTTCCTCCCGACCAAACACTTCCTTTCTTAATTCTTTCAACTCCTCGCAATAACATATCAAATGTACCGCATCCTCTCCGTCAGTTTCACACATTGGAAACAAATAAGGACCAGTACCTTTCCTATCTCTACCAATATAATTTCTCCGCATCCCCACCGGAAGAGCGTCCGCCCTAAGACTCACCATCCACTTCAGTTCTCCCCCCCCCCCCCAATCCCAACTTAAAATATAATTCTTCTCCCCATGTCTCTTTGGTTATACCATACAACTTCAGAGATTGGTGCTCTGATACAACCCCATGCCACCCCTGAATCTCTTGATCTCTTAGCCTTTCTTTCACTAACTTAGCTACCTTACCTAGGGGTAACCTGGTCCCACTCCATCACACCACAGACACCCAAAACCACAATCCAATATTTGCTGAGGCCAAGAATCCCTTTTCTTAGCTCCAAGTACGCCGCTTTCAGAACTCTCACTCTTGGCAAACTCGTCACTTTCTCCTAATATCTTATCATAGCTACTAACCTACTATTCCGGAGCGACCCTAAACCTAAATCCCCTGCTATTACTAAACTATTAGTTCCCACGCTAACCCCGAATACCCTCTTAAAATATTGTAACTGTACACTCTCTAGCTTATCCTCAATATGGAAGCCCCAGATCTCGGAACCATAATGCATAGCAGATACTACTTTAGCTGAAAATAACCTCTTATGCATTTTAATATCCTTAATATCTCCTAAATGACTCCAATTACGCTTGCTTCTATTTGGTTTTACCATTATACGAAAATCGAACACCTAAATAAACAAAATCATCCATTTTCCCTATTTTCTCCCCATTAAACTTCACACTCTCACTTTCACTCACTCTTCCACCCTTTCTAAACACCATCATTACAGTCTTACTCACATTCAGACACAGCTTTCTCATTCGGAGGTATTCTTGGGTCCTATCCAACAGAAACTGCAACTTTTCTGGCGAATCAGCAAATAGCACCATATCGTCCGCAAACAACAATGCACATAAATGACAAATATCCAGTCTTACCACCGCCGCACCAGAATGTAAAAAATACTCATGAAAATCATTAATGTAAAGCGAGAACAATTTAGGAGATAAGCAACACCCTTGTTTAACCCCTACGCTTAAAAAAAAGATCTAGAAAATTTACCTGCCACCTTCACTACAAACTTAGTCATTTCATACATCGAAACCAAAATTAGTACAAACGCGTTCGGTAAGCCAATCTTCAGTAACTCGTCCATTAATAGATCTCTCTGAACATTGTCGAATGCTCCCGTCAAATCTAAAAATACAACGTATAATCTACCCCTTTCTTTACCCGTGAACTTACTAACTAAAGAATGCAGAATAAACATTTGGTCAGTAGTACTAAACCCTTCCGAAAACCAGCCTGTACCGACGACACTATTTCCTTATGATCCAACCATCTACAAAGTCTAGAATCTATAAATTTCGCAAATATTTTAGCAAAAGCATTTCCCAAATGAATGCATCTATAATTTTCATGCAACTGTCTACTACCCCTCTTAAATAGTGGTATCGCTATAGATGTTGTCCCTTGGACCGGCCACGTAGAATTCACCATCAAACTAGAAAACAAAGCAACCATCACCTGCACAACCACCACCTTGCCCCATCGCCACACAGCCAGCGGAATACCATCCGGACCTGGAGCAGAATTTCCTTTCATGACATTCCAAACTTCATCCTCCTCAACTGGAGCTAATAATTTGGAATCTTCCTCTATCAACGGGTAACATGCCTTCTCCCTTACCTTCTCCCTCCACTGTTCACTAAATACCATTCCGTTCTCCATCCCTTTACTCTCATAATACCTCTCCCAAGATTGCGCCCCCAACTGAGGGTGTTGCCTACTTCAGCATTTAACCGACACTCAAGAAACAAACCAAAGTATTACTCCCGACTATAGCCATTTCTTAAAGTTCAATGGGCACATTAAACTACCCCAATCCCACTCTGTAACAACCTAGGAACAATGCTTACCCCCTAGATCAGCAGCTTTTTCAGCAGTTTCCTCTCTGTTGTATTTCAAAGCCTAACTTTTTGGGCCAGTACATGCTCAATTTACTAGCTTGGACAAAGATAAAAGCGACATTTCTTATAATACTTAGTAGATCTTTATTTTAAGCATAATTCCGCTTGTATAATTCAGATTTCAATAGGTTATTTGTTTTTGAATTATTTTTGTTGCTATGTTATTTTTTAGAAGCTTATTGCATATTCCGGTACATTTTATAAAGCAAGGTATTCAAGCTTCACAAAACTATTCCACAAAGAAAAACTTTTAATAGGCACTTTAAGCCATGGAACTTCTGATGAAACACTAGAACAATCAAGTAAACTGCACCTTCGGCTTGACTTTGGTGACATCTAAAATATATCCTTTTCTATCAAGCATTGCTGGGAGTTTTTGAATTTCCTGCCACGACATCCCAGCTCCTAAGATTTGGATCGCCGAAATGCCAGAGAGGTAAAGACAAGGGATAACAAGAAAACGGCCGATTTTAGTAGCGCCTTCTAAAGGAAGTCCGAAATGTTTATGTGTGAAGCATTTAATACAAAGTAAAGCATTAGAGGTGTCCATTGTGCTTTAAAGAAAGTGCAAAGATTTAGTAGTTTGTCAGTTTTGTTTTATCTTCTATTTAATTGGTTTGTTTGTGTATTAGTTTACGCTGAGATATAACTCATTGATCTCGCTTTTGTTCGATATTTAATTTTGTGAAATTTATTATTAAAAGATTTTATTTAAGGATCAAACCCGTCTAATCTAGATTTACTTGTCTCTCAACCTAACTAATAGATAACTAATCGTTCCGTCCGCTTTTGTTTCCTGGCTTCCCATGTAATTTTTATCCGCTTAACGGCACTACGCTTATTTTTGCCTTTTCGTTGTTTGAGCATATTGGTGCTCCTCAGATTGTGCATGTTGCTTCAAACAACCTAGAACTGATCAGTTACGAGTCAGTTGCAAGGCATATTTCAGTACAGATTTGAACTGAAAACAGTACATTTATGAAGCAACCGGTCCTATGTCCGATCTTTCCTGCTTATAAAGAATGTTCCCACATCTGTATGCACAATCTGAAGTTGTTTTTCCTTGATCATGCACCTGAAGATCGAAGAGAACTTAGAAGTCTATGCTTGGGGACGTTTCGCCACGGGGACGTTTTGTCACGGGGACGTTTTGACACGGGGACGTTTTGTTATGGGGACGTTTTGTTGGGGACGTTTCGTCATGGGGACGTTTCTTCGGTAAGCCCTTAAAGTACTCATCTTAACCGCAAAGTACAATGGGCACAGCAAACTACCCCAGTCCCACTCTGTAACAACCTAGGAACAATGCTTACCCCTAGATCAGCAGCTTTTTCAACATTTTCCTCTCTGTGATATTTCAAAGCGTAATTTTTTAGGCCATCATGCTCAGTTTACTAGCTTGGACAAAGATAAAAAGTGATGTTTCTTATAATACTTAGTAGGTCTTCATTTGATGCATACATCAGCTTGTATAATTCAGATTTGAATAGATTATTTGTTTTTGAATGGTTTTTGTACCTATGTTATTTTTTATAAGCTTATTGCATATTCTGGTACATTTTATAAAACAAGCTAATAAAGCTTCACAACACTATTCCACAAAGAAAAACTTTTAAAAGGCACTTTAAGCCATGGACCTTCTGATGAAACACTAGAACAATCAGGTAAACTGCATCTGCGGTTTGACTTTGGTGACATCTCAGATATATCCTTTTCTATCAAGCATTGCTGGGAGTTTTTGAATTTCCTGCCACGACATCCCAGCTCCTAAGATTTGGATCGCCGAAATGCCAGAGAGGTAAAGACAAGGGATAACAAGAAAACGGCCGATTTTCGTAGCGCCTTCTAAAGGAAGTCGGATATGTTTATTTGTGAAGCACTTAATACAAAGTAAAGCATTAGAAATGTCCATTGTACTTTAAGCAAAATCCCCATGAGCCATGATCTTTTTTGCCTCAAGGGTTTTGCTTAGGAAAGAATATCCAGCACCCAGTTGTGCGCATCTTAACCGAAAAAAAATATATACTTTTGACCAAATCATATATTCATGATTCTTAAGGGACCAGGATCGTTTTTGCCTCAAGGATTTTTGGGATCCCAAAATGTAAGTGGAGGGATACCTATGACATGGCAAAAGTTGCCCGTCTGTCCGTCTGTAAGCACGATAACTCTCAAAGGGGTTGAGATTTTTGTTAAAATTTGGCACGATGACTCTTTGGGTCAAAGCACAGTCAAGTTTGAAGATGGGCTCTGTAGCCCTATGTCCAGGGGTGGGGGTTGGGTTTCAAGTTAAGGGACAACACACAAAATATTTTTAAAAGCTAATGAGATAGTCGATTTAGGTGTCGGACAATTATTTCACCGGGAATCAGGCAAAACATGGAAATCTTGGAAAAAGTAAATAGTTGTATCTGAAGTTGATTAGATGTTTGTTTCAGGGTATCCGAATATGAAAATTATTTTCAGGCCTGACAAGTCGTTCGTGCTGAATCCGGAAACTTAGCATGAAGCTTTAACATAGTCGATAGAGAGTGAGAAGACATGGTGTTGCAACTTTCGAACATACGAATGATAAACAAAAGGTGTATGCGATCAGTTTAGTTATCTCTAAAGTCCTAACCGGCATTTACTGGGTTGAAAAGTCAGAATGCATCCGACAACTATCTGATAACAATTTAATAAAATTAATTTACTAGCTTTTGACCATTGAGCAGTCCCTACCATACTCCTTTATTCACACATGTGAAAGCTTTGCGAGTGGGTGACGTCACTTTATTTAATCTATGCACCCAGGGGGGATGGTGATGTTAATTTGGTTTAATAGAAGACTGTTTAAACCAAACGTACTGGAAATTTGGTTGAAGCTCAAAGTTGTTTCTGAAGTTGGTTAGAGATTCAGTATCGGGATAAGGAGACACGATGAATCGAATTTTGAACTTTATTTGCTTGGCAGATAAGCTGACAAATATTGCAAAAACCTGGAAATTTGGATTGAAAGGTTCGGCTCTCAGTGTCACTAGATCTTTTGCTCTGCATGCGGTTTGCCGGGAATGCTGCTAAAATACGAGGATTCTGGTAAAACAAAAAATTCTAAAAGATTTATTCAAACAATGTTTACAACGGATATGTCAGCTATGATTGTTCATCAGCGATATTTCGGCCCTTCTTGGCAAGGGTCCTCGTCAGGCTGTCAATCCTCTGGCTCAACTTCGGAGAAGGAAACAAACCTGTAATCAGGTTTTGGTTTGTTTCCTTCCCCGACCGAAAGGTTTGTTTCCTTCCCCGAAGTTGAACCAGAGGATTGACAGCATGACGAGGACCTTTGCCAAGAAGGGCCGAAATATCGCTGATGAAGAATCATAGCTGACGTATCCGTTGTAAACATTGTTATAATAAATGTTTCAAAGTCAGCTTGGGCTCAAAGATATTTTTCTAAAAGACCTTTTTGAAGTCGATTAGATATGAGATATTGGAGTAAAATTGCTTGTTGAAAGCATCTGAACTTCGTTTCCTCATTTGATTAGCTGTTTGGCCGTAAGCAAAATATTCAAGCGTTTAATTATGGATAAATAGCAAAAATGTTAAAGGGGTCTGGCGAAGACTCGGAGATGTACAAGATTTGATTGTCCGGATCAAGAAGTCTGATAAATATTACATTTTTTGGATCTCATCGAAACCTTTGGTCTTGTTGATTAAAGATGAATTTCTACCGCCATTACAGTGCACATCATCACAGCCAAGTGCAACAATAAAATACTTTTTCCAAACGGTACATTTTCGTGACTTCCAATTTTCCATGATCATTCTTATTCCAAGGGTTTTGCTTACAAATGATCAAAACAAACCCACGAATTGGACAATTTCCTACTTTCATCCTCTTTCCCAGCGTTGCACGTGCCATATGAGCTTCTAGCTCTTGTTAGTCGTGTTGTTTGTAAATACTAATGAAAAAGGAGCTCCAGTTAAGCAGTCTTCTACGAAAGTTTGGCCTTAAAAAAAGTCCGAAGTTGAATGAGAAAATGATTGGAAATAGTTTCGGTCCCAAAGGGATGTTTTATCACCTTACAGGCAGAGGCGTTTTTACGGGAAACCGACTGTTTAAAAAAAGTTATCGACTGTTTCTAAGAATCGCGGCGCTTCGCGCTCACTCTGCTATTTATTACCTACGGACCAACAATGTTCGGGGATCCCCTCCCCCCCCCTAGTCGTGACGCCCTTGCGTACAGGCTGTGGAAGGTACGCTATTGTTAATCGGGAATTCTATACCAATTTTCAGGGGGATCCAACTGCACAGGAGAAATTTCTCAAGGTCAAGAAAGCCTATGAAGTATTGAAAGACAGTGACTTACGGCGGAAGTACGACCTTTATGGAGAAAAGGGCCTTGAAGAAGGGTCGAGTAATCAGTTCCATTCGTGGAGTCACTACGAAAAATCATTTGGCCTGTATGATGATGATCAGGAAGTTATAACATTGACCTCAGCTGATTTTTGTAAGTATGCATCATATGGGATCTGAAAAGATATTTTTTTTTGGGGGGGGGGGTGAGCTTGGCTTTCTTTGTAACAAGAGTTGGGCAGCATATCCAACTTAGAAAGCCATGTAAAGCTATTAAGCTATTGGTTAGGCCAATCCGCGAATATCTGTTGGCCTGGCCTGAATTTGTGTCTAATCAGTGATTTGTTGCTTCTTCGGTATGAAGCTCTGCTTGATGTGTATATCAACAATTTCGTGTAGGTCCGCATTTCCCGCTATTAGGTTTGTGTCCCATAGTTGGTTGCAAAATCATCCGAATTTATGGACAATACGATGAACACAAAATATTGAGTCGCGAATACAACATATTTACAGACGACCCCGGGGCCAGCGGTGTGGCCAGATCGCTTGACGATCCGCGGCTGAAACAAACCGGAATGAATCACCCTGACTTGTCAATCCAACCTCGATATAACTATAATGAGTCACGACGGAGGGCGCGAGGGGTTAGTGCCTTCTGCACATCGCAAGCAAGACAAAAGTTGCGCAGGCCACAACACCCGCTCATAAAATCAGTTAATTGCTAGTATTATTATTGTTGATAGCAAACATCAGGTACAATCCTCTGGAATCGGCGTTCGTGCCACTCCCAGTAGTTTCTTGTTTTACTCGTTAATGTCTCATTCCTGTGTAAGGAGTTACTTTTGTCTCACTTCTGACTTCAAACTGCCTCCCGAACAGATTCTGATGACCCGATGAAAAGTTACCTCAAAATAGTAGTATGGAGTCGTACGAAAAAGTAGCATGCTGTACCAACTGATGCTGCTACATGCTACTATAGCAAGACTGTAAGCTATTGGAGCAAGGCGGTATGCAACTGAATACAACTGCTTAAGACTAGCCGAGTGTGATATAAATATGATATACATGCAACTTTTTCTTAGAACTACCATACAACTACACAGGCTACAAATTTTTCATCGGGGAGTCAGCACCGGTGAGTTAAAACAGGATGCTGGGTAATCCGAAAACGGTTTAAGAAGAACAGCAATTGTATTTTTTTTTTGTATTTTAATCCCAAATGGCAGCTATTTGGTGGTTTGTCGTCTTCTCTCGCTAGCATTCCTCCCAGCGTTGTTTTGATTAGTGTTTTAATATGTGTATTTTACTTTGTGTATTTGAGTCATTCTCCGCTGTTATCCAAAAAGCTGGTCACAAAATATAACCGCCAGATCCTAGCCCGCCTCTATTCGACATTTGTAAACCCCCATCTTCTAGCACTTTCCCCTTTTTGACCCATATTTACAGCGACTGATAAGAAATGCATCCGTTAAATTTATTATAAGTACGTTAAGTTCTTACTGAAATTGCCACTCTGGATCAGAAATACACACTTTGCGAGGAAATACGGTATTGCAAATCCAAATTAGCAGATAAAAGACCGGCGTGATCATTTAGCGGCGGGCTTGGACACTAGCCACAGTTTATATCTTGCTATTTTGTAATTTAGTCTGTGTGTGTTTTGTGTATTTAGCTGATGTAGATCAATTGCAGTTGTTGTTGTGTTTTTTCTTTCCTTTTTTCTTCTTTTTATACTCCATTTAGGACGAATTTTTGTGTCATACAAATGGGTAATAAATATATCATCATCATCAAATAAATAAAATTCAATTTTAATCTAACTTTCAAAACTTTAGAGGTCGTAGACAGCTTAGGCTTAAGTATCAATATACATTTCTTGATTACAGACCAGTCTGTGACATCATCGAACGATTTCTGGTTTGTGAATTTTTACTCCCCCGGCTGCTCGCACTGCCACACCATTGCTCCTGCGTGGAGGGAGTTTGCAGCTAATATGGATGGTGTAATTCGAGTCGGGGCCGTGAACTGTCAGGAAGAATGGGATATTTGCGCGAATAATGGAATCCAGTCGTATCCTTCGCTGGTGTTCTACCCATCTGTAAGTAGAGGAAAATCGCTATTTTGTAGGCATACGCTCTTCCAGAATCGACAATTATAGGCGGAAGGGTGCGCAGGATACTTTTCCAATAATCTAATCTCTGCCTACTTTTGAGAATAGTAAACAAAGTCAGGGATATGGCACTGACATTAGACGGAGAGCAGGAATGGAATATGTAGCTCCGAATTTTCGAAGTGCAGGTTTGGACGATTTGGAGGAAACCAGGAACGCTAGCAGAGCACGCTAGAAGATGAATTACAAGAGCGCTTCTAAATTCGTACTAAGCCACTCCCTTGGTGTTTGCACTTGTGAAGCATCAGCTTCAGTCTGATTCAGGAAAGATGGACTACAAAATAACCTATCATGGATGCGGCCGTGCCGTCTGTCATCTGTCTCAGTTCTTGCTAAGTCGCATGTTTAGTTCCAGTATTCTTACATACGTGACACCTTTAAAACTCTCCTTTTTTTCTGGAAGGTTACAAACCGGCCCTGGCTATGTCTAGCTTCAATCTGTTTTTGGGATCCCAAAACGTAAGTGGACGGATACCTATGACATTGCAAAAGTTGTCCGTCCGTCCGTCCGTCTGTAAGCACGATAACGCTCGAAGGGAATGAGATATTTTGATGAAACTGGATGTGGGGGTTCTTTGGGTCAAGAGTAAGGTCGAGTTCATAGATGGGTTTTGTAGCCCTATATTTAGGGGTGGGGGAGGGGGTTTAAATTAAAGGGGAAGCAAAATATTTTTAAACAGCTAATGAGACAGTCGATTATGGGGTAAGAAGTCATGCTGAACACGGTGGTGATAACCATTTTTTCGCCGGACGAGTAGTTCGCCCGGAATCCGTCTAAAACCGGAAAGTTTGTTAAAAGTAAAAGTTTTATTTGAAGTTCATTGGTTGTTCGATTTAGAGGTAAGAAGACATGCTGAACACGATGGTGAAAACCATTTTTTCGCCGGACAAGTAGTTAGCCCGGATGTGAAGTTGATTAGATGTTCAGCATGAACACGATGGTGAAAACCATTTTCTCGCGGGGCAAGTAGTTCGCCCGGAATCTAGCCCAAACCGGAAAATTGTTAAAAGTATTTGTAGTTGATTAGACATCCAATTTAGGGGCAAGACGAGAGGCTGAATCCGTGTATGACAATCATTTTTTACCCGGACATATAGTTCGCCCGGAATCCGGCTGGAACCGGAAAATTTGTTAAGTTAAATTTTAATTTGAAGTTGATTAGATGTTCGATATAGGGGGAACAAGATACGCTGAGTTCGTTTTTTAGCTTTCTTTTTTTTTGCCAGACAGGTAGTTCAGGAATTCGGCCGAAACCGGAAAATTGGCAGAAGTAAGGAAGGAAGTTTTTGTCAAAGCAGATATTACTTATAGGGGTAAACACAAACATGCTGAATCTATATCTGAACTTGGTTTTCTCAGATGATTAGCTTTTTGGCCTTAATCTGTTTATCAATTTTAATAGTATAAATGTTCAAGGAGTCGGGTGAAGACTGGATCTGGCGAAGACAAGACCCAATTGTCTGGATCAAACATTGAATTTTTGGGATCCCATCGAAACCTTTGGTCTTGTTATCAGCTGCATTACGCTCAGAGAATGTCTCTGCAAGAGCGGATGCTAGCATCCGAAAACCCATTAATATTGGTCGCCTGTCGCTTCCAGTTTGATGTGTTAAGTGTGTTAATATGTCTTTTATTTTATTTTTTGTGTGTTAATCATTAGTGGTCACTTATGGTCTTTCTCACCGGAAAATATTGAATTGAATTGTCCCCTTGGCTTTGATGAAAAACACTGAAAAACTTGCGTTTCTTACCAATGATCTCCGCGGAAGCGATAAGCTGAGACTGCTCAGCCTCAAAAAGATCCAAACACGGAAAATGCAAGAATCAGTGTAATGCGGTTAAACGTCACGAAAGAAGTTCGAAATCAATGCAATAAGAATAGATTAGGGCCATAGAGGTATCAGTAATATATGTACGACGGGTCCTTTAAAGGTGAACACGGTGAGAAAAAACTGAGATTGAGTTCTATGTGGAACTGTGGATTTTTACTTGGTAAATGCCCTGAAATGAGAAAAAGATCGTGGAACATAGAGAGAGAGAGAAACGGTGAGCGTGTTCCACCCTTCTAACAATAGTAACTATTAGTTATTACTTACTAGTTTTTTTGTTCCAGTGTTGTAAAAAGTTATTACGCTGACCGTTCCAACCTTGTACAAGATTTGAATGAATTGCGCTTTTTGTCTTGGAGTCTGCATGTGCAAACCTCCAGAAACGAACATCCCTGTTTTGAAAACGTCACGCTCAGGAGAAGAATGCTCTCCGTGGCCATGTCTGTAAATGCATTCTCCATGGTGTGTTCAAGTATGGTTTCGTTGTTCAGGTGTCCTTTAATAAAATTTGTTGACCAATTTAAAAAAAAAAAAAAAAATAGGTGGCTGTACCAGTCCCTACCCTACCCTTTTATTCATAGCCTACAGGCGAAAGCTCTGCGCGTGGGTGACGTCACTTTGTTTAAACTCTGGGCGTAGGAGAGATGGTGACTCGGTCGCATGTGTAACCCGTAAAGTTTATTGGGTTTAATCGAAGACTATTTCAACCTAGTGTAGGTGTACTTTGGGTTTTGGATTGTCATGGGGTCGAAGGGGTTGATGTTGTTCAAACTTCGTATGAGGATTCACTGGCAAAGTACAGGCCAAGTTCGTAGATGGGTCCTTTAGCCCTATATTTAGAGGTAGAGGAGGGGGTTTCGAATTAAGGGTAAAAACATATATGCTTTATAAGCTAATGAGATATTCGTTCAAGCGGTAAGGAGGCCCACTGAATCCATATTTGAACTTAGTTTTCTTGCCGGACAAATAATTCACCAGGAAATCGGGTGAAAGTGGAAATTTGATTGAAGCTCTAAGTTGTTTCCGAAGGAGACATGCTGAATAGGATCTTGAACTTTATTTCCTTCACGGATAAGCTGAGAAAATTTGAAAAAAACAGGAAATTTGGATTGAAAGGTTTGGCTCTCAGTGTCGATAGACCTTTTGCTATGCATGCATTCGCCGCGATTGCTGCTAAAATACCAGGAATTTGGTAAAAAAAAAATCTAAAAGACCTTTTTGAAGTCGATTAGAGAAGAGATACTGGAGTCAATATGCTTGTTGAATCCATATCTGGACCTGGTTTCCTCATTTGATTAGTGTTTAGCCTTAAGCAAAAAACTCCATAACGGTAACATTGTTTGTACATATTCAGGCGGTTTATTATGGATAAATAGCAAAATGTTAAAAGGGGTTTGTCGAAGAATCGGAAATGTACAAGATTCGATAGTCTGGATCAAGAAGTCTAATAAATAGTGATCCCATTGAGGGCTTTGGTATTGTTATATTTAGGTTTACATATTCTTTCCTGTATACCTTGTAATTTGAGATCCCAGTAATTTGCACAAGGAACACTTTGCAGATTGCAGACCTCACGCAAATGCTAACCGAACAGACTAAATAATTATAATATGGCATGTCATAAAAGGCTTTCGCCCGTACTTATCTGGGAAGAAAGGGAGTGGTCGTACCGTACTGAGCAGATCTGAAAATCGTATTAACAATACATTTAAAACTATTAGTCGATTCAGCATTCATTGCATCTTCGGTAAGGCTGTTGTAAGCACCAACTGTTCTGTTACCAAAGTTCCACATATACCACATAGTCCTTATGGTGGTCGGGATTTTCCAAGCTCGAACGCGTGCCCCCTATGATGACGGTTAATGCTGAAATGGATGATGCTGCTCACTTCAAAGTTGTCGTAACTTCTGTTGATTAATTTCTATGTCTCGATTCCAAAGAAAAACACGAAAATGTTGTTTGTAAAGCTGCTTCTTTTTTCTTATACATTCAGCAAACTAACGTAGTTTTGTAAACAATAAAGTGATGATGCTGCTGGTGGAGCGTAGGTTTGTAAGATACTCAGAAACTAGGTTTTGGAGAAATAGCAAATTTATAGTATGTACATACTGGGTAAAGCCCGAAAATAAAGTTGAGACCTAGCATACTAGGTGAGATCTAAGAAACTAAGCCTCGTAGAAATATTCTGATTTCACCATTGAATTCCTCGTGGTCTGATTAGGTCTTGTCGGAGGACAGCCGAGCTGACTGCGAGTCGTGTTTGACACTGCGAAACGGATACATCGGCTACATTTTATTAGAGCTATATTTCGGTCCTTCTTGGCAAGGGTCTTCTTCAGCCCCAAGCCGTTCAAGAGGACCCTTGCTCTAATATGAATATAGCTTTAATAAAGTGTAGATGAGATATCCGTTTTGCAGTGTCAAATATTGGTAGCTCTCCTTTGATTCTCTCGTAGGCTTTAGTGTCACAGATGTACTAAGGTCTGACTCAAATGATTGGACGAACCAGCGAACCTTTGAATACGACAATGCAGTCCACGTTTCATTAGTTTCCGGGGCAAAAGAGCATAAGGTCTTAGGGCAATATTTTTGTTTCTCATCTAAAATGTTAAGAAGTGGCAATGAAAAGAGATATAGCAGAAGTGGATCGTAAGTAAAAATTATACGCATTCCGGACGATTGGCTATTTTTTTTTAGGGCGAAAGAGCTTATGGAGCAAATACTGCCGATGATCTGGACAGATTCGTTCTTAGCCGCCTTCCTCGCCGTCTAATCTCCGTCCAAGATGTCAGCATTTTCACTTCAAAGGATGAATCCCAACTTCTTTTCTTTTGCCAAGATGCAAACGACGCAGACTGCCCCAGTGATCGAACGAGAGAAAAGCTAGCTATAGTCTTGGTAAGGCCTCTTCCTTCTCTTCCTTTAGTCAGTTGTTCACTGCCGACTGGATAGTTGAGAACTATCGGACCTAGGACACGCCCTCTTATAGTTGTGGATCGTGCCAACAGGAGTTGGTATATGATCACCCAGTATTTGGCATGATCAGTCTTCTCAGGCTGTTCGTGATGCATGCCATTTATCTTGCACGTTCGCTTGATTGATTTTTTGTTTGATTATTAATTTAAATTCTGATTCTTTCGGCATGCCGTGGAACTGCAGGGAATTTGTATTAAACTGTAGGCCGTATTATTTTTGGATCTTTTAACAGTACGAGCTTTTCTTCTCGTTGTGACCCGCTGTAGCACTTTTAGTACCATATAGCGATCGCAATTTCTGTCCGTCCGTCGGTCTGTCGGTACCGGTTTTGCTAGTTCGGGCACTTCCACAAAAGCTAGGACGATGAAACTTGGCAGGCATATCAGGGACCCGACCAGATTAATATTCACTTCCCCGATCCAACCATCTGGGGGGGGGGGGAGTGGAGGAAGGGGAAATCCGGAAAAATGAGGTATTTTTAACTTACGACCGGGGTGATCGGGTCTTGATGAAACTTGATACATAGAAAAACCTCGTGCTTCAGACTTCCCGTTTTAAATTCGGACCGGATCCGGTGACATTGCGGGGAGTTGAAGGGGGGAATCGGAAATCTTGGGAAACGCTTAGAGTAGAGAGATCGGGATGAAGCTTGGTGGAAAGAACAACCACAAGTCCTAGATACGTGATTGACATAACCGGACCGGATACGCTCACTCTGGGGGAGTTGGGGGGGTAGGGGTCCGAATTTCTAGTGATCCCGCGAGTTGGGTACTTCCTGATATGCCAGGACGATGAAACTTGGCAGGCGTGTCAGGGACCGTCAGATTGACCTGAGAATAGTCGCTTTCCCGATCCGCCCAATCTGGGGGGAAGTGGACGCAGCGGGAATCTGGAAAGTGAGGTATTTTTAACTTATGAACGCATGATCGGATCTTAATGAAACTTGATATGTAGAAAGACCTCATATCTCAGACGCCTTATTCTAAATCCGGACCGGATCCGGTGACACTGTGGGGAGTTAGAGGGGGGAACCGGAAATCTTGGGAAACACTTCGAGTAGAGGGTTCTGGATGAAACTTGGTGGGAGGAACACGTACAAGTCCTAGATACGTGAATGATATAACTGGACCGGTTCCGGTCACTCTGGGGGAGTTGGGGGGGGGGAGTGGAGGGGTCTGAATTTCCAGTGATCCCGCGAATTTATAACTTCCTGATGTGCTAGGACGATGAAACTTGTCAGACTTGTCAGGGACCCTAACAGATTGACTTGAGAATGTACTTTCCCTGATCCGACCATCATGGAGGGAGCGGAGGGATGGGGAATCTGGAATCTAGTGGCAAGCTCAGCTATTGAACGGGTGATCGGATTTAAATGAAACTTGATATTTAGAAATACCTCGTGCCTCAGATGTCCCATTTACATCGTTGTCTTTCCTTGTAATTTGTGTCCTTCAGTTCGCTATTTATACAAATTTTCCATCTCAAAGGCGTCTTCCCCATTAAAATTATATTTTATTTTATTTGGTTTTCACCATGAGACTTGTGGATCCTGGTATGTCTACGTGGCTCCGACAATGGAGTCCTAGACTTCTAAACTAAATTCGAAAAAACTGTTCTGGTTTGTTGGTCACAGTCCAACTTCCTTGTGTAAAGTGCCATCTTTGTATTAGGATTTGGCTTCGTTGGAAGGAGTTGGAGAGGGTACCGGAAATATTTGATGGTGCAAAACGGATATGGCAGCTGAATTTTATCGGAGCTATATTTCGGCCCTTCTTGCCAAGGGTCCTCTTCAGGCTCAAAACCGCTCAGGTTGGAAAACGAACTTGTGGGAAATACAAAGTTCGTTTTTTCCAACTTGAGCGGTTTTGAGCCTGAAGAGGACCCTTGCCAAAGAAGGGCCGAAATATAGCTCCAATTAAGCTCGTATCCGTTATGTACCATCAAATATGATTCGCAGTCAGCTTGGGCTGAAGGAATAGTTAGGTACCGGAAATATCTCGGAAATGCTTAGATTCGACTGAAACTTGATTTGGTGATTGAAGATGCCCTGGGAGATGTATGTATGTGTTTGAACCGGATTCGGCCACTGTGAGGGGAGTAGAGGGCTGGGGGGGGGGGGGGGGGTTCCGGGAAATTGGGGCCGAACTAGTGGAACGATTGGAATGAAGCTTGTATGTGTAGAGCGTGTAGAAACTTCATAAACCTAAATGACATAGTTTGTGGTCCAGACCGCAGTGGGGGGGGGGGGGGAGGGTACCGGAATTTCCTGAAAGGTTTCAAAAGGTTGCGTACCCCCTTTTTTCAGAACGCAAAACGACTATGTTTATTATCATAAATGGTCAAGCATACATGTGTAAAAATATCTACAAAATCAATGAGACACTTGAGGCTGCTTTGTAGCTAAAATTTTGTCAAATCTCGGCTCGGTGTCACTAATGGCAATATCTTTTACAGTCAGCCTGTTTCTGTGTTTGGTTTTGATCTTCTACGCGCTTTCGTCAAGCTGCATCGCAAACATTTTCGTTAGATTGATTCGCAACCTGAATTGCAATATCACTTGCATTGTCTTCGATTGTTGTTTGACACACGAACAGATTTTACGGCAGTGGGCTAGCTTGTTTTGGAATTAACATTATTTCATTGACTTTCACTAGGGCTTATAATCAGAGGTGTCACGCACGGTTCAGCAACAACCCTCCCCCTGAAAGTGGTCGGCCTTCGCGCCGCGATTTTTCGTAAAAACAGTATTTTTTTTTGAAAAACAATCGGTAAAAGGACCAGCCGGCCAGTGTAAAAAAACATTTTAGCTAGTGATGCCTCTGCTGCTAATAGTAGGCTTTTGGCAATCAACAATTAGTGCGTATCCCTTTGGCTACGAGTACCACCGGTTGGGAACGACTGCCTTAGATGACCCATTTTTGTGTCCGAGCAGATTCGGCCGCGGTAGGGGGAGTTAGGGGGGGGGGGGGGTTTACCGGAAACCGTGTGGCGCATCTAGGGATCAACCGAGTGTATCTATCGGGCTGAAACTTGGAAGGTTGAAAATTCATTTGCCCTAAATGATCCGAGGCGAAGGCAAACATTTAGCGGGAATGCTCACACTCGAGTGAAACTTGATGGGTTGTACGAGCAAATCCCTAGATATCCTATTTCTAGGTCCGAACCGTATTTTTCGATGGCGGAGGGGGGGGGGGGTACTGAAGTTGCTATTTTGTGACGTTCTCGTCTACTTTCTTGTACTACCTGCTCTCAACAATTGCCATATGAGCTCGTAGCTCTTGTTTTACGACAGAAAACATCTTGTCTGATTCCCTACTTGCAGTTCGCTGGCTCTTTAGAAGTAAAGTGCCTGTTGATCCTTGTCTCAAGCGGTAAAGTAGATGGATTGTCAGAACAAGCGCTAGTATGTATTTGTCCCACATTTGTCCCATTTGTACTCCCAGCAATACTGGCATATTCGGGTCCGCACTGTTGTGGTGAACACTGATTTTCTAGGATGGCCTAGCAAATGTGGGTGTCATCTTCTGCTCAAGTTCTGAACAAATCTGCAAAACAGTTGGAATCTCTTCAGGATCTGCGTACTTCCCGTCGAACGAGTTTACTGCCGGTGCTGCCAAAATTATTACAAGCCTTAGTTTTAGAGATATTGTTGAAGAAATATTCAGTCTTCTGCCGGATGTACTGCTGCTTTCTCAGGAGCAGTTTGAGGTAAGTCAAACCCGAAAATTTGCTATAAGTTCAAGTTTTATTTGAAGTTGATTAGATGTTCTTTATTGGGGTAAGGAGATACGCTGAATTCGTTTCTGAACTTTCATTTTTTGCTCGACAAGTAGTTCGCTCGGAATTCGGCCGAAACCGGAAACTTGGAAGAAGCAAATAGGAAGTATCGTCAAAATAGATATGGCTTATAGAGGTATAGCTGAACAAATGGTTGTCTTAGATGGCTAGCTATTTGCTAAATTAATCTGTTTCCAGATTTCAATAGTAAAAATGTTCAACGATCCTTGCGAAGACTGGATCTGGCGAGAGACCCAATTGTCTGGATCAAATATTACATTTTTGGGATCCCATCGAAACCTTTGGTCTTGATAGATAAGTAATCAGAGCTGACGTATCCGTGTAAACATTGTTTGAATAAAAACTTTGGTCTTGTTATAGGACGGAAAGCGAAAGTTATTACTAATTGGTGCAAAGAACGATGACCCGGATCGGATCGGTTTGTTCCTGCCGTATACAGTTGTTCAGTGGGCTAGAGTTCCCTGATCCACATCGACAAATGTTGTCACTGAAACGTCCCTGTTTTTTCGAGTGCTGAATTCCCCCCCCCCCTTCTAAAATGAGACCAGTAGACCAGGGATCACCCAGAATCACCTCAATTCGGTTGGTCTCTTTTTGTCGTCTCGGCATCACCTATAGTTTGTGTTCTTCAAAACCGCTTAGCCTGGTTCAATAATTTATTTCTTGAATTACAGGCTGTTGTCTCCTTGCTGGAAATTAGTGGCGAGTCAGACTGGTTTGTTACTTTCAAAGATTCGTCGATGAGTTCAGCAAATGAAGATCTGAATTTTAAACGCTTGCCTGCCTTACTTCGGGAAATGAAACATGTAGCGCTTGATTGCAGCCAACTTGGAGATTTCTGCCAGGTAACGCTTAATTACTAATTTATCTGCTCCTGATTTATTTATTGACGACTATTTTACCCCCCCCCCCCCCTCCGATTAGTAACGTCCTAAATTTCTTTGTTTATCAAAAATTCTCGTCTCCAAGCTCTCCAGAAAGAGCAGATAAAGTACCAAGTTCTGAGGATTGGATAACAAGTCTCTGCAGCTTCATTTGACCTTTCAAATGTTCCACGATCGTCCAGTCGGTAAGCTGACGCGTATTGTCGCACAACATTCGTCATTGCAGTTGATGGTTGACCACGCAAAAGCATTGTTGAATCTGGAAGATTCAGGGAGTAGTTGATTTTATGCCAGCTGATGTTCCTATGTGCGCACCGTAAAATGGCTTGGCATGATCATAGCACAGTCGCCTGTCCACGATTCCATTCGTGTTGGATATGGAAAAATAGTTCCAAATAGAGGAAGGTATAACCAAAAAGCTCTTGGTAGTTTATATAATAGTTTTTGTTCTCCCTTTGTCTGCAACCTTTCTCGAATTGTTGGTATTCTTAGACAAAAAGATTTAAAATGTATCAGGACTTAGTATTGCAAATATTGTAAATTTCTATTGTATCTTCCTCGACGACAGGAATTTCCGTATAACTGCAAATTTGTTGCCCTCTGACCCTTGTGCAAAGTTATCTGCAATTGCCCCGAACCTTCACGTTTCTGCTCTTGGCCATTTCTCCGCATTCCGTCTAGGAAGATGAGTTTTTAGACCCGATTAGTCCCTTTTCTTTTTTTTATGTTTATTTTTTGATCTTGTGCATTTACTACATTATTGAAAGCTCAGTGTATTTTTTCCTTTTCTCTATCTGTACTGTACTATTTTCCTCTTCTTAAGTGCGTAAATAAAATTTCATCATCATATTTGATGGTGCAAAACGAATACGTCAGCTGAATTTTATTGGAGCTATACTTCCCACAAGTTTTTTTTTTCCCACAAGAATTTTATTGGTGTTTCCCACATGTTCGTTTTTCCAACTTGAGTGGTATTGAGCCTAAAGAGGACCCTTGCCAAGAAGGGCCGAAATATAGCTACAATAAAATTCAGCTGACGTATCCGTTTTGTACTATCAAATATGATTTGCAGTCGGCTTGGGCTGAAGGAATATTTATTTTTCATCATAATCATCATAGGTACATGTACATTTCCTACGAAATTTTCTTAACAAGTTTAGCGTTTGCATTCAGGTGAAAAGAGCCCAAGCTGACTTGTCACATAGCTGACTTGTCACATAGACAAGTCAGTCTAAAGCTCTGTACCCACGGAACGTGGATTCGCATTGCGTAGGCGAATTTGGCGTCGTTAGCGGAAAAAATGTACGCCCCTCCATTTCAACTTCAAGTCGAGTTCTATAAAGTTTTCTAAAGTTCAGTGGGGACCAAGCTTATAATTCATTGCGATTTGGGTGTATTCGCGATCAGGCAACCGATTTGGCCACATATGATCAGCGTCAGAGACACATGTGTAGTTTCGTTACCCAAACCCTTTCCTAAGAGACATAAATATTTTAAAGTCATAGAGAAGAAGTGAAGAACAGGTTTACACCCGGTATCCTCGGTTGTGGTTACTGGCTCTGTTCCTGGCAGCCCTTTTCCCTTAGTGTAACCACAATTGTCCCGACGGATTTTTTCCTTCCCGCCTATTACCCTACTTATGATTCCCAAGGGGAGTTTATCGACCCGCCAACCCCCACTTTCGATAAGACCGTACCCCCTCGATAGCAGTTGGCGGTCGTCTATCCCCTTAAGAGCTTGTTCCACCCTTCTAACATTAGTAATTATTAGTTACTATTTTCGTTCCAACCTTCTCGAAATAGTAACTATTTGCCACGCTCGGGAGCGTAATAAGCGTGGTTACTACGAATCTCTATAACGTGATTGGTCGGATTCGCCTGTGGCATGATATTCTGCTGCAAAATAGAAAAACATGGTTAACCATTTAACATGGTTAAGAGTCACACTTTGTTGGGTGTCACTTTCACCGAAGATTGCAAATTCAGTGACCATGTTTGCAACCTAGTGAAGAAAGGGAATTCTGCACTCCAGTCCATCACGACAATGAAACGATTTGGATTCGGCGTTGAATCTATGAGATTGGCTTATGTGACTTACCTGCGGCCGCTACTGGCATATGCATGTCCAGTTTGGGGACCCGTTGTACAAAGGAGCGTACAGCATAACGAAGACGTTGAATCAGTGCAGATCAGAGCGTGCCGCATTATGCTAGGACTGAAATACAATGGTTATGAAACTTCCCTCCTCCTAAGACTTGAGCCACTCCATGTCCGCCGGGAAAACTTAATTTTACGTTTTGGCCGATCAATCCTTGCCAGTGAAAAACATATAGATATTCTGCCCGATCTAGCACAGGCGAGAGGGCGGACGCGGCACCAAAATATTTTTACCACATATTTTATATGTACCATATTTTATTGAGAAAATTAACAAAAAATTAGCGAATTCCAAGTAATTTATTTTTTCTATGTAATAATTGTATATATTCAAGTATTGTAACACATTAAATGTAATGGTCGACGTATTTAGTGCTATGTCGCTGCTACGAGTTTGATCAATAAAAATATCTATCTATCTATCTAAAATCGTTCCAGCCTTGACGGCAAAAAGCCAGAATTCATGACGTCATGCAGTAACTACACGCTCTGAGACACTACTAACTCCTGCATTGTGAGGACCATCTCTATCCTACGTATCCACCGCTTGGCAATTAGATAAGACGCTAGGTTTCTTGGATTCTTCTAAACTCGGTTATATCTTAAGGGGAATTGAGTCAAACCTTGATTAGATTTGTTCCACGCAACTATAAGTGTCTTAGTAATCCACTAGTTCAGGTAGAATCGCGTGACCCGTTGTTTGGGGGGATAGCCGCGTTTCTCAATATGGGTGGCTTTCTCATTTTTGCGCTTCGAGATTAATTACGTTCATTTCGTCGCAGGAGTACAGGATCGACAAGTTCCCAAGCTTCGGAATCTACAAGAGAGGTGGAGGATTCGAACTTGTATGGGGAAAAGAGAAGCTGCAAGACGTTGTTGCTTTCGCCAAAGAATCGGCCAAAGCGCCTAATCTAGTCACTCTGAACCCTGATCTACTGAATGAAGCAATCGCTGAAGGGAAAACTTGGTGAGTTTTGTGGTTTGCTTTAAAGTTTGACTGAAAAGCAAACTTATTTTTGTGTCATTTAATTGATTATACCGAATTATTTGGATTCTGCAAATAATTTTTTTTTATTTCCGACTATTTGCTCTAGTTGTGACCTTCAGAATATCTGCGGCCGTCCGCACAGCGTAAATTCTACTATGACGCGGGAAATTTTAATCTCAACTGTGATTAAAAATCTCAACAATGATCAGTGGTGAGATTGGTGACGATTGCGTTGTGCCTGAACAAAAAAAATTATAAATCTTTCTCGTAGGGCATAGAACAAAAAATACAAGCGCAGAGAGGTACCACAAATCACACGGAAATTCCACTATTTGAAAATCAATTATTCGTGAATAGCGGAACAACAAAGTAACGCATTTTCAGCGGGTTTTCAAGCCAATTTAAGTGAATAAGTGATGGGTCTCTAAATTGTCCTATCCCAGTCCTTTTCAGTTAAACTTTAAGTAGTTGTTAGTATGATTAGTGAACTGAAAGACAAAAATGTAATGCTCTTTCGGCGGAATTTTAACCCACGACCTTTGTCTTTGATTGCCAACGTAGTCTTAATCAAAATTGCCTCTGGTTATGGTAAAAGTATTTCCATCTTTACGCAAGTAGTAGTTGTCATGCTCTTTAATCGTCCCGATCTCAGTCATTTGTTCTGCTAGCTGGCGATACAATATCATTTATAATTGCGACAGGAGATATTTTCGTGACTGGCGGTTAGTAATGATAATTATTTATATTCAGTCAGCCAATAATTTATTCTCAAACCGAAGTTGGTCACAGCCGATACTTCTTTTTTGGTCATTACATAAGAAAATTATAGATATAGTTAAATAATATAAAGTATATATATAAAATATATTTACATACAATCAGAAAATGAAGCAAAATTGTAATCACCCATGGAGCTCCATGATCTTTCGGTTTAGTGAATTGTGTTGCGAGAGCAACACTTTGGTTTTGTCCTCGTTTTTTTTTTTTTTTTTTTTTTTTTTCCTATGACTCCGATTTCATTTTATTCCTGGTAACTGAGAAGGGTCTAACCTGTGCGGTTTTTACGGAAAGTGTGGACCTTAGGCCGGATTGATGAATATGACATTACATTTTGGAAAGCTCCGTAGAACTCTTGCCTGGGGCCAATAAGGATGGTTTTTGCTTGTCCTCGAGCCAGAGCCTACGGTTTGCGAAGTGAAGTGGAGTTGTATAGCCTATGTCAGAGAGGACTATCTGAAGTTGTGTAGCGAACCTTTCGTTTCATCAAAAGATGTTTCTGCTTTCGAGTGGAAAGCTCCGTTCTAGCACGCAAGCAGGGAGGCACCAGTTTCAAATTGAAGATGGACTAAAATCTATAAGTGTTAAATATATGCGGCAGTTACCCGGCCCCACAGCCAACATATCTTCTTTGAGTGATAAATAGAAAAATCTACAGAGACAAAAAAGTGGCTTTTTCCCACGGGTCCGAAAGTGCTGCCATCTATTGTTTCTGTCCATGTCTGCGACGATTTCAGCTGAGTTTATAATTTTTTTTTTTTGCACTTTGGTTTGTGGTAGAGTAACGGTATCAGATGTGCCTCTTAAACTTTAAAAGTTCTCTCATTGCTAAAGAAACTAGAGCTTATCCTTTGCTCCTTTCTAAGTCGTGACGTTAGAAAGTTGGCCTACGGCAAAAAAGTCAACTTTTGAACTAAGACAGGTAGAATTTTTTTTTCGACGGCAATCGATAGCCATTGATGAGCTGATCAAAGTTTATGTCATCCATTTTTTGGAACAAAAATTCCTTCATGAGATACACCAGTTTGAAAATTTCAAAGGGGTTGACAACTTCATAGTAAGGTACATTGAAACCAAAAATAGGCGATACTAGTTATGATACATATAGGGGACTTTTAAGCAACAGTCGACTGTTAGCCCATAATCATCTTCGGTAATGAGGGGTTTGCAGCTTTTGTTAGTTAGTATACCTGTTATTTGTTTCCGGTGTATTCGATGGTAAGAACAATTTGGTTCCCAATGGTAAGATATGCAAGGGACTTGTAAGTAATAATCGGCTGTTATGCTACAATCATCTTCTGCGATGATGGGTTTGCAGCTTTTGCTAGCTGGTGTACCCATTATTTGTTTCCGGTTAACTTAATGTATATCACGGGAGAGGGACTTGTAAGTAGGAATCGGTTCACAAGGGGCTAGGAATTTTTGCAAATGGGTGCACATAGTATTCGATTTCTATAAATCTGACGGTAAGAAAGTTTGTGTCGATGGTCTATCAATGTAACCGAGGATTAACTGTTTACACAACGGATACAAACGAAAATGTAAAGCAATGAGGTAGCTTCATAATAATTAATAGTGTCATCTATGGTATTTTAATCCCGAAAAGTTACGGATAGCTTTCTATTACCAACTAGATTATATAAGATATTGTTCCAAGTTTTCATCCGTCACGATGTCTACGATTGAAAAGGATAAAGTACAACTGACTGCAAAGTTATTTTAGTCCCTTCTTCCTATATTATTTTGTTGTTGTTTTTACAACGCTGAAGAATACCTTTTGATCATATGATTAATTTTTTTAGAACATCCCGTTTAAAAAGCTTATGCTATAATCATCTTCAGCGATGAGGGGCTTGCAACTTTTGATAGCTGGTGTATCCATTAGTTGTTTCCGGTGAATTTGATGTCAATCACGGGAGAGAGACTTGTAAGTAAGAATCGGTTCACGAGGGGCTAGAAATTTTTGAAAATTGGTGCACATTGTATTCGATTTCTGCAAATATGACAGTAAGAAAGTTTGTATCGATGGTCTATCGCTATAACCTAGGATTAACTGTTTACGCAACGGGTACAAACGATACGGTAATGTAAAACAATACCGTAATTTTGTAATAATTAATAGTGTCATCTATGGTATTTTAATCCTTAAAAGTTACGGATAGCTTTATAATATCAACTAGATTATATAAGATATTGTTCCAAGTTTTCATCCGTCACGATATCTACGATTGAAAAGGATAAAGTTCAACTTCGACGGCAATCGATAGCCGCTGATGAGCTGATCAAAGGAAATGACATCCATTTTTTGGTAAAAAAAATTCCTTTATGAGATACACCAGTTTGAAAGTTTCAAGGGGTTGACAACTTCAGTAGTAAGGTACACACTGAAACCAAAAATAGGCGATACCAGTTGTGAGACATTTAGGGGACTTGTACGCGACAGGCGACTGTTAGCTCATAATCATCTTCGGCAATGAGGGGTTTGCAGCTCTCGCTAGTTGGCGTACCTGTCATTTGATGAACAATTTGGTTCCCAAATGTAAAACATGCAAGGGACTTGTAAGTAATAATCGGCTGTTATGCTACACAAATCTTCAGCAATGAGGGGTTTGCAACTTTTGCTAGTCGGTGTACCCATTATTTTTATCCGGTGAACTTGATGTCTATCACGGGAAAGGGACTTGTCAGTAGAATCGGTGCACGAGGGGCTAGAAATTTGTGCAAATTGTTGCACATTGTATTCGATTTATATAAATCTGACGGTAAGAAAGTTTGTATCGTTGGTCTATCGCTGTAACCTAGGATTTACTGTTAACGCAACGGGTACAAACGATACTGTAATGTAAAACAAGGTAGTTTCGTAATAATTAATAGTGTCATCTATGGTATTTTAATCCTAAAAAGTTACAGATAGCTTTATAATACCAACTAGATTATATAGGATATTATTCCAAGTTTTCATCCGTCACGATGTCTACGATTGAAAAGGATAAAGTTCAACTGACTGCAAAGTCAATTTAGTCCCTTTTTCCGATATGCTTTTGTTGTGGTTAGGGCAATCGATAGCCCTTGAAGAGCTGATCAAAATATATGCCATCCATTTTTTTGAACAAAAATCCTTCATGAGATAAACCAGTTTGAAAGTTTCAAGGGGTTGACAACCTCAGGAGTAAGGTACACACTGAAACCAAAAATAGGCGATACCAGTTGTGAGACATGTAAGGGACTTGACTGTAAGCAACAGTCGACTGTTAGCTCATAATCATCTTCGGCAACGAGGAGTTTGCAGCTTTTGCTAGTTGGTATACCTGTTATTTGTCTCAGGTGTATTCGAGGGTAAGAACAATTTTGTTCCCAATTGTAAGACATGCATGGGACTTGTAAGTAATAATCGGCTTTTATGCTATAATCATCTTCAGCGATGAGGGGTTTGCAACTTTTGATAGCTTGTGTATCCATTATTTGTTTCCGGTGAATTTGATGTCAATCACGGGAGACGGACTTGTAAGTAAGATCGGTTCACGAGGGGCTAGAAATTTTTTGAAAATTGGTGCACATTGTATTCGATTTCTGTAAATATGACAGTAAGAAAGTTTGTATCGATGGTCTATCGCTATAACCTAGGATTAACTGTTTACGCAACGGGTACAAACGATACGGTAATGTAAAACAATAAGGTAGTTTTGTAATAATTAATAGTGTCATCTATGGTATTTTAATCCTGAAACGTTACGGATAGCCTTCTTCCGATATTGTTTTGTTGTTGGCTTTTGATTATGTGATTATTCTTTTTAGAACATACCGTTTTAAAAGCTTCGATAAGTTGACAATTTCAGCATTTAACCGACAGCGAAGAAACAAAATCAAAGTGTTGCTCTCGCAACACTTTAGCCGGCGAAGCCGGACAAAGGTTGCCGCAACACTTCACGTTGCCCGGGCAACGTAGATCTAGTTTTTACTGTTTTTGTAGTCATTTTAGTGCTCTGTTTTGTTTTTAGTTCTATTACTCCGTCTGTATTATACCTAGATGAGTTAAAAATAAAATCCTATTTAATTTCTCACTTTGAACTAATCCCAGGTCGTGCACAATTTTCGTCCAGCAATTATTCACTAACCTACCATCTATGTATTGTAACAGCCCTCAAAGCCCTTTCCATGGGTCTTAAAGTGGGGACTAGTGGGGAGGGCTTACATTTTCTCTTGTTATTGTTTACCCTTCCTTCGGTTCCAGGGTCGTTGACTTTTTCGCTCCATGGTGTCCTCCTTGCAAACGGATTCTACCCGTCGTCCGCGAAGCTAGTCGGCTTCTCTCCGAAACTGCCAAGTTTGGAACCTTCGACTGTGTGAAGTTTTCTGCCACCTGCTCGCAGCTGGTAAGAATTCCCATTTGCTTGTCTGAAGGTCTGTTCTTACGACTGCTGACTAGAACAAGACCAAAGGTTTCGATGGGATCCCAAAAGTTTAATATTGGTCCAAACTTTAACAGGTTAAGGCCAATGGTTTTCATCTGAGAAGACCAATTTCAGATATGAATTCAGCATGTGTGTTTACCCCGTCGTATCTACTTTGTCGAAACTGCAGATCAAAATGTCTGTTTTGTCGGTCTCTATGTCAAGCGCTGCACTATCTCTATGCAGAAAGCAAAGGGAATATGATCCTCCAGTATTTCTAGTTTTAGTTGCACAAGTGAAGATTCAGAGTCAGATTCAAGAGATGTCAGTTGCAGCTTGAATCAAGCCTCAAACGACGTCAGTTGTAGCTTGAATCAGACCTTGATTGAAAGTTACCTTGACTCTTGCAAAACAAAGTATATAAGCTGGCCTTCTTCTTAGCGAGTTGTCATTCATTATTTGTCATTCGTTATTTACTATAGTCGTTATTATTCGGACTTTAATTATTATCGGCAGTGATTTTATTTACCCGGGTTAGGATTTACATTTATACAGAGTAAGTTTGTGAATAAAACTATGTATATGTTAACGTAAAACCTAGTTCACTACCCGCCGCGTTTACCCGAAGCCTGCAGAGTAAGGTCCATTTTCCAATTATAACACTTCTTGCCTTACCTCTGCCAAATTTTCGGTTTCTCTGGCAGAAGTCTGGCAAAAACTACAGCTCAAAAATGAATTGAGCATGTATTCTTACCCCAACACCGAAAATCTAAGAAACGTCAGACAAAAAATTACTTTTAACAAATTTTCCGAGCGAACTGTACGTCCAGGGAGAAAATGATTGTCATACACCGGGTCATCCCTAAATCGAACATCTAATCAGATTTAAATTCGAATTTTACGTTAAAAATTTTCCGGTTTTGGCCAGGTTCCGGGCCAACTACTTGTCTGGTGAGAAAATAAATTTCACATTCACATTCAGCATATTTCTTTTCCCTTAAATCGAACCTCTAATCAACTTCAGATTAAACTTTTACGTTATATAAATTTTCCGCCGGATTCTGGGTGGACTACGTGTCCGGCGAGAATATAATTTTCATATTCGGATTCAGCGTGTCTTCTTACCCCTTTATCCAACCTCCAATCAACTTCAGATGAAACTTTTACTTTTTACAAACTTTCCGGTTTTGGCCGGATTCCGTGCGAACTACTTATCAGGTGAAAAAATTATTTGCATATTCTGATTCAGCATGTCTCCTTACCCTTGAATCGACTATCTCGTCTGCTTTAAAAAAAATCCCTTAATTTGAAACCCCTCCCCTAACCCCAAATGTAGGGCTGCAGAGCCCGTCTTCGAACTTGACCTGTACTTGGCCCAAAGAGTCCTCATGTCAATTTTGAATAAAAAATCTCAACCCCTTCGAGATTTATCCTGGTAACAGACAGACACACGGACGGACGGACGGACAGACGGACAACTTTTACGAAATCGTAGGTATCCCGTCACTTCTACGTTCTGGGATCCCAGAAAGACATAACAACCGATTTGAATGCTAACAGAGAATTGCAAATTAATTTAGCTTTTCTAGTCCTGCCTGACGGATTCGGTTTGATAACGGAGGGTTTCAACAGAGAAGTTGAAATTTCCGCCACAGTAGCTTAGTGAAGGTTTATTTCATACGACAGCGTTGTAGGCCCGTGGTATCCTAGTCTCCTAGCAATAGCTCTTTCTCTAGTTGACTGCGCGGGTTTAGGTCCAAAACATGTTCGATTTACAAAGTTGTTCAACAGATTTCACACCTACGTCGTGCAGTCAGCCTGACTTGTGTGACCTGCAAAAGGCACGCCCGACATTTACCGAAATCGGTATGGAAGCGATTTACTGCGCTTGGTTAGAAGACGAGTGTTGTTGAGATTTCATGGGTTTAAAGCCGTGGTAGCGTGAAAGAAGAAGAAATTATCTTGCATCTTGTGGTTTGAGGAATCGGAGGCGACACAGCAGCAAAGTATAGTCGACACGTTCTTTTTTGTGCTAAATTTGAGGTTTGATTTTAGGGTGTTCGATCTTACCCGTCGTTGGTGTTGTTTAACAATACTGCCCAGTACCAATACCATGGCGACCATAATGCAGGAAGGGTAGCTGATTTTGTCAAAGAGACATTGAACCCACCAGGTAAATTTTGAGTTATTCTGTATATTGAAAAATCTGCGAAGCATTCGTCATACTTTAATACCTGCTTCATGACGGTGACTCATTATGCTAATGGCAGAAATTTCGGAATCCTGGCGTCGCAGACCGACCGAACAGAGTGAAGAGAAGTGACAAAGGGTTGATGAATCAATACTCTTGATGACCAGCTCATCGCGTCTATGAAGAATCGCCGTGTGCCTAGCTAAGAGCCAGAAACGTCACTGGCGCGAGACGTAGCAAACAGTGTTGATTGGTTGACATTACGCTTGAATCAAGTTTGAGGACTCGTTAGGGTGACGTTTCTCTTTCTCCTCGAGATTCATTGGCGTGTTTCGGACTTAGCCGTATGTGTCCTTTATATTTATTTCATTTATTTTCTTTCACTAAATCTGTTTTTGGGGATCCCAAAACGTGGGATCCCAACCTATGACTTCGTAAAAGTTGTCCGTCTGTCCTTCTTTTAGCCCATAACTCTCGAAGGGTCTGAGATGTTTTGCTCAAATTTGGCATAAGAACTTTTTGGGTCAAAGTAGCCTACAGGTCAAGTTCGAAGATGGGGTCTGTAGCTCTATATTTAGGGGTGGAGGAGGGGTTTCAGATTAAGGGATGAAACGAAATATATATTTTTAAAGTCTAATGAGATAGTTGGTGTAGGGATAAAGAGACATGCTGAATCCGAATATGAAAATTATTTTCTCGCTGGACAAGTAGTTTACCCGAAATCTTGCAAAAAACGGAAAATTTGTGAAAAATTAAAGTTTGTTCTGAAGTAGATTAGAGGTTCAGTTTAGGGGTAAGGAGACACACTGAAGACGTATATGAAAATTATTTTCTCGCCGGACAAATAGTTCGGAATCCTGCCCATAGGCCTACTGGAAAATTTGTCCAAAGTAAAAGTTTTATTTGAACTTGATTAGATGTTCGATTCAGGGATAATAAGACATGCTGAATCCGTATATGACAATCATTTTCTACCGAACATATAGTTCGCCCGGAATCCGGCTGAAATCGGATAGATTGTTATGAGTAAAATTTGTATCTGAAGTTGATTAGAGGATCTGTGAAGCGGTAAGAAGGCATGCTGAATACGTATATGTAAATTATTTTCACGCCGGACAAATAGTTCGCCTGGAATCCGGCCAAAACCTGAAAATTCGTTGAAAGTTAAAGTTTTATCTGAAGTTGGTAGAGGTTTCATATAGTGGTAATGAGATATGCTAAATTCGTTTTTGAGCTTTTTTTTAAAGGACAAGTAGCTCGCCAAGAAACCGGCAGAAACCGGAAAATTTGTCAGAAGTAAGGCAGCTGGAAGTTTCTGATCAGTTTTGTCAAAGTATATATCACATATAGGAGTAAACACATACGAATCCATACTTGAACTTGGTTTTCTCAGATGGTTAGCCATTGACCTTAATCTGTTTATAAATTTCAACAGTTAACATTTTCAAGAAGTCTGGCAAAGACAGGATATCTACAAGATCCCATAGCCTAGATCAGATATAAAATTTTTGGGATCCCATCGGAACCAAACATCGGTCTTGTTAAAATGGCGGGTTACAAACAAATTCTACATACTTATATAGAGTATTCCGAACAAAACATACTTTGCGGCGCCTCATTTGGTTTTTGGGATGCCTATGACTTTGTAAAAGTCGCCGGTCCGTCCATCCGTCCGTCTGTCTGTCTGTTAACACAATAACTATCGAAGGGGTGGATATATTGTGTTCAAACATGGAATGAGGACTCTTTGGGTCTTAGTACCGGTTAAGTTCGAAGATGGCCTGTGTAGTCTTATATTTAGGGGTGGGGGAGCGGTTTGAGATTAAGGGATGAATGCAGATATTTTTTAAAAGCTAATGAGATAGTCGATTCAGGGGTAAGGAGACATGCCGAATTCGAATAGATTGATAGATAGATAGATACTTTAATTTTAGCCGTTAGGCCATACACAAAATCATACATTTTTAAACACTTCGAGAGAGCGATTTCACATGTAAAATGCTTTAAACTAACTAAACTAAATGATAACTGTTTTCTCGCGGACAAGTATAGTTCACCCGGAATCCGGTAAAAACTTGAAATTTTGTGAAAAGCAGAAGTTTATTCTCAAGTTGATTACAGGTTCGATTTAGAGTTAAGAAGGCATGCCGAATGCGAATATGATTTTTTTTTTTTTTCTCGCCGTGCAAGTTTCTCACCCGAAATTTGGCAAACCGGAAAATTTGTGAAAAGTAAAAGTTTAGTCTCAGGCTAATTAGAGGCTTGATTTACGGGTAAGAAGACATAATGAATACGAAAATGAAAATTATTATCTTTCCGGGCATAGTTCGCCCGGAATCCGGCCACAATCGGAAATTTAGCATGAAGTTTTAAAACCCAATGATATAGTCGATATGCTATGAGGAGACATGCTGTTGCAGCTTTCGAACACACTAAAGATGGATTAGAGAGTCGGTATCGTGGTAAGGAGACATGCTGAATCCAGTTTTGAACTTTATTTTGTTGACGGATAAGCTGGCAAATGTGCCAAAACCTCGAAAATTCTGGTCGAAAGGTTCGCCTCTCAGTGTCACCAGCTCTTTGCTCTGCATGCAGTTCGCCGAGAGCACTGCTAAAAGGGGAATTTGGTTTAAGTTTTCAGGTTAGTCTGAAGTCGACTTGAGATGATATGTTGGAGTAAACATGCATCCTGAATCCATGTTTGAACTTGGTTGTAAGTTATAGCAGAATGTTAAATGGGTTTGGCGAAGACCGGAAATCTACAAGATTCGCTTGTTTGGATCAAGTAGTCCAATAAATCGTCAATCTTTGGGACCCCATCGAAACCTTTTGTCTCGTTTCTTTCTGTCTCATCAGACTGATTTTTTCCAGCTATTCAGATGACATTAGACAAGTTTGTACGTCTGGTCGAAACGAAGAGCAAAACCGAGATTTGGTTGGTCGATTTCTACGCCAGTTGGTGCGGACCTTGCCAGCATCTGAAACCCCATTGGGCCAAAGTTGCCAAGAGTCTGGCTCCTTTGAGCTCATTCGTCCACGTTGCTGAGGTAACTACCTAGTTTGTTTCCGTAATGCTTCGAAAGTGATTTGTCTGAACATCCCTCCGGCAAAGAAATGAATAGGAATACATCGAGTAGGTCCTTTCTTGACCCCCTGTTGGCCTTTGGACGGAAAATTGGATTCGAGCATGGTTTGACAGTCCTGAGATCCCTAATTTTTTAGTGTCATTTTCACTTTCTTCATTGTCAGAAGTTTCATAACAGATAACCGAAGGAAGCGCAGTTTCATCAGACAACACTTGGGATGTAATCTGTTAAAAACGTTATGCATTAAATGTTATGCATAACAAGCATTGACAGTAAAAGCCGTATAAGCATCTGCTGACTTTTCCAATATCACGACGACAAACAAAAAACCAGCAGATGGTTTTAAGGTGGTTTTTCGGGTCTTCCTGGCGATGCTTGTTATGGGTAACATTTTATTCATAACTTTTTCGAATCACAACAGATTACATCACAACTGTTGTCTGTTGAAACTGAACATCCTTGTATTATCTGCTATGAAACTTCTGACAGTGTCAGAAGTCAATATATAAATAAAACCACACTAAAAATTTCAACTCAAATTTGCGTAACTAAGGTAATAAATAAAGATTAAATTAAAACGCATCAAAATTCTTTATTTAGCGTTGCTCTCTTAAAATAATCAGTAAAATACGGGACGGATGACTTGATGTAACGTTGCATACTAGTCGTTGTGTAAGAACATATAAGTTGACAACTCTTTGTCTTTTCTCGACGTCTTGTCCTCGGACCGTCAGCAATAGGTTTTTTCGAAGTCTGGCAGTATTCCAATGACAATAAGTCAAGTTCTTTTAGTGTGCTATCATAGTTTGTGTAGTCGTGGCCTAATATTATTTTCGGGGCCCTTTTCTGGACCGACTCGATTTGGGCAGATTGTTCCTTGGTCAGACCAGGGTGCCAAGCAGGACAAGCGTACTCAAGGCAAGGTTCTATAGTATACAACTTTAAGAATTTCTTTTCGTATTCCAAACCTTTTCATCTACGACAACGCACGAAGCAGAGATCCACCTTTTCTTTGTCAAATTTGCTACATGTGTGTTTCATTTAAGGTTGAAAACAATTTTGATCAATGTAAACAAGGTTTAAGTTTAACTATTATTTTAGGACTTTATTTTACTTTCATCGTCCAAGTAAATACCAAGTATCTTAACAGTTTGGGTCGTATTTAGTCCAATAGGGGTCACAGATGGGTTGTCAGTTTTCAGAAACGAAAAAGCCATGGATGTGCTTTTTGTCTCGCTAACAGCCAGCTTCACTTGTGCGAGTTCAGTTTTGAGATCGTTAAATATGCCTGACAAGTCGGTTAGTTGTGGCGTCTAGGTGTTGAATCTTAAAGCTAATGCTGTCAGGTCGTCTGCAAACTTAAAGCGCTCACGTAAGGTTACTAGATACTGTTTAACGCCTTTGCAATGTCAGCAACAACAGCCTGGACAAACGCTTCATCTTTTTCAAGGTGTCGAAAAATTGAATCTAACATAGAAATTAGGTAGTGCAATGTCCTATGGCCGGGCCCGAAACCAAATTGGGGGGGGGGGGGTCAGTTCTATCCTTAATATCTTTAGATCCTATAATCCCCTAATGTTCATCATCATTTGCAATACAAGTAAAACTCTGCTAGTATATGTGTCTAAATATTGAGCTTAAGCAGAAAAACGGTGCGAACCTCCCTGATGATGAGAGTTTTTCATAACCTTTCAGTTTAAAAACTGAAAACTTCTCTTTCCTGTCATTAACTTATGGATCTATTGTACTATCTATGTGTGATGTATGCTGATAATGAGGCAACGGAGGACAAACAGGGACCAATCCGCTGGACTGGCATGAAGACAGAAGAACTGTCTGAGACAGTCCTGCTTTTGTTCCCCAGCTTTTGACCTGCATATGATCTAAATACCATCTGATCGATTTATTACTTTTTCTCGTAGGTTGATTGCGTGAAAGAGCCAGTTCTTTGTCGGACAGAAGGTGTCAATGCTTACCCCACAATTCGGATGTACCCACAGGGCCACCTGGGTAAATCCGCTTTCATGTAAGTTCTTTACTTTATGGCACTTGCTTACCTCCCGCATGCGTGACCAAATTCGGATTAAACTTGATTGATGGCGATAGTACATGCCCCAGATATGCTGTTATTTAGAGCGTACTTTAGCTCCTGAAGAGACATTGGTGGCGCATAGGGCATCGTCAAATCCTCTTCATTCGTCCCTCAGTGATTTGTATCTTCATATTTGTCTTCAGTGAAAAAGTAAAAAAAATAACCATATACCATGATCTTCGTCCCCCTCTCACACACACACACGAACTCATATTCTGCTAGCTCATTAGTCCCACTCATTACATGTGGCCGGGTACTACCAAGAACGTCTTTGGTCCCATGCAGCGACTGTGGATACCCCGATAAAACTGAGTGGAGCTAGAGTTACTTGCTGTGAGGTTTGAGTTGATACCCGTCTACTTCCCTCTTCGCCGCTGCGCCTCTCAGATGAATAAAAAAACGTGGGAGGCCTACAGGGGTGGAGAACCTGGTCTGTAGCAAGTTATAGTGGCGTCACATTGGGAGGCAACCTATCAGCTGTAAAGGACGAGTCAGACGACGTTCGTATTATGATGTTCTGCGTAGCTCCTCCTTCGCTCGATTGCATCAGGTAGTGTATCAGAATATATTCGACTCCGCATGGTACGTATTACAGAGATAAGGAGACGGAGGTTCTGTCAGATTATTTGTTCTTGGTACTACGCACATCTCATGCGTTAACTTGTGTGCGTCAATTTGTTGGGAATGTTCTCTCGATCCAGAGTAACAAGCGTATGGGATAAGAGTAGTTTGGGAGCGAATCATGAATGTTATTTCTTTTGCAGACCGTTTTCCGATCAACAACGAGACCACCACAGCATTCTCAGTTGGATTGTTCGGATGATACCCAGTAATGTAATAACCCTGACGGCGAACAGCTTTTACAGCGAGGTTTTACGGTCTCCTCTCCCGTGGGTCTTCGAGTTCTACCTCCCTTGGTGCGGCCCCTGTCAGATTTTTGCACCACATTATGAAATTGCGGCAAAGGTAATGCGTCATACTCATTTGTAGTCATTTTTTGTATCGTTCTGACCCGGGTTAACAGACACATTTGCACCCTGGCCTCCCAGCGTTCTAAAAGAGGTTATTACTTATGTTTTTTGGGCTGTCCTCTCCCCTGTTGCCCTTCTAGATATTTATCATATTTAAACCCTAACTCAGAGAGCCTAGGTTTTAAGTATTTATTCAGCCCAAGTTGACGCGAATTTCGATTCCGCAAGGTATTTAGATTTGTTGCTATTCCCTGAAGATGATCATAGCCGTGAATGACCAAAGTAACTCAGAAACAATGGCTGACCAATCTGTTTAGAACCACCGAACTGCCTGTTCAGTTAAAAAAAATCTTGCGAGAAACCGGGAAAATCGTGGAGAATTTGCGTAACTGGAAGAAAGAACAGAAGAAAGAAGAGGGAAATTGAAAATCCTGGCGACATAAATCCTGGCAATGTGATTCAGGTTTGATTCTGCCAAGAGTCGATAACCGAGAAGAGTTTGTGTGACGTAGACAAAACTGGCAAGATTTTCGGAAACCATGTTATTATAAAGTCAGTGAACCAGTTTTATACTTGGTTTTGGGCGGGACGCGACAGGACAAGCTTTGCGAACATCGTCGGACGGAAAATTGGAGCATCAGGATCACGTTCATTTGATTAAAGTTCAACTGAAAAGCCAACTTATGTTTATTCAAACAATGTTTACAACGGATACGTCAGCTATGATTCTTCATCAGCGATATTTCGACCCTTCTTGGCAAGGGTCCTCGTCAGACTGTCAATCCTCTGATTCAACTTCGGGGAAGGAAACAAACCTGTAATAGATTACAGGTTTGTTTGACCCTTGCCAAGAAGGGCCGAAATATCGCTGATGAAGAATCATAGCTGACGTATCCGTTGTAAACATTGTTTGAATAAATGTTTCAAAGTCAGCTTGGGCTCAAAGAATATTTACCAACTTATGTTTTTGTCATTTAATTGAAAACACTGAATTTTTTGGATTCTACAAAGGGATTTTTTTTATTATCCACTATCTGCTGCAGTTATGACATTCGAAATATCTGCGGCCGTCCCCGAAGCGTAAATTCTATCTGGCTTGGGAAATATTAATCTGAACACAAACGCGGCTTTTCAGTGGGCAGTGGCGAGATTGTTGAAGATTGCTTAATGCCTGAAAAAAAAAAACATAAATCTTTCTCGTAAGGCATACAACAAAAATACGCATTTTCAGCGTGTCTTCAAGCCAGTTTAAGTGAATAAGTGTAACTAGATTGTCCTATCCCAGCCCTTGTTGGTTAAACTTTAAATAAAATCACGACGTAACTTTACTAATTATCCGTGGGGATTCCGGCTCCAAGTAAACAATAAAAATAAGTACAAATATGAATAAGTGACATTTCATGCACTGGTCCTATTTGATGGATTGAGTGAATGCAAAAGCAGTTGAAAAATTTCATAATGATATAACGCGCTGAGAGTAAATTGCTACGTGCCAATTTTTGCATCATCTGTTAAGAGTTGAGCACAATGTATAACATTGTGTGGCGACTCCAGGCGTCGGCCAAATACCTACACCATTTCCGCGAGTGACTACCCCGGAACTCAAGCAGATTTCGCAAATGTATCCGAATTCAGGTTTCGAGCCGACTACCCATGCAGCATTCCTGTCAAGACTTCGTTTCGATTGGACGCAGTCCAGTTTTAATCAATATAATGGAAGTGTAGTCTTTGGACGAAAAAAAATGGCCGAAGACCTACACCATTTCGGGGAGTGACTGCCCCGGAGCTGAAGCAGATTTTGCAAATTTATCCGGGTTCAGCTTTCAAGTTGACTAACCGTGCAGCATTCGTAGCAATACCTTGTTGCGATTGGACGTAGTCCAGTTTTGATATAATGAAAGTGTAGTCACGATTGCATTATTTTACACCAATTGAGTGTCTTCCATCTTGCCTAATTGTTTATGCCACTACCCTCCCCCCCTCCCACAAACACCTTTGCGTACCCCCTGAAAGCTTGCACACTCCCGATTATGCAACTTCTGGATCCGGATCCCGACTTCAAGTTAATAACAATATGATATGATGGATTGACACATCTGATGGATTGAGTTGATACAAAAGCAGTTGAAATGAAAAGCTAACCTAGAAATGAGTAAGTTGGGGTGCAACCACTTAGAGGACCCATCGTGTCTATAACGCCAATGAAACCTACTTCGGCACCTGTATTCATTAGCTGCGTTTTTTGCCGTCATCCTGTTATTCGTAACGTTCCGACCTACAAGATTTCCCACTATAAGTCGTTTTCTTCCTTCGGTTAACCGACCTAAGTTTTTATAAGCTGTTTTTTGGCTCCATTTGCTGGTCGGTTAACCGACCTGTGGACTGAGGTGGGAGCTCCATCCAACCGACCTACGCTCTTGGCCCGGCGCAAAATTCAAAATTCTCATTGGAGAGATAGGCGCCGGCGACGGAAAGACGCCATTTTTTCTTATAAGCCGTTTTTTAGAGCTCAGTCGAATCGACCGGCGAGACGGAAAAACGGTCAATAGTGGCAAATAGGTAGGTTAACCGACCTGTGGAGAAAAGGCAAAAAACGCAACTGTTAATTCTTAAGCCCGGAGACCCGAATTTTATTTGTTAAATTCCAAGCCCGCTAAAGATACCTCAGTTGCTCCCGATGAGTGTTGATCATGCTATTGATGCGTAAAACCGGTCATCTGGATTTTGCCAAGTTTTTTATAGAAGCCATTGGACCTGGGAAAAGGCTTTAAAAAACCAAAGTTTTTGCCGTTTTACAGTATTAAGTAGTTTTGAATATTGGAACATAAACAGTAAATACTGCAGGGTGTGCTTTAAGGGGCTTTCGTACTGCTAATGTAAGGCTATTGCCTCGTGCTTGCATATAGTCTGCGTCACGCGCATCAGTCCTTTCACACTGCAACGGATCGTGTGTTCAGCCCATAGGGGGGAGGGAGTCTGGCTTCATTGATCGATCAATCAATCAACTTTATAAGCCAAATAGCTTAAAACTAGAAGACTTCGTCGAAGGCAGTGAGGAAGCAGCCGGAGGCGTTACCAGCCCAAATTTTCGGGGGGGGGGGGGCAAAGTAATGATGACATGATGGTCATTTTTACCGACTAAATTTGTGAGATGAAAACGACTGTTTTCAAGAAAAATCGACAGTTTTGCGAAAAATCAATTGTTTTTACGAAAAATCAACGGTTTGTAAGAAAAATCGTCTGTTTTCCTAAATAAAAACGGTGGCCCTTAGCGCCGACTCGGTGTTTTTTTTTCGAATGTTCGACAACATTGTGGAGGGTGGACTCGGTGTTTTTTTTTCGAATGTTCGACAACATTGTGGACGTACCCCCTCCCCCCAATGACAACAGGCAACAAATTTATTCAAACAATGTTTACAACGGATACGTCAGCTATGATTCTTCATCAGCGATATTTCAGCCCTTCTTGGCAAGGGTCCTCGTCAGGCTGTCAATCCTCTGGTTCAACTTCGGGGAAGGAAACAAACCTGTAAGCTTGGGCTCAAAGAATATTTAGGCAACAAATTAACTACTACATTTTACGGGAAATGATCCAAAATAAACGGTGGTATAAATCCTTAAAATTGAGTTGACGAATTGACAGGAAACGGCAAAACCATTCATCTGCATTTGGGGTGGTAAACTGAAGGTAAGCCAAATCTTCGGCGAAACACCATGCGCCAGCCAACCCTGAAGATTGGGCCATACCAGCATAGGTTGCATGAGGATGTGTGTGTAAGCTTGCAGGGGTACGCAAAGGTGTGTGTGTGTGTGTGGGGGGGGGGGGGTAAGGATACTCGGATAGGCAAGAAGGAAGACACTCGATTGCTGAAAAATAATGTAGTTGTGACGTAACTACACTTTAGTATGTTGATAAAATAATGGACTACGTGCAAGCGAAACAAAGTATTGACAGGAATGCGGCATGGATAGTCAGCTCGAAAACTGAACCCGCATAAATTTGCGTAATCTGCTTCACTTCGATGGGGCAGTCACTCGCGGAAATGGGGTAGTTGTTTGGCCATCGCCTGAACTTTTTCCAGTCACCGCACAATGTTATACTTTGTGTTCAAATTGGCACGGATGCAACAATTGGCACGGAAGTATCAATTTAATCTCAGCAGGACCATGCAATTTTCGTGTGCCAAAAATGCTGTTGATTACATTGTATTGCGATTTCTCGTCGTCGCGTAAAAGTCGGTGAAAACACTTTAATATACGTCCGCATAATAGTGAAATGGCTAGTTCTAATCTCGTCTGTCTCTGGGCGTATATACATTTGTGTATTTATATTATATTGTATATGTATTTATATTGTATATACATAGATTTATATGTATTATAATAATAAGAAGTCTCTTTAGCCAAAAGGCCATACAACAAAAATGGCATGTATCAGAGCACCAATAATAAATCGTTACACCTTAATTAATATTGAACACTTTCTGTACTTATTGTACGAACAAAATTGCAACGAACAAATTTAACCATCAAATGCGAAAACGCTTGGCACTCTAACAGGAAGTGGAAAAGAGGGCAAAGTGGTCTCCCCGAGTCGTCTTTCCATCTACTAAAAATGTTATTTTTTTTTATCCCGAAACGTAAGTGGAGGGATACCTATGACATCGCAAAAGTTCTCTGTCTGTCCTCCGTCTGTTAGCACGATTACTCGCGAAGGAGTTGGGATATTTTGTTCAAATTTGGCACGATGACTCTTTTGGTCAAAGTACAGGTCAAGTTCGAAGATGGGCTCCGTAGCCCTATATTTAGGGATGGGGGAGGGGTTTCAAATGGAGGGCTGACAAAGAAGTATTTTAAAAGCTAATGAGATAGTCGATTTAAGGGTAAGGAGACATGCTAAATCCGAATATGAAAATTATTTTCTCGTCTGACAAATAGCTCACAAAAATCGGAAATTTTGGAAAAGGTGAAGTTGTCTCTGAAGTTGATTTGATGTTCGACTCAGGAGTAGTAACACCTGCTGAATCCGAATATGAAAATTATTTTCACGCCGGACAAGTAGTTCGCACTGAATCCAGAAATTTAGCATGAAGTTTTAAAACAGTCGATCTAGAGTGAGGAGACATGGTGTTACAACTTTCGAACATACTAATATTGAACAAACAGTGTTTGCGACCAGTTTAATTATCTCGTAAAGTTCCAATCGGCATTTACTGGGTCGAAAAGTCAGAATGCATCCGACAACTACCTGGTAACAATTTAATAAAATTTGTTGACCAGTTTTTGACCATTGACCAGTCCCTATCACACCCCTTTATTCACGCATGCGAAAACTCTGTGCGTGGGTGAGGTCACTTTGTTTAATCTATGCACCCAGGGGGGATGGTGAAGTTAATTGGGTTTAATAGAAGACTGTTTAAACCTAGCGTACTTATTCTTTGGGTTTTGGATTGTCGGGGGGGGGGGGGGGCGAAGTGGAAATATGTTGTTCAAACTTCATAGAAGGATTCATGTTGCAAAGTACAGGCCAAGTCCGTAGATGGGTCCTTTAGCCCTATATTTAGAGGCAGAGTAAGCCGTTTCGAATTAAGGGTAAAACAAATATGTTTTATAAGCTAATGAGATATTCGTTTAAGGCGTAAGGAGGCTCACTGAATCCATATTGAAACTTCCTTGCCGGACAAATGATCACCAGGAATTCCGCCAAAACTGGAAATTTGGTTGAAGCTCAAAGCTGTTTGATTAGAGACTCGGTATCGGGATAAGGAGACATGCTGAGTCGAATTTTGAACTTTATTTCCATTACGGATAAGCTGGCAAGATGTACAAAAACCTGAAAATTTAAATTGAAAGGTTCGGATATGTCACTAGATCTTTTGCTCTGCAGGCAGTTCACCAGGAATGTTGCTACAATACGAAATTCTAAAAAACCTTTTTGAAGTCGATTAGATTTGAGATATTGGAGTAAACATGCTTGTTGGACCCATATCTTAACTTGGTTTCCTCATTTGATTCGTTGTTTGGCCTTAAGCAAACACTTCAAAATGGTAACATTCTTTTTGTACATATTCAAGCGGTTGATTATGGATAAATAGCAAAAATGTTAAAGGGGTCTGGCGAAGACTCGGAAATGTACAAGATTGGATTGTCTGGATGAAGAAGTCTGATAAGCATTACATTTTTGGGATCCCATCGAAACCGTTAGTCTTGTTACTAAGGATCGGCTGACTTAGAGCGTTTCTTATGTATGCATAATCCATGTGGTTAGATTCTCTGCGGATCGGGTAGCACTTAAGCAAGCTCAAAAATGGATTTGAATCGCGTTATTGCGTTGAGTTGATTTTCTATCTAGCAAACCAGACTGACACTAATCTTCCATTGCACGTAGAAGATACGATTAGATTGTCATATCTATTGATTTTTGTGTGAGATTGCTCTAGTGTAACCCTATTATGCGACAGGGGCTTCGCAGAGTAGCACCTATGGGTTGATGATGGTTCTCTCCCAAAGTCTTGTCCTATGAACAGGCTTCAAAACATCTTTGGAATGGTGATGACCAAAGTTAAGTGTTGTATTGCGTGGACTAAATATTTTTTTTTGCAGGCACTTCAGGGAAAAATCAACTTTGCTAAGATCAATTGTGACAACTTCGGTCATATCTGCCAGCAAGCGGGCATTCGAGGTTACCCGGCCGTTAGAATCTACTCGGGTCTGAAGGGTAATTCCGACTTACAAAACTGGGTAGGAAAGTTCGTAGAAGCTCGTGAGGCCAGCACAGTTATTAAACAAGTCACTGACTTTATCGTGGCGGAAACGCCTGGAATAATGCACGACGAGTTGTAACTTGGCAACGCGTACTACTCGGTGCGCCCTTTTTTTCTTATTGTGAAAATGTTTTAAGTCTAAGTCTGTTGTCATCGTCATTTGGGGCAAACATCCTATAGCGTCAGTGGCAATTTAACACATCACGTGATAAGGTTACATTTCAGTGAATGTTTGCAAAAGACGATGATTTTCATGGACACAAAACCTGCCTCAAGATACTTAAGAGAGCTCTAAGTATCTTGAGATGCCTTCAAAGATACTGAGACATTTCTTCCTGTGTCCACTGACATCAGCAGTCGAAAGACCGGAAAATCCCATCACCCGCAAGATAGGTGCCCACTGTGCTCACAGAACGCGAATTTTTTCCGCCAACGAATTTTGTTCCTTCGCGCCGCTCAGCGAATTCGTTTCGTAGACCCCACTGGCAGCGAATACGTGAACGAATTCGCCAGGGCTAGATATGTAAACATGGATACGATACCTTGGACTAGAACAACAATAGGATGAAAAGTCAACTTTATGTTGTTCGACTTGGAGTTGAAACGGGCGGCGCGAAATTTTTGCCCAGCGAAGCGAATTTTGTTCTCTAGCGATGTAAAATTCGCCTAGGCGAACGTGAATTCGCGTTCTGCGGCACTACCTTCATGATTCGCGACAATTAACGCACCCTATTGGTTGGTCTGTCGTTAAAATCAGTCGCTCTGTTGACATTCGACCGATCGTTCTGCCATATCATTGTGAAACTACGCGTGTCATGTCTTGTTGTTTTAAATCCTCTTGGTTTGTTTAATTTTCTTGTTTGTATAGTTGAAAGTTGGACAGACCAAACGCTAGGTAGCAGATAGCTCGATTTTATGCGACGCGATGTCAACGGAGTTTCCTGTTTTTCCTACGCTTCACGTCTTTGCCTGTAACGTACTCCTTTGTACTAATAAGGTGCTACAGTAATCTCAGTAGAGTGTTCGGCCTTAGTTCGCTTCCGCGTTTGTCAAATTATCGAGCGTGTTCCACCCTTCTAACAATCGACCTGGACAGATAGCTATGTTAGCCTATGTTTACCTAGGTCGCTCTTTTATAGGTCAGCTCTTCTATAACAGTGTACGAAGTATCGTTAGTTTGTTATTAGCTGAATCTGGTGCGGCTGTATGTTTGCAGTATCAGTTTTGATTTGAACGGTGCAAAAAAAATCAGGAATCTCAGTTTAATCTACTTAATCGTACATTTGTCGCATGTTTTATCGGTTTGTGGGGCCAGTTTTCATATTCGTGTTGGATTGTTAGTGCTTTGCTGTCTTAGCCTTAGTAGCTAACCTCGGAACCCGTTGGATATTAGAAAGACTAGACTAATGGATTCGCATACTTTGAAACCCATTAAAATGTTAAACATTGTTGAATAATGGGAGTATCATATGCTATCGTATGGGGGTTAGCTTTGAAGGTTTTCACAAGGGACGAATTTGCAAAAGCGTATAATTTTAAAGATATTGACAAGGTTTCCAGCTGATCGTTAGACCCACTTTGTTTTATTTTGTCCTGGCTTAGTGCAGCATTTATTTCCTTGTTTGGACTATTAGTTGCGTCCATGGTATCTGTTATCACGGTTACTAGATCTGCAACTCTGCAAAAACAACATTTGCCGGATTTGTGCTTTTAGAAATCATCCAAGATCCACTGACATCTAGAGTGACGTAACTTCTTTCACACCAATTCGACAAAAAACTAAACTCTTTTGTTAGTGAAGATGAAAAGTGAGATGGATTTTTCAGATACTACGATCAGTTACCACGATCTGACCGTGGTATCTGAATATCAGATACCAGGCCAGATACCACGGTAACTGCAAACACGCTTTTTGACCGTGGTACCACCTGTATGGAAATAATTCAAGTCATTGTATTATGGGACATTTTTCAGTCGTAAACAATTGGAAACGGCCGTAGACAATTGTTTTTTTACGATTGTAAACAGTTGTTTCCAGATTTTTCCAATCGTTTGCGATTGTAAACAGTTGTTAACGATTGTATTTTTACGATTGAAACCGATTGTTTCCAGTCGTAAAATACAATCGTTAACAACTGTTTCCAATCGCAAACGATCGGAAACAACGTTTTACAATCGCAAACTGTTTACAATGTGTTTTACAATCTTTTTTTACAAACTGTTTACAATCGTAAACCATTGCTTCCAATCGTAAACAACTGTTTCCAATCGTAAAACTACTTCCAATCGTAAACAACTACTTCCAATCGTAAAAAAAAACAATTATTCACGATCGTCAGTTGTTTTCAATTGTTTGCGATTGGAAAAGTGTCCCATATTACAGTGACTTGAATTATTTCCATACGGGCAGATACTATGGTATCTGCAAAAACGCAACTATTGTACTCATATCTTAGGTGGGTAATATCAATAGTGAAGAAGAGCCTTTTTTGTGTTTTGCAATATCAAGAACAAATAATAAGATAGAACCTCCGTCTCTCTATCTCTGTAATATGATCATCCAAATTCGATTATTTCCCCGTACCCTGCCCGATGGAAACGAGCGGAGGTTAGGAGCTATGCGGCACATTACGTTCTATTACTTCTGCAAATAGCTACATCGCTGTGAAGCCGCGGAGAAGAAACTTTCAAAGTCAAAGCCGATTGGTTCTCTGGACGCGCTCCAGAGTGGGTCAGCGTGCCTCCTGCACTTATTGTTCTGCGATGAGCATCGAAATGAAGACGGGATCAAGTCGAAGCTAAAACTAGTACCTCTAGCCCCGCTCAATTAGTCGCTGCATGGGACCAAAGAAGGAGATTCTATTTGATTATATGTTCTTGGTAATATTGACAGCTATTTCATATCGTCCTGTTTTACGGAGTGGAGTGACGAAGCATGTGCAAGATATTGTGATAAAGGCTGTCAAAATGCTATGTGTGTGGCCTCGTTTTATGATCCTAGTAAATGATTGTGTATGGCAGCAAAATTCTGCAAGTATGGTATCGTGACGGAATCCCGAAGCCGAGGTTTGTACACATATCATATACATTCGTACATATATAGGATACGAGCGACCTAGTTTTCGAGTTGTCACCTTTGGTTACGGAAGAGCCATTTCACGAAAGCCACGAGCCAATGCCAAAGAATTTTCTGATCACAAAATATAATTGACGGGATACCTACGACTTTGTAAAATTCATCCCCCCGTCCGTTTATCCATCTTGATAACTGACGAAGGGGCCAAGATGTTTTCTTTGAACTTGGTGGGAGGATCCCCCCCCCCCCCCCCGAAAAATCCTGTCGGTAAATTAACGCTTTTATCATTCTGTTTCTGATACGGAGAAAAAGCTCTGTCGGTAAGCCAGGAAACTTTTTGTTGGGAAATCGGCAACGTTTCTTGGTGCTGAGACGGTGCGTGGATTCGGTTTTCGGTACCGATAAGAGCTCTGACAAACAGTGAAACCATGAAACTTGTCGTAGGGAAATCGGCAACGTCTGTCTGTGCACGGATTCCGTTTTCAGTACCGACAAGAGCTGTTTAGGTAAATCAGTAAACTTCTTGTTTGGAAATCGGCAGTGTTTGTCGGTGCGGAGACGGCGCGCGGATTGCGTTTTCAGTACCGGCAAGAGCTCGGATAAAACACTTTCTTCATACCTTTTATGATACTGACAGAGCTTTTGTCGGTAATCAGGAAGCTTCTTGTCCGGAAATCAAGCCGATCGGATCGAGATCTTGATTTTTGTTTGTTTTAATTTTTCGATACGATGTGTCGGTAAAATGGGAACTCTCTTTTTTGGTCTGTTTACATCCATAATGGATAAAAATCTTAGATTCAGTCGTTAGATTCAGTAATTGTGAACTGTTCGTTAGTGCGAAGACCTTTTGATGTGATGACTGGATATTCTCGTAGGTTTATCCGAAAATGCACATACCAAACACTCTTCTTTCCTTTCTGTTCCTTGACGGTAAACCAACCACACTGGCAAACTTGCTTCCTTGAATTGTTCTTGAGTGATTTCTCTGCTCCCAGCCGTAAACTGCCTTTTTGGGTTATCTTGCTGTACATCAATACGCAAAAAGGCCTACTTTATTCTGGGACTTATGAATTACATATTCCCGTCAGTGATAGGACTTGTAAGTAAGAATCGGTTCACGAGGGGCTAGGAATTTGTGCAAATTGACTGCACATTGTATTTGATTTCTATAAATCTGACGGTAAGAAAGTTTGTATCAATGGTCTATCGCTGTAACCTAGATTAACTGTTTGCGCAATGGGTACAAACTATATTGTAAAACATGAGGTAGTTTCATAATAATTAATAGTGTCATCTATGGTATTTTAACCCTGAAAAGTTAGGGATAGCTTTATAATACCAACTAGATTATGTAAGATATTGTTCCAAGTTTTCATCCGTCACAATGTCTACGATTGAAAAGGATAAAGTTCAACTGACTGGAAAGTCAATATAGTCCCTTCTTCCGATATTCTTTTGTTGTTGTTAGGGCAATAGCTCTCGATGAGGTGATCGAAGTATATGTCATCAATTTTTCGGTACAAAAATTCCTTCAAGAGATACATCAGTTTGAAAGTTTCATGGGGTTGACAACTTCAGTAGTAAGGTACACACTGAAACCAAAAATAGGCGATACCAGTTTAGTCCCTTCTTCCGATACTCTTTTGTTGTTGTTTTTACAATGCTGAGGATGAATAGTGTCATAATTCACAGCAGGTATAATTACTGATTGTGTTCTTCTTGGGAAATACCGTTTTATAAGCTTCGATAAGTTTACAACTTCAGCATTTAACTGAACCCCCACCAACTTGGCCCACCGAGGTTGGGGCAGGCCAGGATATCTGAATAACACAACTAGGTTACATGGGCGCAGTATCGCCAAGATTGTCTCAATAGGTCAACCCATTTGGTCCCTAAGCGTTTAAGAAAATGTGGAGGACCCACCTCTAATTCCCCCACAGCACTACCATGATGGCCTGAAGAGGTTCAGATACAAAAACTGTATATATTTGGCATCTGCGTCTACCATATATCAGGCATCACACTAACGGAGCGTCTCCGAAGAATGTCCATTACCAGTTCGGTACCTCTCAGCCCCACCTTCACCCCACGAACGACAGATCCGGCTTGGGCCTCAAAGTACATGTCTAGGTCCCAAGAATTTTGTACCTTACAAGTTTAATCCCAATAACTCTATCCGTTCGACCCCTACTCGTATTACAATATTTCCAAGACCTCGTTGCAACACTATTCTCAGACGCGGATAAACTGAATATCTTGGGCAAGTTTCAGTCGAATCCGAGCACTTTCTAGGGCCCATGAACCCGTTTGGTTTCTGAGGCGTATCACAAAGTTACTCTGACCTTCCACTCAGTGTCGGATTTCGTTCAAGTTTCCATAAAACTGGATAGCCCGTTCACTTCACCTGCACTTCGGTCCAACGCATCCATACCAAATTTAAAAAAAAAAATATCTAAACGCCCTTGAGAGTTATCATGGTAAAAGACGGACAGACAAACTTTACGAACTCATAGGTGCTAACGTCTTGGACCCCCAAAAAGCCGCTGAGTTTACAAGCGAAAAAGACAGCCGCGTAAATCTTCAAGCAGTTAATGTTGCAGTGTCTATCACTTTTTATGGCACTTGAGCTTACTCAAGTGCCATATAGCGATTGTAATTTCTGTCCGTCAGTCGGTCTGTCGGTCCCGGTTTTGCTAGTTCGGGCACTTCCAGATAAGCTAGGACGATGAAACTTGGCAGGCATATCAGGAACTGGACCAGATTAAATTAGAAATTGTCGCTTCCCCGATCCGACCATCTGGAGGGGAGTGGAGGGAGGAAGAATCCGGAAAAAATAGGAAAAATGAGATATTTTTAGCTTACGAACGGGTGATCGGATCTTAATGAAACTTGATATATGGAAGGACTTCCGTGTCTCAGACCCTCCATTTTAAATCCAGACCGGATCCGGTGACATTTGGGGGAGTTGGAGGGGGAAACCGGAAATCTTGGAAAACACTTAGAGTGGAGGGATCCGGATGAAACTTGGTGGAAAGTAAAAGCAAAAGTCCTAGATACGTGACTGATATAACCGGAACGGATCCGCTCACTTTGGGGGAGTTGGGGGGGGGGGGGAGAAGTCCGAATTTGTAGTGATCCCGCGAATTCCGTGCTTCCTGATGTGCTGGGACGATGGAAATTGACAGGCATGTCTGGGACCCGACCAGATTAAATAGGAAATCGTCAATTCCCCGATTCGACCATCTGGGGGGGGGGGGGGGTGGAGGGAGAGTGAAGCCAAAATTTGAGGTATTTTTAGCTTGCGAACGGGTGATCGGATCTTGATGAAAGTTGATATTTAGGATGACCTCGTGTCTCAGACATCTCACTATAAATCCGGGCCGGATCCGATGACACTGGGGGGAGTTGGAGGAGGGAACCGGAAATTTTGAGAAACGCTTAGAGTGGAGGGATCGGGATGAAACTTGGTGGGAAAAACAAGCACAATTCCTAGATACGTGACTGATATAACCGGAACGGATCCGCTAACTTTGGGGGAGTTGGGGGGGGGGAGAAGTTCGAATTTGTAGTGATCCCGCGAGTTCCGTGCTTCCTGATGTGCTGGGACGATGGAAATTGACAGGCATGTCTGGGACCCGACCAGATTAAATAGGAAATCGTCAATTCCCCGATTCGACCATCTGGAGGGGGGGAGTGGAGGGAGGGTGAAGCCGAAATTTGAGGTATTTTTAGCTCCCGAACGGGTGATCGGATCTTGATGAAAGTTGATATTTAGGATAACCTCGTGTCTCAGACATCTCACTTTAAATCTGGGCCGGATCCGATGACACTGGGGGGAGTTGGAGGAGGGAACCGGAAATTTTGAGAAACGCTTAGAGTGGAGGGATCGGGATGAAACTTGGTGGGAAAAACAAGCACAATTCCTAGACACGTCATTGCCATAACCGGACCGGATCAGGGCACTGTGGGGGAGTTGGGGTGGGGGTCCGGATTTCTAGCGATCCCGCGAGTTCGGCATACTTCCTGATGTCCTAGGGCGATGAAACTTGGCAGGTATTTCAGGGATCCGAACAGATTGACTTGAGAACAGCCGTTTCCCCGACCCGACCATCGTGGGGGGAGTGGGCCTCGGACGTTCAGTGTCACGTCCGGGTCGGGTCCGATACCTATGGGGATGGGGGGGGGGGGTGGAAAACTCAAGAAACTCTAAAAGCAGAGGGATTGGGACGAAACTTAATGGATGGCACAAGCATTAGGCCTAGATGAAATTGACGGAGCCAGATGGTTTCGGGGCACTGTGGGGGGAGTTGGAGGGGGTTTCCTGGAATTACGGTAGTCGTGAGTTAGAATAGTTCCAGATGTAAAACGACAACGAAACTTTGCAGGCATATTAGCGACCCGAATTATCTTGACTTAAGAACCTGACACAACATACCCCCGGAAACTTCCGTTCCTAGATCCGAGCATATTTTGGGGAGCAAGAGAAGAGAAATATGGAAATTGACTTCTATAAATTGCGAACGAGTGGTCTGATTCGAGTGAATCTTCATGGGTGATACGGATCGATGGCATCGACATGTAAAACATGCGTTCGAACCATATGCGACCACGATTAGGGGAATTGGGGGGGGGGGGACTTTTGACATGCACAAAAACCAAACGGATGGACCGAATGAGATGCAAATTCGACAGTGCCGAGTTTATGCGGCCTAGATTTGTTATTTAGCGTCCGGGCAGGATTCGGCCAAGGTAGGGGGGGGGGGTACTGGAAACTTGCAGATAGGCTATGCTCCAATTTCAGTAAAACTTGATGGACAGGAACAGGGAATTAAGAGATTGGGCCGGAACCGGCTCCGACAACGTTGGTGGGAGGCGGGGGGGTACCGGAACTTTTCAAAAATGCTCAGATTCGAGTGAAACTTGACAGATGGTATAAAAAAGATGCTTTAGGGGGTCGATTTTTCTATTCCGAACCAGATTCGGCCACGGTAGGTGGAGATAGAGTGAGTACCGGAAATCGTGTAGCACGTCTAGGGATCAAACAAATGGATTTATTGGGATGAAAGTTTGAACAGTCATGTGCATTTGCTACAGACAATCGAGACGATGCCGGAACTGCTCAGAAATGAGTGAAACTAAATATCCTATTTCTATTTCCGAACCGCATTTTTGGATGGCGGGTGTATTTTGTGACGTTCTCATCTACTTTCTTCTACAGCCTACTCGTACAAGTGCCATATGAGCTCGTAGCTCTTGTTCTGGTTTGCAAGACTATTGACTGCATATTATGTTCCTGGTTCCATGTGATAACCATTAGCGCCAGGAAGTGAATGGCGAAACCTTCATTAGAAAACCATCTCAGTTGATACCTATGTTACAACTTATTATTACACCGGTTGTAAGATGCGTTCGCGTGGAACGTGCGCTGTTTGTCGGTAAATCGTAAATCTTGTCGGTAAAATCCGGGCTTGCCTGCCCCCCCCCCCCCCCCCCCCCCGAAAATGGGCTACTTTTGCCACTGTGTGGGAGGGTGTTTCGCATTACTTGTTTGAAAAAAATACTTTTTTCTGGCTAATGCCGAGAGCTAGAGATAAGGAAAGGTAGTAAGGGGATACGTTGAATCCATATCTGAACTTCATCCCGGGATCAGTTGTGACCGGTCTCGTCCGTACCCGGCGTGCTCTCATTGGCTGAAAATGGCTGCTTACGATGGCTTCCGACAGCCTATGATTGCCAGTGAAGGACCCAATTCAGCTCTGGACCGGAAATTACGACCGAAAACAATTGCGCGGGATCAGATGAAGATGATGATTGAAGGTAACCCGTACGGTAAGACAGTAATCTACCAGAAGATGATCCAACGAAGCATAAATGGGTCATGGCCAACCCGATGAAAATTTATCTAAAAATAGTAGTATGTAGTAGCACGAAAAAGTAGCATGCAGTATCATCAGCGACTACTACATGCTTCTATGTCAAGAGTATACAGTGCTACTGCTTAAGATTATCCGACGCTAAATGCAGTTATATGAAAGTAGTTACAATACTCATACTACTGAGCTTGTTGAACAGTTGCTTAGAGTAGCACTGACAGTCTTTCATACTCTTGATAAAGTCGCTGCGGTTCGGCACATATGATGGTGCAATTAAAATGCGATGGAAAACCATTATTTTGAGCAAATGACGGGACCCGCTCGAACTAAAGTGCGGGCCCTTATCTATTACCAGCTGATATAAAATTCCAAAATACGAACAAATATTCCATAGAACGACGACGCTCGTTTTTGTGCATCAATCCAATTTGAGCATGCGTCGCAGATCATCATAAACATCAAACTGCGAAACAGGCTCGCAGAATCAAATTGTACACGATTAGAGGCGTTACTAGCCAAAATATTTAGGGGGGGGGGTAGTTATTGACTGGCTGGTGAATTTTCCGACTGTTTTGAGGAAAAAACTACTGTTTTGACGAACCCCCCACCCACATGTGACGCCCCTGCAGGGGCGTCTCTAGCCGAAACTCGAGGGGGGGGGGCAGCTTTTCGTCGCACATGTAGTTATAAAACGTGCGATACCTTGCAAGCGTTGAAGTCTGAAGAAGCCTAGTCGTATCTACGAGCTCAGGGGCGGTTTGAAGTGCTTGGGCATGGGAGGTGACTACCTTAAAATATACGACAGATTTCGAGCAAGGCTCAAGAGTCATACCAGTTGGAAAGAATAGCCAAGAAACACAGCATCGCATGCTGGAAACTGCGAAATTACAGTGAACGTCATTTGTAATAACAGGAATTCGCTAACGCAATATCCGCCCCACAGCAGTTACTGACTGTACATCAGACAAAATAAAAATGAGCGCCGCAGGCCAAATTTTGTAAGTAGGATACGACTTTTTTCGGGTAATGACTTCCGCCAAGAAAATCTAGATTTTAAGATGACCCAAGCCCCGAAATTCCAAGCCTAAAACACGAATGAACTGAGACGAGCTTCAAGTAAATAGAGCCTACAAAATTAGTTTGTGAAACCCTGTATGATCAGAATACGTTTTTTCGGATCCAAAATGAAATTGAGGGCCACTTAGCACGGATCTGCCCGTTTGTCTTTGTTGATGACGAATCCAGAAAATCCTGGGTGAGCGCGCGTTTAGCTGAACTTTTGTGTTCCGAGGGCCGGAACCTCCGCGTACAGAAACAGTGAGAACAGGGGGAATGCTTCCAAAATGGATTTTGTAAAAAAAAAAAATATTCAGTTGGAAGAAAATAGTCTGGATCCACTTTATTTTGGTTTTGTTTATTCTGATTCTGCATCAACACCAGCACAAATTGATTCCCCTCCGAATCTGAAAGGGAGTCCTTTTTGCTGATGGTGATGGAGCATGCACCGTCCTTGGGGACTCTTAAGAATACGGGGAGTGAATCCCCAGGGCAAAGAAAAACGCGGGGACTCCTCAAGTGGAGTCCTCGGGGAACGGCGAGAATACGTCTTATATGGCTAAAAATTCCAGTGAACCCTCGGATGACTCAAATCCAAACCAAGAAACGGCTTTCTTTTTCGATTCTGCGCAGAATCGAGCTCCCGTTTCGGAAAATTGACTTCATCTCAATAGTCGTAAAACGCGAAATAGGAGAATTGAGAGGAGAATTGAGATAAAAAAAAATAAAAAAATGCAACTTTTAAAATTCTGTTCAGTTCGCAATCCTGAAAAAGTAAAGATATTTGGAGCTTCCCTGACGCTGACCAAGAAAAATGCCAAATGATATAAAGCGTATTCTCTTCGTTCCCCAAGGACTCCACTTGAGCAGCCCCCGCGTCTTTGTTTGTTCCGGGGATTCCCTCCCCATATTCTTGCGAGTCCCTACGGACGGGGAATACTCCGGCTATCATCACCATCATTAAAAAGGACTACCTTTCAGATTTCGGAAAGAGAATCAACTGAATATTTTTTTTCAAACAAAATTCGTTTTGGAAGCATTCCCCATGCTCTCACTGTTTCTGTACGCGGAGTCCGCGTGGAGTGACTCCCTCTATTCTCGTCGTTCCCTTCGATTCCCCGAGGAGTCCTCGGGGAACAGCGAGAATATGCTTATAGTAAGAATGTCAGAGAGACAATGGAGGGACAAGAAATCCAAGAATGGGCGGGGAAAATTGAAAGGTCGGAAACACTTAGGTATTACAAGGCAGCAAAGGTAAGGTTTGGTGAAGAGGTTTATTTTACATTTAATTTACCTTCAAGAGTTTTGCGTTCATGAATACAGCTGCGATCAAATTGTCTTCCAGTTTTGAGGAACATTTGGGATATTAAAAGGTCAGGGACAAGGGACTATCGGATTTGTAAATTTTGTAAAGTTGAGGTAGGGGAGCTGGACCACATTTAAAGGTCAGGGACAAGGGACTATCGGATTTGTAAATTTTGTAAAGTTGAGGTAGGGGAGCTGGACCACATTCTTTATAAGTGCCAGGAGTTATCTGTCCCACGTGAGAGGTTTTTGAATGGTTTAATTATGTCAGTAAAGGAGCTACTCAATAGTACAAACCCTAGAAGTATATGCAGGATTGGTGCATTTATGGACCATTTAAGTAAGTTAATTAAAAGAATGTGAGGTTAGTTGGAGATTGAAGGGAGTGTTTTTTTATATTGATTAAAAGTTCGTATAATGTATATAAATGTACGGTCGTACTGTTTTGTGTGTTTTTGTTCATGGCCCAATGTCTTCATTAAACATCTATCTATCTATCTCATCCCACAATACGTCCTTCATAAAATCCGATGACGAATTGCCGCCAGACGCGCTAGAGGAACAATAACGAACACACGTGAGACCTGGGGATGAGCTATCTGACGGGTGAATAAGTGATTAGGCTTTCGCTTGATATCGAGTCGCGCATTAGCCCCGTGGAAAAGTAAGCCAGCACTCAGCACTGAAGTCGGAAGCCAGAAATGACGAACTTGATGACGCTTGACAGAACACAGCTGGGTAAAGCAAAAAGAGAGGAAGAGGCAATTTAAAGAGTTTTAGACATGGTTAGGCCTAAGAGGAACTGAAAATAGCAAAACAAACCTGGATAAACGTACATCAAGAAGTTCAGTGTCATTGTTTTCTTTACGATAGCGCACCTAGTGGCCAAAATAGAACTAATCCGAGAGGAATTTTATGAGGGGAGTATCAAAGCGGTCAACACGTCCTTCATAAAATCGGATGGCGAATTGCCGCCAGACGCGCTCGAGGAACAACAACAATCACACGTGAGGTCTGGGAATAAGTTGTCTGACGGATGAATGAGCGATTAGGCTTTCGCTTGATATCGAGTCGCGCATTAGCCCCGTGCAAAAGACAACCAACACTCAGCACTGAAGTCGGAAGCCAGAAATTACAAACTTGATGATGCTTGACAGAACAGAGTTGGGTTAAAGCAAAAAGAGGGGAAGAGGCATTTTAAAACAGTTTTAAACATGGTTAGGCCTAAGAGGGATTGAAAATACCAAACCAACCTGGATAAACGTACACAAAGAAGTAACGTGTCATTGTTTTCTTTACAATAGTGCACCTAGCGGCCAAAAAAGAACTAATAAGAGGAATTTTATGAGGGCCGTCCTGGACACGATCTTTGAACTGGACTGGCGGAATCTGTTGCGCATGGAAACACTGCGGTATTACCCAATCTTTTGGATCAAAGGACGAAAACGTTTGTTTTTGTTGATAGTTGACAATTCTTGCAATTTTAAACCTTAAGTTTAGAGTTTGAAACTTTTGCCTACAAAACCCCTCTTTCCAGTTTAGAAACCGTTTCTAACTTACTATTTTTTAATATTTCGGAGCAGTGTAACTTGTTCTGGTAGAGTTTTTGGGCTTAAGAATGGGGGTTCCAAAGTTCTACAGGTGGATTTCAGAAAGGTATCCATGTCTCAGTGAGGTTGTCAGAGAATACCAGGTAAGTGATAAAAGCTTCAGTAGTTTTGAAATCATTGTCCCTCTCCAGCTCCCCCCCCAGTTATCGAATTTGTTCCAAACTTGAAATTGATCATCTGAGCTGCATCTGAAACACTTGTTCTTGAAACGTATCAAGTTTCATTCACGTCCAATCACCCATTCCAGAGTTATGCATGTCTTTTATTCAAACAATGTTTACAATGGCTATGTCAGCTACGATTCTTCATCAGTGATATTTCGGCCCTTCTTGGACCCTCAGTTGATTATTACAGGTTTGTTTCCTTTCCCTGAAGTCGAACCAGAGATTGACAGCCTGACGCGGACCCTTGACAAGAAGGGCCAAAATATTGCCGATGAAGAACCGTAGCTGACGTAGCCGTTGTAAACATTGTTTTAATAAATGTTTCAAAGTCAGCTTGGGCTCAAAGAATATTTATGCATGTCACTAGATCCCTGGTTTCCCGATCCTGCCACTCCCCCCAAGATCATCGTATCGGGGAAGGAACTATTTTCAAGTTGACCTGGGAGAGTACTCTTCTCGTTCACGTTCTTTCAAAATCGTGTTCAAAAGTCAAGTTGGTCTCCTTATAGCTATGAAAATCGGGGTAAAAATCGGGTCTGAATTTTTTCGTGTTCATGAATTCCACCAAATGCCTAAGCGCTGCTTTCGCTGTCTATCCCCAAACCACGGTGTAGCCAAATGCCAGCATCCGTTTGATTCTCCAAAATTTGCTCGTTGTACTGGTTGCCACAGTTATAGCAAAGACTCACCTTGCTCACTGCCTCAAAAATGTTCCAACTGCGACGTTTGTCGTGTCTCTTTTAGCCTCAGATGCAGCGTTATGAGGAACGCCGGGGGTCTTGGCAAATAATATTCTTTCCGGAAAAATAAACTGAGCTGTGTGTCATTAAGAGCGTGTTCCACCCTCGTACCAATAGTAACTATTAGTTACTATTTCCATTCCATCCTCACGAAAAGTTCCTACGCTGATCGTTCCAACCTTCTCGGAATAGTAACTAATAGTTACTAATTGCTCACCTTGCTCGGGAGCATGGGATCACTTAAAAATGCTCGTTTGAATGGCTTGGATGCTCCCACTGACAAAAAGCGTGGCAAAAGGTCCTTCGTACAGATAACGGTTCAGCTATACCTATCTAACTATGGCTGACTGGACCAGCCACTACAGTGCTCTTTTCAGTGGTTGCAAAAACCAGATTCAGCAGCACTTTGAAAATTTACTTCTTAAATACCTACCAAGGAAAATATTTCAACCTTCTGTTTGTCCTGTTACCTGTTCTTCCATCGAAATTGCTTTCCGAAAATTAAGAAGAACTGGTTCTACAGATTCTGATGGCCTTAGTGCTGATTCCGACAGAATTGAGTGTCCAGCTTTAACACAATACCTACAGCTGCTATTTCAAATTTGTTTATGCCAGGGTTTGGTTCCAAATAGTTTCCTCTTGGGTACTATAACATCGGTGATTAAGCGAGGTAAAGATGCGGACCTTTGCAACAGTCTTCAACCAATTACAGTTTCTTGTACCATAAGTAAAATCCTGGATACGTCCTTCTTCCAGAAATAGTTGAAAAATGTTGCTTTGGTTCAATGCAGTTTGGATTCCGTTTGAGCGCCAGTTGGGCACACACTCATCAAATATTGAAAAAAATGATGAAACAGGCTACCCGCAACAAATCTTCTATACATATATGTTCTATAGATATAGCTGGTGCTTTTGATAATATAACTCATTCTCAGGCCCTATTTTCTCTCATTACTTCTGGCGTGAATCTGTCTGTTGTCTATCAGTTAAAATTTTGGTATGGTCATTCTTCAGTAAGGTTCAAATGGCAAGGTAGCTTGTCAGAGAGTATTCCTGTCCGAACTGGTGTTCGCCAAGGGGGAGTCTTATCTCCCTACATCTTCAAATCGGCCATGCCATATCTTCTTGTCTCGATTCTTTGCATTCTGCTTACTTCTATAAAGACTATGCCTTCAGCTACATAGCCTAGGCGGACGACTTGCTCTTAGTAAACTGTAGCCGATTCACACTCACAAAAAATGTAAGTAAGCTGTCGTTGGAACTTCTCAAAATTGGCCTTGAAGTTAATCTGTCAAAGTGCGAGTACCTGCATTTCAACCCTTCGTAAAATGGTTCGAATGCATCCAAAGCTTCTATATCTCTTGGATTGTTCATCTTCAAATCAACAGACTCTCTATGGTGGCTCGGCATAACTTTCAAATCTTCATTGTCGAAATTTTGCTCTTCAGTTGTCCAAGAAGTTCATAAATCAATCCGTAGCGCCTATGGGCGGATCGTCCCGAACCGGGGTCGCTATAATCGCAAAGCTTTGGGAAATTTGTACAGAACCTTCTGCGCTCCTTCTGTACTATTTCGTTCTGGCGTCACTCATGTTCTGGGAAAGAAGAAGATTAAAAAGATGAGATCATGTTATTTTAAAAATGCGAAACACCTGCTCCATTTGTTGAAATTGTGTCATAACCATATATTGACTGAGAAATTGAAGATGCAAGTGTTACCCTTTTGATTGCCTCATCGCTTTTGAAAATCATGGACAACAGTGCCCAACCAGCGCACCATGTCGTCCACTGCTTCCTGACCGAAGATTGAAAATTGAAAATTAAGTGTCTTTTTCTGTGTGTTTATGTGTTTTGTTTATTTTCTTCATTTACTCCGCCTTTTCAAAATGGCGGGTCATAAAATAAATTACTTACTTAATACTTACTTACTAGTACCTAGCATGTCTGCCAAGTTGCATGGTCCTGGTACATCTGGAAGTACCCTAACTCTTGATTACCGGAAGTCCAGGAAACTCCCTCTGACATCCTCCACTGCGACACCATCCAGTCCTGTTTTGTCAATAAAGTATCTAGGGATAATGCTCGTTCTTCCCTTCAAGTTCCATTCAGATTTCTCGACCCTCAGCATTTCACAAGATTTCCAGTCCCCCCTCTACCCCCACCCTGCCCCCACTCCCAGTTTTCGGATTCTGGCCAAATTTGAAATTGAAAATCTGAGACACTTGTCCTTCACTCTTGTCAAGTTTCAAGTAGGCCTATGTCCGATTCGGCCTCAGTGGTGATCCCAAAACTCCAACACGTAGAATGTGACCATGTAAGGTACAAAAAGACGTTTGTACCGTCTTTCGTTTAAAATTTTTGACCTTATTTAGTGTTTACTTTTATATAAGATGTTGCCATATTTATATGTGAGTGTCTAACATGTATATATGACGATTCCGACAAATTTGGATTTCACCATGATAGTTCGAAAAGAATAAAAGCGATATCTATCTATCTATATCTATGTATGTTACTAGTTTCCGGATTTCCCATCCCTCCACTCCCCCCCATGATGACCGGACCAAGGAAGTGATTGTTTCCAAGTTAATCTGGTTTTGAGTCCGGATCTGGAACAGTATCAAAATACAGTTAGGCTACTTTGACCTCATTTGGCCCAGAGTAAAAAATGGAGACAGAAGTAGGTTACTTTATTGGGAAACTGGAGAACACAACCAAATAAAAGTTTAAATGACCGTCGGTCTTACTTTAATTCTTAAACTGTATCTGTTCCTGCATTCGGCTGTAGACACAAGAACAGCTGTATATGCTAATGGGCGAGGCTCCCACCAAAGAGGATCGATACCACACCTGGACATTGTCCTTTTGCTCCCCTTTTGCTACCCATGTTCCTAGTTTCCGGACTCCCGGATCCGGGGAAAGTCGAATCGGGGAAGTGATCATTTGTAAGTTAATCTAGTCGGGTCTCTGATAGCCCTGCAAAGTTTCATCGTCGTAGCACGTCTGGAAGTACCCTAACTCGAGAACAGTGACCTGACCAACAGACCGAAAAGTGATCGGTACATGGCACTTGATTGGAGCTGCAAGTGCCATAAAAATGAAAAAAATACAGTAGCTTACCGAGCAGAGAGATGAACTTGGTTCACTCAGATGCAAACCGATTGTCTCCCCCTAAGCACAGTTGATGGAGAGCCATCACTGTATACAACTGATGAAACCAACACTCTTTCTAACACTTGTCAGTGTGTTCTTATAGATTTAAAATCTGCCAGTTGAAGGAACTTGAATAGCTCCTTTAGATGAGCCTTTTTGAGAACTGCATGCTGGTTGACGTTCAGTGAGTGAAAAGCTTCTAATCGTTGCTTTGTCTATGGTGGGCAATACTGAACAAGATGTACATTTTTCTGCATGTTTATTCCGCAGTGGATTCAGTTTGGAGTCAGTTTTTCCAATGTTAAAACTCGAAACCTTGGCCGAAGGACTTCGGAGCTTAAGCCTGCCTCAAAATCCTTCTTCTTGCTGACAGGATTCAGGACTCTGCCTCCTAAGCACAGCTGTTAGCTAGAAAGAACTTAAACAGAGATAAAACAAAAAAAAAACAGGCGTCAAGAGTAGTTTTCAGTCCAGACCTTAATTTCTAGACAGCTTATTTGGTGTTCAGAAACAAGTAGTATTGACATTAATTTTTTTTTATAGATACCTGAGTTCGACAATTTGTATTTGGACATGAATGGAATCATTCATAATTGTTCTCACCCTAATGACGATGACGTCCACTTCCGCATCACCGAAGAGAAAATATTTGCTGACATTTTTCATTACATTGAGGTAAGTTCCTAGTTCGTTTCCATTGGTCTACCATTTCTGAAATTTTCTTTGCTGGTGGTGAATAAAATGCATTTTTCTTAGCAGGTTCTTAACTGACTTAACATTCTTATGAATAAAGCATGAAGATGCAACGTCGTTTGTTTCAGAATAGGTTCTGTAAACTCAGTCTGAAGATTTTCTGAGTTTTATCTAACGAGAATCAAAATACATTTTCAGATTTTGTTCCGCCTGATCCGCCCTCGTAAAGTTTTTTTCATGGCAATTGATGGTGTTGCACCAAGAGCAAAGATGAATCAGCAGAGAGGACGAAGGTATGTTATTTTGGTTTTAAAATATTAAAGCTCTTACAACCGAGCCTTTTCTTTTGCATTTGCCGAAGAACATAAGTTTTTCGTACCCTGACATGTATTTAATGTGCATTGAAATATGTTTCTGCAGGTGTAAGCTTGACTGTGTCTCTCACTTCTAGCTGTAGGTTACCAGTCTCTGGTTGTGTTCTGATTACGTTGTAGGAAGCTGCTTGTTGGCTTTGCCTTCCGGCCAAGTGCCATGTACCGATCACTTCTTCGTCGGTCTGTTGGTCAGTCCGGTGAACGCGTGTTAGGGTATTTCCAGATGTCCTAGGATGATGAAACTTGGCAGGCATATCAGAAACTCTACCAAACTAACTTGGACCATCCACCTTTGTCGCCAGGACCATCCACCTTTGTCGCTGGACAATGCGATTTAAGGTAATTTGAGGTAATAATCACTTCCCGGATCCGACCACCGTGGGGGAGGGGAGGAAGGGGTGGGGGGGTCCGATTGACGTATGGATAACTTTTGACCGGAGAATCGGATCTTAATGAAACTTGATATTTGGAAAGAGCTCCGTGTCTCAAAGGTCACACTTCAAGTCCGGAATGGATCCGGTGACTTTGGGGGAATTTGCGGGGGGGGGGGGGAGGGAGACCAGAAATCGTGTAGCATGTTCAGAGTGGACGGATCGGGATGAAACTTGGTGGGAAGAACAAGCACTAGCCCTAGATACATAGTTGACAAGACCGGACCGGATGCGGACACTGTGAGGGAGATGGAGGGAGGGTTCCGAATTTCCGGTGATCCTGAGTAAGATGCTTCCACTTGTGCTAGGACGATAGAACTTGGCAGGCATGTTAGGGACTCGACCATTTTACCTAAAGAACAATCGTTTCTCCGATTTGGTCATCCTAGGGGGAGGGGAGATCCGGAATTTTGAGGTATGTCCAGCTTTAGAACGCGTGATCCGATCTTAATGAAACTTGATATTCGGAAATAACTCATGTCTCAGACGTCCGTTTCAAGTGCGCACAGGATCCGATCAATGTGGGGGGGGGGGGGGAACCTGAAAGTTTGTGACATGCTTAGAGGCTAGCGATTGGGATGAAACTTGGTGGGAAGAACAAACATAAAAATAAGCCTTTGGTACATCAGTGACAGAACCGGACCGGATTCGGGCAGTCTTAGGGGAGTTCGAGGGTGGGGGGGGGGGGGGGGGGCAGAATTCCGGTGATCGCGGTTTAAGGTACTTCCAGATGTGCTAGGACAATGGAACTTGTCAAACTTCAGAGAATTGACAAGATTGGTTTAGAAATTGTCACTTCCCAGATCCGACCATCACTTAAGGTACTCATCTTAACCGCAAAATACAAATAAATACTTTTAAGCAAAATACACATTTTCAGGATCTTCATGAGCCCATGATCATTTTTGCCTCAAGGGTTTTGCTTAGAAATGAATTTCTAGCATCCTTAAAGTGCGCCTCTTAACCCAAAAGTAAAAAAAACAAAACACTTTGGATCAAACGATATATATTCATAATCCGAAAGGGCTTTACCAAACGATGCATTATCCTGATTTCTAAGGGTCCCTGATCATTCTTGTCTGAAGAGGTCTGCCTACAAATTATCACAACAAACCCACGAATTGGCAAATTCTTACTTTCATCCTCTCACTCAGCCTTGCAAGTGCCATATGAGCTTCTAGCTCTTGTTGCATCCTGCACTTGTTTTGGGCGTGCGGCTAAGCTTATTTCGTGTCATACATTAAACAGAGTCAACTGTATCCAGGCCTGTAACACTCTTATTATCAGGTTTCGATCTGCAAGAGAAGCAATCCGACAAGAAGAAGAGGCCAAGAGGAAAGGTGAAGCTCTACCGAATGAAGAGAGATTCGATTCAAACTGTATCACCCCTGGAACGGAATTTATGGTGAAACTTCAGGAGCAGTTGAAATATTTTGTTGTCAAGAAAGTTTCAAGTGACCCCATCTGGCAAGGCTGTCAGATTATTCTATCTGGACATGAGGTATGTGCTACTCATAGTAAATAATATAATATAGTTAAATGATAAATCGGTTAACCAGGTTAGAAATCAAGTGGACAGGCATTACGGCCATGAACGACCACACACACGATTTCCTAGTTCCTTAGGGATGTAGAAATATTAGTCCCTGCAGAGGCAATTGTCTAGTGCTAGTGTTCGCAAGGTAGTATTGATAAAAGCTTCTCTGTTGCACTCGAGTGTTAGCTTGTTCAGATGATTGTAAAAATCCAGGGGCATTCGTTGGTTCCTGAACAAGCGGACATCATGACTTTAGAAATGAAAGACATAGTAAGGCAGGACAGCTTCCGCTTTGAAACTGTTCTTGATGAAAAGTGGTTAAGCCCTACTTGTTTGTACAGTTTGTTTGTACTCTTTTTTCGTAGTACCTGTACGATTTTAGCCTCAACACAGAATTCTGCTAAAGACGTGATTTTTATTGCCAAGTGCCATACGCCGACCAATTTTCCGTCGGTCGGTTGTCGGTCCGGTGATCGCGACTTAGAGTACTTCCAGATGTGATACGATGAGGAAACTTGGCAGGCGTATTAGGGACACGACCAAACTAACTTGGAAATAGTCACTTCCCCAATCCGACCATCGTGGGGGAACGGGAATCCGGGATAGTAACTTTTAAGCGGGAGATTGGTTCTTAATAAAATTTGATGTTTGGAAATATCTCGTCTCTCAGATGTCCCATTTCTAATCTAGACCGGATCCGATCACTTTGTGGGGAGTTGTAGGGTATCAGGTACCCGACCAGATTGACTTGGGAACAATCGTTTCACCGATCCGACCATTGTGGGGGAGTGGAGGGATCCTGAATCTTGGAATCTGGAATATTGAGGTGTGCATAACTTTCGAAAGGGTGATCGGATATTTAAGAAACTTGATATCTGGAAAGACCTCGTGTCTCAGAAGTCCCGTTTGAAGTTCGGACCGGATCCGGTGACTTTGGGGGAGTTGGAGGGGTAAATCGAAATCTTGTGACACGCTCAGATTGGAGGGATTGGGATGAAACTTTGTGGGAAGAACAAACACGAGCCCTAGATACATTGTTTACAGAACCGGACCGGATCCGGGCAGTTTGGGGGGGGGGGGGGGAGTTGGAAGGGGATCCGGAATTCCGGTTATCGCGAGTTCCAAACAAGATTGACTTGGAATTAGTCACTTCCCAGATCTGACCATACTGGGATGAGGGGAGAGCAAACCCGAACTAAGTAACTCTTAGCCCCATTAATGTGCGCATCACCACCGCAAAGTGCACACAAAACTAAACATTTTCTAAACGATAAGATACGTTTTCAGGAATTCAGTAAACCGACGAGTTGACTTATTCCCACAGTGACCCAACTTTGCATTTGCCATATGAGCTTATAGCTCTTGTTTTGATAATTTTGTTGACCAAGTATCCATATTTTCAGGGTAGTAGAAAGCACCGCCTGTTTGTGTTCTGTAGGGCGTGGCTTGTTAGTTTTGATTTGAAGTTCGTTTCTCTTTCAGACACCTGGGGAAGGGGAGCACAAAATCATGGAGTATATAAGATATAAGAAGTCACAACCAGATTTCAGTCCCAACACAAGGCATTGTCTTTATGGACTTGATGCAGATCTGATGATGCTGGGACTGGCGACACATGAGCCACATTTCTCCCTGCTTCGAGAAGAGGTATGACATCTTTCCATTTTTTTATTTTTTATTTTTACAGTAAAATTATCAAAACTGATGGGATGTGTAAGCTGTCAGGTTTTATGTATTGTCTCGTATTCGTTGACTGACACTTCGCTTCCTATAGCTTCTGCTAAAATTGCGGAAGACTTGGAAAATTCCCATCTCGTGCTGCAGAAATGCGACCGTGCTACAATTACAGTTCTGTTACTTAGTCAACACTATCTGTTTATAGAGTGTACATGTAAATCCGTTTAAAAATAATTATCAGCTACAGTTTACAGTAAGTCAGTGATCAGTACTTTGTTTATTGTTGTAAACTAGCCACATGCTACGAAAGTGTTTGGTTAAGAAAATCTCTGTCTCTTCCGAGGACCTCCCCAGAGTCGGTGTCAGTTTAAAAGTGGAACTTATTTTTTTCCTGGATCATGACAGTAGAGAGAGATTGATCAATAATTACCTACACACCTACAGGTGGCTGCAAATATTTATCCGTAGGAATATGAAGCTCACTGTATAACGCGTGATTGGTTTATTTCGAATTCTGTTTCCTCGGGTGGTATAGAACCACAGGTCCAATTTGTTATTGGGTGGGCCTGTTTTTGTCACTTGGGTTGGTCAGTCCGGACAGGTTAAGTTTGGAACTCTCCAAAGACGGCGTTGGCTTTTCTTTAAAACCTGGGAGAACACAGTTCTAATATAAGGGGAAGTGCCCATCCACTCGAATTAAATGAGTAGCTTAAGCGAGTAGCTTTCCCCTAAGTAGCTTTCCAAGCTTAGGCAAGGAACCACCACTGGAAGCATTCCAGCCTTGACTACGGATCTGCATGCTGTTCAAACTGGCATGTCTGAAGGAGCCATCCAAGATACTTCCACTGAAAAATAGATACTGGTTCCAAATCATATATATGTAGGACGAGAAGAGTGGTGAATCAGTTGTATATGAATGGTTTAACTTGGGGATTGAAAAAATTGGCGGGACGTTATTCCGTCTGTTGGCTATTGTTTGCTTCGACATTTTAACTATTCTAGGTTCGGTTCGGCGGTAACGCGTCCCAGAAGAGAGTGACAACACCAGAAGAGACAACGTTTCATTTACTACATTTGTCACTAATGCGCGAGTATTTAGACTATGAGTTCAGTGATGTGAAGGGGAAGATTCCGTTTGGTTTCAACCTTGAAAACATTATCGATGATTGGGTAAGTAGACAAGCAATACGTCTATTCAGTAAAACGTAAATTTATTTTTCCAGCTCATCTCCTCGAGTAATTGGATCCTGTTCATTTTCTGCGCTGCTGAATCCTAATTAAAAATTGTAATATACTCGCGGACTGCGGATGGAGGCGGAGACGCCTCGGATCAGCGTTGTTTATTATTTGTAACGTATGCCCGTTTAGCATTGAGTTGCAGAATCTAAAATAAACTACAAGCAAGCGGAAAATTCACAGTGACTGAAATAGGCGAACTTGAGCATCAAAGAAAGATTGGGTGGGTTAGCGGATACTCGCTCAGATGCGTTAGGGCCCGCGACAAGCTTGCTCTCGCATAACCGCAAATCTAAGGTACGTGCACGCAGTTTCCAATTTTCACAATTTGACGTGAATTTTCTCCTTGGTTTGGAAATGACGCTTCGCATGGTTTCCCCTTAGTGCGAATTTCGCATGCGACATTTTGTAGGACTGTGGATGCACCGGATGGAAAAATTTCAAGAATTATATAGTTAAATGGAGTTGTATGTTTTGATAGCATACATTAGTAACTAAGTACTGTACAGTACTGCTTAAGATTGGCCCAGTCTGAGGCACGTTAAATTATGGTATTCTGTACTATTACATATCAATACATGCAACTTTTTCGTAGAACTATCATACAACCACATAGGCTATAAATTCTTCATTGGACATCTATCTCGTATGCTACGTTTATCTACTACATTCAGTGAAGGGACACGGGATATCGCGCAAAGCGTATCAGTTTAGCTGGCTTCCGTTGCCTGGGGGAACTTCGCAAAAGCAAGCTGTAGTCGCGTTACCAAGCCGTTCCCTCTTATAGATGTGTGTCAGAAAAAATGCCTCTCGGACAGCATTTAGTCTACCACGTTTCAAGCGGTGAAGTGTGATTGTGAGGGATTTCATTTAGCTTGTCTGTTTTTCAGATTCTGATGGGTTTCCTTGTCGGAAACGATTTCATACCCAATCTACCCCATTTCCACATAGCTAAAGGAGCTTTGCCGATTCTGTATCGTACTTACATGTCCGTCCTACCGACATTAGATGGTAAGTGCTTTTCGTCCTAAACCTTCTTCCTAGAGAATCGTCCCAAAATTCATTCAACTGCCCAGTTGTGCACTTGTTGTAATAGACTTCATTTGGCAGGAGCTTGATATAGGCGTATAGGACGTGATAAGTGGACATGCTGGGGATTCATCTCTGGGAACTAAAAAGGAAAGTCTTCTTGAACCTGTATTTTAAATGTAAAACTTCGAAAATTTTGGAAGTGCCCATCATTTTTGTAATAGTAATAACATACAGTAGTCCAGTCTACTTTTCTGATCGATCCAACGTTTTCGAACTTCATACGTTAGTTCGATGTAATGCACTCGCATCGGAGCTCTGGCCCTGACGCAACCAGACTGAATTTTGAATTGGCAGGTTTTAGCACTCTATAGACGCATCGTCGCTGTATTGCTGATTAAAGCCAAGAGTCCCAAACTGCGGTTAATGACATCCGAACCCGTGTGTAACTTTTTGAATATGGTAGAACGAACTTACTGGGATTTTTAGCATTTGTGAACGGGTCTATGTTTTCTTCTTGTTTCTGTACGTTCAGTGCGGCATTAGGAGATAAAGTTATGTGCTGGTTGATGGAAGACCCCAGCTAGCATGTCAAGTCCATCGTTAAACAATGTTTATTGCAGTTCTGTTGCGAGATTGCGTGTAAATCAGGAATCCTACAAATAACATAACGAATTTGTGCTTTATGAATGAACACTGATTCCCTTCATAAACTGATACATATCTTACTAGTAACTAATATATAAACACATAAAGGCTTACCTTTTAGTTTCCAACGAATCCACTTAGATATGTAAAGCCATGAATATTGTTGGTAGCTGTCTATAATTAACGCTAATACAACATAGCGGAGGTTGGCAAGGCTTCGTATCATCCTCTATGGAGGCTGATACAATATCGTATCAACCTTACTGCTTGCTTTGTCCAACGCAACTAGATGACATGGTAAATTGGAAACGCCGAAAATTGAAATCAGATGTGAAGCCTCCTTATGATTCTAACACCCATGGGGACTTCTCCTTTGAGTTATTGAGCACAGTCGACTTTTCAGGCTACATCAACGAAAATGGGAAGCTTAATATGGTGCGTTTCGAGAAGTTCATGAAGAAGCTCTCCGAAATCGATCTCGAGTACTTCCAAGAAGTGCACGATAACAACAAGTTTCTTCATTCAAAGCGCTCAAAGGCAAAAGAAGAAGATCCCGGTTTCAAACCGGTTCCGTCCCGCTCCACTGAGGTTTCAAAGGTAAAATGTATTTCCTTGTCTTTTCCTACGAGATTCGTCCACAGTGTTCCCTAATTCTGTTAGTTTCTGACTAACCAGGTGGAGATTAAGGAAAGCAGTGACCGAGAAACGGTGAACTTCTGTTTCGCCACTATTCTAGTTGATCTTGTGTTAGAGTTGTCCGTAGCCTACATACACAACGAATACGAACAACTGAGATGACTGGAAAAGTAATCAACTAGATTGACTTTAACGACGTAAATTAATGATCAGACGGCTAAAAAAAAAATATAGAAGTTCAGATATACTTGTCAGCAGGGGCGTCGCAAGTGCATTTTCGGTGGGGAGGTGGGGGTGCAGAGCAAAAATTTCACCGAATCTTTCAAAAATTTTACCGAATCCTAGAACTAAGAATTTGAGCTTTAAATTATGGAACAGAGACGATTACGGAGGAAAAGTAACAATAAATGGCAGCATAAAAGACGATAAGCCAACTATTAGTCAGCGATCTGGCGAAGGCCACATGGAGAATATACTGCCGGGCGTGGTTGCAGTAACAGCTTCTACCTCTTATAGTCAATAGAAAACTAAATCGAGCGCCACATATGAAAATTTTCGAAATTAATTTTTTTGCTTTAGGCTAAAACTAATTGCTTCTCTTACAAATTCTGTCATTTACCGTTGATTAAACACCGAGACTCCAAGAAGTTCCAGAAACCGGATGGAGCGACGTTCCGGCAGCACCAGTAACTGTAGTCTAGTCAATACTACCCATAATCACATAAAGTGAGCGCCGCAGGCGAAATTTTTGTTTTGCTTTTAATTTTAATCTTAATTTCCATCCAAATTCTAGCTTTTAATGTTTCGAAATCTCAATCCTAAAACTGGCTTGAAACCCCCGTCAAATGACGCGACGTTACACGAAATAGAGAATATTACGAAAGGGCTGCAGGCGGAATTTTCGAAATATTTATGAATAGATATTCTTTTTGGAATCCAAAATAATAATAAGGACTATCGATGATATCATAGATCATCCCTTTTGTCTGCGACCAGTGCTTCACTCGACCTCAACTGAGTTTCGAGATTCGTAGTAACTTCCGAATCCTGGCAATTATAACGAATAAATTGCGTACCCGGTTATTATACCGAATTGTTTTGGTATCGAAAGACTACCGAACAATATTCATATTCGGTATACTTTCGTCGAAACTGGAAGAAAGTCAGTATTCGTGGCTAACTTCCTAATCCTGGAAATTATACTGAAGAAAAATATTCTTTGAGCCCAAGCTGACTTTGAAACATTTATTCCAGCAATGTCTTCAACGGATACATCAGCTAGTTTCTTTCCCCGAAGTTGAACAAGAGGACTGAAAGCCTGACGAGGACCCTTGCCAAGAAGGGCCGAAATATCGCTTATGAAGAATCTTAGCTGATGTATCCGTTGAAGACATTGCTGGAATAAATATACTGAAGAAATTACCGAAACTTAATCATGATACCGAATAATTTTGAACCAATAGCTTATTCGGGGTTCTGTGTAACTAAGAATCTCTATAAATATACCGAATAGTTCGGCATCGAAAAATTACCAAATGATTTCAGTAAGTTCTCTCACCAAATTCGTGATAACTACCGAATACTGGCAAATATACCGAATCCCGATGATTATACCGAAGAGATTTGTACAGATAGCCTATTTAGGATTCTATATAACTACCGAATCCCCGTAAATATATCGAACAGTTCTGCTATCGAAAAAATACCGAACAATTTTTGTAAAATTTAGGGCCTCCGGCCCAAAATTTTTACCGAATCTCAAAAAGGTGGGAGGGGGGGGGGTACTGCACCCCCCGCACCCACCCCTTGCGACGCCCCTGCTTGTCAGAGCTGGAACACATTCAACCCTAGGATTAGTAATTTTAGTAGTCAACACAGTAGTCAACCTTCTTTGCTATACACAGTTGGCAATCTTGAAGAACCCTTACCATGTACATGATTGTTTACCGGGGTGGTTCTCTCGATTGTTTGTGCCTTTTCGGGGCTTTTTGGAATGTACAGGTATTACAGAATATTTCCGTTATGACCTCTTAAATGTTTTCGTTAAAAGTGACATTGCAAACCATGCTTAGTGTTATTAGGCATAGGCATTGTTCTGTTTCTTCATTCAAACAGGAACAGGCAGAAACGGGCCACATAAGAACAGAAACAGAAAGAAAACAGGAAACTTGAAAACAGGTCCTGTTCTGTTTTAACAGAAATGATGATTTCGAAAACAGAAACATCTGTTAAACAGGCAAACAAAAAACAGAAACAGCTGTTTAAAACAGGTGTTTTTTTATTATTTGATTTCCCGTATTTTTTATTATTTTTTTCTAGTAGAGTTCACCTATACCCTGTACCAACCAGTATTTTAAATAGTTCTTTCTTACACCGCACGGATGCCTTTATTCGAGTTCTTTTCATAGATCATTCCAGTTGTCATAGTCATTGGTAATAAACTAAAGTTTACGGATCATACCATCTCAAAGTTAAGCAAGTGTCACTTTGTGACAGTGGTTAGTGATGATGGTCATTTTTTGGGATCCCAAAACGTAAGTGGAGGGATCGCAAAAGTTGTCCGTCTGTCCGTCCGTCCGTCTGTAAGCACGATAACTCTCGAAGGGAATGAGATATTGTGATGAAACTTGGTGTGAGGATTCGTTGGGTCGTCGGACCAGTCAAGTTCGTAGATGGGCTTTGTAGCCCTACATTTAGGGGTGGGGGAGGGGGTTCAAATTAAGGGGAAAACAAAATATTTTGAAACAGCTAATGTGATAGTCGATTATGGGGTAAGAAGACATGCTGAGCACGATGGTGAAAACCATTTTGTTATCGGACGAGTAGTTTGCCCGGAATCCGGCCAAAACCGGAAAGTTTGTTAAAATTAAAAGTTTTATTTCGAGTTGACTAGATGTTCGATTGAAGGCAAGAAGACATGCTGAACACTTACGAGGAAACAGTTTTCTACCCGGACATGTAGTTCGCCCGGAATCCGGGAAAACCGGAAAGTCTGTTAAAAGTAAAAGTTTAATTTGAAGTTGATTAAATGTTTGATTTGTGGGTTAAAAAAGTGCCGAACACGATGGTGAAAATCATTTTCTCGCCGGACAACTAGTTCGCCCGGAATCCTGCCAAAACCGGAAAAATTTTTAAATTAGAAGTTTTATTTCGAGTTGATTAGATGTTCGATTTAGGACAAGAAGACAAGTTGAACACTTATGTGAAAACAATTTTCTACCCGGACATGTAGTTCGCCCGGAATCCGGCGAAAACCGGGAAGTTGGTTAAAAGTAAAAGTTTAATCTGAAGTTGATTAAATGTTTGATTTATGGGTAAAAAGACATGCCGAACACGACGGTGAAAACCATTTTCTCGCTGGACAACTAGTTCGCCCGGAATCCGGCCGAAACCGGAAAATTTGTTAAAAGCAAAAGTTCGATTAGATGACAGATTAAGGGGTAAGAAGAGAGGCTGAGTCGGTTTATGACAATGTTTTTTTTTTACCAGGACATATAATTATTCCAGAATCCGGTTGTAACCGGATTTTTTTTTTGTCAGACTTTTATTCAAAGTTGATTAGATGTTCATTATAGGGATAAAGAGATACGCTGGTTTTGTTTCTGTATTTTTTCTTTGGCTGGACTAGTAGTTCGCTCGGAAATCGGCAGGAAGTCTCGGTCAGTATCGTCAAAATAGATATGGCTTATAGAGGTATATATGAACTTGGTTTTCTCTGATGATTACCCTGTCCAAGACTGGATCTGGCGAAGACAAGACTCGATTGTCTGAATCAAATATTAGATTTTTGGGATCCCATCGACACCTTTGGTCTTGTTCTGTGAGGGGTGGGTCGCGAGGGATGCATGTTCAATCAGGATATCGAACTAGGCTGAAAACGCGCGGATTTCTCGGCTGAATGTGCTATTCTGCGAAAATCCGTGAAACGGAGGTTCACTTTGCATCGTCAAGTTGAACAAATCTCAACTTTCCCGTATAGAACTGATTTTGTGCCAAGAATGCTGTCAGGAATTCCAGTCGTGAACCACCGATTCTGATCGTTTGTTTGCATCATGAACCGGTGCGGATGTTGTGATGTCTCTAAAACATTGTACAAATAGGTGTTGTAAGGTGTATTACAGCGGATAAGGCTTATTACAGATTCCTCTTTTCCTCTGGGCGCGCTGCAATAAGGCGAATAAGGAAAATGGAGCTTGGCTCTATTCTCCCTTATGCAGAGCCAATCAGATCGCTTGGTTGGTTCCGCCAGTGGGCCGAGGAAAGGAGCAGCGTCATCAGGGTTACCACGGGAAGCACTAAAGTTCTACTTTGTTGGAAGCGGAAGAAACAACTTTTCTTCAAAAGAACACGTTTTGTTCTCTTACGACTGCTTGCTTACTGCTAGTTCGAGGACCAATGCTGTCCATCCGTAAATTTAATAGCTTTTTAAAATATATTGGGCGTCAAATTGTACTGGTGTACTTCAAGTAGTAGTAAGAACACTTTTCTGATCTTTAGAAACTCGAAAAACTGTATCAGTGCGGCAACACTGAACGCTGCATTCATAAGAACCTCTCGGGCTCCTATTTGAACAGGCGTGTGTCTTAAGACGTAAACATCGCGTATAGTGCTATTCATCTTATTACACCTATTTGGACAATGCTTAAGCTAGTTTCCGCCTTTTTGGGATCCCAAAACGTAAGTGGAGGGATACCTATGACATCGCAAAAGTTGTCCGTCTGTCCGTCCGTCCGTCCGTCCGTCCGTCTGTCCGTCCGTCCGTCCGTCCGTCCGTCTGTAAGCACGATAACTCTCGAAGGGAATGAGATATTTTGATGAAACTTGGTGTGAGGATTCGTTGGGTCGTCGGACCAGTCAAGTTCGTAGATGGGCTTTGTAGCCCTACATTTAGGGGTGGGGGAGGGGTTTCAAATTAAGGGGCAAACAAAATATTTTGAAACAGCTAATGTGATAGTCGATTATGGGGTAAGAAGACATGCTGAACACGATGGTGAAAACCATTTTGTCATCGAACAAGTAGTTCGCCCGGAATCCGGCCAAAACCGGAAAGTTTGTTAAAAGTAAAAGTTTTATTTTAAGTTGATTAGATGTTCGATTTAGGGGTAGGAAGAAATGCTGAAGACGATGGTGAAAGTCATTTTCTCGTCGGACAAGTAGTTCGCCCGGAATCCGGCCCAAACCGGAAAGTTTGTTAAAAGGAAAAGTTTTATTTTAAGTTGATTAGATATTCGATTTAGGGGTACGAAGACACGCTGAACACGGTGGTGAAAACCATTTTCTCGACGGACAAGTAGTTCGTCCGGAATCCGGCCCAAACCGGAAAGTTTGTTAAAAGTAAAAGTTTTATTTTAAGTTGATTAGATGTTCGATTTAGGGGTAGGAAGAGACGCTGAACACGGTGGTGAGAACCATTTTCTCCACGGACAAGTCGTTCGCCCGGAATCCGGACCAAACCGGAAAGTTTGTTAAAATTAAAAGTTGTTGAAGTTGATTAGATGTTCGATTTAGGGCAAGAAGACATGCTGAATACTTATGTGAAAACAATTTTCTATCCGGATATGTAGTTCGCCCGGAATCAGGCCCAAACCGGAAAATTGGTAGAAGTTAAATTTTTATTTCTAGTTGATTAGATAACCGATTTAGGGGTAAGAAGAGATGCTAAATCCGTGTGTGACAATCACATTTTACCCGGACATATAGTTCGACCGGAATCCGGCTGGAGTCGGAAAATTTGTTATAAGTTAAATTTTTATTTGAAGTTGATTAGATGTTCATTATTGGGGAAAGAAGATTTTTGAGCTTTCTTTTTTTCGCCGGACAATTAGTTCTGGAGTTCGGCCGAAATCGGGAAATTGGTTGTAGTGGCAGGAAGTTTTTCTCAGACGATTAGCTATTTGGCCTTAATCTGTTTCTGAATTTTAATCGTAAAACTGCTCAAGGAGTCTGGCGATGACTGGATCTGGCTAAGACAAGACCCAGTTGTCTGGATCAGATATTGAATTTTTGGGATCCCATCGAAACCTTTGGTCTTGTTACTTTTTGGGATCCCAAAACGTAAGTGGAGGGATACCTATGACATCGCAAAAGTTGTCCGTCTGTCCGTCCGTCCGTCCGTCTGTCCGTCCGTCTGTAAGCACGATAACTCTCGAAGGGAATGAGATATTTTGATGAAACTTGGTGTGAGGGTTCGTTGGGTCGTCGGACCAATCAAGTTCGTAGATGGGCTTTGTAGCTCTACATTTAGGGGTGGGGGAGGGGATTCAAATTAAGGGACAAACAAAATATTTTGAAACAGCTAATGTGATAGTCGATTATGGGGTAAGAAGACATGCTGAACATGATGGTGAAAACCATTTTGTCATCGGACAAGTAGTTCGCCCGGAATCCGGCCAAAACCGGAAAGTTTGTTGAAAGTAAAAGTTTTATTTGAAGTTGATTAGATGTTCGATTTAGGGGTAGGAAGACATGCTGAACACGATGGTGAAAATTATTTTCTCGACGGACAAGTATTTCGCCCGGAATCCGGCCCAAACCGGAAAGTTTGTTGAAAGTAAAAGTTTTATTTGAAATTGATTAGATGTTCGATTTAGGGGTAGGAAGACATGCTGAAGACGAGGGTGAAAACTATTTTCTCGACGGACAAGTATTTCGACCGGAATCCGGCCCAAACCGGAAAGTTTGTTGAAAGTAAAAGCTTTATTTGAAGTTGATTAAATGCTCGATTTAGAGGAAGGAAGACATGCTGAACACGACAATGAAAACTTTTCTCGACGGACAAGTATTTCGACCGGAATCCGGCCCAAACCGGAAAGTTTGTCAAAATTAAAAGTTTTATTTGGAGTTGATTAGATGTTCGATTTAGGGCAAGAAGACATGCTGAACACTTACGTGAAAACAAGTTTCTACCCGGACATGTAGTTCGTCCGGAATCCGGCCAAAACCGGAAAACTGTTGGAAGTCAAAGTTTTATTTCTATTTGATTAGATAAGCGATTTAGGGGTAAGAAGAAATGCTGAGTCCTTGTATGACAATCGTATTTTACCCGGACATATAGTTCGACCGGAATCCGGCTGGAATTGGAAAATTTGTTATAAGCTAAATTTCTATTTGAAGTTGATTAGATGTTCATTACTGGGGAAAGAAGATACCCTGATTTCGTCTTTGAGCTTTCTTTTTTCGCCGGACAAGTAGTTCTGGAGTTCGGCCGGAACCGGGAAATTGGCAGAAGTGGCAGGAAGTTTTCGTCAAAACAGATATGACTTCTAGGGGTAAACACACATGCTGAATCCAAATCTGAACTTGGTTTTCTCAGGTGATTAGCTATTTGGCCTTAATCTGTTTCTGAATTTTAATTGTAAAAATGTTCAAGGAGTCTGGCGAAGACTGGATCTGGCTAAGACAAGACCCAGTTGTCTGGATCAGATATTGAATTTTTGGGATCCCATCGAAACCTTTGATCTTGTTGAAGTTGAAAGTACTAGTCTTTTGAAATCAAATTTAACTTCGCTGCACAGATAATACGTCATGTGAGCCCTTCTTGGTGATCACATGTTCGGTTTTAGTGAAAGGTTCATTTATAAACACTCCACTCTTGCGGCCGCGTTAGCCGGTTTTCCGTTCTCGGTTTTTACCGTTGTATTTTGTCATACTTATCTCGTGAACCATGACAGATGCTAATCTGAAACTTGGTGTACTTGTGGGCACGGCCGTACCCAGGGGGGGGGGGTAAGGGGTTGAAAACCTCCCCCCCCCCCAGGAACATGCGAAAATAATCATTTTGATTTACTTTTCCATCTGATCTATGTCTTTTTGTACTTTCTCGTCCGACCCGCAGGCAAACCACCCGAAAGGCAACCCCCCCCCCGAAATAAATTCCTGGATACGGGCCTGCTTGTGGGCCTTGGGATTTAGTTGCGCCTTTTCGGGATTCAACCCCCCATACGTTTGTGTTTAGATTAAAATTTCCCGCGTCATAGTAAACTAAAGCAGATAGTGGAAAATAAAAATTCCCTTTGCATAATACAAATAATTCAGTATATTTAATTAAATGACACATAAATTAGTTGGCTTTTCAGTTAAAATTTAAAGGCCTACCTCCGTTGTTCGGATTATGTGCAACTGGGCCTATGCCTGTTACTAAGGTGAAATTTGGGATGCGTGAATATCATTGTCTAGATGGGGAACCCCACCCACCCTTCCGGTTCAGGGGCAAGTGGAATGGGCCAATTGCGCAAACTTGCTAGACGTGACTGGTGTCAAGGTGAGATTCGGAATATGTGTTATCATTGGGGTCTAAATGTATCTTTCGGTGACCCCCCCCCCCACACACACATCCAAACGCTGGCAACTGGTCCCATATTGACCAATGAATTAAAAGTCAAGGACGATTGGTTATTATGCTGTTTGTACACAATATATGTTTTACTTTTACACATCACGTTTGAGCGCTTGCGCACTTGTTCAGGTTGGACCCGAAGACGACTGCTGCCACGAAGTGTCGGAATGTTGCAACAGCAGTCTAAGACTTAGCTGACTACGTATCCGTTTAGCTCAGTCAAATGTGATTCACCGTCGGCTTGGTCCGAATAAATATTTACCGTATCTGAAGTTCCCATTTTTTCACGATTTCGAATAAATAAGAAGAAATATTGAATTTTTTGCTGTTGTTCCTATACTATTGCTTGATTGCTGCTCATTATTTTTCATAGCCGTCAGCGCATCCACATTCCGCGTGGGGCCTCTTTTGGAATGTGGCATTCCTAAATGATGCAAATCTTGAGTTTAAAGATTTTTTGTACTGATAAGGTGGGTTGCCCCCCAAAAACAGATTTGGCTGTTTAAACAGTTGAAAAAAAAACAGGAACAGGGCAAAACTGGACACACCAAAACGGAACAGAACAGGTGAGAAAAAAACAGCTGGCTTCAAAAAAGCTGTTCTGTTTATTTTTGGGTCCCTGAAACAGAAAACAGTAAAACAGGAGAAAAAAAAAAATAGAAACAGAAACAGAAAACAGGAACAGTGCCCATGCCTAAGTGTTATATACAGAAAACTCTCCGGTACGGCTTATGCGCGCCTATCCCCTCACCACCGTCTTATCCGTTTGTTTCGTGATTTTGTGTATATTTCGTTTTCTTTTTGTGTTTCTTTACTTATTCCTACTCCACCATATTTACTTCATGTATTGTGTGGGTGATAAATAAATTAAATTAAATATTTATGACAAACGTAGCACTAGGCTCCTAACACAGTTTTTTGTAACCTTAAAGTTTAACCGAAAAGGGCTAGGATGCGACAGTCTAGTTACCCATCACTTGTTCGCTTAAATAATCTTGAAAACCCGATGAAAAAGCGTTAGTTTGTTTTTCTGATATTTCCAAATAAACGATTATCCCATTGTGCTTGCCGCTCTTCCCGTTTTTGTGATATCTCTATGGTTCCTGGAACATTTGGCAACAATACCAGCAGCAAACGAGTAAAAAAATTGTGTATCAAATAAACAAAGAAGTGTCTGCAGTCTGCAGTGTCAAAAACTAGTGCTAGCTAGTGAGGTGTCTTGTGTAGTGATAGTTTAGTGATTTTCGCGGGCGAATTGTGGTCGGATTCACCATGGGAAAGCGTCCACATTCCCAACGTCCCTACTGAAGACTACTGTGGACAGAATGAAAATCCACAATAGGTGTTGTAATAATTCAATGTATTTGAATCTAAGATGTAAAAATAAGTTGCCTGTTCAGTTAAACTTTAACAAATAGTGTGTTGTCTGTTATTTGTTTAAATAGCATGCATCATCGTGCTAGATCTTATGGAAATTTTGACGGTGTGTGTCTCTGTCGATCGAAGGAGGACAGACATCATAGCTAGGAGAGCGAGAAGCCGATGGAAAACCTTCTTTGCTATACACAGTTAGCAATCTTGAAGAACCCTTACCATGTACATGATTATTTACAGGGGTGTGTCTCTCGATTGTTTGTGCCTTTTCAGGGCTTGTCTACCATATCCGATCTGTCGTGTGTGTGTGTTTTCACTGGATTCATCCCTTATCCTATCCCTTTGCGTTCGCTGTCGTGATACACCGAGGACAGCGTTCCTGCTTTGTTGAATGTAAATTGAAAACCTATCTAACCTAAGAAGAGTTTAAGGTACGGACAACCCCAAAAAGCACGTCTGAACCCCAATGAACCAACAAGCGTATTTCAACACCTGTCTTGGTTCACTACTTACAAAAAAAATAAAAAAAATAAAATAAAGTGCAAACTGTAAACCGAAAACCGAAAGCCGGCTAGAGTGGCCAGTGGACTGTTATAATGAACACCGCTGAAAAGCTTTTTTCTCCAGTTTCTCCAGGAGCAGCAGAAACGTCTCAACGAGGAGCTTGGACTCTCAGACGACGGAGAGTCGGAAACAGAAGAATCCGACAACGGTCAGTCAATTTTTGACATGGAATTTGTCCAGCATAAGAAGGCCTATTACAAAGAAAAGCTAGATGGCGATGCATCCGCTGCCTATTTGAAGGACCAGGCTGAAAGTTACGTGAGAGCTATTCAGTGGAATTTGTACTACTACTATAACGGAGTGGCATCGTGGTCCTGGTATTTCCCGCATCATTATGCACCGTTTGTCTCGGACATCACCGGATTTGCAGGTTAGTACTCATTAAGCCGCTTTCCTTACCAAAATTGCCGTGCTCGAACTGGAATTCTAATCGATTTTCATGAGTGGAACTTCCCTGCCTGAGTTGTGGTACCTCTATGCCTTGTACCTGTGCTGGATGCTTGACGAAAACGGTTTACGAAAAATAAGGGTTCACGCAATGAGCGTGGCCACTGAAAACCAGTATTTGTATGGAGATTCAAGTTTCCCGCGTCATAGTAGGGTTTTGCGTTGTGAGGACGGCCGTAGATATTCTGAACGTAAAACTAGAGCAAATAGTGAAAGAAAGAATCCTTTAACACAATCCAAATAATGCAGTATTCAGTGTATGTATTCAGTGTAATGGTCGATACAAAACTAAGTTGCTTTTCATTTTACTTTAAATGTTATGACGGATGCCGAGAATATTTGTGTTTTGGACTTTTTTTTCTTTCGCGAAAAGACAACAGTCAAAAGGGTCATAACTTATATATTGTTGGCATCCGTCATAACCTCATAACCTTTAACACAGATGCGCATCCATGTACTAAACGTCGTCAAACTTCTGACTGTGTAGGACGGAATAAGAGGTGGGAAAATGACTAGTTTGAGTTTGTTCCTTCATGGCACTTGCAGCTTCGCTCTAGTGCCATATACTGATTACTTTTCGGTCAGTCGGTCAGTCTATCAGCCCAATGTTCCCGAGTTAGGGTACTTCCAGAAGTGCTAGGACGATGAAACTTGGCAGGCGTAGTAGGGACCCAACCAAACTAACTTGGAAATAGCCACTTCCCCGATCCGACCACCTTGGGGGGATTGGAGGGAGGGGGGATCTGGAATATTGACGTATGTTTAACTTTTGAATGGAGAATCGGATTTTAATGAAACTTGGTATTTTGAAAGATCTCGTGTCTCAGATGTCACACTTCAAGTTCGGAACGGATCCGGTGAGTTTCGGGGGAGTTGGAGGGGGGGGGGGGGCCAGAAATGGTGTGACATGTTCAGAGTGGACGGATCGCGATGAAACTTGGTGAGAAGAACCAGCACAAGCCCTAGATACATAATTGACAACACCGAACCAGATCCGAGCACTGTGGGGGGAGTCGGAGGGAGGGTTCCGAAATTTCGGTGATCCCGAGCTAAGATGCTTACACATGTGCTAGGACAATGAAACTTGGCAGGCGTGTCAGGGACTCGACCACATTAACTTAAGAACAGTCGTTTCTCGGGATTGACCATCGTGGGGGGTGGGGGTGGAGGGAGGGGGAATCCAGAATGTTGAGGTATGTCCAAGTCTTGGACGGGTGATGGATCTTAATGAAACTTGATATTCGGAAAGAACTCATATCTCAGATGTCCCATTTCAAGTGCGGGCAGAATCCGATCAATGTAGGGTAGTCGAGGGGGGGGGGGGATTTTGTCACACGCTTAGAGTATAGCAATTGGGATTGGGACCAGTGAAAGAACCGGACCAGATTCGGGCCACTCTGGGGGGAGTTGGAGGGGGGGGGGTCTGGAATTCCAGTGATTGCGATTTAAGGTACTTCCAGATGTGCTAGGACGATGATACTTGGCTTGAACATTAGAGACTTGACGAGATCGGCTTAGAAATCTCATGACCATTTTTGCCTCAAGGATTTTGCTTAGAAACAAATTTAAGCACGCTTAAAGTGCGCATCTTAACCGAAAAGCAAAAAATAATACTTTTGACCAAACCATATATGTTCATGATCCTAAAGGGCCCAGGCTCATTTTTGCCCCAAGGGTTTTGGTCACAGATGAATTTCTAGCGCCCTTAAAGGACACCTGAATGAAGAGTACCAAGTATCATCCCTATCTGTACGACTTCCGCTGTCCAAGATTTGAATGAATTGTGCTTTTTGTCTTGGAGTCTGCATGTGCAAACCTCCGGAAACGAACATCCCTATTTTGAAAACGTCACGCTCAGGAGAAGAATGCTCTCAGTGGTCATGTATGTAAATGCATTCTCCCTGGTGTGTTCAAGTATGGTTTCTTTGTTCAGGTGTCCTTGAAAGTACGCACCATCACAGCCAAGTGCAGAAATAAAATCCTTTTTACCAAACGGTACATTTGCGAGTTTCCAAGGGTTCATGACCACTCTTATCTCAGGGTGATGCTTAAAAATGATCACAGCAAACCCAGAATTGGGAAATTCCTACTTTCATCCTCTTACCCAGCCTTGCAAGTGCCAAATGAGCTTCTAGCTCTTGTTTTACTGTTCAAGTATCTGTCCATGCTCAATTTCATATTTCACTCTTCCCCAGATTTGGATCTGGAGTTCGATTTGTCCCAGCCGTTTCTCCCCTACCAGCAGTTGCTTGGTGTGCTTCCAGCAGCAAGCAGAAAGCTCCTTCCTCAGGCATTCCAGGATCTTATGATGGGTGTCACCTCGCCCATCTTGGACTTCTACCCCACGGACTTCGAGACAGACCTTAACGGGAAGCAACAAGATTGGGAAGCAGTTGTACTGATTCCTTTCATCGACGAGAAGCGGCTGATTACGGTATGTATTGACCTCGTATTGTCCCATAGTCTTTTTTTGCATCCATGCTGTGAAGTCGTACACAGAAATAATTCAGTTCATTTATTTGTATCCGCCAGAGCTGCCGAGTAGAAAAATAATAATATAAATATTAGGTCTACAACTAACCAATAATTAGACCATATACTTTCACAAAATTTTACATTCAGTTACCTTAAATTGCCCTTGCAAGTAATGAGGATGTTGTAACCCGACGAGTAGCTTGCAGTAGCTTCAGTGTAACTTTTTTTAAATTATTTCCCCTTCTAGGCTAGGAAGCTGCAGTTGGGTGCCTTTGGTTTTTCTTGTTGTACCAGAATTCCACAGACTAAGATCACGGGAAGTCAAGTTAAATGTTTTGAATTTGTATTAAAAGAAAAGGATTCGATTTTTTTTCGCCGGGGGTTGGGGGGGGGTTGGCGGAGGTCTCAACATAAGCTACTAAGAACATAGGCCTTGAAAGTCTTCGGAATTCCAGATTTCATATAGTCAATTGCAGCCCCGATAGCACTATGCTAACATAGTGCAAAAAATGGAGAAACACTTAAAAACAGACACAGTATAGGGAGCGAATGTAGAAGATGAGTTAAGAGAGTTATAAAACTAAGAGCTAAAATTCTTAGTAAAATATGGAAGGAATGGCCTTTGATAGGGTGATGAAAATTATTCTAGGCCTTCAGCTCTAGTTAAGAACCGATAAGCGGCATTGAAAAAGCGACTTTGCAACGCGCATGTTTAGCAGCATAGTAATGGTCCATTGATCTGGCGCGGCGGAAGATTGGGGATTGGAGTTCCGGGTACTTGTGGCGTTGAGAGAACTCAAACGGACCGTCCTTTGAGTTTATGGAGAGAGAAAGAATACGGCAGTTCTGTTGTATGACTATTGGTTTCTGCTTGAATCCAGCTCTGCTTTGCCATACCATGGCACATCACAAAAATCAACGAAGAAACCAACGAAAATGGGGTTTATAAAGGCCAACGAATATACTGAAAGAAAAGGCGAATATTTCCGGAGGACAACCGCCTCCCTTCTTCAGCGCAGATAGAAAATTTCGAGGAAAAATGCCAAAATGAGGATTAAGATCAACAACCAAGAAAACCAAAGTAAAGCAGAAAACGAACAAGAAACCGAAAATTAAAACAAAATTGAAAGAATCGAAAGCATAAAATAAAGACAGCGAGCCACTCACCAATACCTGCGAATAACAATTACGACTGTTCTCGTTACTAGCAAGTGACTCCCTGTCACAGAATCTATTATCACTTTTAGGCCATGGCAGAATGCGAAAGCTATCTAACAGATGAAGAAAAGAAGCGGAATTCGCACGGACCAATGTACAGCTACGTGTACACACCCCAAGATTTGGGGAGGTATGATGCCCCAGGTTACTTCGGTCCTGTGATGCATAGTCATGCCAAGTGCAGTACTTTCACTAGAGAGGACTTGGCAATCGAACCGTCCAGTATTTTGAGAGGTCTCTGTCCTGGAGTGAGGCTGGATTTGTACTTCCAGGGTTTTCCAACCCTGAAGCATATCCCACATAAGGTAAGGGCTGTTTTAAGCTGGATCATACAAAGCTGAATGGTGGGAAAGTAACAGTCCTATTTAGATAGATAGATTTCCGTTTTATTCTTCTCGATCGATCATGATAAGAACCAAATTTGTCGAAATCGTCAGTATATATAAACGTAAATATTAATAAAGTTTACGGTACACGGTACGAACGTCTTTTCATACCGTACATGGTCACATTTTACCTGTTTGAGCTTTGGGATCGCCACTGAGGCCGCTCTTGCAGGTCGTTCGCGAGCAGTCTCAAAGGGTGGTGGAAGTATATACCTGTGGATAGGGTGCTCAAGCATTCCAGGGGGGCTTTGTAACCGAATTGAATTTTCCTTCGGTTATGTTATAGGAAGAGAATGATGACTGAATGTTGTAGAACTCTTCTCGAACTCTTTTCTCATGTAGTTCTAGCCATTGTATCACATATACACACAGCATACTTGATCCGATGTGTGTAGCAACTTGTAGAGGTTATTCTCTTGACTAATTCTACTCCTTCGACTCTATGTAACTGAAGCACCAACTCAGTCCGATACCACCCTTATTAGACCCAGACCAACCCCTGGGATAGTCTTATAGATGCCGGGAAGGTAGTTCGACTGACTCCCACTGTGACTAAAAAAGAAAAACAACTCAAAACTTATGCTGAAGGCAATTTTAGCTTCAACGTTGAGTGATTTAAGGGTCGAATTATTTGGGGTGGGAATTACTAGGGAGGAGTGGCTACTAGAAAAAATTGGAAGTACAAATATGGGGGATATTCGTAAGGTGGCTAGATTCCTCCGCGTTGGTTTGTCCCATAGAGAGCGATTTTTGTAGTTTGTTGTGTTTTTTCTTGTTTTGTTGCCATGACCCCAAGGGTTTTTTCGTGCAATAAATTCATTCATTCATTCATTCTTACGAGGTGTCAGTTTTATTTCAACAAGCTATCAGTTTTTATTTAACAATAAAGTTTTCCTTTATGATCCTGAAAAGTAGTTTCCAAAGTACTCTGAATAGAAGATACTCAGATTTGTGTCAATCATCGAGGTATGCTGTCAGTCTTGTTTGCTAAAATAATCTTTTCAAATCTTTTCAGTTCTATTTGAAAGAAGCCAAAGTGAAGGTATTCCAGCAGCCATCTATGGGCTGGAATATGCTTCTAGAGATAGCAAACCAGGAGGAAGTTGACTTAAAAGCACTGTCCGAGCAGTTGGTTGGAAATACAGTCTACGTCGAGTGGCCTCATCTGATCGAATCGAAGTAAGTTTTCTCTCCTTTTTTTCAACCCTGCAGCTTTTACCACTTACTCAGAATCGTTTTGTTGCCTCTGATTCGTCAATATTCTTTCACCGAGCTCAGTGTTCTCTGGTTGAATTGGTGATAGAGGTTACAACCCGTTGGATGAGCTTACGGTATTTGGTTTTTGTGGTAGTTGCTATGGCCAGTTGGCTTTTTGCAATAAATATCATATCATTTCATATAGAGTTAGGGTATAGGTATGGGGCAGGGGCGTCGCAAGAGGGGGGGGGGGGGGGGTGCAGCACCCCCCCCCCCCCCCACTTTTTTGAGATTCGGTAAAATTTTGGTTCATCACGAATTTGGTGAGATAATTTACTGAAATCATTTGGTAATTTTTCGATGCCGGAACTATTCGGTATGTTTATGGAGATTCCGTAGTTCCACAGACTCCCGAATAAGCTATTGGTTCGAAATTATTCGGTATCATGATTGGGATTCGGTAATATATTCAGTATAATTTCCAGGATTAGGAAGTTAACCACCAATGCTGACTTTGTTCCAGTTTCGAAGAAAGAATACCGAATATAAATATTGTTCGGTAGTCTTTCGATACGAAAACAATTCGTTATAATAACCGGGATACGGTATTTATACAGAATCTCGAACACGCTATCGGTCTAAACTTATTCGGTATAATAACTGGGATCCTGTAACTTGTTGTAATTGCCAGGATTCGGAAGTTACCACGAACCTCGAAACTCAGAAGAGGTCGAGTGAAGCACTGGGCGCAGACAAAAGTGATGATCTATGATATCATCGATAGTCCTTACTTGTATTTTTGGATCCCAAAAAGAATATCTAATCATAAATATTTCGAAAATTCTGCCTGCAGCATTTTTCGTAATATTCTCTATTTTGTGGAAGGGTGCGTCATTTGACGGGGGTTTTAAGCCAGTTTTAGGATTGAGATTTCGAAACATTAAAAGCTAGAATTTGGATGGAAATTAAATTTGGCAGAAAAAAAAAAAATTTCGCCTGCGGCGCTCACTTTATGTGATCATAGGTAGTATATTGACCCGACTACAGCCGCTGCTGCTGCCGGAACGTCGCTCCTTCCGGTTTCTAGAACTTCTTACAGTCTCGGTCTTACATCAACGGTAAATGATAGAATTTGTAAGAGAAGCAGTTAAATTTTAGCAAAAAAAAAAAAAAAAAAATGGATTTTGAAAATTTTCGCATGCGGCGCTCGATTTCATTTTCTATTTGCTGTAGCAGATAGTAGCTGCTACTGCAATCATGTCCGTCAATATATTCCCCATGTGGGCTTCGCCAAAACGCCGCCTAATAGTTGGCTTATCGTCGTTCATGCTGCCTTTTATTGTTACTCTTCCTACGTAATCGTTTCTGTTCCATAATTTAAAGCTCGAATTCTTAGTTCTAGGATTCGGTAAAATTTTTGAAAGATTCGGTAAAATTTTTCTCTCTGCACCCCCCCACCAAAATGCACTTGCGACGCCCCTGGTATAGGGTATAGGGTTTTCCTTAAAGGTTCGGAGACCACAGTAGCATTATCCTGCTAAACCCGCCCGCCGCGTCAGAGTATAACAGTTTTTTCTTCGGATTCCATCTATGCCTAACCACGTTAAGAGAAAAGTTTCGATCCAGGTAAAGCGATGACGTTGCTTGTATCACATCGATCGTGATTGAACCCGCATTAAGTCGAGCCCAGGTTTTGGAGGAGAAGGTGAAGCATACAAAGGATGCGTCACTACACATGATTAGAAGATGTGCTGTATTCGGGTATTCTATAGGTCAACCTATCTTTAAGAGTTTTCATTTTTGGGATCCCAAAACGTAAGTGGAGAGATACCTATGACATCGCAAAAGTTGTCCGTCTGTCCGTCCGTCCGTCTGTAAGCACGATAACTCTCGAAGGGAATGAGACATTTTGATGAAACTTGGTGTGAGGATTCGTTGGGTCGTCGGACCAGTCGAGTTCGTAGATGGGCTTTGTAGCCCTGCATTTAGGGGTGGGGGAGGGGGTTCAAATTAAGGGGCAAACAAAATATTTTGAAACAGCTAATGGGATAGTCGATTATGGGGTAAGAAGACATTCTGAGCACGATGGTGAAAACCATTTTGTCATGGGACGAGTAGTTCGCCCTGAATCCGGCCAAAACCGGAAAGTTTGTTAAAAGTCATAGTTTTATTTGAAGTTGATTAGATGTTCGATTTAGGAGTAGGAAGACATGCTGAAGACGATGGTGAAAACCATTTTCTCGACGGACAAGTAGTTCGCCCGAATCCGGCCGAAACCGGAAAGTTTGTTAAAATTAAAAGTTTTATTTCGAGTTGATTAGATGTTCGATTTAGGGCAAGAAGACATGCTAAACACTTACGTGAAAACAATTTTCTACCCGGACATGTAGTTCGCCCGGAATCCGGCGAAAACCGGAAAGCTGGTTAAAAGTAAAAGTTTAATTTGAAGTTGATTAAATGTTTGATTTATGGGTAAAAAGACTTGCCGAAAACGATGGTGAAAATCATTTTCTCGCCGGACAACTAGTTCGCCAGGAATCCGGCCAAAACTGGAAAATTTGTTAAAAGCAAAAGTTCGATTAGATGACAGATTAAGGGGTAAGAAGTGAGGCTGAATCGGTATATGGCAATGGTTTTATACCCGGACATATAATTATTCCGGAATCCGGTTGTAACCGGATTTTTTTTAAGTCAAACTTTTATTCAAAGTTGATTAGATGTTCTGTATATAGAGATAAGGAGATACGCTGGTTTTGTTTCTGTATTTTTTTTTTTGCTGGACTAGTAGTAAGCTCGGAAATCGGCAGGAAGTCTCGGTCAGTATCGTCAAAATAGACATGGCTTATAGAGGTATATCTGGACTTGGTTTTCTCTGATGATTATCCTGTCCAAGACTGGATCTGGCGAAGATAAGACTCGATTGTCCGAATCAAATATTAGATTTTTGGGATCCCATCGACACCTTTGGTCTTGTTTAGGGTTGTCGCCTTGGCTGACTTGGATACTCACTACTCCCGGGATCCTAAAACATCTGCTCTCGTCGTGACGGTGATGAACAAAGACTTGCAGTCGGCCTGGGGACTTCAGGAGAGCTCTGCCAGAGATCACTACTTCAGCCGGTTTGGGATCAAAATTGGTAATACGACGGTACTCGTTTACGCCACCGTCATCACCGGCAGGACTTATACGATTACCAGCGAAGGAAGAGTTACATTGGAAAAGATGGTAAGGGAGATAAAGATAACGGGGGATGTGACGGACACTTTCCGCACTAGCACACCTCCCTATTTCTATCAGCTACATGTATTAGGTTGTCTTCCACAAACTTAACAATTGTTAAGAATCGTTAACTTTACTTTGGAGCGGAGCTAACTGCAGCTTGAACGATCGTTAACTATTCCCAGTTCTGTAATTGTTAACTATTATGTAACGATGCTCACCGACCATCGTTACAAAATAGTTAACAATCGTTAAGCTCTGGAACGGAAATTGTAGGTGGGCGGAGCTTAAATTTTTAAATCAGAAACGTGGAAATCAAAAAGTTCACAACTGTCTGGTTCACAAATCTAAAAAAAAAGTTCACAATCTGTTAACGATCGTTAAGTTCCGGAACGCAACCTTAGTATAGTCAAGCATAGCGATACCCTAGCAAGAACAAATAATCAGATAGAACTTCCGTCTCCCTATCTCTATACTATGACTACACGGAGTCGAGTATTTCTCCGTACCTTTTCCGCTGTGAACGACTGGAGGTTAGTAGCTTCGCATCACGTTTCGTTACCTGTACATTGAGCTACATCGCTGTGAAACCACCTTGAGGAAAAGTAGAAGACAAAGCTGATCGGTTCTTTGGACGCGCTCAAGAGTGGGTCAGCGCGCGGAGTATGCCTCCTGCATTGCCTTTCTCTGGGATGAGCAACGGCGAATACGGAAAAATGCTATAGTACGGGTAAAAGGCTACAGTAACTACTTCTAGGTCCGCTCAGTTTTGTAGGGGTATTCATAGTCGCTGCATGGTACCAAAGACAGAGGTTCTGTCTGATTATTTGTTCTTGACCCTAGGGAGTGCCGGATCAGTGTATAGGTTCCAGGGTGAGTCAGTTCGAGCTGTCATGTAGTTTGCAAGTTAAAGCCGCGTGGAAGTAGTGTGTGTTGCCTGCAAGTTTTATTTGAACACGAGATTTTCACTAAAGCAGCTTGTTAAAATCCCTACGACCAAAGGCGGAACTTCCCTTGATCGTATTTCAACCAATATGGAGGGGTTTTACAGAGAACCTGTTACTGGGCCTCCTCTAGACGGTAGTTACCACTGTATCCTCGAACTGAACCCCATGACTTCTACTAGGATAGAATACGCTCCTACGCATAAAACAAGTAGACCACTCACAGACGGAGGCTTGTTACGATTCGGAGACTGGCTCAGTATGCTGAGTAGATATGAAGTATAGCCTAGGGGTAAATACACACATGCTGAATCCATATCTGAACTTGGTTTTCTCAGATGAATAGCCATTGGCCTTAATCAGTTTCAAAATTTTAATAGTAAAAATGTTCAAGGAGTCTGGCGAAGACCGGGCATCTATAAGGGATCCCATCGAAACCTTTTGTCTTGTTATACATCAGTTCTGGCTGATGGGGCGGACTTTCAGAGTCAATCGGTGATTATACCGGTTCAAGTTCAAGTTCAACTTTTTTAATTTCTTCTTTACATTTCTCTCTCATTGCCCATTGGGTACAGTTTGGCTTCTTGCACGGCTTGGCGTATGGTTGTTCTATCTGTATCATTGTCCTTCAACTTGATGAGAGATTAGAAAACCGATAGTGAACATAGGTTACATAGCAGTTCTTAAGGTAGCATTCACTTGTTGCATGAATAGCTTCACTCAACGTAAGCTGTGGTCGACAAATGTATGCTGTAAAAATAATTATAGAAGCCCCAAAGAACTGACTTGGCACAGGAATCTTAGTCTTAACTTTGTAAGTCAATTCTTTAGGACGCTGCTTTGGTATCTTTTGGACCAAATTTGATTTTTTCGCCTGTATAACAGTAACGATTCTTTGACCAAAAGGCGGTACAACTAAGAGAACGTGTGCCACACCTTCCCTAACCTAACTAGTGCTTTCTGTACATATTTCGAAACTTCCGCGATAAATTTGAGGTCCGTTAAATTCAAAATACCGGGAAGCAGAACAAAACTACCCCCAACAAACCCTCAAATTTCCGCCGAATTCACCACAAAGCTTCGGTTGTATTCTTAATGCAGCTTAATCTTAATTTAAATTGACCTGTAGGACTATACATGCACTCCTTTGTATATGTGTTTGCACTAAAAATCTGTTTCCATTCTTTCCAGTGGGCCAAGGAATCTAAGCCTTATCCCCTACAGACAGTAGTGCGGGATTTAAAGACGGCCGACGACAGCCCGCCGCAGTTCGAGACTCTCGAGGAGTTATACCCAATAGGATTCATGGGATTCGTTCTCGCCGGAGACTATTATGGAGCCCCAGCGCGAGTTCTCGAACATTTGAAGGAAAAGGAAACAGGGAAACTGAGGGTTAATATCGAGATGTATCCAAACCCCCGGTTCAAACAGTCAAGTATAGAAGAGGACTATGTACCAGGTAACGTATGAAAAATTACTTTGACTTTTCCTTGCTAAAGCCCCTACCTAAACCTGGACTTCACTTAATCCTGCTCATTTGTTTACCTTAAAGTTTAACCGGAAAGAGCTGGGATAGGAAAATCTAGTTACCCATCACTTATCACTTAAAGTTGCTTGAAGACCCGCTGAAAATGCGTTACTTCGTTCTTCCGCTATTAACAAACAATCGATTTCCAAATAGTGGAATTTCCATGTGATTTGTGGACTGTGGTATCTCTGTGCGCTTGTATTTTTAGCAGATATGGTGGAAAATTTAAAAATCCATTTGTAGAATGCAAATAATGCAGTGTATACAATTAAATGACACAAAAATAAGTTTGCTTTTCAGTTAATCTTTAAAGAGGAGATAAGATTTCAGCCATCAAACATTCGTGTGCTGCACAGAAACATGTTTCAAGCAAGAAATAAAATAAAAAAAGGAAGAAGACATCCAGCGCTCACTGAATATTTCATTGTTAATATCCATGGATAATCCCTCACTTTTAATCTTAAGCTCATCGAAGGAATTTAGGAATTCTGGCATCGCGGAATCGGGAGAAATAAGTGGAAGGCCATTATAGAATGGGTTAGAGACTCAGTAATGATAACCTGAAGGAAGTGAATGCATGTGAAACTTGTTCATTGTTATTGCGTATAAATAAATAGAGACTGCAGTTGGTGTAATATCAGTAATTAATGCTGGAACCCAGTTTATTCTTTGAGTAACTAATTAGTATTTGATCACCTATTCAAATCAAATCAAATCAAATCATTTAATGTAAACAAGATACAGTCTCTCATAGGCATAGCCCAAATATGGTATCTTTTAGTCAAACAGTTAATAAAAGAAAGAATTGTCAACGAAAAAAACAAAAAGAATAGGATAAAACGCACAAGTTACGAATTGTTAAAAGTACGAACAAAACTCGGCACAAAGCTTCGAGAATAACGCTGTGACCTGGAGTAAACCGGTGTCAGTTTTGGAACTTTCGCAGCCGCCTCTCTGGGGAGTCGGGATCTGAGGGGGACAAAGGGGGGCGGGAGGAAGTTCTTGTAGATGGGGTGGAGGAGGAGGGTTGAGCCAAATTTTAGGCACAGTTTCTCTCGACGGGTAAAAAGGGGGTCAAGTTTGTATTCTTTTAGATAAAAAGAGTAAGGCAGTGGGGAACCTCCGTAGATGATTTGTAGCGACCTCTTCTGAACCCGTTCAATTTTATCACTTTCTTCTTTTGTAAGAGCGAAATGCCAAACAGGACATGCATATTCTACTAGTGGGCGGATGAACATGCAGAAAATTAATTTTAGTTTATCCTTAGGAACCCGGAATTTCTTTAGAGTCTTCAGCATTTGGATAGCACCATTTGCCTTTTTTACAATCAATCTTGTGTTTTCATGCCAAGTTAGATCAGAAGAGATCACTACCCCAAGCAGGGTAGTGCTGTTACAGAGGAGGTTTGGGTCTATAGGTGGTTCGAATTCAGGTAGGCTTTTCTTGAGAAATGAAAATGTCATTACTGAAGATTTATCTTTATTTACCACCATATTTAATTTTGCTGCTTCAGAGGTAACTTGTTCAATATAATTGAAAGTTTGACTTTTACACGCTCCAAATACTACCTCTGCTAGGGAAAGATCATCTACATACTTCCATCTTTCTTCCAGCCCGACAGCTATTTCATTGATCATGAGGAGGAAGCATAAAGGACCGATCACTGTTCCTTGCGGGACACCGCAAAAAATCGGTAAAGAAGAAGAAAAATTATTTTTATATTTTACGATTTGTTCTCTGTTTGTTAGAAAGCTTTTTACGATATTAATAAGATATTCAGGAATATTTTTCTCTGCCATTTTTTCCAGCAAAATCTTGTGATCTACAAGATCGAAAGCTTTTTTAAAATCTATTGCAATTAGATTTATCCATTTCCCGGGTTCATCTAAATTTTTAAAAATAAAATCAAGTAAACTAACGAGATAGTGAACAGTTGAACACTTCGGGATGTTACCAAATTGCCTCTTATCGATGACTTCCGAGAGATATTTTTTTAGCCAAGAAGCAACAAAGCTCTCGTAAATTCGGCTAAAAATTGATGTAACAGTGATCGGCCTCACACCAGAGAAATCATTAGCTGCTCCCTTTTTCGGAATGGGAGTGATGAAGCCAATTTTCCACTTTTTGGGGAAATATCCAGTTTTGGTGATATTATTGTAAATAATATGAAGAGGAAACGCCAATTCTTTCGCAAAAGCTTTAGCAATGGCTACTGGAACATCAAAGGGTGCCACTGATGTTTTCTTTAACGAGGAGAGTTTCTTTCTAATTTCTGATATTGAAATTTCAGGCATTAAATTAGAATTTACATTTGAATCTTCTTGTGAGTTTTGGGATGGTGCTTCAGCTGAAAACGAAGGTGGCTTTTCAGGAGGCAGTGGTGGGTACGACTGTACAATAGAAGCAAAATGAGAGTTTAGGTCGTTCGCTGTTTTCTCTGATGGCTCCTCCTTCATGAAATCAACTGGTTGCGGGCCTCTACCAGTCAGATGTTTAACTTTACCGAAGAACTGTGAAGGCTTGGATTCAAGGAGGTTATCTACTTCCTTTTTATAATAATTTTCCTGCGCCTGTTTAATTTTCCATTTAATTTTGTTTCTTAATTTCTTTGCTTCTTCTTCCTTTCCTTTTCCAATTAAGTGCAGTTTATGTTTAATCATTTGTTTTATCTCTGAATTTACGTATGGTTTATCAGTTGAACACACTTTCGTCTTTTTTTCCGGAAAACATTCAACAAACTTTTCATTTAGTTTGCTGTGAAAATTCTGCACCTGTGAATCCAAGTCTTCAGCAGTTGAGACTCCGGCCCAATTTTCTTTCGTTATCCAGTCCCCAAACTGCAAAAGTCCCCGATCAGTGATTGGTCTTGAGGTTATTTCGGTTACTGAGTAATTGACTTTAACTTTCTCAAAGGGGGTCCACTGCAACATAAAATGATAGCTACCACCAAGCGGTGCGATTTTACTTGGGTTTTGATAGTAAGAGCAGAAATTCGTCATTATTACATCCAGAGACGTACCACCTTTGGTTGTTGGAAAATCAACAACATTCTTGAGGTTAAGTGACCTGGCCAGAGATTTACAACTTAGTTCATTGGCATCTCCTAGCATGGCTATGCCAAAAAAAGGATGTGTTTTCTGGATATAATCTGCCGATTCCTGCAGCTTTTCCCAAAAAGCCTTTCTTGCAGCAGCGGGTTGGCCAGGTGAATAATAGAAAACACACATCGCTACCGCAGAGAAAGGTCTAGGGAGTCGCTTTGGTTGTATTCACACTGAGCTTGAGCCCGAAGCTTATGGGACTTCGGTAATTGACTTGAAATCGTATTTAAATTTAAATTATGTAGTGTTTTATCGTCCATCGTGTTCAAGTTCAAGTTTTTTTAATTTTACACAAAAATACAAATAGATGACACAAGCACTGTGGAGAAAAACAATTCGAACATCCAGTGCTTGTTAAAAATTCTACTATAATAACAACAACTACGTACCCTATAAGTCTAACAAAAATAACATAACTTAATTTATCTGACCTGTATGAAATGACCTACTATCTACCAAATAAATAAATACAAATTTATATTTTTCCCTCTTGGGAAAAATAAACAAAAATGACAAACTATTTGACGTAGTAAGCGAGAATGCGTACAGCATAAACCAACCACACACGAAACAGTCATTCAATTAACCAATTGAATGGTTAATTGAATTGTGTTTTTAGCTCTCTAGTGCAGTTCAGATGTCTGCTGACTGTAAATAAATCGTATATAGGAAACGAACCTGGTCCTGTCTTTCTAGCTTATTATATGACAGTTGGCATAATGTAGACCAGAGCGTTGGCGCAGATAGAAGGGGGCGCTCGAAAAGCTATTTAAGCCATCTGTAAGAACTCCAATGACAACAGTTATTCTCCTGTCGAGTTGTCAACTCGTTGAAAAGTCTCACCAAGGAAACTGTATCAGCACCCAACGTTGAAGCCTTAAAGGACACCTCTGGCTTGTTCTGCCTTTTACAATATACCTAGCTCCCTTATATAATTATAAGCTTCTAAAATCTCCACCTTCTCCATGGTTTCGTCTTGTCCCTACGAATTTTTAGCGATTTTTCGGCCGTGCCGAGTTTTGCCCGTCACAAACACAAAGTTTGCCGAAATCTTCAACAAACTCTTTCACACATTAGGACATTTTTTCCCTTTTTAACCACGGCGCGTTCAGTTTTCAGATCTTTTACGCTCAGCCACCGCGTCGGAGAGCAGGAAGGCTGGATAGAGTCGACAAACGCTGAAGATCGCTAAATTTAGGTGGAAAGTCATGGTATTTTCGAAAACCTTTTTTTCTGATCAAATTCATAGTGAAAAGATCATTTCTAGTAAGAGTTGTACTTTAAAAAAAGTTGTTGGATAAAGAGTGGAATGTTTTGCCCTCCAATTACTACTGGGGTACAGACGGTGCACAGCAACTCATCAACGGGTCAACACTGACCAGCTCCCTCCGAAGTGCAAATTAAGGTAATAACTCTCCTTCTGGCATTCTATTAGAAACTTCTAGAAGCCTTTTTCTTTAAGGATTCGTGGTTGGTCGAGAGTTGGGAATCTCCGGCCACTTGGTCTCTCGCATTACTGGGACTATCTTCATAGTGTCGAAGGAAAACAAGAAGTACAATATCGGACTCAACTTGAAGTCGAACAAAAAGAATGAAGAAGTACCGGGGTGGACCAAAAAAATCGAAAAGGACTGGTGTTATTCTTACAAAACGCAGCATGCTGTTGAAGAGATGAAGCAGAAATTCCCTGAGCTGTTTGAGCTTATTTCAAACAAAGTTAGCGATGATTGCTATAAAGAGAGTGAAGTCTTTCCTGGAAACAATAGGTAAGTTAGATGTTGGCCCAGGTGTTGAGCGTGAAATTGGAACGTAGAACGACTTGGAACGTAGAACGAACGTAGGACGAGGAACGTAGAACGACTTGTTACTGCTATTGAGGAAGATCTGATACAAATTCAATTTATGTATGTATATTAAGCCCTGTTCACAAGTATGCCTAACCAAGCACATATGTCTTAGCACGTGCCTAGCATAACCATTCACACCCATGCCTTGGCATTTTGGGACAGGCAAGGAGTTCCAGGCTCTAGAACTCGATGCCTGGCTACGACTGAGCACGTGCCTAGGCATCTGTACTTGGCTAGGCATGCTTGTGAACGTGGCTTTAATGATAAATTCGGACTCCGCAGCTATTATTCGAAATAACTGGCCATATCATGACCGATGGATGACTGAATTACCTTTTCGCATCGTGGTGCCAGCTTGAAGGACGGTCGAGAAGTAAGATGTGAAATTTTAATTTTAAACTGCCTTACGTGGTGGGGGATATCCTCTGTGTGACTGACAGCAGTGATTACCTTACCTTAGAACCTCTTGTTCCACCAGATACACCCCAGGGCATCCACGAATACTCTATGAGCGTGTTCCACCCTACTTACCGTAGTTACTACGCATGACGTCACAAACTCTGGCTTCTTGCCGTCAAGGCTGGAACGATCTTTCTATTTTCCAGCGGGATATCATGCCAAGGGTGAATCCGACCAATCACGTTACAGAGATGCTTAGTTTCTACGCTTACCAAGCTCCCGAGCATGGTAAGCAAATAGTAACTATTAGTTACTATTCCGAGAAGGTTGGAACGGTCAGCGTAGTAAGTTTTCGTGAGGATGGAACGGAAATAGTAACTAATAGTTACTATTGGTACGAGGGTGGAACATGCTCTATATGACTAAGTCCAAAATACGCCAGTGATCCTCAGGAAGAAGGAGTAAGCGTCTCCGTAACAACTCGAATCCTGTGTCAAACAAGTCACTGCGATCTGTCGGAGCAGCTGTGACATCACTTCTGCCTTTCTTCCGCTACGTACCCGGAGAGGCCAGAGATTTTGCATTTGCAAGGAGAGATAGTCGTCAAGAGTATAGGCGCCAGTCTTTCCTCTGATGGGCTGCTGCCACGACATCTTCCCACTCAGGTTGCAAACTTGCGTGGAATCACAGGAGGATCTAGGATCTAATATTGAATTTTGAGGGGATAAGCCATAAAAAAAGATCAGATGTTAAAAATATCACCTGTTCTTAGCTTCAATCCACAATAAAGTCTAGAAATTGTACGACTGACAGCGACTGAAAAAGAAAACTCTACTATGACAATCCAAGCTCATCCCGTTTCTTGTTCATCTCAGACTAACATAGTTCTCTTGCAGCGCCGAAAGACTCAAAGCCTTGACGACATGGGTGACAGCCTTGCCGTGCCAGAAAGTCGAGCGGCAGAAATGCGGCACTCCCTATTTGGAGCAAAGTGCCGTAAAGGTGATCGAAGAAATAGTCAAGGCCACCTGCTCTAAGGAACGAATGAAGTTGTACAAGTCAAAAGTCAAGCCCAAGGTTTTATACAGGGTAAGGAGAAATGCCCGTTCCTTGTATCATGTCGTTTTGTCACCATCTCGTTCACGCATTAGCAGACATAAAGTGATCCTTATTGGACGAGAGTTTGCGGGCTGGAATCTATTTGTTGACCGGTCTCTCGTTGACCGACAGTTCATGCGAGATAGAAGGCCTTCCCGGGGGGAAAACTTTAGACTTGTTTTTAATCTTGCAGTATTGTTGTGAATGCTTTTCTTTGATTTTGATTTTTAATGGGTTTAGGTTTGTTAGAAGTACAGATAACACATTTTTAAGGAAGAACAAATTTAATTAAGATGAGAAGTAGCAAAAAAAGTAGACTTTAATGTAAAAACCAGCGACATCCAGACGAGGACCGTCCACTTTGTCACTGGAAAATGGAAGAGGAGGAGCGACACTTGTGTTAGTGAGAGGAGGGGCGGATAACAAATCTTCATAAAAATAAGAAAAAGGAAAAAGGTTGCTGAGTGTATCCGGTACCCATTAGTGAGCTTCTCTGCGGGATATTATTGGCCATTTGTCTACCACTTACTGACTGTTGTTGCTACAGCGTTTGTTGGCAAGTGTGGGTATTAAGTAGCACTAGTGCCAGTCTTAGTCATTCTACCACAAACCCCTGATTTGTGGATACCCTATGCCAAACGCTGAGTATCCAAACGTTGGATACGGATAGGTACCCTAACCCAGTAGTTCCCAACCTTTTTCGTACCGCGTACCCCTAATCAAGAACGTGAAAAAGCAGATATGTGTACAAAATCAAAGAGACACTGAGGGTAAAATGTTGCCAGACCTCGGCTCGACGTCAGTGACGGCAATGTTTTTTAAAGTCCGCCTGTTTCTGTGTTTGGTTTTGCTCAGTGCTTTCATCAAGCTGCATCGTAAACATTTTCATTACCTTGTTTCACAATCTGAATGACAATGTCACTTGCATTGTCTTCGGTTCTTTCTAGAACAGTATTGTTGTATATTTTACGGTTTTGGAAGCAACATTATTTCATCGACTTTTACTATGGCTTGTAATCAGAGGCATCACACACGGTTTGGCGTTATCGCGGTTATCTAGCGTTAGGCAAAGGTATCCAAAAATCAGGGATTTGTACTAGATGTAGCGGAGTATTAAATAGTGTCGGAATAATGTAGCGTTATTTGAGATACAACGAATATAGTAAGGAATTCGGGCCATGAATCTCCTGGGAAGGTTCTGCACGGGTTGAGACAAGATTCATTTGCGCTTAAGAGCCAGTAGCCGTGGCAAAATGCATACGAAACGCGCTAATAGCCAAACTAAACAACATAGTCTCTTTCACGCACCTATTCCTGTGGGCTACAGTACACTTATTGAAAGCAAATACTCCTTGAGCCAAGCTGACTGGGAAACATATATTCAAACAATGCCTAAAACTGATGCGTCGGCTTCGATGACTTGGCAGCGATATTTCAGCCCTTCTTGGCAATGGTCCTCGTCCGACTGTCGAACTTCAGGGCTAACGTTGGGGAAGGAACAACCTGCAATTGCCCGACGAGGACCCCTGCCAAGAAGGGCCGAAATATCGCTGCCGAAGTATTGATGCTGACTTATCCGTTTTATGCATTCTTTGGTCATTTAATGCGTCTTTCCGCGGCACAATTGTGGGCAAAGCACTTCTGAGTATTTTGCGCAGAAACGCGTTTGTGTGCCACACAGTGATGATGATGATGATGATGATTTTATTAACGCACTTAAGGAGAGGAAATAGTGCAGTATAGACAAAAAAAAGGAAAAAATACACTGAGCTTTCAATAATGTAGTAAATGCACGAGATACACAGTTGAGCCGCAACATGAAACTCGCGGAAACGCCGTTTTGTCTGTTTCTTTGCGGTAGTGTCAGATATCTCAGTATAATAATAAAATCCAGATAAAAGCTGAGGAAATAGATCTTCAGGCTTATCTCCAGCATTCTGTGCAAAAAGGATCTCCAGTTTTATATCTATATTCTTGCTTGATAAAGTAGAAAGTTATTTCGACCTTCTTTGCTGCTAAATTTGAATTTCCCGCGTGGTGCTTCGTTCTAATGAGAGGTGCCACAAACTCGAAAATCACCCCGACAGCTGATTGAGCCACAAACACTCGCGAGTTGTGGATCCCGGAAAACACCTTTAATGGTGAGAAAGAAATATCTTACCAGTATTAAACAGCGCAGGGTTCTCAGCTCTGCTCTGAACTAATTGCTCCGTTGTTAAATTTTGTTTCTGTTTCAGCCCTCCGCGTATCAAGGGTCTGCGCTACCTGACCATACCACAGTCTTTCAGCTCTATGATCGTGTTGTAAATGTCCGGGATGGGTTCTGTGTGCCCCAGGGAGCTCACGGGACAGTTATTGGTAAGCATGTTCTACCATTACCGTGTGTCTCTCATACCACCTGTTCCTCAGATCCAATTGCCGTTTTAGCCTCGCGGTCATAGCCCCCCCCCCCTATGCGCTTCTCAGGAGCTCTTTGTAGGGGGGGGGGGGGAGGTCATATTTGTTTATCTTTGCAGTGGCGAAGCATTTCACAGGACGCCAGGGTTAACACCAGTGAAGAAACGTTTGATATTTTGAAACAAAGTCCCCCTCCCCCTTATGCGTTGCGCAGGAACTCCTTGAGGGGGGGGGGGAAGAGGGTCAATATTTATTTTTCTCTGAGGAGACGATGCATTTTTCGAGACGTAAAGACTAACACAAGGAAAGGAAAACTTGATACATTGACAGAAGGGCGTTTTGTACTTGTGTACCCACATCATTCACATGGAAATGGCACTGATGGACGTTTATTTTAGAGTTATCTTATTACAGGTATACGAAACTTCGACAGAAATATCCGTGATGTCGTGCTTGAGGTTGTGTTCGACCAAGAATTCATCGATGGAATGTCAGTTCGCGGCTGCTCACCTGGGAAAGGCTACTTGATGCCGTCCTATACACTGATCAATAAGAGCCACGGAGATAGAGAATTCACGAAGCTCAGTTCGGGGCAGGACAAGACGACTGACTCAGCTCCAGTAGGTAAGCTCCGGTGATCCAAAGTGGCAAACTTGCTCGACTCTTATCGCTGATGGCAGGGGCTTTCTTGTCGTGAAATAAGCATTTCCAATACCGTTCTTACGCACGCGTCTAGGTTTCAGGTTTTCCGTCCCCTGCTTCATACTGCTACGTTACGACGACCCAATCGAACAGTAACAACAGCAGCCAACCAATTTTCAGAGAAGAAGTTCACAAAATCAGATATTTAAGGAAGAATCTTTAATCGTTTTTCCACAAGTTCATTTTCCAGCTTCACCTCTAATAAAATGTAGCTGATTTATCCGTTTTGCACCGTCAAATACGTTACTGCCCCCATCAAGATAGCTTCAGGGGACTTTCTCTCTTGTCACGTATTTGTGCTATGTAGTATGTGAAGTACCAATAGTACCAGGAAATGACTGAACATGCGACAGGGCTTTTTCTTTGATTTGACGTACGATAGAACCGCATTGAATATTCAGATCGCAACGCAAACGCTATGGGAAATTGAGTTTTTATGTCATGATATTTGGCAAGAGGACAACTAAACCCTTGGGAGATGACCTCCGAAGACCCAGGGACAATCCACTAACTGAGAATTTTCAGTAACTTCGTACTGTAAACTTTTTACCATCTGATCATTGTGCAAATTTGTCGTCCATTGCCCAGGACCTCCACGTTTCTGCCTTCTATCATTTTCCCGCTTTCCATCTCGAAAGAAGGTTTTTGAGACCCGATGAGTCTCTTTACTTTTTCCTGTGTTTGTCTGTTTGTTTTATCTTATGCATCTTCTGCGTCATTGAAAGACCACTGAAATTTTCCCTTTTCCGTTTTTGCGCTTCGTTACTTCCCTTTTCTGTAGTGCGTGAATAAAATTTCATCATCATGGTCATATGTCATCTGGTTCAAATTGGTTTAAAGGAAGATTTACCTTGAAAATATGTTGTGTCCCTAGGATTATATTATTTGCTTTCAAAAATGATAGAGCAGCTTTTAGCTTTGAAAAGTCAATTAATCCCCCCCCCCCCCTCTGGAAGGCGCATGTGTTTTGTCGAATAAGTTTAAGTATTTCAACGCGTACGACACTATGACAGGTCGAACTGTTTTAGGATGCTTTTCGCGCATGTGACACATGCCACAAAACGCGAAAACAACAGTTCTCGAGCAGGTTTCCTAATAGTGACTCGAATTTCGGATGTGAATTTTCGGATGCAAAATGTTGTCGGACTGTGTGTGCACGTAGCTAAAAAGTGGCTAAGCTAAGTAGCTAAGTGCGTGGTAACTACGCATCTCTGTAACGTGATTGGTCGGATTCACCCTTGGCATGACATTCTTCTGGAAAATAGAAAAATCGTCCAGCCTTGACGGCAAAAAACAGAATTCGTGACGTCATACATAGTAATTACAATAGGTAGGGTGGGACACGCTCGTAGAAAGTGGCTGTAGGGGCAAAGTGATAGGCGCAGAATACTCACCCGTAAAAAGTGCCGTCAAGTTCCCGAAAAAGGCGTGGAGCGTCGGCTTGCTAGGCTCTCCACCACCACACACTGATTTCCTTTTGGTATAGGGATCGGTAACTGAAGTATGCGCCTTACTTGCACACGCGCTAATTTGACTTTTGGAGGCAGAGATTTTAAACTAAAACCTTGAATCGTGAGCTTGCCTTTGTCACTGTCGGGTATGACGTGTTCAGAGATGGCACTGTGAAACACGCATCTTTAAATAAAACGAAAAACTACTAACTCCTCCGGTTTTTTAGGGATGAAATTATCGGTTGAGCAGACGACAAGAGCCGCCCAAGGCGGCTACAGTTCTGTTCCGCCTCCGTCCATACTTGGGAAAGACCGTGGTGACAATCAGAGACAGAATCAGTCGTCTAAATTTAGAGGGAGACAGGAAGAAAGCGGAAGTCATGCACAAAAATACCTGGTAAGTTGTGTCTCCTTCTGTTACGCTAGAATTTGATGAAGGTCGAACGAATTTGAAAAAGTGGATGCACATCCTTGGGTTAAATGTTATGTTGAATGCCCAGAATATTCATGTCCTTCTAATTATTATGTTTCGGTAAGAAATAACACTTAAAAGGGTCTTAATATCAACACTCTGGGAATCCAACATGGTGTATGCCGGAAGCAAACGCATCCATGTGTTGAATGTTGTTAAACTTTTGAGTGCGCTAAAGCTTATTCGTGAGTGGAAAAGAAAATGCGTGTGATTTGGAACGAAGGTGTTTCATCGGAAAGTGAAACCTGGTTCACCTCAGTGCACACAGAAGGGAGGGAGCCTCTACTCTAAATTTTTTTCTTTTTGATTCCTGGCTCGTGAATTTTAGCGATTAGGACAATCTGAACTGTCAGAATTAACCCTACATTAACAGCAAGAGACAAATAGTCGATAACCCGGAGTAACTGTGCTCAAGTTCAAGTTTTTTTAACTTTCCAGTATTACTAAAAAAAAAATACCGAACCGAGCAGAAAGGTGAACTCGGTTCACTCAGATGCTAAGTCACACTACATACAACATTAAAACACACATATGTATGTAGAGATACATCTCCAGTTCCTGTCGCCGAGGAGGTTCGGCCAAACTCTCAAAAATAAAGAAAACAAACATTGTTTCTTATAATGTGTAGTAGGGGTCGGCACCGTTTCTGTTTCTGTTTCTGTTTTTTTACTACCGTTTTCTGTTCTGTTTTTTTTTTAAATAACAGAAAAACAGAAAACAGGTAGCCGTTTTTTTAATGCCGTTTCTGTTTCTGTTCCGTTTTTTATATGGCCGTTTTAGCCGTTTCTGTTTTTATTTTACCTGTTTTTTCCAAATTTCCGTTTTTTGTTCCGACTTATACGCGTGGCGTCCTGGCATAATCTAGCGGGTTTTATTCTCCCGGCGGATTATGCCATCTATCGATATTTTCCGCTTTTCGGAAGGAAATATTTTTGAGTCAAAATAGAGAGATTGCACCCTACCCGACGAAACGGATATTTTTAAACCATCATTAAAGGAAGCATATAACAACAAAATTAACATTAGGAGGTATAGGACTTTCGACTTACAGACTAAATTATCGGCCTTTGATAGGTTAATCAAAGCTGGGCCAAAGTTAATCATTCTGAGCTGGTTAATTGCTGAAAACGTTAATCTTGCTATTTCTTGTTGGTATAATAAAGACTTTTCTACAAAGCTGTAATTATACAACTAAGAAAGAGCCACCGAACTTTTCCAATGTTCAACACTTTTCGTTAAAGATGTGCACTTTCAGGATGCTAGGAATTAATTTTTAAGCAAAACCGTTGTGGCGCAAATGATCATGGACCCTCGGGGGATCATGAAATGTAAAGTTTGTCAAAAGTGATTTTTCACTTTGCTGTTAAGGTGCGCACCTCAAGGGAGCTGGCAGTTCACTCTGTACTTCAAGGGATGGTCGGATCTGGAAAGTGACAATTTGTGAACCAGGTCTTATCGAGACTCTAATGCTCCAGCCAAGTTTCGTCCTTCTAGCACACCTTTAAGTACCTTAACTCTCGATCACCGGAATTCCGGACCCCTCCAACCTCCCCCACAGTGCACGAATCCGGACCGTTCTGTCTCGGTTTACCTAGTTCTTCTGCTTGTTCTTCCCAACAAGTTTCTTCCCGATCAGTCGACCCTAAGCGTGGCACAAGATTTCCAGTACTCCCGTCCACCCCCCCCCCCACACATTCATGGGATCCGGTCCGTACTTAAATGGGACATCCGAGAAACAAGGTCTATCCAACTATCAAGGTTCATTAAGATCCGATCACCCGTTCGAAAGTTACAATACCTCAAGATTCCGGATTCCTCCTCCCTGCACCCCACGATGCCCGGATCGGGGAACTGACTATTTCCAAGTTAATTTGGTCGGGTCTTTGATTCCTGCCAAATTCCTTCCTAGCCAATCTAGGAGTACCTTAACTCCGGATCACCGGAATTCCGGAACCCCCTCCAACTTCCCACAGTGCACGAATCCGGTCCAGTTCTGTCTATGATTTACCAAGGGCTTGTGCTTGTTCTTCCCACCAAGTTTAATCGTAATCGCTAAATTTTAAGCATGTCACAAGATTTCCGCCCCCCCCCCCCCCCTCCATTCATCGTATCCGAACCGGACTTGAAATGGAACGTCTGAGACGCGAGATCGTTCGAAATATCAAGTTTCATTAAGATCCGATCACCTGTTCCAAAGTTATACATATACATACGTCAATATCTCGGATTCCCCCTCACACCACTCCCCCCACGGTGGTCGGATCGTCGAAGTGACTATTTCCAAGTCAGTTTGGTCAGATCCCTGATATGCCTGCCAAGTTTCGTCGTCCTAGCACATCTGGAAGTATCCTAACTCGGGAACAGTGGACGGACCGACCGAAAAGTGATCGGTATATGGCACTTGAATGAAGCCCATGCAAAACTCTGGGGCATGCTGACAGGGGTGACCATGGTTCTCATACGTAATTGTACCCCTTATTCCGCATAGGGGTATCAGTATACAGTACTTTGGGAACTAAAACAACTTGGTATTAATTTGTTGACCTTAAAATATTTTGCTTTTAAAGGTTCCTGGTACCTTTCTGGGGAAAAGGGTTACACATACGTATGACTTCCATACTCACCCCTGCCAGCATACCCCAGCATTTGACCATGGGTATAAAAAAGGGCTTAGTTTACTAGACAGGTGCAGAGTCTTTTTTTTCACCTTACACAATTATACTCGGCCTTCTCTCACAACCTTCTCCTGTCACGCTGTCCCCTCCTCACGCTATTCACTTTCCAACAGCCGCCTTACTTTTATCTTATAAAACCAAAGAAGTAGGAAAAAAACCCAGAAATACCTGTTAAAACGGCCGTTTTTTTTGTAAAAACGGTCCGTTTCTGTTTTTCCGAAAAAAAAACGGAAAAACAGAAACGGTTTTCCGTTTTTTTTATCACCGTTTCTGTTTCTGTTCCGTTTTTTATTTGCTGTTTTTTACCGTTTCTGTTTTAGCCAAAAACAGAAACGGTGCCGACCCTTAATGTGTAGTCTTTTTTTCTGGTGAGCAGGCAGGTGCATTCGTCAGGCTTCCATCTTTTCGTAATTCTAGCTGTACAGTTTCGGTCTGCGGGTGTACCAAGTAACTTTTTGGGATCCCAAAATGGAGGGATACCTGTGACATCGCAAAAGTTGTCCGTCCGTTCGTCTGTAAACACGATAACTCTCGAAGGGAATGAGATTTTTTGATGAAACTTGGTGTGAGGATTCTTTGGGTCAAGAGTATAAGTTCTAGTTCGTAGATGGGCTTTGTAGCCCCATATTTAGGGGTGGGGGTTTAAATTAAGGAACAAGCAAAATATTTTCAAACAGCTAATGGGACAGTCGATCATGGGGTAAGAAGACACGCTGAACACGAAGGTTAAAACCATTTTCTCGCCGGACAAGTAGTCCGCCCGGAATCCGGCCAAAACCGGAAAGTTTGTTAAAAGTAAAGGTTTCATTTGAAGTTGATTGGATGTTCGATTTAGCGGTAAGAAGACAGGCTGAAGACGATGGTGAAAACCATTTTTTCGCCGGACAAGTAGTTCGCCCGGAATCTGACCAAACCGGAAAATTGTTAAAAGTATTTGTAGTTGATTACATATCCGATTTAGGGGTAAGAAGAGATGTGAATTCGTGTATGACAATCATTTTCCATCCGGACGTATAGTTCGCCCAGAATCCGGCGGGAACCGGAAAATTTGTTTTAAGTTAAATTTTAATTTGAAGTTGAATAGATGTTCGATATAGGGGAAAGCAGATACGCTGATTTCGTTTTTTAGCTTACTTTTTTTGTCGGACAGGTAGTTCCGGAATTCGGTCGAAACCGGGAAATTAGCAGGAAGTGTTCGTCAAATCAGATATGACTTATAGGGGAAATACAAACATGCTGCACCCATATCGGAACTTGATTTTCTCATATGATTAGCTTTTTCGCCTTAATCTGTTTCTGAATTTTAATAGTAAAAATGTTCAAGGAGTCTGGCGAAGACTGGATCTGGCGAAGACAAGACCCAATTGTCTGGATCAAATATTGAATTTTTCGGATCCCATCGAAACCTTTGGTCTTGTTCACTTTCTTTTCATGCTCGCCAGCAAACCGATTTAATTTTTTCTTTTAATTAGGTAATGTTTACTTTCATATATGGTACAAAAAGGAACAAAGATTAGCTGTCAGATTTGGCGCAGAAGTGGAGTCCAGGTCCTATACAAGCGGCGTATCTCATAACGTGGGCAATGTAGTTCTGCTCGAATACTCCTTGGAGCAGGTGAGCTTGTGGTCCGATAGCGAAAACGGCGACATCATCTCCACCGTGAGTTTCTGAGCCAACAGGTGCAGTTGCGATCTGTCGGTATGTTACTGCTTCGAAGTCATCGTTAGTTACATCATATCGGTTGCCTTCCGCATCCGGTCGTCTGTATCCTGGGCCGTTGGCGTAAGATAGGGTGGTCCATGGACGGAGGTCGGTGTCGGAGATGTCTCCAATGCCCAAAATAGGGTTGCCACGCAGGGGATAGCCGTTGATGGTCATGGTGTGGGCGTGATCAGCCGTCACGATGATTAGGGTGTCTTCGATGGTGGTGAGGCGCCGGGCGGCGTAAATTGCCTTCTCAAACTCCGTGACTTCAGAGAGTGAAATCTGAGCTGTGCCATCGTGGTGAGCCAAATCGATCTTGCCGCCTTCGACGAGAAGGACGAAGCCGTTTTCCTCTCGGGAAAGACGCTGAATGGCTTTAACCGTCATTTCCTCTAAAGTAGGGTTCTGGGCGCCTTCTGATTGAAGGTAATACTCAAGGTGGCTAGACGAGAAAAGACCGAGAAGGTAATCGGTGTTGTCGGGATCAACGGCAAGTAGCTCTTCTTGTGAAGTGACGTACTGGTAGCTAGCGCCGAGGTCTGCTTTTGATGCTTTCCAGACCTCGGTAAGGTCGACTCCGTCGATCCTGCTGCCTGACCCACCCTCAGGGTCAGCTGTTTCGCGTGGAAGGAACTTTCTTCGCCCACCGCCGAGAATAACCTGAAAAAAATATTATGTTTGGTCATATATGGCTAGCCATGGCCCGTGGCGCGTAGAGGAAATCAAATCTTATACTGTCTTATCTATTAGTTATTTGTTGTTGCCGCGCCCAGATACGATTAACATTAAAGTTCAATGGGCACATCAAACTACCTCAATCCCACTCTGTAACAACCTAGGAACAATGCGTACCGCCTAGATCAGCAGCTTTTTCAACAGTTTCCTCTCTGTGATATTTCAAAGCGTAATTTTTGGGGCCAGTACATGCTCAGTTTACTAGCTTGGACAAAGATAAAAGTGATGTTTCTTATAATACTTAGTAGATCTTTATTTTATGCATAAGTCAGCTTGTATAATTCAGATTTGAATAGGTTATTTGTTTTTGAATGATTTTTGTAGCTATGTTTGTTTTAAAAGCTTATTGCATATTCTGGTACATTTTATAAAGCAAGCTAATCAAGCTTCACAACACTATTCCACAAAGAAAAACTTTTAATAGGCACTTGAAGCCATGCAACTTCTAATGAAACACTAGAACAATCAGGTAAACTGCATTTATGGCTTGATTTTGGTGACATCTCAAATTTATCCTTTTCTATCAAGCATCGCTGGGAGTTTTTGAATTTCCTGCCACGACATCCCAGCTCCTAAGATTTGGATCGCCGAAATGCCAGAGAGGTAAAGGCAAGGGATAACAAGAAAACGGCCGATTTTAGCGCCTTCTAAAGGAAGTCGGAAATGTTTATTTGTGAAGCATTTAATACAAAGTAAAGCATCAGACCTGTCCATTGTGCTTTAAAGGCTAGGGGTTGATCGTTAAGTTTTCTCCGTTCCCTCCCTTCCACTGGTGCGTGTAGCCCTCAGCCCCCTTTACTGTGGATATGACGAAATGCTCTTTAGAACGAAGCAAATAAAGGATCCCATTACCTTGAAGTTGCTTCCCGGTTGACCGAGGATCAGCTGCTCAGCAATGTCGTCGCATTCGACTGGATCTTCCCCGTCGTATGTGATGTCGATATCAGCTTCCCAGTCCCGGTTGGCTACGTGTGCGTACGTTCCAGCAGGAGTGGCGTGCGTGACGCGGGTCGTCGTTACGATGCCTGTACCCTTTCCTGCCTCCTGAGCCCATTTCATAATTGACTGCGTGTGATATTCCTCAATGTTCTGAGCTGTGCAGTTGGCATAGTTGACGTTCGCATCCACTCCGATGGTGTCAATGTTAGTCTTCACGCCTGTGAGGTACGCAGTTGCTGAGCATGCAGAGTCAGCGACTTGGTAGTCAACGCAGTAGGTCTTCGAAAGGCCGGTATAAGGGAATGTTTCGAACTCCAGTACCGTCTCCTCGCCGGGCTTACCGAAGAACTTCTGGCCTTTGTAAATTCGTGCTGCGGTGATAGTTGGGATGGACATGCCGTCACCTAAGAAGAAGATGATGTTCTTTGCCTGTCGGTTAATAGGCTGGTTTTCGAGATGTTTGGTGAGGGTATCCTGGCCAACCTGGTTCCAGAATGCGGCATCCTCCGTCACGGCTTTTGGGGCTGTGGATTTGGCTCGGTTTCGGCGATGGTGATCACGGTCTGGAAGATAAATATCTGATTATTGAAGCCTTTGCTTAAGATGTTCCTTATAGGCCAAAAGCTTATGAACTGCGGATTCTCACGAGAGTTTTGAAGGAGACGATGGGAAGCTGGAGTAATCACAGTCATTCACAGTGACATTACCCGGACATCATTTTACTTATCGTAGATTTAGGAATCAACAACACTCAAATTCCTGTCTTAATAAATATCTCCCTTATCAGTAATATTTCTAGGTAATCTGGTAGTTTTCTACGATGGTGCCCAAGGACGATGCGTGGTTTAAATAACAAGACCAAAGGTTCTGATGGGATCCCAAAAACTGAATATTTATTGGACTTCTTGATCTAGACAATTGGGTCTTATACATTTCTGGTCTTCGCCAGACCCTTTTAACATGTTACTATTTATCCATATTCAACTGCTTGTACAGGGAACGATCTCGTCTGAAATCGGCTTTAGAAAAGTCTTACTTTGGCCAAATTCCTCGTTTTAGCTGTATTCCGGGTGAACTGCGTGTAGAACTAAAGAGCTGGTGACATTGAGAGGCGAATCAAGAATCTTTCGATCCAAATTCCGGGTTTTGGCAAATTTTGGCACAATTACTTGTCTGACGAAAAAATAAAGTTCATAGATTGATTCATCAGATGTTCTTACCCCCCACACGAACCTCTAATCAAGTTCGAATTAAGAATGAACTTCTACCAAATTTCTGGTTTGGCCGGATTCCGGGTAAAGTCCTTGTTCGACGATGAAATTGATTTCAGATCTGGATTCACCATGTCTCCTCACCTTTTATATTGATTATCGCTTTGGGTTTTAAAACTTCCTACCAGATTTCCGGTTTCGGCCGGATTTCGGGCGAACTTTGTCTGGCAAGAAAATAAAGTTAAAACGAATTCACCGTGTCACATAACCCCTAAATCCAACCTCTAATCAACTTTAGATCAGACTATTACTTATAACACATTTTCCGGTTTTGGCCGGATTCCTGGTATACTACTTGGCCAGTGACATGTCTCCTTACCCATAAATCGACTATCTCATTAGCTTAAAAAAAAATCGCTCCTTAATTTGAAACCCCTCCCCCACCCCTAAATATAGAGATACATAACTCATCTACGAGTTTAACCTATACTTTGACCCAAAGAATCCTCATACCAAGTTTGAACTGAATATCTCAACCCCTTCGAGAATTATCGTACTAACAGACTCCCAAAAACCTAGGTGGATAATCTATGCAATCACTCTAACCTGAATCTACTTGAGGCACAGTGGGGTGGGTAAAGCCAAGATCGGCAAGAGCTAGGCACAAAGCTACGACCGTCGAAGCCTTCATGGCTCTTGCTCCCCTGAGTTGCAGGGCCGGTCGCTGAAATAAACAAAGAATATGCTACAAAGCACCAGTTTCACTGTGAACTAACCGAATACCGTCTTGATCCCTTCTTAGAACAGTGCTATCAGATGTTGCGATAAGAAGTTCCAGGACAACTTTTACTTTTGTCAATATTTGTTCTTTATCTTGATGAAAACCTTTGGACTTCGGATTTAGTTGTTGATCGAACTACCGTTTTTCTATCCTTAGCCGTAAATAGAAAACTGTTGCGAAAATAAATGTAGAAAGACACCATGGTGTAGTGGTGAAGGGGGGGGGGGGGGGTAGATGTGGACCAAGCTTACTTTTTCTTTTCTTTTTATCCAGTGCGAACTGCAAAGCTTTTAAACATACGGCTAGCTAGGGCTGTGTAGAACAAACCAGTGAATAAGTAGTTAGCGGTTATGGACACGTCGTTGTAGTTCTTGATGAAGTATGGTTGAAACGACTTGAGATAGCGCTGTGATGACTGAACCGGGGGTTGGCCAGGAAGAGCTTCTTTTCGATTTTCTTAGTACATGCTACTATTGATTGTTCTCGGTTCCGGTAGAATGTTTCGATGGTCAGGAGACGGGAGGCAGTACTGTCCGAGCTCAATTGCGTTGTTCTATTAGCCGCTGATAGTATATGTATTTATCGTCTTCTAATTATCGAATATGAATGGATGAATGAGTTTATTACGCACTGCCCTAGGGCGTAAGTGCAGTACAAGAGTAAAAAGAAACATAAGAAAAGACTAAACAAAAACACACACAAAAATACACACAATTTCGGAGAAATAATCACAAAAAAGTAGGCTAATGGGGTGAACAGGTAAGCGGCCAATCGGAGGAGATAATTTCTAGGACAGGTTTTCCATTGTCAGTATAGTGTGTCGTGAATCAACTAACGTCGGATCAAATATCGATTTCGCCTGCGACGAAGTGTACTCAGTAATGTTGCTCAGGATGCGCGAGACAGTAATAGGTCGGTAAGAACTAAAATGGTCGGCGTCTTTACCTCGTTTCAAGACGGGGGTAACCGTACCCAGAAGAAAACTTTCTGGTAAGACAGATGTAGAAAGGATCATCTGGAACAATAACTGAAGATGATTATTAACAGCTGGTAAATTGTACTTCAAGTGCTCAGGGGAGATGCCATCTTTATCGGGTTCGGAGCCGGGTTCGTTGACTGAAATTTGACAAGTCCAAAGTAGGGGTCGGAGCCGTGCGAGGCCCAGGGTTGGCCGATGGATATGACTTGGCTCCTCCTCCGGGTGGACACAGTTGGCCTTGGGGGAGGAGTCAGGAGGAGCACCAATCCGCTTCGGTGTTAAAATAAATTATTGATTGATTGCTAGGTTTAACTTGAGAATTGTAATTTCAGGCTTCTGGTCAGCAGTCGAGTTACAGAAGTCAGGCCAACGCGCAGCCTGTTAGAGAAGTGGAAATAAAGGAGGAAAGGGTAAACTATACTTATTCTTCTTTCTTTCCTTTAAAACTTATCTGCCTTTTGGGCAGGGCAAGGGAACCCAGCAGATATACTGCTGTAGGCACAAGTTGTTGGAATTGTTCCCCTGTTCCTGTAGCTGGGAGTAAACGACAACCTCTTTGGTTTTTTTCGAAAGAATCGGCTATGATAACTTTTATTTTTATTTCTTTTCATTTTAAATGTAGGTCTGTCAATATTTTTTTTACCGTTCGTTAGGTTGTTTTGGAATTCTTTGATGTAGTTACTTGTGAAATGACTGACATATTTTTGGTTTCGGATTTTTTACCTTTCATTTGTGAAGGATCATAAAGACGAATAAAAGTAATAGCGTTTGAGATTAGCTACGAAAAGTCTAACAGTATTGCTTCTTGAGGGATTTGAGTCAAGGAGATTCATTTATATTTTTTTACTTGTCTGGTGAAAATGAAGACAGTCCACAAAAAGATCGAAGGCCGTAGGAGAAAAACACTATCTGCCAGCACCCTGTCATCCCGATCCAAATTCACCGATAATAGTTTGTTTTTGCAGCCAAGCTTCGCTGCAGCGCGTAGTGTTCCCCCTGCCTACGTAAGTCTTCAAGAAGCTGCGAAGAAGCTGCCTAAACCGATGCAGTTCGTAAAGGGCGAAGTCCTTCCGGGTAATACGCAGAAGACTACCGATGAACTTTCCAGAGACCTTCAAGCTGTTTTGAGAATTGGAGATTCGGCTTCTTCGGTAAAAGAAACCACGCCCAAGCCACCCGAGCCGCAGTCAATCAGCTTTGAAGCGCTGGCGTTTGGTAGCCGACCTCCGATACCTGTAGAGACAAAGTCGAACGAGCCGTCTACCGTGTCGGTTCAGGCGCTATTGGATTCCGCACGTGGACCGCAGAGACCACCACCGATGACTAGTGACTGCCTGCAGTTGATGGACATCCTCAGTCGTATAGGTAGGGCGACAGTTTTGTCTTGTTGTAATAAAGCCCAGGCTTTTATCCAGATAACTGGAATCATCGATTAGTAGTCGTTCTTCAATTTGAATGAGAGAGAATGAAAACCTCCTGGTATTGACCTGGCTTCCCGCTTGGAGGTCTTCTGCTTAAAGCCCAGTGCGAATTTCCGAAACAAAGACAACAGAAAGAAAACGAAGTTTGCCGTTCAGCCCTGAATGACAAGAATGTCTGAAGAAGCTTAACCCTGTTTGTGTCGCATAACTTAAGGTGTAAAGTCGGATAGATGCCCATAAGCTTCTGATACGGGACCATCAAGAATAGGGTGTCGACAATCTCTCTTTTGTGAAACGTAAAGAGTTTTAGTGTGCGAGTGTCGAGTGAGCTCAGTTTTTAGTAACATTACTGATTAAGATTCGTATTTCTTCCTTACCAAAGTTCATGGACAACCGGGCCCAACCAACGCATGATATTTTACACTGTTTTCTGGCTGAATACTGAAAAAATTGTGTTCTGTGGTGTCTCTTTTTCTTAAAAGAAAATTGCCGAGCACGGCAAGTAGGAGTGGGAATATTTCTGGCATTTCTTTCATTTTAGGACTGGGTGCGCCTCACTACGAATATATGCCGAGAGGAAACGGCGTACAGGCGATTCTCCGGTTGCGTAACGGACTGGTCTTCCAAGGCGAGGTGACTCAGACCCGGGAACAGGTAAAGAGAGCTTCTTCTTCAGTACTAGACACAGTCATTCATTCCTGATGATTTGAGTTTTCTGTTTGACGGCGCTAAACGAACAAGTCAGCGGAGATTAATCCTAGCGATATTTCGGCCTTCTTGTTAAGTGTCATCTTCGGACGAAGCTCGTTCATGGTTTAGCATCATCAAATATGATTCGCACTCAGCTTGGACGGAAGGAATAATCGAAGGACACGTCGTACTTATGATAGTAATTCATCCTACCTCACTAATATTTCCATCCATTTTCGTCCCGAGATTCTGTGTATCCTATCTTCTCTATTAGTATTGCACTGATTTTCGCGCTTGCCAAGTTTGTTCTCTTTACGTGACATATCAGGCTCCCGATCATTGTTTCCGGGAAGCTTATTGGCCAGAAGACCGGTTATGGTCTTCTATGTTAAGAGTCCTCTTCATGATGAAGATCGTTAATTGGCTTAGCACCATCAAGCACGATTCGTAGTCCTTGGGCTGAATGAATAACAAGTTTGTCATTTTCAGTGAAAGGTTGCCTGACACGGTTTCACTTTGTAGGCTGCCGAGTCCGCCGCTCGATTTGCTCTCGCTGGCTTTCAGAGGTCGCACCAAGGGTTTCACCCTTTCCCACCTCCTGGCGTCCCTATGGCCGTGCCAATGCCTAATCAGTGGGGTCACGCTAATGCCCCTGTGAGGATCCCCGGCCAATCTTTCGGCGGACAGCCGCCGTTTCTAGGTTTCTCACAGCAGCCTGGTGAGTTGAGACTCCTCCATCTTTTGCGTACTTCTGCGTGTACTGTCAAAAGTTTGATAATATATAACATATTTGATAGTGCAAAACGGACACGTCAGCTAAATTTTATTAGAGCTAAATTTCGGCCCTTTCTGGCAAGCGTTCTCTTCAGCAGAGTCGTTACTAGACAAAATGTTGGGGGGGGGGACGAGGCATTTACCGACTGGCTGGTAATTTTCACCGACTTTTTCTGCAGAAAAACGACTGTTTTCAACAAAATAAATGACATTTTTGAAAAAATTCGACTGATTTTCAGAAAAATTCACTGATTTTCATAAAAATCGACTATTTTGACGAAAAATCGACCAATTTTTAGAAAAACCGACTGTTTTCATGAAAAAAATCAACTGTTTTGACGAAAAATCGTGGCGCTTTGCGCCGACTCCGTTATTTTTTACCGACAGGATTGGGAGGGGGGCGTCCCCCCTCCCCAATCGTGACGCTCCCGCTCTACAGGCCCAAAACCGCTCAAGTTGGAAAAATGAACTTATGGGAAAATCAACCTTGTTTTTCCCACAAGTTCGTTTTTCCAACTTGAGCGGTTGCCTTGCCAAGAATGATAGCTCTAGTAAAATTCAGCTGACGTATACGTTTTGCACTATCCAATATGATTCGCAGTCCGCTTGGGATGGAGGAATATTTAACATATAACGGATGTCGCGCATCCTAGTGTTAAATCTTACGTTGGATGGCGAGGATATTTCTGTTATTGATCCTTCTAAGTGCGGTAGAAGCGAAGAGATAACATGCAAAGAGGGTCATACGATACCCTCTCATAACATTTCACACAAAGATGCAAACATATGTTATCTGTTATCAAACTTCCGACAGTATAAATATCAGTAAGGTTGTTTACAGCACAACTTTTAACGTGAATGATCTTTTCACAGTAAAATAGTTAAGAAACATCGCACAGTAATTGTCAATTGTTATAACGATTTTCTTTTTGGCGCTTGTAGAGTGTACAGACTTCCGCTCTCAAAAGTAGGTTCGAAGCAAAATATTTAAAATTGTGCTCGCCGTGGAAAAGCCAAGAAAAAGAAAAGGAGTCCGAAACACAAGACGATAGGCGAATTGGCCTACCAAGTCTTCCAGAACGAAAAATAAAAAGTTTTTCATGTCCTTAGTTTTGAAAGAGTTGTCGGCGGAACTTGAGCTTTCGGCGAAGCTTGCGCTGCTTGATTGGCAAACTCGGCTCTGCCGAAATATCGCTAAAAAGTCGCTGGTGCGAAACCAAACAGTCGCGAAGAGCAGGGATTCTTGAAGAGAACGTTTGAACCAAACTAAAAGAAGTAGGCGACAGACCGCTTATTCACTCACAAAGTAATATTTCGACAGAAGAATCCTTTTGACTATAAACAGCATATTAGATGAAAGACTCTTGAAAGACCAGTTCAAGGATCCCTGGCGAAAAGACATGTTCGTAGGACTAGATATTCAGGAACTATTCTGAATCCATAGGAAGATCTCAGTAATTTAGAACGTGTCCGAAAGCTCCGAAACGAACGAAAATGCTGAATTAATTCAGGATGTTGTGCAGCATTTTGCTTTCGGACTTAAATTTTCGCTCAGTTAATGCAGCATTAATTCAGCATAAAATTCATCGAAAAATTCAGCAAAAATGCTAAATTTGATGCTGAATTTTCAAGAAGAAACTCGGGAGCATAGCGATTCTCCTAGTATCTTCCTAGAATCTTTTTCTTTCTAGAACAAACAAACTTTATGGAGCATACTTTGGGAAAAACTTTACGAAGTCTGAGTCGTACTTTATATAGCTAATTCTTTTTTTCTTCCTCTTCTTCCAACTTAAATTTCGGTATTATAGAAGTGTCAGAGAAGAAATAAAGGTAACAGTTTTCGGACACAAATAAATAAATATGCAGCATTAATTGCAGTTTCTTGTCGAAACCCATACAGAACGGCCCAATGGACGGCCTTTAAAAGTGGCTGGCCAAGATGGATACTGTAAAACTTTTGTTAAATATGCAAAACGGGTTTTGAGGAGGCGATTGTTAATATAAGAAAGTAGGGTGAGATGTGGTATGCGATGTTCCGAGGGCCGAACTGTCTGGCTGTCTAACCTGCAAAATAAGTTTGTCCGAGGTGGACTTGGAATTACTGTTATGGGAGAGCTGAAGGGCCGACGCAGGTCGTTGCTCATGTGTCGAAAACCTGGATATGGGTTCAGGAACAAGGGAGTCGATATCAGTATCAGCCACGTTCGATATAGACTTTACCCACGGAATTCGGATCCGGATATATAATCTCTTCTTAGAATGCCCAACAGTGTACTGATAATCGGATACCAGAGTTCAGATGCAAGTGGTTCATTTAAGTATCGCCTATTTTGCACGTACATTTTTTTTAAATAAATAAAAGGACTCGGAAGATTCCCAGTGCGCGAAGAAATTAGTATTTTCTGTAAATTTCAGTATATTATATTGATAATTAACGCAAAACGTTTGGAGCCTCTGCCACACTAGTTGAACTTCGTTTCGCTTCTCTTGGTGCGTGTTACAGCCTCCTATCGTGACTAAACACGGGGTTCTCTGTGGTTGTAAGGATAGAAGATCTGGACAGTCTTAAAGTTTAATGGGCACATCAGACTACCCCAATCCTACTCTGTAACAACCTAGGAACAATGCTTACCCCCTAGCTCAGCAGATTTTTCAACAGTTTCCTCTCTGTGATATTTCAAAGCGTAATTTTTTGGGCCAGTACATGCTCAGTTTACTAGCTTGGACAGAGATAAAAGTGATGTTTCTTATATCACTTAGTAGATCTTTATATTATGCATAAATCAGCTTGGCTATTTGTTTTTGAATGATTTTTGTAGCTATGTTATTTTTTATAAACTTATTGCATATACTTATTGCTTTATCCCTTTTATAAAGCAAGTTAATCAAGCTTCACAACACCATTCCACAAAGAAAAACTTTTAATAGGCACTTAAAACATGGAACTTCTGATGGAACACTAGAACAATCAGGTAAACTGCATCTGCGGCTTGACTTATTGGTGACATCTCAAATATATCCTTTTCTATCAAGCATTGCTGGAAGTTTTTGAATTTCCTGCCACGATATCCCAGCTCCCAAGATTTTGAGCGTGTTCCACCCTTGTAACAATAGTTACTATTAGTTACTATTTCCGTTCCATCCTCACGAAAAGTTACTACGCTGACCGTTCCAACCTTGTCGGAATAGTAACTAATAGTTACTATTTGCTTACCATGCTCGGGAGCGTGGTAAGCGTAGTAACTACGCATCTCTGGAACGTGATTGGTCAGATTCGCCCCTGGCGTGAGATCCTGCTGGAAAATAGAAAAATCGTTCCAGCCTTGACGGCAAAAAGCCAGAATTCGTGACGTCATGCGTAGTAACTACGGTAAGTAGGATGGAATACGCTGTTTGATCGCTGAAATGCCAGAGAGGTAAAGACAAGGGATAACAAGAAAACGGCCGAGTTTCGTAGCGCATTCTAAAGGAAGTCGGAAATGTTTATTTGTGAAGCATTTAATACAAAATAAAGCATTAGAAGTGTCCATTGTGCTTTGAGAAAGCATTTTAGTCCCAGACATCCCTTTTGTTCGCGAGGTGTTGGTACGAACGTCGCCGCTATCACCATTGTAGTCGGTCGTTCTAATAAAGTAAATTTCTAGCATACCTTGGAGACAACCGAGCGATTGTTGGCTTAGTCAAATAACGCGTCGATTTTGGGACGAATCTCTAACAGTATCGGAAGAATATACATTTTAATAGCCAATATTCAGCACATAAATACGCGTCGTCTCAACAACTCGTGCAGCGTACAAGCTTCTTCAATGGCAACCGAAACCAGACTGTTTATTCCTTTTTCTTCCAGCACAATCCGTGCAAATAATTGTGCTCACCCGCGCTCAGCATTCATTAGTTGCGTTTTGCAAATACCATGGTATCTGATACCACGGTCCAAAGCCGTTTTTGCAGTTATCGTGGTATCTGATACCACGGTTAAAAGGCCTTTTTTGCATTTATCGTGGTATTTGGCCAGTTAGTGTGGTATCTGATATTCAGATACTACGGTCCGACCGTGGTAACTGGTCGTGGTATCTGAAAAGCCATCTCACTTTCATCAAATTTTGTCAGTGGTGAGAAAGGAGTTTACCACTTAGAAATGTGACTGAATATCTGTTTTTCTTTTGGGATGACTTCGAAAAGCGCAATTTCGGCAATTGTCGTTTTTGCTGAGAAACCGTATATCAGATACCACGGTAACTGCAAACACGACTAATTGCAGATCCAGTTACCCGTGGTAAAAGATACCATGGTATCTGCAAAACGCAACTGTTATAGATGAAAGTACCTCATGACAGTGGGGTAAAGGCAATAATTGGAATAGCAAGAATGACATCATGACACTGAAGAAACGGGTTACATACCGAATAGCACCGCATAGTGCTATTTTGCGATTATTTTATATTCCTTTATCTTTTTTTACTGCACTTACGCCCTTGGGCAGTGCGTCATAAATTCATTCATTCATTCGTTCATAGCCCTTGTCGTAATATTGGTCTACTTTTTTAGGCATATCTCACCAGTACCCTCCAGGAAATGTTCACCGACAAAGGAACCAGAGACCAAATTCTGCCTTTGTGCCTACACAGGTAAGGCCATACACAACAAGACCAAAGGTTTCGATGGGATCCCAAAAATGTAATATTTGATACAGATAACTGGGTCTTGTCTTCGACAGATCCAGTCCAGATCACTCGTTCAACATTTTTACTGTTAAAGTTTAGAGACAGATTAAGGCCAAATCGCTAATCATCTGAGAAATTCGTATCCATATCAGTTTTGACGAAACTGATCAAAACTTCCTGCTATCTTCTGCCAAATTTCCGCTTTCGGCCGAATTTCGGGCGAACTGCTTGTCCGGCAATAAGATGAAGCAGTATCCACTTACCCCTATATCGAACATCTGTTAATCAACTTAAAATAAACTTTAACTTATACAAATTTTTCCAATTTTTAGCTGGATTCCGAGCGAACTAAACGTTCGTGTAAAAAGTGATTGTCATATACGGGTTCATGCATCTCTACTTACCCCTAAATCGGACATCTAATCAACATCAAACAAAACTTTTGCTTTTAACAAATTTTCCGGTTTTGGCCGGATTCCGGGCGAACTATTTGTCCGGGCAAACAAATGATCTTCACGTAAGTGTTCAGCATGTCTTCTTATCCCTAAATCGAACATCAAATCAACTTCAAATAAAACTTTTACTTTTAAAAAACTTTACGGTTTCCCGACAAACTACTTGTCCGGCGAGAACACGGTTTTCATAATCGTGTTCAGCATGTCTTGTTACCCCTTAGACGACTATCTCATTAGCTGTTTAAAACGTTTTGTATTCCCCTTAATTTGAACCCCCAACCCTAAATGACTAAGCTACCCATCTACGAACTCGACCTTTTGGTGGAAATTTTTCATTCCCTCAAATATCTCATTCCCTTCGAGAGTTATCGTGCTGACAGACGGACAGACGGCAATTTTCGCGATGTCATAGGTATCCCTCCACTTTTGGAATCCCAAAAACTAATTTGTGCAATACACGTGAAACTATTAACCAATGTAGCATTAAACGGATCTTCGATAAGGCTGTTTCGAGACCGATAGTTGTTTGCAAAACTCCTTGTTCAGTATAGGAGTAGACTTTCAGTAGACACCGTTATCACTCATGCACAATAATATCAATCGGCTCAGTTTTTATGGCACTTGCAGCTTTGCTCAAGTGCCATATACCGATCACTTTCCGGTCGGTCTGTCGGTCCACTGCTCTCGGGTTAGGGTACTTCCAGAAGTGCTACGACGATGTAACTTGGCAGGCGTATCGGGGACCAGACCAAATTTCAGTCATTTGCCGATCCGACCATCGTGGGGGGAGGCGGAGACGGCGGAATCCGGATTTTAGGTGCATGCATAACTTTCGAACAGGTGGTCGGATTCTAATGAAACTGATATCTGGAAAGATGTCGTGGCTCAGATGTCCCATTTCAAGTCCGGGCCGAATCCGATGAATGGGGGGGGGGAGGGGGAACCGTAAATCTTTTGTCACGCTTAGGTTGGAGCGATCGGGACGAAACTTCGTGGGACGAACGAGCACGAGCCCTAGGTACATCATTGACAGAACTGGACCGGATTTGTGCACTATGGGGGGAGTTGAAGGGGGTTCCGGGATTCCGGTGATATCGAGTGAAGATGCTTACACATGTGCTAGGACGATGAAACTTGGCAGGCATATCGGGGACTAGATAATTTTAACTCAAGAACAGTCACTTTTCCGATTTGACCATCTTGGGGGGAGTGAAGGGAGCAGGAATCTGGAATCTTGAGATATGTCCAACTTTTGAACGGGTGATCTCATCTTAATTAAACTTGAAATTCGGAATGACCTCGTGTCTCGGAGTCTACTTCAAGTCCCGAATGGATCCGATGACTTTCAGGGGAGTTGGAGGGGGGTGGAGAACCGGAAATTGTGTGACATGTTTCGAGTGGACGGATCGGGATGAAACTTGGTGGGAACATGCACAAGTCCTAGATACATAGTTGACAAGACCGGACCGGATCCAAGCACTGCGGGGGGAGTTGGAGGGGGGGTTTCGGAATTCCGGTGATACCGACCTAAGATGCTTACACATTTGCGAGGACGATGAAACTTGGCATGCATATCAGGGACTCAACAATTTTAACTTAAGAACAGTCGTTTCTCCAATTTGACCATAACAACATATAAGCTATAACAACAGAAACAAAAACTTGGCTCCTCCTCCAAGGTGGGGCCTAACTGTCACTTTTCACCACTTGACTCCTCCCGAAGGAAGAGCCAACTCATGTCTATCGGCCAATCTTGGGCCTCGGAACTACCTCAATTTTGAAAATAATCGAGTTCTTGCAGATATGCAAGTTGTACTTTCTGCAGGAGTTTGCACGTTACAAGTGAGGCTGTTGTATTACCAAACCTCAGTTAACTTTTAAGCCTATCTGAACTAAGTCTTGTTTTATTTTTTATTTTTTTTGTGACACTGGCTGGTTGAGTGAGATTGTGATGTGGTGAACCACCGATACATTGTAACAAAGGCAAAGCAACAGGCGCGGACATCCATAACCCGATTCTCATTTCTTTTTAGGTTCAACGACAAGCCGTCGTCGTAAGAAAACCCGAGCCGGATGAAAAGAAAGACGCTGAAGCAGCGCCCCTTCCTCCCCCTGTCGCGCAAGCCGATGTCAGAAGCGTCCCTGCAAATCAGCGAAGCCAACAGCACCAAGATCAGCAACAAAGGAGAGATCCAAGGAAAGCCAGGATAGCGGCGAGGTTTTCAAATAAATAGTACGTCGCCAAAAATCTTTCTGTCGCGCAACTGTTGACCAATTCTGGTACCATTCAAATTTCGGTTTTAGTAAATTTTTGAAATTCCAAATTTGGAAAGTCCACAGTAGGGAAGAATGTAGTAGTAGGGCATTCGGCTGAAACAGAAATGTTGGAACGAAAGACTAAAATATAAAAAAAAACGACCTGCATCATATGGTGGACGTAGGCCTACTGCAAATCAACTGTTCTAGGAAGTCTGCTCCATCATCAGGTGATACAGGCTGCCCAAACTTGAGAGCCGCCATCCCCCTTTAAAATAAATTGTATGGTCCCTACAGAGGGTGGTGCGGCGTTGGGTTCGATATGGTAGAAGATTGGCGCTGCATGAATTGATAGTTTGTGTTCATGCACAAACTCTAATGGTTCATGGTTCGATTGGTTGGAAAAACATCGGAGAAAAGAATTTTCGGGGTCGGAAATGAAGGTAATCGCGGGAGTGGATGGTGGGCGTGGATTCCACTCGGATACCTAGCCATCCGGCTGTGGGCCTAGATCGTTCCGTATATATCGCACCACAGAACGCAAAGAGGCACGATCGAGACCAGTGTTTGTGCTGTTGTTGGTACGGCCGAGCATGCCCCCCCCCCCGCCCCTGACTATACGAAACTGGTTGCAACATATTTTCCATTAAATTAATAAACGGTCGGTGAAACAGTGCGTCTGAACTACTCTGAAGGAAAATTAAAGCAGTAGAAATTCAGAATTTTTTTTTTTTTACTGAAGCGATGGGCATATCTCGATACATGACAAGACCTATTGTATTTGAAACTTATTTTTAAATCGAAGAAGCATTCACTAAAGCATCAAACTTGTCTAAATACAGACAAAGACAATGTGATCACAATCTAGAAATGCTCAGGTCACACGTTTCAAATCTTAGCAGGACAGCTGCGGGCGTCACTTTCTATCGGGTACCCATTAATCACATATCCTAGATTCCTTATCATATACACTATATGCAACTACCTCAGCATATCGGTGCCTAGAATCCATCTAGAACAGTTTAGACCTAACGAGTATCCAAGCCCCACAGTTTCAGGGTGTAATAGCAGTTTCCTTTTTCAACGAAAGAGCTGATGAAGGTCTCTATTGGCAATAAAAGAGGGATAATTCTCATATACTGATTCCTACAGAAAGTAAAGGTGAAACAGTCTGATTTGAGGTTTTTACTAGGGTCAGACACATGTAGCAGTTCGAGCTGAAATCGCAGTCGAATCGGGCCGAACTCGGAGGGATCCCTTCGCATTTCTTCATTCGTGATAATCCTATGAACAACTCCCACAAGAAACTTCTTGCAATCGGACAGATTGACGCTGACGAACCAATTGGATCTCATAAATTCAAACATGACTGGATTGAGCTTCCCGTCTTTCATAATTTCATTCGTGCGAGCATATCGACAGAAAATTGTTCTCTGCGGCTTCAGGGGAATGGACTGGAGGGCCACTCCTGAACAGCACATTACTGCTATTTCTGTCATTATACCAAGTCGTGCTTCCGGGTGCTGTTTCATGAAATCGGAGTCAACTATCTCCTTAACTACTGTCTCTCCACGTAGTGTCTTCAAGTTAAATTTTGAAAGTACAGCTGAGATGTGGCAGCTACGGCTAGGGGAGTGCGCAAGCCATCTCATTACGCCAGAAAATACTTCAGTCTCCAGACCCACGAAGGAGTTTAAATGATTTAGAATTTCGTTGACGTGCTCTATGTCCAAATTATAGAAGTCTTCTGTTGGTTCTTCAAGAAAGTAATTTCTCATCACCTGCAGTGACGCATAAACAAGAACAGGGAGTGAGCACTGCTTTGCAGCTATGAGAATGTGCAAGCAGTTATCAACATCAAGTTTTTCCTTGATGAATATGGAGCAGATGTCTGATAGGGGTTTTATCTGGTACATGTCAGAAAAGAAAAGCACGTCGCAGACAGACTCAACATCCAGCTCAATCGTTTGCGTGTATAGAAATGTCAGAACCTTTTCAAAGACATCTGGTTCAACCTCTCGCAACTCAACCACACCGCGCTCACTCTCTCTATAGCCCTGTACAAGCATAGCTGAAAAGACGGGACTTCTGGCAGCTAAAATGCACTGGTGAGCAGGAAAAATCCTATCCCCCACCTTGATTTGTATGTCACAAAACTGGTTATTCTTCTGTTGCTTCTGCAGTGCCTGGAGAAGTGAATTAAGAGATTCTTTCTCCTCGCTCCTAGTTTCCATAGCTTTTATCATGTCACCTGAAAGAAAATCATTTGATGAATTGTGTTTACTACTGTAAACATTTCTTTTAGGGGTTGGGGCTCATCCAATGTTCTTTTCAACAAGGAAGAAAAGTAATTACACAGGAATATTTTTCTTCTCCACGAGCAGGGGCGTCGCAAGTGCATTTTCGGTGGGGGGGGGGGATTTAGAGCCAAAATTTTACCGAATATTTCAAAAATTTTACCGAATCCTAGAACTAAGAATTCGAGCTTTAAATTCTGGAACAGAAACGATTACGTAGGAAATGTAACAATAAAGGGCAGCATGAAAGACGATAAGCCAATTATTAGGCGGCGTTTTGGCGAAGCCCACATGCAGAATATATTGCCGGGCATGATTGCAGTAACAGCTTCTACCTATTATAGCCAATGGAAAACTAAATCGAGCGCCGCAGGCGAAAATTTTCGAAATCCATTTTTTTGTCTGTAAGCTTTTTTGTCATTTAACTGCTTCTCTGACAAATTCTGTCACTTACCTTTGATTAAATGCCGAGACTCTGAAGTTCTGGAAGAAGTTCCAGAAACCGGACTAAGCGACGTTCCTGCCGCAGCAGCAGCTGTAGTCTAGTTAATATACTACCCATAATCACATAAAGTTAGCGCCGAAGGCGAATTTTTTTTTTTCCCTCCCAAATTTAATTTCCATCTAAATTCTAGCTTTTAATATTTCGAAATCTCAATCCTAAAACTGGCCCAAAACCCCCGTCAAATGACACGCCCTTCCACAAAATAGAGAATATTAAGAAAAGTGCTGCAGGCGGAATTTTCTAAATATGTATGATTAGATATTCTTTTGGGGTTCCAAAATAAAAATAAGGACTATCGATGGTATCATAGATCATCCCTTTTCTCTGCGACCAGTGCTTTACTCGACATCTTCTGAGGTTCGTGATAGCTTCCGAATCCTGGCAGTTATAACGATTAAATTTCCGAATCCCAGTTATTATACCAAATAAGTTTAGAACGATAGCATGCTCGGGATTCTGTATAACTACCGTATCCCGGTTACTATACCGAATTCTTTTGGTGTCGAAAGACTACCGAACAATATTCTTATTCGGTATACTTTCGTCGAAACTGGAACAAAGTCAGGATTCGTGGTTAAAATCCTGGAAATTATACTGAATAAATTACCGAATCCTAATCATGATACCTAATAATTTTGAACCAATAGCTTATTCGGGATTCGTTGTAACTACGGAATCTACATAAATATACCGAATAGTTCCGGCATCAAAAAATTACCAAATGATTTCAGTAAATTCTCTCACCAAATTCGTGATAACTACCGAATACTGGCAATTATACTGAAGATATTTGTCATATAGTCTATTTAGGATTCTGTATAACTACCGAATCCCCGTAAATACATCGAACAGTTCTGCTATCGAAAAAATACCGAACAGTTTTAGTAAAATTTTGGACCTCCGGACCAAACTTTTACCGAATCTCAAAAAGGGGGGGGGTGCCGCATCCCCCCGCCCCTTGCGACGCCCCTGTCCACGAGTACACAAGTGACCACCATTCAAACATTAACTTTAACCAGGGGCGTCGCAAGTACATTTTCTTTTTTTTGGGGGGGGGGAGCAGTGCCAAAATTTGTAATCTGTCAGAAATTCTGTACCTAGAAACTGACGATTCGAGCTTTAAATTATTGCAAATTATTAAAGTACAGTAATAAAAATTATAAGTACGAAGAAAGGACATATTATTATGGAATAGTAATACTAACGTGCAATACGAAAGATGATTAAACCACTATAGGCATTGGTTTTCCAAAGACCACTTGGATTTCCTGCAAAGCTTCCCACACGAATTCTAGCTTATACTGTGAATAACATTCAAGGGCCCGTCCAGAAACATTAACACAACAAAAAGCGAAGCCCCAGAAAGAGATTCGAGTTACTTTAGTCTGTCCAAGGCCATATTAAAGCGAGCGCCACAGGCGAAATTTTTCCTTTTTTCTGTTTTCAACCAGCAGGATTTTTTTGTTTTAATCGAACGAACTTTTGTGTTGACATACAGATTTTGCACAAAACCAAATAAGCCAATGGTGAAACTATGCGCTACAGGCAAAAAAATGAAAATCTGCCTCGTTTCCAATAGAGATTTTGGTACAAACCTGATTGTGAAATTCAAGGTTTAGTACCGAAGCAGACAACAAGAATTACTAGGGAAAAAGTATGCCTTTTTGTCATTCTGGCAAGCTCTAAACATATGACTGCTGACAAGCTAAAAGTATTGCTTAACTCCTACTAGTCCTACTAGAAATTCTTAACTTGTACTAAAGATTTAGTATATCTTTTGAGGATCCTCACCTAATTTACAAATTTTACAACCGAATTTCGGACATCTGATGATCTCTAGTCCTACCAGATTTTAGAACTGACATTGACACTGGACCAGAGTTCGGGTAAGTATATACCGGATAATTATGACGAATTCGGGCTGATTTTCGGGGTTCGGCATAGGGAGGGGGGGATGTGGGTACCCTTGGACATGCTCAAGATTATGTCGGATATCCGGATCACACTTTGACCAAATTGTTTGATTTTGCTACTCAATTAAGTGGAATTCATTGGGCTTTCTTCCCGATTTTTTGCAGATTATTTTCTTGATCAGTTTCTCTAGTACCGATAATTTTCCCAACCCTCCTCTTCTGTCCCAGAGTACCCAACCCCCTGGTTCTCTCGGACATACTTAAGGGTACATGGGACACAGTGCCCTTTTTGACTAATTTTCATTTTTTGCAAACGTGTGGTCAACTTTACTAAAAATAAAAACATAAATACAAAAGCCTGTAGCAGTCTTTATTCAAAAGGGTACTGTGAAAGGTCGACATCGAAAGTCAGGGCATCCATGAAGTGTGAAGGATACCCTGGGACACAATGGATAAAAGGTGACCCAGGAACACATGTCCTAAAGTACAGAGGCAGGTAACTTTCCACAAAGGTTGAATTTTGTGTCACTAGACACCAATGTAGGCTAACCACCGAGAACTCTTTTGTAGTCAAGCGAGATTGCTTCAGACGAAAAGACATCATTACCTTCCAACGAACGGCTCAAAAGATTCCTAAAAAGTGGATCCTCTTTCTTACGCAAACACCCATACAAAGTTTCTGACCTAAAGTGTCCGATAAAGAATATTTGTGGATTTCTTCAGGAAAACACATGTATCCTTACTGATAGATGACGCATTGTTCGTCATTCAGGCGGAATCTTGTAACAAAACTTTCTTCACAGAGGTACCATGTCCCATCTCCCCACATCTCCCTTTTACCAAATAGTATTGGGCGAATCAGTCTAGTACCCCTTTTCAGGCACGGTGCTCAAACATCTAGCACCATGCCTGGGTGCTAGACGTTCAAGCACTGTACCTTGGATTTCATGTATGGTGCATGGATTTCAGTATACAGCGCATACATCAAGAACATAGTTTCTGCCATAACAACTGAGCACCAGCTCGGACAGGGCTGAAATTACTACCATGAATTACAGAAATCAAAGACAATCCTTTATATGTTTTTCACAACAAAAACAAAAGGGCTCGGCTGATGACAGATGTGAAAAACCTCATTTCCTTTACTACATAGTCAAGGGTTTTGCATGCAAAGTGTCCTGTGCCTCAGCTTTTTCTACCTAGCAGCCAACTAGAATATTGGCTCTTGGGGAATAGATAGGGAAAATACATGGAAAATAGATAGGGTGCTGTTAGGTTTTTCATCTCCATCGTCATTAGAGCCCTTTTGTTTTTGTTGTGAAAAATATATAAAGGATTATCTTTGATTTCTCTAATTCATAGTAGTAATTTCAGCCCTGTCCGAGCTGGTGCTCAGTTGTGATGACAGAAACTGTGTTTTTTCTGATACACTGTATACTGAAATCCATGCACCATACATGAAATCCAAGGTACAGTGCTTGAACGTCTAGCACCAAGGCATGGTGCTAGACGTATAACTACCGAATCCTGTTGACTATACAGAATAATTCTGGTATAAAAAAAATACCCAACTATTCTAGTAAATTTTGGGAGATGGGCCAAAAACTTACAGAATCTCAAAAAGTTTTGGGGGTGGTGCTGCAAGTTTATGTCAGAGAAAGTCGATTTCAGTATAGTCTTCTCACAGTTAACTGCAGAAAATGATGGGGTGATTGAAACGAACAAACGAGCATCGTTCTTCTGGTTTTTAGCTACATATCGTTGTATGTTTCTGTTGGTTCTGCATCACTTTTCTGTTGGTATTGTGGTGGATCTTACAATTTAGTTGTTAGTTTTTCGCTGAGGACGGTTTGCCGGAAGTGCAACCGAAATATCTGAATTTATATTTATCCCTCGCACATCATCCTAGAGGGATAATTAGCTGATCAAAAAAAAAAAAAAAAAAAAGACATGGTTTTCTATTTCTTTTGTAATGAATGGTCAGCTTGTCTTCAAGCCTTATATTGGTAAGTTATGACATTTTTGGAGATTTGATCTCGGTAATAATTTACCATAATTTGCACTTCGGAGCAAATTAAGATCTGTTTCTACTAATAAAAGCACAATAACAGGGTTGATTACCATGGATGGGCAAGAGCTTTTATTACAGGCTGTCTGTTAAGCAACCATGTTTCGGAAGAGTTTTAAAATTCTTGCCATTGCAAAGCCTATTAGTTTAGTATATATAGAGCGTATTCCAACCTACTTACCGTAGTTACTGCAAACGACGTCACGATTCTGGCTTTTCGCCGTCAAGGCTGGAACGATTTTTCTATTTTCCAGCAGAATCTCACGCCAGGGGCGAATCTGACCAATCACGTTACAGAGATGCGTGGTTACTACGAGCGTGTTCCATCCTACTTACCGTAGTTACTACGCATGACGTCACGAATTCTGACTTTTTGCCGTCAAGGCTGGAACGATTTTTCTATTTTCCAGCAGGATCTCACGCCAGGGGCGAATCCGACCAATCACGTTCCAGAGATGCGTAGTTACTACGCTTACCACGCTCCCGAGCATGGTAAGCAAATAGTAACTATTAGTTACTATTCCGACAAGGTTGGAACGGTCAGCGTAGTAACTTTTCGTGAGGATGGAACGGAAATAGTAACTAATAGTAACTATTGTTACGAGGGTGGAACACGCTCTACGCTCCCGAGCATGGTAAGCAAATAGTAACTATTAGTTACTATTCCGACAAGGTTGGAACGGTCAGCGTAGTAACTTTTCGTGAGGATGGAACGGAAATAGTAGCTAATAGTAACTATTGTTAGAAGGGTGGAACACGCTCATAAAGAGTGTGTTCCACCCTTCTACAGATATAACTCTATTAAAGGCACAGAACCTACCTGGGGGGCTTATATAAAGATACAGGGACTTATTGTCGACACGAACCCCCTCCTTATTGTTCCCAAAGCTAGTTGGCAGGCCCTTGCCCCTTATTCACTGTAATTATGCACTGTAAAACTTCGCCTTTGACCGTGTTTCGCCCATAGTATCGGGGTAGTAGTCAAGAGGTCGCGCGTTTGATTCCTACTCCCGGCGCACAGACCTTTTGCATAGACCTGAAACTGCAATGGTCGTAACGAGAATTTTTCTCACTCTCAATATCGACTCAGGGTACATTCTCGATATGTCAGCTAGCTCCCCGAGTCAAGTTTAAGTCAAGTTTTCTGTTCCTTTAAAGCGAGGCTTCAACTTCCAGATTTTCCTTCCCGATTCCAGACAGCCGTTTTTGTCGAGAACGATCTAGAAGGTGAAGCCAGGCCAAAAACGGCGGGAAGTCCGGGGTGTTGGACACCCCAGATTCCGGATGTCTGGAAGGTACCATACAGGCAATCCTTTCGAGAGACAGAACAAATATACAAATGTAGGAAGGAAGGAAAGGGAAAGTGATTGACAGTTGTGACTGGGATGCAAGAGATATTTAAAATGCGCTAGAAAACGTTGAAGAATAGCGAAACTGGATGTCATCATTATCATGAAAATCCGGAAGGGTTGTCTTTACTATGCGGAAGCCCCGGACGTCTGGTAATCTGGAAGGTGAAGCCAGGGGCGGTTCGAGGGGGGGGGGGGTCTGCTCCAGAGAATCTACTCTCAGTCGTATGTTGCGGGCTTGTCTGTATGACCAGGGGCGGATCCAGAGGGGGGGGGGGGCGATCGCCCCCCCTAGATTGGCTGTAATTTTTTGTTTTGTTTTACTGCACTTACGGAAGTCTGCATTAACGCATGTTCTAACTACTGTAACTAGACTGTAAAATCTTTTTACAAGTGGAGCCAGGAGCTTGAATTTTTCTTGTAAACAGTTGTCAGTTGATCAATTACAGTTTTTACCATTATTGTAATATATGAAAACCACATTTTCGTTAATTAAGAGACCGACAGTGACACTTAAAACGCGAAAAAAATCAGCCTTGTGGCCGACAAAAAGGACACTACCCCCACTCTTTTCGGTAAGAATCGCCCCCCCTAGAACGGAAGGCTGGATCCGCCCCTGTGTATGACAGTCTTATGCTTTGAGCTTTTAGAGACGGTCATAGCTTTGACCTTGCCAGATAAAGGCAGACAAAGCAGTTAGCTAATCGTGAAGTTCGCCTTCAAATGACCTGTTTCTGGTCGTATTGTTCAACTGAGATTTTAGTAGTATGTCTTAAGCTTTTCAGGTTCACAGTTTTGTGTTCTCAGTTTGTCAGAATCAGTCGTATGGAACTTGCCAGAATGACATAAACCGCAAATTTCCCCTAAGAATGACCCGTTTCTTGTCGTATTTTACGAAGAGATTTTCTAGTCGTCTACTAGAGACAGTCGTAAGTTTTGGAGCTTGCCATATGAGGCAGTTAAGTGAATTTCGACAGCATATGACCTATTTCCTGCCGGATGGTTGTATAGAGATTTTCTATAAGTCACTACGTTAGGAAATATCATGTCAGAGTGACATAAATGCCTTTACCAAGTTGTGATTTTCACTCTGTGGCTCTGAAAACAGGATGATTTTCGAAATTTTCGCCTGCGGCGAAGAAATTCAAATGGAAGCACTACCACGTACTAACTTCCGGGAAAACATCCCACTCCGTTTGCGAGTTATCGGGGCACGGACATATATGTGATATAGTAGGCAGCCTTTAAAATGTTTCGCAAAACTTTACCTGCGCCGTCTTTCATAGTCGCCTACTCGCTATATGGATGAATGGCCAATAATTTATGTGAGGGGTTAGGCCTAAGATTTCAGCAACCCGAAAGGTTAGAAATGGCAGGAAAATGTTGGAAAACAGAAAAATCGCCTGCGGCGCTGAGCTTAAATCTGTCTTAGGCACATACGGTAAAAGCTGCTGCTTGGGACCGGCGCCACGATAAAAGCAAGACTTTCTGGAGGGAATAGTCGAATATTGCCGAATAAAAAGGCCGATTTAGCAAATTTTGGCTGCAGGTCTTTCGTAGTTCTATCCTATTTCTATTTAGTTCAAGTGTGCATCATTTATGTGCAGTTTTAAGCTTGAGATTTGATATCATGATATGAATTTGATCTGAACGGCATCGTCTAATTCCTGTTACTTATTTGTTTATGATTTTAGTACTACAATGGCATTATCCGTAACGTTTTAGAATTTATAGCGTTAATATTTTTTGGGCCTGCTGGTGCTGTGTTTTTGGCAAGTCGTATATTTTGAAGTCCTCACCCCCCCCCCACGCCCAAGCCCTTCGGATCGCCCCTGGGTGAAGCCTGGCTCTTAAGGCGTATTCTCGCCGTTCCCTGAGGACTCCTCGGGGAATCGAAGGGAACGGCGAGAATAGAGGGAGTCACTCCATACGGACTCCGCGTACAGAAACAGCGAGAACACGGGTATGCTGCGGGTATGCTTCCAAAATGGATTTTGTTCGAAACAAAAAATATGCAATTGACGAAATTAGTCTGCATCCACTTTATTTTTGGTTTTGTTTATTCTGATTGTTTCTTATTAATTTTACATTGCACCCACACAAGCAAAATTGACTCCCCTCCGAATCTAAAAGGGAGTCCTTTTTTATGATGGTGATGATAATAGGAGCATTCCCTGTCCGTGGGGACTCGTGAGAATACGGGGAGTGAGTCCCCGGGACAAACAGAAACGCGGGGACTCCTCATGTGGAGTCCTCAGAAAACGGCGAGAATACGCCTTTAGTTACTATTTTCGTTCCAATGTCACCAAAAGTTACTACGCTGACCGGTCCAACCTTGTCGAAATAATAACTAACAGGCTAATAGTAACTATTTGCTTACCACGCTCGGGAGCGTAGTAACTAGCGGATGATTGGTCGGATTCGCCCGTGGCATGATATTCTGCTGGAAAACAGAAAAATCGTTCCAGCCTTGACGGCAAAAAGCCAGAATTCGTGACGTCATCGGTAGTAACTACGGTAAGTAGGATGGAGCACGCTCAAAGTGGCTCTTCAGGTTTAGTATTAGGCTGTGCGCTAAGTGCGCTCTCCCGGCTCTCCGACACCCAGTACTTCTGGATTTGACACTGAAAGCTTGTCCTAGCCCAAAAAGTTGGCTTAAATCTTAAATTACCCAAGCAAGTTAGTGAATATAAAGCTCTGCAAGAACGAGTGATACGAACGCATATGACCTTTCGGTCGAACCCGTCAAACCACAACACAACAGATCTTAAATCAGATGGACTGTTCCAAGAAATGTTATTTTCTGAACCCTACAAGCTCACTGTTATTATGACTTAAAGACGAATCAGTGGGTTCAGTCCAGAATAAACAATGACAAATTTCAGACTGAATAACTTGCCTAGCCATTATCAACAGTGGCTGGCATTTGATCCGCAGATGTGTTTCTCCAAGGAGTCGCTTTGCCATGCATGGAATAAAATGGTTTGTAGTACAGAAATAGTTGGACCATATTCAGAAGCACTCTTCAACAGAAGTGGGAGCTTGTGCATAAAAGGTTAGTTTGCCAAGCCTTAATAATAAATAGAAATATGGCCGTGCGTAGAGAGATTGCACCCTACCCAATGAAAACGGATATTGCTACTCCATCATCACGGGAACAAAAAAATTTAACATTGGGAGGTATAGGACTTTCAACTTTGAATTTAAATTATAGGTGTCTTATCATCATTCTGAGCAGTCTAGTACACTAGCCCCTTTTCAGGCACGGTGCTCAAACATCTAGCACCATGCCTGGGTGCTAGACGTTCAAGCACTGTACCTTGGATTTCATGTATGGTGCATGGATTTCAGTAAACAGTGCATACATCAAAAACACAGTTTCTGTCATGACAACCGAGCACCAGCTCAGACAGGGCTGAAATTACTACCATGAATTAGAGAAATCAAAGACAATCCTTTATATATTTTTCACAACAAAAACAAAAGGGCTCGGCTGATGACAGATGTGAAAAACCTCATTTCCTTTTTTACATAGTCAAGGGTTTTGCATGCAAAGTGTCCTGTGCCTCAGCTTTTTCTACCTAGCAGCCAACCAGAATATTGGCTCTTGGGGAATAGAGAGGGAAAATACATGGAAAATAGATCGGGTGCTGTTAGGTTTTTATCTCCATCATCATTAGAGCCCTTTTGTTTTCTTGTGAAAAATATGTAAAGGATTGTCTTTGATTTCTCTAATTCATAGTAGTAATTTCAGCCTTGTCCGAGCCGGTGCTCAGTTGTGATGACAAAAACTGTGTTTTTTCTATATGCACTGTATACTGAAATCCATGCACCATACATGATATCCAAGGTACAGTGCTTGAACGTCTAGCACCCAGGCACAGTGCTAGACGTTTGAGCACCATGCCTGAAATGGGGCTAGTGTACTAGACTGATTCTGAGCCAGGGACTTGCTGGAAATGTTAATTGGGCTATTCCTTAACCGTATAATTCTATTTTTGCCGAAGAGTTTCCATGGAAGTAAGAGCTTGAAGGCTTCAAAGTTTGAACACAAAAATGGAGTCTCGAATCCTATTGGTCGGCGATGACGCGGGTTTGAAAAAATGTGTCATAATTGACCAATAGGACGAGACTCTGTCTTTCTTTACAAACTTTGACGCCTTCAGACTCTTACTTCCATGGAAACTCTTTTGAAAAAATATAAATATACGGTTAAGGAATAGCCCAATTAACATTACCAGCAAGTTCCTGGCTCAGATGGATGATAAAACGCTGATAATTTAATTTCAAAGTTGAAAGTCCTATAATTCCTAATTTTAAATTTTTTCGATATGATCCCATCTGTTTTCGTCGGGTATGGTGCAATCTCTCTATTGTAGTCTGCAACAATGCAAGAGTGCAAGCAGTGTGTAGTCATCTGTAGCTGTAGTAGGTCTAGTTTCATGTCAGTGGTGTCAGAGTAAGGTTTAGTACACTCAAGTAGGCTTACAGGAGGGCATCAGGAAGGATAGCCTACCCGAGTCCTGACCTCGTTTTTATACTAGCCTACCTCGATTTTTGCATCGAAGATGTTGAAATGCTGTCCTGACAGTCAAGAGTTCAAAATATGACTTTTTTCAAAGCCATGCATATAAAAATAATAAAATTCTGTGCCTTTTCTTTGTTTTGAAGCTGCTTTGAAAAGAGATTTTCTGGCTATGGACTTTGCTGACTCTACCTTTTTTATCATTTTGTAAGACAATTGAGTTAAGGTTAGAATGAAGGGATCTTGTCTGAAAAGAAAAATACTTTCAACTAGAAATATTGAAGCAATATTTATTTGTCCAATATGTAAACCATTCAATTAGCTTCAGTCTAGTGTGTTTGTAATATTTGTTAGTTCCTTTTTAAGCCAGATACAGTAGAGGTATGCTTATGTGAACGTTTGCTAACAGTGAACGATCGCCGAAGACAAAATTAAAACCCAAACCAGGCATTTTTTTCCTATAAATACTAGTAATAATCACTCATGAATTGTCACTTTTTGAATATTTTGTTATTCACCATTCACCTATGAAAGTCACTCAGCTGGCACCTCTGTTTTGTTTTTTATAATTTGAAAAGTTTGCTGGGAGGAATGCAACTTCAATGGAGAAGATGGCGGTCCGAACCGTCAGATGCCTTCAAAAGAGGAAGGACCTTTTTAATAAATTCAAAATCAAAGAAATTTAATTGAGTTTCTGCTTCAAGTTTGTGCCATGATAACCCTGAAATAGTTGGCTGTTAGCTGATATCAAGTTTGTTATTTCTCTTTTTCATTTTACTTTTTTATATGCAAGTAAGAAAGCCAAGGTAGTGGAACAGGTTAAAAAGTGTTCAAATAAGCATACCTCTACTGTATATTATTCTGAAGGAAACACTTTTCTGGAAATTTGAATCTTGTCTGGGGTTGGATATCCCTCCTGTACTGTAAAACATTGAAATTGCAACATGCTGATGAGACAACTCAAATCAGACACTTTATTTTCTTTGTCACGGTGAAGTGCCAGCACTTGCAAATTAAATAGAATAGCCAAAGGTTGCATAAATCCAAAACACTATTGCTGCTAAATTAACCTTTTGACAACAGAAAATTCTAATCAAAGGTTGGCCAAATTTCACTTTGTGTGACTGTATAAAACGGATAAGTCAGCTACATCTTATTAAAGCTATATTTCAGCCCTTCTTGGCAAGGGTCGTCTTACTTACTTACTTAAAGTTGTTCAGCACCATCCGGCAGTTGGCCTGCCTGTTCAATGCCCTCTTTTTGTTTGATGGATTTGTAGTTGGTTGATGTTGTAGCTATTTTGACCATTCAGCCAATGTGTTGAATTTATTGTTTTGTTGTTTTCTTCCCAGAACTTATCAACTCTGTTTTTGAAGCTGTTTATATTTGGTGCCTGGATCAGGCACGTTATTCCAAGTATCTGGTGCCTGGTTCAGGCAGGTTGTTCCAAGTGTTGACTTCCCGAGATGAGAAAAAGTTTGCCGGAGCTCTTTTTCTGGCTTCTGGCTTGTATAACTTTTCTGAGTGGCCTTTGGTTCTACTTGTGGGTGGTTTCCTGAAGAACTTTTCAAACGGCAGATTCTCTATTCTGGATTTCGTTTTTAAAATGTGGATGGCATCTCCTCGCTTACGTCTGTATTATAAACTTGGCAGCTTGAGGGTTTTCAGGCGATCTTCATATGGCTTCCCTTTTAGGCCTGGTATCATTATCAGATATTTAAGGAAGAATTTTTTTAATTGTTTTTCCACGAGTTCGTTCTCCAGCTTGAGCGGCTTGAGCCTGAAGAGGACCTTTGCCAAGAAGGGCCGAAATATAAATATTCCTTCAGCCTTTCAAACTTGAAATATAGCTCTAATAAAATACAGCTGGCTTTTCCGTTTTGCACCGTCAAATATGAGTCAGCTTGGGCTGAAGGAATATCTTTCACTTTGTGTTGTTTAGAAACGGTTCTGTAAAGCAATAAATTGCTGTGAAATGGCCAATCTTTTTGGGATCCCAAAACGTAAGTGAGGGGATACCTATGATTTCTTAAAAGTTGTTTGTCTGTCCGTTCGTCCATCCGTCTTTCCGTCTGTTAGCACGATAACTCTCGGAGGGATTGAGATATTTTGCATGACGACTCTTTCGGTCAAAGTACGGATCAAGTTCGTAGATGAGCCTTGTAGCCCCATATTTAGGGGATGGAGAGGGGTTTCAAATTAAGGGATGAAATCCTTTTTTTGAGCCAATAGCCAATAGTCGATCTAGGGGTAAGAAGACACGCTGAATCCATATCCGAAATTTTTTTCTTGCTGGCCAATTAGTTCGTCCGGAACCCGGCGAAAAACTATGTAAAATAAAAGTTTTATTTTAAGTTGATTAAATGTTCGGTTAGTGCTAAGAATACATGCTAAATTCGTATATGACAAACGTTTCTACCCAGACAAGTAGTTCCCCTGGAATCTGGCCAAAACTGGAAAATTTGTTAAAGGACCCCTTGCACTATTTACTCTTCAACTTACAATATTTTAAATATTTGAATACTTTAAAACTGTGATGTCCTTTCAACAAATAAATCCACGATTTTGGCTGTTTTAAGCCTTTTCCGAGATCCGTTGAAGCAAAAACCCGGAAACAATTTACACAACCGTTTTTTCTGAAGGTAGCAAAACACACCAAGTAAGAAAATCAGTGTGTTTTGTTAGACGTGTTAGAAAGAATATACCGTATGAAATTGGGGTTTCTGGGTTTAGAAATATATGGAGTGATTATGGAACTAGGTTGCATTAGTATTATAGGTAAGACAGGTCCTTTAAAAGTAAATGTTTTATTTGAAGTTAATTAAATGTCTTAGGGGTAAGAAGACATATAGTCCGCCCGGAATCCGGCCGAAACCGGAAAACCTTAAAAAGTTTTATCTGAAGTTGATCAGAGATTCGATGTAGGGGTAAGGAGGCACGAAGAATCCGTATGTGAAAATTATTTTCTCGTCGAACAAATACTTCGCCGGGAATCTGACAAAACCTGAAACATTTATTCAAACAATGTTTACAACGGATACGTCAGATTAACGGTTTGTTTCCTTCCCCGACGTTGACCCGGAGGATTGAAAGCCTGACGAGGACCCTTGCCAAGAAGTGCCGAAGTATCGCTGATGAAGAATCGTAGCTGACGTATCCGTTGTAAACATTGTTTGAATAAATGTTCCAAAGTCACCTAGGGCTCAAAGAATATTTATCAAAAACCTGAAAATTTGTTAAAAGTTACAGTTTATTTGAAGTTGGTTAGAGGTTCGATATCGGGGTAAGTAAATATGCTGAATTGGTTTTGAGCTTTAGTTTTTTGCCCGACAAGTAGTACATCCGGAATCCGGCCGAACACGGATATTTGTCAGAAGTAAGGCAGGAAGTTTCGATTAGTTTCGTCAAAGTAAAGGGTAAACACACATACTGAATTCATACCTGAGCTTAGTTTTCTCAGGTTACTAGCCATTGACATTAATCTGTTGCTGAATTTTAATAGTACAAATGTTAATAGGTAAAAGTAAAATAAATAAATTTAGCGTATAGGCCTATCTACAAGACGCAACTGTGGATCAAATATTAAATTTTTAGGATCCCATTAAATAGTTTGGGCTAACATTTGAAGTGGGCTAACATATCAAAGTGGCTGAATTAGTAGATGTCACACTAGTTTCAAAATATCGGGCAATGCCATTCATTTGAACACTTGCGTAACAAATATTTACTCAGGCGAAGTATTTTATCTGTGGTCAAGAACATAAACCTATTCGGACAACAGGATTGCGTCTGATTTTGACCAAAAGCTTATCAAATAAGTATTTTACTATTGATGAATGTCCAATAGTTGTCTGAGATGGTTATTCCTTGTTCGAATTCGAAAACAGTGGGGCATCCCTTCCATGCCATAAAGCTTATTTTAGTAGCAAAAAAAAAATCGCTGGAGAGGTGGAAAAAGCCTGTGACATTCTTCTCTTTCTACTGGTACAGTTTTGCGAATGTTCCAGTTTCAGATGTTTCCAAAAATTTCTTATCCTTTGTTTTTGTATAAGACTGAATAGCTTATCAAAGGCTTAGCCTATTATTCCCTACCCAAGATTTTGATTGACTGTGCTAAACATGTTTGTCAGTTAAATCAGATGAGATATCCGTTTAAGCAGCCAAATATTATTCACAAGTTTGGGCTGAATGAATATTTACTTACCCAAGATTTCCTTCATGTTGTAGGTGAGGCACAGAACTTCCATTGTGGATTGAACAACCTCACCTGTTCCTGCTGCAGTGGCATTTGTGGACCTAAAAAAGGCTGCAGCTGTGCTGCCTGCAAGGAACTTAACATACTGTGGGAATCGCTAACAAAACAAGAAAAGTGTGGATCAGAAGCTAGAGCTGTTTGTGAATCATGGGCTTGGACAGACTCACTTGGTAAGAAATAGCATACTATGACTACTATGAGCGTGTTCCACCCTTCTAACAATAGTTACGATTAGTTACTATTTCCGTTCCATCCTCACGAAAAGTTACTACGCTGACCGTTCCATCTTGTCGGAATAGTAACTAATAGTTACTATTTGCTTACCATGGTCGGGAGCGTAGTAAGCGTAGTAACTACGCATCTCTGTAACGTGATTGGTCGGCTTCGCCCCTGGCGTGAGATCCTGCTAGAAAATAGACAAATCGTTCCAGCCTTGACGGCAAAAAAACAGAATTCGTGACGTCATGCGTAGTAACTACGGTAAGTAGGATGGAACACGCTCTATATATTCAAGGGATCTGGCTCTGCCTATTGCACTAGTCCCTTTTTCCAGGATTCTAGGACTCGACTTTTAGCCCCTATGCCAGAAGGCTGGGGGAACTACCGTTTTGCTAGGGACAGAGAGAAAAAATTCCCTGCCATGGATGCACAGCATTGATACAAATGGTGGGTAAAATTGACTAGACTACTGTTCTCAGTGGGTATTAAAGGACCTCTCGCAGTATTTACTATTCAACTTACTGTATTTTAAAATATTTGAATACTCTAAAACTAGGCTATGCTTTCAACAAATAACCCACAGTTTCGGCTGTTTTAAGCCTTTTCCGAGACTTGTTGCCTTATAGCGATAACAGGGGACAAATTTATATAACGGTTTTTCTGATGGAAAACTTGTCGTAGACAACCGTCTACAGCGTGATGCGCATCGAAGGTAGCAAAACACGGCAGATGAGAAAATCAGCATGGTTTTGTCAGAGGGGTTAGACTGTACCGTACGAAATTGGGGTCTCGAGTTTAGAAATATATGGAGTGATTATGGAAGTAGGTTGCGTTAGCATTATAGGTAAAACAGGTTCTTTAACATGGTAAGAAGCTGGGGCACTTTACCCACATCCTGAGTTTTGACTTAATGCTGGCCAAAGGTCGAGGAACTGTTCCCCCCCCAAAAAAAGAAAAAAACGATTTACTTTAGCTCCACGGCCGCGCGAACCAGTACTCGTCGAGCCACTTTTTGAACTCGTCGGGTATCTCGACTCTCGCTCGTCCCAGCCTACTGTACCGCAGAGGAACAGTTCGGTTGGTGAAGAAGTTTTAGCGAACAAGAGAGGAGCAGGACCTTCGGAACAGCTTCAGGGATTGGCCCGTGGTTCGTGAATTCGCGATCGGCAGTCGGGAGCAAATACGCCATATAGCATCCTTCTTGTGGAGACTAAGCTGATCTATATTTGTTGTTACAGGGATATCTTCCATTGAAGTTTGTCTGAAGGGCCTTATGAAAGAGCAGCTTGGAGCTGTATGCGAAAATACAGCAAGCTCGCTATCAATCTTACGGTTAATGCAGAGGACGAAAATACTTGAGAGGTTTTATGTCTCTTTAACAGAACATTGTTGTTCAGCACGATTGAAGGTTCCGCAAGTTGTAACAGAACAGAGCACCTGTACTGTCACCACAGCCACAAGGTATGCCTATTTTTTTTATTTTTATTTTTTTAGATTTATGTACATAGGGTTTATTTGAAAAAATACTAGGAACTACAACACCCTCCAGAACTTTACACTTGTTAAGAAGTTTAACAAACCCCCTTTGATAGATTAGCCTACATAACACTGTAATAAAGAAAGAAAGAAGAAAAAAGAGAAGAAGAGAAAAGGAAAAAGAAACAAAATTATGCACTTAGTCGGTTCCTGGTCAAAAAAAATATACACTCCAAAATACCTTCTCCAAAAACTAAACCAAAAAATAAAAATTGTTCTTTAAGTTAAAAACTGCAGGATGTCTTTATGTCACTCACTCGGACTGAGTAGGCTCATAGATTGTTTGGAAATCCTTTTGTTCACAGATGATGACATTAGTGAAACGCTTGTGCAGCGTTCTTATTCAAGTGAACGTTTTTCCGTCGTAGTAAGTGACTGCTGACTGTTTAAGCAATAACGTTGCAGTACAAAAATAGAAGCCAAATAGTCCCTAGGAAACTCGGCGAAAGTAATTTACGGAACGAAAGAAGGCGGGTACGGAACGTTCTCCTGCGCTCAGCGTTTACTTGTTATATTAGTACAGTGGGCTTTTCTCATTTAGACGAACGTTTTGGACTTCAGCTAAAGCGGCACTCTTGGTGTGTCCTCTGAAGTTAACCCATTTACCTGCTAGGCCTCCCCTTCTTAGGACTCCATGGTGGTTGTTATATTGTATTAGTTCTGAATTACCATCTTTAAGTTATATTGTCTTTGTACTTGGGACCGGATGTACGTAGTCTTTCGATCTGCATTACTCCATGTTTGAGTGCTGGTAAGTCTGGTTTGAATGTGGTTTCACAACGTCATCAACAATCAGACGAAATGCCCTCGGATGAATGAATGAAGTTATTAAAATGAAGTCTCCCGCAAAAGCACAAGGTGCCACTGCAGGATGTTGAAGGCGATAATCGAAAGGTCACGTGCCCTTGAAATTGTCTAAAGGACCCCTCGCACTATTTACTCTTCAACTTACAGTATTTTAAAATAGTCGAATATTTGCTTTCAACAAATAACCCACGGTTTTGGCAGTTTTAAGCTTTTTCCGAGACCCAATTCAATGATTCGAAACCAGGGAAACAATTTACATAACCGGTTTTTCTGATGGAAAAAATTCTCGCAGACAACCGTCGACAGCGTGATACACATCGAAGGTAGCAAAAGACGGCAAGTGAGAAAATCGGCTTGGTTTGGTTGGAGGGGTTAGAATGTACCGTAGTGATTATTGAAGTAGGGTGCGTTAGTATTATAGGTAAGACAGGTACTTTGAAGAGGTGAAATAAGAAACCTTTTTGGATGGAGTCTGTAATGTAACAGAACTTTAGCAGAACGTATCCATGAAGAGTAGTTATTTTTTGTCTCCAGGAAATCGTTTGATGCCAGTAGCAGCTTGGCACGAATCGGCTCTCGTGCTGCGCTAGGATTTGCCTTTGCTTTCTTGCGCAGGGCATGGAGATCGGGTGAGTGACATTTTTCTCTCAGTAGGCTAAGATTCGCCAAGTCTTTTCAAACACAAACAACACTAAATTGACATCTTGTAATTCATCCATCACTAAGAACATATCCTGTTCTCCTAAACAAGAGCTGGAACCTCATATGGCACTTGCAAGACTGGGTCAGAGGATTAAAGTAGGAATTCGTCAATTCATAGGTGTGTTGTGATCCTTTGTAAGCAAAACCCTTGAGATAAGAACGGTCATGGGTCCTTGGAAATCACGAGAATGTATTGTTCGTAAAAATTCCGTAAAAAATTCGAACAAAATTCGACATTTGGCCGTGATGACGCCCACTTATAAGCGTGAGAGATTCATCTGTAATGAACACTCTTGAAGCACAAATGATGATAAGCTCATTGGAATCATGAAAATGTATATTTTGGTCAAAATTCGTTTGTATTTTAAGAAATTCAGTTGTAAGCAAAACCCTTGAGGCAAAAATTATCGTTCGCCCTTGGGGATCATGAATATATATCGTTTGGTTAAAGTATTTTTTTCACTTTTCGGTTAAGAAATGCACTTAAAGGGTGCTAAATATTAATTTTTGAGCAAGACCCTTGAGTAAAAGCATTTCTTATACTTTGTGGTTAGGATTAGTACTTTAAGGTTAGGATTAGTACTTTAAGGGATGGTTGGATCTGAGAAGTGGCAATTTCTAAGCCAATCTTGTAAAGTTTCTAACGATCAGGCCAAGTTTCATGGCCCTAGCACATCTTGAAGTACCTCAATTCGCGATCACCGAAATCCCCTCCCCCCCCACCAACTCCCCTCACAGTGCCTGAACCCGGTCCGGTTTTGTCACTGATGTATCTAAATTCTTGTCCTTGTTCTACCCACCAACTTTCATCCCAATCGCTCCATCTAAGCGTGTCATAAGATTTCCGCCCCCCCCCACATTAATCGGATCCGGTCAGGACTTAAAACGAGACATCCGAGTTATGATGTTTTTCCAAATATCAGGTTTCGTTAAGATCCAACCACTCGTTCAAAAGTTATACATACCTCAACATTCCAGATTCTCCCTCCCTCTACTCCCCCACGGTGGTTGGCTGAGCCAATCACGTCAAGTCTCTAATGTTCAAGCCAAGTTTCATCGTCCTAGCACATCTGGAAAGACATTAACTCGCGATAGCCCGAATTCCGGACTCCCCTACAGGACTCCCCAGTTCTGTCACTGACGTATCTAGTTCTTGTGCTTGTCCTTCCCACCAAGTTTCATCCCAATCGCTCCAAGCTAAGCGTGTCAGAAGATTTCCGGTTCCCCCTTCCGACCCCCCCCACAAATTCATCGGATCCGGTCCAGACTTTAAATGAGTCATAGGAGACACGAGGTCTTTCCAAATATCAAGTTTCGTTAAGATCCGATCACCCGTTCCAGTGTTATACATTCCTCAAGAATTCCGGATTCCACCTCCTTCCACTCCCCCCACGGTGGTCGGATCGGGAAGTTGACTATTTTAAGGTTAATCTGGCCGGATCCCCGACTTTCCTGCCAAGTTTCATTGTCCTAACCCACCTGGAAGTAACTTCACTCCGTATCGCCGGAATTCCGGAACCCCCCTGCAGCTCCCCCCATAGTGCGCGAATCCGGTCCGGTCTTTCAGTGATTTACCTAAGGTTTGTGCTTGTTCCTCCCACCAAGTTTCATCCCGATCGCTCTACTCTAAGCTTGTCACATAATATCCGGTTCCCCCCTCCGACTCCCCCACACATTCATCGGATCTGGTCTGGACTTGAAATGGGACTTCTGAGACATGACGTCTTCCCATGACCTCGTTCCAAATATCAAGTTTTATTAAGATCCGATCACCCGTTCGAAAGTTATGCGCGTCACTATATTCCGGATACCGGCTCCCCTCCCTAATATGCCAAGTTGCATCGTCCTAGCACATCTGGAAGTATCCTAACTCGCAGACACCGGACTGACCGACCGACGGAAAAGTGAACGGTATATGGCACTTGGACTGAAGGCAAGTGCCATACAAACTAGATGCTTCCTGGTTTCCCAGAAAATTTGTATGGCACTTGGAGCTTAGCTCAAGTGCCATATACCAATCACTTTTCGGTTTTTATGGCACTTGAGCTTACTCAAGTGCCATATAGCGATTGTTATTTCTGTCCGTCAGTCGGTCTGTCGGTCTGTCGGTCCCGGTTTTGCTAGTTCGGGCACTTCCAGATAAGCTAGGACGATGAAACTTGGCAAGCATATCAGGAACTGGACCAGATTAAATTAGAAATTGTCGCTTCCTCGATCCGACCATCTGGAGGGGAGTGGAGGGAGGGGGAATCCGGAAAAAATAGGAAAAATTAGATATTTTTAGCTTACGAACGGGTGATCGGATCTTAATGAAACTTAATACATGGAAGGACTTCGTGTCTCAGACCCTCCATTTTAAATCCAGACCGGATCCGGTGACACTGGGGGGAGTTAGAGGGGGAAACCGGAAATCTTGGAAAACACTTAGAGTGGAGGGATCCGAATGAAACTTGGTGGAAAGTACAAGCAAAAGTCCTAGATACGTGACTGATATAACCGGAACGGATCCGCTCACTTTGGGGGAGTTGGGGGGGGGGGGGAGAAGTACGAATTTGTAGTGATCCCGCGAGTTCCGTGCTTCCTGATGTTCTGGGATGATGGAAATTGACAGGCATGTCTGGGACCCGACCAGCTTAAATAGGAAATCATCAATTCCCCGATTCGACCATCTGGGGGGGGGGGGGGGAGTGGAGGGAGGGTGAAGCCAAAATTTGAGGTATTTTTAGCTTGCGAACGGGTGGTCGGATCTTGATGAAAATTGATATTTAGGATGACCTCGTGTCTCAGACACCTCACTTTAAATCCGGGCCGGATCCGATGACACTGGGGGGATTGGGGTGGGGAACCGGAAATTTTGAGAAACGCTTAAAGTGGAGGGATCGGGATGAAACTTGGTGGGAAAAACAAGCACAGGTCCTAGACACGTCATTGACATAACCGGACCGGATCAGGGCACTGTGGGGGAGTTGGGGTGGGGGTCGTGATTTCTAGCGATCCCGCGAGTTCGGCATACTTCCTGGTGTCCTAGGGCGATGAAACTTGGCAGGTATGTCAGGGATCCAAACAGATTGACTTGAGAACAGCCGTTTTCCCGACCCGACCATCGTGGGGGGAGTGGGTGGATTGGGAGTCCGGAATCTAGTGGCGTGCATAACTTTTGAACGGGTGATCGGATCTTGATGAAAATTGATATTTAGGATGACCTTGTGTCTCAGACACCTCACTTTAAATCCGGGCCGGATCCGATGACACTGGGGGGAGTTGGAGGAGGGAACCGGAAATTTTGAGAAACGCTTAAAGTGGAGGGATCGGGATGAAACTTGGTGGGAAAAACAAACACAGGTCCTAGACACGTCATTGACATAACCGGACCGGATCCGATGACACTGGGGGGAGTTGGAGGAGGGAACCGGAAATTTTTAGAAACGCTTAGAGTGGAGGGATCGGGATGAAACTTGGTGGGAAAAACAAGCACAGGTCCTCGACACGTCATTGACATAACCGGACCGGATCAGGGCACTGTGGGGGAGTTGGGGTGGGGGTCCAGATTTCTAGCGATCCCGCGAGTTCGGCATACTTCCTGATGTCCTAGGGCGATGAAACTTGGCAGGTATGTCAGGGATCCGAACAGATTGACTTGAGAACAGCCGTTTCCCCGACCCAACCATCGTGGGGGGAGTGGGTGGATGGGGAGTCCGGAATCTAGTGGCCTGCATAACTTTTGAACGGGTGATCGGATTTGAATGAAACTTGTCTGGTGAGCTATCGCCTCGGACGTTCAGTGTCACGTCCGGGTCGGGTCCGATACCTGTGGGGATGGGGGGGGGGAACTCAAGAAACTCTAAAAGCAGAGGGATTGGGACGAAACTTAATGGATGGAACAAGCATTAGGCCTAGATGAAATTGACGGAGCCAGATGGTTTCGGGGCTCTGTGGGGGGAGTTGGAGGGGGTTTCCTGGAATTCCGGTAGTCGTGAGTTAGAATAGTTCCAGATGTAAAACGACAACGAAACTTTGCAGGCATATTAGCGACCCGAATTATCTTGACTTAAAAACCTGACACAACATACCCCCGGAAACTTCCGTTCCTAGATCCGAGCATTTTTGGGGGAGCAAGAGAAGAGAAATATGGACTTCTATAAATTGCGAACGAGTGGTCTGATTCGAGTGAAACTTCATGGGTGATACGAATCGATGGCCTCGACATGTAAAACATGCGTTCGAACCATATGCGACCACGATTAGGGGAATTGGGGGTGGGGGGACTTTTGACATGCACAAAAACCAAACGGATGGACCGAATGAGATGCAATTCGACAGTGCCGAGTTTATGCGGCCTAGATTTGTTATTTGGCGTCTGGGCCGGATTCGGCCAAGGTAGGGGGGGGGGGGGGGGTACTGGAAACTTGCAGATAGGCTATGCTCCAATTTCAGTCAAACTTGATGAGGGAATTAAGAGATTGGGCCCGAATCGGCTCCGATAACGTTGGTGGGAAGGGGGGGGGGGGGGTACCGGAACTTTCCAAAAATGCTCAGATTCGAGTGAAACTTGGTAAATGGTATAAACGAAGATGCTTTAGGTGGTCGATTTTTTTTTTTATTCCGAACCAAATTCGGCCACGGTAGGTGGAAATAGAGTGAGTACCGGAAATCGTGTAGTACGTCTAGGGATCAAACAAATGGATTTATTGGGATGAAAGTTTGAACAGTCATGTGCATTTGCAATCGAGACGATGCCGGAACTGCTCAGAAATGAGTGAAACTAAATATCCTATTTCTATTTACGAACCGCCTTTTTGGATGGCGGGTGTATTTTGTGACGTTTTCATCTACTTTCTTGTACAGCCTACTCGTACAAGTGCCATATGAGCTCGTAGCTCTTGTTTCTTTCTCTTGTGAATCGGAAATCTTGTGAATCGCTTAGAGTGGAGCGATCAGGAAGAAATTAGGTGGGAAGAACAAGCAAAATAACTAGGTACATCAGTGACAGAACCAGAACGGATTTGGGCACTGTGGGGGGAGTTGGAGGGGGGTGGGGCTGGAATTGCGGAGATCGGGAGTTCAGGTACTTCCATATATGCTACGACAACCTGACTTGGCTAGAACATTAGAGACTCGACAAGATTTGCTTAGAAATTGTCGCTTCTCAGATCCGACTATCCCTTAAAGTACTCGTCTTAATCCTAAAAAGTAAAAAAAAAATACTTTCAAGTAAAATATACATTTTCATGATTCCCATCAGCCCACTATCATTTTTCCTCAGAGATTTTGCTTATATTCAAACAATGTTTACAACGGATGCGTCAGCTAAGATTCTTCGTCAGCGATATTTCGTCCCTTCTTGGCAAGGGTCCTCGTCTTGCTTAGAAATGAACTTCCAGCCCCCTTGGAAGTGCGCATCTTAACCGCGAATGGAAAATATTTCATCGTTTGTGCCACAAGATTTTGCTTAAAAATTAACTTCTAGCACCCTTAAAGTGCGCATCTTAACCGAAAAGTGAAAAAATACTTTTGACCGAACGATACGTATTTATGATCGTAGCGCAGATTGCTCGTTATAATTTGTCAGTTGAGTCCCACCCCTGGGCTATAATTCTGCAACAGTAGTTTGTATATGCTGTTGGTTGTTGTGATTGTTCTTTTTATGGCACTTGCCCTTCGGCCAAGTGCCATATAGCGATCGCAATTTGTGTCCGTCCGTCGGTCTTTCGTTCTGTCCAGGTTTTGCTAGTTCGGGCACTTCCACATAAGCTAGGACGATAAAACTTGGCAGGCGTATCAGGGACCCCAAATGATTAAGTTGGAAATAGTCACTTCCCGGATCCGAGCACCGTGGGGGGAGTGGAGGGAGGGGGAGTCCGGAATCTTGAGGTATTTTTAACTTTTGAACGGGTGATCGGATCTCGATGAAACTTGATATTTGGAAAGACCCCATGCCTCAGACAACCCACTTAAAATCCGGACGGGATCCAGTGACTTTGGGGGGGGGGCTGGAGGGGGCAACCGGAAATTTTGGGAAACGCTATGAGTGTAGGGATCGAGATGAAACTTGGTGGGAAGACACCTAGCAAACACTAGATACATCATTGACATAACTGAGCCGATTCGGGCACTGTGGGGGGAGTGGAGGGAGGGGAATCCGGAATCTTGAGGTATTTATAACTTTTGAATGGGTGATCGGATCTCGGCGGAACTTGATGTTTGGAAAGAACTCATGCCTCAGACGACCCACTTAAAATCCGGACCGGATCCGGTGACTTCTGGGGGGAGCTGGAGGGGGAAACCGGAAATCTTGGGAAACGCTATGAGTGGAGGGCTTGAGATGAAACTTGGTGGGAAGACACCTAGCAAACACTAGATACATCATTGACATAACCGAGCCGATTCGGGCACTGTGGGGGAGTGGAGGGAGGGGGAATCCGGAATCTTGAGGTATTTGTAACTTTTGAACGGGTGATCGGATCTCGATGGAACTTGATACTTGGAAAGACTTCATGCCTCAGACGACCCACTTAAAATCCGGACCGGATCCGGTGACTTTTGGGGGGAGCTGGAGGGGGCAACTGGAAATCTTGGGAAACGCTTTGAGTGGAGGGATCGAGATGAAACTTGGTGGGAAGACACCTAGTTAACACTAGATACATCATTGACGTGACCGAGCCGATTCGGGCACTGTCGGGTGAGTGGAGGGAGGGGGAATCCGGAATCTTGAGGTATTTATAACTTTTGAACGGGTGACCGGATCTCGATGAAACTTGATATTTGGAAAGACCTCATGCCTCAGATGACCCACTTAAAATCCGGACCGGATCCGTTGACTTTTGGGGGGAGCTGGAGGGGGCAACCGGAAATGTTGGAAAACGCTATGAGTGGAGGGGTCGAAATGAAACTTGGTGGGAAGACACCTAGCAAACCCTAGATACATCATTGACATAACCGAGCCGTGCCTACTCGTAACGAGTGCCATATGAGCTCGTAGCTCTTGTCTGTTGTTGTCAGAGGAATTTATGTTGCCCGTTTCTTCTTTTTTTGCTTTGTCTTTTGTTGTGCTCCATCTGTTTTTTAATTGATGGGTAATAAATGTATTCATTCATTAATGACCCATAATCTTTTTTGCCTCAAGGGTTTTGCTTACAAATGAATTCTGTAATTTTATTCCATTCTTTTTGCGGTGGGCTTGGACATAAACCACTGTTTTTATCTTGCCAAGTTGTAATTGAGTCTTTGTGTGTTTTGTGTATTTAGCTGATGTAGATCAATTGCAGTTGTTGTTTTGTTTTTTCTTTCCCTTTTTCTTCTTTTCATACTCCATTTAGGACGATTTTTTTGTCATACAAATGGGTAATAAATATATGATCATCATCGTAAAGTACAAAAATATACTTTTGAGCAAAATATAAATTTTGAATATCCCGATGAGCCCCTCTTTTTGCTTTTTTTTTGTTCTCGATCCACCTCTCGTTAACTGCCGCTCACTCTCTTTTACATTTTGCATTGCAAATCTTCTCATTTGCTCTTGGATGCTAACCGGCTGTAACGTACATACGTCTCTCGTGCTGCGTGCTGTGTAATGCCCGGGCCTAACTACGGACACACCTGTTCGTAATTCGGTTTTTAGACGTTTTTAAGACGTTTTAGTACACTCCTCTCTCATTGGTTGTTCATAACAAATTAAAAACGGGAGATGGATTTATCCATCCCAGATTTTATGAACGGGTTGAAAACCGCTAAAAACCGGTCTTAAAAGCGGGTCAATACCGATTTACGAACAGGTGTCTCCGTAGTGGGGCTCGGGCATAACTCGCAAGAAAAAATATCAGAAAAGATTTGTGTTTTAGTGATGGATTTCGGAGATAACATGAGAATACCTCGTACGCCTAATTCGGGGAACGGATACTTAAAGTTCAATAGGCGCATCAAATGATCCCAATCCCACTATAATGACAAAGGACCAATGCTTACCCCCGACATCAGCAGTTTTGTTTCTGTGATATTTGAAAGCGTAATTTTTCGGGTCTGTACTTACTCAAACTTACTAGCTTGGACAAAAATAAGAGTGATGTTTCATGGAATATTTAGTTGATGCTTATTTAATGCCTAGATATGCCTGTACAACTCACACTTATATAGGCTATTTGTGTTTTAATGATTTTTGTTGCTAAATTATTTTTATAAAATCACTTAAATACTGCAGTTTTTATTTACTAAATAAAACAATAAAGACGCAATACGGACACTCAGAAGTTCCAAGGAGTACTCAAGAACTGCTTTTACTGACCAGTAGTTTACTTTTATTGCAGCAAGTCGGTGAAATCAAGCTGTTTAAACCTTGGTAACTATTAAAAGAAGCATACTTCTAATGTATAAGCTACGTTACGAAACTGGCTCTAATATTTTCAGGACGTCTAGTGATCCCACATTTGAAAACTCTGCGCTACTAACATACCCTAGAGCTAAAGAGAATCAGGAAAATTAACGACGGGAAAAGGACGACTTCACATTAAAAGAGAACAAGAACCACAAAGATCGTGTCAGTATCTTCGAGTAACCAGGAATGGCCCGAAGGGGGGTGGTGAGGAGGGCCAGCTCAGCTCCTTTCTTTTCTAAATAGTATCAGTTGTTTATTCCGCCCCACCGAGGTCCCTGGCGCTCATTTTAGTCAAAGACGAGGCCTGCTGCTGGTAGAGCTACTCCCAAAACGCTTGCTTTATATAACATAATTGAATTAATAGGTTCCTCTGTTCCAGGCGAGGACACTGATCTGTGCTCAGACTTTCTCGGAGAAACACTAGAGGCACTAAGGTCTCTGCCAGAAGCATCCCTTTTCCATGAAGAAAAACTAAGCCCTATCTGGTTGGAAGTGGTGGAGCGGACGACTAAGTTTCTGAAATCTATCGTCTCACAAAGGTACTAAAGTTGAAAGTAGGAATACTATGCTCCTTCTGAAGTCTATGTCAGTTTCCGGGACAAAACACCCGAGTCATGGCAATTTCAACCTAAATTTTATTCGATATATTTAAACAGTGGCTAAAACGTTTCGTCATCGTGCGATGCTTTGTGGTATTTCGGCCCTTCTTGGTACCGATCCTCGTCAGCCTGTTGAACGTCAGGGATTAGAAGAAACGAACCGGCAATGCAGGTACTAGAGTCTGAAATAGGAATACGATGCTCCTTGTGAAGTATGTGAGTTTCCGATATAAAAGACCCGACTCATGCAATTTCAACGTAAATTTAGGTCGATAGATTCAAACTCTGGCTAAGGTAAGGTAAGGTAAGGTACAATTTTAATGGCAAATATAAATAAACCTGGTGTTTCTCAAAAGCATCAGACATGCCAGTGGCATAAAAAACGACGCTTCACTAATTCTGATGGGTTTGTAAAAATTATTAATACAATTCTAGCCTAAGGCATTGTAAAGAAACAACAAACGAACAACATCACACATCAACACTAAAATTTAAGGACAGCACGAGATTTGCGAAAACAGACATATGACTAAAGAAAAAATGAAAAATAAAAGAGGTTTGCGACATGGGTCTGATCTTCCTCCGAGCACAAACAAAAATGAATCAATTAAATCAGACCGAAGAAATGTAATTGCTAGATAACATACATCTTTTTAGACCTCTTTTAAAGACTTTCCTATATCTTTCCTATCTTTCCTGGCTAAAACAGATAGTCAGCTACGATACTTTGGCAGTGATATTTCGTCCCTTTTTGGTGAGGGTCCTCGTCAGGGATTAGGTTCTAGTTTTTTCTGTGCTCTTAAGAAAGAACTGACCCTTTTCTCTCTTTTTTTTTCATCAGTTTAGACAATGGCGCTGTCCCACTGCAGGACCGTAACACGACAATCTCTCTACTGATTGAGCTGGCCGTTCAGCGCGGAACGCTCAGCAGTATTCTCTCAATTGTCATACTGCTCATGGAGCTGGGACTGGGAAGAATTGAAGGAGATAATCGAGGGTTGAGGCAGAACAACTTGTCTGCTGTTGGAGCGTCTCTGAAAAGATTTGAGCTTATTGGCGATTCTACTTCGTATTTCGACGAGCCATGGAACGATGAGATGGAAGATTCAGAGCAAGATTATATTGTAAGTTAACAACAAAAAATTATTCCCCCAAATAGGTAAAGAAGGAGTATATCTTTGGGTTAGGTAAAATAAGAACATGGCTGGGGCTCATGAAGTCGACACACTATATTTCCTCTTATCTTAGAGAGGATCCAGTATTATTTGTGCTCGCGAGTGCCTCTGTCCTTCAGTTTTATCTGATCTACAAAATATTGACTGGTTTTGAAATTTGCAGTGGCGGGTACCGGAGCCTACTTTTCTTCTGGTGTGATCGCTGAAGCTCTTCTTAATTGTTGTGACTTCTGTTATTGGAGATATGTCTCCAATTGGCATTATTCTGTTAGATGATTGACATATTTAGTGCCAATTCGGCGCTACAAGTTGCATCAATAAAATATCTATCTATCTATCAACTTGGTCCGAACTGTGGTATTCTTGCCAATTAAGCTGCTGCTCAGCTTTTAATATTTGTTCTCTTGTCTTCGACAGAATCAACTTTTTTCTTGCCGGCGAATCCATATCTTCTCATATCTGTGTAGTCAACGAACTTGGCAGATAGGGATAATTTATGCTAGGCCTTAGTCGCAACCTTAGGTCACATATAGGTGTGTGAGGTTCCGTCGTATGTCTACCATGCCTACTTCGCAGCCAACAGACGAGGGGAACCTTCTCTCGTACATTCCAAGGAATCTTCACGGATTGACGAAGAGCAGCCTGAAGAGTGTAGGTTCGACTTGTCCCTGCTTGTCTAACATATTGGTTTTGTATAGCCCAATCCCATTGTCTGCTTCCTGCGTTATTTGAAAATTCCTGACGATCATGGGACGTTAGTGGATCTCCAAGACGCATGCGTCATCATCCTTGCCCACCTTGATCGACTTGCGTCCTCACATCTGCCACCATGGGAAACCCGGCTGAAGGTAACCGTTTCATTTCTATAATCTTTGCTCATTTTCTGTTTACAATATATTAGATATATAAAATAGATATTTGTTGCAAAAAGCAAACTGGCCGCAGCGACCACATATAATTCCGTTTTGTTGGCGATCTTTCGACCATTTCACTCCGTTCACTTTCTCCTTCGGATGAAGAATCACCTCTTTCAACAGTTTTTGACATATCGCAGCGAGACCTATCCGAAGTTAAACTTTCAGTCAGCCGTTAAAAAGAGTGTTGTAGGCTGCTCAGAGCGTCTTTTTTAAAACGGGAACTTCCCGAGATTGAGTATATAGGTCTAGAGTCCAAAGCAACACTTACACTCGTTGGTTCGGTAATTGTTGATGACCTTAAGTGGAGTTCCCACGCACGTACAGTATGTTACTCGAAAAGCAGCACCACTCCTCAAGTCGTTCGTGGTTCTCGCTCGTGAGACATTCGACCTTGCCTGGAGTATTCTTGTCCGACTGGGCACCCAGGACTCACACGCACAGACTAAAATCCATCCGAAAAAGGGCTGTTAAGATTATGCCCGGCCAGGGTTATCTGTCTTTCTTACGAGGATGGCCTGGTCAAGTATGACCTGCCAACCCTTACTGAAACCCAGGGTTATCTTTCTTACGAGGATGGCCTGGTCAAGCATGACCTGCCAACCCTTACTGAAAGGTGGCATCAACTGACAATAGCGTTCGAGAGCAAGTGTCTGGCATCTCATGCGCATCGTGCCATTCTACCTGACTTTGGATTATTGCAAATAGTGGACCTAATACGCGACAAAGACAGAGGACGCTGCTTCCCAGAGACTAGAAAGACCACCCATAAACTCGACTGATCGTTACCTGAAATCCCTTATACCTTACCGTACCCAATATTTTAATTCTAGTTACTCGAATTATAAGTTGTATATATAGATGAATGGTCTACTTATGGAATTGTCATGTGTTATTTACGTGAATGACGATCCAATGCTCGAAACCTCAGCCTGTGACATGCTCGATATGAGCTTAGTTTTGTGGCCATCTTTGTTAAGTTGTTTAATGCCGGGCCGAATTTTTAGTCTGCAAAATAGTTATCAATTGTAATTTATTGTACTTTTGTGTATGTTAATTTTGGCTCGTTGACTGACATATATGCTTATTTTATGACAACAAAAATTAATAATTGGCTCTGTCCGTCGAATGTTTTTTGAATAAAGTGAAAATTGAGTGAAATTGACATGTTACCGTATTGGACGTTGCGGCTTCTGGCTGATCTTAGAATACAAAGTGCAGACACACTTTATATTGTATATGTTACCGGCTTTTTCAGATCTCAATACGTTAATGACCGATACCTATTCTGTTCGTCTTTAACTTGTGTATGTGTTTGATCTTGGCCTTTGCGGTTAAATCAACCGCAAGCACTCTCTTATTAAACTTGAAGGAACTACTTTGACGCATTGACAGTTGACTTCCGACACAGTAAATGGGTGAATGAAGGAATTCAATCCCATAAAGCCCATCGGCCACAGTAATTGGATAAAAATATCTTTGCCCAAAGTTAAATAATGTCCAAAAGAAGCACACCTCCACTGATTCAACAAAAAAAAAAGCCATATACCTTATACAAAGCTTCTTTATCGAGCCCATCCTTTCCTTCTTCATTCTGAGGCTTCATATAAAGACATCCTCGGGTCATTGTTCCCCGCTTTTGCTTTACCTCATGTTCTTTTTGCTGCAACAATCGTAGAAAATTTTCGAATTTGCGACATATCTGCTATTAAAATTTCATATTTCAAATTTTCCAAATTTCTCCTTGGGTTCCCCATTTCTTTCAGTAATTCGCAGTGGGTTTTCAATTTTAAAGTAAAAGACCCAGTTTTAATTTTGATGAAAAAGATGACCAACTTTTATAAAAAAGCTTCGGTAGCCCTCCAAACCAAAACCTGTACCTGTTTTTGGGATCCCAAAACGTAAGTGGAGGGATACCTATGACATCGCAAAAGTTGTCCGTCTGTCCGTCCGTCCGTCCGTCCGTCTGTAAGCACGATAACTCTCGAAGGGAATGAGATATTTTGATGAAACTTGGTGAGAAGGTTCGTTGGGTCGTCGGACCAGTCAAGTTCGTAGATGGGCTTTGTAGCTCTACATTTAGGGGTGGGGGAGGGGATTGAAATTAAGGGACAAACAAAATATTTTGAAACAGCTAATGTGATAGTCGATTATGGGGTAAGAAGACATGCTGAACACGATGGTGAAAACCATTTTGTCATCGGACCAGTAGTTCGCCCGGAATCCGGCCAAAACCGGAAAGTTTGTTGAAAGTAAAAGTTTTATTTGAAGTTGATTAGATGTTCGATTTAGGGGTAGGAAGACATGCTGAAGACGATGGTGAAAATTATTTTCTCGACGGACAAGTATTTCGCCCGGAATCCGGCCCAAACCGGAAAGTTTGTTGAAAGTAAAAGTTTTATTTGAAATTGATTAGATGTTCGATTTTGGGGTAGGAAGACATGCTAAAGACGATGGTGAAAACTATTTTCTCGATGGACAAGTATTTCGCCCGGAATCCGGCCCAAACCGGAAAGTTGGTTGAAAGTAAAAGTTTTATTTGAAGTTGATTAAATGTTCGATTTAGAGGTAGGGAGACATGCTGAAGACGATGGTGAAAACTATTTTCTCGACGGACAAGTATTTCGACCGGAATCCGGCCCAAACCGGAAAGTTTGTCAAAATTAAAAGTTTAATTTGGAGTTGATTGGATGTTCGATTTAGGGCAAGAAGACATGCTGAACACTTATGTGAAAACAAGTTTCTACCCGGACATGTAGTTCGTCCGGAATCCGGCCAAAACCGGAAAACTGTTGGAAGTCAAATTCTTATTTCTAGTTGATTAGATAAGCGATTTAGGGGTAAGAAGAGATGCTGAGTCCCTGTGTGACAATCGTATTTTACCCGGACATATAGTTCGACCGAAATCCGGCTGGAATCGGAAAATTTGTTATAAGCTAAATTTCTATTTGAAGTTGATGAGATGTTCATTACTGGGGAAAGAAGATACCCTGATTTCGTCTTTGAGCTTTCTTTTTTCGCCGGACAAGTAGTTCTGGAGTTCGGCCGGAACCGGGAAATTGGCAGAAGTGGCAGGAAGTTTTCGTCAAAACAGATATGACTTATAGGGGTAAACACACATGCTGAATCCAAATCTGAACTTGGTTTTCTCAGGTGATTAGCTATTTGGCCTTAATCTGTTTCTGAATTTTAATTGTAAAAATGTTCAAGGAGTCTGGCGAAGACTGGATCTGGCTAAGACAAGACCCAGTTGTCTGGATCAGATATTGAATTTTTGGGATCCCATCGAAACCTTTGGTCTTGTTTAACAAGTGAATAATATAGTGCGTAACTTAGTTGTCAAAATCGTGTGTATTTTTTATAATATTTATGTGTTAATGATTGGACCAGATGGTTTAGGGATAGTTCTGTTTTATACAATATTTTCTACTCCTCAGTTCTGAGGGAAATAAATGAATAAATAAATATCTAGAGCTATGGTTTAGTTTAGGGCAGGGGCCAACCCTGTGCCTTGCTCGTTGGGGCTTGTAGCTTGAGGCCATAGTTTGCCTTCCATACTAAAGTTTTCGTTGCTAAATTATTCTGATTTTATTTTAAGGACTCGGACTTGCACAGTGAAAGCGGTCTAGCTCGATTGAACTATCGAGATCTAAAGCCCACAGCCAAGCCAGTTGTCAGTTTGACAAATTTGACGCCAGAGCAAGTTATCTGCACACTCAGTGGAATGTGTGCTGTGTTATCCAGAACAGGAAAAGTTCTTACGTTCGAGGCTGCAGAGGAGAATGAGGTAAACTCTTCACTATGTGCCTTTTGTTTTGGTGCCACTTTCTGTCTTTTTATGGCACTTGCCTTACCGATCACATTTCCGTCGGTCGGTCGGTCAGTCCGATGTTTGCGAGTTAGGGTACTTCCAGATATGCTAGGACGATGAAACTTGGCAGGCATATCAGGGACCCGACCAAACTAACTTGGAAATAGTCACTTGCCGGATCCGACCATCGTGGGGGGAGGGGGAGGTGGTGGAATCCGGGAAATAGGGACATCTATAACTTTCGAACGGGTGATCGGATCATAATGAAACTTGATATCTGGATAGATCTCGTGTCTCAGACGTCTCACTTCAAGTCCGGACACGATCCGATGAATCTGGGGGGGGGGGAGTCGGAGAGGGGAACCGGAATCGTGTGAAGCTCTCACAGTGGAGCGATCGGGATGAAACTTGGTGGTAAGAACAAGCACAAGCTCTAGATACATCACTGCAGAACTGGACCAGGTTCGGACACTGGGGGAGTTGGAGGGGGGGGGGCAGAATTCCGGCGATCCGTAGTGAATGTAGTTCCAGGTAGGCTAGGACGATAAAACTTGGCAGGCATCTCAGGGACCCGACCAGATTGACATGGAAACAGTCTCTTGCCCGATCTGACTATCTTGGGGGAAGGGGGAGACGGCAGAATCCGGAAATTAGTACCATGCATAACTTTCGAATGGGTTATAGGATCTTAACGAAATTTGATATCTCGAAAGACCTCATGTCTCAGCATGCTCCATTTCAAGTCCGGACCGGACCTGATAAACTGGAGGGGGGGGGGGGGTGGGAGGGGAGAACCGGACATCTTGTGACACGCGTATAGAGTGGAGCGATCAGGATGAAACTTGGTGGGAAGTACAGGCACAAGTCCTAGGTGCATCAGTGACAGAATCGGACCGGATTCGGGTACCGAGGGGGGGGGGGGGAGCTTTAGGGGGATGTGCTTCCAGATGTGCTAGGACGATAAAACTACGCTGGAGCATTCGAAACTTGACATTGGGTTCGACATCGTCTCTATCCGGTCCGACCATCCCTTAAAGAACTCATCTTAACCGCAAAGTAAAAAAAAATCTTTTAAGCAAAATTTACTTTTTCACGATCGCCATGAGCACATGATTCTTTTTGCCTCAAGGGTTTTGCTTAGAAATTAACTTTCAGCACCCTTAAAGTTCGCATCTAAACCGAAAAGTAAAAAAACAAAAACTTTTGACCATCACTTCCATCCTCTGACCCAGCCGAGCAAGTTTGGCACATCATAACGGGAAAGGGAAAACAATACTTTTGACCATTACTTCCATCTAACCCAGCCCTGCAAGTGCCATATGAGTAGGCATGGGCACTGTTCTGTTTTTGCATTCAAACAGGAACAGGCAGAAACAGGTCACATAAGAACAGAAACAGTAAGAAAACAGGAAACTTGAAAACAGGTCCTGTTCTGTTTTAACAGAAATGATGACTTCGAAAACAGAAACAGCTGTTAAACAGGCGAAAAAAAACAGAACCGGCTGTTTAAAACAGATTTTTTTTATTATTTGATTTCCCGTATTTTTGTATTATGTTTATGTCAAAGTTCACCTATAGTTTGCCCTGTACCATGAAGTATCTTAAGTAGTTCTTCCTTGCACAGCACAGATGCCTTTCTTCGAGTTCATTTCATAGAACAACAATATCTTGGTCCAGAATTCCAGCTGCCTTTATCAATGAATTACAGTTTGTCCCGATGGAAAATGAGCCATGGAAGTTTCGTTTAAATACATAGCCTACCTTTCCACTTGGATTGTTTGCCATAGTGATCGGTAATAAACTAAAGTTTACGGATCATACAGACTCAGAGTTAAGCAAGCTTCACTTCGTGACAGTGGTTGGTGATGATGGTCATTTTTTTTTGTGAGGGGAGGGTAGCGAGAGATGCATGTTCAATCAGAATACCGAATAGCTTTTCCTCGGTGGTTTCTTTTGAGCATGGTCATGCAAGGCTCAAAACGCGCGGATTTCTCGGCTGAATGTGGGTCTACTATTCTGCGAAAATCCGTGAAACGGAGTTTTATTTTCATCATCAAGTTGAACAAATCTCAACTTTTCCGTATAGAACTGAGGTTGTGCCAAAAATACGGTCAGGAATTCCAGTTATCGTTTGTTTACATCATGAACCGGTGCGGATGTTGTGATGTCGCTAAGCTGAATTCAGCCTTTCTAGCCTTTTTGAAGTTGATAGTACTAGTCTTTTGAAATCACATTTAACTTCGCTGAACAGATAATACGTCGTGTGAGCCCTTCTTGGTAATCACATGTTCGGTTGTAGTGGAACACTCCACTCTTGCGGCCGCGATAGCTGGTTTTCCGTTCTCGGTTTTCACCGTTTTATTTTGGCATTCTTATCTCGTGAACCATGACAGATGCTAATTTGAAACTTGGTGTACTTATGGGCCTTGGGGTCTAGTTGTGACTTTTGGGATTCAACCCCCGATACACTCTCCGTTCAAGGGCAATTGGTTACAATTCCCCCAGTGACTATGTTTCCTATAAAGTTTAACCTAAAAAGGCTGGGATAGGACAATCTAGTATTATCTAGTTACCCATCACTTATTCACTTAAAACAGCTTGAAGAGCCGCTGAAAACGCGTTAATTCGTTCTTCCACTATTCACGAGTAATCGTTTTTCAAATAGTGGAATTTCCGTGTGATTTGTAGTACCTCTATGCGCTTGTATTTTTGTTGCACGCCTTACGAGAGAGATTTATGATTTTTCTTTTGTTCCGGCACTATTAAATCTTCACCAATCTCACCACTGACCAATGAAAAACAGCGTTTGTGTTTAGATTAAAATTTCCCGAGTCATAGTAGAATTTGTGTAGTGGGGACGGCCGCACATATTCTGGACGTCATAACTAGAGCAGATAGTGGAATATAAAAAATTCCCTTTGTAGAATCCCAATAATTCAGTATGTTTAATTAAATGACACAAAAATTAGTTGGCTTTTTAGTTAAATTTTAAAGGCTTACCATCATTTTGCGAATTATGTGCAACTGGGCCCGGATTGCCCAGAGTAAATTGTCTGACCAAATTCGCAAACTTGCTAAACATGCCTGGTACTAAAGGTGGAAATTTGGAATGCGTCAACATCATTGTCCAGATGGGTCTTTGGACCCACCGAAAGACCCATCTAGAAGTATCTTTCGGTGATACTCCCCCCCCCCCCCCACATCCAAACGCTGGCAACTGGGCCCATATTGACCAATGAATTAAACGTCAAGGGCGAATGGTTATTAGGCTGTTCGTACACATTATATGATACAGAGATGGGCGAATGCGGATTCGGATTCGAATCCAGGATTCGTCCTTTTGGCCGGATTTGAATCTTCTGCTTTCGGACTCGGATTCCAAACCCTGAATCTTACGAATCCGCTCAAATTTCTATTCTACATCTTTTCAGTTTCCGTTTTCCCAATTTTTACACAGTGGGCTTTAGACAATCAAATTGTTTGGTGTCCACCACCAAATATGTTAAGTAATCTATCACATTATCTGATTACCTGAAATATCAGTGTTTTTGTCACCTCTGATTTTTAAACTATAACCTATGAACATGATTTAATATTTGTTAAGATCGGATTTGAATCCGGATTCGTTTTCGGATTCGCACTCGGACTCGTACTTAGCGCTGGATTCGGATTCGAATCCTTTCATGATCGGATTCGCCCATCTCTGATAGATAGATAGATAGATAGATACTTTAATTTTAGCCGTTAGGCCATACACAAAATCATACATTTTTAAACACTTCGAGAGAGCGATTATATAAACTCACATGTAAAACGCTTTTAACTTTAAAACGCACTTGTTCATATTGGACCCGAAGAGAAGACTGATTCTGCCACGAAGGGTCGGAAGGCTGCAACAGCAGTCTAAGACTTAGCTGACTACGTATCCATTTAGCTCAGTCAAATGCAATTCGCCGTCAGCTTGAGCTGAATAAATATTTACAGTATCTGAAGTTCCCATTTTTTGCTGTTGTTCCTACTATTGCTTGATTTTTGCTCAATATTTTTGATAGCCGTCATCTCATCCACAATTCGCGTGGGTCACTGGTAAGGTTTACAAATTGGCCTCTTTTGGAATGTGGCATTTCGAAATGATGGAAATCTTGAGTTAAAAGGTCTGTTGTACTGATAAGGTGGGTTGCCCCCAAAAAACAGATTTGGCTGTTTAAACAGGTAAAAAAAAACAGAAACAGGGCAAAACAGGATACACCAAAACGGAACAGAACAGGTGAGAAAAAAAACAGATGGCTTCAAAACAGCTGTTCTGTTTATTTTGGGTCCCTGAAACAGAAAACAGAAAACAGCAAAACAGGAGGAAAAAAACAGAAACAGAAACAGAAAACAGGAACAGTGCCCATGCCTACATATGAGCTTCCAGCTTTTGTTCCTTTTTTCAAGCAAGTTTTTTTTGTTTATGTTTTCTAGTTATTTAGTCCCTTGCAGTTAGCTTCTGCGCATTGAAGAGTCCTAAATAAAGCCAAAGCTGACTGAGAAACACATATTCAAAAAATGCATTAAACGAATACGTCAGTTACGATGCTTTGGCAGCGACATTTCGGTCCTTCTTGGCGACGGTCCTCGTCAGGGTTCCGGACTTCAGGGTTAACGTTGGGTAAGGAAAGAACCTGCATATTGCACAGCATGAGACTTGGCATGCCCGTAGACTAGAGGACCTAACCAGATACTTGAGGAAACCTCTCGTTTTCCGACTTCGATCATCCGTATTGGTGGGGAAGAGTGAATTCGGAACATTTTGGCGATCCCCACATCTCCGAAAATTCGCGTATGGTTCCCCACCTCTCGGATGCTTTACGTAGGTAGCCTGAGTGATCGGGTTTAACATAATAATCATCCACTAAAGAGTAAATAGAAACAACATTTTTGTTTCACCTGAAACTTGATGGGTGGTAAGAGGAGACGCCCTAGATGTGCCATCTTGTGTCCTAATACATCCGAACATGGGGGGGGGGGGGGGCGGCAAAGGGGTCAAACGCTTTGAGTGATTGAGATGAGACTTGGTAAGGAAGAGTTGTTGCAAATGTCCTAGTCCCTGAGTTTGTCATCTGAGGGTCCGGGCAGGATCTGACCTCGGTGGCAGAGTTAAAGCGGTGTACCGGACGTTCCCTTGTAATGCAATGTTCAGTTAACAATCGTGTGATTCGAGTGAAACTTGGTCGGTAATAGGAGCAGATGACTGAATGTCCCAGAGAGGTAGTTAACGCCCGCGATCTTACGTTCTCATGTACTTTCTTGTGTAATCTTGCCGTAATAATTGCCAGATGAGCTCACATCTTTTGTTCTCCTTCCTAAAGGAATAAATTGGTATGGTACAAAATTGCCGAGAAACCTTATCGACATGCTCCAGTGATCATTTAAACATTTCTATACCTTTTCTTCCTGCGAAATTCTATCAGAAGACAACATTTAAAGCACACCTCGCACTGTTTACTATTACGTTGCAGTATTAACAAGACCAAAGGTTTCGATGGGATCCCAAAAATTCAATATCTGATCCAGACAACTGGGTCTTGTCTTAGCCAGATCCAGTCTTCGCCAGACTCCTTGAACATTTTTACAATTAAAATTCAGAAACAGATTAAGGCCAAATAGCTAATCACCTGAGAAAACCAAGTTCAGATTTGGATTCAGCATGTGTGTTTACCCCTATAAGTCATATCTGTTTTGACGAAAACTTCCTGCCACTTCTGCCAATTTCCCGGTTCCGGCCGAACTCCAGAACTACTTGTCCGGCAAAAAAAGAAAGCTCAAAGACGAAATCAGGGTATCTTCTTTCCCCAGTAATGAACATCTAATCAACTTCAAATAGAAATTTAGCTTATAACAAATTTTCCGATTCCAGCCGGATTCCGGTCGAACTATATGTCCGGGTAAAATACGATTGTCACACAGGGACTCAGCATCTCTTCTTACCCCTAAATCGCTTATCTAATCAACTAGAAATAAAACTTTGACTTCCAACAGTTTTCCGGTTTTGGCCGGATTCCGGACGAACTACGTGTCCGGGTAGAAACTTGTTTTCACATAAGTGTTCAGGATGTCTTCTTGCCCTAAATCAAACATCTAATCAACTCCAAACAAAACTTTTAATTTTGACAAACTTTCCGGTTTGGGCCGGATTCCGGTCGAAATACTTCTCCGTCGAGAAAATAGTTTTCACCATCGTCTTCAGCATGTCTCCCTACCTCTAAATGGAAATTTAATCAACTTCAAATAAAACTTTTACTTTCAACAAACTTTCCGGTTTGGGCCGGATTCCGGGAGAAATAGTTGTCCATCGAGAAAATAGTTTTCACCATCGTCTTCAGCATGTCTTCCTACCCCGAAACCGAACATCTAATCAATTTCAAATAAAACTTTTACTTTCAACAAACTTTCCGGTTTGGGCCGGATTCCGGGCGAAATACTTGTCCGTCGAGAAAATAATTTACACCGTCGTCTTCAGCACGTCTTCTTACCCCTAAATCGAACATCTAATCAACTTCAAATAAAACTTGTACTTTCGACAAACTTTCCGGTTTTGGCCGGATTCCGGGCGAACTACATGTCCGACGACAAAATGGTTTTCACCATCGTGTTCAGCATGTCTTCTTACCCCATAATCGACTATCACATTAGCTGTTTCAAAATATTTTGTTTGTCCCTTAATTTGAATCCCCTCCCCCACCCCTAAATGTAGAGCTACAAAGCCCATCTACGAACTTGACTGGTCCGACGACCCAACGAACCCTCACACCAAGTTTCATCAAAATATCTCAATCCCTTCGAGAGTTATCGTGCTTACAGACGGACGGACGGACGGACGGACGGACGGACGGACAGACAGACGGACAACTTTTGCGATGTCATAGGTATCCCTCCACTTACGTTTTGGGATCCCAAAAACTATCTGAATATTGTAAAGCTAAGCTCTGCTTTTACAAATTATTGACGACTTTGGCTGTTTTAAGCCTTTTTCTAGACCATTGACTTCTAGCAAAATCTTGGCAAGATTCAGATAACCAGTTTTACGCAATAGTAGCGTGTTACAGGAATACTCGTCGGGACCTAATGTGCACGGGAAATCGTGAAATTTGCCTTCAAATTTAAGAATCAATGACTGCGATTCAAAACAAGACCAAAGGTGTCGATGGGATCCCAAAAATCTAAGATTTTATCCAGACAATTCGGTCTTGTCTTCGCCAGGCTAATCATCAGAGAAAACTGAGTTCAGATATTCTATCTACCTATCTATACCTCTGTAAGCCATATCTATTTTGACGATATTGACCGAAACTTCCTGCTTTACTACTGCCAAATTTGCGGTTTCGCCCGAATTCCGAGCGAACTACTAGTCCAGCAAAAGAAGAAAAATTTAGAAACGAAGCCGGCGTATCTCCTTATCCCTCTAAAGAAATCTAATCAACTTAAATAAAATTTTGACTTAAAAAAATGCAGGTACAACCGGATTCCGGACTCATTATATGTCCGGGTAAAAAATGATCATTATATACAGACTCAGCGTCTCTTCTTACCCCTAAATATATCATCTAATCAACTTCAGATAAAGCTTTTACTTTTAACATATTTTCCGGTTTTGGCCGGATTACAGGCGAACTAGTTGTCCGGCGAGAAAATGGTTTTCACCATCGGGTTCAGCATGTCTTCTTACCCATAAATCAAACATTCAATCAACTTCAAATGAAACTGTTACTTTTAACCAGCTTTCCGGTTTTGGCCGGATTTGGACGAACTGCTTGTCCGGCGACAAAACTATTTTCACCATCATGCTCAGCATGTCTTCTCACCCCTAAATCAAACATTTAATCAACTTCAAATGAAACTTTTACTTTTAACAAACTTTCCAGTTTTTGCCGGATTACAGGCGAACTACTTGTCCGGCGAGAAAATGATTGCCACCATCGTGCTCAGCATGTCTTCTTACCTCATAATCGACTATCACATTAGCTGTTTAAAAATATTTTGTTTGTCCCTTAAATTGAACCCCCTCCCCCACCCCCAAATATAGGGCTACAGAGCCCATCTACGAACTCGACCTTACCCTTGACCCAAACAATCCTCATACCAAGTTTCATCAAAATATCTCATTCCTTTCGAGAGTTATCGTGCTTACAGACTGACGGACAACTTTTGCGATGTCATAGGTATCCCTCCACTTACGTTTTGGGATCCCAACTAGGTTACATTGGCATTATAGGTATGAAAGGGCCTTTAATCATTCCTGTCCTTCTTCTGTCGGCAAAATTCCAGCAGCGAACAACATTATTCAAAACTAGGAGAAGCTGAATCTTTATGTAATTCAACGAGTCATGCATGCAGTCGATCCCACCCGTTAATAAATTATCGAGTGGGTCAGATTGCATACTCAGCAACGTCGTGAATTAACAAAGAATCCGTAGATGCGTTTGAAGAAGCATTCGCCTATAACCACGTTCGATTCACCGACAGTCATCCACATACATTATCCTAAAATTGCCTGTAGTCGTTTTCTTCACTGATAATGACGGCATTCTGAACGAAAATTTAACTTTTTGTCGAGCGAATCGAACGACAACAGACGAACCATTTTCATCATCGCTATAGAACTTCGACGGGAATCCTAGAACGAAAAAAACACTTCCGTCGGAAATTTCGGATATTATCCGATGGTTTGTAGAACTACTGCTCTGTCGGTCTCCATGTCAAGTGCTTAACTAACTGTATGTGCATACCGAAGTGCACATGATGTTACTTCGTAGAGTCTAATTGCACAAATGAAGACTCAGAACTAAACAACATTCTGTTGAACTGAAGTCGCACCAGGTAGTTTCCGGTAAGGAAGCTAAATTGTATATTACGTCAGTTGAACCTTAACTTGTGCAGTTAGGAGTATATAAGCTCGTCTAGTTGTCTGTCATTCGTCTCTCATATTTTGTAAGTCACACATGACTTAGTCTATTATCGTTATCGATCGTGATATTATTTACACGGATTGGGATTACCCGGATTTGGGATTATCCATACAACACTGCGACTACAGCTTTAAAAAAAACAAAACAATAGCGCTACGCAGTAGTTAAATTAAACGGATTCAAGGGCTGGTCGTCGACAATAATAGATAACTATTGTTGAATCGAACGCGGCTTATATAGACTCGAATGCGGTTCAGTTCACTTTATTTTTACAAACATTCTTCAGTATGAAAAATAGCGTAGGGAACATCAACAGAAATTTAAATGCAAGTAGGCTACAGTACCAATTTGCATAATAACTTTCAGTACAGTTTTGATTTTTTTTAGTGTTTTGGTCAACACATAATATAATACTAACACATATATATTCTGTACGATTTATTTGAATATAAGTGTCAATTGGGCTATGAAGAACACTATCTCACGAGATTGCTAGATTTCAAGTTTTGTCTGACTGCGGATTCTAAGTTTTTTTTTTCAGGTCTTCGAAATTCCCTTTCCGAGCGACCATGGAAAAGTAGTGAGCGTTGCTGCAAACCCTACTTGTTCATACATTTTGGTGGCAACAGACCAAGGCGATCTGCTGTCATATGAGCCATCGAGCTACTCAATTAAGCATCTTGGACCGTTTTTTGTTGGGAAGAAGGTTGCGAAAGCAGCCAGCGGTCAGACGTTTAGGTGAGATCCCCCAAATCCATTTGTAGTCACTTTTTTTTTACTCATTTGCAGACAGAATCTGTCGTAAGATCTCCCATTTTTTAGAAATGTTGACGAAGTTCATAGTCAAGCATGACCCAGCATTTCCCGATGAAATACTTGTATCCTGTGTAGCTGCATATAACATTGATTTTTATTAGGGTAAGTGCCATATAGCGATTGTAATTTCTGTCCTTCAGTCGGTCCCGGTTTTGCTAGTTCGGGCACTTCCAGATAAACCAGGACAATGAAACTTGGCAGGCGTATCAGGGACCGGACCAGATTAAATTAGAAATAGTCGTTTCCCCGATCCGATTATCTGGAATAGGAAAACTGAGATATTTTTAGCTTACGAACGGGTGGATCTTAATGAAACTTGATATATGGAAGGAAGTCGTATCTCAGATGTTCCATTATAAATCCAGACCGGATCCGGTGACACTGGTGGAAGTTGAAGGGGAAAACCGGAAATCTTGAGAAACGCTGGGAAACGTGGAGGAGCGTGGGAAGAACAAGCACAAGTCCTAGATACGTCATTGACATAACCGGAACGGATCTGCTCACTTGGGGGCAGTTGGGGGGGGGGGGGGTCCGAATTTCTAGTGGTCCCGCGAGTTCGGTGCTTCCTGATGTGCTATAATAATAATATTGTATTTAAAGCCTTAGGGCCATATACATACAACAAAACAAAGAAACTTCATAATTACTTCTAATATATCACTACATAAACTAAACTGCACTCGCCCGATCAACTTTTACTTTAACACTTTGCAACACAAATCTACATAACGCACTAATTGCTCCTGGAGATGTGCTCTTCAATATATCAGGAAACAGTATCTCCCTTACCCCCCAGCAAGATTCCCTTAAAAACGAGAGTTCGCGACACAGTGCAACCAAATGGGCTAGGTCATCATCGCCTTCACCGCAGAGGGAGCAGGGGCTGTTCGTACTGGGGGAAACACTTTTTTTCTTGTCGAACTTACTTTTCCCGTGTACTGGCAGACAGTTCGCTCGCAACTGGATCCAGAGCGTGAGGTAAGTTTTTGGTAGGTTGAGCTTCATGTAAAATTCTGGTCCAAAACTTTCTTTAACCAGTTTATAATTTGCTAGTGTCGCCGATTCTCTAACAATACATGCCCATTTCTGTATTTCGGCAGGCGTGTCAAGGACCCGACCAGATTAAATAGGAAATAGTAACTTCCCCGATCCGACCATCTGGGGAGTGGAGGGAGGGGGAAACCAAAAATTAAGGTATATTTAACTTGCGAATGGTTGGTCAGATCTTGATGAAAGTTGATATTTAGGATGACCTCATGTCTCAGGCGTCCCACTTTAAATCCGGACCGGATCCGATGACACTGGAGGAGCTGGAGGAGGGAATCGGAAATCTTGAGAAACGCTTCGAGTGGAGGGAACGGGATGAAACTCGGTGGGAAGAACAAGCACAAGTCCTAGATACGTCATTGACATAACCGGACCGGATCTGGGCACTGTGGGGGAGTTGGGGGGTGTTCCAGATTTCTAGCGATCCTGCGAATTCGGCATACTTCCTGATGTGCTAGGACGATGAAACTTGGTAGGTATGTGAGGGATCCGAACAGATTGACTTGAGAATAGTCGTTTCCCCGATCCGACCATCGTGGGGGGAATGGATGGATGGGGAGTCAGGAATCTAGTGGCATGCTTAACTTTTGAACGGGTGATCAGATTTGAATGAAACTTGTCAGGTGGAAAGAGCTATCGCCTCAGATGATCAGTGTTAAGTCCGGGTCGGGTCAGATACCTGTGGGGGATGGGGGGGGGGGACCGGGAAACTCAAGAAACGCTTAAAGCAGAGGATCTTTCCAAACCGCATTTTTGGATGGCGGGTGTATTTTGTAAACGTTTTCATCCACTTTCTTGTACCGCCTACTCGTAACAAGTGCCATATGATCTGGTAGCTCTTGTTTATATTATTCTCTTCTGTGATTTACTATGATGCAGTAAATGAACAGGAAGAGAAAACATTGCGACTGGCATGTAGATGGACAATTTATTGGTAATCCCGAAATATACACAAGGATGTGCTGTTTCAACAGAATATTCCCGTCATTACTTTCTAAGTATTATTTTAAGTAACATTACAAACCATGTTGAGTGTAATTTCGTACGGATACATAAAACTTAAAGGACATTGTACTTATGATGATTTCGTTTTGCTTCAGTAGTATTTCCATCCATTTTCGTTCCGGAGATTCTAGACTTCGTAAATGTATCCTATCTCCTCTGTTAGCATTATACTAGTTGCGTTTTTGCAGATACCATGGTATCTGATACCACGGTCTAAAGTCGTTTTTGGGATCCCAAAAGGTAAGTGGAGGGATACCTATGACATCGCAAAAGTTGTCCGTCTGTCCGTCCGTTTGTCCGTCTGTCTGTCCGTCCGTCCGTCCGTCCGCCTGTGCGCGCTATAACTCTCGAAGGGAATGAGATATTTTGATGAAACTTGGTGTGAGGATTCATTGGGTCAAGGGTAAGGTCAAGTTCGTAGATGGCCTCTGTAGCTCTACATTTTGGGGTGGGGGAGGGGGTTCACATTAAGGGACAAACACAACATTTTTAAACAGCTAATGTGACAGTCGGTTATGGCGTAAGAAGGCATGCTGAACACGACGGTGAAAACCATTTTCTCGCCGAACAAGTAGTTCGTCCGGAATCCGGCAAAAACCGGAAAGTTGGTTAAAAGTAAAAGTTTCATTTGAATTGATTAAATGTTCGATTTAGAGGTAAAAATACATGCTGAACACGACGGTGAAAACCATTTTCTCGCCGGACAACTAGTTTGCCCGGAATCCGGCCAGAACTGGTAAATTTGTTTAAAGCAAAAGTTTGATTAGATGACAGATTAAGGGGTAAGAAGAGAGGCTGAGCTGTATATGACAATTAATTTTTTACCCGGACATATAATTAGTCCGGAATCCGGTTGTTACCGGATTTATTTTTTTTAAGTCAAACTTTTATTCAAAGTTGATTAGATGTTCTTTTTAGGGATTTGACGCTGGATTTGTTTCTGAATTTTCTTTTTCTGCTGGACTAGTAGTTTGCTCGGAATTCGGGCGAAACCGGAAACTTGGCAGAAGTAAAGCAGGAAGTCTCGGTCAGTATCGTCAAAATAGGTATTATTGGAAGGTCTTATTGTAAAGGTCTTCGTTTTTTCTTTTACGAATAGTTTAATTGCTGGGGAAGCTTTATTTAACTCAATCGACGGCCAGCAAGGGCCATATGAATATTAAAAGCAAAAGTAAACAATAGCACACGAATAATAAACAACAGGCCACTAATAAACACTACTCCAATCAAATTGGGAACGTGCAGCCAGTTTTTATTCCAGTTCTTGTTTGACCGTTCTTTTAATTTTGAAGTTATGCTGTTACAACAAGTGGAGAACTGTACGCCTGGGGGTCCTTTGAGCCAAACGTGATGGAGCAGGAGACAAAGGAGTACCATCCGTTTCCTTTCGCCCTGTCGGTTACAGGAACCCCTCACTTCGTGGATGTGGCGTGCGGGGGTGCTGAAGAGCATAGCAGCGTGGCGGCGGTCTCCGAAGAGGGCGATGTGTTTTATGGCATAGACGGAGCCGAAGGTACGTAGGAAAGCGCTTTCATCGCTGGAAATCGTACTCTAGTCCTGACATTATGGACAAATATCGCAGGCCATGCAGACTGGGGTTGCAATATTAAGGAAGTTGCTGGGAATACTTTTCTGGGCGAATTTCCGAATCGTGCCGGAATGCGAGACTTAAATAAATGTTGTCGACGTCATCCAATAAAGTTGTTACGACTCTTGTTTCACTAGAAACCAAACTCTTACCGATTTAAATATGAATGATATAACTGTTTGGAGACGTACCTAGAACGCAGAAGCAAACATAAAAGGAAATGTGCATCATTGCGAACTTGTCAGTGTTTAAAAAAATAACACTTGAGCATCCCCTAAATGCGTCTCATCGGCTTTCTCTGCACCCGCTATGTCGTCTCGTAGGGAAACGTTTCTGGGATGTGTGTTCGGGATTGAAAGCCTGGAAAAAGCATGAGAACCGTTTTAACCTACAACTCGGAAGTTGGGAGGTGTTAGATCTGAGTTAATTGTACAAGGTCCATAAAGGGTGAATTCGCCGTATTATCGTATTTGGCCAAGGCCCCTCTGAGCAACAAACCACGTGCTGCTCGAATGCGTGCAACGCGGAAAAAAAAAACCCTGTAGTTAACGCTGTGGGCTGTATTCCGTAAATTGAGAGAAATACATATAGCCTACATATCCCAAATTCTGTCCGGCCAGAAAACACCAAACATGGTATACAGTTTCTATGACATCGGTTTTCTTGTGATCGATTGTGCGTGTATTATTTAAGCTTTGATCGATCTTTCTTCCACGGTAGGTCAAGGTCCGTCTGACTTGAAGAAATTAGAATTATTTGGCGATGACATAATCGAGTCAGTCCTCTGCAATGGCGAGAAGTATGCTTTCCTGGGAGTCAGCGGGAGAATCTACTTGAAAGACTGCTTGAACAAAGAAGAAGACTCCGCCCTTGCTGTTGTTTCGTCGGATGGAAAGCCGAACCTGATAGCCTTAGGTGAAGAGCTGGTGGTTTTGCGCGAGGGTAGTATTGAAGTTATATCCCTCGTTAGCCGCGAAACGATCTTCACAGCCGCAGCTGGTGGCAACAGCGTGGGCATCGCTTGCGGTCGCGGCTCGGTAAGTTTTACTTCATGTTTTCTTGTCTTTTTGAAAACTACCCATGTATTTCCAGACTTCCGCACTTTTTATAGTTAGGTGCGATACTTTATTGTCCAACGAGCTTTCACAGCATTGGATTGCCGAACTTGCCGCTTTTGTCAGGTACATCATAACTACAAAACATCATAGTAAAGTGATTATACATAATAAGGCAATTGTCCATAGTCATAACCAATCAAAAAAACATTAAACAGTCAAACATTGTGTGGGATACGTTTGTCACGTGTTCAGAACTTCGACAAACGCTGGTACGAAGCTCTTTCTGTAACGCTGGGTTCTTGCACTGGTTGGGTTCAGAACCGGGACTTTATGTGCTTTAGCTCGACCTAATCTAGGTTTTGGTGGGCAATATTGGATGGAAATAGGTGCTCAAAACTTGGGTGGGAACGCAGATTATTCCCGAAATCAGCACAAGGAGTAACACGTCTGGCTGCTAAGATTGGGAGGCGGAATTCATTGAGGAGGAGTACATAAGGCACCTTGCCCTGGCAGTAGATAACTCTCAAGGCTCTCTTCTGATAGTTTCATCCCTATCATCATTGGGGGATCCAATGATGCCCCACACAAGGCTTGGTGCTCAAGGTTTTTGGCTTTGATGGAAAGTATTAGTATTAGCCACGAAATATTTAGTATTGACCTGATATCCGATGCGAAAGAGGTTGACATCAGAAGCTTTAACAGCTTCGTTCCTGAAGAGGAGGTTCAAGAAGATCGAATCTTCTAGTCTAACTTGCTACACTCACAACCATTTATTTACAAGAAATTTTGTCAGGTTTACTATTGGAAATTCAAGAAGGAAATACCAGCTTGTTTAAGCGTGCCGTTCGCAGTTGACGTCTGTGAAGCAACATTTCAGCACATTGATACCCTGTTGTCATGGGCCTACAAGGAAATTGACCTGAGGTCCGACACGTCTCCAACTCAGAATGTGGAAGTAATGGCAGTAACAGGATTGAACTTGCTCAACCTACAGGTATGAATGAATGAATGTATATAAAGATATAAGTTATAGGGAAAGATATAAAAGTAAGTAAGCACTCCAGCTGTACCAGTCCAAATATTCAACACTCAACTTATAATTGTAACAACTAAATAACTACCTAACAAACTAATGCCTATCCCTACCACAAGTTCAGCGTACAATAAAACTTTCACGGTGCTCCACGGCAACCTTCAGGGATCTACCCAACCGACGCAACTCTTAGAACACTTTGCTACCCATCAAATCTTTCAGAGACCTCCCTTGAAGAACCTCCTTACCAAAAACTTCTCTCCTTCGACGTAATAATAATAACAATAATTATAATTTATTTGTAACCCACTGCCCAAAAACATTGTGAAAGAAGACAAAGAAACAAATAAACAACTGAAGAGACACTAATACTACAAAATAAACACAAAAAATCAACAGAACAAACGGATGAGCCCGTGATATGGAGTAAGCAGTTCATATGCTTGTCCAGATAAATTTGTATGAAGGTCCTGGAGTTTTGCCGTTATATCGGGGGCTTTGTATTTTTGAATTATTCTCCGATTTCGATACGATATAGGCAAATAAAGTAGGTATTTACAGTATTTGTAGTAACGTGTACGTAGTTTACGTATATCACTCTTTTTCAATAGAAAAAAAGTGCCAGAAAGATAGAGTGTAGATTGATCGCAAAAAACTGAATACAAAGAAACCAAAGCCTTACGGTTATACTTAGACCGGTTTGACACAATCTTAGAATATCCAAATTTAATCTTTTTACAAGCTTCAAATACTGCAGACTGGTGAAAGGACGAAGTATTTTTTACAAACTGATGAACCAAGGCACCGAATGTTTTCAACAGAGGGAATGGATGTATTTTTGATTTTAAGAGGAGAATTTGGTAGAGCACCATTGAAACATATATACTCGCATTTATCCAGGTTCAAAGTAAGTCCAGTGTCAAGAAAACCTTTTTTAGTCTTCTGAACAGTACGAGAAAGGGAAGATTTGCATCTACACAAGGAGAATATCATCTGCGTATTCAACGTAAGGAACGTCAGTGAATCCCATAAAATACGTCTGAGAGATCTTGGCAATAATCCCAGCAATACACATCTTGAAAATATAAGGTGACAACACCCCACCTTGACGTACACCAGAATGGACTGCAATATTTTCTTGCAAGAGAGACCCATTTAGTTTTCAGGACAAAAATAATGGAAATATTAACACCATTTACAGAAAGTGAGTGCAGGGCTTGGCTATGAACAATGGTATCGAACGCCTTAGAAATATCTAGCGAACAAAGGTGAACTTGCTCATTTCGTTGGGAAGCTTGAAGTTGAATATTCGCAAGTACCCTGTGCGCATGCGCACAACTTATTCATTGCTTAAACCCGAATTGGGGGGTTAAACTCCGGGGGGTTAAACTCCAGCTTAAACTCCGTTAAATGCACTCTCATTTATTGACGGAAGTAAAACATATTCAAAAATCTTGCTTAGCGTACACGTGACAGTAATGGGGCGATACGAAGCACAAGTAGAAGCATCCTTTCCGCGTTTCAAAACTGATGTGACAGTTCAGCTGTATGTAACGTCAGCTTGAGTAATTGTCGACTTCGCCGTTTATGAACTTACGCTGTCAGAAGTTTCACAGCGTTTTGGATAAGGATGTGCTGTTTCAGCAAATAAGAGATAACACCCTGTCTATTAACGCTACACAAAAACGTGTTATGAGCTTTTAATGTTTGTATATGTGTTACTTTTAACGAAAAGTAACTTCGTAACAGGTAAAAGGTTCTGTTTTCGTAAAAGACTTGTTGGTTTTGTTTTATTGTTAATTTTGGTTTGTTAAGAGCATTCTTTATAAGATTTCTCCTAGTTTCTCAGAGTTATGCAGAATCGAACGCCTTTTCTTTTGCATTATTCTGTTAATACTTAAACGGAAATATTCTGTAACTCATGTAAACACATTCAAAGTGTTGTCTATTGAAATTGTGCATCCTTTTGCCTTTTCTTTTGCATATTCTGTTAGTACTGTAACGGAAATGTTCTTTAACACATATAAACACATTCAAAGTGTTGTCTATTGAAAGTGTGCATCCTTTTGACAAATGTTAGTAAACTTTTGTATGTCTTTTTTTCTCCAAAACATTTAATACACATCGACGCTAGCGACAGGACAACTTAGCTACCAGCCGTTGGCCAGCCGGACCACCGCAATTTGCAAATACCGATCAAGATCGATCAAAGGAAAGGAAAGGAAAGGGGAAAGAATCAAAATTCTTCAAAAAGAATCAAAAAAGAAAAGATAAAAATTTCTCTTATCCGTTGTCCCTCTGTCAGTCGGTGTCAAGCGGAAACCACGTATCTGGTCAAATTTGCGATTTCCACTTTTTGACACAGTCCTACTCGCCGAAAAAATTCCGCGTCGAACCGTGCGTATCTCGATTGCCTCCGACTCATAGTTTGGGAGATACAACCAAGATGGAAACCACGTATCTCGGATAAACATAGTGGGCTGCACTACTAACGAGAAAAAGTTATTATGTTTTTTTCACCTTCTGAAAAATTTTGAGAAAGAGAGATACTTGGTTTACGCTTAACACCGACGAAATAATCTAAGAATTAAGCTTTGGTTCCTTGCAGCGACTATGGATACAACGACAAAACTGAGCGGAGCTAGAGGAATTTGCTAAGCTTTGAGATTATTTAACTGCCAAATGGCCGTACAAAAGTAACATGAAAAAATTTCGCAATAGAAACTTCATCTGAGTTTTTAAATATGAATGTTCACCTTTCAAGAAATTCACAAACATACCGAACATCAGTACATATTTGCACTGATGTAATGGTTCAGTGCAAATATAGCACTAAATAGTTCGCGGGATGCGAGTGGGACAAGTGCCATGTCGTGAATATATAGTCTCCGCTATAATGTTGCCTAGAGGCGGGGGAGAGGGTGAGGTGGGGGGGGGGGGAGACATATTATGACAGCAAGTACGGAAATCCTTGTGTGTGCTCTCTTACTGCTTTCCCTGGACTTCTGGTTAAACAGAGCATCCCAAAAAGCCATTTCTTGCGAATGTCACAGTTACCATCTATTCTGTTCAGTGACCAACGAGTACAAAGAACTTCATATAATGCAGTGCTTAAACGAGATACCTTTCCGTTTCGTTGATTCTTTTTGTGATGGCCTTTTCCCCCTCAGTTGCAGCAAGCTATCAGTCAAAACCTGAATGCTGCGGCATTTGGACTGACTCCGCAGTCTCCACTACTCGTAAGTCTGAAGCAGAAAGTTGTTGGCTTGTCTTGCGGTCCGACGTCTCTTGGTTCTGTGCGATACGCTGCACAGGCTGCCCTCAAGAGCGGTTGGTCAATCCTGCTCCCGACGCCAGAAGAGAGAGCCCATTCGCTTTCGAATCTTCTCCCAGGTGGGTGTTTTGGATATTTCTGATTTATTCCGTCAGCTTATTGCGGGGTTGCGGAGCGTCTACCTTGGGATGTATAATTTTAATAACGATATAGTTACGTTTTTGCAGATACCATGGTTTATGTTACCACGCTCTAAAGTCGTTTTTGCAGTAACCGTGGTATCTGAAGTACGGTTGTTCTGCAAAACGACAATTGCCGAAATTGTGCTTTTCGAAGTCATCCCAAAAGAAAGACTGATGTTCAGTCACATCACTAAGTGCTAAACTGAGTTCTTTTCCATCAATTTGACAGAAATTGATGCAAGTGAGATGACTTTTTCAGATACCATGATAACTGCAAAATCGACTTTAGACCGTGGTAACATATACCATGGTTGCAAAAACGCAACTATGTGTCAATGAAAGCTGAACGTCTATATACTGTAGAAACATCTAAAGAAACAAATAAGAATACTTTCACTCTCACAACTAAGCATCCTGTTATCCTGCTTGCTGCTGAACTTGAACTTTAGGGCTTTTGGGAACACTTCGGAATTTTCCTCCCCAACCTTGCAAAAGGGCAAAGGTGCGTGTCCCCCCGGACAGCCTTTCTTCCTCTCGAAAACCTTTTTTTGTGAAAGACTGTTCGAGCGTGGTGTTGTGAGTTAGCGGTGCACTTAGTTAGTTTAGAGCTTAGGAATCTACAGTGCTTGCCTTTCTAGTCGAACCTCGTGGGCCTAGGGCAATGTGATGTATCTGTTTTCTTAAGATGAGAGGTTTCAAGTTACGCCCTTACGATCAAGTTTTTGGGTACTAATGTTCCTACCTCTTTGCAGATTCTGATTCACCGAGCGCCAGGAATAGCTGCCAGTTTATGACTGACCTTCTAGTCAACAGCCTGATGCTGGACGGTGGTCTTGAGTCGGCCATAGAAATAGCCATTACAGGTATTAGCTTGGAATGTTTACGTCTGCTGTCGTGTATAAATGCGGGATTATGTGGGGGATTGGGGTGGAGGGTACTTTACTGTAGTGTGTGTCACTGTGTCTAATACTCTTTTTATGGCACCCGAGCCATATAAGAAGGTAATGTCTGTCCGTCTTTTCCGGTTTTGGCTGTTGCGACTTGCGAGCACTTCCACTTAAGCTAGACGATGAAACTTGGGATCATAAAGCACTCGAATCAATGCTTAATGAAACCTTCGTTTCCCGGATCCGGTCATCCGTGTGTGGTTGGAGAGGTGGAATCCGGGAGATTGTGCGTAAGTTGCGAACAGGTGATCCGATTCGAACGAAACTTGATAGTTGGTAGGACCAGATGCCCAAGATGTTTCGTCCAAGCATCTGAACACATCGGACCACGACGAGGGGAGTTGAAGGGACACTTCTGTCGCTTTATTGAAAGTGAAATAAATAGTTTAGAGGGTGAAAAAAAAGGGGAGTAGAAATGAGCTAAAATGCTTGTATCTTTTTTACAGGATGGAATGTTGATAGCTTTATCTGAATATTATTTTTTGCTTCTGCGCCTCATTTTCGGTAATATTTTCAGCAGAGATAGAAGCTGCTGAGAGCAGAGATACAGCTGAGAGGTTTTTGACGGAAAGAGCTATCGAAGAGTCTCACTTGAAACTAAGGCTGGATCTTGGTGATGCTGCAAAGAAGCCGAGCAAGATACCCTTGTTACATCTTATCAGGAAGCTTATTAGGTTTGTCAAATTTTCCTGTATCCTTCTGTAGTGTGTCGACACTAGTCTCTGGGTCAATTTCATTATTACTACTATTGTTTATCTTCCGTCGGAATAAACCAGATTTGCAATAGCCATTATGAGAGCTTTCTTGCCGCCCGCTCTCTGGTTTATATTCTTCTAGCTGACTTATACCCGGAAATAAACCAGATTTGCAATCCGTAATGCCATCATCAGATCTTTCTGTTTCTAGTTTCTACTCTGCTATCTGCTTAACAGACATATGTAATCTTTCTGTCGAGCAGAGCCATCCCTCGTCATCTCCAAGACTGCCTAGTAAAGACGAAGACGGAAGTTCGGAAGTAAATAGCTTAGGAACTCTTAGAGCTTTGGTGGACGCTTACTTGTAGCCTCTCCCTGATCGCGGTTGTTCTGTGTTTGGTCTCAGAGGCCTGTCGCTTTCGGGTCGATTATTTTTCCGGTTCCTACTAGACTGCCCAGTAAGGGCATAGTTCGTAAGTGAAACGTCTGGAACTTATACTGGAGCACTAATGGACAGTACTCGTGGCCTCTTTCAGGCCAAGTTCCATTCGGAATGGAACGAGTCTTTCTTTCTTTTGTGTGCTTATTTACAGAGGAACGACTCATTTATATTATCTACATATAATGGGACCGAGCTAACGAGCTGGTATTCCTGCCGGCCTCGAGTGATCAAAATTTATTGTCACGAAGTATTTTAGAAATTAAAGAACCTGGACCCGAACCTACTCTTGGCCTCTTTCAGTGAACCTTGTTTGTCTCTCAGGACCTCGTGATCGTATTAATATAACGGACCGTTGTATTTCGGTCATCCAGCTATTGCGCTTAATAAACACAAGCCAATACCAAGGGCTTTTTCACTAGATTTCAATGGGCCTGTAAGATTTGGCCGTGTGACTTGCGTCGTGAACTTGAAGTTCTTATAGTACGAACACATATTTTGCTATGTATTTTGTATGTGATTTTGTTGTGTTTTCTTTTTCTTTCTTTCTTTTCTTTTACATAATCCGCTTTTGAAAATGGTGGGCCATAAATAAATTACTTACTTACTTATAAATCATGTATTTGTACTAAGAGCTACAAAGATGTTACGGTGGTGCCATCTGCTCCCCGCACTACCCACTTGGGCCGCCGTTCGGCAGCACTAATCCCTTTCCGTCCAGTATGTTTAATCCTTTATACAGTCGTGACTCTGTACTATTTTATTAACACTATGTTCATGACTCATCCGGGAACATGAATCATCTTCTTCATACTTCTTTTCCTGGCCTCGACCGGGAACAACCATTTTGACCTAAAGGTTGTTTATTTTTGTAAGAACCTTTATACCACAGAATAAAACCTTTTGTTTATTTTACGGACCATAGGTCATTATTATGAGTCTTGGTTAAAGCTCCTTAGAGTGGGCTGGCCTGTAAAGCCTAGTGTATGATGGGTGGTTTATAGCCTATTGTGGTTCGGTACGCAAACCTTCGTGTGAATCGATCGGGGGAATCTACAATGAACCCATGAAGTCTGCACGTGTAGTAGGCCACCAGACGCCCTAGGCTGTCCTGACTCCGATGACTGTATATAAGGACATTTACCATCTATGTCCGGCCTACTACACCCCTCGCCATAACATCAGGTTGAGAGTGCTTCTTCACATACAAATACAGTCGTCGATAATAAAGATATGTGAAGAGCCTCGCGGGCCTGTCTAGACTAACGGTTTCTGGCAGATATATTAGAGCTTAGGACTTAGGACAGAGCCCTCTGATCGCCTGGAAAATGTCCGAACGAGAGCAGCAATAATCATTCGGGGTGATCATAACATTTCATATGAACAGTCTCTCATGAAACTGCGCGTTCCTAAATTCACTGACCTCAGAAATACCCTTTCTAAAAATTTCGGACAAAGATAGTGTGTTGTCCCCAGATGAGTCGTCTATTCCCCCTCGTCTCTCGTCGTCCGTGCGTCGGTCCGACGTAACATCAGTTTTTCGCCGTATTCTAATGCCAATTCTTCTGCCCAATTTGTACACCTTTTCATTCCAACATTTATTTCAGGTTATATCTTTAAGTGTATTAGTTAATTTATAGTCATTTTTGTATATTTCGTAAATATTTTATTCCTCTTCTAGCTTTAAGCTATTTGGAAATAAATTTGATTGGTTGGTCGACTGATTCCGCACTCCGGTTATATGAGCGCAGCATCCTTCATACAATCCAGTTCGGTTTATTCATAAACCTGTAAAAAGAAGAGCACGCAAGCCCTTCATGGAGTCCGACAAAAATGAACGAGAAAAAAAAATACAAAAAGAAAATATACAGCGAGCAAAGAGTAAACACTCTAACGTAATCACAGTAACCGAGAAGCTGAGAAGTGATCAAGTTCACTCGCGAAAGATCTAATATCCTCCACTCATCTTTTAATCGCTTATTGACAATTGTAGCAGGTGGAACCAGTTTGAATTTTCGGGCCAGAAAAGAGTAACTGGTCCATAGAGGCAATTGCAGGTGATATTTAGTAAATTTGAAATGGCAAGAAGGTGGGGTAAAGTTAGATTATTGTGGAGTTTACAAATACAGAAATAGAGGAAAACTCTTATATATCCCCACTTTGAATTTCGTATATACTTAGTCAGACTAACGTCCCTATACTCACAAACACCCTGTCCCTTCTGCATCAGTTTACGGTTTTCTTCGGAGAGGACTAACTTCTTTTGAGGTACGCACTTCTCGCCTAAACATTAAATCTTTTTTGAGCGAATTGAACAAGTCATCTTTCCTCCGACTTTTTTGTGGGTTGGACTAATTGTTTTTCCTTTGCAGGTATATCGGCAGTAAATCTTTGGCTGAGCTTGACGCACTTACGAACTCTACCGAATCCTCGCATATGGGGCAGAGAAACTGGAGGAGCACCTGGGGGTCGGAGAGGCCTCACTGTAAAGAGAAGAATTCGTGTATGGAACTACTGCTGAGGTTTCAGCGGCTTCTTTTTGCGTTTGCCTTGAGACCAGTCTCGATTGACGATGACATAGGTGACGCGGCAGGTATGTTTTGTGTGATACATTCGGTTTCAAAAGTCTGCAGCTCAGCGCTTTGCTGGAACTGAAATAAATGTAATATCCAAGGAAACTGAACGAAACAGATTTGTCGCTGGTCCTAACAGCATAACAAATAGTCTAGAATGATAAATATATACGGCACAGAACCGTCCTTATCGGTATTGAAATTGCTCGGCACATTCTGTTTGGGGTCTAGCGACACTTTTCTCTGTGTTTGAACTTACCGGATAGAATACTAATATTGATATTTAAACTGATCAAGACGTTGGTAATCTAGGGAGAAAAACCCTGTGAAAATCAGTGCTGACTGTCTTACAGAAAACTTGGACTGAAGTGCGGCCCTAATTGGTCTGCACAGGCGCTTCGAAGGTTCTACTGTATTTTTGCCAGAAAAGACCTTTGATTCACTTTAGGCAACTATGACGGTAATCAGTACAATCTAGATTGATTGCTTTAAAGGACCTGGCTTGCCTATGATACTAATGCAACGTACTTCCAAAATCACTCCATCTATTTTTAAACCCGAGCACCCAATTTCGTACGGTATATTAATAATGTACTTTATTTCCTTAATAGCTTGTATTATACACGCTAGCACTGGATCGTCATTCACACAAATAACATATGACAATTACATAAGTAGACATTTCATACACGTACAACTTGAAAATATAATTTGACTTAACTTCATCTACACGTACACAACTTGAAAATATAATTTGAATTAACTAGAATTAAAATATTGGGTAAAATAGGGTACAAAAGATTTCAGGTAACGATCTGTTGAGTTTATGGGTGGTCTTTCTAGTCTCTGGGAATCAGCGTCCCTCTGTCTCTGTCGCGTATTAGGCCTGCTATTTGCTGTACTAAAAACACTCTGATTTCCTCACTTGCCGTATTTTGCTAGCTTCGATGTGTATCACGCTGTTGACGGTTGTCTGCACGAAGTTTTTCCATCAGAAAAATCGGTTGTGTAAATTGTTGCCCTGTTTTTGCTACAGGTCGACGGGTCTCGGAAAAGCCTTAAAATCGCCAAAACCGTGGGTTATTTGCTTTTAAAGTATTCAAATATTTAAAATACGGTAAGTTTAACAGTAAATAGAGCGAGGGGTCCTTTAAGAAGCAAGAATTCGAGAGTATAGACGAAATGCGGACAGGCCGAAACATCGAACATCGACGACAGGCGACATCGAATGAAGCGTTTTGATCGAATTCAGCTGTAAAAACTTCAGATGCCTTCGCGAAACAGGACATGTGACATTGAGAGAACTGGCTACGGAGATCGTATGTCAACCTCCAGACTGTGAGCATTGCCGTTGGCAATAGTCAGCACTTGCCGCTAAAAAACTGGTGTTAGGTAATCAGAGGTAACTTTGATTGGAAATTACGTGTTTTTTCTAGCTCTATAAACAGATTCTTTTTCAGCTTTGATGTGCAAAGGTGCCATCAGATTACTTCGCAGTTACATACAGCTACTGACAGACCATATCGGTCATGTGACCCCGATTGTTTGCAGTCTAGTTAGCCACCATCCCAATCATCTGACAGCGGCTTATTCCATACTCGAAACTGACATAACAGGTACTTTACTACTCGTTTCGCAATTAGGTTAGGGTTAGGAATCTGGCACATGTTATTGTTCCCAGAAAATGGAAGTACGAACAGCGAGAACAGATTATTCCGCTCTGTCATTCCTATTTTCTGTAAAAACAACAACAACAAAATAAGATCATCAACCGTAAAAACCTGGCCCGATCTGGTAAAAAATCTCACCAGACCGTTGCTGGAATGTGGGCAGTGAGTACACGATGTTTGACATTAGTTGTGTTTTTGCTGACACCATGGTATCTGTTACCACGGTAACTGGATCCTGACTGGATCTTCAATTAGTCATTTTTGCAGTTATCGTGGTATCTGATAAACGGTGCTCTGCAAAAACGACTATTGCCGAAATTGCACTTTTCGAAGTCATCCCAAAAGAAAAACAGATATCCAGTTACATCACAAAGTGCTAAACTTCTTTCTCACGAATCTGACAAAATTTGATGAAAGTGAGATGACTTCTCAGATACCACGACCAGTTACCACGGTCGGACCGTAGTATCTGAATATCTGATACCACGATAACTGGCCAGATACCACGATAACTGCAAAAACGACTCTAGACCGTGGTATCAGATACCATGGTATTAGCAAAAACGCAACTATTAAGACCTCTCCCCTGTTTATTCGTTTGACAACTTTCTTCGGAGTTGCGGTTCCCAGATCAGTGTTGATATGTCGTCGCATATCCCCAAAAGCGCAGGATAGAGACTGAAGATCTGGAGTTCGGCAAACATTAAACCGCTCGAAAGTACTCCTAGCTGCGATCCCGTAACCTTTTTAATCCTTTTCTTTATGATATGGAATCTCCAGATCTCGCCCTTTAGGCCGAAGTTCTATCTGTCATTGCATATCTTTGTCAAGCGCAGCGCAGGATAGGCGAAGACACTCGTAGCTGCGATCCCATAACCCGTTACAACTTAGACAACCCATGCTGTAGCATATGTACGAGCCCCCAGTTCTGGACCTGTAGGCTAAATTTTGTCTGTCCTCTACTGCCCATATGACGCACAGGATAGAGAAAAGAACTGAAGATGGTCTGGTGAAGAAGTCTCAATTTCGTCCAGTTGTAGCTCCCAATCAAGTAGCCTTTTTCGTCTATTCTAAAATTGTACACCTCGGTATCTCCTCGCATTATTGCGCTTGTTGACAGAAATCGGAGTTTCCGAAAATGACTCGTCAGTTTTTGTGTGTACTTAGAAATTTTTTTTTTTTAAATAAGCCATCTTGTCTTTAAGGAGTGGCCCTACCGGAATTGGTCTTGAGTTTGGTTACTGTTCAAACAAAAGTTCCAGCTGATGTAACTTCAGCGCTGCCTATTGACACTCTGTTGAACGTTTTTCATTGGATGGATAGCATCAACAAGCTGTCACCGTCGTTTGAATTTGACACTCTTGAGGACCTCTCTCTTCCAGGAAGCATAGGTAAATAATATTTCCTTAGCAGCTTGTATAAGTTAATGTCATTGTTCGCCAACTAAAGGAAAAAGATAAGACATAATATTTGTTCCTTTATAAAATAAATGAATATAGGGGAGAGGGGGGTGAAACCGGACGGGGGGCGAACCTATACATTGGACCTCGCGTCCTAAGTCTTTGAACTAATCCATTCAGAAAGTCAGTGCTAGACGCCATTCATATAGAGCACACTGGGGAAAGGTTTTGAAAAGACAACGGAGAAAAGTATACGAAAATAGTGATTAATACTTACAATTGTTAGAAGGGTGGAATACGCTCTTGAGTAGAGTAGAGTAGAGTTTTATTTATAAAAGGTATCTTTCACAGCAGATGCACCGAATTTGACCTTTTACGTCAAACATAATCGCACTAGATAGATAGAAAGTTTATGTAAAAAACGACTATCGTGGTTAAAAACCATATTTGCGATTATTGTCAAACAAACAGAATAAATTAAAATGTATGTATTTAATCTTGGTATACGCTTAAAAAAATTCACGCTTCGTTAAAATATTTTACGAACTCGAGAATAAAACTTTTTGCATAGCGTGTTTTGTCGGTACGGGACAGAGCTTGTGAACCCTAACTTATCACTCGTTCTGGTCGACTTCTAACGTTTTGATGGGGGGACGGAAGGTTTGGGAGTGGAGAGGATGAGATACCATAGCTGAACCAAAGTAAGCGCTTAGCTCCTTTCTGCGCGAAGTTTTTAGATGTGATCTGGGAATTTTGACACCTGTAGACCTCCTCGAATATTTTCTAAGATATCGCAGCTATACGGTCGTATGTTAGCAGGATTAAAAGAGGACTGTCCCCGCTATGTGCCTGGTAATTTACATCAGTAAATGTCAGGCATTTTCTGCATGATGGTAAAGTTTCAAAACGGAGTCAATAAGGGGCGAATCCGTACTTCTTCTTTTTTTTTTTTTTTGTGGGGGGGGGGGCAACTTCGGACACAAATCGAGGTGTCCGGTTTTGCCCCGTGCTGAGAGTTTCTCCAAACCTGAATGGAAGTAGCTGGAGGTAGAAAATCAGTTTCGTTATTGACCACCTTTAGGGGCTTCTCAACGTTCTAAGCCTAAATGGCGTGGTATGTGCAATGTCTGTAGCCTACAGTTTTTGTTTTTTTTTGTATACAGATACAGGCACTATAGGCCTACTCGAAAGAGGAGGGTTTTCCAGATAGCGTTGTTAACGCTAAAACTGGTCACGGTAAAATTTGGTATTTTACCAGTGGCTTACCAAAATGATCGGACCTACACCAGAAAACTAACTTTTTTGTATTATACCAATTGTTTTACTATTTCACATAATTCACGGGTTATGTACTTTACACATTTTACTTTTATTCCACCCCGAAAAAATACCAAGTGGTATCTGAAACGGGTTGGGACATGATTTATTCACTACAGTTTTAAAAGAGTTGGTTTTGAATCATTCTCTAATCCGCAATGTTTACACCACTCACAGCTAAGTTTTTAGGTTATAGCCGTGATCTCGGTGCGATTCAGAAGTAAAGATCACGGCGGTGTCAAAATTGGTCCTTTATTTTTGAAATTCCTTATCCTTGGAAACTTAATCCTTGAAAAGGAATAAGAATTTGCCCGTGTATAAATAAGAAGTAAACAAAAAATTATTCGTTATAGGCTGTCTATTTCTTTCGATAGTTAAGGTTTTTCCCACATTTCTGTCTAAAAGAAAATGCCCTGTAAGCCTGTAGGCTATTTCAGAAGAAACGTTTTATCGGATAAATAGAATTATCAAACTTACCAATCGGCGGATAATGATAATGTTGCTTTACTATACTCGATAATTGATCCAGAAATCGATTCAGACCTCACTAATGGTCCCCGTTGGCGCCCGATCAACCCTACATTGTCTCTTTATGTCTATGCAGGGTGTGAATACACTGTTTCAAGCATGAACTAATAGGTGTCCGGAAATGCCCCACATTTGTCCGAAGTCGCTCCATGGTAGGGGCCAGGAGCGACTTCAGACACTTGAATAGGTCATACATTTTTGGGTCTACCAACGAACAAGTTAACACAAGTCATTGAAAAAAATTCCAAAAAAAGGTGAATAAATAAGCTTTCGTTTCGATACGTATACATGTATACGTACCAACACAACGTTTGTATCTTTTTAGGGGTAAAAACCTCAAATCGTCCGAGTTCGCCCCCCTCACCCCGAAAGGTCAAATAAGGCTGTTACACTTTTTCCTTTAAAAGAAACCAAATTCATTTAGAGAAAAATTTTGATACAAGAAATCTAAGTGAATTGAAGCTCTCTTCAAAATTTGCGGCTGAAAACATGTCTTCCGGATGCATGGTATCTATGTGTTTTCGTGACTCTTGAGACCGAAAGCTGGAATGAGCAGTTTTAAAAATGTTGCCCCTGACATAGCGTAACAAGTTTTGTTGCCCTCTCACCAGGAGACACTAGTTGTATCCCTATCCAGGTGCTGGGGGGGGGGGGGGGATTCAATCAAAGTAGTATCCCTATCCCAGGTATTACTGGAAAGTTCCGAGTAATAAGCCAGTCATACACAAATCCTTGAGTTTTCGGGACAGCGCTCCAGCGTTAGGACATGCCCCGAAGTATGGAGCAAGGGCACTGTACGACCATGACCATTGGTTGAAAGACGCAGTTCATACCTTAAATACCTTAAATTGCACCTTGGAGAAATTGAAGGATTCTTCATCCATGTAGCATGGCTTAGTATTTCCCCGGAAATTGCCGTGTGGAGAAATTCTGGAATTCTGTCGGGTGTTGGGTCGGTGTGATTCGTTTGATTTTGTGCTCTGGTCTAGGACTCCAGGGAATCCCATTCCAGCCTCCATTCCTTCATGCTGCACTCCTTCTTCTGCATCATTATTGTTATTGAAGCCTGAAGGACCCATCGTATTCTGCCGTTTACAGTGTCCCTAGCTCCCCTACAGAATAATAAGCTTCAAAAATCCCCATTGTTCGTTTTCGTTTTGCACCAACAACTTTTTGGTACTTTTTCTGCCGCACCGAGTTTTAGATTCAAGCGGTGCAAACTTTCCTGAAATGCCGACAACTTTGTTAATAATACGGTTAAGGCAAAATAAGCTTTAATATTTGTTGTTCCACTTAGGTAGAAATGGTAGGTCAGGTCAGCTATTTTTTGTGTCATTCAATGCATTTCCCAGCAAGTTCCTTCAACTTTCGTTTGGCTTGGCTTTTCCCACTTTAACCACGGCGCACAGATTTCAAATATTTTGCGTCGTACCCATGCTTCGGAATGAATAATCTTCACAGAATCGACAAGCGCTAACAATAAAGTCGCAAACTTCGCTTCGAAAGTATTGTTTTTTTCGACAAACGATATGTCTGAACTATTTATCGTGAACGGTCATTTCTAGAAGAGCTGTGCTTTGACTATATTTAGCGTGTTCCACTCTCCTAAGAATAGTGACTGTTAGTTACTGTTTTGGTTCAAACCTCGTGAAAAGTTACTACGCCGACAGTTCCAATCTTCTCGGAATAGTAACTTATAATCGTAACTATTTGCTTAACATGCTCGGGAGCGGGATTTCTACGATCTCTTGGACGTGATTGGCCCGATCAACCCGTGGCAAGATATTTTGCCCGAAATAGGAAAATGCGTTCCGGCATGATGCCAAGAAGCCAGGATTTGTGACGTCAAGCGTAGTAACTACGGTAAGTTGGTTGGAATATGCTTTTTTATTGTGGTCTACTGTTTCACAGTTATTCTTTCCATAGGTCTTACAGCTAACTTGCGAAACGTATCAAGGTCTTACGAAGACTTGCCAATTGTGAGGAAAGCGGATATCGAGAACCACAACAGAGATGGTGGACTTTGGGTCATTGTAGAAGGAAGGGTTTATGACGTTCAAGATTTGAAGTTACAAGCGCCTTTCAACGGAGACGAGTTTCATTGCTTTACAGGTAAATTAATTGCCCGTTAAATCACAAGAAAATGTTGTAGAAATAACAAGAGTTTGTTTTAGTTTGGCAAAGCCTTTGGTTTCGACCATACTTTCCGCTGCTGACCAATTACTAGCAGGACTTCAGTTATACAAATGAAAGATACGCAGGTACTTGAAAGAGACGTAGACGTAGGTGAAGTTTGGTTGTGTCGTGTACTTTTTTAATTAATTCAGTGTCTTTTATAATTACTTTAGACACATTAACTACCACCCGTGCATTTCCATTTAAAGACGGTCTCAAAAATCGCTGTTTCTGTTTAAAACCAACTCTACTCTCCATTATGTGATATCTCAAATTTTCCCTTCCAAAGTGTCGGAAACAGTAACACAACTGCAAATATTTTCACTTCATCCGGGTTGATAATTGGAAAGTTTCTACCCCCTTTGCTCATTGTCTGTGTTAGTTCCGCGACATCGGAGTTTGTAATTTCCCTCCAAGAGTACAGTGGATCATCAGTGAGCAATTAGCATTGGGATGTTTTAAAGTTTGGCTATCAACTTGTAGACACTTCATCTTACGATCATTTTTGATGTCTTCTTTCATTTTTAATTTGTTTTTATGCTCGAAAACGTTGTTATGAAGGATGAGAATGTCTCATGCGTGAAACCTTCTCTCGCCTTGAAGGTGGTCCCTACAAGAAGACAGTTTTGCGTGAAGCAAAAGCTGAAGATTAACAAATTCAGGTCTGGGTACGGTCTTCAAGCAGTCAGAGATGCAGCCATTCTGGTTCGTCATGCTGTCAGTGTACAAAACATGTATTTGTTTGGAAAAACTTACGCTAGTAATATTTGACGTTGCAAAACGGATAAGTTAGCTCCATTTTATTAGAGCTATACTTTGGCCCTTCTTGGTAAGAGATCTCTTCTGGCTCAAGAGGTTCAAGAGTCAGGTTTTGACTCCAAAACGAAAATGCAGAAGAATCTCTATTATACCCTTTCGACGACCCAAACAGGAAAAATAGCAGCCGTGAAGAATCTTTAATTGTTTGTCCACAAGATCATTTTCCAGCTTGAGCCTGAAGAGGACTTTTGCCAAGAAGGGCCGAAGTACAGCTCTAATAAAATGTAGCTGACTTATCCGTTTTGCACCGTCAAATATGATTCGCAGTCAGCTGGGGCCGGAGGAATATCTTACGCTAGTATAAAATTACGAGACTTTTAAATTTCCAATATACATACAAACATTATAAAATTAACTTGTCTCCTTCACCTTATCAAACTTGCCAACACTGCCCGTGTTTGCGGTTGTATATGGTATGATATTTATTGCACTAAAGGCCAAGGCTCGTGGCAATACAAACAAGGAACAAAATGAAACTATAATCTCTATATACAACTCCAAACTAAAATAAAAATTTGTCTGTTTTTCATCGACATTTAGTCTCACTTTTCAACATTTGACCTATCCACTTCGGATGGCACTCATTTACTCCAGATATTTCTCCTCTTAAATCGACTTAATTCCCTGCATTCATACTTAACATGTTGCACCCTAATTCATATTTCCACACATTTCCAACTTCCCAGCCTTATGAAACCCCCAAAACTTCTGCCGCGTAATGCATAAAGCGGCAATACCTTTGTATCAATACCCCTTTAGAGCTAGATTGAACTTTTTTTCTTCACGTCCCCGTCTCCCCTCGACACAGAATTTGGTATTTAAAATCAGCCAATTTTTGTATCCTATTTTTTATTTTAATTTAAAGTTAAATTTTAATAGTTGCCTTAAAAGCATGCCGGTGAAATCTGGGAAGGTTCGTAGGTAAGGTAAGCTACCTACACTTTTACTGAAAATGCTCAGGTTCAGTTTTTTTTTAATTTAAACAATTGATAAAAAATGTAAATTGATCACTGGTTCCAGTGGCATAGAACAATGACGCTTTGTTAATTAAGTAATTGATTTTTAACACGAAGTAACAAACTGTAGCCTAAAGCATTAACAGATAAAACATGTAAACACACAAATAAGCTAGCACGAGAATTTCACAAGGTACCTACATTAAATAAGAATAAAAAGATATACTATTATAATCAGAAATAGAAAAAACAAAATAAGATCCGAGAGGAACTATATTTGTTATCGATACCATGTAGGCTCTTTCTGGGAACCTTCTGTAAAAACTTATTTTCTTGAGACAGTAATAGTTTTCGGACAACGAGTTGGAAATATTGCACAGAGAGCTTTCTCTATGTTAGCCCCGGGTTTCTTTTTGTTAAAATGGATTTTCAATTAAGGTATTCGTGTAATTAGACTTACAATCATATTACTTGCATTGAAATATTACTAGGTCAAGACGTTGCGCGAGTGTTCAGTAGTCCAGAGCAAGCTGCAGCTGCAAGGCCCCTCCTCCAGTCACTTTGCGTTGGGACATATTTAGACGAAGATCTGGAATCTGAGGAATTTCAGACCGAAGAATTCGGGCTCACGAGCCAACTGTTTATCGACACCGAGTACGCGCTTGCTCTACTGTTTGGACTTCACGCGCGTTCGCTAGCGACTATGCCAAGCCTAAAACAAAGGGCTGAACATGAGAGGATGGGAGAAATTCTGCAAAAGCAATTTCTTGCCGGTGGACTCCAGGTAAAGCGTATTTTTGTAGAGGGGGGGGGGGGGTATTGACAGAGGAAGTTTTCCATGCGTCCTTCTGTTTCCTGATTAGAGTGGCATTAATTGATAGTTAGTCCTGTCCTATGGATAGATAGGAACAACAGTAGAACACGTGAGCAAGTGTGTGCGTCTGTATCGTACCTCGAACAGATTGGGGATAATCATCTCTGCAGTACATTGGAAGCTTTTGTTATGCATTAGCTGCACCTTCGATCAGTCTGTTTTGTTGCGTTTTTGCTGACACCATGGTATCTGTTACCACGGTCTGAAGTCGTTTTTGCAGTTATCGTGGTATCTGGCCAGTTATCGTGGTATCAGATATTCAGATACTACGGTCCGACCGTGGTAACTGGTCGAGGTATCTGAAAAGTCATCTCACTTTCATCAAATTTTGTCAGATTGGTGAGAAAGAAGTTTAGCACTTAGTGATGTAACTGGATATCTGTTTTTCTTTTGGGATGATTTCGAAAAGTGCAATCTCGGCAATAGTCGTTTTTGCAGAGCACCGTGTATCAGATACCATGATAACTGCAGAAACGACTAATTGCAGATCCAGTTACCGTGGTAACAGATACCATGGGATCAGCAAAAATGCAACTATTGACAACTTTGTAGCATGTGCTTGTGGAAACGGGGTCCCACAGCTTCGTGTCCCTTGTGATGGCAGTTGTTACTGGGATTTACAAAATTATACTAACTTCAAAGTGCGTTAATATGTTAAGAAGACCTACATAGTTTTGAGATGGCCTGTGATGCAGAAAATGTCGGGGTTGGAGTGTTCACTACATGTGCGAATATTTCACGGCAGAATTTTTTTTTCCAAATCGACTTGTTTGGCCAATAACTGACTGTCATTGTTTAGATTTGTATACCGATCGACCAAGACCGGGAAAAGAGTGACGTGGCCCCCGTGTTCTCCGTTTCGGTAGCAGCGACTCCACTTTCTGAATCTAGCGACAGTGGGAATCTTCTTAGCGAGAGATCAGCGTCTGAACGATCCAGGGACAGCGGAGACGAAGCTGTCAATGACTTTCTTCGAGCTTTGCTAGAAGCAGATACGAATGTAAGTAGGATGCCCTTTGGATTACGATCCGAAAACTGGACCCAGAAACCTCAGCCGCCAAGAGTCGAGGATTATTTTAATAACTAAATATACACCGTAGCTCTTCACCTGTCATTTTCCAGAAGTGGAACGCAGTCGTCCAAGTTCTGGGGTCCGATTTTTTAGAGTAATTTAGTTTTGGCTCGCATTTCCGGTCTTGTTTGTTAAATTAGTTTATCTTCATGCTTGGAGGGTTCAATCAGTTTTGGTCCTCTGGACCGTGGCCTGAAATCCTTGTCCTATAAATTTAAATCCAGCGAACTTCCACGGCAGAATACTTTGCATTTTTCTATGTCCTGTGGGTAGATTTCCAGGACTCTCGTGAGACCCTGTTGACGAGCAGTGCTGTGGTTACCATCACTGTCGTCAAGAAGAAACTCGGTTTCGGAACCGAAGGGAGTCAATGTGAAGAGTTGGCGATGCCTTTCAGCCTGAGCTCCAGGGCCCCTTGAAACAGCAAGTGATTTGCCGTCATGGGTTCCCCTCAACTTCCTGAGTGAGTCCCTGGTGAACGGCGAAGTACTATGCACATAATATGTTTCTTTGTTTAGTCCGGCAGAGCAACCCGATCTTTATCAATTTTGTTCTGGAAGCTATCGGATCATTTATTGTAAGTTGTTTAAAGAATTTTGTAATTATAATTCAGTTTTTCCTTCCAGAACCTGAGAGTCAAGTCTTTCCTCAATACAATGGAACTGAACTTCCGACCTCCAATGAATTTTGGCTCCGATCACCCTATCGAAGAAACGGGCCGGGTTCTAATGGCAACACTGCTGAAACACCTGGACTTAAGTCATGAAGCCATTGACGTTGCCGTAACAAAGATCTTAACTGACCCAGTGGCAGAACTAGGAAGAAAAGTTAATCAGACAAAGTGGAGGCTTATCCGGCAGAGGCAGGACGAAGGGACGTCGTATAAAGAGATGTGCTCACGCATCCTAGATAAATGCAGGTGAGTTGTTCCGCAAGTCGTTGGGCGGGAGGTGCTAGAACGGCCAGTTTATGCTGAGCTTGATAGTAGACTGTTACCTTTCAAGGTCTGTCACCTGATTCGAGCGGCCGTGCTCAGGCACTCGGTGGTATTTCTGGCATTCCTTATGATTTAGAAGGTCCCTCTACGAATTCTTCTACAGAAACACGAGTTGGCTAACCATAAGACGACCCTCGCCATATACAGTTTTCCGGTTTGACGTAAAGGTTAAATTCGGCGAATACACTATGACCGATACCTTTTAAAGTGCAAGTGAAGATCCAACTGATTTTTGTATCCTTTAACTGAATACACTGCATTGTTGGATTCTGATAAGATATTTAAAATGCAAAACGGATACGTCAACTACATTATATTCGAGCTCTACCTCCCCGAATCTCAACCTTGCCAACGACACAATCAAGCAGCAAAACAGCAGCCGTGTCAAAGTGAAATCACAGCACCAGCTTTAGAGGCACAGAAAACTTGACTACGCAACTTTCGGCCATCAGACCGACCTGTGGGACTTAAGTAAAGATACAGGGACTATTGTCGACCGGACCCCCCTTCTTTGTTATCTCGAACCCCCTCCTTAGTGTTCCCAAAGCTAGCTGGAAGGTCCCCTTATGCACTGTAATTATGCACTTATGCGCTGTAAAAGTTCGCCTTTGGCCGTGATTCCGCCATAGTATCGGGATAGTAGTCAAGAGGTCGTGCGTTCGATTCCTACTCCCGGCACACAAACCTTTTGCTTTTTTTCTACTAACTCGAAAGTCGAATTCTCGGAAACTGTCCGGAAACTGCAATGGTCGTAACGAGGATTTTTCTTACTCACAATATCGACTCAGGGTACATTCTTGATATGTCAGCTAGCTCCCCGAGTCAAGTTTGAGTCCATTTTTCTGTTCCTTTAACTCCAAGCAATTTTCAAGGATAAAATTCGCAAAATCAGATATTTAACAAAGAATCTTTCACTGTTTTCCACAAGTTCCTTTTCCAGCTTGAGACTGAAGAAGACCCTTGCTAAGAAGGGCCGAAGTATAGCTTGAATAAAATGTAGCTGACGTATCCGTTTAGCATTGCCAAATATTATTCAGTCAGCTTGGGCTGTAATGAAGATTTTTGCTCTTCAGAATTTTTTTTTTTTTCATTGTTTGCTCTAATATCTGCAGAATATCTGCAGCCGTCCTCGCAGCGCAAAATTTTACAATGACGCGGAAAATTTGAATCTCAACAGAAACGCGGCTTTTCAGTCGCCAGTGATCAGCTTTGGAAGGTAGCTCACTTCGTGGACATTAATTTCATAAACCATTTTAGTCAAGCACACAACACAGGTACTAGTGTGTAGGTACCACAAATCCGACGGGGAAATTCCACCATATGAAAACCAATCATTCGTGAATAGCAGAACAACGAAGTAACGCATTTCCATCGGGTCTTCAAGCCTCTTGAAATCCTATCTCAGCCCTTTGCGATTAAGCTTTATGAATAAAGTCTCTCTCTCTCTCATTGTGTCCTTACAGCCATCCGCTGTATTCGAAACTTCAGTTTCGGCGGTTCCAGGCAGTTTGCCTTAAAACCTGTTATTGAAAAAGCAGAAAAAATCATTTTGTGTGTTTTTTCTTTTATTTAAATAGATGGTAATACTACTTTAAGCTACCAATCCGCTTAGCAACAACAAATATGACAGTCAGCTTGGGGTGAAGGAATACTTTCTTAAAATGCAGCAGCCCGAGAGAATGGGTGGATGTCTGTAGCTAAATTGGATGATTCCAGGTTCTTGTTCCACGAAGTTCGTCCAGCGACCGACCCTCTGGTGAAGTCTTTTTCTTCCATTCCGTTCTCCAAGTACGAGCCTAGGTTCAGGACCATCGTACGACGCTGGCTGCTACAGAAAAGAACTGCGCAGTCGATGCCTGTTAAGCCAGAAGATTTGCTGAACTCCAGTATACAGGTATAGCAGGTGATAGTACTGTCTTACATCCTGTGTCTTTAATTTTTCCTTAAATTTTAAGTGAGAGGCTAGGTTAGCTAGGACGTGATAACACTAAAAAAATGGTTTGACAATAGATTGTTGGTTAAGAACTTGAGCCCTCGTCCATTCCACATTGTAGAAGTGTTTGACTGTTTACGTGCCTGCGCTGTTCAGGCCCTGTTTTTTTTTTTTGCGTAGGAAAATCTCACTGTGTTTAAAGCCCAATTCGTTCTAGAAATGATATTTTCACGATGAGATGGTTCAGGAATTTCGTCTTTCGAAAATACCATTACTTTCCACATGAAATTAGCGATTTTTTTATTAGAGCTTGTCGACTTTAACCAGCCATCCAGGTATCCGACGCTGGGCATGATGCAAGATATTTGAAGACTGAACGTGCATGAGCTAAAAAGTGGGAAAACCAAGCAAAATACAAGAAGCCCAAAACAGAAGATACACTTGATGGCTTACCATGCCTTCCTAAGTGAAAGACAACACTTACGTAGCTTCTCAATTGGCATGTCCTTATGCGTGAAAGAGTTTTCGACTGACCTTTCATGCATAAGGGCATGAGAACTGAGAAGCTTCAGAGTGTTCTCTTTCACTTTGGAAGACATGGTAGGCTACCAAGTCAACAGATTACGTCCCATGTGTTGTCGGTTATCTGTCATGAAACTGCTTATAGAGAGATTGCGCTTACCCGATGAAAACGCATATTGCTATATCATCATCACGGGATCATAACAGCACAATTTAACATTGGGAAGTATAGGATGTTCAGCTTTGAAATTAATTGTCGGCGTTTTATCATCATTCTGAGCCAGGGACTTGCTGGAAATGTTAACCTAGGGTAACATGCCCAAATTACACATCAAAGACTACAGAAATGTTTAAAATCTTAAAGGACCCCTCTTGCTTATTCTGTCTTTGATATTATCTTTACCTCACTTATGGAATTGTAAGCTTCCTAAATCCTTGCCTTTTGCCATTGCTTCATTAGCACTTTTTCGGACGAGGCGAGATTTGCCAAACTATAGAGAGATTGCACCATACCCAACGAAAACGGACGGGATCGTAACGAAAAAAAATAACATTAGGAAGTATAGGACTTTCAACTTTGAAATTAAACTTTCGGCGCTTTATCATCATTCTGAGCCAAGGAATTGCTGGAAATGTTAATTGGGCTATTCCTTAACCGTATAATTCTATTTTTGCAAAAGAGTTTCCATGAAAGTAAGAGCTTGAAGGCTTCAAAGTTTGAACACAAAAATGGAGTCTCAAATCCTATTGGTCGGCGATGACGCGGATTTGAAGAAATGCGTTATAACCGACCAATAGGACGAGACTCCGTCTTTGTTTATAAACTTTGACGCCTTCAAACTCTTACTTCCATGGAAACTCTTTTGCAAAAATAGAATTATACGGTTAAGGAATAGCCCAATTAAGATTTCCAGCAAGTCCTTGGCGAAGCGAGTCCTTGTCCCCACGTCTCAATAATGCTTACCTAAAGTGGAACACAGTTGTCTGGGGGGGGGGGGGAGGGGAATTCGGATCTGGTTTTTGAGAAAACCTCAGAAGGCATTCATCTTGTCTTCATAGCAGGTAAAAGAGCTAGCCAGGCCCTTCTCGTTGATGGTATTGGCGTCATCGTGCTTTTAGAGCGTCGTGCTTGCAGAGCCGCGTTTTTTACTGAGAATCAGATTTGCTTTGCTTTCAGAGTGAAAGCTACTTCCCGTTCATCGACGACGGTTTGGACAGCCACTTGTCGTTACTTAGTGACAGAGAAGGAGCTGAGGGAAAAGATGATGATAAAGATGAAGCCACATCCGACGTCAGGGACGCCAGTGCTGCGGCAGAAGAAGTTCCGGAAATGGATAACACGGATGCCCAGGAGGTTCAGCTGAATTCGAAAATCCGGCCGAAAATCCGGAATAGAAAAGTGGACCAGAGCTTGATGAACGAAGTTGCTGAGTTTGTTACATCAGACGACACTGATCTGATGGTGTTAAAGAAGATACTTCTGAACCAGGTTAGTGTATAAGTTAGTTTGCATTTCATTAAGAACAAATAATCAGATCGAATCTCCATCTTTGGTCCCATGCAGCGGCTATGGATACCCCGATAGAACGAGTGGAGCTAGAGGTACAGTACAAGGTGTGAGGTTTGAGTTGATACCCGTCAACTTCCCTTTTCGCCGTTGCTCGTGTCAGGTAAAACCGTAGGATGATTGCAGGGGTCAAGAAGCCGGTCTGCAGCGAGTTAGACGTGATGTCATAATGGTAGACAGCCAATCAGCTGTAAAGGAAGACTCAGACGGCGTTTTATTCTTCTGCTGAGTTGTACTGTGAAGCAGCTGTTTGTAGAGGTAACAAATTATGATATTCTTCGTAGCTCGACTGCGTATGGTCGTATTACAGAGATAGGGAGACGGAGGTTCTTGTAGATTATTTGTTCTTGTTTTCATCACGTTAGTGCCAATCTTTGAAATAAAATAATATCACAATTTCTACACCTTCGATTGTGGGAATTTCCATTGCCACATCCAAAACTGCGCTTACAAAGGTCGCGTATTTTCGGTTGAGTTGTCCTCTCTATATTGAGCGTGTTCCACTCTACTTACCGCGGTTATTACGCATGACGTCACGGATCCTGACTTCTTGGCGTCAATTGGCTGGAACGAATCTTCCTATTTTCGGCAGAATATCGTGCAGTCGGCTGACAGGCCGATTACGTTACAGAGATCGTAGTTACAACGCTAAATACGCTCCTGACTGTGGTAAGCAAATAGTTGCTATTGGTTATTATTACCAAAACCTTGGAACGTCGAGCTTAGTAACTTTTCATGAGGTTGGAACGAAAATAATAACTAATAGCTACTATTGTAGAAGGTGGAACACGCTTATTAACTCTGTGGCTTTAAGATCGTTGCATTTAAAGGCGTACTCTCGACGTTCCACGAGGACTCCTTGAGGAATCAAAGGAAACGGCGAAAATAGAGGGAGTCACTCCACGCGTATTCCGCGTACGGGAAACAACGAGAACACGGGGAGTAGTTCAAAAATGGATTTTGTAGTATCCACTTAATAATTTTTGTTTTCATTCAGATTGTTCTTAATCGATATTACATTGTTAATACTTACAAACAAAACTCGCAACTATAACAATGAAAAAGATCTATGTTTCTCAAAATCAGTTCTAAAACCATCACTCAATATTGATCTCAGAAATTCTTATTAACCATGTGTAATATCTGTGTTTCTAAAAAACAAGAACACTATATAGCAACTCCAAACTTGATTACCCTCCGAATCTCAAAGGGAGTGATGATGATGGTGATCGAGAATACGGGAAGTGAGTCCCCGGGACAAACAAAAACGCGGGGATCCTCGAAAGGAGTCCTCAGGGAACCGCGAGAGTACGCCTTAAATCATCTTGAGTTCCGATTGGTTTATTTCCCGAGAGCCGTTGATAGAAGAAACCGTTATAAGCTTTGAGTGCTTGTTGTTTTGTCAGTTAGGTTTGGAACAGAGCAAAAGAACACTTGGGAGTAGCGCCAAGACTTGAAAAAAGTGACAGATACTCGAATGACAACGACACTAGCACCACTAGTGATAGAGAACGCCCCTACTGATACTCGATCAGTCGTTCACCAGCGCTGGAACTGATAACTTCATATCCTGAATATAGCAAGAGAATGATACAGCCTTCATTGTTTTCTTGGTGTGTGTAGGCCGCAGCGTTGCGTTATTAGAAATGTCTAAGCCCGCAAGTTTGGCTCGCCTGAAATGCCACAAGTGTAGTGGGCGCTGTGGGCGACGCTACGAGTATGGCCCGTTTACAAAACTTGCTAAGCATAGGTCTTGGCGCTACTACCTAGTGTTATTTTGCTCTGGTTTGGAAGCTCGCCGTGCTAACAACTCTTGTTTTATTAGGCTGAGTGTGCCAAGAAGAAGCAAGCTGGATACGATCTGATGTTGGAACTTGCCAGGAGTGACGTGTTTCCAAGTGTGCTATTCCATGCGTTGGCTGGTTGGCTCGACTGCTTCAGAAGCTGCTCGAAGGATAGGTAAGATCCCGTACGGAAAAAACGTCATCAAAAAATCAAAAAAAAATCATGATTAGCAATTATGACATATCATGATTAAAATCATGACAAAAATCATGATTTTTGTCATGATTTTTGTCATGATTTCTTAGTGACTAAATGTCATGATTTGTGGACGGCTAAATCATGATTTAGAAAGTCATGACTAAGCGAAATGACAACTAGAAAAATCATGAACAACACGTACATGATTTTTGAACAACATAGTCATGACTTTTTCATGACTTTAATGACAAAAATCATGATTTTTGTCATGATATTTATCATGACTCTTTATATAGAAAATCATGACTTTTTTCGTGATTTGCTTTATCATTTCTAAAATCATGACATTTAGAAAATCGACAAAATATCACACATGAGATCATGAAACTTGAATCATGACTTCATTTTGACATGTCATGATTTTTGTCATGATTCTTAATCAACGAAAGTCATGATTTCTTGGTGATGATTTTTGTCATTTTTAAATCATGACATTTCGAAAATCAGTATAAAAATCACAAAAATTGAATCATGACTCTATTTTGATATTTCATGACAAAAGTCATGATTCCTGTCTTGATTTTTGTCATGATTCTTCGTAAACGAAAGTCATGATTTCTTGGTGATTTGACTTGTCTTTGTTAAATCTTAAAAAAAGAACTTAAAACTTGAATCATGACATGTCATGATTCGTAACAAATGAAAGTGACTTTCTTGGTAACCTGTTTTGTCCTTTCTAAAATCATGACATTTCGAAAATCAGCAAATTGACCTTAAAATCACGAATAATAAATCGTGACTTTTGTCTGATTCTTAATAATGATAGTCAGGACTTAAAATCTCGACTTCATAATCGATACAATAACGATTTGTCATGACAAAAATCACGAACGTCACAGTCTGGTCAAATTAGTATAACCGCACGTATTCAGTTGCTTTTGTGCAAAATGATCTTGATTTTGAATGACATTCTTTTATTCTTTTGTAGGCAGGAAAGCAACACGTATAACAATTTTTGCTGGGCCTGGCTGCGAACATTTTGCTGCGCTTGGATGACCTCGATGGCTTTATCGCCATCACATGCTTTATTTTTGTTATGCTGTGGTGACAAAGTCTGCTTTGCTATTATTTCTTCATATTAAAAACACAGTAACGGTCTTTTCAGTTCTCGCATGCTTCTTGTGGTCGGGTGCTGTATGTGGGCCTGCACGTGGTGAAGGAAAGCGGATGCAGGGTCCTATCATAGATGGACAAAAACATGCATGAAGTTGTGCCCTGTTGGTCTTGCGAGCGGTCGAGCGATGTGTCTGCGAGCTCGACAACGTACTAGCTAGTGAACTAAAACTTAAAGGAGCATCGTTTATGGGTGGACACGTCTCAGCTATTAAGTATACATGCATCCAGAAACATGCTCGTCATTAGACCTCTCTGTTCTGATATCCTACAATTCACTTTCAGATCATCATCAATAAAACTTCTTATTGAAAAACTGGCTTATATAGTCCAAAATTAACGATATGGACTTTCAGATACGCACAAACATCAAATAAACCAGGAACAAATGTTTCAGATAACAGATCACACAGTTTTTTATGATTTCTTTGACTATTAATCCAGACAATCGGGCCTTTGTAGATCTGTTCTTTGTCAGTGTTTGTCAGACGGACGGACGGTCAGTCGGAGTACTTTTAAGACGTCATAGGTGATCGGAAAAATAGTTAACTGGGAAACTAAAAGCAAGTGGGAAACTAAAAGCAAGCTACGATCAGAGATGGGCGAAACCGATCATGAAATGATTAGAATCCGAATCCAGGGGTAGACATCACTGAGGAGGGTTGGTGGTCGAAATCAAATCTTGGATTGCCTAAGCCGACTGTGTAGAATTGGGAAACGGATGTTAGAAGGATCTAGACTAGAAATTTGGTGGGATTCGTACGAGTGAGGGTTATACAGAATCGGATTCGCCCATCTCTGATGACCGATGCATATTTATGAGTCACGAATACATCTTCGTCGGACACAGAGATCATCATCAATGAAACTTCTTATTGATTAAAAAACGGCTAGTACCAAAATTAATGACATGGACTAGAGCTTCCAGATATATCAACATCAAATAAACCACAAACAAATGTTTCAAAATGCAGTATTATTCATGCAGTAATTATTCAAAGTAAGAGATACAGGCGAGTATTCCATAATAGAAACGTAGAACGAGGCTATTAATGAAATAATATTTAAGTTTTCAGTCCCTTATTAATAACAAAACCGAAGTTGATGAAAATGCAGAAAAAAACCTTTCCTGTCATCACCCCAATCGTGCAGCAAAAACAGCGTCCGTGTAAAAAATTAAATCTCAGGACTAGTTTTTTCACTATAGTGGTATTTGAAGGTAATTTACTTTAATAAGATATTTATAGTCGGTAGAAGCTTCAGTTATTTGTTACAGGTTTTTTTATTTCCCCGACGTTGACCCAGAGGATTGACAGCCTGTCGAGCACCCTTGCCAAGAAGGGCCGAAATATCGCTGATGAAGAATCGTAGCTGACGTATCCGTTGTAAACATTGTTTTGAATAAATGTTTCAAATAATGTGTACAACGGATACGTCAGCTACGATGCTCGTAGGGGAAAGCAACAAACCTGTAATCATACATCATTACAGGTTTGTTTCCTTCCCCGACGTTGACCCTGAAGATTGACAGCCTGACGAGGACCCTTGCCAAGAAGGGCCGAAATATCGCTGACGAAACATCTTAGCTGATGTATCCGTCGTATACATTGTTTGAATACTTGCTTTTATTCTTCTCGAATTATCATGGGAAGAACCAAGTTTGTCGAAATCGTCAATATATCCGGTACGAACCCGGGCCTACAATGCATCTGCTAGATTATAACGTTCATTTTAGAGTGAACTGAGGAGCTACAACATAATTTACCCCGACTTCACTTTTGATTCTATGTGCAAAATAACATTTCCGCATAGAATTTTGCCAGATTGATCCGGCCTCTAGTGATAGGATCTCCTGCCGGAACTGGATTTGAAGAATCCGGATTTTGAAAAAAGACCGAATTTCGAAAAATATTTCCGGAAATACGAAAAGTCTGGTCATTGAAGATCTTTCAGGGTATTTTCTGATGAAGTCTTGATTATTGGGATCTCAAAACGTAAGTGGAGGGATACCTATGACATCGCAAAAGTTGTCCGTCCGTCAAATGAGATGTTTTGATGAAACTTGGTGTGAAAATTGTCTGGTTCAAGGGTAAGGTCAAGTTCGTAGATGGGCTCTGTAGCACTAAATTTTTTACAAATTACGGCCGAACTACTCAACTTCAGACAAAGCTGTTGCTTTAAGCAAATTTTCTGATTTTGTCCGGATTCCGGGCGAACTATTTGTCCGGCGAGAAAATAGTTTTCATACAATGATCCAGGACGTCTCTTCACGCCTACATCCGACCTCTAATCAACTTTCAGTGGAACTTTTACTTTCAACCATTTTTCGGTTTTGGACGGATTCCGGGTGAACTGCTCGTCCGGAGAGAAAATAATTTGAATATAAGGATTCAGCAAGTCTGCTTACCTCTGTTTCAATACCTCTAATCAACTTCTAGTAAAACCTTAACTTTAACAAATTTTCCAGAAATTCTGCCGGATTCAGGGCGAACTATTATTCTGGTGAGAAAATAACTATCATCTTCGGATTCAGCATGGTTTCTTACCCCTAAATTGACTATCTCATTAGCTTTTAAAAATATTTTGCTAGCCCCAACACTTGAACCCCCGCCCCCACCCCAAATATGGATTTACGGAGCCCATCTATGAACTTGTCCTATTCTTTTACCCATAGTTTCCCCACACCAAGTGTGAACAAAATCTTGTTTTAACACAACCCAACAATCGTGTGTCAAAATACTCAAATTCTGTGCATTTTCTTTGTTTTGAATTTGCTTGCGGATTACAACAAGGAATACGAGCTCAGGTAACTATGAGGAGGAATTATTGAGAAACAAAGATAGGTTTAACTAGATATACCGAAGCAAAATTTATTTCTTCAGTGTGTAAACCATTCTATAAGGTTCAATCTAGTATGTTTATCATATTTGTGGGTCCCTTTTTAAGCCAGATAGATTTTTCTCACGGAAGATTTGAGGTTGGGTACCTCTCCTGTATCACTACACTTATGTTTTGGAAAAAAAAAAAAATAGTTCTTAGGTATGCTACTGAACTTTCTATATAAATTGCTGGGTATAACCAACAATAGGCATGGACAAGCAATATCATAGGCTAGGTAACTTGATCTCCTTATAAGCAGGACACACATCAACAGTAGGGAACAGAGAATCGAAAAATAAAATATCAAAGCCTGTGTTCGTTCATATCAACGGAACAGTACGAAACATTAAATAACAATAAAATAATTAAGAAACATACCCATAATAAAATTAGCGCCAACGCCTTTCATCAGCAAATTTGAATCAAATCTAAACCGCGCGCTAAAAGCAAAAGAGTCATGGCGCGGATTGAACTTAATCCCTCTGTAGTTTTCGAAATCCCTCTCACGGTTTGAACCAAGCTACAAGGAATTATCAGTCCTGCGTTCCTGACCCAAAGGCAATGATTTAGGTCCGCTGACAACTGACCGACAAGGTAATGCTTTAGCATGTACGTGGCAGTTTTATGGCACCTGAGAAATGCGGGTTCAACGAAAATAGTTTTAATTTGTACTAATTCCGGCCAAATTTCCGATTTTCCGGAAATTTTTCCAAATTTCCGACCGATTCAAAACTTTCATGATGCGTTATTAGGATTTTAGGGATCACAAAATTTCTACCGCTATGATCTTTCATGATTTCTGAGATCACGGCGGCTTCATTCCTCATTGAAATGATCCGTTATTGGTAAATCAAAATCATAATTCTTGTCAAAATGACTAGTTTATGATTTTTTGAATCATAAAGACTGAATCATATTTTTCATAATTTGTGGTTACGATTTTTTATGATTTCCAAGGTCACAAAACTTATATCACTAAGATCTTACATGATTTTTAAGATCACGACGGCTTAAATCATCATAGAAGTGATTTTTTAATGATTTTTTATAATCATTTAAGTTCCAATTATGATCTTTTCAAGATCTTTTGAAGTCACGAAGACTAAATCATAAATGCCTAACTCCTGTTCATGATTTATTATGATTTAGAGAAAACATGAATGCAAATTATCGTGATTTTCCGATAAATAATTATGACTATTGTCTGATCATGACTTTTTCTTGACATCAATGTCATATAAAAGAAAAATCATGATTTTTCTATGATTTATTTAATGATAAAATGGGAGATCATGATTTTCTTATGATATGACATTGTGTGACATTTTAATGAGTTTTTCCGTACATCATGCTTTATTGTTGTTATGCTGTGGTGACAAGTCTGCTTTGCTATTAATTGTTTACATTCTATTTATATCTATATTATATACCATTCTAATTATCATCTTCGGATTCATCATGTTTTCTTACCCTAAATAGACTATCTCATTAGAAAAGTCATGTGTCCCAAAACACTCAAATTCTATGCCTTTTCTTGGTTTTGAAGCTGCTTGTGGATAACAGCAATGAATACGAGCTCAGGTAACAATGAGGAGGAACTGTTGGGAAACAAAGATAGGTTTAACTAGAAATACTGAAGCAATGTTTATTTCTTCAGTGTGTAAACCATTCTATTTATATCTATATTATATACCATTATAATTATCATCTTCGGATTCATCACGTTTGCTTACCCCTAAATAGACTATATCATTAGAACAATCATGTGTCCCAAAATACTCAAATTCTATGCCTTTTCTTGGTTTTGAAGCTGCTTGTGGATAACAGCAAGGAATACGAGCTCAGGTAACAATGAGGAGGAATGGTTGGGAAACAAACATAGGTTTAACTAGAAATATTGAAGCAATGTTTATTTCTTCAGTGTGTAAACCATTCTATAAGCTTCAATCTAGTATGTTTGTCATATTTGTGGGCTCCTTGATAAGCGAGATAGATTTAACTGGAAATTTGAAATCTTGTCTGAGGTAGGGTACCTCTTCTGTATCAATCCACTTATGTTTGGGAAACAAGTAAATAATAGTTCTTATGTATACGACTGATCTGTTCTATAAAATGCTGGATATAACCAACAATAGGCATGGACAAGCAAAGCAATATCATAGGATAGGCTAACTTGATCTCCTTATAAGCAGGACACACATCAACAAAAGAGAACAGAGCATCAAACACTCAAATATCAAAGCCTGTATTTGTTCATATCAACGGAATAGTACGAAAAACTAAACAACAATCAAATACATAAGAAACATACCCATAACAAAATTAGCGCCAACGCCTTTCATCGGTAAATTTGAATCGAATCTGAACCGCGCGCTAAAAGCAAAAGACTCATAGCGCGGATTGAACTTAATCCCTATATAGTTTTCGAAATCCCTCTCACGGTTTGGACCAAACTACGAGGAATTACCAGTCCTGTATTCCTGACCCAAAGGCAATGATTTAGGTTTGCTGACAACTGACCGACAAGGTAATGCTTTAGCCATGAAATCCAACTACTTGACACGTATGCAGCAGGTGTTATGGCACCTGAGAATTGCGGGTTCAACGGAATTTGTACTAATTCCCGCCAATTTTCTAGACAAGACCAGCAAATGCAGTCTTGGTGATCTTCACTTTTCCGATTTTATGGCATTGAAGTTCGAAAAAAAAAGAAATTCACATGAATGTTATAGCGTTTCCTTTGGACAAAAGAAAGAATACAATTTTAAAGATGAGCAAAAAAAGCTCGCCGTCGAACGCTCAGCTGTGACAGGATACTAAGTAAAATTTCAACATCTTTCTTGGTCAGTTCACGTCACCACAACATTAGATCGAGGGCTCCCCCCCCCCCACCCCCAGAATCAAAGTTCCGTGCACATATTTGAAGCACAACGTTTTAGATGGGTTGTAGCACCAGTTTCTAAAAACTTCCCAGTATGATCTGGTTGTGATTCTGAAAATGATAAAGACTGAGCCACAACTGTCAGAATTGATGGTCATGATTCATTTTGATGTCCCGTATCACAAGACTTCTCAATATGACCTGTTTACGATGCGAGATTACGATTTCTTATGATTTCCCAGGTAACAAAACTCACATCGCTACGATCTTTCATAATTTGTAAGATCACGACGGCTTGAATTATCACAGAAGGGATCTCTTAATGATTTTTCAGAATCATTAAAATTCCAATTCTGATCTTTTCAAGATTTTTGGAGTCACGAAGACTAAATCATACATGCGTACCTGGTGTTCAGGATTTGTTAATGATTTGGAGAAATCATGAATATGAAATATCGTGATTTTTCTGATAAATGATTATGACTATTGTCTGATCATGACTTTTTCGGGACACCAATGTCATACACAAGGTAAATCATGATTTCTCCATGATATTTTTTATGATAAACTTGGAAACCATGATTTCGTATGACAGTGTGCGACACAGTACTCGACCACGCGCAAGACCAGCATGCAACGACAGATTGAGTTGACACGAAGTCCACTGCATGCAGTGTTTTCGCCCGTCAATGGGAATTGTGCGTCCATCTTCCTCCACCACGTGCAGGCCCCGACTACGAGAAGCATGCGAGAACTGCAACAGATCTAGTTGTCGGATTTTAATATGGATAAATCGCAGTTAGTCATTCACCAGGGGCAACAAGAGTATAGATGAAGATAGGCAATAAGTTGAGGGATATGCTGCTATCTGCTATGCTTACCTACAAATGAATAAAAAAATATCGGACATCAACAAGTCATTATTCTTAAATTTGGCTTTCAATATCAATATGACCTTTGTCTACGGTATGACACAAATCATGATGCAAGGTGAATTTATGATTTCTGAAACATCAAGACTGGATCACAACGTTCATAGTTCATGGTTATTAGTTCCTGTGTCAAACAATTTACGGTGCTAAGACATTTCGTGATCTATAAGATTGCCACGCCTAGAGTCAAAATCGAGATGATATTTTAATGATTTATCAAAGTCATAAAACTTCCGAATATGATCTTTAATGATACCAAGATCACAAAATTTCAGGAGATGTGATACTTTTCTGATTTTCAAGATCATGACGGCTTATGTTAGCTTAGAAATGATCTCTTGATGATTTAAAAAAAATCATAAAACTTTGCAATATGACCTTGTTATGACCTGCAAGATCATAAAGACCGATTCAAAACTTTCATGATTCGTTATTATGATCTTTGAGATCAAAACATTTCTAGCGCTATGATCTTTCATGATTTCAGAGATCACGACGGCTTCATTCCTCATTGAAATGATCTGTTAATGATTAATCCAAATCATAATCCTTCTCAAAATGTTTAGTTTATGATTTTTTGAATCATAAACACGGAATCATAACTTTCTTAATTCGTCGTTACGATTTGTTATGATTTCCCAGGTCATAAAACTTATATCACTACGATCTTCCACGATTTGTAAGATCACGACGGCTTAAATCATCACAGAAGTGATTTTTTAATGATTTTCAAAATCATTTTAAGTTCCAATTATGATCTTTTCAAGATTCTTTGAAGTCATGAAGACTAAATCATAAATGCCTAACTCCTGTTCATGATTTATTATGATTTAGAGAAATCATAAATATAAAATATCGTGATTTTTCTGATAAATAATTATGACTATTGTCTGATCATGATTTTTTCGTGACATCAATTTCATATAAAAGGAAAATCATGATTTCTCCATGATTTATTTAATGATAAAATGGGAAATCATGATTTTCTTATGACATTATGTGACATTTTAATGAGTTTTTCCGTACGGGATGTCATCATTTCCACGAGCCGTTCCAGATTTTTTCTTAGTGGATCCCAGAAGAAACTGATGGATTGTGTACCTGTCCGTCTGCCTGTCTGTGATTTGGGAAACCGCTGAATGGATTGAGATAATTTGATGGATGTTACATATGGACCCTTAGAGGGAAAAAAAAAAAAATGATGGTTATCGGTGAGCCTCGTACTTAACATTTATTGGTCCGGGAAAGTGGTTCGATTCACTGATAATAATAATTTTCTGGTCAAATTGGTTGGAAGCTTGGTATATGGTCAAAGATATGTGTTAAACCAGTTATAATGCTAGAAGATTTGCCTCAGATGAATATTTTAGCCGGGATCCGGACAGGACCGGACATTGCCGACGGAATCTAGTATATAGCTCGATAAGTCTGATCGGGCCGTGGGTGGGAGATATGAAGGTAAAGAAAAATGCCGAATCTGGATACGCTGCAGTGAGCGTATATTTCTGAAAAATAATTTTGCCGGAATTAATTATTGATCGAGAGGTAAAACTGCGGTAAGAAACATTGTGACGTCTTGGTAATGTTTATTTTCAGTGAACTTATGCCAGAGTGCACTACAGGAATAGAAGTAGCCCCGCCGCAGGAAAAAGCTGCTGTAGTGGCATCTGCAGGTCTTCTGCGAGAATGGGCTATTCAGAAGCTAACAACGTTCACGCGTGAGGCGGAAACACACATCAACGGGAAACAGAATGTGAAAAGTCTGCTGGTTCAAGAGACCGGGTCCTTGCTGCAGTTCGTGAATTACAGGTATGTAGTTTAATTGGACCCTGTGTCTGTGAAAAATAAGGAGTCAGCATAACCGTTGGCTAGCTTTTGGCATACGAGTATTGAAGTTGGTTTTGTCGTTTTTTGCGTTGTGGTGGTTGTTTGGTCAGATTTGCTGTAGATGCAGTTCTTCACTAAGTTGGTTGGCCTGGATCTTATTAGGGCATATCAGTTCCGCGGAAGATCTAGCTGTCTGATATGTACCAAGATAAATATATGGAAAAGGAGATAAAGCGCCGGAAAACTTGCCCCAGACCGCTCAGAATATGCTATTGTCAACCGATAGCAGTGAAACAAGAGAACACAGGACATACAGTTAGAACAGGTTTCTATATTTCAGTTCCTATCTGGTTCCTGTAGTAGTTTAGTCAACTTAGAAATAAGATGCTCCGCAAGCCTCAATGCTCCTCAACTCTGGGTGATTATAATATTTCATGTGAAGAGATTCTCATTAAACTGGGCGCTCATGAATTAACTGACCTCACAAATACCCTTTTAAGAAATTTTGGAGCAAAGATAGTGTGCTGTCCAAAGATGAGCCGTCTATTCCCCCCCCCCCCCCCCGTCATCCGTTTCTTACACAGTTTCATTCCAACATTTCTTTTAGGTCATATCTTGTAAACTGTGTTAGTGTCTTCACCTCTTCTAGCATTATGCTATTTGGAATTAAATTTGATTGATTGATTGAAGCGGTATTTGAACCCACAAACTTCCGCTCCAAACCACTACAATCGACCAGCAGTTCAGTTCCTTTAGTTTATTTTTGATGTTCTAATTCTGTTTATTTATTAGGCCGCTCCTGCTCCTCCTTAACATGTCGATCAGCTTAATGAGCCATCAGGAATTAATTCTGGCTATCGCGTCGGGAACCTTGGGGATATCAGAGTCTCTTCTCCGACTTGGCTGTAAGTTTAATCCGCAGTCCGTACTTTCTAGTATTCCTGCCTGTTTTGATTTGTCCTATCTTGAAATTGTGTTTCCTCTTTAAAAAGGACGTATTTGATGACGCTATACGGATAAGCTGGCCCTTCTTGACAATGATCCTTGTCAGCCTCTAGCTAGAAAAATATACCTGCACCGAATTCGGAGACTTTTATTCCGAATTCAGAGAGTTAAAATCCGATGGAGGATTAAGACGCTAGTATGCAAAATACTGCAGATTGTTATCTGAAAGCAGAGTCTATTTGTAGACGACTCTCGTTAAGAAGGGCCGCAATGTGGCAATGATAAATATCAGCTGGCTTTTCCATTTTTGCCATCAGACATGATTTGCAGTCAGCGTAGGCTGAAAGAATACTTTAAGACTTGTTTGATTTGGTTGATGGAAGAATGAGCCCTGTGTGAATCGTGAATAGAAAATTCCGTGCAGCGGACGCAACATAATAATAACAGTACAATATTGGGCAATAAGTCCACAAAACCTCTGTAAAATTCTTTTAAAACATTTAGGGTCGTACATTTGAGCAGTAAACATTTTTACAATTTCTCTCTTAAACTGGTTCAGTGACGGGCAATTTGCTGTTCCTTCGGGCAGTTGGTTCCAGTGAAGATGCCCGCGATTTCTGAAGCTGCACAAAATGTCATTACATGGTAGAGGCGTGATGAACATGTCGCGGATTAAAGTTATGTTTAACGCCTTTATGTTTGCCTCAATAAATGAGAGGATGGCATCCAAGATCGTTGCACCCCTGAATCGCGCTTACCCAGAAGAAAATCAGAATCAGTTCTCACCTCTATATACAAAGCTATAAACAAAAAAAGTGTTGTACTTTTGAACAAATGATATACTATACTTGTAATATCTTTTTGTATTGTTTTTGTCTATTTTTTACTTCACGTTGGCACGATTATGCTACTGCATGGTTTATTTGCATCTTATCACGCATTCTAGCAACGCTCCAGATAATTGTGGTTGTTTTATTCAGCTTCAGAGCCGTCTGACTCCACGCCCGCTCCAAGCCTCCCATCTACCGGCGACGTTGCGGCTGTATACGACTGCGACCTGATACGCTCCCGGCCTGACTCCATACCCCTCTCTGGCCCCGAGCTAGCGTCCCGGTTGAAGGTTGGAACTCGAGTTGTTCGAGGAGTCGACTGGAAGTGGGGAGAGCAAGATGGAAATCCGCCTGGCGAGGGGAGGGTGATTGGAGAAGTAGGTGATGACGGATGGGTGAGAGTCCAGTGGGATGCGGGCGGAACTAACTCCTACAGGATGGGAAAGGAGGGGAAGTATGATCTGAAGCTGGCTGAGCCACCAACCCCTGATGATGTTTCTTCTGTTGCGGAGTCAGTTGTGGAAGAACGTAAGTTTCAGTTTTCTGGCGTATGTAATAATAATAATAATATAATATAACTGCAGTAAAAAAGGCTTTCGCCTCTGTTAATTTCTCGGGACACTCTGTACACTAAATTCAATTTCAGCCAGGTGCCGATCCACGCCTGCTTTAAACTGATTGATATTTTCGGCATTTACGACATTTTCGGGGAGATTATTCCAGTATTCCACTATCCGGTTTTTGAAGCTCCATTTCCCAATGTCTTTTCGGAATTTCTCACCACGAATTTTCAAGCTGTGTCCTCTGAGACCGTTATGATTGAAAGTGAGGACATCATGTAGTCGAAGGATCCTATATTACAGTGCATAAAATTTGACATCATATATTGTGAGCATGGAAATTCTGTAGCGAATTTGCAGGATAGAATTCACAAGCGAAAAGAAAACTACACTTCAATCACTCTTGCATTTCTTACATTTTATTTAGCTAAAGCCCTTTTCCAAAACTTGCCTACCTTAATTACTTTGACTTTGTTGCTCATATCCAGAATATCAGCGGACTTACAGTTTATACCGATTAAGATGCCGCCTGAGAATTGAAAGTTGCCGACTTATTCCCGGAAACATTCAAGTAATGCGTAAAACGGAAGTCAGCTACGACGCTTTAGCAGCGATATTTCGGCCCGTCTTGGCGAGGGTCCTGGTCAGGCTGTCAATCTTCAGGGTCAACGTCCGGGAAGGAAACAAACCTGTCACACATAACTGAAATTTTTACTGACTATAAATATCTTATTCGTGTCAAATTGATTTTAAATACCACTGTACCACTGTAGTGAAAAAACTATAGTCTTGAGATTTAAGTTTTTGCACGGCCGCTGTTTTTTGCTGCACGATTGGGGCGATGACAGGAAAGTATTTTTTTTTCTGTATTTTGATCAACTTCGGTGTTGTTATTAATATGGGATTGACAGCTTAAATTGTATTCCATTTATAACCTCATTCCACGTTTCTGGTAGGAAGTACTCGCCTGTATCTATTACTTTTAAGTATCACTGCACGGAAAAATAAGTGCTGAGATTTAATTTTTGACACGTCTGCTGTTTTGGGGGATCAATCGGAAGAGATAAATCTCAAAATCGGGATTAAATCCCAGGACTAGTTCTTCAGGTGAGTTTGACAAATTTTAACTGGGGCAGCTTCGCCGTACCAGTCAAAATTTCCTGGATTTTTTCCCACAGGCCTTCTTAGGGGGGGGGGGCTGCCCCCCCCCCCCACACTCACATACCCCTGGGACGCCCCTGCCCCCGTGGCTTCAACCACCATTCTGTATGCTTCGTTCAGCTTGACTTTAGTGTGAAAAGAGAATTAAGAAAGGCCAGAAACCATGGTTGTAGAACTGACGGTTCCAAAATAAAAAGATCGCGGCAAAACCAGGAGCCAGTCACTAGAGGCGTATTCTCGCCGTTCCCCGAGGACTCCACTTTAGGAGTCCCCACGTTTTTGTATGTCCCGGGGACTCACTCCCCGTATTCTCGCGAGTCCCCACGGATGGGGAATGCTCCGATTATCATCACCATCATCAAAAAAGGACTCCCTTTCAGATTCAGAGGAGAATCAATTTTTTCTGGTGTTGGTGCAATGTAAAATTAATAAAAACAATCAGTATCAACGAAACCAAAAATAAAGTGGATCCAGACCAATTTCGTCAACATTATATTTATTTTAAGAAGAAAGTTCATTTTGGAAGCATTCCCCGTTCTCGTTGTTTTCCGGACGCGGAGTCCGCGTGGAGTGACTCCCTCTATTCTCGCCGTTCCCTTCGAGCCCCGAGGAGTCCTCGGGGAACGGCGCGAATACGCCTTAGAACTTAAAAAGTTTGGGGATAGACACGCATATGTTAGTCAGGAGAGAAGAGCAAAGTTGATTGTGATTCTGAATACGCGTAATGTAGTTCCACAGATGAACCTGTCTCGACACGTGTAAATTTGTCGCCCGGGTCGACTGACGGCCGTTTGGATCCGATCCGTTCAACCTTAGGCTAGGGTTTTGTTTTTTCCTAGTTGCAATTACAAATTACTTAGTTGGTTAACAAAACGTCATTGGTCTACCTTGATCGCATGCCTGACGCTTTTATAGTCTACCGTTTGAGCCATTTTTATATTCAGTCAAATTGTATCTTACCATCAACCTTTGTGTGTGACAAAGAGAATGTCTCAGTAAACTTAGTGTTAAATTCTAGACGAAAACTCCCTTGAACTGGACATTCACAACCCATCCGCCCTCCTACGTCATAACGCCGGCACTGCTATACTCGTCATAAGCATGATGGCGTCACTGAAATCTCCCCAGCTCCCCAAATCCACACTTCGCTTAATCTCATCCTACCTCCGAGAAACCATCCAGAGAGATGTTGGGCCACTCGACTGTGCGAGCAGTGTGCACACTACTAGTTTGGATCGAAGCAGACAGTGGTCTAGCTTAGGTTTTCTGCGAGGGATAGCAGTCCTACCAAGTTTCTGCCAAGCCCTTGCCTCTCCCCCGTGGATGAAGTTCTTCATTTCGGGTTTGGAGCCCAGAGTTTCGGGATTGCAGGATACAGCTAAGCAAGTAAGTGAAGCTGTTGTAGCGCAAAGAAACATCGTAGAGTGAGTTTTTCTTCTCTTTATATGATCAAGGTCTGCTTGATCCCTAAGTCAAACCCGGAATTAAGAAGTCAAATGACGTAATTTTGCTTGTAATGTTAACATTTTTGCCATGGCCCAAGGAGGAACCTGGCCAAAGAGATTCGAAATATACCCCGACATAAAATCTCAGTTTACCAGTTGGTGTAGCCCCACCAGACATGAAACGTCTCAGTTGCTTCTCTGAGGAAATGTTATTAGTTGCGTTTTTGCTGATACCATGGTATCTGTTACCACGGTAACTGGATCTGCAATCAGTCCTTTTTGCAGTTATCGTGGTATCTGATACACGGTGCTCTGCAAAAACGACAATGGCCGAAATTGCATTTTTCGAAGTCATCCCAAAAGAAAAACAGATATCCAGTTACATCACTAAGGGCTAAACTTCTTTCTCACCAATCTGACAAAGTTTGATGAAAGTGAGATGACTTTTCAGATACCACGACGAGTTACCACGGTCGGACCGTAGTATCTGAATATCTGATACCACGATAACTGGCCAGATACCACGATAACTGCGAAAACGACTTTAGACCGTGGTAACAGATACCATGGTATCAGCAAAAACGCAACTATTGAATCGCGCGTTTTTCTGCCGTCAGTTGCATCTCCAACCGTCAATGATAGAGCACAATGCCTGACTAAAGGTCATGAACCAAAAGACGAATCTGTTATCATATTGACACTCTGCAGTCTACGCTGCATGGATGTGAAAGAGACAAAGCTCTGTGTTAGGGAAAAAGCGAAGACGTCAAGTTGTAGAAACAAGCTGGAAAACCATACTTGGAGCCTAGTTGGGACACGAGTGCTTTCTACTCCTCCTTTATGAGCCCTCTTCCATCTGCCAGCTTGGTCAGTCCTCGGAATTCGCTTACATCGGTTTTGGAATACCAGAGTTTCTCCAGTACGTCCTTTTGTCAGGTTGTGGGGGTCTGGGGGTCTAGTATTATGAAGGGCCCATGGTCCTTCCTCAAGCATGAGTACGATTGATCGCCTTTCCCGTTAATAGTTCCTCGGCTTGTCGCAGGACGAAGCGCAGCTAAGACTAAACTAAAATGTGCTCTACGCGCTCTACTTTTGACATCCAGAAACTGATTTGGTCATACTACAGACAAAAGAAGACAAAATGAACTCCCGCAAATGAGGTATATTATTGGGATAACGTAAGTGGAGGGATACCTATGACATCGCAAAAGTTGTCCGTCCGTCCGTCCGTCAGTCTGTTCGTCTCTCCGTCCGTCCGTCCGTCAGTCTGTTCGTCTGTCCGTCCTTCCGTCTGTCCATCCGTCCGTCTGTCCATCCGTCCGTCTGTCTGCCCGTCCGTCCGTCCGTCTATAAGCACGATAACTCTCGAAGGGAATGAGATATTTTGATGAAATTTGGTGTGAGGATTGTTGGGGTCAAGGGTACGGTCGAGTTCGTAGATGGGCTCTGTAGCCCTATATTTGGGGGTGGGGGTTCAAATTAAGGGACAAACAAAATATTTTGAAACAGCTAATGTGATAGTCGATAATGGGGTAAGAAGACATGCTGAGCACGCTGGTGAAAATCATTTTCTCGCCGGACAAGTAGTTCGTCCGGAATCCAGCAAAAACCGGAAAGTTTGTTAAAAGTAAAAGTTGCATTTGAAGTTGATTAAATGTCTGATTTAGGGGCAAGAAGACATGCTGAGCATGATGGTGAAAATCATTTTCTCGCCGGACAAACAGTTCGTCCGGAATCCGTCCAACACCTGAAAGTTGGTTCGGAGTAACAGTTTCGTTTGAAGTTGATTAAACGTTTGATTTAGGGGTAAGAAGACATGCTTAACCCGATGGTGAAAACCATTTTCTCGCCGGACAACTAGTTCGCCTGTAATCCGGTCAAAACCGGAAAATATGTTAAAAGCAAAAGCTTTATCTGAAGTTGATTAGATGTTCTTTATAGGCATAAGGAGATACGCCGGTTTCGTTTCTGAATTTTCTTTTTTTGCTGGACTAGTAGTTCGCTCGGAATTCAGGCGAAATCACAAATTTGGCAGTAGTAAAGCAGGAAGTTTCGGTCAGTATCGTCAAAATAGATATGGCTTATAGAGGTATAGATAGACAGGTAGATAGAATATCTGAACTCGGTTTTCTCTGATGATTAGCCTGGCGAAGACAAGACCCAATTGTCTGGATCAAATCTTAGATTTTTGAGATCCCATCGACACCTTTTGTCTTGTTACATTTGGGCTGCCTTCCTGGAGGAACAGAAGGGAAGAACGGTTAAAATGTTAAAAGATAGCTTGTTGTATGTCATTGTGAAAAATTAAGTTGAGCAGGTCTTATAATTGACTGTTAGTTTTACATTTTAACCAGCTTTCGGAGGATTGTTGTGATTTGCACCTGATTCATCATCTCATGTCGTATCTTCTAGCTGCGAACTGTCCGGGTCTTACAGTCCATCCTGGTTCACTGGGAGGCATCAGATGAAGAAAAGTTCGAGTTTCTGGAAAGACTGGGGTCATTCGCTGGTAGACTAGGACTTCTCACACATCCTGATTCTTCGCTCGCCCTGTCAGCTGGTAAGTCACTGCCTGTGGTGCATATCTGCAGGTATTCCTATCATTCCGAGCTGAGTCTAGAGCTTGAATTCAGTAGGAAATCGTTTGTTTGAACAAGTGAAGTTTAATTTAAACTCTTTGCAACATAGTTTAGGTTTTAAACGACTGTCGTTAAGCCCTGATGTTATTCATTACCATAGATTGAAAATAGTATTGAAGAATTAAGGACTAAAATTACGACACAGAGCTAAAAGCATCTATGATTGCATCGTATCAAACCGTTCGCCCATACTTTATCAAAAGTATTTCAGCACTTCTACATCTTTTATTTTCCCTCTCACTTTTGTTGGTTTTACTTGTTTGTCCAGTTTTGTCCCTGTTATCCCAGTGCTATTGGGGATTTAGTCAGTTCACTGTTTGTGGTTCAGGTTCAAGTACAGAAAAGTCGCAGGTCGAGGTTTTCCAGTTTTGCTCTTGTGTAGGTTTTATTTTTACGCGGTTTACAAGGGTGTAGTATATATAAGCTTATTAGCTTACTAACACGTGTAATGGAATGTGCTGCGCTCTGGCTCTTGACAGCGTCTATTTTTCTTCTTTATTTATGGGACTTGGCTTCCGGCCAAGTGCCATATACCGATCACTTTTCCGTCGGTCGGTCGGTCGGTCGGTCGGTCGGTTAGTCCGGTGTTTGCGAGTTAGGGTACTTCCAGATATGCTAGGACGATCAAACTTGGCAGACATATTAGAGACCCGACCAAACTAAGTTGGAAATAGTCACTTGCCCGATCCGACCATCGTGGGGGAGGGAGTGGAGCAGGAATCCGGAATTTAGTGGCATGCATAACTTTGAACGGTGTATCGGATCTTAATGAAATTTGATATTTGGAAATACGTCATGTCTTAGATGTTCCATTTCAAGTCTGGACAGAATCCCATGAATTTGGGGGGGGGGGGGGCGGAGGCGAAGGGGGGGGGGGGGGGGACCGGAAATCATGTGACACGCTTAGAGTGGAGGGATTGGGATGAAACTTGGTGAGAGGAACAAGCACAAGCCCTAGTTACATATTGACAGAACCGGACAGGATTCCTGCACTGTGGGCCCGGGGGAGTTGGAGAGGGGGGGGGGGGGTCCGGAATTCCGGTGATACGGAGTTAATTTACTTCTAGGTGGATTAGGACAGTGAAACTTGGGAAGCATACGAGGGACCCGACCAAACTAACTTGGAAATAGCAACTTCCCCGATCCAACCACCGTGGGGGGAGTGGAGGGAAGGGGAATCCGGAATCTAGAGGTACGTATAACTTTGGAACGGGTGATCGGATCTTAATGAAACTTGATATTTAGAAAGACCTCGTGCCTCGGATGTCCCGTGTGAAGTCCGAACCGGATCCGATTATTGTGTGGGGGGGGGGGGCCGTAAATCTTGTGGCACGCTTAGAGTGGAGCGATTGGGATGAAAGTTGGTGGGAAGAACAAGCACAAGCCCTAGATTCATCAGTGACAGAACTGGATCGGATTCGAGCACTGTGGGGGGAGTAAGATAGGGGGAGGGGGGTTCGGAATTCTGGTGATCTCGAGTTAAGGTACTTCCAGATGTGCTAGGGCCATGAAACTTGGCTTGAACATTAGAGACATGACATGATTAGATAATTTTTGCCTCAAGGGTTTTGCTTACAACGAAATTTCTTGAAGTAAAAATGATACTTTTGAGTAAAATATACATTTCATTCTCCCGATGAGCTCATCATCATTTTTGCTTCAAGAGTTTTGATTACAGATGAATTTCTAGCGCCCCTAAAGTGTGGATCATCACAGCCAAATGCGATACATTCTCTACATGCATACATTCATACATACATTCTCTTGAATTCCAAGGACCCATTATCTCAAGGGTTTTGCTTACAAATAATCACAACATACCCACCAACTGAAGAATTCCTACTTTTCATCCTCTGACCCAGCCTTGCAAGTCCCATATGAGCTTCCAGCTCTTGTTTTTTTACTCCCAATTTTCCTTTCTAGTAATGGACAAAGTAAGCGATGAAGAGCACCCTCCGATCATGGTCACTGCTTGTCAGAGCACCACCGTTCTTGAAGAAGTCGTTCATCTTGTTCGTATCCTGCATTCCTCGCCTGTCTGGAACAAGATGTTGAACAAATGGCTGTCCCAGAGGTTGAAATCCGCCGTTGAACATAGGGATCAGGTATGGAACCTTACAGTTACACAAAGGTACACTAACATCACACAACATTAGTTGCATTTTTGCTGATACCATGGTATTTCTTACCACAGTAATTGGATCTGCAGTTAGTCGTTTTTGCAGTTATCGTGGTATCTGATACACGGTGCTCTGCAAAAACGACTATTGCCGAAATTGCACTTTTCAAAGTCATCCCAAAAGAAAAACAGATATCTAGTTACATCACTAAGTGCTAAACTTCTTTCTCACCAATCTGACAAAATTTGATGAAAGTGACTGTTCAGATACCATGACCAGTTACCACGGTCGGACCGTAGTATCTGAATATCTGATACCACGATAACTGGCCAGATACCACAATAACTGCAAAATCGCCTTTTGACCGTGGTGTCAGATACCACGATAACTGCAAAAACGACTTTAGACCGTGTATCAGATACCATAGTATCTGCAAAAACGCAACTATACCTTAAATTCATACATATGTGCACACTCTTAGTATATGTCATCATAATAATAACATACTGCATCATAAAAAGCTTTCGTCTTTAGTTTTTTCGATTAAGGTGTTACCTTACCCTACTGATCGCGGGAGATTCTGTAGAGGTCGCGCTAATGGGCATATAATTTAATCATGTTTGTATGTGTACTGTGTGTGTACAAACAAACATCGGCGGAGGAGGGGAGTGGGTGCATTCCCGTCCTGCTATCTCTTGAGTAACAAGTTTTGGGTCACGAAATCTGTACATGCAAACTCAACAACGAGTCATGTTGTTTTTGGGATGTATATTCAGATAGTCGATTTAGGCGTAAGAAGACATGCTGAACACGAATATGAAAACCAATTCTTTGTCGGACAAGTAGTTCGCCCGGAATCCGGCCAGAACCGGAAAGTTTGTTAAAAGTAAAAAGTTTTGTTTAAAGTTAATTAGATGTTCGATGTAAGGGGTAAGAAAACATGCGGAACACTTATATGAAAATCAGTTTTTCGTTGGACCGAAACCGGAAAATTTGTTAAAAGTAAAAGCTTCTTCCGTATTACACGTCAGTGTTTAATAAGTGCTGAAGTTTCTGTTCTTATTTGTGTCCTCTTTTAATTTGTAAGCCCAAGCGCCATTTAGTTGAGTTCTCTTCTTGACTATGATAGCTTGTGCATAGCTTGTGTTTCCATAATGATTAAGTGACAGGCCTATTTTTCAGACCGAGCTTGACGACGAAACATTGGGTAATTACGCCGCACTTAGCTATATTGGAGGAAGCGATATAAGGTTCCGCATTGGAGGGCGAGTGTCCTGCACCACGGACGATGCTGATGTCACCGGTAATATTATCTTTGTTTGACAACTAACTAAGGTTGCTCGCTTTCGACTATCCCATTTGCTCTAACTTTAGAATTCGTAAGTCTCCAGAAAATCAGGTCATTCGATATTTTAGGGTATCGGTTGACCAGATCTGTTTTGGATGTGGGAGAAACGATTACTATGACACCCTGACTTTAATGCAATGAGGATAACGACAATCTTAAGCACTGTCTGCTGGAGTTTGTCATGACCTTTCGAAGTTAGTGTCTCTGTGAGTTATCTCTGTAAAGTTGTCGTAATTAATTGTTAGCCTACTATCTGTAATAGCGACAAGCGTTTTGGCGGCTTACCGTTTGCTGTAGTAGCTATAGGAAAGTTTTCTCCTCTATTTTAAATAGCCTTGCTTTGTAAATACAATCATAATCCTTGAGTGGCTCGCTTTCCTTAGCCTATTCCCATACTTACATACGTTTTAAGTGGCAATGCCATTTGTGCCTCATTTACTTTACGGGTCTGTCGATTTATCCGTTGTGTCCGTAAGGCACGAGGCGAGTCTTAATGTGGCGGTATGTGTTTGCGTTTTTCGGATGGGGAATTGTAGTCGAATGTGACTTGCCTATAACGGTTTTAGTAAGTAAGTAGCCTTAAGTAAGTAATTTATTTTTCACTCGCCATTTTTAAAAATCGGAGTAAATGAAAGAAAATAAATAAATTGCATAAAAAAACACATAAAAAGACACTAAATTTTCAGTCTTCGGCCAGGAATCAGTGGATCACGTCGTGCGTTGGTTGAGCCCAGTTGTCCATGATTTTTAAAAGTGACGAGGAGACATCCAAAAGGGTAAGCACTTGCATCTTGAGTTTTGAACTTCTCCGTCAAGGTATGGCTATGGCGTATTTCGACGAACGGAGGAAGTGCTTTGCATCTTTAATGTTTTGTATTTTTTGTGTTTCAGGAACTATTGTTCGATACTCAAAGCATGCCCGCGTCGTATTTCATTGTGAAGAGACGGGCAACCTGACGAAGCAGTCAATCAGCTTCATGACGTCTATGCCTACTCCGTCTTTCCAGTTCAACCTTATGCCGCGAGACGTGGAGCTTAAATCAACGCTCGCTGGGCTCATTTCTCGGTGCCTAGAAGAGCTTGGAAATAGGAGGATAAATATGTTTGCAGCCACTGAGAAAGGTGTGTTGCTTTTCCTTTTGTCCTACGCACTCTAGATCAGTGTGTGTTATTGTATTATAGTTCGAGGTTCTAGAAGGACAACAGTGCAGTTCTCGCAGGATTGAGATGATGAAAAAAAAAAAAAAATGGAAACTGAAATGTAGCCTACATTACCGGATCTGGTCCGGATTCAAGAGTGGACTATCCGGGGCGTGTGCCATTGCCTAGGGTTTAATCCATACCCGGTCATCCGTTTGGGAAGCAAGCATGTGACACTATTCTGGATTCGCCCTCCGTTCACCCCAACAGAATGTCGGATCCAGAGATGCGAGGTCTCTTTGAAACTGCCTTTTTATTTTTAATCTCCCTCAGGCTCAGAACAAACATACACCAGCTTCATCGTGTATAAAATTAAGTTACGAGAACCTTGCAAGGTCCATCCGCGTCCCTCCACTGAGTAGTCAGATATGTTTAGAACCGTCAAATGGTTCACCTAGGGCTTATACCGTCTGCCAAAACATAATCGTCCTGACAACACTTATCGGCATTTGCGTGTTCCGAAACATTTCCGGGATCCTCCGCCAGCTGCCCTAACGATGGTCAGATACGGTTGGCATCTCCCAGTTTCAAATAGTGTATGGCCATCTTTGTACCTTTAATTTATGAGGTTATTTGCTTTCAGATTCAAATCACGTCGATGGTCTGTGGCTCCAGAATCAGCTCCATTTTCTTGCTTCTCTGCGAACCTTCGGGGCCCTTATTGGCAACCGCCAGCGCCTCCAAGCCATTTTCACCGAAAAGATCGTTTCGCAATGCACCAGAAATATCGTCGAATCTTCCTTTTTCGACCTGAGCCAGATCGGACCCCCGAAGGGCGAATTACAGGGCAAATCTCCCGCTTTCGAGGAACAAACCGAAAAGCTCCCGAAGTCTCAGTCTTCGAGCAAGATACAGGAAGTGGCTAGTGATGAACCATCCCCGAAAGATGAGGTGCTCCTGCAGATGGTTCTGGCCAAAGCCGTGGCCCCCTCTCCCGTTAAAGCGACTTATACCATCGAAGAGCTCCAGCTCGCCGCATTGGTGCTGAGTCAGCACTTAGCCCACTCCTACCGCTCCAAGAAAGACGGTCAAGGAGCTATGTCCGAGTCCTCTATCACCCCCACGCCGACTAGTGAAGCAGTCACGCCTGGAAGTAGTTTCTCGTTCCTAGGAGAGCTGGGAAAAGGGGCTGTGGGTCATACTCCACTTGAGAGGACGAATAGGCCAGCCAAGACGAAAGGGGAAAAGGTAGACGTGGCCCCCTCAGCAACGGTCCAACAGCTGATAGAGATGGGCTTTGAGAGGAAACCGGTGGAGCGAGCTGTGAAAGTCCTTGGTAAGTGGTTTTGCTTTAGTTACTGCGGTTAAGCATCCATCTTGCGTTGCTAACATTTACAGTTGTCATCCTTGAATACACGAAATGATCAAGAGAATGCCATACGGAGCAAAGGCGCTTCACACAGGTTTACAAAAACATCAATTTGCGAATGGAAGTGAGCCAGGTTAACAAGAATGTGAATTTCTACTGACCTGCTCCAGTAGCATAAGCCAGAGTAGCAAGTCGTACAAATACCTAGGTCTTCTTCCAGTTATATTCTGTGGAAAAAAAACTACCTCCGAATAGAAGCTTCGTTTCCACCACAGCCATCTTGCAGGTAACTGAATAAACAAGACCAAAGGTGTCGATGGGATACCAAAAATCTAAGATTTTGATCCAGACAATTCGCTCTTGTCTTCGCCAGGCTTATCATCAGAGAAAACCGAGTTCAGAAATTCTATCTACCTATCTATACCTCTATAAGCCATATCTATTTTGACGATATTGACCGAAACTTCCTGCTTTACTACTGCCAAATTTGCGGTTTCGCCCGAATTCCGAGCGAACTACTAGTCCAGCAAAAAAAGAAAAATGCAGAAACGAAGCCTGCGTATCTCCTTATCCCTATAAAGAAATCTAATCAACTTTAAATAAAATTTTGACTTAAAGAAAAAGCGGGTACAACCGGATTCCGGACTAATTATATATCCGGGTAAAAAATGATCATTATATACAGACTCAGCGTCTCTTCTTACCCCAAAATATATCATCTAATCAACTTCAGACAAAGCTTTTACTTTTAACATATTTTCCGGTTTTGGCCGGATTACAGGCTAACTAGTTGTCCGGCGAGAAAGTGGTTTTCACCATCAGGTTCAGCATGTCTTCTTACCCATAAATCAAACATTTAATCAACTTCAAATGAAACTGTTACTTTTAACCAACTTTCCGGTTTTGGCCGGATTCCGGACGAACTGCTTGTCCGGAGACAAAATGATTTTCACCATCATGCTCAGCGTGTCTTCTTACCCCTAAATCTAACATTTAATCAACTTCAAATGAAACTTTTACTTTTGACCAACTTTCCGGTTTTTGCCGGATTCTGGACGAACTACTCGTCCAGCGAGAGAATGGTTTTCACCATCGTGCTCAGCATGTCTTCTTACCCCTAAATCAAAGATTTAATCAACTTCAAATAAAACTTTTACTTTTAACAAACTTTCCGGTTTTTGCCGGATTTTTGACGAACTACTTGTCCGGCGAGAAAATGATTGTTACCATCGTGCTCAGCATGTCTTCTTACCCCTAAATCAAACATTTAATCAACTTCAAATGAAACTTTTACTTTTAACCAACTTTCCGGTTTTTGCCGGATTCCGGACGAACTACTCGTCCAGCGAGAGAATGGTTTTCACCATCGTGCTCAGCATGTCTTCTCACCCCTAAATCAAACATTTAATCAACTTCAAATAAAACTTTTACTTTTGCATAATCGATTATGCATAATCGACTATCACATTAGCTGTTTAAAAATATTTTGTTTGTCCCTTAAATTGAACCCCCTCCCCCACCCCCAAATATAGGGCTACAGAGCCCATCTACGAACTCGACCTTTCCCTTGACCCAGACAATCCTCATACCAAGTTTCATCAAAATATCTTATTCCCTTCGAGAGTTATCGTGCTTACAGACGGACGGACGGACGGACAACTTTTGCAATGTCATAGGTATCCCTCCACTTACGTTTTGGGATACCAAAAAGTAGATATACATAAAGACTATTATTTACTTAGTTAGACTTTACTTGTACCATACAAATTATTTACTTTGTAATGTTAAAAGTAAAAAACGTGGTTCACTTTTTGGGTCCAGAATTCCTGGTCGCACTTTTTAGGCGTTGGGATTGTGTACGATCTTCTAATTTTTTCAATCTCTTAGGTGGTGGTCAGCCTGAGTGCACTCCAAGCATTGAATCAATCGTTGGCTGGATGTTGGAGCACAGCGATGCAATAGCATCAGATACAGAAAGTGACCAGAATGAAAACTCGGAGTCGGAAAGCTCGGACGATTACGAATTCGTAACGACATCAGATGATGACGAACCGACCGGATATCTGAAGCGGGCAGACTTCGCCAGTGGTGATGAGTATGCTGTATATGTGAGAAATTCGATCAAGCAAGGAATGTGGGTCAAGTGTTGTCGCTCTTATGAAGAAGTTCTGGAGGGGGATATCGGTAAAGTGACGAAACACGACCGCGATGGCCTGCACGATTTGAACGTACAGGTAGGTGTAAATCTGTTATGGTTGATGGGCTAAAGTCCTGGAGTTGGTGTCCCACAACGGCTGTGTTTAGGACGTATACAGTAGAGGTTTGTTTATGTGAACAGTTCTTTAATGTGAACAGTGCAGTTTTTGGCCAAATTGTTGTATGAAGATCCAAAATACCTATTCAGGTGTTTTCAGAAGCCTGGTAGTTAGCTTTAAAAAGAGCAAGTGTATTAAAATTGCAAATTCCAATGTCAGCAAATGTTCACATTTGATGAGGTTATTACAAAAAGGTGACGTTACTATTATAGGTAGGGCAGGTCCTTTGATGAGTACTCGCGTAGTCGCGGTTCCGAGGATTTGCCACTCATTTTGCTCTGGTATTACAACCATCTTCAAAATGAGTTGAGTTTCACTCTTGTATACTACCCTACTAGGGCGTTGACTGCTCTTGTACGTAACTCACACATATAAGGCTGTCTGCTCCAGGAGTTTATTTTTTTTGTTTTTGTTTTAGCTCGAAGTAGTTTGAGAGGTCTTTCTATCTTTCTAGGTCAACTGGCAGCATAAAGGTGGGAGCTATTGGGTTCGCTACATCCATTTGGAGCTTATTGGCTCCTCTGTCGGCCTGAGGCGTCAAAACAGGCTCCAGCGTCCTGAACAGCCCCAGAACTCAAGGGAGAGATTGCATATCTTTAAAGTTGGTGACAAAGTGCGACTGGCAACTGACGTGGACATTTCCAAATGGGAAGGTGTGCAGCCTGGAACCGCTGGGACCATAACACGTTAGTATTGAACCTTTTTCTTTGGTGATTTGAAACATTTCCAAGCCATTATTATTGTTAATGTTTGTTTTCGCGCGAAATAGCCTAGAAAATTAGATGATGATTACATAGACTAACATAGCACTGAATCATATCAGCATAAAAAAAAAAAAAAAAAAAAAAAATGCAGCAAGGTCTATACGCTCAAACCACCCTCTTTGTTCAAACGTCATTCATGCCCACCTCCCTAATAAATGGCCTTCAATCCCTTTAGTTTCCTTAAATTACCTTAAATAGTGACACAGCTGTTTTGCCGGTTGACGCCACCGATGCCCACGATCTGAAAGTGGACACTGGATCTGTCTAGCAAGTTTTTCGGGTCATGTCACAGTGCACTTTTCTCTTAAAAGCAGCAGCTTTAGTCTCTGCCATCAGTGTGTCCTCGCTGAAGGAGCTCCACAAGGGGAGAACCCGGTTTGGGAATAAGTTGTACTTTTCCGGTCTCTTTCTGATATATTGCTTTAGCTTCCGGGAGTGGCCTCGTGTCCTACTACTCTAGAGGTACTTTTTTTCGGCCAGTTTCTAATAGCTCATGGGAATGAGCTATTCCCATAGGCTATTACCATAAAAAAAACACGGCCCTTCGTGTTCGCCGAAAAGTCAGCGATGATAGGTTGAGTTTTTCAAGACGAAGTTTGATTTACAATTTTTTTTCTGCATTTTCTTCTCTCTTTAGGGGTGCTGCAAAATGGAGAAGAAGTCGTTGTCGATTTCCCACATAACGAGGGATGTGCCGGTTCCGTTACCGACCTGGAGCTTATTGGAAACACGAATGCATGTTCCTCTTGCCGCACAACGCTGAAAAGTGTCGTCCGCTACAAGTGCAAAGTTTGCGATTCCTATGATCTCTGCAAGAACTGTTTTTCACAACATGGGTGAAACACACGGACACGCTTTTCGGAAGCTGGATGACAATACTGGAGGTTAGAAAACTTTAAACTATTTTTTTATGGCACTTGCCCTTCGCCCAAGTGCCATATAGCCACTGTAATTTCTGTCCGTCAGTCAGTCTGTTGGTCCCGGTTTTGCTAGTTCGGGCACTTCCAGATAAGCTAGGAGGATGAAACTTGGCAGGCACATCAGGGACCGGACCAGATTAAATTAGAAATAGTCGCTTCCCCGGTCCGACCATCGGGAGGGGAGTGGAGGGAGGGGGAACCCAGAAAAATTAGGAAAAATTAGATATTTTTAGCCTACGAACGGGTGATCGGATCTTAATGAAACTTAATAGATCGAAGGACCTCGTGTTACAGACCATCCATTTTAAATCCAGACAGGATCCGATGACACTGGGGGGAGTTGGAGGGGGAAACCGGAAATTTTGGAAAACGCTTAGAGTGGAGAGATCCGTATGCAACTTGGTGGAAAGAACAATCACAAGTCCTAGATACGTGACTGACATAACCGGAACGGATACGCTCACTTTGGGGGAGTTGGGGGAGGGGGGGAGTCCGAATTTGTGGTGATCTCGCGAGTAACTTAGGTATTTTTAACTTGCGAACGGGGTGATCGGATCTTGATGAAAGTTGATATTTAGGATGACCTCGTGTATGAGACGTGCCATTGTATATCCGGACGGGATCCGATGACACTGGGGGGAGCTGGAGGAGGGAAATCTTGAGAAACGCTTAGAGTGGAGGGATCGGGATGAAACTTGGTGGGATGAACAAGCACAAGTCCTAGATACGGCATTGACATAACTGGACCGGATCCGGGCACTGTGGGGGAGTTGGGAGGGTGTCCTGAATTCTAGTGATCCCGCCAGTTCGGCATACTTCCTGATGTGCTAGGACCATGAGACTTGGCAGGTATGTGAGGGATCCGAACAGATTGACTTGAGAATAGGCGTTTCCCCGACCCGACCATCGTGGGGGGAATGGATGGATGGGGAGTCGGGAATCTAGTGGCATGCATAACTTTTGAACGGGTGGTCGGATTTGAATGAAACTTGTCAGGTAGAAAGAGCTGTCGCCTCAGATGTTGAGTTTCAAGTCCGGGTATGGTCCGATACCTGTGGGGGGATGGGGGGGGGACCAGAACACGCTTTAAGCAGAGGGATTGGGACGGAACCTAATGGAGAGAACAAGTATTAGGCCTAGATACGAAATTGACGGAGCCAGATGGTTTGGGGACTCTGTGGGGGGAGTTGGAGGGGGTTTCCTGGAATTCCGGTAGTCGCGAGTTAGAATAGCTCCAGATGTACTAAGACAAAGAAACTTTGCAGGCATATTAATAAACCGACTTAATTGACATAAGAACCTGACACAACATACCCCCGGAAACTTCCGTTCCTAGAACCGAGCATTTTTGGGGGAGAGAGGGAAGGGAAAGATGGAAATTGACTTCTGCAAATTTCGAACGAGTGGTCTGATTTGACTAAAACTTAATGGGTGATAAGAATCGATGACCTAGACATGAAAAACATGCGTTCGAAGTATATGCGACCACGGTTAGGGGAACTGGGGGGGGGGGGGGGTGGGCTTGTGACATGTACAAAAACCAAACGGATGGGCCAAAATGAGATGCAAGTTCGACAGCGGAGAGTTTATGTGGCCTAGATTTGTTATTTGGCATCCGGTCCGGATTTGGCAGAGGTGTTTGTGTTGGGGGGGGGGGGGTATTGGAAATTTGTAGTTAGGCTATGCTCCGATTTCAGTAAAACTTGATGGACGGGAAGAGGGGATTAAGAGTTACGATGTTTATTTTTCCACGTCCTCTTCGGCCACAGTGGGGGGAGTTGGCGGGAGATTGCTGGAAACTTTGAGGCTCGCATAGGGGTCAAACGAGTGCATCAATTTGAATGAAACTTGGAATGTAGAGAGAGCATATACCCTAGATTGGATATTTTAGGGTCCCAATCGGATCCGGCAACGGTATTGGGGGGGGGGGGAGTACTGGAATTTTCCAAAAAGGCTCAAATTCGTGTGAAACCTGATAGATGGTTTAAAGGAAGATGCTTTAGATGATCCACTTTTTACTCCGAACCAGATTCGGCCACGGTACGGGGAGATGGAGAGAGTACCCGAAATCGTGTAGCACGTCTAGGGATCAAACGAGTGGATTTATTGGTCTGAAACTTGGTAGTTTGAACAGTTATGCGCATTTGCTACAGATAATCCGAGACGATGTCGGAATTGCTCAGAATTAAGGGAAACTAAATACCCTATTTCTATTTCCGAACTGCATTTTTGGATGGCGGGTGGATTCTGTGACGTTCTCATCTACTTTCTTGTACCGCCTACTCTTAACAACTGCCATAGGAGCTCGTTGCTCTTGTTTACAACTAAAATTTGCTGACACCTTAAAGAATTCGCAAGAAGTTCCTAAGTGAGACTAACTATGGGCTCGGTTTCCGGATTTGTCGCCGGTCGTCCCGAAGAGCGTCGAAATCTTTTAAATCCTGTACTATCCGTATTTGGCAGCTTATTCTGTGTGAACCCAGCTTTCAGTATTCCTTCACCCAGAAGTAATTGCGAATTATGAGTTGTGATTTTATGAACCTTGCCTTCCGGCCAAGTGCCATATACCCATCACTTTTCCGTTGGTCGGTCGGTCAGATATGCTATAGTACAAAGAAAATTCGCAGGCATATTAGAGACCCACCAAACTACCTTGGAAATAGTCACTTCCTCAATCGGACCATTGTGGTGGGAGTGGAGGGAGGGTAATAAAGAATATCGAGGTATATATAACTTTTGAACGGGAGATCAGGTCTTAAAGGACACCTCGCCGTATTTACTCGTCAACTTGCAGTATTTTAAAATATTTGAATACTTCAAAACTAGGCTCTGCTTTCAACAAATAACCCACGGTGTGGGCTGTTTTAAGGCTTTTCCGAGACCCGTTGACTTTTAGCGAAAACAGGGAAACAATTTACATAACCGGTTTTTCTGATAAAAAAAATTGCGCAGACAACCATCGACAGCGTGATCGAAGGTAGCAAAACACGGCAAGTGAGAAAATCAGCGTGGTTTTGTTAGAGGGGTTAGGATGTAACAGTATGAAATTGGAGTCTCCGGGTTTAGAAATATAGGGACTGATTATGGAAGTAGGTTGCGTTAGTATTATAGGTAAGACAGGTCCTTGAATGAAACTTTATATTTGGAAAGATCTCGTGTATCAGAGGTCCCATTTCTAGTCCGGACCGGATCCGGTTACTTTGGAGGGGGGGGGGGGGGGGGAAATCGTGTGACACGCTCAGAGTGTAGGGGTCGGTATGAAACTTGGTGGGAGGCGGTTCCGGAATTCCGGTGATCTCGACGTAAAGTACTTCTAGATGTGCTAGAACGATGAAACTTGGCAGGCGTATTGGGGACCTGACCAGATTGACCTAATAGTAATCGTTTCCCCGATCCGACCATCGTGGGGGAGTGTAGGGAGGGGAATCCGGGATCTTAAGGTATGTTTAAATTTCGAACGGGTGATAGGATCTTTACGAAACTTGACTTCTGGAAAGATTTCGTGTCTCAGAAGTCCCACGGACCGGATCCGGTGAATTTGGGGGAACTAGAATGGTGGAACAAGAAATCTTGTGACACGCATAGAGTGAGGTATAGGGATGAAACTTGGTGGGAAGGACAAACACGAGCCCTAGATACATCGTTTACAGGACCGGACCGGATCCGGGCACTGTGAGGGGAGTTGGAGGTGGGGCCAGAATCCCGGTGATCACGAATTAAGGTACTTTCAGATGTGCTAGGACGATGAAACTTGGCTGGTGCAGAAAAGACCCGACAAGAATGACTTGGAAATAGCCACTTCCCAGATCCGACCATCTTGGGGGGGGGGGGATGGAATCTTGAAACTTGAGGCTTGTCTAACTTTCGATCAGGTCTTAATGAAACTTGGTAATTGGAAACATGCCTTTGATGTTTCCCATATGTGCATCAAGGGTTTTGCTTACGCATGAATTCACTAAAGCTTAACCCCACAAAGTGAAAAAAGAACTTTTGGCAAGTAAAATACATTTTCATGTATTTTACGGGAAATACATTAAAATACATGAAAATGTATGACCATCTTTGCCTCAGGTAGGTTGCTTACACATGAATTCCTTAGAATCATCTTAACGTCAAACTACAAAAAATACTTTTGAGCAAACGATGCATTTTCTTAATCCCCAGGGTTCCAGAATCATTTTTGCGTGAAGGGTTTTGCTTGCAAATGAATTTCTAGCGCCTTTAAACTGTGCTTCTTAAGCTACGTTCGATTTGAGTCCTCCTTGTCTCGGTGGTATCCTCCTGTTACTGCCTTGTCACTGTTTAAAGCTGTTTTATTTGGCCTTGTCAGGTGAATGATTGGGCTGAACAGGACTGAAACTTGCTCCGAGATCATGTCATCATTCACGGCGTCTTGTCTGACAGGGCACTGACGTTTGTCAGCTGACAGGACACTGACGTTTCTCAGCTGACAGGACAAATAAAACAGTATTAAGCTGGAAAGGCAGTTAAATAAAACGGCATTTGGCTGACAGGACCGAGACACGGATGAATCGAACGCGGCTGTAACCGGAAATTGAACAAAATATACTCTTAACCAAAAGATACATTTTCATGATCCCCAAAAGCCGATGATAATTTTTACTTTTCCGATATCATGACGACTAATAAAAAAGGCAGCAGACGCTTTTTCGGTGGTTTTCGGCTCTTCCTGGCAATACTTGTTGGGATCCCAAAACGTAAGTGGAGGGATACCTATGACATCGCAAAAGTTGTCCGTCTGTCCGTCCGTCCGTCCGTCCGTCCGTCTGTAAGCACGATAACTCTCGAAGGGAATGAGATATTTTGATGAAACTTGGTGAGAAGGTTCGTTGGGTCGTCGGACCAGTCAAGTTCGTAGATGGGCTTTGTAGCTCTACATTTAGGGGTGGGGGAGGGGATTCAAATTAAGGGACAAACAAAATATTTTGAAACAGCTAATGTGATAGTCGATTATGGGGTAAGAAGACATGCTGAACACGATGGTGAAAACCATTTTGTCATCGGACAAGTAGTTCGCCCGGAATCCGGCCAAAACCGGAAAGTTTGTTGAAAGTAAAAGTTTTATTTGAAGTTGATTAGATGTTCGATTTAGAGGTAGGAAGACATGCTGAAGACGATGGTGAAAATTATTTTCTCGACGGACAAGTATTTCGTCCGGAATCCGGCCCAAACCGGAAAGTTTGTTGAAAGTAAAAGTTTTATTTGAAATTGATTAGATGTTCGATTTAAGGGTAGGAAGACATGCTGAAGACGATGGTGAAAACTATTTTCTCGATGGACAAGTATTTCGCCCGGAATCCGGCCCAAACCGGAAAGTTTGTTGAAAGTAAAAGTTTTATTTGAAGTTGATTAAATGTTCGATTTAGAGGTAGGGAGACATGCTGAAGACGATGGTGAAAACTATTTTCTCGACAGACAAGTATTTCGACCGGAATCCGGCCCAAACCGGAAAGTTTGTCAAAATTAAAAGTTTAATTTGGAGTTGATTGGATGTTCGATTTAGGGCAAGAAGACATGCTGAACACTTATGTGAAAACAAGTTTCTACCCGGACATGTAGTTCGTCCGGAATCCGGCCAAAACCGGAAAACTGTTGGAAGTCAAAGTTTTATTTCTAGTTGATTAGATAAGCGATTTAGGGGTAAGAAGAGATGCTGAGTCCCTGTTTGACAATCGTATTTTACCTGGACATATAGTTCGACCGGAATCCGGCTGGAATCGGAAAATTTGTTATAAGCTAAATTTCTATTTGAAGTTGATTAGATGTTCATTACTGGGGAAAGAAGATACCCTGATTTCGTCTTTGAGCTTTCTTTTTTCGCCGGACAAGTAGTTCTGGAGTTCGGCCGGAACCGGGAAATTGGCAGAAGTGGCAGGAAGTTTTCGTCAAAACAGATAAGACTTATAGGGGTAAACACACATGCTGAATCCAAATCTGAACTTGGTTTTCTCAGGTGATTAGCTATTTGGCCTTAATCTGTTTCTGAATTTTAATTGTAAAAATGTTCAAGGAGTCTGGCGAAGACTGGATCTGGCTAAGACAAGACCCAGTTGTCTGGATCAGATATTGAATTTTTGGGATCCCATCGAAACCTTTGGTCTTGTTACATATAGCCTTCAATACATAATTTTTTCTAATTCACAACAGGTTCCACCTCAGTCGTTGTCTGTTGAAGTTGTATGTCCATTTGCCATCTGCTATAAAACTTCTGACAGTGTAGTAGCTTATCACTTAAAGAACAAGTCGGAGCAGATACAGTTTACTCTGCAATACGTGACTGCTTAGGAACTCGTGTTACGTAGAAATTGAGCAAGTGCATATCTGATAACTTAAAATTATCCGCATTGTATATCAACATAAGGCTATGCCTTTTGGGATCCCAAAACGTAAGTGGCGGGATACCCATGACATCGCAAAAGTTGTCCGTCTGTCCGTCCGTCCGTCCATCTGTGAGCACTATAACTCCCGAAAGGAATGAGATATTGTGATGAAACTTGGTGTGAGGATTCTATGGGTCAAGAGTAAGGTAGAGTTCGTAGATGGGCACTGTAGCCCTACATTTAGGGGTGGGGGAGGGGTTTAAATTAAGGGGCAAATTAAATATTTTTAAACAGATAATTGTTTGGTCGTTTATGGGGTAAGAAGACATGCTGAACACGATGGTGAAAACCATTTTGTCATCGGAAAAGTAGTTCGCCAGGAATCCGGCTGAAAACAGGAAAGTTTGTTAAAAGTGAAAGTTTTATTTGAAGTTGATTAGATGTTTGAGTTAGGGGTAAGAAGACATGCTAAACACGATGGTGAAAACCATTTTTTCGTCGGACAAGTAATTAGCCCGGAATCCGGCCAAAACCGGAAAGTCTGTTAAAAGTAAAGGTCTTATTTGAAGTTGATTAGATGTTCGATTTAGGGGTAGAAAGCCATGATGAACACAGTGGTGAAGACCATTTTCTCGCCGAACAAGTAGTTCGCCTGGTATCCGGCCAAAACCGGAAAGTTTGTTAAAAGTAAAAGTTTTATTTGGAGTTGATTAGATGTTCGATTTAGGGGTAAGAAGACATGCTGAACACTTATGTGAAAACAATTTTCTACCCAGACAAGTAGTTCGCCGGAATCCGGCCAAAACCGAAAATTGTTAAAAGTTAGAGTTTTATTTGTAGTTGATTAGATCTTCGATTTAGGGGTAAAGAGATGGTGAATCCGTGTATGGCAATCATTTTTTCCCCGGACATATAGTTCGACGGGAATCCGGCTGGAGCCGGAAAATTTGTTATAAGTTGAATTTTTATTTGAAGTTGATTATATGTTCAATATTGGGGAAAGAAGATACGCTGAGTTCGTTTTTGAGCTTTCTTTTTTCGCCGGAAAAGTAGTTCGGGAATTCGGCTGAAACCGGGAAAGTTTTCGTCAAAACAGAGATGACTTATAGGGGTAAACACACATGCTGATTCAATGCCTGAACTGATTCAATCAGATGATTAATCTGTTTTTGAATTTTAATAGTAAAAATGTCCAAGGAGTCTAGCGAAGACAAGAGCCAATTGTCTGGATCAAATATTGAATTTTTGGGATCCCATCGAAACCTTTGGTCTTGTTGGGATCCTAAAACGTAAGTGGAGGGATACCTATGACATCGCAAAAGTTGTCCGTCCGTCCGTCCGTCCGTCTGTAAGCACGATAACTCTCGAAGGGAATGAGATATTTTGATGAAACTTGGTGTGAGGATTCGTTGGGTCGTCGGACCAGTCGAGTTCGTAGATGGGCTTTGTAGCCCTACATTTAGGGGTGGGGGAGGGGGTTTAAATTAAGGGGCAAACAAAATATTTTGAAACAGCTAATGTGATAGTCGATTATGGGGTAAGAAGACATGCTGATCACGATGGTGAAAACCATTTTGTCATCGGACGAGTAGTTCGTCCGGAATCCGGCCAAAACCGGAAAGTTTGTTAAAAGTAAAAGTTTTATTTGAAGTTTATTAGATTTTGATTTAGGGGTAGGAAGACATGTTGAAGGCGATGGTGAAAACCATTTTGTCATCGGACGAGTAGTTCGTCCGGAATCCGGCCAAAACCGGAAAATTTGTTAAAAGTAAAAGTTACCTTACCTTAGACCTTAGATCCTCCTGTGCCACCAGAGGCACCCAGGGCATCCACGAATAGGCGCCAGTCTTCCCTCTGGTGGGCTGCCGCCAGGACATCTTCCCACTCAGGTTGCAGACTTGCGTGGACGTTTGCAAGGTCCCTCTGGTAGGTGCGACGGATCGTATTCCTCGGTCGTCCCCTTCGACGTCTTCCTTTTGGTTGCCAATGGAAGATGTTGTTTGGCAACCTGGATTCGTCCATGCGAAGGACGTGGCCCAAGTATCGCCATCTTCTTTTTCGGATAACGTCTGTTATCAGCGGCTGACCAGTGAGACGGCGTACCTCCTGGTTTGATACTCGCTGCTGCCAAGTTATGTTGAGGATTCTCCGGAGACAATTCGTCTCGAAGGCAAGAATCCTCTTCTCCTGCTGCATGTTGAGCTTCCAACATTCACTGTGACACAGCAGAATGGACAGGACATTACTGTTCAGCAGGCGCAGCTTCAGCTTTGTGGAGTATTTCCTGGATCTCCAGACGGGTCTCAAGCGGTTGAAGGCTCCGCTTGCTTGGCCAATGCGAAGTTGAATTTCTCTGGCGTTTGAGCCGTCCTTTTCCCCGGTGCTTCCTAAGTATCTGAATTCCAGGACTTGCTCGATGTCCTTTCCCGCACATCTCAGATTTAAAGGGGAGTCGCTGGTTGCCATGCTCTTCGTTTTGTCGGAGTTAATCCGGAGACCCAACTGGCTGGCTGTCTCTTCGATTGTGTTCATCAACTCCTGTAGCCTTGTCTTACTGGATTCCAGGAGTCCAACGTCATCGGCGAAATCAAGGTCAGCGAGGCGTCGGTTGTTGGAAAGCTCGATTCCGTAGCCAGTGCAGTCCCGTAGGATGAAGTCCATGACAAGAACGAAGAGGAATGGGGAAAGAACACACCCTTGCTTGACTCCGGACATTATGCGAAAGTATCTTGTGTTGCCGTCTTCTAGTCGCACGCAGCACTCCATGTCCTCGTATAGGGCCATGATGAGCGCCACAAGTTTCGGCGGGATTCCGTAGAAACCGAGGATCTTCCATAACGTATTGCGGTCTATGGAGTCGAAAGCTTTCTCGAAGTCGATGAAAGCCATGTAGATCTTTTGGTTCCATTCGTTGGACTCCTCTATGATCATGCGCAGGACGTATACTAGGTCAGCACATGACCTTTTGGGTCGGAAACCATGCTGTTCTTCTCGTAGGTGCTCATCGATCGATGAGTTAAGATCGATAAAAAGTTAAGTACAAGAAAAAGGTTAAAGCATTTACAATACGTACATTTAAGCTTTCTAATCGTAGTGCACATCATCGTAACACTCAAACTAAAACAATAGATTTACAAATTTACAAATAAACATTAATAATTTACAAATATGTACATGTATATATATAAATATATATATATAATCCTTTAATTGATTTCAGGGCTTTCATCACCCAAGAATCTTCTCTGCTTGATGTATATGTTCTGACATTGCCAAGGGACGTTTAAGTCAAACATCAGAGCTAATGAACAAACTAGGGGACTCGCAATTTCTTCTTACAGGCAGACTCGTTCGGAAACCTGGATTTATACAGAGACAGCCAAAGCGAACAGCGCGTCCGAAAGTCAGACAGACTTCCAGCGGGCTGATAACCGATTGGTCAGTTTGTGTGAAAAATTTGACCGTTTCGTCGCGGGAGGCCTGGGCGAACAGACTTGTGGACGGAACGTCGAGTTTCTGGCAAAGCTGTGGAATTCCGGGAAAGGTAAGCTAACTCTTTCTGCTTCAGTGTTGGGACCTTAGTTTCCGTCGTGCTTGGTCAGTGACGGAGTTATCTGTTTCTCAGTGATTTCTTCGTACGCTCTGTGCCAGCTGTCTTCCCGCTGAAACCGATGGTACAGCACTGTCAGAAGTTTCATAACAGACTTCCAAGAATAACACCTTTTCACTTAGAAATAAAGTGTCGTGAGTGTTGTGACCAATTAAGTTTATACTATTTCGTGCCTAGATCTCCAACAACACCTTCAATAGGTAACAACACTGTCACACTGTCAGAAGTTACATAACGACAACAGAAGGATGCGTGGTTTCAACACATAACACCTTGGGATGTTATCTGTTACGTTTTTTTCGTTCCCGTTAGTATTTTTACCAATTGAAGGTGTTGTTGGAGATCTAGGCACAAATAGTGTAAACTTAATTGGTCATAACACTTTATTTCTAAGTGAAAAGGTGTTATTCTTGAAAGTATTATACGCTGAAACTTCTGAAAGTGAGGCAACCGTAGAGACAACATCCGCCGTTCTTTGTTCGCGAAGGTCTTAATCTGTAGGCTGTAGCAGTTGGCAGGCAATTGTCTTTGGTTTTCGTAAACTATAGCGAACCATATTTACTAATCCGTATCACTAAAGTTAGGACCTTTCTCCGCATAGCGTCTTTAATTCTGCTAATGCAGGGTTGTGTTCAAATTAAAAATCTCCTTGTCTAAATAGATTTTGGGTTGTCGCGCAAGCAATGCACATAATAAGCTTCATTACTAGAGCCTTTTGGGTGAAAAAATACAAAATCCCTTGGATGTGCCAAAATGTTACAGTGCATTCAAATATCAGATGTAACAAGACTAAAGGTTTCGACGGGATCCCAAAAGTTTTACATTTGATCCAGACGATTGGGTCTTGTCTTTGTCAGATCCAGTCTTCATCAGAATAATTTAGATTAATTTAGAAACAAATAATTTAGCAAATAGCCAATCATCTGATACAATCAAGTTCATATATACCTCTATAACCCATATCTATTTTGACGATACTGATCGAAACTTCATGCTTTACTTCTGCCGGTTTCAGCTGGATTCCGGACAAACTATATGTCCGGGTATAACATGATTGTCACATACGGATTAAGCGTCTCTTCTTACCCCTAAATCTGTCGTCTAATCAACCTAAAATAAACCTTTTGCTTTTAACAGATTTCCCGGTCTTGTCCGGATTCCGGGCGAACTAGTTGTCGGGGTAGAAAGTGATTTTCGCGTAAGTGTTCAGCACTAATTTGAACCCCCTCTCCAGCCCTAAATGTAGGGCTACAGAGCCCATCTACGACTCGAACTTACTCTTGATCCAAAGAACCTCACACCAAGTTTCATCAAAATATCTCATTCCCGAAAGTTATCGTGCTGATAGACGGACGGACGGACAGACAGACAACTTTGCGATGTCATAGGTATCCCTCCACTTACGTTTTGGGATCCCAAAAATAAGCTGCTCTTTCAGTTAAACTTTTAGTAATTTTTGTCGCAATCGATTCTCTTGTCCAAGCTCAGGGTTTAATTCCACATGAGGCGCCATATGAGTCGTTTTCGGTTAACTGGATCATATTGCATACCATTATCGCCAACAACGAAGGATTAGCACGGTGATATAGTTTTATTCTGTGGTTTTAGATACTGAAACCACGAACCGCGAAAGAGTGAATGGTTGACTGTCTTTTAATTGGAAAAAATTGTTTTTGCCACTCGAGTCGCTTTTGGCTCTGCAGATAACACCAAGAAGATTTTTTTTACCCAATTGGTCCCTTTGTTTTTCTATTTTTATTTTTTTGTCTTGTGCATTTACTCCGTTAGTGAAAGCTCATTGTAACTTTTTCCCGTTTTTGGGATCCCAAAACGTAAGTGGAGGGATACCTATGACATCGCAAAATCTGTCCGTCCGTCTGTAAGCACGATAACTCTCGAAGGGGATGAGATATTTTGATGAGACTTGGTGTGAGGAATCTTAGGGTCAAGAGTAAGGTCGAGTTCGTACATAGGCTCTGAAGCCCTATATTTAAGGGTAGGGGAGGGGGTTAAGGGGCAAGCAAAATATTTTTAAACAGCTAATTTGATAGTCGATTATAGAGTAAGAAAACATGCTGAACACGATGGTGAAAACCATTTTCTCGCCGGACAAGTAGTTAGCCAGGAATCCGGCCATATTAGGAAAATTTGTTAAAAGCAAAAGTCTTATCTGTAGTTGATTAGATTCCGATTTAGGGGTCAATTGGGTCCTGAATCCGTATATGACAATCGTTTGTTTACCCAGACGCATAGGGGGCAAACAAACGATTGTCCGGCTGAAACCGGAAAATTTGTCATGAGTTAATTAGATTCCGATTTAGGGGTAAGAAGAGATGCTGAATCCGTATATGACAATCGTTTGTTTACCCAGACGCATAGTTCGCCTGGAATCCAGCCAAAACCGGAAAATTTGTTGAAAGCAAAAGTTTCATTTGAAGTTGATTAGATGTTCGATTTAGGGGCAGAAAGACATGCTGAACACGATTATTAAAACCATTTCTCGCCGGTCAAGTAGTTAGCCAGGAATCTGGCAAAATTCGGAAAATTTGTTATAAGCAAAAGTCTTATTTGTAGTTGATTAGATTCCGATTCTTACCCCTAGTAAGAAAAGATGTTGAATCCGTATATGACAATCGTTTGTTTATCCAGACGCATAGTTCGCCCGGATTCCGGCTGAAACCGGAAAATTTATTTGAAGTTGATTTGATGTTCGATAATTCGTTTTTGAGCCTTATTATTTTGTCGTATAAGTAGTTCGAATTCGGCAGAGCCTGGTAATTTGGCAGAAGTAAGCTAAGGCAGGAAGTTTCGACCAGTTTCGTCAAAACAAATATGGCTTATAGGGGTAAACACACATGCTCAATCCATATCTGAACATGGTTTTCCATTTGTCCTTAATCTGTTTTTGAATTTTTGTATTAAAAATGCTTAAGGAGTCTGGGGAAGACAGGACCCAATTGTCTGGATGAGATGTTACATTTTTGGGATCCCATCGAAAACCGTTGGTCTTGTTTCTCTGTACTGCACTATCTCCCCTTTCTTGTGCACTGCGTTAACAAAATGTCATCATCATCAAGATTTGACCTCGTTGGTCGTGCAGTTGGTGTAGTTTGTTTTAATATTCGTCGATCTGTTATGACACTTGCTGCCACATTAGACAGCGATCGTGATGTCTGTCGGTCCGTCTTTTTCTATCTAGAACTTTCAGGTAATGTTACTTGGCATTTACGTTCCTTTTCGGGATTCAACCATCCATAGGGGAACCCGTCTCCTTAGGACATGCACTAGCTCGATTAGGGTTGATTATGTAGCCTGTTTGTAAACCAACATTTTCACAGGATCTGGCTAAGATGGGATACCTGCACGATTAGATTGCCCCGATCGAAAAGTCCGGTAAATCAGTATCTCACTGAAACCTTTGTTCTTGTTTCGTTTGGCGGATGGAGCCAAACTACCCCGTTTTTTGCTACTTTTCTGCTACTGATTGTCCTAAAGAGAGTTTGACATTCGGTTTTTGAACTGCCATGACCCTAAAGCTACTGTTATATGGATAAAGTGCCACACGTATGGAAACAGAAAAGCTAAGCAGGGTACTTGGCAGGTTTCAGAAAGCCCACGATTACACCTCCTCTTCTTAATTTCTTGTACAGTATTGATGTACCTTGGTATTCCGATTGGTAAGACGCTGAAACAAACTAAGGCATTGATTGTTGAGAACATTGAAATCAAAATTCGTCGTTCTTATGGTCAAACTGTCTCAACCCAGTTTCATCTAAACCGAACTCTATTAGCAAAATAATATAATAGTGTTGCGCTACCCCATATTTTTATATATAGCTCCATTTTCTGAAACTTTAAATGCGACGGACCGACTAAAAATTAAACGAGTTTACTTTAAATTCGCAAAATACCTTCTTCGTCTTCCTCCTTGGACACGCAATACCTACATGACCAATAAATACGGTATCGTTGACCCGATTCAAAAGCTCGATGAGCTATGTCAACGAGTAAAATGCAGTAAGAGCGGCCATGAGTGGCAGGGATTGTTTTTTGACATTTTGCGATTCATAAGTGTGATTTTTCCCTCTGTGATTTGCCTTTTGTTTTTTCTTTGTTGTGTGATCTTTTTTCTGTGTTTTTCTACTTTCTTTCTTTTTTATACTCCATCATTTTCTCTTTCCTGTATGATGGGTGAAAAATAAACATTACATTACATTACATTATTGCCGTATAGAGTGCCATATGAATTCATGGCTCTTGCTCGACTGCGCACAATCGCTTCTCTAGCGGTTCTACTCGACTAAAGCAAGGCAATCCGGGGGGATTTCACCCCTCTCAGGGGAATATCAGCTCTTCGTAACCTGCTCACTTTCCAGCACTGGATACGGCTTGAGATGAACCCAGATGTCCTCATAAGCTCCCTCAAGATGCAAGTCGATCAAGCGGATAGTAGCTACACCCCTTCGTTGGTTGTTGTCTTGGGAGGGGAATCCCTCGGAACCCTGAAGGAGGTCAACGTTATCACTGTGGCTAGTCAGGATAGCTGGCTCACACTGTTGTCGGATGCAAAGCATGTAAGTATATTTTCTTTACAAATAATTACAGTAGGTTTAGCGATGATTATGTTTTACTTGGCGTAAGAGTGGAACGGGGTTAGTAAATCCTTTCCGTCTTGTCTTATTTATGCTGCCTCGTGTGCCTTTCGTGACACTATACCGCAATTACGATACCGCGTTACTTGCTTTTACACAAAAAATACCTTTTCTTTATAGACTCAGTCTTCACATCTCTTCCCACATTAGAATTTGTCACTCTTTTAAATAGTACGCTATAACACTGACTGGCCTTTGGAGACTTTCCGGTAATCCACTGTCCTCCTATTTCGGGTTCCACTGGAAATGTGCTTCTTGCTTTCCGGCTAATGTGCTCAAGCTACCGTCTTTTTATACGGTATCGCTTTTTCTAGTTTAGCCTATCGGGAAACAAACCTCTTATCTTGTAGATTCAGTTTTCGTATATATGTTCACGAAACAAATCAGTCACTCCTTCAAACGACCTGACACTGACTGCCCCTCGGTGACTTAACTTTTCGCTATTGAGTTTTTGGGAATTATTCCAGATACGATTCCATTAAATACAAACATAATGGTTTCGCACTTTCTTTTTGTTGCACTTCAGTAACCTAGCTTTTACTGGTTTCTGTTTTTTGTATATTAACCGTACAAGTTTTATGTTTCACTTCCACACTTTTCGTTCACACAGTTTGTTTCTCACTTTTCTCATATGGCGTGTGTAAGCTCAGACACAAAGTCTTCCACTGGAGTCGAAGTCTGAAACTGCCGTCCGTAATAGTACGGGAAGGGAAAGTACGGGTAATAGTTATAATATCCGTTTGTAACATTAAAGTATGCGTTCGAATAATACGGTGTGAGATAAAGCGAACGGAAATATAAGCCAGTGACGAAGAGGCCTAGTAGTCCAGCGAGAATGAATAACTTCTTATGACTCAAACTCTTTTTGTAACCTCCATATCCACTGCCATACTCCCCGTAATTTGACGGCCCGTAGCCTCCGCTCCCGCCATACCCGCTGCCGCCGCTGTTGTACCCGCCGCCGTCATACCCATTACTGCCCGCGTAACTTCCTCCTCCATGGTCTTCCAAAGCATAGTTGTCTGTGTATTCCTTCTTTTTGAGCCGCTTCTTTTGTTTCCTTAAAGCTTGGTAGTAGTCTATATCATCGTAGTCGTAGGGCTCACTTCGCCAAAGTGTATTCTCGAGATAAAGAGGGGTCGATACGTCGAGCTTGTTGGGTACTCGAAGACAACAATTTTCGATGAACTGATCGGAAATGAGAAGGAAAATGGCGAAGTAGGCCGTGTTTCGGTCTGAGAGTGCCATCTGGTGTGATCCTTTGTTAGCCGTGTTCAGGGTGCCTCGGATTTCCTTTTGCTTGGAGATTGGCGAAGATCTATCATCTACAAAAAAAAATAACTGTTACTATCGATTTCTATGAAACGGGGGTAGTGGTAGAATAAGAGTCGACGGGGAAAAGGGTAACAATCATAAATGGTAGAGCAATGAAGGGATAAATGCTGAACCACTGCCTGATTCGATAAGGGAGATTAATGTGAAGATTTTAATCGATTTGCACCTAATTGAAGGTTATTTTTTTTTGTGTGGGGGGACAGGTAATAGTGTGTTTGTTTGTTAGTCTTGGCTACTGTGATATTCGGAGGTCCGAGATCGCGAAGTCAAGCTCATTTCTTTTTTTCTTTCTTCTTTCTTCTTTCCTTCCTTCTTCAAGTAATTAGCTTTCCTCCTCCCTCCTTTCATCTCATCGCATTCACACATAAAATGGAACAAATAATAACTTATCGGTCCATACATGCGGCAGAAATAAGAACCATGGCTGACTCTTTTTTTTCTTAAATATACCATGTTTTCCTCAGTTTGGAGGGCATTTTTCTCCTAAACTAACAAAACATCTATGATCTCTGAACCCCGGACCATGACGTGGGTAGCAGGGGAGCATAAAGCGAAGAACGCTGAGGAGAACAAAAAGTCGAAAGAATTGTAAAAGAACCGAAGAGAAGTTGAAAGTCGTGAACGAAAGTCCATTCGAAATAATGTGAGACAATAGAACCTACAGCAGTATGTATGCTCATTCGCCTGAAAAGGTTTCGATAGGGCTCCAGAATAATGTGGAAACAACAACTTTCATAAGCTTTTATCATGCAATAAAATTAGATTGACTAAAAAGTTAACTAATATGTGGACAAATATTCTTTACCATATAAAAGTTCACACGTGTTTCAGTACATCCTGTTTAAGCCTGAGATTAGTTAACACAACGTTCGTTAACACGACTGTTGCTTGTTTGTTACATTTTAAGGTAATTGGCTCGTGTGAACATTTGTGAGGGCAGGAGGTAGCAATGAGATATGCAGATGGCTAATGAATTAGCTGGTACAATCTCGAAGTACAATTAAGCTAACGCTTACTCGTTTGATATGAGGAGGTGATGACTCCCAGAAAGTCTTGTAGTTTGAACCTGGCTAAGTCAGCTTGAGTGTCTTTCAGGGGGGCTGGGGGGGGGGGGGGGTGTTTTTTCGGGTTCAGGGGTGTCGTAGTGTAAAGTTTCGTAGGGGATGTTCATCTGGGTTTTGAGCCTGACGTGTGCCATAATATGGTCTGTCTGTCTGTCCGTCCGTCCGTCTGTTAGAACCATTACTCTCGAAGGTATTGAGAGGTTTTGTTCAGACTTACTGCGAGTATCCTTTGGAAAAAGTACAGGATAAATTCGTAGATGTGCCTGGCAACCCCGTATTTAGGGATGAGGGTATCAAACTAGGGCGTGACAAACATATTTCTTTCAAGCTAATCTGGCGACAAGCTAAAAGCTTAACGCCAGATCTAATAACAAATAAATAGATAGTCGATTCAGAGAAAAGGACGCGATCTCACGCATGGAAGGGTATCCTCTTGGATATCTTTTGCGTAGATTTCTTTTCTATTTTTGTTTAGTGTCTGTTTTTGTTTAACCCATTTTTTAACAAGTGAATAAAATAGTGCGTACATACTTGTAACTTAGTTGTCGACATCGTGTGAATTTTTCATAGTTATTTATGTGTTAATGAATGGACCAGATGGTTTAGGCATAGTTCTTTTGTATACATTATTTTGTACTCCTCAGTTCTGAGGGAAATAAATGAATAAATAAATAAATATATAAAGTGTATGTTAGTGTTTTGTTGGTATGGTCTTTCGTACTGAAATCAAGCAGTAATACATTGTATGTTCTTGCCGGGAAAGTAGTTCGTCCGGAATCTGGCCGAACTCGGTCGTGAAAGGTAAAAGTCGTTAGATCTGAAACCTCGAACGTGTTCTATACTACTCATCGCAGTGATTACGCATGACGTCATGGATTTTGATTTCTTGGCGTAACAGCTAGAATGAATTTTTATATTTTCGGAAAAAGTATCGTGCCATGAGCTAACAGGCCAATGACGGGAGGATAATAGTTACCACGCTCCCGAGCGTTGTAAGCAAACACTTACTATTAGTTACTATTTCGAGAAGGTTGGAACGGTCAGCGTAGTAACTTTTTACGAGGATGGAACGAAAATAGTAACTAACATTGTTCGAAGGGTGGAACACGCTCTTAAGTGACTTACAGGGCTGGCAATAAGGGAATACGTCACAATTTACTGATTATACTAACATTGGATCTTTCCCGCTATCTAAATCTCCTGCCGTTTGCTTACATGTTTTGGTTTACAGTGGTACCGGTACATCGAAATCGAGATTAAGCAGTGCCGAAACGGTGGTATCGACTGCAAAATTCACGGCCTCTCCATTGTCGGCAGACTTGGGAGTGTGAAGGATGATCTGATGACAATGGCAACCTATCTGGCTTCGGACAACGAAGAATATGAGGTAAGTCGTTTCTGAGCTTGTAAACGTGGAAGATAGAAATGGCACTGTGCACGACGCAGTCAGCGGGCTCCGCATTTGGTAGTGGGTAGCCAGACTGTCAGGAATTAGTTTAGAGCCTCAGCAACACGATTTCTCATTAAAGTAATACCCCAAGAATGTTTAGGAATGAATGCCAAATTTACTTCCACATAAGAAATTATAGCTGGGAGATAAGGAATACGTTCCTCAAAATGTCCCATAATGTGATGATAATAATTTAGTAGTATTGTTTATTAGAGTTCTAAGGTTTACCAACTCGGCAACCCTCAATTTGTTCCCAAGTATAAATCAATCTGTCTAAGTTTATTCCGCTAAAAATAGTTTAAACACGAATATCACAAAAAAAAGAAACGACAAGAGCTACGAGGTCATATGACATTTGTTACGAGAAGGTGATGTGAGAAACGAGAAAGTAAATCTGAGCATTTCTACAGAAATTCCAGTCCCCCTCCCCACCGTGCTTGGACCCAATCCAGACACTAGAATATGCCATCAAAGGCATAAGATCTCTCTAGTTTCTAATTTTCTCGCGAGCCGCAACATTTCAGGGACTCCCCCTCCAACTCCCCCCACTGTAGTCAAATATGACTCGGACACATAAACTTCGCATCTCCAACATATCCTCTTCCCGTCGATCAAGTTTAACGCTAATCTTCAGTTTCCGGTTCCCGTTTCATCCTCCTCCTACTTTGGTTGGATCCGGTTTGGACGCCAAATGACAAATCTAGGCCGCACAAATTTGGTACTGTCCAACTTGCATCCCATTCGGCCCATCCGTTTAGTTTTTGTGCATGCCACAAAGGTTTGGACCCTTTCCCCCAACCATGGCCGCGTGGGGTTCGGACACATGCTTTGCGTATCTAGAGGCGTATTCTCGCCGTTCCCCGAGGACTCCACGTGAGGAGTCCCCGCGTTTTTGTCTGTCCCGGGGACTGACTCCCCCTATTCTCGCGAGTCCCCATGGACGGGGAATGCTCCGATTATCATCCCCGTCATAAAAAAGGACTCCTTTTCAGATTCGGAGGGGAATCAGTTTTTGCTGGTATTGGTGCAATATAAAATTAATTAAAAATAATCAGAATAAACAAAACCAAAAATAAAGTGGATCAGTCAACTGCATATTTCTTATTCGAACAAAATCGATTTTGGAAGCATTCCCCGTGTTCTCGCTGTTTCTGTACGCGGAGTCCGCGTGGAGTGACTCGCTCTATTCTCGCCTTTCTCTTCGATTACTCGACGAGTCCTCGGGGAACGGCGAGAATACGCCTTAGGCCATCAGTTCTTTTCACTTGAATCGACCATTTGTTCGTAACCTACGGAAGTCAGCTATGTCCGGATTCCCCATCACTCAACTCCCCGAAAAATGGTCTGATGCAGGAACGGAAGCCTCCTAGGGCATTGCGTCGGGTCCTTAAGTCTATTTGGTCAGATCAATAATATGCCTGCCAAGTTATATCGTCCGTAGCACTTCTGGAAGTATCCAAACTCGCGATCATCGGAATTCCGGGAAAACCCTTCGAGCTGCCACCACAGAGCACCGATACGGTCTGGTTTTGTCAATTAGGTATCGAGGATTAATGCTTTTTTTCCCACCAAGTATCATCCGATCCCTACACCCAATGTCACTGAATCTGGCCCGGAGTTAAAATGGGACATCGGAGGCACGAGGTGTTTCTAAATATCAAATTTCATTTAAATCCGATCATCCGTTCAATAGCTGAGCTTGCCACTAGATTCGGGATTCCCCATCCCTCCACTCCCCCCACGATGGTCGGATTGGGGAAACTGCATTATCAAGTCAATCTGTTCGGATCCCTGGCAAGCCTGCCAAGTTTCATCGTCCTAGCACATGACCGAACGGGATCACTAGAAATTTGCCCCCCCCCAACTCCCCCACAGTAGCCGGATCCGGCCTATCTATGTAATTCGCGTATCTAGGACTTGTGCTTGTTCGTCCTATCAAGTTTCATCCCGAACCCTCCGCTCTAAGCGTTTCCCAAGATTTCCGATTCTGCCCTCCAACTCCCCCCAGTGTCACCGGATCTGGTCCAGATTTAAAATGGGGTGTCTGAGACACGAGGTCTTTCTATATACCAAGTTTCATTAAGGTCCGACCACCGGTACGTAAGTTAAAAATATCTCGCTTTTCAGGATTCCCCCTCCCTCCACGCCCCCCAGATGGTCGGATCGAGAAAACGACTCATCTTGAGTCAATATGTCTGGGACCTTGACACGCCTGTCAAGTTTCATCGACCTGGCACATCAGGAAGTACCGAATTCGTGGGATCATTAGGAACTCGGACCCCCCCCCCCCCCCCCCCAACTCCCCCACAGTGAGCGGATCCGGTCCGATTATGTCAGTCACGTATCTAGGACTTGTGCCTGTTCTTTCCACCAAGTTTCATCCCAATCCAACCAGTCTCAGCGTTTCCCAAATTTCCTGTCCCCCCCCCCCTCCAACTCCCCCCCATGTCACCGGACGCGGTACGGATTTAAAATGGGACGTCTGAGACACGAGGTCTTTCTGTATATCAAGTTTCATTTAGGTCCGATCACCCGTTCTTAAGTTAAAAATACCAAACTTTTTCGGATTCCGGAAAAGTGTGGTATTCCGGATTCCCCATCCCCCCACTCCACCCACTATGGTCGGATCGGGGAAAGTGCATTATCAAGTCAATTTGTTCGGATCCCTTACAAGCCTGCCAAGTTTCATCGTCCTAGCACATCAGGAAGTAACAAACTCGCGGGATCACTAGAAATTCGGACCCCCCAGCTCCCCACAGTGAGCGAATCTGGTCCGATTATGTCAATCCTTTATCTAGTATTTGTGCTTGTACTGTCCACCAAGTCTCATCCCAATCTTTCCACTCTAAGCGTTTCGCAAGATTTCCGGTCCCCCCCTTCCAACTCATCCCTATGTCACCGGATCCGGTCCGTAATTAAAACAGGGTGTTTGAGACATGAGGTCTTTCTATTTATCAGGTTTCATTAAGATCCGATCACCCGGTCGTAAGGAAAAATCCCTAATTTTTCCGGATTCCCCATCCCTCTCAAGGTTTGCAGTAGGTTTATGATAACAGATGAATAATAACAATGTAAATGCAGGAAACAGGCGGCTTTCGGAAATTTCTCCGGCCACTTGTAAGACTACACTGAATCCGATGAAAAATTTGTAGCCTGCGTAGTAGTATGGTAGTAGTACGAAAACGTTGCATGTAATACTATGTAATAGCAAAGAATACTAAACTGGTTCAATCTTATGTAGTAGTATCCAGTAGCATCCTGTCTTGCCATAGTAGCACCCGGTCTTGCTAATAGTAGCATATAGTAGTATGCAGTAACACGGTAGCCTTCACGTAGAAGCATGCAGTAGCATCGTTAGTACTGCATGCTACTTTTTCGTACTACTTCTTAGTACTATTTTGAGATAAAGTTTTGATCGGGAACGTCAGCCAGGTGACGGTAATTGTTTGATTTAAACTGATTTATGGTTTCTGCGTTCACAACGCTTTCATGAAAACGACTCTGAAAACTCCACCTTCCAATGCTAAAATTTCTCACCACGAAGGTTCTTAGTGGGTCCTCTTAAACCGTTGCGGTTGAAAATGAGGACATACATCCGGTCTGAAATTGTTTATTGCGTTCTTCCGCAGGAAACCACGAAGATGCGAAAAACTCTTCTTACCCTTCCTAAGCTGCAATCATGTTGTTTTTGGCAGCAGTGAAACATTGTCGGGGGAGAGGGCACTATCTATTCCTGAGAGGACGAAATGAATGCCCTACTCTTCGAGATATGGGCAGCCTACATGTCTTTTCAGCTTTCCGGAGGCGCTGGAATGGTCAAGTAAAAATATATCTAGACTTATTTCTTTGAAACGTCAAAAATCCCATGAAACAACAAACAGGTGACAATTCAGAACAAGAAAAAGGAACAAAATTAAATAAAAAACCCTCAACCAAACTGAGATCCAGGTCTGCAAAAAAGTTTGGGAGAGCTTCGCATCCATTTCTACTTCTTTTTTTCAGAAAAATGGTGCCGAGATTTCCCAAAGGTTAAAGCTTCTCTCCTCAGTTCGCCAGCCCGACAAACCGCATCCTCCCACTAAAGTTTACGTCTGGGGTCTTAATGACAAGGACCAGCTTGGAGGACTTAAAGGCTCAAAAGTCAAAACGCCTGTGTTTTCGGAATCCATCTCCTCGCTGCATCCGGTAATGATCGCCGGAGGGTCAAAGTCCTTATATGTCGTTACTGAGGAAGGCAAGGTAAGAGTTAAATTTCTTTGGACTGATAGGATCCTTTGCTACTGCACGACTGTCATTCACTGTCCCTGGTTGATTGACTAGCACACTGGACTTGTCAGCGCAGTGGCGCTGGTTCAAGTCTCGGTGGTGCCATCTTAGTTTGGGGCAGGTTTATTGAAGCGACCCAGTAAGACAAGCCAAAGTCCACCCTGTTTCAAATTGGTACCTAGACAAATCTTGGGAAGGGAACAGGAGGAATGTTGGAAAGCACCACGATGACTTGGTCCAACCGCCTATTGCATTTCCCAGCTGCGGGCAGAGAACTGGAGGTCAGCACTAGTTGGCTTGTATAGGCTAGTGCTGACACTTTCCCCTTGTACATATACTGTCCATGTAGCTTTTTGTGCATATGTATTTAGGCTTCAGTCCTTGGTAAAGTTGAAGGTTTTATGTTTGATATTTCACATACATACTTATCTATGTATTTCATTTTATTCTTCCAAAAGAATATCTTCAACTAACACAGTGAGTGAAAAATATTAAAAAAAAAAACAGTACCAGTGCTAGTTGTTAAAAGCATCCCTGCTCAAGTCCCCCCCCCCCCCCCCAGTAGGGTACGGAGATTTGTAGCACGAAGTCGCTCTAGCAGATAAATTAAAAAAATTAGAGAAAAGTTAATGCCAGGATTCATCGTGGGATGGGGCACCACCCACAAACGTTGGTAAGACCAGCCGGGAAACGAATCAGCGACCACCCAGCGGGTGATCTAGAGATACTAATGGCTTGCAACTCAGTGTGGCAAATGACAAGCAAATCATAAACTGTGTCACACAAAAAGAAAAGAGAACGTTTATTGACCGGATTCAGCTTATTTTCTTCCGTTTTCTCAAAATCGTCCGTAATCTTTCTCATTTGGATTCTCTCTCTTCTAAGCTCTACCGAAATCGCGGGTATATCTAAGTTATTTTCTTCTACAGCATAATGTGGCGAGGAGCAAAAGCGTAATTGAAAGAAAGCGTTGACTTGTTTTTGGCGCAGTTTGGAGGGTGTGGGGGGGGGTCATGGGTTCGTAAGAACTTTCCTGTAGACCTACCAGAATCATATCCAGAATTTCTCTCTGGGTGGTGGGGTCTCCTGGTTTGTCAAATGTCAAGAGGGGGGGGGGGGGGGTAATCAGGCCGAAACTACTTAGTACAGGGGAAATTTAGTAAATCGGAGATTGAGTTTATGCAAGGGACTTTTACCGTGACAGACAAACCAGAAACAAATTTTGGAATTCAGAAGTCTGGAGCTCCAATGTTAACCTTTTAGAAGATCCAGCGCCCACAAGACGGGGTGGGGTCTTATGGAAGTGAACTGCTTTAACAAATTTGCCTCAGGCGAGATTGAGATTAAGAAGCACGTTGCTATAGCTGGGAGTGTAGTTGTTTGCGAACATAGTTCAGAAGCCCTTCGATGGCTCACATGGTTGGAGCATTGACCCGGTAAGTCAAAGGAGACAGGTTCACATTTTGCTCGAGGTGCACTTTAGTTTGTCATTTTACTTATTTTTGGGATCCCAAAACGTAAGTGGAGGGATACCTATGACATCGCAAAAGTTGTCCGTCCGTCCGTCTGTCCGTCAGTCCGTCTGTAAGAACGATAACTCTCTAAGGGAATGAGATATTTTGATGAAACTTGGTGGCAGGATCGTCCAGGTCAAGGGAAAGGTCGAGTTCGTAGATGGGCTCTGGGGTGGGGTTTAGGGTTGGGGGTTCAAATTAAGGCAGCTAACGAGATAGTGAATTAAGGGGTAAGAAGACATGCTGAACTCGAATATGAAAACCATTTTCTCGCTGGTCAAGTAGTTCGCCAGGAATCCGGCCAAAATCGGAAAGGTTGTTAGAAGTAAAAGTTTTATTTGAAGTTGATTAGATGTTCGATCTAGGATTAAGTAGATATAACGAACACGATTATGAAAACCATTTTCTCGCCGGACAAGTAGTTCGCCAGGAATCCGGCCAACACCGGAAAATTTGTTAAAAGCAAATGTTTTATTTGAAGTTTATTAGATGTTCGATGTAGAGGTAGAAAGACATGCTGAACACAATTATTAAAACCATTTTCTGCTCGGAGAAGTAGTTCGCCCGGAATCCGGCCAAATCTGGATTTTTTTTTTTTTAAGCAAAAGTCTTATTTGTAGTTTATTAGATTCCGAGTTAGGGGCAATGGTGCGAATACACGATCAGGAACCGGAGCTCCCGGACTGTAATTCCTGTCCGGATTTTCCACACCATCATCACTTCCATATGGAAACTTTTCCATATGGAAGTGCTGATGGTGGCGAAAATCCGGTCAGGAATTCCAGACCGGGAGCGCCCGACCCTGATCGTGTGTTCGCACTTTAAGAATAGATGCTGAAACTGTATATGACAATCGTTTCTTTACCCGGACGCATAGTTTGCCCGGAATCCGGTTGAAACCGGAAAATTTTTCATGAGTTCTGAAGCTTTATTTGAAGTTGATTAGATGTTCGATATAGGGGTAAGGCGATACGCTGGATTCGTTTTTGAGCTTTGTTAATTTGCCGAATAAGCAGTTCCCGAATTCGGCGAAAACCAGAAATTTGGCGGAAGTATGCTAAGGCAGGAAGTTTCGATCAGTTTCGTCAAAACAAATATGACTTATAGGGGTAAACACCAGGGGCATCACGACTGGGGGGGGGGGGGGGGAGGGGAAGGACCCCCCCCCCCCAATGCTGTCGGTAAACAATAACCGCGCCGAGATTTTTCGTCAAAACAGGTGATTTTTTTTCATGAAAATAGTCGGTTTTCCTGAAAATTAGTGAATTTTTCTGAAAATCAGTCGATTTTTTCAAAATTGAATTTTGTTGTTGAAAACAGCCAATTACCAGCCAGTCGGTAAATGCCTCGCCCCCCCCCCACACTTTTTGGCTAGTAACGCCTCTGGAAACACATACTCAATCCATATCCGAACTTGGTTTTGATTAGGCATTTGGCCTTAATCTCTTTCTGAACTTTTGTAGTAAAAATGCTTAAGGAGAAGACAGGACCCAATTGTCTGGATGAGCTATTAGACTTTTGGGACTCCATCGAAACCTTTGGTCTTGTTGTCAATACCGCAGCCCCTTCGCTGACTGCGGCCTTGGGCCCTAACAAAAATAATGAACTTTCTTTGCTTGTCCCCTAATAATAACAATATAAACGAAATAAACAGGTTTTCACCTGTACACGAAAGGTGCGGGGTGTAAACTTCCTTTTGGCGCGTCTTATTTTACGATAATTAGTTTTTCTGTGGCTTGAGCATCCAATTATGTGCTGCCAGTTGTAATGCAGTTGTAACACGAAATTCTCTTGTCGGAAATTTCTCTTGTGCTCATTCGAAGGCATGTCTTCAGGACGGTTGCGGTCAAGCGTCTGCTCGGTAAGTTATTTTGTTGGATACAAGGAAGTAATGGGACGCTACTAATCATGGGCAGATCGTTAAAGCGCCCCTCGCACAGTTTACAAGTAGTGAACTGAAAGCGTTCACAAGCCCCTCGGTAGATCAAATGTTGGAGCGTCTGCCTTGAGATCAGAGGGTCCTGGGTTCATCCCGGCCGATAATCATTTTTGTCTTTCAGTTTACTAATTATAAAATGTTCCCATCTCAAGGGCGTCATCCCCATAAAAGAAATACTTGGTTTTCAGCATGAGGCCCCGCCATTTGGGCCCTGGTATTTCTATGTGGCTCCGACACTGGAGTCCTGGTCTCCTAAAATTAAATTAAAAAGTTTACTAGTCACGGTACACGTCCCTTGTATAAAGCGCCATCTATGTGTTTATAAATAACTTCCGTGACAAGGGGATGTGAACTGTTTAAATGAATTTGCATTTGGGTAGGATCACTGTTCCTATGTCCGGCTTCTATTTGACTATTGTAGTGGTTTGCGAAGTATGTTCACAAGCACCTCGGTACCTCAAGTAGTAGAGCGTCTGCCTTGTAGACTATGCGACCTTACCAGGCTTACCAGGCGACTGCTGGTTTGTCTTCGATTCTTCGATGCAGGAGTCCTAGACTTACAAATCAGTTAAAAAAATTGTTTCTGGTTTATTGGTCACGGTACAAATCCCTTAAATGAAGCGCCATCTAAGTAATAACTGTTTACTGTTTTACAATTTACAATTCGGTTTATTTATCCATAGATATCTTTACAGACAAAAAATAGTGCTAGACATGTCATTACAAATCAAAAAGATCAACCAATGAATAACAATGATAACCTATGATTTATATAGACAATTCACTGTTTAAAATAAAATTCACCAGAATACGGGTGCAACTTACAAGTACAAAAATAATTCTTCATAAGTGTCACTACTATTATACAGTTTATGGTTTAAAATACATTTCATGAAAATACGGACGCGAATTAAAATGACAGGTACCAAAATAATTCATCACAAGTTTAACTACTATTCTAGAATTTAAGCAAATGTGATTTAGATAAAAAGATACAATGGTCAAACTATTTATGTCACAACAAAAATAAAGAAACGGGCTGAAAAGAAATAGACGACAACAACTTTTAAAGAGCGTTAAAATGTTTGGTAAAATATGGCACGAAAGAATTGAGGAATCGTTCCGATGAATGGGCATGAGACGAGGACTTCAGTAGTTTTTTCCCCGTTTGAAGTAAATTTAGCCTAGTCTTTCGCCGGCCGATGTTGCTGGCATATTCTGGAAGGATGTCCCTATGTAGATCAGATGCCAGTATCTTTCTGCCAAAGCTCATGACTAGCTCGTGCCTCCGCTGGCATACGTCGTTATGTCCAGCGTTTCTAGACTCTACTCATAGTCTTTGTAGTCAGTCCCAAGGATTATTTTGCATGCACGTTTTTGGATGTTTCTTATGCTGCAGTATTGTATAATATTTGAATATTTTAAAACCAGGCTCCGATTCCAACAAATAACCCGTAGTTTGGCTGTTTTAAGCCTTTGTCCAGCCCGATTGACTTCTAGTAAGAACAGGGAAAAGTTTACATAACCGTTTTTTCTGGCGACGGAGTTTCTCTTAAACAGTCGTACGCATCGAAAACAGCAAATCAAGACAGTTCCGAAAAACAGTGAGTGGTTAGGGGGTAGATTTACCGTATGAAATTTGGATCTCCAGGGTGTAAGAAATAATGGAGCGATTGCGGAAGTAGTTGATGAGACTAAAGATATCGCTTTCAAATAAGGTTGTGGAGTGGAGAGTAGAGACATCCAAGTAAGCAAACAGGGAAGAGACCGAGACAGCATTTTCAAAATCAATGCCAAACAATAGAAGACTGTTCAACCAAAAAAAACCCAGCAAAAGCTCGATAACAACAGATCTGTCATCGACCCTATTCGCTCCAAAGCGAATTAAGGCAATTAAGGACTTTTCCTCTCACTACGAGGGTGCGCATCGAAATGAGCTAACAGTAGCTGGCATCCTCCGAAAGGTCTTTCGAAGACATTCTCGACTCCCTTGTTTGCCGAATCTCCCAAGAATGGACACGGCTTTCCAACAAGGATGCTTGCTGCTTGAAGCTATTAAGGAACGTCACTGCACCCTCCTGTCCACAAGGTTGTATTTAGGCTGGTTTACGGAATTGTAGGTCTTATAAAACATGAGCTAGCTGAACTGCTCGGTCTTGTTCAAAACTTGATTATATTTTGCTCTTAAAGGTATTTGCTTGTGGCGAGGGGACGTCTGGACGCCTTGGTCTGGGACACAGCAGCAACGTCAACAATCCTCGGCAGATCATCGGTCTTTCCAAGCATGTCGTCAAGAAAGTAGCTGTACATTCCGGTGGGAGACACGCCCTTGCTCTTACAGCTGATGGAAAGGTTTGTTTGCGTTTTCACTTAATGGAGATGAGGGTGGAATGGAATACTTTTCCAGTTTCGTGCATTCCACGTCTATTGTGTGTTTCACTCTTGCCTCAGTGACAAAAGCTCTACCCTTGGTCTGTACTGTCTGGTGGTACAGTTGCCTTTTGGTGCGGACGAAAAAGTGAATAAATACGGACGCTAAGTTGAAGCGGAAGTCTTGCGTCTTCAGGTCCACGACGTCGACGTAAAAGACGAAGAGTATAATTCATATATTCAGTCTTTGCTAATTGGAGCTAAGTCGTTTCTCGTGGCCAATATTCATCTGGTACGTGCAATGAAATTCTGTGCAATACCTGTGAAAACATTGAGAGAAGTTACTAGTGTTCTCAGCATTTTTGCCACTCTCCTCAACCATAAGTTTCCCGTAATTTTTGGAAAACTACACTACCGAAATATGTTGGTCGTGGTACACTACCGAACTATGTCGTGTCTCGAAAATACATATGGAGTTAATGATGACATAACCACGCGATAACGGAGAAGTTCAAATTCAAGGTGTAAGAGTTGCCCATTTGGAAGTTTCCTCGTCACTACCAAACATCTTGGACGACTGGGACGAATCAGCGCACGACATTCTCCACTGTTTTCTTGCCAAATACTGAAAATTATAATTTTTTTAAGGTTTTTTTTTACGTGACATGAAGACTAAAAATAAATATTTGTGTGTTTTATTTCTCTTATTCCTTAAACTCCGCTCTTCAAATTGGGGGGTCACAAATAGATAACTTACTTACTTACTTATATCCTCTTCTCACTGTTAGGGTGGGCGGAGATTTTTCTAAAGAATTAACACCACCTTCTTAGTAGCCTACTGCCGTCATCAAATTGTATTACCTCTTCATACAGGTCTTTGCGTGGGGAGAAGGAGAAGATGGCAAGCTTGGCCTCGGCACTAAGGATTCTCGCGACTCTCCACAGCTGATTGAGGCGTTAATCACAAAACGCGTTCGTGACGTCGCTTGCGGGAGTTCCCATACTGCCGCCGTGACCTCGGATGGGGAGTTGTATACTTGGGGACTTGGTGAATATGGACGGCTAGGGCATGGTGACTGCAAAAGCTACTGGAGACCAAAGAAAGTGAGTGTTTCTTCTTGTTAGTCTTATTTTGTTGGGACTGGCTATGACGTGCAGTACTTTATCAGATAATTTATTACTATACCCTAACTGCTTCTGACTAACACGAGTGAAGTTTTTAAAACAAAAATTCCAATTTCTGTAAAAGATAAAAAATATCTGTAATGCTTGTCAAAGTGTGGGACGAACAGTCGCATATGTTCAGAAGGTCTGTATTCCGTGGTTGTTTTGCTGTATTTTCGTTTGTTCAAATAATGTATACAACGGATACGTCAGCTACGATGCTTCGTCAGCGATATTTCGGCCCTTCTTGGCAAGGGTCTTCGTCAGGCTGGCAATCTTTAGGGTCAACTTCGGAGAAGGAAACAAACTTGTAATGTTGATTACAGGTTTGTTTCCTTTGTTTCATATCCATTGCATATATCTTTTATTTGCATATATATATGTTTCAAATTAAGCTTGAGCTCAAGGAATATTTATGTATTTTCGTTTCAGTTCTTTATCCAGAAGTTTGATAACACATAAACACCAAGGTGATATGCTTCATAGTCCTTAACACCACAAGCTCTGTCTCTCATTTTGACACGCTGCATAAGGTTTGGTTTCATGTATAACGCTGGAACGTTATTGTATTATATTTTACTATGTTGATAAATACACTAAATTATTTTGACTGTTCTAAGGGATTTTTCTTTTTTGATCGTTGGCTCTAGAAGTGACGTTCAGAATATGTGCTGCTTCCACGTCAAGTTAAAATTCATCGAGCCGTGGCGAATTTAAATGTCAGTAAAAGCGTGGACTTCAATAGCAGACAGAGGGAAGGGCGGGAGATTCAATTCAATTCAGTTTATTTTCAAAAATTTGCTCACGGACGAAGCCGAACATTGAATATCTTCCGTCATGTATAACTTAACAATTAACTAATGTTAAACAACTATAAGTAATGTTATTCATTTGGTCAATGTACATGTATCTCACAATAAAACTCTAAGTAAAACCTTCAATCATACGTAACATGTCAATTTATCAAAACATCTATAAATAAAACTCATAATTAGGTCAAATTCGCCCCAAACTAAAAACTAGATCATATCAAAAATTATTATATTTACATTTCAATAACAACACACACAAAAATACGATTAAATTATGGAGGTGGTTCGGAATGCCCGTTAAACAGGTCAGTGAACGAAGGAACAAAACTTTTTCTGTATCGGTCATGGGAACAGGGTACTGGCTGCAACTTTGGAAGAGGCTGGGAAGCAGCTCGTGCCGGTCTTGGCCTAATAGGTAGATATGCAGGTGGAAGAATTTCTCGTAGGCCAGGGCTCTCCAACGTTTTTAGACCAAAACTGAAACACAACTTTTTTCGGCGCTGCGTGCTAACAATTCTAAATTAAATCTTTTCAACAAATCGAGATATGGGACTTTAGGGGACTTCGATTCCATGATGATCAAGGCGAGAGATGAGGGAGTCTGAGGACTGAAAGTAAAATATTTTTAGCGAAGAGGATTAGAGGTATGACGACGTAGAGGTACGACAAGACAGTAAGAAGTAAGCTCATTTGATAAAATTCTTTATTCGGAAATAGCGAAATAGTGCATTTTCATCGGGCTTTCAAGCCTATTTAATTGAGATGATGGATAACTAATAGGCTGTCTTATTTCAGCCCTTTCTGTTAAACTTTAAACGTTATCAGACTTCTGTCGCCTTTTCGCTTTTTGATCAGTTAATCCCTCCATCTCTAGCACTTTAGTTACTTATGTGTAGATTTTGGTGAACTGGTGGTAGTATTTGTGAACGTGAAAGAAAACACAGGTGCTGTGAAATAGTTAGCCTACTATCGATTGGTTTTATTTTCCTTGCAGGTCGAAGCCTTGGCTCACAAGCGGGTTGTCCAGGTTTCATGTGGTAGCAGAGACGCTCAGACTATATGCCTAACTGAAGACGGAATGGTCTACTCGTGGGGTGACGGTGATTTTGGCAAACTGGGGCGTGGTGGAAGCGAGGGCTGTGCCACACCTATGAATATAGAGCGACTCAATGGAATGGGGGTGGTCCACATCGAATGTGGAGCGCAGTTTTCCCTGGCTCTAACCTCGATCGGTCAGGTAAGAAGTGCTTTTCGCTAGATGTACGGTGTGCTGTCGGTGTTGTGAAGAAAAGGTCGGAATCACGATAATAAAAGTCAGTTGGTGAAGTAGCATCACAAAATATTAGATACAAATTCTCGTAGCAAGTTAAAAAGCCACGTCAGGCTATAGAGTAGAAACATACCATTTTGTGAACAAATTGCAAAATTCTGTCGGAAAATATACAGTTCTAATCATCTCTGAACTACTTATATCTTGAACACAATACAAAGCAGTGCAGAACGGATACGTCAGCTGCATTTTATTAGAGCTATAGTTTATTTTCAAACTTGAGCCTGAAGAGGACCCTTGCCAAGAAGGGACGAAAAATTGCTCTAATAAGATGTAGCTGACGTGTCCGTTTTGCACTGCCAAACATGGTTTGCAGGCAGCTTGGGCTTCTGAAATATTTGTCCACAAAGTACAATACAAAGATGTTTCGAGAGGGAACCTATTTTTGTTACAGTTTAATATTCGCCTTTTTTTTTACCATATCTTGTAAAATGTTGTGTGTCAGAAGTGGAGAGAGTGCGGAAGAGCAAAAATGAACTATAGTAAAGTTACATACGTACACAGCCCTATAAGATGTTGCATGCGAAAATACCCGTGCGAAATTCGCGGCGCCATTGGTATACGTGTATGCGACGCGTCAAAATTCCGAATCGAAGGAGAACATTCGCACCCGGCTGCGAAAATCAGAGTGTGTAGCTTAAGATTATGACATTCTGTTTTACAGATTTGGACTTGGGGAAAAGGCGACTACTTCCGACTAGGGCACGGTTCGGAGCAGCACGTCCGACGTCCCACCCTTGTAGAAGGATTGAGAGGGAAGAAGGTGGTGAGCGTTGCTGTTGGAGCGCTTCACTGCGTCGCCGTAACAGAAGCTGGACAGGTAAATATCTCTTCTTCTATTATATTAGTTGCAGTTTTGCAGATACCGTGGCATGTGATACCGCGGTAACTGGACCTACAATTTAACATTTTTGCAGTTACCATGGTGTCTGATGCTACCGTTGCTTTGCAAAGACGACAATTGTCGAATTTGCGCTTCTATAGGATTCACCTTAAAAGAACTATTTATATCCTATATTTATATCCAGTCAACTTCTTGCTCACCAAGTTGACAAAAACATAGGCTCTTGTGCTGGTGATTATAAAAGTGGCGTGACTTTTTTAGATACCACCGTCAGTTATTACGGGCGGGACCATAGTATCTGGATATCAGATACCACAGTGACTGGCCAGATCCTCACTAACTGCAAAACACGACTTTTGATCGTGGTATCCGATACCATGTAACTGTGAAAACGACTTTAGACCGTGGTATCTGGTACCGTGGTATCTAGTACCATGGTATCTGCAAAAACGCAACTATGAAAACAGCAAATACACGATACATCTTATCAAACCTCTGAGAACACGAACAACCTCCTTCTACGCTTCCCCCTCGAGTATCCGAGAAACCGTGTTCAAACTGCGGAAAGCTTGTACATTTGGTCTCCGCCCACATATCTATGGTGGCCTTTGAGGCCATGAGTTGATCTTTCAATGTGTTTTATAAAGTTAGTTCATTGATCATTACATATGTCCTTAAATAAATGCGTTTTAAAATTGTTTGGAGCCAAGTGGAGCGAGGCTCTTTTTTGTGGGATCTGTGTTCATTAGGAAAATATCAGACAAACTAGAAAAAGAAAAACAAAGAAGGGAAAAAACCGCAAGGCTTATAAACTATACAACAAGCAAAAGAAGCTGGATCAGTATCTTTATTTGCTTTTCCTACTGGAACAATATTCGGCCGGGATCCGCAAAACCCGGAACTGGTTCGAAGTTTCGATAATGAAGTAATTTGGGAACAGGGTAGTTTGAAGCATATTATTAGTTTTATTGGGCCGGAAAACGAGACGCGATGAGATGGTTTGATCTTCGCTGCAGCTTTTTTTCGTTAAATTTTAAACGTTCCGTTTTAAACGTTAGAAAATCCGATAGGAAATATCGTCAGTGAGACTCATGGATATGTGAATGGAAATGTGAAATCATGTGAATAAACTAGTGACAGAGGTATCGTCCTCATTAGAGTTTGAAGCAGGTTGTTGGGGTTTCTTGGCAGAAAAGGCGATTATAGATCTCTTTATTATTACTTCAGACTTTTAAAGAGGGCCTCACATATGCTGTTATATAAATATGCAACTTCTCTCTGTATTTCGGCAATATTCTCCTTCCCTGGAAATACCATAGACACTGGAACGTATGTTCAGGTGGTCACTTGCAAGTGTCTAACTGTTAGGTCGCCACCTGGACATAGTACGGCCGTGACGCAGGAATTCTTAAATTCTTACCAACGCATGATGAATCATCAGTGAATAATTAGCAGTGTTTTGATCTCAAGATTTGTAAATATCTGCGAGCAAGTTCATCCTTATGAATATTTTGAATGTCTCCTTCCATTTGTGCTTCTGTTCTTGCTCGAAAAGGGTCGCCATCTCCGGGTAGAATGTTTCATATCTGTAGTTTTGGTTCGTATTACTGGTGACCCTCAAGAGAAGATAGTTTGCCATATACCGATAACTTTTCGGTCGGTTGGTCGGTCTGGCAGGCCACTGTTCTCCAGTTAGGGTAATTCCAGAAGGGCTAGGACGATGAAACTTGGCAGGCATATCAGTGATCCGACCAGACTAACTTGGAAATGGTCACGTCCCTGTGACCACCGCGGGGGGAGTAGAGGGAAGGGGAATCCGGAATCTTGAGGAATGTATAACTTTGGAACAGGTGATCTGATCTTAATGAAACTTGATATTTGGAAAGACCTCGTGCTGACTCAGTTCCCGAAGTCCGGACCGGATCCGATGAATGTGTGTGATATTTGATGGTGCAAAACGGATACGTCAGCTGAATTTTATTGGAGCTGTGAGAATGTGTGGGGGGGGGGAAGGGGTCGGTGGGGGAACCTGGAAATCTTGTGACACGCTTAGAGCGGAGCGATTGGGATGACACTTGGTGGGAAGGACAACCACAGGAGCTAAATACATCTGTGACAGAACCGTATCGGATTTGGGCAATTATGTGGGGGAGTTAGAGGGTGGGAGTCCAGAATTCCGGTGATCGCGAGTTAAGGTACTTCCAGATGTGCTAGGACTACGGAACTTGACATGATTGGCCTAGAAAATAGTCAGTTCCCCGACCCAACCATCGTGGTGGGAGTTGAGGGAGGGGGAATCCGGAGTCTTGAGGTATGCATAACTTTACAGCGGTTGATCGGATCTTAATGAAATGATGTTTGGAAACGTCTCATGTCTCGGATGTCCCCTTTTTTCCGGACCGGATCCGATGAATGTGGGGAGGGGAGGAGTCGGAGGGGGGAACCGGAAATCTTGTGATACACTTGGAGTATAGCGATTGGGATCAAACTTGTTGGGAAGCACAAGGACAAGAACAAGGTACATCAGTGAAAAAACTGGACCGGGCTCGGGCACTGTGAGGGGAGTTGGTGTGTGTGTGTGGGGGGGGGGGGGGTCCGGAACTCCAGTGGTCGCTAATGAAGGTATTTCCAGATGTGCTAGGGCGATGAAACTTGGCTTGGACATTAGAGACTTGACAAGATTGGCTTAGATATTGTCACTTCTCAGATCCGACCATCCCTTAAATTACCAATCCTTACCGCAAAGTACAAAAAAACACTTTTAAGCAATGAATACATTTTAACTCGAGGGTTTTTCTCAAAATTGAATTTGTAGCACCCTTAAGTACATATCTTAACCGAAAAAAAAATAAAAATACTTTAACCAATCCCCAAGGGCCCATAATAATTTTTGCCTCAAGGGTTTTGCTTACAAGTGAATTCCTTACAAGTACAAACAATTTTTCTGAGCAAAATATACATTTTCATGATTCCGATGAGCTTATCATCATTTGTGCAGAGTGTTCATTACAGATGATTCTCTAGCGCCCTTAAAATGCGCATCATCACGGCCAAATGCACGATAAAATATTTTTTACTAACGATACATTCTCGTGACTTCTAAGGACCCATGATCATTCTTATGTCAAGGGTTTTGCTCACAAATGATCACAAAAAACCCACGAAATGACGAATTCCTACTTTCATCCTCTGACCAGCCTTGTGAGTGCCATATGAGCTTCCAGCTCTCGTTATGAAGCAGAAGTGAAATATTGTTGTAGGATAAATGCGTCAATGTTTTCGGTTTTCAAATAGACTTCAATTGTTAGAAATCTGATAGGAAACGTCACTGCGACTCAGAACTATAGTTCTGTATCCTAGTTCCTTATATAGGTTTAGCAGATACAAGAGTGACAGAGGGGTCGTTCTCCTACTTTGAAGCATGACATCAGGGCTTTCTTTGCTGGAGCTTCGCTTACTGCTGAGATTAGTAGAGACGCGAGAATGATTTGGCTATTGTTCGGGCCTGATTGAATAAAGAAAGAATGCCTTCAGTCATTGATGCTTTTAAAAGCTGGTATTAGGTTTAGTTATACGAGGCTTAGATTTTTTACTGCCTTCTTTTTTCTTCTCATTCATTGTATTTTAGGTGTACGCTTGGGGTGACAATGACCACGGCCAGCAGGGAAATGGCTCTACAACAGTCAACCGAAAACCGACGCCGGTTCATGGTTTGGAGGGAGCACACGTTGCCAGGGTTGCCTGTGGATCTTCTCACAGCATAGCTTGGACGGTGGTGGAGTCCAGTCCTGTCCAACCCTTGGATCCCGTCCAATTCAGCTCTGTAAAGGACCCACTGGGCGCCAATGAAATAGGTGAGAATATCTCGTCTACTCAAATAAAATGAGTGGTGGGCTATCAGGTCCCCTTTTCCTTTTTGGGGATCTGTCTACCTCAGTCTTGGATATCTGTGGCTAAGGGCGTCGCAAGTGCATTTTTGTTGACTGCAGAGCCATAATTTACCGAATCTCTAAAAAAAAATAACGGATAGAAACTGAGAATTCGAGATTTAAGTTATGGAACAGAAAGGATTTCGTAAGAAGAGTAACATTAACGGGCAGCAAGAAAGACGATAGGCCAACTATTAGGTGGCGTTATAGCGACGCCCACTTGGTGGATAGATTGCCGGGCACGATTGCAGTAACAGCTTCTGTCTGTTATACCCAAGAGAAAATTAAATCGAGCGCCGCAGGCGAAATTTTCCGAAACCCGTTTTTATTTTCCTGTACTAGGTTAGGCTAAAATTTAACTGCTTCTCTTACAAATTCTATCATTTACCGTGGACTAAATACCGAGACTCGAAGAAGTTCAGAAACTGGATGGAGCGACGTTATGGGGTCGGGGACTACGCACCGCGCGGTCATGGGCACTGAAGGTAGATGCGGAGTCCTACGTAGGTTAGATGGGTCTTTTCCGAGTGAAGAAAAAAAGGGGGGACAGAAAAGAGTGTGAAGAGTATTGAAAGTATCGATAAATAGTATCTATTTTCTAGCAGGCATAGTCGGATCATTGCTGTCCTCGGTGAACTGTAGCAGCAGCTACTACGGTCTAGTCAATACAACCCATATGATCAAAGTTAACTTTTTCCTGCCAGATTTAACTACGTCCATCAAGATTCTAGCTTTTAATTTATCGAAATCCCAATCCTAAACTGGCTTAAAACCCCAGTCAAATCTTCCACAAAATAGAGTATATTACGAAAAGTGCCGCTGGCCGAATTTTTGTAACATTTACGATTAGATTTTCTTTCCGGGATCCAATTAAAAGTAAGGACTATCGATGAAATCATAGATCAGTCCTTTTGTCTGTGACCAGTGCTTCACTCGACCTCTTTCGAGGTTCGTGGAAGCTCACGAATCCTGGCAATTATACAGAGTAAATTACCGAATCCCAGTTATTATACCGAATACGTTTAGACCGACAGCATGTTCGGTATTCTGAATAACTATCGTATCCCGGTTATTATACCTAATTGTTTTGCTGTGGAAATACTACCGAATAATATTCGTATTCGGTATAATGTCGTCGAAACTGCAACAAAAGTTGGGATTCGCGGTAACTACCGAGTCCTGCAAATTATGCCGAAATAATTGCCGAATCCCAATCAAGATACCGAATAATTTTTGGACCGATAGCTTAATCGGAATTGTGGGTAACTATCGAATATCTATAAATCTACCGAATAGTTCTGGCATCGAAAAATGACTAAATTATTTCAGTAAATCCTGTCACTGAATTCGTGATAACTACCGAATAGCCTACTCGCAATTATACCGAATTCCGATCATTATACCGAACAGATTTGTACCGATAGCCTATTTGGGATTGGGATTGGTATAACTATTAATCCCCGTAAATGTAACGAATAGTTCTGCTATTGAAAAAATCACGAACAACTTTAGTAAATTTTTTACCGAATCTCAGAAAGGTGGGGAGGGGACGCCCCTGCCTGTGAATCCGATATGTTTTTGCCGTCTGTTCGAATATTTGTTGGGTTGGGGGAGTGGCTGCAGCTCGAGTTTGTAGGTGGGTTGTTGACCATATATTTTGGTCATAAGCTAATACTAAGAAGAAAACGAAGATCATGGTTCGGTAAAGTTTACCAGGTGCCATCCACAGGATATGAGAGTATGGACAGAAAATTGCATGGACTTAGGAATGCGGAAGTTTGGGCCACAGTGAACGCCCTGTGGGATCTTAAACTGGAGAAACAGTTTTTGTTTATAAATAGATTGAAAAATTATTTTTTGGATAGTTAGATAAATGTGGAATATTTATTTGGAATTTCTATTTAAGCTGAATATTTCATTATTATTATTAGTGAATGAGGGTTGGGTTGGGTAGGGGGGGGGTAAAGAAAAAGAAATGATAAGGTTAAGACAAGAAATGTGTGTCATCGTTTGTAATATGTGATTAAAAGTTGTGCACTTCCGCACAGGCACGGTTGTGCCCTTCTTGGGAGCGTTCTGTTTGTTGTTTTGTCTAAGTAATGTTGAAATTAAAATGAATTGAATTGCTTAGTCGAAGCAAGTTCGAATTGCTGTAAGAGAGGTCGGAATTCCAGATATGATTAATATGTTTTTGTTCTGGGGTGGGGTATATTGGGGCGTACCTTTAATGTCAGTACCAGGAGTGTCCCTTTCTGGAACCGGTTGGAGATAATGGTCTCGGCCATAGTATTTTGACGGCTGTAAATAAAAACTGTAAATTGTTTAAAGAGTAGTGGAAGGATAATTTGAGTATATCGTTTTTTTGTTTAGTTTATTAGGAGATGTGATTGCTGACATTTAACGTATGTTTTAACCCAATCGGCCATCTACCCTTTAATTAATTTCGGTACAAGTTTTTGGTCGCTCCCAAATTTCTGTTTTTAGTGAATTCTGATCGATAGCGCCCATTCGGGTCTTGAATTACATATTTGAAAAAAGGTAAAAGTTTGTATCCTGTGCCTGAGATAAACCATGACTCATCCATTGCCGAATAAGTCTTATATTTGATACTGGGATTTTTATTTTGGGGTGTAAGCTGTCGAAAGTTGCAAGAAAAACTTAATTTTTCAGGAATGCTTGGTGAAAACTGTTCCGATTTAAAAACCGAGGACACAACGCTAAACGCTCCAGCGATCGTCCAGCGCTTCTCCTTAGCTCGCCTCCTAATGTCGCTTTCTACCCTAACCGCTCAACAGAGGGCTCTGGATCATATTATAGTAGCGCTTCAGGTCGCCCTCAGTAGAAAAGCTGTTGCTGCTGCGTTGGAGTCTCAGGTAGAGGAAGGCAGGCCGCAGGAAGACTGTGATGATGAGTCCTCCTTGTCTATTGGAAACTGGAAATCCATCCCCAGGAATGTTCAGGAGGGTCAGGCTACGATGGAGGGATCTCGTATAGTTGAGCAAGAGGAGGTACACTTTATGGCTTTGTATCATTAAGAGTCAATGTTCTCGCTGTAATGTAGTGTGCCTGTAATTTAACGCGCCCCGTCCATTTGTTTTCCAGAGACTTCGAGTTTCGTAGGGTATCTATATCTAAACTTAACACCAGTTCACTGATATTTACGCCAGGTGAATTTCGTTCGTTCCGAGACGTATCAGCGTAAGGTGGTTTACGGGAAGGTCGTTGGTTGTGTCCTCTCCCGGTAAGGCAATCTTTATCGTGTTTGGGATCGAAGCCTGTTACGAATACATCCCACTGTTGAGACCATAGTTAAGATGTTGAACGTGGAGGAAGTTTCCAAAACCCTGTTCTTACACCTTGTTGAGAGGATGGACGAGTGGAGGCGAGGTTTAATGAAGATAAGGCTCCTGGGGTGTGGGCTGAAGACATTCTGACACCGTAGGTGCCCACTAGCCCCAGGACCAGTCAGGAAACCGGACAAAAGAGACAAGGGAAAGTCTCAGGGAATTCTATAGCTCAGCCGCAGTCAATCCAGAAATCCCTAATCAAGCTGGTTCACACATCCTAGCGAAGCTGGAATTCACATATCCAGTCAAGCCCGAGGCCTACTAGCCGAGATGGACCATAACGTCTATAGTTAATTTATCTCATGCAAATCGTGTACAAGAGTGTGACACATATAATATAGCACTAATGGGTCCCTAACTAAATATATAAACTGGTCCTTACCATAAATTATAATATAGAGTAACTGAGGTCTTGCTCCGACCAAGAATGAAAGAGAACTCCCCTTGGCTGCGGATTCATTCCGCAGCCAAAATACTTAGAATGAAATGGATCAAAGCCTGAACTCGGGTTAGCCAGCAGCTAACTGGAGCTAGCGGATAAAGACCGAGTGACCTATTGTCACGATGCCGGGAAATTAATGATGGTGATGGAAACCGAAGAGATATATAGAAAAGTAGGCGATAGAGGGAGGGAATAACTAGGAGGACTATTGCAGAGCAAAGTGCTATGGGATGTCTCCATAACAAGCCAAATTAGCTACATCTAGCCGAAGATGGCTTTAATTTCTGAAAGTAGAGCTGCTTTTATCTTTTAATATTGGAACATGAAAGGTAATAACTTTCTCTACCACGGCTTATATCCGTTAAATGAAACAGCAGCCGTATTGTTTATTTCCCAATACCGTGTGCCATATGGTTTCTTTCCCTTCCGAAACGTTTCCTCCTTTCTATCTATTCGAACAATGTTTACGACAGATACGTCAGCTACGATTCTTGATCAGCGATATTTCGGAACTTCTTGGCAAGGGTCCTCGTCAGGCTGACGAGGATCCTTGCCAGATCTCTTGAATAAATGTTTCAAAGTCAGCTTGGGCTCAATCAATCAATCAATCAATCTTTATTATTCGATAAAACATTCCTTAGGTATTAACAAAAAACCGAATATTTGTTATCTCGTCAAACATAACTATATACAATTGCGCTTTAACATAGTCAAATATTCAGTAATTGCACAAGAACAAGGATTGCAACAAATTAAAACGCTAAAAATTCAATAATTAATATAAAAAAGAGGAAAAGAATTTAAAATTTCGCGTTGAAAAAACTCACAAAGGAGGGGACAAAACTTCTTTCGTACCGCGCATGAATTGCCCGAATGGGTTGGAGCTTAGGAACTGGTTGTGCTGCCATTCTCTGTGCCCTTATGCGGTCGGGAATGTGGGGAGGGGGAAGGATGTGCCGATGGTTGGGGTCTTCCAGTAGTTGTTCACCAAACTTGGTAGAAAGTTGGTGTCTACGGTTTGACAAAGATGCGAGACCAAACTCGTTAAGAAGGGAAATGTACGGGGTTTTGGGGGATTTTGATACTATTAGTAAAGATCGGTACTGGATCCTCTCGAGGCGTTCCGACTGCTCCCGTGTTAAACCGAAATGCCATACCGGACAGCAGTATTCAAGGGAATGGCGAATGAACACAAGGTAAATGCGAAGGAGGTGGTGTTTCGGGGTGCCATGGCGGGAGAGCATTTTGAGAGACCTGCTGCCCATATTTCCTCTTTTCAGCATAGATTGTACTTGGTTATCCCACTTGAGAGCTCAAAGAGTATTTATCTCCTTTCGATCGTTGTCTACAGATAAAAGAGTTTAATCGCATTTTAGTGCTTAAAGCACAACTTTTACTATAGAAATGCCTTTTGGCGGTGAAATAACTTGGAAATACTGTTTTTCGAAATACCTTTACTTTCCATGTGTAATTTGCGATTTTTGTATTAGCGCGTATCCACTCTATCCAGACTTCCCACTCTCCGAGGCGGTGGGTGGACGCGTAATATTTAAAAACTGAACGGACCGTGCTTAAAAAGCGGGAAAACCAAGAAAAACAGAAGAAATCCAAAGCAGAAAATAGACCTGACGGTTTTTATATCATACAAAACGAAAAACAACACTTTGAAGCTTTTCATGGCCGTATGTGTGAAAGAGTTGTCGACAGACCTTAAAGCTCATGGCGAAGTTTGCGTTCTCGTGACAGGTGAAACTCTGCTTGACCGTGAAAGTACTAAAAAATCGTAGGTACAAAATGAAACAATGGCGAAAGGTTGCAATTTCAGAAGCTTATAATTCCACAATGGAGACAGGGATAATATAAAAAGCAGAACAAGCAAGAGGAGTCCTTTTAGCTTTTTTTTTGTCTTAGCAAAAACCGAGGTAGTTTTTTAATCTGTTTTCCCAGAGTATGGCTATGAGTCAATCCCGGTGAAAGTTATAATAAGTTAAAAGTCGTCAGGACAAGACAAACATATCGTTTGAAATTGAAAGCTTCGAGGTTAGAATGAGTCGATTGGTTATGGAAGGACAACAATTTATTACTTGAAAGTTCCGCAGTGCTTGTAAATGACTCTTTCTCTCGTTGCGCTTGCAGGTAGGAATGTATCTGATCGAGCGAGCTGGAGAAGTATGAACTTGACCCCCTTCCGAGGTTTGGGCCCCTGGTCCATTTTCGTGTCCATCCATTTCGCTGGAAGGCCTTTAATGATGTACGGACCTGAGTGAGGTTGATTTGAAAGGTGGGGGGGGGGGGGGGGGGGGGGGGGGGGCTGAAATTGGAAGGATTCGGAAATGATCTAGCAAGAGTAATAATCGAAAGGAAAATAAGATCGCGGTCCTTGCATGTGCCAATTCGGGTTGCAGGAACCCCAAGCCAGTGGCATAGGAGGTCATAGCTCTTGTTAATTTCTTAAGTTCTTCTCCAGGTTGCAGACACTGCTGACAGCAGGATGCCCGACGACCCCTTGTCCAGTTTCATGTCGATTGGAGAGTCTGCTATGAGCCTGAGATCGCAGGCATCAAATGCTTCGCGGATATCAGCGAGCGTTATTGGCGCTGCTGCTGCTACCTTTAGCACTATCCCAAAGGTAAGTAAGTTTCCGTTCCGACTGATCGCAGAAGTGTGTAACTTTCTCACATTCTGCACAGTGGCGCTTTCTATTTATGGTTCCGCTTTGTTACCCATCACTCAGTTGAATATGCTTGTGGCGCTAATGAAAATGCCTTACTTTGTTGCTTCGCTATTCCAAATAATTTATTTTCGAACAGTGGACTTACCCTGTCGGATTCGTGGTGCCTCTATGCGGTTGTACCTGTGTCGTATGCTTGAAGAAAGAGTTACGAAAAGTTTTTGTTAAGGCACTAAGCAGTCTTCCATTACGCTCACCACTGGGCACTGAAAAACCGCGTTTGTGTTGAGATTCAAATTTCCCGCGTCTTAGTAGAATTTGCGTTGTGGGAACAGCAGTAGATATTGTGAATGTCACTATCAGAGCAGATAGTGGAAACTCAGAAAATCCCTTAGCAGAACCCGAATAATTCGGTGTATTCAATGAATGATAAAAAAAATAATTTGGCTTTTCAGTTAAACTTTAACGAAGTCATAGGTATCCTGTCACTTCCGTTCTTAGATCTCAAACCAAGGCTTGGACAAAGAGGCAACTATATCTTGGGTGGCAACTTTTAGTATGATGTTTAGAGCGACTCCATCGATAGCAGAGAATAAACACATTAAAGGCGTCATCTCGTCGTTCCCCGAGGACTCCTCGGGGAATCCAAGAGAACAGCGAGAATAGAGGGAGTCGCTCCACGCGGACTCTCCCTAGGAAAACAACGAGAACACAAGGAAAGCTTCTAAAATGGATTTTATTCGAAAAAAAAATATGGAGTTAACGAAGTTAGTCTGGATTCACTTTATTTTTGGTTTTGTTTATTCAGATTCTTTTTAATTAATTTTACATTGCACCAGCAAAAATTGATTCCCCTTCGAATCTGGAAGGGAGTCAGTTTTCATGATGGTGATCATAATCGGAGCATCCCCGTCCATGGGGATTCGCGAGAATGCGGGGAGCGAGTCCCCGGACAAACGAAAACGTGGGGACTCCTCAAGTAGAGTCCTCGGGGAACGACGAGAATGCGCCTTAAGACTGGTACTGCCTTGCAACGTTGAAGCTATACTTGACTGGGATTGATTGTTGCTATGTGGTTCACTCAGGCTAGCTGAGATCGTGAGACTTATAAAATAGAGATAAAAGTGGACTCTTACTCTCCTTCCAAAATTAGGCGCTCAATATGCAAATTGCCTGATTTATGCAAATAAAGTGTTGTTTTTTTTTGTTGCCTTTAATTGTTCCCCACAGACTGTGGATTTGAAAAAATGCTCTGGGAAAAGGCCAAATTTTATGGATGGCAACCTCTATGGTATGGATTGGAGAGCGGGCGATGGACAAATAACTGAATAGACCTTGATGTTCGCTGTTTGCCTGGACCTCGGGTGGAAGACGGTGGTGGCGCTGGTCAGTGCGCCAAGTAATCCGAAGACCCGTAACACCATGCAAAAACTGTTTTATTACCCATCATTGGCTATACATAAGCCGCAGAATAACAGAGTAAGTGAGTAAGTAGAATAAAAGAGTAAAGCACAATCCGTTTCCGAAAACCTTTTCAAAAGCATAAGGGCTCTCAGAACTGAGGCCGTGTCCGAAAGCTCCGAAACGAACGAAAATCCTGAATTAATTCAGCATTTTATGCAGCATTTCGCTTTCGGACTTAAATTTTCGCTCAATTAATGCAGCATTAATTCAGCATAAAATTCATCGACAAATTCAGCAAGAATGCTAAATTTTATGCTGAATTTTCAAGAAGAAACCGGGGAGTACGGCGATTCTCTCAGTATTTTCGGCGGCAAACATAACAAATTCACGGCAAACTTTCCAAATTCTAAGACAACTGGCGATCATAGCCAACGAAGAAAGGAAAGACAAGAAGATAAGAAGGTTGGATATCAGTAGCTGATCCATTTTGTCAGCTTTATACAGCTAATTCTTTTTTCGTCTTCTTCTTCCTGACTTAAATTTTGGTATTCTAGAAGTGTCAGAGAGGAAAAAAGGTAACAGCTTTCGGACAAAAAAGAAAAAGAAAATGCAGCATTAGTGCAGCATTTACAGCACCAAAAAGCTTTCGGACACGTTCTGACTAAATCTTTGAACGGCTTACCGACAGCGAGAATGGGATTCGAGCGAGTGCGCGTTTAAAACGACCAATAAGACAAGTGGCGGACGAAAGTTAAACCAAACGGCTAGCCAGAACGCCACCAATTCCAGTTTTATAGTTCATTGATTTATCTTGTTTTTTTCGCAGGTCGTACATTATGCGGACGAATCCGAGTCCCATGAAAAGGACCTGAACTTGGATCTTCATCAGATTTTTGGGTTGAAGGACGTTCGTCTCTTGTTGGATCTCTTGAAGCTCTCTGTCGCTGCTAGACTTCCTAAATCGGGACAGAAGACTCTTATCAGCACTTTAGTCGGTGAGTACGATGTAAAACGTTCCGGTAACTTTCAGAATGTTTGGCCTGGACACCTTAGGAATCTTAGCTGCGTTCTTTGCCGCCGAGGTACTCGCTAGTGGTCTTTGTCCAATGTGATTTCGGGATTCACTGATGACGGCTCACCAGTCACCCGTTTCGGAATAACCGGTGTCTGGTTTGACCTCACTGGTGCGGACGAACCAGGACCAGGTTGGAAGGCAGGTTCTGGTGAGAAGTCTCCGGGAGATGGCGACCCACAGAACTCCTTAAAGATGCAACACCAGACACTTATATTGTAAAAAAAAAGAACAGAAACTATTAAAGGACCTGTTTCACCTATAAGACTAATGCAACCTGCTTCCATAGTCACTCCATATATTTCTAAACCCGGAGACCCCAGTTTTGTACGGTAAATTCTAACTCCTTTAACAAAACCATGCTGATTTTCTCCCTTGCCGTGTTTTGCTACCTTCGATGTGTGTCGCGATGTCGACGGTTGTCTGCATGCGAGAAGTTTTTTCATCAACGAAAACGGTTATGTAAATTGTTTCCCTGTTTTCGCTACAAGTCAGCGGGTCTCGGAAAAGGCTTCCAAAACCGTGGGTTATTTGTTGAAAGGACAACATAGTTTTAAAGTATTCAAATATTTTAAAATACTGGAAGTTGAAGCGAGGGGTCCTTTAAGACTAGGAGTGCGACAAACGCGTCTTGCACCTGATTTTTTTTAATCTGGGTCTGCTACTTATCTTTGTGAAAGCTTAGCCCTTTCGCTGCGTGCATATTTTATGCAACTTATCTTGATTTCCTCACCGTCTATATTCCTGAACACGTGTAAAGCTGTCCGGGCAAGTGTCTTCTATAAGCACATTTCTGTCCAGCGATTCTTGCCAAGAAGCTACTGATTAGAGCTTGTGTTATCTGAGTGACTAAACCGGTATAATGTTTTAGCTTCTAGAACTATCACAGTGTCATTCTACTCGTAAGCGAACAAATCAGACCCCTCGACAATCGTCATCATGCTTGACCGGTATTGTTATTATCTAGTTCAGTCTAGGCTTACAGGCAGCATTTGTTTCGTTCTAGGATTTGCCAGTTCGGATCCTGAAATCTCAGCTATGGTTCTCGAGTTTTGTCTCACTGAGCTTGAAGACGTCGCTCTCGACGCTGACCCTCTTAAACGCCAGCCTTCTCCCGCTGTACAAGAATCGACACATCCCTACGGTGACGATTCGACGACGGTTGGACATGTGATCATTCCAGGCGCGGAAGCCCTACGAGTCGAATTCGACAAGCAATGCTCCACGGAGCGACGACATGACCCGCTAACCATCACTGACGGATCCGGCCGGATTGTCACGGTTCGGTCCGGTCGAGAGTGGTCTGATTGGTCAGGAGATCTGCGGATCCCAGGAAATGAGCTCCGATGGAGGTTTACCAGCGATGGATCCATTAACGGCTGGGGGTGGAAATTCACGGTGTACCCTGTGCTACCGTCTAGCGGAATGGATGCAAGTATTTCATGTGGAAGCTTGAGCGATAAGAATGTGATGGCTCGGCCGAGTGTTGGCTTCGTGGCAAGTCTGCTTGATTCGCTACTTGAGGCATTGTTGGAAAACTTTGCGAAGAACGAAGATGTCACTAAAGGGAACGATCGAGACCTTGGTGGACTTCTCAGGCTTTCAGCGGCGTTGGCAGCATGTGCCCAACGAGGATCTTTGAGTAAGTACAACCCCCAACCTAGCATATTATGTTTGCGCCTGGGGTCTTTTAGGACTTACCGTCTATACGTTTTTTCTACTTTCGTCCCGAATACTCTAAATTAGGCTAGTTCCATCGGTTTTAATGGTCAGCTGAGGAATAACGTTCCAGTCTGTCAGAACTGGGGTTACTGTAAAAAACAAAAGAAGACCAACAGCCACCTGAGGCGTCTTCTTGCGGATGACGGTAGAGACGGTTGTCTGGTCTAGGAAGTTCAGTTGAAAGCCGTGAAAACATGAAAACAGGCTGGATAAACGACTATCCATTGGCCGCAGCATAATGGAGTCAATCAGTTTTGATAATCAAAGTTGGCACTGCTGTATCGGAGGTCACAGAAGTAGCGTTAATGATTTCCAGTTGTCGTGAAAAATGGTTTGTCCGAAGTCAGCTTCAACCGCGCGAAGACGCCTCCGGACAGTTGAGCAGCTCTACAACTAGCTAGTCTGCCAGTTGTAGATCTCACGGCCTTTGAATGTTGAGAAATTCGTAAGAACATGGTATTCTTGTTGAGTCTTGTCCAACAATTTGAAGGATCGGTATTAGTGTTTCAGTGCCGTCAGTACGCCGGTTCAAGTCGACTCCGAGTCGTGTCTCGTGTCACTAAACGGATTATTTTTGTCGGTGATGTTACGACCCTTGTTGTCAAGGACCTACTACAAACCACAGCCAATGCTCAGCTTGTGGTATCGCAAATAGGACTTTATCTGAATAGTCAGTTTATCAACCAAAACAATATTAGCCTTCTATGCTGGACTGTATTTTCTGATTCCAGAATTTTTCCAGGCGCCGACAACCGAATGTGGGCGCTTCACAGGCTAATGAAACTCCTATCCTCCTCATTTGGTACCTCTCTGAACATGTCCAACCTCGTCACAGTCCCGTCTAAATCCGAAGAGACCATGGCGCAAACTCCAACATCCCCTGAGTCACCCGACAATAGTCGGCCCTCGTCGCCCTCCGTCCACTCGCTAAGTCCAGTGAGGAGTGTGTTCGCTCCTCGCCCTGCCACAGTTACAGTTTCGGCTAGTTTGAACTCGCTGGTTCGCGGCTTGCCTGAGATCGTCTTGAGACAGTATGACTACGAAGAGCCTTTCGTTAGGACTGGAAAGCAGTTGATGCATAGTCAGTTTTTCAAGGTACGTGATTATTTTTCTTAGATAAATGGTTTCCGACGTGGTCACGGTTGGCTAATGCCATAGGTATTATGAGAATCGGTCGACAAAAGGAACTTTTTTAAAGCAAAAGTTGAAAATATAGAAAACATCCAAAATAGTTTTTATGGCACTTGCTTTCCGGCCAAGTGCCTTATACCGATCACTTTTCCGTCGGTCGGTCCTGTGATCGCGAGTTAGGGTACTTCCAGTTGTCTCTGATGATCTCTCTCTCTCGAAGGGAGGGGGGGGGGGGATTCCGGTGATCGCAGGTTGAAGATATTCCAGATTTGCTAGGACAGGGGCACATGATCGTTTTTGTGATCCCAAAACGTAAGTGGAGGGATACCTATGACATCACAAAAGTTGTCCGTCTGTCCGTCCGTCAGTCTGTACGCACTATGACTCTTGAAGGGAATGAGATATTTTGATGAAACTTGGTGTGAGGATTGTTTGGGTCAAGAGTAAGGTCAAGTTCGTAGATGGGCTCTGTAGCCCTACATTTAGGGGTGGGGGAGGGGGTTTAATTTAAGGGGCAAATGAAATATTTTTAAACATATAATGTGATAGTCGATTATGGGGTAAGAAGACATGCTGAACACGATGGTGAAAATCATTTTGTCGTCGGACAAGTAGTTGTTAAAAGTAAAAGTTATATTTGAAGTTGATTAGATGTTCGATTTAGAGATAAGAAGACATGCTGAACATGATGGTGAAACACATTTGTTCGCCGGACAAGTAGTTAGTCCGGAATCCGGCCAAAACCGGAAAGTCTGTTAAAAGCAAAAGTTTTATTTGAAGTTGATTAGATGTTCGATTTACGGATAAGAAGACATGCTGAACACGGTGGTGAAAAGCATTTTCTCGCCGGGCAAGTAGTTCACCCGGAATTCGGCCAAAACCGGAAAGTTTGTTCAAGTTTTATTTGAAGTTGATTAGATGACAGACTTAGGGGTAAGAAGACACGCTGAATCTGTATATGACAATCTTTTTTTTTTTTACGTGGACATATAGCTCGTCTGGAAACCCGGTTGAAACCGGGTTTTTTTTTATTAGTTAAAGTTTTACTTGAAGTTGATTAGATGTTCTTTGTACGGATATGGAGTTACGCTGAATTCGTTTCTGAACTTTTTTTTTCTGGACAAGTATGGTAGTTCGTTCGCAATTGTCTGGATCAAATATTAGATTTTTGGGATCCCATCGAAACCTTCGGTCTTGTTATCTCAGGGGTTTTGGTCGCAGATGAATTTCTTGCTCCTCAAAAGTGCGCATCGTTACACCCAAGTGTAAAAATAAAATACTTTTTACCAATCGATACATTTTCGTGATTTCCAAGGGCTGTCATATGAGCATTCTTATCTCAAAGGTTTTGCTTACAAATGATCAGATCAGACCGATGAATTGCCAAATTTCTACTTTCATCCTCCTAACCAGACTTGCAAGTGCCGTATCAGCGTCTAGCTCTTGTTATAATACCATTTCTCTGGTATTAATTCCTCATTCTTGTTTCAAACATTGGTCTTATTTTTGTTTCATGCTTACATTCGATTTTTAAAAGAAATTCTATCTTTCTCTTTCAGGTTCTAGTTGGCCTTTCTTGTGACATGAATTTGGACCAATCGCCGCTGTGCTCCGATAACCAAAGGTGGTCCTGGTTCCGACGATACTGCACTGTTATTCGCACTGTCGCTGCTTTTGTAAACCGAACGGAGCTTCCCGAATCCTTCTGTTTGGACGTCCGCCGGAAGCTAGCTGATTTTGGCATCTCTGTTGAGGAATCGAGCTTGGATCACGAAAGCCATGCAGTGTTTAGGCCAGAGCACGATCAGCAGCTGGTACATTGGAACTCTAGGTATGTGTCGCGCTGCCGTTTTATGGCACTTGCAGCTTCGCTCAAGAGCGATATACCGATCAGTTTTCAGTCGGTCTGTCGGTCCACTGTTCTCGAGCTAGGGTACTTCCAGAAGGGCTAGGACGATGAAACTTGGCAGGCATGTCAGGGACAACTACCAAAGTAACTTCGATATAGTCACTTCTCCGATCCGACCACCGTGGGGGAGTGGCGGGAAGGGGCATCTGGAATCTTGAGGTGTGTACAACTTTGGAATAGGTATGGGTTCTTAATGGAACTTGATATTTGGAAAGATCTCGTGTATCGGATGTCCCATTTCAGTTCCAGACAGGATCCGACGAATGTGGGGGGAATTGGAGGGGGAACCGGAAATACTGCGGTGGAATTTAGATGGGGGGGGCGGAATTCCGGTGAAAACGAGTTAAGGTACTTCCAGATGTGCTAGGACGATGAAACTTGGCTTGAACATTAGAGACTTGACATGATTGGCTTAGAAATAGTCAGTTCTCTGATCCGACCATCGTGGGGGGAGGGGGAAATCTTAATGTTGAGGTACGTATAACTTTTGAACGGGTGATCGCATCTTAATGAAACTTGATATTTGGAAAGACTTCGTGTCTCAAATGTCCTATTAAAAGTCCGGACATGGCCCGATGAATTTTGTATTTTGTTGGGGGGGGGTGGAGGGGATAACTGGAAATCTTGTGACGCGCTTTGAGTGGAGTGATTGGGATGTAATTTGGTTGGAGGAACAAGCACAGGCCATAGTGATAGAACCGGACCGGAACCGGTTGAGGGGAGGGGGCTGGAATTCCGTTGATCGCGAATTAAGGTACTTCCAGATGTGCTAGGACAATGAAACATGCCTTGGAGACTTGACAAGATTGGCTTGGAAATTGGCACTTCCCAGATCCGACCATCCCTTAAAGTATTAATTAAAGAATACTTTTAAACAAAATACACATTTTCTTGACCCCATGAGCCCATGGCCAATTTTGCCTCAAGGGTTTTGCTGACGACTGAATTCCTTAAAGTACAAACAATACTTTTGAGTAAAATATACATTTTGATGCTCCCGATGAGCTCATTTCACCATTTTGCATCAACAGTTTTGATTACAGATGAATTTCTAGCGCCCTTAAAGTGCGCATGACCATCACAGCCAAATGCATTACCAAACGGTACATTTTCCTGATTTCGAAGAACCCATCATCATTTTTATCTCAAGAGTTTAGCTTATAAATGATCACAACAAACCCAAAAATTTACGAGTTCCTACCTTCATCCTCTGACCCAGTATTGCAAGTGCCATATAAGCTTCCAGCTCTTGTTCCTTTTTCATTCGTTCAGAATCACTAAAATATGTGATGCACCGCCTTCCCTACGCCGAACCGACAGTTGTCCTCCAGGCATCTAGCGAGACTGTCATTTGACCTACGCGTAGGGAGCTCACAGGTGGCTGGGGTGACGGGTGGTCGTAGGCTACTGACATATTTTTGGGGGTCAACTAACGGGTCGTACGAATAAACCTCGCCGTAGTAACGAGTTTCGGGCGAACTGTAATGATAGGTGTTATGACGGGGGACTTGCCACTAGGTCACTAATGTAATAAATGGAATAGCTAAAAATTAGTGGTATGACAATATGCCAGAATGGCCAGATCAAAATGCAGACGAAGCTAGAGAAAGTGGTGTCATATCAGTTGACGTTTGGGGGGGGGGGACAAAGATCAATTTTTGGCCCCTAATCTCATGTTTATTACACGTACTCAAAATGCGATCACTGTTTTGGGGGTAAATTTAAAGTAGTTTTCAAGTATATATACCTTTAAGTAAAGTCATTTATTTTGCTTTTTGAAACCTATTCAGTCGCAAGAAATAGCAATTGAGGAGGAAGCCCCCCCCCCCCCAAAAAAAAAAATGGCGCTCCTGGCTACAAAAGACTGGATTTCACTAGCCTATACCTTTTTACAGAACAGATAGTGCGTTTTATTTTTTCAGTGTCATATCTTGGAAATTGAACAGGTCATCCAGGGGAAGTAGACAGTTCAGTTCAGTTTTATTAAATAAGTGTCCGCCCCTACAAAGCTTCATAGCCCGTTACATACCCAAATAATCAACAAATAAACGCATCTATTCACTATTACAATAAAATAAAGAAAGTATAAGGCTCTTCCACCTTCGTTTATTCCTCCCTCAGTTTCTTATGGACGTTTCTTCTGTCCGCCTTTCCATTTATCTCCTCCCTTTCTGCCATCTCGTCTTCTCCCTGCTTTAGTTTCCTGAGTACTCACTTATAATTCTTGATAAATACGGTAATAATGTGATTTATTTATTTATTTGAATCTAATAATGCAGACACAATTGCATGCGTCTCTAAGCCGTGTAAATTTGGATATACTCGCTCATATCTGTTTCTCTTACAGCCGCCCCGAAGATTGGACCTTAAACTGCGGAGCCAGTGGGACCATCTACGGCTGGGGACACAACCACAGAGGCCAGCTTGGTGGCGTAGAGTGCTCCAAAGTCAAGGTTCCAACCCCTTGCGACTCTTTGACCGCCCTCAAACCCATGCAGATCATTGGTGGGGAACAGACGTTGTTCGCTGTGACAGCAGAGGGGAAGGTGTATGCCACTGGCTACGGCGCAGGGGGAAGACTAGGGATCGGAGGTTCCGATTCCGTTATAGTTCCGACGCTAATTGAGTCATTGCAACATATTTTCATCAAAAAGGTAACTGATCGCCACTTATTTGTCTGTGGTCGGGCAGCCGTTCAGGTTTGAATGAAGGAACGGGATAAAGTAGTGAGTAGCGGTTGTAGAATGACCGACGTATGTGGGCCCGTTATTGTATTGCCCTGTGGCCCCAGATAACGAAATGAGCTCAACCTGATAACCTGAATCTTATCACCGTCTGGTCCAATAAACTACGGTGGTATTTGGCGCTACGTGCAACTTAGGGGAGATCGGGCGTACTCTCAACCCGGAAGTTGGATTTTATCTGTCTAGATTTGGTACCAGAAGTTTCATGGCTCAAGGAAGGTTGACAGGAAGGTCGATAAAGTCCAGCATGGTGGGCTTCCCGAGTGTAATGCTGCAATGTACCTAGTACGGATGTTTGATCGCGTCCCTCAGTGGCTCAAAAAAGGCAGCTGTTTCGTCGACATCTGCACAGTCGAGTTCAGAATTCGACAAAATCCGCCACAGAACTGCAGGTTTAAACCTCCCAGAAATGGGTGCTAAACGACGCACCCTTGGCCTTGTGCTTGATTTTTCTAACTGGCTGTAAACAGAAAGTTCACACTCCATGAGAATGACTGGGATTCGTCTTAGCCGGACATTTCTTGCAGCCCCCCCCCCCCCCCCCCCCCAAGGCACGAAAATAGCTGGAATAATGTTCCTGGCTGTAATTAACTCCCTGCTTAGTTATCATGATGACCGTTACAAGCTCGTAGATGATTTTTTCATGGGGCTGGCTTATCTAGTCGAACACACTGTCAGAACTGAATGCTCAGGTCACGGCTTCACCATCAGCATATCTAAGTCGGCCTTTAGTTCCCTTCCCGATTGTGAACGAGATACAAATTTTTCAAGTAACTTTCCCTAATGACTTTAGTTTCAGTGTCCACATTAATTAACCGTCCACAAGGCTAATGCAAGCCCAGACACTTACCGAAATGTGATACTGAAAGTCTTTAGCATGCTTACCTGAGTTATGTTCGTCCGTTGCTCGAGTAAGCATGCCCGGTGTGGTCCATCTGCAATCCGCACAGCGTGCCTTTTACAGGACATCGAGTCTGTCCAGAAAAGAACAAGAAGGATCATACTCCGAAATTGCGACATACCATACGAACAAGGCCTTGCGAAACTGAAACTCCGGTTTGAACACCTGATATTGCAGTTTGGCAAATCTGTCCTCGCTAGTACGAACCACCGGTCAGCGTTACCGCAAACAGCTCCTCCCAGTCATCAAACCTGGCTACAAAATAAGCTTTCAAACCCCCTGAAGTCCGGAAAAATCGTTGCGGAACGTCGTTTCTGCCTTTTTTCACTTTAGTTTTCACTGGAGAATCATAGTGTGTGTTTGTTATTTTGATGTAAGAAACTGAATTTAGCTATGCAACAATAGTTTCGAAACATACCGATCTCACTCTCTCCTCTCTTTCGTACAAGTAGAGGAGAAAATGTGGTGTGCGGTTCGAGGTGCTGTAGGTATTTTTGACGGTAGGTCTCTTGAAAACTAGTTGTTTCTTAATTCTAGGTCGCGGTTAATTCCGGTGGGAAGCACTGCCTGGCTCTCTCATCTGATGGCGATGTTTATTCCTGGGGCGAAGGAGACGATGGGAAGCTTGGCCACGGGAACAAGAAGTAAGCAGGCACCCATGATTATGCTCCTGATTTTTCTTTCTAGTTAAACTGATGCAGTCCTGGAATGCCTATACATTGGAGCGTCGTTAAGACGCACCAGATGCGTCACAGAAATAGGCAAACAAATTGCACTAGAATGAATTCCAAACCATAATTATGAGCCACACTGTCGTAGCGACGTTTTGGGAGCTTTCCCCCAACATGGAAGGTCTTAAATTACACTTATTATGTCGGTTAGTGATAATCATATTATTGCGTCGTAAAAAGACTTTCGACTGTAGATCTGACCAATAAACTGGTAATAATCAAAATGAGCGGAGTAGAAAATCTGTCATAAACAATGTTGATAGATTCGGAATTAACTACCTTTTCTGAAAAGCTGTTTCTTTAGTTCAAGAACTGTTTGATAAATCCACTTGTACTCGGACTTGTGAAAACATGGATCTCAAGTGAAGTTTAGACCTTTTACTCATTCTCTGCAGGAAGTAGCCTACACTGCCAGAAGTTTGATAACTTAAGATAAGCTAACAGAAGTTTGATACTTTGTGTATTTAACTCATACTCCGCTATTAAAGCGGGTCATAAATGAATAAATAATGTATAATACATGTTTGCGTGTCTTTGTGTTTAACGTTATGAGAATGTATCTCTGACCCGTTTAGGTGTTATATTCCGCAAAAAGATAACATTTAAAGGGTCGCAACAGGTATATTCTCATAAAGTTGAATACAAGGATGAGCCAATATGTGTTTAGTTTTATTGAACATCCGACATTGTAGAAACCTAGCTTACAGATGTAAATTAACGAAGTCTCGTTAAGCGCAGTTCATACAGAGGGTGTCTAAATATTGGCAGGCAAAAATACGCTTCGCTACGTCTAGGCAAAATCACTGGGTATGACAGACGGGGAACGAATTCGCCCGAATTTTTTTTCGTTCCATGAATTGTCTCTTATTCCATTGTCTTTATACCAATATGGTAAATGACTGGGTAGCTCTTGACTAAACTGATTGACTAAGCCTGATGGAGCGTTTTTTAGACCTGACGGTGCGTTTTTTACGCCTGGCGTGACGGATATCGTCAGGCGTGCCGAGATTCGCCCTTTGTGTGACTTGGGCTTTAAAAGGCTAGACAATGTGAAAGGCGCTTAAGTCAATGGTAATATAGCTTTATGGCGTTGCCTAACGAAACTCTCCTTCCTAGCTCCTGCGACCGGCCACGTGTCATTGAATCTCTTCGTGGTAAAGAAGTCATCGATATATCATGTGGCGGTGCGCACAGTGCAGCCATCACAGCCACTGGGGAACTTCACTGCTGGGGCAAAGGCCGATATGGCCGACTCGGTCATGGCGACTCAGAAGATCAGTTGAGGCCGAAACTAGTTGAAGCCCTCATTGGCCTGCGAGTCGTTGATGTGGCCTGCGGGAGTGGAGACGCGCAAACTCTCTGCGTGACAGACGATGATAACGTCTGGTCGTGGGGAGACGGCGACTATGGAAAGCTGGGGCGTGGGGGATCAGACGGATGTAAGGTAAGCCTCAGCCCAAAAGACCCTGGATTTCCCTGGTGAATCCTTGTACCGTCGTTCAAACTCAAATTCACTTTGTTTTACCTTAATATTCTTGTCGATGACAAAAATAACAGCGGAAGTCAGAAACAGTTTAAAACACTTAACAGAATTAACTTATTCACCAATGATTCATTGACGATTTTTCCAGAGCCGGCTATGTAGTATGTCGCCGTAGATTGTGGTTTATGTCACCGAATTCACAAATAATCGAATCTGTAACTGTGGAACATACTGTTAACAGGTGATCAGTCCACTACTCTGTCTTTCGCCCAGGATCAGGATTCAGACTTTAGTCAGTTCACACGTAACAGCAAATTTCTAGCTATTCTCTGTATGGATACGTCACATTTTCTGGCTCTATTAAGATTTCAATAAGGATTTGACATAATGAGTCGTACCGGAGCTATTTGTTGGTTGACCTGCTATTTTTTCGCGATTGCATGTCGTTTAAAAACCGTTTTCCAGAGAGCGCCCGCTGTGAAAAGACTGGGAACACTGTTGTGGCGTTTTGCAGTAACAGAACAGACACTGAGAATTTACAGTCTCTTTGTTATAGATTCCGTTGAAGATAGAGACTTTGTCTGGACTCGGCGTGGTCAAAGTTGACTGTGGCTCCCAGTTTTCTGTAGCATTAACAAGGAGTGGTGCTGTCTATACGTGGTAAGACCCTTCTTCTTCCTCTTATAGTAGAAAATAACCGTAATTGAACGAGCCTTTTATTTGTTATCGATTTTGTCCTACCCCCGAATAGCTGCTTTTCCAGAGCCTGGTGGGTCGAAAAATACAAATCATACTGTTTTTGTATACCATATGATATATATCAAACATCCAGCCCCATGGGATCAGTTTGCCTGCAACGAAACTCCAGATCTCGTTTAGCGTCCTACCATTTGTTCATGGTTCTACGTCAGAATCTTTGTGTCGTTATGTTCAAAAATGTTTTTAGTAAAGTGTAAAGATGTGAGCTATTTTGTTCCACTTAATGTTTTTGTTCTTGCCTTTTCCTATATTTTGTCATTCTCCATATTTCCTAAGCGGGTTGTAATCAAATTATTATCATTAGAACATGGTCCACGCACTTTACGAATGAATTCGCTTCGCCTGACCCCTGACCCCGAGACTGGAGCTAAGGCTGAGCGTGAACTGACAGAATTCATTCATTCATTCATTTATTTATTTCCCTCAAAGAATATATAATGAGGAGTACTAAAATAAATTTAAAAAACACTGTTACAAATAACTTTCATAACAATAAATAACAATTGACGTACATTAAACAAAGCACTTATCTTAATGCGTACCCGGCTTGTGATTTTTTAGTTTAGCGGAATCTGTTATAATAGCTCTTTCTCGCCTAAGCGAAAACGATCTTCGGGTATTGACAATCTTAGAGCACTCCATGTTATTAACGCTAGCTCTCTGCTTTTTAACCATATTCCCTACAACGTTTTGTATAGGGGACCTTAATGCTGCTTGGAAAAAAAGGAAAAACTAATGCGACGCTACAATATTCAAGCTTCAGTCCAATGAGAATGACCACGCCTCTGTGTAAAATTTATAAATTGTTATTTATTGATGAATTAGGTAGTAAGTACTATTTTCAACCCGGAAAAGTACTTTTTTCAACCCGGTATTGGCTGCATTCGTGCACTTGCAGTGGTACCGTCAGCGGTGGTTGATGCGGAATGCGATACGATGCGGATGCGGAAAATGTCTGCGGAATATATACTCGCTGCTCCGAGCAGGGCTTAAGCTGCCTCAGAATTTACTACGGTCGCCTCAACCTTGTCATTCTGGTCCCTCAGTCCGAGTTCTAAAGGGTACTCGCCAGGGTACTTCTCCTCGCCAACACTTTTCAATGATAGTGTTCTAGATGCATTGTCTCTATGTGTTCGTTCATGTGTTGAGACATTTCTCTCGTATGTTATGCCGACAATATTTTAATCTAAGCATATCAGTCGAACAGATAGAAGAAAATCAATATGTTCATCCAGGTCTTGGATTTAAATCGGCCAAGTTAGACGTTGCACTATTTAATTGGAAAGCTGAAGGCCCCTTGCCTTCCATTGTCCCTTGTCTTCCATTAAAACCCGCCGAAAGCATTGGTTGCCTTGGCCTCCCCGTTGGCTCATTAAAACACACCCGCCGGCTTCTATCTGAACATTCTAAACGAAAAATATGTACTTCCTATGCTCTACTTGGAAAGAATGTAGCCCGTTTAAGCCGAAAAATGCTAGCCTCCCTTTATAATTCTGTTGCAATACCCCAATTTCGTTTCCTAGCTCCCTTCTGGCAAATATTCTCAGCTAGTGAAAAAAAAACTCCTTTTCACTTTCTTCAGGTTCTCTAAATGCTTACTTCGGCGAAGACTTACTTCGAACGAATTCTTACTTGGAGAAGAAATACCAAAAATGATGAAAATATACAACATAAGAGATCCTGAGCCTGCCATTTCTAACCTGGTTAAAAAGTACAATTTGAAAATCTGATCCCCCCCCCCCCCCCTGGAGCAAAGTTGACAAAGTTTAATTGAATATGTATGTAATCATGTTCAGTTGTTAGACAAAGGGTTTTCAGTTTGTAATTGTTGATTATTTTTTTTTCCCGTATTATGTAATATGTTTTCCTTATGTTTTGTTTTTCTTTTCATCTTTTGTACTCCGTCCTTTTTCTTTTTGAAATGACGGGTGATGAATATATAAATAAATAAATGTTTATTATGAACCCTACTCCGCAAAACCGAGCTGAGTTATTGACGTCTGTGGGTTAAATTCGTAATCTTGTCTTGTTTAATCTGTGCTCTGTGTTCTAGGGGCAAAGGAGATTATCACAGACTAGGTCATGGAATGGACGACCATGTAAGAAGACCTCGGCGGGTGGCGGCACTCCAGGGAAAGAAAGTTATTTCCCTTGCAACAGGTAACGTTTTTTGTAAGGTTGTTTTTCCTGGCCAGCCATCGCCGGTAATTTTTTTGTATTTTCAATAAGAATGTTTGTTGCCGTAGAAGATAAATGCGCAGTCTTTACAGACTTTTACAGATACATGCACAGTCAAATTAAATGGCAAGCATGATGTGAATTTTTGTCCAAGCATACTCAGAATCATGAATAATCCAGCCCACACTAGGTCTTCCCAAGTTAGTTGTACTTTGCCAACCAAAAATGGGAAGCTACGAAATTTGGGTTGTCCGCGCCACCTTCTTTCCGTAAGTTTAGCCTGGCCTATCGCTGAGACCCGATCCAAAACAAAACATTTCTGGAATATAAAAATAAGAAAGGTCCGTTTCTGACTCGTTCCCCCGAACCAAAAAAATGGAAGTCATCTCCAGTAGTTAGTTATCATTCAATAGAAGTAGTTCCGTACAATTCCTGATTTGTTCACATATTTTTGAATAAATACAAATTTGTCCAACCCCCTTTAGTTTGCATATTCACCAGAGCCTCGTTTTTGTTGCAATAGCGCTGCCGCATCGCTACTGCAGCACTTCTTTGCTTGTGCACAATATGCTTTTTTGGATTCACTTTCTTCTTGGTTGAAGCGGCAGCGCTGCAGCACCTTGCAGGGAAGCACGGACTTGGTCGGTGAGCAAGTCCGCGATTCTCGAGAAGCGCTGCCGTCTTCCTCGGAAGCACTGCAGTGCAAAAACGGATGTAGATAGAATGAGTCCGGAATCGGCCGAGAAGTGGACCTGCAGCATGCAACAGAAAAGAGGCTCAGGTCTTTTGCAGTTGGTGTCCTAAAAAAATCAGGTGCAAGATTCCAGAATCCAAGTCGTCAGCAGTGCGGTCCTTCCGGATGCGTTTTTCCAGCATCCACCTATCAGATCCGAATCTATGAAATCGATACATAGAATCTGGAAATAAGAACAAATATTTATTTATTATATCAAAATATAATGTATAAAACAGAACTATGCCTAAACGAACCGATCCTTGCAGTGACGATAAAGTATTATAAAAAATACAAATGATTTCGACAATTAAATTACAATTGTTTACGTGCTACATTATTCACTTGCTAAAAAATGGGTACAGTTAGTGGGTTTGGAGGGCTATCGAAGCTTTTTTTTATAACAGTTTGTCATATTGTTCTTCAGAATTATGAGAAATTTGGGAAATTCGAAATATGATATTTTAAAAGCAGGTATGTCGCAAATTCGAAGGTTTTCTACGATTGTTGCAGCAAAAAGAACATGAGGAAAAGGAACGGCGGTGAACAATGACTGATTGACGGGGAAGCATTGGTTTTATGGTGCGGATGGTCCTTGCCTTATTTTCTGCATTTTCATCATCAAGTTGAAAATATCTTAACTTTTTCATACGGCATTAATTATGGTGCGAGATATTCTGACATGAATTCTAGTCCGCTACCGTCCACCCTGGTCATCTGCCTTCGCCGTTATTGGTCTTCGTTTTAGGCTCTCTTCACTGTGTGGCATCCACGGAAGATGGCGAGGTCTACACCTGGGGTGATAACGACGAAGGACAGCTTGGAGATAGCACTACCACAGCTATACCCAGACCCAGACTTGTCACTGCGCTTCAGGTTCGTTTTCCTTTTAATAGTTGTGTTTTTGCAGATACCGTGGTATCTGCTACCACGGTAAAAAGAAGTAGATAAACATTCTTTGAGCCCAAGCTGACTTTGAAACATTTATTCAAACAACGTTTACAACGGATACGTCAGCTATGATTCTTCATCAGCGATATTTATTACAGGTTTGTTTACTTCCCCGAAGTTAAACCAGAGGATTGACAGCCTGACGAGGACCCTTGCCAAGAAGGGGCGAAATATTACTTCGCCAATTATTTATAATAATGCTGCTTTAAGTGCGCAAACTAAAATTCCAACTTCGTGTATTGTTAAGGGAGTTGATGTTTCTGTTTTGTGTTATGCTGACGACTTATTGAACTTGAGTCGATCGATTCTAAGTCTTGAATTGAATTATCCAATAATTGAAAAGAATTACAAATGTATAGGTCTGGCTTTGAATGCTCTGAAGTCACAAGTATTACTTTTTAACTGTCCGCCCCAGTTTTCTCCCGAGTTTGTGAACCTTGGTGGTACTGATTTAAAACCTACGAGTGAGCTGTTGTACCTTGGCCTACCGATTGGCCCGTCACTGCCCGCGACGCGTAAGCTCATTATCGCTCGTACTGAGAGGAAACTCCGCGGAGCCTATGCGTCACTTGTTGCATCGCAAGTGAATATGCCAAAAAAACTCCTTATTTAAAACCTCATTTACTGTTTGTGGCTCCATTCTGGGATCTCCTAACCACCTCTGATAAGAAAGAGATGAGAAAGCTATATTTTAAATTTGCTAAATATCTTGTTCAAGTTCCCAGTTGGTCCCGCAACCGGTATTTGATGCAGAGGTACTCTGTCGCTGATCCCATTCTATGCGTTGATAAACTGGTCGAGAATCTCTCGTATAAAGATGTTGAACACCCCTGGATGGGTATTCTTTTTTGATAAATTTCTTTTGGTTCTGTGATTTTGTATCTACGTTAATGTTGTTGTTGTATTTTTGTAATTGTTGTTTTTCTTTTCACATACTCCATCTTTTCTTTCCGTTGTGTTGTTGATGGGTAATAAAATACTTCATTCATTCATTCATTGCTGATGAAGAATCATAGCTGACGTATCCGTTGTAAACATTGTTTGAATAAATCAAAAAAAGTTTTTGCAGTTATCGTGGTATGTGATATTCAGATACCACGGTCCGACCGTGGTAACTGATCGTGGTATCCGAAAACTCATCTCACTTTCAAATTGTTGAGAAAGAAGTTTAGCACTTAATGATGTAACTGGATATCAGTTTTTATGGTACTTGCCCGTCGGCCAAGTGCCATATAGCGATCGCAATTTCTGTCCGTCCGTCCGTCGGTCGGTCTATCGGTCGGTCTGTCGGTCCGGGTTTTGCTAGTTCGGGCACTTCCACATAAGCTAGGACGATGAAACTTGTCAGGCATATCAGGGACCACAAATGATTAAGTTGGAAATAGTCACTTCCCCGATCCGAGCATCGGGGGGGGGGGGAGTGGAGGGAGGGGGAATCCGGAATCTTGAGGTATTTGTAACTCTTGAACGGGTGATAGGATCTTAATGAAACTTGGTATTTGGAAAGACCTCTTGTGTCAGACGATCCACATAAAATCCGGACCGGTCAAGTCACTTCGAGGGGGAGTTGGAGAGGGGAAACGGAAATCTTGGGAAATGCTTTGAGTGGAGGGATCAAGATGAAACTTGGTGGGAAGAGCAAGCACAAGTCCTAGATACATCATTGACATAACCGGACCGGATTCGAGCAATATGGAGGGAGTGGGGGGGGGGGGGGCGGATTTCTGATTAAACGTGAGTTCGGTACTTCCTGATGCACTAGGACGATGCAACTGGGCTGGGATATCAGTGACTTGAATAAACCGACTTGACGATAGTCGTTTGCATGATCCAATCATCGTGGAGGGAGTGGCCGGAGGGTGAATCCGGAATCTTTATAACTCTTGATCGGATCTTAATGAAACTTGGTATTTGGAAATACCTCGTGTCTCAGACGATCTACATAAAATCCGAACGGGATCAAGTGACTTCGGGGGGAGTTGGAGAGGGGAACCGGAAATCTTGGGAAACGCTTAGAGTTGAGGTACCAGGATGAAACTTCGTGGGAAGAGCAAGCACAAGTCCTACATACATCATTGACGTGAAATTAGATACCTTATTTCTAGGTATAATCCTAGGGGGGGTTGAAGGGGGGATTTTGTGACATTCTCATCTACTTTCTTGTCGTAACAAGTGCCATATGAGCTCGTAGCTCTTGTTCTTTTGGGAGGACTTCAAACGTGCAATGTCGGCAATAGTCGTTTTTGCGGAGCAACCGTGCATCAGATACCACGGTAACTGCAAAAACGACTAATTGCAGATTCAGTTACCGTGGTAACAGATACCATGGTATCTGCAAAAACGGAATTACTCATAAAATCATTTCGTGTGGGAACACCGGAAACTGCCCATTACTAACCTAGTGGGGTTTCTGTAGAAAGATTGCATTTTTGCCTGAGTTCGGAGGAGATTCCTGCCAAGAACGGTCGAAATATCGCGAAAATAAATCTCTGCTGACTTATCCGTTTTATTTGGAAGGATAGTGTGTTTGCTTAGAACCTTGGCGTAAAAATACGGTATGCATAGTACCAGGTCCGCGGTCAGAACCTAAGGCTCTATGACACGTTTCCTGTATTTCCGCTCTTACGGAATATGTTCTATTTCCTTTTCCGATGCGAACCTTCGTGGGCTCGCTTCAATTTTCGGTAGGTGAGATGGACTACTGTATATTTAATGGAGCATTTATAACGTAGCATTTTGTTATTGTTAGTTCACCAGGACCTACTTCTGAAATGTGTTTGGTTGAGTTAGTGCTGCTTCTAATAAACTTTTACCGGTTTGCGTTTCGTTCCAGAAAACCTAGGAAATAGTGCCCCGGCCCCTTTCACGCTACCAGCCGGATATTGTGTAAATTAAAAAGATTGTTCTGTGTTAGTGAAGTGCCCAGTTTAACTTAACTCTCATCATTTTAGGGGAAAAAAGTTGAAAGAGTGGCCTGCGGTTCCGCGCATACTCTCGCCTGGAGTACTAGCAAGTCCTCTCGAAGCACCAAGGGTTGCCGCCTGCCCGTCTCCATCCCTCTGGAATACGACTTTCTCCGTAGTATTCCACTGACGATGATCCGGAACAGACTAATCCTGCTGAACCACTTTGCAGAAATTCTCGCTCCTATGATCTCTATGCTGCCGTTAGGATATTGTCCTGGCAAGCAGTATTTCACTTCCCTGGATCTCAACAAAATCAGGGGAGTAGTTCCTCCTTCCATGAAGGAAGCTGTGTTTAGAAAGGTAATTTTTTTTTTTTCATTTCTTCCTGCTCTTTTTGTGACATCTCTTTCTTTCTTTCTCACGATCATATATTTGACCAAATACACTGTCAGAAGTTTCATAACAGATAACACTTCGGATATTATCTGTTGTGTTTGAAAACGTTATACACGAAATGTTATGCATATGCTTTTTTGACTCTTCCTAACAAAGCTTGTTATAACAAGCTTTGTTAGGAAGAGTCAAAAAAGCATCTATCGCACTGACTTTATTCCTTATCGTCACTATGTCAGAAAACTCAGCAGAGACTGTTTGGCGGTTTTTCCGTTCTTCCTGATGCTAACGCTTATTATGCATAACATTTTGAAACACAACAAATAACATCCGAAGTGTTATCTGTTACGCATATCTGTTGAAACCGCGCATTTTGTGTTATCTATTATGAAACTTTTGACAGTGTAGCTAAAGATAAGAGTTGGAAACCAACTAGTAGAAAGAGCTGTTGATAGCCTTTCATAATTGCAAGTGTAAGGAAACACATAGGCTACTTTGCAGAGACCCTCAAATATAGGGCTACATAGCCCCTCTTCTAACTTGACCTGTACTTTGACCCAAAGGATCCTCCCACCAAGTTTCATCAAAATATCTCAATCTCTTCGAGAGTTATCGTGCGAACAGACGGACAGACGGACAACTTTTGCGATGTCATAGGTATCCCTCCACTTACGATTTGGGATCCCAAAAATGAACCGCCGTCTATGTGCTTGTTAGGAATTGTTGATACATAACATGATGCAGCTTTCGTATGAAAATTGGTTTTAGGTCTTCCCGTTGGACAAGACTGTGCTAGCATAAAAGTATCAAACCAAATGTAGACCATTGTTGTGTTGCTGCTACGATGGAGTACTCTGGCCCTGTGAATAGACGATGAAATTATTTTCAGCGTAAATAACACGTAATTATTGAAAGTCGTCGTTACTTGGCTTCTCCCCTCTCTTATCGCCTGAATGCAGTTGATGCCCTACACAATAAGAAGACGTGGGAGGACATCATTCGTTCGGACAAATGTAATCCAGAGGTACCTTCCATCCTCTGTTATCTGGACTGGATGTCTCACTGTACAAAGTTGTTTTCTGCCTGCAGTGAAAAGCTACCTTCCGTCTTACGGCGACGGTTACTTGTCACCCAGGTTAAAAAAGCATGAAATTCTCCCCATTACAATCTCTGCCATGCAGAATACATTGAAAGGCATGAAAAAAAAGAGGAATCCAGATAGAGATGTCACTTCCCATGAGTACTTAAAGTGCCATTTACCAGCTCTTAATAACCAACATCCACCTTAACTAAAATTTTCTTCTGGGTACGATTACCCCCGTCCACCGTTTCATTGCCTTATATTTATGTTATGTAGTCTATGTAGTACGGATAAATGAATGAATGCATCCTCAGCCAAATTTTCGAACACACTTTGGCACCACAAATTCCTTCTAAATGTGATTTTGGAAGCCTACAGTATGGTTTCAGAGAACGCATTGGGTGCTCCCGTGCCCATGAGCCACTGATCGAAATTCTGAAGCAAGCATCAGCAAGGACAGAGACCGTTCGTCTTTCTGCAGTTGACATCGCTGGATCTTTTGACAACGTTAACCACGTCCAGGCTCTACTGTCTTTGATGGAAAACGGCGCAAATAGGTCAATCATATTAATGCAATCTAGTAGTCAAATGTCAAGACAGGATGAGTGACCCTGTAACAGTGAAAAAGGGAGTTCCACAGGACAGGGTCCTATCGCCACAGATTTTTAAATGTGCGATTGCTCAGTGCCTAAGAAAGCTTACGCCAACTTTTATCTTCCGGTGCATCGATGCTAGCTACCTGGCCTATGCCGACGATTTCCTCCTTATCAGCCGATCCAGGAAGGGCCTTGAAACAAACGTTGCTAGCCTGGACCAGTCCCTTGGCGAGATTGGCCTATCAGTCAACGCTAGTTCGTTTGTTTCAACGCTCCTGATATTCCTTGGAAACCGTTTCTGAATATTGGAGGCAACGTCCTCGTAACCGAGGAAAAAATTCGATGGCTTGGCATAACAATTGCGCAAACTATGCGAGTTTGCGAGGAAGCAGTTAAATCAGCCGATAAATTGAGCCGAACCGTTCGAGGTATAGCAGACCTGGGCTTGGGAAGTTAAATACCTGCCTTTTGCGCTCAGTGTGTTCACTTCCTTGATGGACTACATTCTATACTGAAAAAAGGACCTTCGACGCATACGCTCGACATACTTCAGATATCTGAGATTTCTTCTGTGCCTACCACGGCGCACGCGGAACCACTACCTGATCTGCCGTTTGTTAATTTCCGACTCATTGCTGACGCTTGAAGCCCTCTCCTCTAATTTGTGTTCTCCGACTGGAAACTTACCTGTCCACGATCCCATCAATGTGATTCTAAATTAGTGAACCTTAATGGATAATATTTGTTTAGTGTTTTGCGATTATTTTTAATTTCATTGTCCTTTTCTACTGCACTTACGCCCTTGGGCAGTGTGTCATAAATCGTTCATTCATTCTATCCAAGACAAACTACCTTGCATGGGGCTGGAGCTCACCTTTCGTGGTCGGTCCATTCCGTTTATTTGTTTCGTTTTCAATAGGTTTGAATTAGTTTTCTGTGCAGCCAGATTTTGGCGCACAGACTGGTAGTGGTACTGGTTTGTGGTAGCTGAGCCTATGGTAGCTGGAACAAACCCGGGAACTTTATAGATGAGAGAAATAGATTTATTGATAAAAAAAAAGCCAACTAGGGCCATCTATTAAAAAATTCCATAGCACGCCTGAAGGTACTAATTTTATCTGTGGGCCATACCTATCCGGAGGAACCTTTCAGCCTTTCAGCAAGAATAAAATTTCTTTCTTTCAGCATTTGTACAAAATAGTCGGTCCCGTATTCTCTCACCCCAAACATTTCCTCCCGCAGACCATTCTCAGTAAGTGTTAGTTCTCAGTAAGTTATGTGGTGCGAGAATGACGCGGCAACTGGAATGCCGTAGTGAATAACTAGAAGAGCACACCACGCAGTGCTTCCACTTTCTTTCTTTCTCAAATCAAGAAGTGCTTCGAAAAATCGGGAGATTGTTTAAGAAATCGGGGGGAAAATCGGGAGATAATTTTAAGAGGAGGGGAAAATTGGGAGTTTTAAAACTGTGATTATGTCTGACAACGCAGTTTTAGAGCTGTCTTTGTTACAAAAAAAGCATTGAGTAACTGTATTCAACTTGTTAGCATGTTAGCTTGTTAGCAATTCCTGATACTTGTAATTTCGATGCGCGGATGACACACTTTAGTATATGACTGGTTTGATAGCAAGGCTGATAGTAAATTTCCGATCTCGATTACACGTCTAAAATTTAAAGGACCCTCGGTGCCTTGACGTCTACTTAAAATTTTGTTGAAGCCTTGACATGCAGGATTAAAAAAAAAATCAGTTTACTTTTCTGATGAAAAAATTAAATATTTTTGTACAAAACTTGCAACTCGGCCATTTCTCCGCTAAAGATTTTGGAGAGATTTTGGCATAAAACCCAGTTGTGAAAATCGAGAATTGCAACCTTGTCAAAATTTTGGCAAGATTACGAAAATCGGGGGAAAATTTTGGTCGGGAGATTTCCAAAAAAGCCGGCAGATCTCCCGAGAAATTGAGAGGAGTGGAAGCACTGACACCACGTTCCTTGGTTAAGACGTAAGCAGATACGTGATGAGGATTTGACATTTCAGGTTGTTCAGGCTACTATGGTACGTGACCGACAGCATGGGCCTGTCGTAGAGCTTAACCGGCTCCAAGTGAGACGATTCAGGAACAAGCATGGGACCGGCCTGGCCGGACCGGACGGCCTGAAGTCAGTCTTCGGACAGATGGCCATAAAATTGAGTCAACTGACTCCCGAAATTCTTACTCTCCCACACAGAACTTGGAAAGTGAAGTTCGTTGGTAAGCAAGATCCCTTCCGTAACTTTTGTTCTCTAATACAAGTTACCTGCATACGGATATCGGTTTTTCGGCGATTGGAAAGAATGTTACACGATTTGTTACGGAAACTGCGTTGAAGGGGCTGCTGGCAAACTTATGCAATTCAACAATGTTGGCTATGGGAACTGCTTTATTAAAAAATCTAGTAACGATTGTACTGTGTTCTTCAAAAACTTTGCTAACTGAAAAAACTTTGAAAGCTGAGTTAACTATACCATTGGAAAGAACATAGCTGATTCGGTATTCTATTAAACTGTGCTAAGTGCTAGATGACGACATGAGCACCATCTAACAGGTAGATCAGTTTTAACTTTATGATTTCCTACTTTGTTCATGCAGACGGCACACACAAAACTGGTCCCAAAATTTATAGAAATGTAGCTAACATAGTTTTGAAGAACACGGTACGATTGACCCTTTTATCTACAAACGCGTAAATGAAAGATTTGCACGTAAATGACTTCAAGCTGATTGGGTGGCGATTTTCAAAAGACACACTGTCAGAAGTTTCATAACAGATAACACGGGGATGCGCGGTTCCAACAGATAATGCGTAACAGATAACACGAGGCTGTTATCTGTTGTGTTTCAAAATGTTATGCATATTAAGCGTTACCATCAGGAAGGACCGAAAAACCGCCAAAAACTATCTGCTGGTTTTCCCACATCATGACGATAAGGAATAAAGTCAGTAGATCTTTTTTGGCTCTTCCTAGTAAAGCTTGTTATGCAAAACACTTCATGCGAAACGTTTTCAAACACAAAAGGTAACGTCCGAAGTGTAATCTTTTACTTATTATCTGTTGAAACCGCGCATCCTCGTGTCATCTGTTATGAAACTTCTGACAGTTGCAGTTGCAAATTTGTTTACCTCAATAGAGTAACTAGCGATTCTGTCAATACTTTCAAGAATTCCTTCGACAATCTGTACGCCAAAACATCTGAACTTAATCATTGTCCTAATTGGTTTAATAAGGTGTATTACCGCGTATAAGACTTATTACAGATTCCTCTTTTCTTCGAAGCGCGCTGTAACAAGGCGAATAAAGAAAATAGAGCTCGGCTCTATTCTTTCTTATGCAGAGCCAATCAGATCGCTCGGTTGGTTCCGCCAGCGGGCCGAGGAGAGGCGCAGCGTCGTCAGGGTTGCCAAAGAAAGCACAACCTACTTTTTTGGAAGCTAAAGAAACAACTTCTTAAAAAAACATGTTTTTGTTCTATTACGACTGATTTTCGTCAGTTGGAGGAAACCCCCCCCCCCCCCCCCCCCAACGAAAATGCACTTGCGACGCCCCAGCGCGCTACACCTAAACCTTGAATATTCCAATCTTTGACATATAAACCATATGAATACAAATTTCCTCCGAATATCTCCTTATGTCTACGTCTTTTCAATATTCTGGAGTGAAAGCACTGGTTCGCACAGCACAGTTCTAATATAATACGAGTTCATCAGTTCGAACCGGAATTTTCGGCAAGTATAAAACTCCATGAGCGCCGAACGGTCCTGAACAGCTTTTAATCCTGTAATCTAGTTTTGATCTGCAACTTTCTCAAATGTTTTAAAAAATAAAATAAAACCAAATCTTCTAAATTGAATCTTTATACATAATTTGTAACAAGATTGATGGCTTGTCCATTGACTATTCGGTTTCTTGGTTGTCTCGTCCTTTTTTTTTCTTTTTTTTTTTGCGGAGGTTACTTGCTAGGTGTTCCCTTTCTTGGGGTCGGATGGTGGCTGTTATACTGTATACAGTTGTGTATGGCCGTGATTAAGTTGTATTACTTAATTTTATCTTCTGGTCATCGAGCCTGCTCTCTGCCTTGAAGCTATAAGTACTTGTTTTCATTATTTGAAATTAAATGAACCTCAACCTCAACTTGGACGAACAGGTCGTTATAATTTAATAAACCCTCCTCTTACTGGATTGAAACCGCGACCTTTAACTTATACTGCCAGTGTCCTAAAAGATGGTTCTCCGAAGAGGATCACTACCTGGTAGAAGTGATTTTTATATGGCCTTCGAGCTTTTTATTCCGATATCAACTAAGCCCTAGCCTTCTGTAGACATGTGAAAATTACTTCTGTTCTGACCCTGGCATTTCTGTTTGTAACAATACAATCTGGGCGAGAGGTTCACTGATCACGCTCGAGCAAGTTCATCGAAAACAGTTTACTCTCATAATTCTGTTCCCTTAAGGTGAGAGTGTGGATGACTGCGGTGGCGGGTATAGCGAAAGTATCGCTGAGATGTGCGAAGAATTGCAAAACGGTTCCGTTCCCATCCTGGTCCTGACGCCCAACGGTCGAGAGGAGTCTGGAACGAGTCGCGATTGTTTCCTGTTGAATCCTGCTGCCAAATCTCCGATCCACATGGATATGTTCAGGTTCCTTGGCATGCTCATGGGTATAGCCATCAGAACTGGAAGCCCACTAAGCCTAACCTTGGCCGAACCGGTATGGAAACAGATTGCTGGGATCAGTCTGACACCGTCTGATATTACGGAGGTTGACAAGGATTACATCACAGGTACGTTTAATTTGCTATCATGTCGCCACGCTGCTTCGCTCAGGGACGATCCCGACTAAGGTAAGGTACAATTTTATTGACAAATATAAATAAAGCTCATGTTGCTTAAAAGCGTCAGACATGCCAATCGCGTAAGAAAACGACTCTGAATTCTGACTTGTTTGTAAAAATTATGAATAAATCCCCAGCCTAAGGTGTTATAAAGAAACACAAATAAACAGCTAACACACATCAACACAGAATTTTAGGCATACTAGGTCGCTCGTATTTTTCTAGACGAGCTATAGTGAAACAGACGCGAGCAATGTTCTGCACCATATTGCAGTCAGGTTCTAGTATCAAAAAACTGCAACTAGGTTCCTAAGAAAAGAACAAGAAGATTCGCATACTGATAAAAAACAAAGAACTATATTGTATTTCATGTCGTTTTAAAAGAAAGCTGAAATCTTTCATTGGAAATCTCGGTAATGAGACAGATGAGGCAATTAGGGACGAATTAATCGGTAAATAGATAACACTTCTTCTCAGGGCTAGAAAGCTGGTCTTTATTTCTTCTAGAGTTGCAGTTGGCCTGCTTGTTATTTCTTAAGGTATGCAATAAGTAGCATTAAATACTGTTTCCTAATTCTTTTAAGATGTGCTCCTCTTCTCTTATCATTACCATATTTTGAAAAAAGTTACGCACGCCTCCAAATTGAACCAATATGGGTTTGGCTCATTTGTTTGCTAAAAGCGCGAGAGCTTGCAAAGCCGTTTGTTCCGGCCGGTCTGCTTCCAAGAACTGTGGAGATAAGTCTGACGCAGTCCAAAACGGTATCTATAGATTCGGTCAGAGATTTAGCCAAAAACTGTACATTTTGTTAGGACGTTAGAATCTATCTTACGAAACTTAAAATTTCCAATAAGAATAGACGGAGAATTGGGAAGAAGTGTGGATCCTTTATTACTAAATTTAATCTGGGACAGCGTCTGGGACAGCGTAAACTGAGCTATGGGGACCAGCACAAAAAGCTAAGGAATTGTTTCATGTTTACTTTCAGGACTGAGATGTATTGAAGATATGCCCGATGACGATGCAACCTTCCAGTCCTTAGATCTACCCTTTACTACTCCCTCCGCAGCTGGGCATGCTGTGGCTCTGTCATCGAAGCATAGGAAAATCACACTTGAAAATCGGCACGAGTTTGTTCGCCTGGCTTTAAAATACAGGTGAGAGAACCTGACTTCCTGGGTTCATCTTTCCCACGTAAAGCGTAAACCAAAATCAACCTGAAACCAGGGACCCATAAATTTTATAATGACTTGCCATTCAGGGGGCTTGTCATTTCCTATGCTTCTATGTTGCTATGTTGCCCGAGTCTCACCTAGTTTCCAAAAATTCCGCTTGGGTCGAATCGACGTTCTTGCTCAGATAGACAAAATTTGTTGGCACAAGTCAGGACTATTCAGCATGCCACCAGTTACCTAAGCTAGGACAAAAGATCCAGGATACTCTTCCATTACAGAGAAATATTCCTAGTTCAGCAAAACAGCTGCAAAAATTTTTGTCTATCTGGATAGTCCGGTATTTTATCCCTGTGGGTATTTCTCGAACTATCTGACGCTCGGTCAAGAGCGCATCAGAAATCTCTTATTGACAAGCACCCTGAATGGCGAGTCATTACAGGAAATTTATGGGTCCCTGCTGAAACCAAGGGCACTTGGTTTCGATTGTATATATATGTCGTACATGTTGTTGATTGGAGCCCCATTCACAAGCATACCTAGCCAAGCAGGATGCCTAGGCACGTATCGACGTTCACACCCATGCCTAGGGACAGATTTCTAAGCTCTAGAACTCTGTGCCAGGGATGGGTAAATCCGGTAATGAAAGGATTCGAATCCAGGGGTAGGTACGAATCCGATTCCGAATCCGAATCCACCATTTCATGCTCATGATTTGAGTCCAGAATGGAATCCGGATTTGAATCTGACCTTAAATCAGATCATACATAGGTTATGGTTTAAAAATCAGAGGTGACAAAAAACCATCAAGTAATTAAATTTTCGCGATAGATTACTGACGAGGGCTGGTGAATTGCCCAAGCCCACTGTGTAAAAACTGGGAAACGGAAACTAGAAGGATGTGGATTAAAAATTTGAGCGGATTCGTAAGATTGAGGGTTTGGAATCCGAGTCCGAATCCGAATCTAGCCGGACAAGCAGAAGATTCGAATCCGGCCAAAAGAACGAATCCTGGATTCGGATTCGCCCATCTGTGCCTGGCTAAGCTTGGGCACGTGTCTAGGCATCTGTGCTTGGCGAGGCATACTGGTGAACGCGGCTTGAAGGAACTGGTTTAAGACCAGTTACATAGTTGGTAAGTCGTAACAAGCCTTTACTCTTACCCCAGTAAGCTCTAAGTGTGCAGCTGTGCGATTTGATTCCAACAACCTTAAGTGGAGTTTTAGGGGTTAAGTATCGTACAACTCTTCCGCTGTAAGTAAGTCATCAAGTTATGTATGGATTACCCGTATTTTTCATGCAGAACTAAACGGAGCGAAAAATAAAGACAGGACTTTCTGTACTTCAGTTGCATCTTTCAGTTAGATGAATGATACAAGCCTTCAGCTGAACTTTCTGGGTTAAGTATCGTGCAACCCTTCAGTTTAATTTGAAGGGTAAAGTGTAGCTCAACGCTTCAGTTGGCTTTTAAAGCACAATGGACACTTCTAATGCTTTACTTTGTATTAAATGCTTCACAAATAAATATTTCCGACTTCCTTTAAAAGGTGCTACGAAAATCGGCCGTTTTCTTGTTATCCCTTGTCCTTACCTCTCTGGCATTTCGGCGATCCAAATCTTAGTAGCTGGGATATCATGGCAGGAAATTCAAAAACTCCCAGCAATGCTTGATAGAAAAGGATATATTTGAGATGTCACCAAGGTCAAGCCGCAGATGCAGTTTACCTGATTGTTCTAGTGTTTCATTAGAAGTTCCATGGCTTAATTTGTCTATTAAAAGTTTTTCTTTGTGGAATAGTGTTGTGAAGCTTGATTAGCTTGCTTTACAAAATGTACCAGAATATGCAATAAGCTTATAAAAAATAACATAGCTACAAAAATCACTCAAAAACAAATAACCTATTCAAATCTGGATTATACAAGCTGATTTATGCATAAAATAAAGATCTACTAAGTATAATAAGAAACATCACTTTTATCTTTGTCCAAGCTAATAAATTGAGAATGTACTGGCCCAAAAAATCACGCTTTAAAATATCACAGAGAGGAAACTGTTGAAAAAGCTGCCGATCTAGGGGGTAAGCATTGTTCCCAGGTTGTTACAGAGTGGGATTGGGGTAGTTTGATGTGCCCATTGAACTTTAAGGATTGAAGTATCGAGCATACCCGTATCGAGTATACCGAGCGTATCGATGTATTGGGTTTATCGAAGCACCGACATTACTTTGAATCTAGACACATTGCTTTTATCAGTTGGTATCGAAACTCAGTTTTGGAACTGCCGATTTTCTATTGGTTAACTGCATTTGTTTAGCGTATTTTGAAGTACTTTAAAGAGAGATTTTTTTTTGTTTCGTTTAGGAGAACCCTTTCCAAGAAGTGTTGAAATATAGCTCTTGAAAAATGCAGCTGATGTATCCGTTTTGCAGTGTCATATAGGATTCGCAGTCAGCTTCATCAAAATATATCATTCCCTTCGAGAGTTATCGGGCTGACAGACGGACAACTTTTGCGATGTCATAGGTATCCCTCCACTTACGTTTTGGGATCCCAAAAAGGCATTTGCAAAATTGCATTTTATCCGAGAAAAGGGTCCTTAGTCCTTAGTAGAAACTGCGACTTACAAAAACGCGAAAATTTTCAAAAAGTCTAAGGTCCAAAGGTAAAAGGGGAAAGGCAAAAGCCGAACAAAACCGCAAGTAATATCGATATTATATCAATAATCCTCTTACTTGAAGTTCGAAAGCTGGCTGAAGGAATATTTAATCACTAATTACGGAACTTCTCTAAAAAAAAAAAAGGCTTGTTAGTCCTAATATTAATTAGCTCAGAAATCATGCAGCTGACGTATCGGTTTTGTAGTCTCAAATATGATACGCAGTCAGCTTGGGCTGAAGGAATATTTTATCACCAAGTACGGGACTGTCATAGACTAGACGGGTTCTGGCAATAAAAACGGCGACCCCACCACCCGTCGGACATCCCCCCCCCCCCCCCCCCCCGGTGACCCCCGCCGTCGCCGACGCACATTTATTTAACTCGTGTCTAGTGCAAGTTCTTAAAGTGCTCTTCAAAACTGCAGTTCTTAATAAGATTTTCTAATTCCTTTACATTAATGTGGGAGTGTATCCGGTTTTTTTTTTTTTTGCCAGGAGGGTTATGTCCGGGGGGGGGGCGGAGGGTTTGCCATGGGGGTTTCAGATAGACCGATTCTTCGTAAAGAAGATACAGATCCTGGCATTTGTCACACATCAACCCTCAGTAACAGAATTGTTGATCCTTGGAACGACCTTGCCGAAGATGCGGTTAATGCTGAATTGATCAATAATTTCAAGTGTATTAAAAATAGGATTTTTACCTTTGATCAGTACGATTATTCACAATTTTCTCAGAGTTATTTAGAGGGGAAAGCCTTTTCTGCTGCTTTACATTATTTATTATTACTATTGTTATTATTATCACATGAAATGAATCAACGAATTTAATCCCAGAAAGACCGCGGGGCCATGGCGCGAAGACAATATAAAATGAAAAATAACACTCATAAACTTCATGAACGCCAGCAAAAAGAAAACCCTTACCCCCCCCCCCCCCCCCCCCCCCCCCAAAAAAAAAACGCTCTTGATGCCCTATAGCCTGCTTGAGGAACCTCACGAGCCGCCGAATGCCAACAAAATTTGTCTTCCCCATTTCTTTAATCAAATGCCCTTCTTTCATTAGTTCTCGCCCCGATATCCCCCTTCACCTTGTGTCTTCGTACACACAACATTTAGTGATTTGCCGGTTGGCTGTCCAAAGTCCATTTCGTTTTTCTAGGCTACATGAATTCGACGATGCTGTATCTGCCGTCAGAGAAGGTCTTTCGAAGGTTGTCCCCGTTCCGTTCCTTGCACTCTTCACTGGGGCGGAAGTTGAAGCTCTGATCTGCGGATCTCCGGACATTCCATTGAATCTTTTGAAGTCGATAACGACTTACAAAGGTAAGTTAGGGATACATGTACTCAACTTCGCTATAGTAGCTCTCGTAAGCGGTTTCTTTCATAGCTCACACTGCAGGAGGTTCCTTACGATTCGCACATTAAAGTTTAACCGAATAGGGGCGAGATATCACTTATTCACTTGGATAGGCCTGAAAACCCGACAAAAATGCGTCACTTAGTTTGTTTATTATCTACAGATAATCGATTTGACCAAATGAACTTATTCTTTAGGATTTGTGGTACCTCTATTTGCTTGGTCCTCTACGCTTGAAATATTTACCCAACTACAAATGGAATCCATTGCTGGAAAATAAAATAGAAGTGTCCGATTCCTTGCAAGACAGATCTTAACATCGTATTCCTACTTTGTAGAGGCTTAACATTTCCGAGCTTCTTATCTGTCACACTGGAAATGCAGGGCTGGAAATGAAATTCAAATACTCAGCGTCGTGGTGAATTTTGGGTTGTCGTGCAAGCAGTGCACACTCTGGATGTTAAATACTAAAGCCCCGGATAAATACAAAATTCCTTAGATGGGTCGAAATAGTACAGTGCATTAAATAGCAGATGTAATAAAAAGGTGCCTTTTCAGTTAACCTTTAATAAAAAGTGGTTGAGAGTGAAGGCCTACTGATTAGCTCCCGTTGTGGTTTCACATTTATAGAAGCAGGAGGAGTAAAATTATCTGAGTTTGACAAGAAAAGAAAAACTTTAGCAAAACAGTCGACTTTGACATCTCATTTTGCGGTTTCTGGGATCATGGTCCATGGACAAAAAACGGTTCCGAAAACTTCTTCTTCGTTTACCTAGAAAGACTTTCTTCCACTTTGCAACTCGGTCATTAAAGCTGAAAGTAGGGGTAGCAGAGTTGTAACAGTGATGTTTAGGTCTACAAGGACCACCCCAAAACATGTTTAGTGTAGTGGCGCGGGACATTTTTTCTATCTCGCGGTCGGTCATGTTTTGTATTGCTGTTAAAAGACGCTGACTGAGCAAGGAGAAAATTTACTAAGGAGGACGAAGATGAAACGATTGTTTGCCAAAGAGGTAAGGGTCGAGTTCCGCGTAAACTTCGACGAAAATCCTTAATTAAAACCGACTTGGTTGGATCCTCAGCCTTTACGTATGATGAATGTTGTTGATCACAAGCGAAAATTGAACAACATAAGTGTTGGTCGCTGGAAAGACGTTACTTGGTCTTTAACTTCGTTTTAAATTAATGTTATGACTCTCTTGTGTGTCTTTAATGTTTAACTTGTTGTCCGAAACCGAGTATCTAATATACGTGTAGCGTGTACCAGAGCGGTTGGTACATGTTAGATTATACCGGTACTCTGATCTTAATCCTCGAAGGGTTGGTTCGTAACTTTGGAGGGGTAAGTTCGGATGGTAGGTCCTGGGTCCTGCATTCAATAAATAGTGTTTAGAAACAACACTTACTTTTAATATTGAAGTTTTTGATACATCGAACACATCTGTTAATCAAACGATCACTACTGTCTTAACTTAAGACTGCTTCTCTAGGTACAATTTCTTTGTTCCTTATATACCTGCTTTTTGGGATCCCAAAACGTAAGTGGAGGGATACCTATGACATCGCAAAAGTTGTCCGTCTGTCCGTCCGTCCGTCCGTCTGTAAGCACGATAACTCTCGAAGGGAATGAGATATTTTGATGAAAACTGGTGTGAGGATTCGTTGGGTCGTCGGACCAGTCGAGTTCGTAGATGGGCTTTGTAGCCCTACATTTAGGGGTGGGGGAGGGGGTTTAAATTAAGGGGCAAACTAAATATTTTGAAACAGCTAATGTGATAGTCGATTATGGGGTAAGAAGACATGCTGAGCACGATGGTGAAAACCATTTTGTCATCGGACGAGTAGTTCGTCCGGAATCCGGCCAAAACCGGAAAGTTTGTTAAAAGTAAAAGTTTTATTTGAAGTTGATTAGATGTTCGATTTAGGGGTAGGAAGACATGCTGAAGGCGATGGGGAAAACCATTTTGTCATCGGACGAGTAGTTCGTCCGGAATCCGGCCAAAACCGGAAAGTTTGTTAAAAGTAAAAGTTTTATTTGAAGTTGATTAGATGTCCGATTTAGGGGTAGGAAGACGATGGTGAAAACCATTTTGTCATCGGACGAGTAGTTCGTCCGGAATCCGGCCAAAACCGGAAAGTTTGTTAAAAGTAAAAGTTTTATTTGAAGTTGATTAGATGTTCGATTTAGGGGTAGGAAGACATGCTGAAGACGATGGTGAAAACCATTTTCTCGACGGACAAGTAGTTCGCCCGAAATCCGGCCGAAACCGGAAAGTTTGTTAAAATTATAAGTTTTATTTCGAGTTGATTAGATGTTCGGTTTAGGGCAAGAAGACATGCTGAAGACTTATGTGAAAACAATTTTCTACCCGGACATGTAGTTCGCCCGGAATCCGGCGAAAACCGGAAAGCTGGTTAAAAGTAAAAGTTTAATTTGAAGTTGATTAAATGTTTGATTTATGGGTAAAAAGACATGCCGAACACGATGGTTAAAATCGTTTTCTCGCTGGAGAACTAGTTCGCCCGGAATCCGGCCAAAACCTAATTTGTTAAAAGCATAAGTTCGATTAGATGACAGATTAAGGGGTAAGAAGAGAGGCTGAGTCGGTATATGACAATGGTTTTTTACCCGGACATACAATTATTCCGGACTCCGGTTGTAACCGGATTTTTTTTTCAGTCAAACTTTTATTCAAAGTTGATTAGATGTTCTTTCTAGGGAGAAGGAGATACGCTGGTTTTGTTTCTGTATTTTTTTGTTTTGCTGGACTAGTAGTTCGCTCGGAAATCGGCAGGAAGTCTCGGTCAGTATCGTCAAAATAGATATGGCTTATAGAGGTATATCTGAACTTGGTTTTCTCTGATGATTAGCCTGTCCAAGACTGGATCTGGCGAAGACAAGACTCGATTGTCTGAATCAAATATTGATTTTTGGGATCCCATCGATACCTTTGGTCTTGTTCTAAATCGTTTCAACTCTTGGCTGGCTCTCAAACATCTAAGCATCTGGGAGAGCTCTCAAACACGAAGCATTTTCAAGACGGCGTGAGGAAATGCTACTTCAAGAAAGGTGCTTCGAGAAAAGGCACTTTGCAAGAGTTGTTATAAACATTTAGAATTAAATATTTCGTGTCGTTACATTCGTCATGTGTTTATTTGTATTGCGATTGTGAATGGATGTACCTTCATCTTCATTGACCCATCCTTCTATTTTATGACAGGTGTCGAAGGCACATCGAATCTAGTCCATTGGTTCTGGGAAGTCATGGAGGAATTTACTAACCACGAAAGGTCCCTATTCCTTCGATTCGTCTGGGGAAGAACCCGGCTGCCGAGAACTGTAGCGGATTTCAGGGGTCGCGACTTTGTGCTTCAGGTGTTGGACAAATACCAGCCGGCGGATCATTTCTTGCCCGAGAGCTACACATGTTTCTTCCTCCTGAAGATGCCCAGATATTCCTGCAAAGTAAGTTCGACATTTTTCCGACCCTTCACTTACTGGGACAGTGCTTGGTTGTAGTATTTTAAAGAGAAATTGGAGCCTACCCAACGAACGGATGTTTCCACACCATTATCGAAATTTTAACAGAGCAAAAACAAAGAATTTAACAGGTGTGATGAATGGGATTTTCGACTTTGGGACTAAAGTATAACTGGTAACCATTCTGAACTTCACCGTAAAAAAAAGCTTGCAGCAGTTGCTGCTGGGATTAATCTAGTCTCTAAAAAAGATAATCTGATCTCTAATCCGGATTACTCTTATCGCTACTGAGATAAGAGGCTTTCAAGCTTTCAAATACTGCAGTTAATTTTAATCCGTACTCGGAGAAAGTTTTTACAGTGTTGTTAGTCGTTGGAAACGTTTTTCCCGCTCTTTTGTATTGTTAAATCATCGTAGGCTAAAGAACATGAGTTTGAGGTAATGTGGTAATGCAAAGCGCAGCATTTCATAGACTGATAACTCTAGAGGAGATAAGAGTTCCCAAGCTTTCACACCAGTTCATTGGGACATTTCGATTCAGTCGGAAAGTGGAGTTTGAGTGGAAAATTTCGGAAACATCCAACTTCAGCTTCCGCCGTTTTGCTAACGTTTTAAGTACTGTGGCAGTGATCAGTACATTATAGGGCGATTCTAGTTGTCTGGAAAGCCCCGCGAGCTTTGTGCCGGCTGTTTTTGAGACTTCGGGTAAAACTCGATTCGCTTCCCAAAGCTGTTATCGCGCCCCGCTAGTTTCCAACAGCACTTGGAAAGCGAATCCACTTCGCGAGTCGAAAGTGATTTCGGCACGTCAGCGAGAACTTGTAAAGGTGCCACTGAGGCGTTTGTTCTTGCGCTTCTCGGATTCTCGATTTGCTTTTCGGAAAGCGAATCCAAGAGATCACCAGAATCGCCCTTATGTCATAAGGAGTTAATGCAGACTTTAATTTTAGACCAGTTTGTGGTATCTATTTACTCTTAAGTCTATGAGGTAGGCTAGTCCATTCCCGCCCCGAGTGCCGTAGCATTTACAGCGTTGACTGTGCTCGTAACTCTAGTCTCAGTTACAGGCATCGATTTATTTGGACTCAAATTACAGATCCTGAGAACCCATACTATTGGCCATTGGTACCTTGTGTTCCATATAGTGAATATTCCAAATTTTAATTTAAATTTCTAAAGTTTCCCATCTAGGTAGACTAACGAGGCTGAACATTTGGTTTTGCCAACCACAAAAATAGCTAAACTCCCGGTTCTAGTAAAAAAAGAGTTGCATTTTTGCGTCAAAAAGGAAAATTTGGCCGGATTTTTTTTTTTAGAAAAATGGCTTGTGGGAACAAAGGGCAAAAGGGATTGTGCAAGTAGTCAGCCTACTAGATGCCTTTTTAATTTGGCTAAAATGGAACTTTTTTTTCATCACTTTCTGTTTAGCGGCTTTTTGAAATGTGACCGGTTGTGGCAAACGTGTTTAATTTTTAGATTGTTCTGCGTGAGAAGCTGAAGTACGCCATCCATTTCTGCAAATCCATTGACACAGACGACTATGCTCGAGTTACGCTGCCCCCCGATGCGCTCTTAGAGCATGGGACAAGCGATGATGAAGATCTGACGGCGCAATAAGTATATTCATGTTTTTTTCTCTGTTTCATCGTTTCGATTTCAAATGTAACATTCGCTCACTACTCGCGGAGCTGACTATGGTAACCATTTGTATAGTCAGTGCCGAGGGGCTGCCCGCTTTCCATTTTAGTGCAAAGCATGTTCCCGGTGCCCGTGAATGCCACCACGATACCCGGTCGGTCGTTGCCGCCACCGGTTGCCACGTGTTAGAACCTCGGTTAGAACATTAAAATCGGCATGTTTAAAAGCGGGAATCGCCTAATTTATGGCCGGCACCGCGGTTTCGCTCGGTGCCTGAAAAGGGTGTACAGCAAGTGCCGCGGAGTGGGTAACCCCTCGGTCAGTGCTTCTGTAACAGGTAACTTTTCGTGGGATTTGATGTGCCTTCGACACATGGAGTACAACAGAAGGGTGGGTAAATGAAGGTTGAAGTACACCCACGAAACCTTATATTCGTGCGAGCCTCTGCTTAGTGCTCATGGTTGCCAAATCCGGTGTAATGAAAAGATATGTAATTGACCTGTCTATTTAATTTTGGTAGTACATGCATTATATCACTAGCCTAGGACGTACTCTCGTAAGGTGCGACCCGCTGGTTAAAATGAGGGGGGCGAGAAAACTTATGGAAAATACCGCTTTCTCCTACTCTTTCAATCAATCAATCAATCAAGTTTAATCCGAATAGCTAAAATCTAGAAAAGGAATGCCCGATGACCACTTATCCTCTTGCCCGGTTCATTGCAGTCAGATAATAAAAAGTTCTTAGAATGGGTTTGGCATCAAGTTCGCTACCTACTTCTGAAACCTGCAAGTCCAGACTAGAGATTCAAAGCACTGTGTGGAAGCTATTCGTGTTGTTGATTGTGGCTGTGAGTTGTGACCACTTATCAGGCCCGACTCCGCTCCACCGACAATGATTTGAGGAATAAAACGAGCAAGCACTGTAAGTAACGGAGCATTATCGCCCTATTTTGCCAGTATTTTTTTTTATTTGTTATTTTTTTTTTTCTCCACCCTTGACAAAGTGAAAAAAATTACACAGTAAAATATGTGGGTCTAATCCTCTACAAAAGGATGTAACACTTTACTCCAAAATCACAGTGAACAGAAAATGCATGTACCTTTATATGATACCAAGTCACACACAAATATAATCACATCACCAAAAGGCATTCCTCAGTTTCACAACCTTTTCAAGGATGTCCTTATGGCTAGCATACAGTTTAAGATCCGCAGACACGTTGACCCACCGCACGTTTGCTGCGTCGTCGCCAGCTTTAAGCTCAAGTTGGGACAAATCTCCATTTTCGTCGTGAAAGTTCACTGCGACGGTTTCCATCCAAGCGTTGTCGGTGTTCCGAGGGTCATCGACGTAACCGCGATAGACCTAAAAAGGGTTTCCTAATCATCTTGCAACAAAAAAAATGGCTTACTGTGTAAAGAGGCCTAGTACATGAACAACTGCCAGTGTGTTTTACTGAAGCCGATTCTAAAAAGACAAACACTCGCGATTGTATAAGGTAAAGTGGGGACATTTAGAAAACCTGGAAAAAAAGAAGTTTTTTTTTCGTTTCCAATCAATCAATCAAATACTTTAGTTCAACATAGCTTAAGCTAAGCTAGAAATATTTACAAAATACAATAAAAACGTAACAGATTAATGAATACACTTTTACTATTTATGACCAGGAATAAATTGTGGAACAAAAACTGTCGAAGAATTAGGCTGACGGATTGACATGATACGTTAAAAACTGATTGCCAGTGTTCCTTTCGGTTTCTTCAGTCGCGTCAGTCAAAAGTGAGATAAGAAAATGTACTCAGCATCAATTATAAAGAATAGTGGAACAGTTGAAAATAAGGGAAGAGCAGCTCAGAGAAGCGCTTGCAAGGAAGCATTATCTATTAGGCTAGATTAGAAAGAGCTAAAAATGCAGTACTATTTGCAACAAAATATACGGCATCCAGCCACAACCGCATCATTACGAAGACGCGCAAACGTTGTGGTTTAGCACATACACGCAGGCAATGTCAATTCAAGGGGAAGGTACGGCGGTCGCTTAGTCAGGCTTCATCCTTCGCTTCGCCGCGGAACCCAAAGTGTTAACCCGTCTCATTATATTAAACCTTACCTCTTCTCCCGTCGCAAAGAGTTTCTCTGTTTTTTGCTTCAGGATCATCTTTTCTTTCTCTTCCACATCTAGAGCACTCATCGCCTCCTCCATGAACTCCCTTCGTAAGGTCTCAGTTACAATTTCGCCTGGATCCACCATCCCCTACAACAGGTCATGTTTACGTAAAAGTACAACTGAAGGACGACACTACTCAATCGATAGACAATTTCCACTTATGGAAACGGATCTTCAGTATAAATATTCAGCAATAGAGCATAACGAAAGAAGACACTGACGCAACAAATTCAACTGCAACAAAGCGTGTCATACTTAGTTAAGGAAAGATAAAGTAAACCTTTGATTATAAATGTTCGTTTACCGAGAGTTAATTACCTTAATTCGCAGTTAGGAGCGAATAAGGTCCATGATGGATCGGTTATGCTGCGCTTCTGGTTGATTTTCTGTTTGGATGGTCTGAACAGAATTTATAGTCCCAATGGCATTTGGATGTTTTTTCTCCCACGAGAGGGGGAGAAAGACGGAACACCATTGATCCCTTGGTTAAATATCATCTCTGCAAATTAAGGAGGGCGAGGGCATCGGTTCATAAATAAGAAAGGACCAGATAAAAAAAAAAGTACAACCAACGCACGGGCGTCGCTGTGGGGGTGGTACCCCCCCCCCCCCCCCTCGAAGAAAGAAAAAAGCTAATCTGGGCGCTCGCAGAGCACCCTACCAGATAAATTAAGCTAATCTGGGCGCTCGCAGAGCGCCCGAACAAACAAAAAATTAGCTAAACTGGACGGCCCGACGACAAGAATTCAGCTAAACTGGACGCTCATCCATAAAAGCTTAATGGGGAGTTGGCGTTGCGCCCAAAAAGTCAGTAAAGCTAGTTCAGGGTTACCAAGAAGCTGAGTTGACATCCAGCTTGGGTCTAGTCCATTCTGTGTTCTGGAGCGATTCTCAGTCGTATGTTACGAGCTTGCCTGATCGGCAATTTAACACGATGTGTTATGTACCAATTCATGTAAAAATCAGGCTGATTGTGCTTGGTTTCCTTTTTTAAGAATTTGTTAGTTTCTTAAAGGACACCTGAATGAAGAGTACCAAGTATCATCCATATCTGTATGACTTCCGTTAACATTGCCTGCAGAAAACCAAATGCGAAACAGTGTTTCCAACCTATGATTTTTGCTCCGTTTTGCACCTGTCCTTATTTCAGTACCGAACAATCTTAGAAATGAACAAACGTCTCCAATAAACCCTTCTTCTGGAATATTTTTTTAACCAGTTAAGCCCAAATGTATATCTAGAAGAAATTCCAATACCGATCCGGCCAGCGCTGTAAAAGATTTGAATGAATTGCGCTTTTTGTCTTGGAGTCTGCATGTGCAAACCTCCAGAAACGAACATCCCTATTTTGAAAACGTAACGCTCAGGAGAAGATGCTCTCCGTGGACATGTCTGTAAATGCATTGTCCATGGTGTGTTCAAGTATGGTTTCATTGTTCAGGTGTCCTTTAACAGAAAATAATTTGATTCTTGGTGGAGTATTTTCCTCCAGTTGGACGTTTAAAAATGAACTGGCTTCGTGAGCAATGAGAGATGGTGTAATGACGGGCCTGATTATTGCAACATGTCATTTCATTTTTATTTTGTTTCTTAACTGGAAATTTCGAACAAGTCTACTCTGTTTCAAGGTTGTTGTTTTTTTCTTGATTAGTACTTCTTTTTCAGAAAGGGTCGAGTTGAAGCACATTACCAACTTCCAGCTAAATTTCTCACATTTTTTTAGATTCGTTTTGAACAAAAACAGACGGGCAGATTCGTGCTAAGTGGCCGTTTATTTCATTTGGGATCTGAAAAGACGTATTCTGATCATACAGAATTTCATAAAATTTTGCCGGTGGCACCTTTTGTAGTTTTAGCAGGCTCTTTTTACTGGAAGCTCGTGTCATTTCATTCGTGTTTTAGGCTTGGAATTTCTGGGATTCGATCTCATTAAAATCTAGATTTTATTGGCGAGAAGTAGTGTTTTACCAAGTCGTAGCCCCTACGTCAAAAATTTCGCATGCGGCCGCTCATTTTCATTCTCTCTGATAAACAGTCATTACAAACTGCTATGGCGCGGGCTATTGCGGAAGCGAATTTCTGTTATTACGAATGACGTTCCCCTTAAGTTTCTTTAAATTCTCTTCAGTTTCCAGCATGCGGTGCGGTGTTGTGTTTCTTTTCTATCGGTTCTAACTGGTATGACTCTCGAGCCTTGCCGAATATCTGCCAGTCGCGTATTTTGTGGTAATCACCTCCCACGCCCAAACCCTTCAAACCGCCCCTGAGCTCGGAGATAAGACTAGGGTTCTTCGGTCTTCAATACTTTTCGCATATTACTACATATGCGACGAAAATCTGAAATGCCCCCCCTCTCGAGTTTTGGCTAGCGACGCCCCTGACCAACGTCACTGCATTGTCAAAGTGTGGTGCACATTTAAATGTTGTATTGGACACCCATAATATTTATGTTATGACACTTCTACGCGTTATGTTTCCCGAAAACACAAGATTTAAAAGGGTCGCAACATCTACATTATCGGCTTCCACCATAACCTTTAATACAAGGAACCATGTGATAATTCTTCAGCCACAACCTCCAAGCTTCAGACAGAAAGCGTCCCACCTAGCCCGACTCCTGAGTAAAGTGACAGTGGTCAGACAACATGCAGGAGCAGCTCATACTGGGGTACATAACTTACTCCTGGAATGGCCCATTCGCCAGAATCCCTCCTTTCGATTGAAACGAACTGGAGAATGTTTCTCCCAGAATCGACGTTCAGCACCTTTCCAGTGGAGTCTCTTGCCCAACGGGTGACCACGGGGTCGGCTGCATGGTTCGGGCCCCATTTACCCAGGACGCCCCGCCCTTGTAGACCAGTTCGACCAATCGGATTGCTGCAAAAGAAGAATTTCATTATGCACATGTTAATAGCAATTAAGTATAATCCCTGTCCAGATCATTCCGCAGAGGAAGTCTTAGAAGCAAGCCAGTAAATGTGTGCCCTTTAAATGTTAACCAATGTCCTACCGTGCACCGACGGATGAAATGAATAAAAGGAGGAATCCTCATCATACTTCAAGCTCACAATTTATTTTTTCGGACGCGTACAGTGCCAAAATAAGGAATAGACGAGCCCAGGGCCATATCCATGAGTTTATTTCGGAGGGGGGGGGGGGTCTCACGCGGGTTGGACTTAATACAGTAAAACAAGAATCAGAGGTTAAGACCAAAGGTTAAAGCCTAAAGGTTTGATCTAAAGAAACCATTTTTTCGCGTAATTTGGGGGAGGGGGCTTGAATCCCCTACCCCCCCCCCCCCCCAACAGAAAAAAAACGATATTTGCTTGTGTTTTCTTCTTGACCAGCTAGTTATCCCTCTAAGATGTTAAGCGAGGGACACAGGATAAACAAACAACTCAGATAGAAAACTAAGACTGAATCACAAACTAAGAAACAGCACTTCTCAACTTGAGAGCTTTTCACACAAAGGTACCAAAGGAAACAATCACTCTAAGCTCTGCTATGTCCGAGATGTTCCAGCACACAGAGATGCAGCGGGGGCTTGAAGCACCCTCGCACTGTTTACTCTTTATGCTCCAGTGTTTTAAAATAGTTAAATACTTTAAAACCAGGCTACATTTTTAAAAATGCCCACAGCTTTGGCTGTTTAAGTTCATTGATTTCTAGCAAGAACAGTCGTCGGGAGCATGATACGCATCGAAAACAGCAAAACAAGGGAAATGTGAAAATCGTTGAGTTATTGGGTTAAGACTGGATGAAGTTCGGGTTTAAAAATGATGGAGCATTTACGGAAGCAGGGTGCTTTGGCATTACAGGAACGATAGCTCTTTTAAAACTTGAATAGGCTACCTACCGTGGACGGCCGTTGACAACTTGATAATCTCCCATATGACTATGGCGATCCACAGATCCGTCTAGTTGGTTCCACCGTGGATGGAAATCCGGATCGCTGGAACATTCAGAAATGTAGTCTGGGTTACTTCTCCCTCCCTTTTGGCCCTTGAATCACTTTGCGGAGCGAAGCGAAGCGCTTAAACCTACGAGGACCTGTTCTGAAAACTCCTTCCTACTTTTCATTTACTTAAAAAATGGAAAGCTAAGATTCTAAAAAAAAATCTGCTTTGATCCTGTTGGTTTATATCTGATTTTCGAAGATTACGCATTCAAACAAATTTTGCAAATTTGCTGCATTTCGTAATTTATTTTCAATTTTTGCCGGATGATTTCCGCTGACATTTGGAGACATTTTCAGGGAATGCTTCGACTTCCACAGCGCGAAAATCTTGCTGAATTCTGATTCTATCGCCAGCAAATCGCTCAGCTATCACCAGTCGAATACAAATGCGGAGAACTTCGGGTTTAACGCACGAGCATCATCATTGGGGGCATGACAATAATAGCGAATGCTTCTCACTTCCGGTTGAAATTGCTTCTCAAACCAAGAACATGCTAAGACGAACCTCCGTCTTCTTATCTCTGTAATACGACCAAGCGGAGCCGAATGTATTCTCGATACACTGCCCAATTCAAACGAGCGGAGGGTAGGAGCTACGCGGAACATCATAATTCGTCACCTCTACAAACAGCTCTATCGCCGTAGAGCCCCGGAGAAGTAATTTTCGAACGCCGTTTAAGTCGTCCTTAATTGTCTATCATTGTGACGTCACGTGTGACGCATAACAGAGCGGGTCCTCCAGGCCTACTACAGTTTTTTCCCTGCTGTGCCCAGCAGCGAAGAGAGAAGTAGACGGTTATCAACCAGACGAAAAAATTTCGACAATTAGTCGTATGGAGTTGTACGAAAAAGTAGCATGCAGTAGTAACTGTTGCCACTGCATGCTGCTACTAGCAAATTGGATGCTATTACAGCAAGATTGGTTGTTATCGGATACTACTACTTAAAATTAACCCAGTCGAAGGCATGTTAAATCAAAGTATTCCATACTACTACATGTGAATACACGCAACTTTTTCGTACAACGAAACAGTCAAAGAATTTTTCTTCGGGAACTCAAAGCTCAGCAAGTACCTCTGGCTCCGCTCAGTTTTTCTGGGTATCCATAGTTGCTGCATGGAACCTTCTATTGGATTATATTTTCTTGCTCGAACCCAAGTCGAGACCCACTGACTTGTCCCTAATATAGAACGTATTGAAGGCTCACTTGATATTTTTGGCGGCCCATGGCTTGTTAAACACAGAGTCTGAGGTATAGTCAGGAGGCCAGTAGTCCGGGACTTGTTTTTTACTTGCCCATTGACAAATTTGACCATTTGACAAACCCATTGACTTGTCCCTAATATAGAACGTACTGAAGGCTCACTTGATATTTTTGTCGGCCCATGCCTTATTAAACACAGAGTCTGAGGTATAGTCGGGAGGCCTGTAGTCCGGGACTTGTTTTTCCCACGGTATTTGGTCCTCTCGTAGAGGAAATCTGGATACCTGAAAGAAAGTTAAGTCTGACTAAGGAAAGAACTAGGTAGGGAGGAAGAACATCCGACAATTTTTTAAGACAACCTTCGTCCTTAATCCCTAAGATCATAAGCAGTCCAAAGAAGAACGGATTCTGATGGAGTTTGGTCAAACTTCGTGTAAGTGTCCTTTGGGTCAACTATAGGTCAAGTTTTGAGACTGGCCCCTCATCAGTATATATACGAAAGGGGGAGGGGGGTGAGCGTGACAAAGTATTCAGGCTAACGAGTGGCTAAACAGGTACGATGAGTTCGTATCTGAACTTTATTTTCTATCCGGCCAAGTTGTTCGCCCAGAATGTGGCTATCTGTGGATGTTTGGTAGAAGTAAAGTTTGGTATCTAGTTGATTGGAGCTTTCGAGTAAGGATAAGAATACGTTGCGAATACACATCTGCTCTCCTTTCGGAGGTAGGTTGCCGGATTATTAGCCCCATCGGTTAAGTTTGTTTGTACAGGTTGACTTAGGTATAGGTACATTGATAAAACTGGTTGGAACGTGGGTAAAAGGAAGAGGACAGGATGAGTCGGGAAATGCCATTTGTCCTCGACTCGGATGGTTTGTCTGGTAAAAAGGATGCCTAATGGACTTCTTGTGAGATGGTCTGCAAGGACGGCATTAAAAGTTTGCGGACCTGGCAAAGACCTGACTCACGGAGTCCAGCACACATTCCCCGTTGGGATTAGGATGCCATGGAAACCTTTGGTCTTGTTCTTACACGTTCTTGTCTGGGGGAGTTTAGGCCAGGAAATGGTCATCAGCCCTGCTTTGGTCATACACCACCAGGCTCTAAACTCTATCCCATCGACACCTTCGTTCTTGTTCCAAAGGGAAAAGAAGTTCGAATATCTTGAAGATGAGGTACATTTTTCATTCAAATTGGAAATTTTCAAATCTAGCCACGCTATCTGTGAATCTAAAATGAAATTATCGATTACATGTACAGAATAGATGGCGCTAAAATATAATGATTCTCCGCTCCTCCTCTTACCTTACTCCTTGGATAAGTCTGGTTTACGCATTTCTCGTGGATCATCTGATGAAGAATTTTCTTCATATAAAATAATCACTATTCCCACAAAGCGATATATCCTGTCAGTACGACTTTAGAACACTCATATAGTTGAAGTTGTAACTTAGTTCATTATCAGAAACGCTAGATGTCTATATTTTGCTTATGCAAGATTCACTTTCTTACTGTTTTGACCACCCAGTCCATGCCTTCCTGAAAAGGAAAATAAAATATATTAAAATCAGTTAAAACATCTGAGCAAACTTGCACAGAAGTAGAAAGAGACACTAAAAGTTACTGGCACTGGTTCTAAGTGACCTCCGGTGATGTTGGTCGTGGTCCTGTGCCTGTCCAATCTTGCTTCGATTATTTAAGCAAGTTGCCGAGTTGGAATATATATGACCGGCGGAACCTGTTTTACGGTAGTTTATTATGAGATAATTTGCGGCAAAAGCTGTCCGTGTGTAAAGGCGAGAACAAATTAATAGGAAACACAACTATTAGCCTGTATCAAATAAAAAATCAAAGCCTATATCAAATCAAATGAAAGCCTATACCTAAACTGATTTGGCTGTGAAAGATTTCTTTTGACCATCAGACAGTATATATAAAGAAGCAACACGAAATGCTTGTACGTGTTAGCAGGACGAACCTATAATCCCTTAGGAGAACTACCATCTTCAACAATATTTGACACTGCAAAACGGATTCGTCAGCTACATTGTATTAGAGCTATATTTCGGCCCTTGGCAAGGGTCCGCTTTAGGCTCAAGCTGAAAAATGTACTTGTGGAAACCCAACTAAAGATTCTAGCTTCCATCAGATTTTGTGTAATTTTTTCATGAAAATTTCTTGGAGTTTAATATGGTGCTTCGATTTTATTTTGGGCTCGGCTACTGTTTTGCTGCTCCTCGATTGGATCGTTGAGAGGGTAGAGATGCTGCGCATTTTTCTCTAATCTGTTCGGATGGTGCCGTTTTGGTCTTAATGAAGTCCAAACCACAGAATCAGATGGTCTCTACGACTCCCGAACAGTTGAATTATGACAGTAAGTGGGTTGAAGTCAAGCCGTCATATATCGGGCAACGTCCGAAGCAGCCGGACTACAATAAGTTATTCGTAACTTCGAAATTTACATGCCTCTTCCACTACCTACCCATCGTATCCCGATGAAAAATTTATCTCAGAAGAGTACTATGAAGTAGTACGAAAAAGTAGCATGCAGTACTAACGATGCTACTACATGCTTCTACTTCAAGGCTACCGTATTACTGCATACTACTATATGCTACCATTAGCAAGACTGGATGCTACTATGGCAAGACAGGATGCTACTGGATACTACTACATAATATTGGACCAGTCTGAGGCACATTAAATGGTAGTATTCTTTGCTATTACATAGTATTACATGCAACGTTTTCGTACGACTACCATACTACTACGCAGGCTACAAATTTTTCATCGGGATAAACGCTACTAACGGCATTCTACTTCCGTAAAATTTCGATCCATTCGTATTACCGAGACTCTGCATTTCTTACATTTTTTGCGCGGAATCAATTTTGTTTAACAGGAACAAATCAGTTTTCTTTCTGTTCAAATTAGAACGTGTAGAGCCTGAAACTTATGAGGGGGAAGAAGGTCGTTGAGAAATCCTGCTACTGAACGTCTAGATTCAGACAATGCATAGGATATGTCAGGTACGATGCTTTGACAGCGATATTTCACCCTTCTTGGCAGGGGTCCTCGTCAGGCTGTCAATCTTCAGGGTTAACTTTGGGGAAGGAAACAAACCTGCAATTAATCAGTTGTTTCCTTCCCCGAAGTTGACGCTGTTATTTACTGGAAAGTCTTTATGAAAGACTCTCAGCAACAAATCGTAGGCCCTTGGTAACGCTTATGATAAAGCCTGCATCTGCACAGCGTTATACACTCCAGTATAGGAATTTATTCTCGCCCCCTATTTTCGGAATGTCTAATCCAGCGCCACTGTCTATGAGGAACAGCACAAGGTGAACGCGGCTGAAGACATCAGTTCTCCTATCCAATTTTCAATTCTTGCCAGGTTTCTTGCTGTCTGCATTACCTTAATTCCGTCTCCAGTTATAGCACAGCACGCCTGTATCTGCCAGACCCTGTCAGTTATCCTGTGTAGTCCCAAGCCGTGCGCGATGTCGCTGGCCTTGACTGCGGTAGGAAGGTCCTGTTTGTTTGCATACACCAAAAGAGGGATTTTGACGAGTTTCTCCTCGTTTAGGAGCTCGAATAATTCTTCACCACTTTCATCAAGGCGTTCTTTATCGTTGCTGTCAATGACGTATATCTGCAGAGGATGAAAAAGCTATTATTGAGGGATACTGGGCTCTGTGGGAAGCGATGCAGGTGAATATACAGCGTAGAACCAAATCTATGATTCACGACGGATCATTATGAGGTACAGACGCCCAGTTTCTAATTCCAAATGTAGAAATGTATCAATGCATTTGCACACGAGAAGCTCCACCGGTCAGTTGTACCGTGTTCTTCAAAACTGTGCTAACTACATTTTCATAATTTGTGTGCCCAGTTTTTGTATGCACGAAGAAAGTAGGAACTCAGAAAGTTAAGACTAATCTACCTGTTAGATAGTGCTCATGTCGTCATTTAACACTTAGCACAATTTAATAGAATAGTGAATCAGCTATGTTCTTTCCAATGGTATAGTTAACTCAATTTTCAAAAAAATTTCAGTTAGCACAGTTTTGAAGAACACGGTACAATTGCACATGATAAAATAATGTATATTTGATATGATACTTTATAACAAAGCCAAGAGGCCATAGCAACAACAAATACACTAAAAAGAAAAAAAACAAAAACAAAATAACCTTATTTATTACACAAAGTCTTCTCGGTGCTTGCTGCTTTCCGGACTAGCCTCGAAACACCCCGAAACATTTATTCTTCATTGACTTTATTAGCCCTTCCTCCACTAAAATTCCCCTTATTCCCAAAAATCCTCCCTTATTCCTTTCAGGTCGTCGCATTCGCACATAAAATAACCTACTGATAGAAAATGGGTTCCAATTCTGAGTCACACCTGGACTGGACGTACACTGTTCATCTCTTAAAATTCATAATGATCAATCTGACACTTTCTTGGAGGTCAGTCGTAGGTTTGCCCTGGGAAGAACCAAATTCATTATTTTGTGAAATAAGCCGGATGTTTAAGGGTTTTCGCAGAGTCTTGTGCAAACCATGATTGCAACCACCAACGCTCCACTCATCTCAGCGCAAATTCTACAAACTTGACTCGGGGAGCTAGCTAGCTGACATATTAAGAATGTACCCTGAGTCGATGTTGAGAGTAAAAAAAATCCTCGTTACGACCATTGCAGTTTCCGGGCAGTTTCCGAGAAGTCGAATTTTGAGTTAATTAGTTGTGGCTGTTAGCGCAAAAGCTTCGTATTTAAAGGAACAGAAAACTTGACTCAAACTTGACTCGGGGAGCTAGCTGACATATCAAGAATGTACCCTGAGTCGATATTGAGAGTAAGAAAAATTCTCGTTACGACCATTGCAGTTTCCGGGCAGTTTCCGAGAATTCGACTTTTGAGTAAATTAGTTGTGGCTGTTAGCGCAAAAGCTTCGTATTTAAAGGAACAGAAAACTTGACTCAAACTTGACTCGGGGAGCTAGCTGACATATCAAGAATGTACCCTGAGTCGATATTGAGAGTAAGAAAAATTCTCGTTACGACCATTGCAGTTTCCGGGCAGTTTCCGAGAATTCGACTTTTGAGTTGTAGAAAAAAAAAAGAACAAGGTTTGTGTGCACGGAGTAGAAATCGAACGCACGATCTCTTCACTACTACCCCGATACTATGGCCGAAACATGGCCAAAGGCGAACTTTTACAGTGCATAAGTGCATAATTACAGTGCATAAGGGGCAAGGGCCTGCCAGCTAGCTCTTGGAACACTAAGGAGGGGGTTCGAGATAAGAAAGAAGGGGGGTCCTGTCGACAATAAGTCCCTGTATCTTTATCTAAGCCCCCCAGGTCGGTTTTATGGCCGAAAGTTGCGTAGTCAAGTTTTCTGTGCCTTTAAACCAATACTTTGTGGTGCTGTGAGCACCGTTCTGATTCATTCTACGTCGACTTCTCCCGTCTTGGTGGCTCTAATTACTTGCACACCTTCGAGCGGTGCGGATGTGAATCCGCGCGAACAGTAACACCCCCCCCCCCCCGCCCTTTATTACAACAAGAGCTGCAAGCTCGTATGGCACTTGCAAGCATATGTAGTAGTAAGGGTAACAGCTAAGATTTGTTCTGTGTTGAGGCATAGACAATTATGGACCTTTCGAATTTGCGATAAGGTATGGTTTAGTAAAAATATGCCATGCACTTTGCGGTTATAATGCGCAATTTAAGGGGGCTAGGCTAGGAATCTATTTTGCAAGCAAATGCACTGGTACACAAATGATCATGGGCCTTTGGGTCATAAAAGTATATCATTCACTCGAAGTATTCTTTTTTTTTTGCAGTTGCGGCTAAGATGCGCTCTTTAAGGGTTTCGAGCTGAGTCTGGAAGCAAAATACTTGGGGCACAGATGATCATGGGCCGTTGGGAGATTATGAAGGTGTTCGTGAGATTAGAAACACGTGCTTTTGTCACCTGTCAAGTTTCCTTCGGATCCGACCAACCGTTCAAAAGTTACGCATGAAAGTCTGGTATTCCGGATTCCAATTCCCTCCACTCCCCCGAGGATAGCCGGATCGGGTGAATGACTGCTTCCAAGTCAATCTGGTCGGGTTCCCAATGCACCTGCCGAACTTCATCGTCCAAATGCATCTGTAGGTACGTTAACTCGCTATCACTGGATTTCCGGAAAACAGCTTCCAAGACCCCACAGTGCGCCGATCCGGTCTATTTCTGTCAAAAATGTATTTACAACTTGTCCTTGTTCTTTTCACCAAGCTTCTTTTCTTCGTTATCTTCCCGGTCCCTCCACTCTAAACTCGGTTCCGAGATTCTCGATCCCCTTCCAATCCTCCCCCCCCCCCCCCCCAGAGTATCGGATCCAGTTCGGACACGAAATGGTACATCCGCGACACGAGCTCTTTCCAACTTTCAAGTTTTGTTTGTGTCCGATGCCCCGTTCGAAAGTTATGCTTGCCTCAAGATCCCGGGCCCCCCCCCCCCCCCCTCCCAATGGTCCAATCGGGGAAATGACTTTTCTTGAGTCAATCTGGTCGGGTCCCTGATAAGTCTGCCAAGCTTCATCGTCCTAGCATATCTGGAAGTACTGAACCCGTAATAACCGGAAATCCTGGACTCAGCCTCCCCCCCCCCCCCCCAGTGCCCCGATCTGATCCAGTTATGTCAACGATGTATCAATACTATGGGTTTGTTCTTCCCATCCCAGTTTTACTCTAATTCCTCCACTCCAAGTGTGTCACGATATTTCTAGTAGCCTATCCCCCCCCCCCTCCAACTCCCCCCACAGTTGTCGGATCCGGTTCGGACGTAAAATCCGGATTTCCCCTGCCTCCACTCCCCCACAACGGTCGAATCGGGGAAGTGACTATTTCCAAGTCAGTTTGGTCGGTTCCCTGATACGGCTGCCAAGCTTCATGATCCTAGCACATGTGGAAGTACCCTAGCTCGCGATCACCGGACCGACAGACAGACCGGCCGACGGAAAAGTGATCGGTATATGGCAATTGAGCGAAGCTGCAAGTGCCATACAAATTTCGAAATGCCCTGACATGATTCCTGATAGCGATACTAATTCATAGCTGGCAACCTCATGGCGTATTTACGGAGACCAAGAACTCTGGTTGGACTACAAAGATATCTCTGCAGTCCCATAGTTGATGGGCAAAGAGTTGGGTAGAGAACCATACTCGGCGCTGAAAAGGATACGTCATTTCGGCCCTTCTTGGCAAGGGCCCTATTCAGGCTTAGTTGGCTAATATAGGTCTAACAAAATGTAGCTGACGTATCCGTTTTTTTTTGCATTGACAAATATGAGTCGTAGTCGGCTTCGGATGAAGGAATATTTATGGATAAAGAACGCAAGTTCTAAGTAAGGGAGATCGAGAATTTGGTTTCTAGCCTAGGGAAGGAAATCACGAAATTATGTCTGAACGACACCATATTTCACCAGCCCCCCAGTACTTACTAGGATGTCAGTGTTCTCGAAATAGTTCCTCCAATATGGTCTTATCTTTTTCTGTCCGCCAATGTCCCAGACGTTCAATTTGAACCCTTCCGATTGCACTGACTTAATGTTGAACCCCTGCGTTGGAACGATCTGGTTGATGTCTTCTAGTGCCAACGTTTTCAGAATAGTCGTCTTTCCCGCGTTATCCAGACCAAGCAGAAGGATTCGAAGTTCTTTTTCTGGCCCTCCCCGAAGCCGCCGGAACAATGACAAGAGTCCCTGCGTGAACTGAAAAACAAGGCCTCTTGCCAGAAATAGGGACGAACAGAATGCTATACAAGTAATACCTTTAAAGTTTCATCGAAAAGGGCTGGGATAGGATAATCTGGCTACTCATTACTTATTCACTTAAGGAGGCTTGAAGAACCGATGAAAATGCTTTATTTCGTCGGTCTGCTATACACGAATAAGCGATTTTCATATACTGGGTCAATCAAGTTTAATCCAAATAGCTAAAAGCCAAAAGAGGAATACAAATTTACGAAATACACAGACACGAAACAAATTAACTAATACACTTACAAGATATGATCAGAAATATATGATGGGATGAAACTACGTACAAATTCGGCAGAAGAATTAGCAGGATATGGAGGAAACGGATTGCCAGTATTCCTCTCGGACCGACGCACGGAACGGGAGGGGAGGGGGGAATACATTATCTTAGCTCCAAATTTGTTTGAAAGGGTATTTCTGTGCTCAGTTAATTTGGGAATTAAGTGTGGTACCTCTATGCGCTTGTGTTGTATGCTTGACGAAAACGATTTTCGAAATGTAAGTGGTTCATTCAGTCAGCTACCTTCCGCGAGCTAATCAATGACCACTGAAAATCCTCGTTTATATTCAGATTTAAACTTTCCGCGGCATATTAGAGTTTTGCACTGTGAGGACGGCTGGAGATGTTCTAAACGTCATACTAGAGCAAATAGTGAAAAAAAAAAATCCTTAACACAAAACAACTAATGCAGTTTCTCCAGCTAAATCATACAAAAATAAGTTGGCTTTTCAGTTAAACTTTTAATCACACCAAAAGAGATATTTTCGCAACTTACAGGGGCATTGCCGTTCTGCGCCAAGACTGCCTGAGCTGAGCACTCATGGTCAAGAGAGATACCATGCTCTTGCAGCCTGGTAAGCAAAATGATAGTTCAGCAGCAAAAGCCGAGCAGAGACGGTGCTAAGATTTTATGTTGCTTTTTGGGATCCCAAAACGTAAGTGGAGGGATACCTATGACATCGCAAAAGTTGTCCGTCTGTCCGTCCGTCTGTTAGCACGATAACTCTCGAAGGGAATGAGATATTTTGATGAAACTTGGTGTGAGGATTCGTTGGGTCGTCGGACCAGTTGAGTTCGTAGATGAGCTTTGTAGCCCTAGATTTAGGGGTGGGGGAGGGGGTTCAAATTAAAGGGCAAACAAAATATTTTGAAACAGCTAATTTGATAGTCGATTATGGGGTAAGAAGACATGCTGAGCACGATGGTGAAAACCATTTTGTCATCGGAAGAGTAGTTCGCCCGGAATCCGGACAAAACCGGAAAGTTTGTTAAAATTAAAAGTTTTATTTCGAGTTGATTAGATGTTCAATTTAGGACAAGAAGACATGCTGAACACTTTTGTGAAAACAATTTTCTACCCGGACATGTAGTTCGCCCGGAATCCGGCGAAAACCGGAAAGTTGGTTAAAAGTAAAAGTTTAATTTGAAGTTGATTAAATGTGTGATTTATTGGTAAAAAGACATGACGAACATGACGGTGAAAATCATTTTCTCGCCGGACAACTAGTTCGCCCGGAATCCGGCCAAACCCGGAAAATTTGTTAAAAGCAAAAGTTCGATTAAATGACAGATTAAGGGGTAAGAAGAGAGGCTGAGTCGGTATATGACAATATTTTTTACCCGGACATATAATTATTCGGGAATCCAGGTGCAACCGGATTTTTTTTTTAAGTCAAACTTTTATTCAAAGTTGATTCGATGTTCTTTATATGAATAAGGAGATACGCTGGTTTTGTTTCTGTATTTTTTTTTGGCTGGACTAGTAGTTCGCTCGGAAATCAGCAGGAAGTCTCGGTCAGTATCGTCAAAATAGATATGGCTTATAGAGGTATATCTGAACTTGGTTGTCTCTGATGATTAGCCTGTCCAAGACTGGATCTGGCGAAGAGAAGACTCGATTGTCTGAATCAAATATTAGATTTTTGGGATCCCATTGACACCTTTGGTCTTGTTTACTGTGGCACGCAGAGTAACTATTCAGATTACCGTACATAGTAGTAGGAGGTAGTAGTAGAACAGTTTTATTGAAAATAAACATTTTGTTTTCAATAGCACAACAAAAGTGGGGCTTGCGAGGCTGTGCTAACTTGTAAGAGAAAAAAGAAGAGAAGAGAGATTATGGAGAATGAGACCATGTACCGGTACCAAAACAAAACAAAAACATTAATGAAAGACATTACCTTATATATGACCCCCAAACTACAAAACACAACAAACAACAAATTCTATAAATCTTACAAAAAAATAAACCTGAAAAAAAATTCTTTAATCAGTTTCGAAGGTATACCTGCCGGGTATAGCGTTTGTTATTTCGCGTTTGTTGTCAGCCTTCTAAATTCGAGCAAACCTAAAGAGAAAAGGGCAAAAGCTACTGACCATGAGTTTCCACTTCCGTTCGTATTCTTAAAACATCCGACGCACTATTTCCTCCTGCCCCTTAAGACACGACAACAATATTTAGATTCAGAATACGGGACTGCAGTGGTTACCAAAGCAACAAGAATCAAACATTACAACTGCTGCAACTCCCCACGTTTCTCCTTGGGTGGAAAGAATGTTTGCAGCGAATCAAAATTGACGTTAACTCGATAAGCGATAATATTGCAGGAGTACTAGCTTGTTCATGAGGCATTCACAAATTTAAGGTTTGAAGCCAAGCTGACCATTCGTAACGAAAGGACAAAAACGATATTATCGGGGGTCTTATTGATCAGCTAATTATCCCTCTAAGATGTTGAACGAGGGATAAACTTAAATTTCGTTTGCACATTTGGCAATCGTCTTCAACGACTAACTAACAAATTCCAAAAGTAAAGCAACATAAAAGCGATGCGGACTTGGAAGAACAAATCAATGACATGCAATTAAAAGAACGATGAGGACCCAACAACCCATATGATGACCAGCAAAAAAAACAAGAGCTGGAAGCTCATATGGCACTTGCAAGGCTGGGTCAGAGGATTAAAATAGGAATTCGTCAATTCGTGGGTTTGTTGTGATCATTTGTAAGCAAAACCGTTGAGATAAGAATGGTCATAGGTCCTTGGAAATCACGAGAATGTATTGTTCGTAAAGACCTTTTTATTTTTGAATTTGGCCGTGATGATGCGCACTTTAAGGGAGCTAGAGATTCATCTGTAATGGACACTCTTTAAGCACAAATGATGATAAGCTCAAGAATCATGAAAATGTCTATTTTGCTCAAACTTATTGTTTGTATTTTAAGAAATTCAGTTGCAAGTAAAAGACTTGAGGCAAAAATGATCATGGGCCCTTGGAGATCATTAATATATATCGTTCGGTTAAAGTATTTTTTTGACTTTTCGGTTAAGAAACCCACTTTAAGGGTGCTAAAAATTAGTTTTTGAGGTTCGAGTTATAATGCCTCGAGTTATAAACTGTTATAAACCCTCGAGTTATCATGTATACTTTGGTTAAAAGTATTTTTGTACTTTGTGGTTAGCATTCGTACTTTAAGGTTAGAATTAGTACTTCAAGGTATGGTTGGATCTGAGAAGTGACAATTTCTAAGCCAATCCTTTCAAGTTATTAATGTTCAAGCCAAGTTTCATCCCCCTGGCACATCTGGAAGTATCTTAATTTGCGATCACCAAAATCCCCACCACCACCACCAAACTCCCCTCACAGTGCCCGAACCCGGTCCGGATTTCTTACTGATGTATCTAGTTCTTGTCCTTGTTCTTCCCACCAAGTTTCATCCCAATCGCGTCACTCTAAGCGTGTCTTTAGATTTCCACATCCGAGACACGAGGTCTTTCCAAATATCAAGTTTCGTTAAAATCCGACCACTCGTTCAAAAGTTATACAGGCCTCAAGATTCCAGATTCCCCTTCCTCCACTCCCCGCGATGGTCGGGTCGGAGAACTGAATATTTCTAAGCCAATCATGTCAAGTCTTTAATGTTCAAGCCAAGTTTCATCGTCCTAGCACATCTGGAAATACCTTAACTCGCGATAGCCCGAATTTCGGACTCCCCCTTATCTAACTCCCCCCAAAGTGCCCAAGCACGATCCAGTTCTATCACTGACGTATCTAATTTTTGTCCTTCCCAGCAAGTTTCATCCCCATCGTTCCAGTCTACACTGTAAAAAAAGTTTCTCCGAATAAGGATTCAGTATTTGCTACTGGGATTAATCTTATCTTTATTGGAATAAAATCAATCTGAATTAGGTATAATCTTATCTCAATAAAGACAAGATTAATCTCAGTAGCAAATACTGCACGATTTTTTTTTACAGTGTAAGCGTGTCACAAGATTCCGGATCCCCCCCCCACATTCATCGGATCCGGTCCGGACTTTAAATCACCCGTTCCAATGTTATACATTCCTCAAGATTCCGGATTCCCGTCCTTTCCCTCCCCCCACGGTGTTCGGATCGGGAAGTTGACCATTTCCAGGTTAATGCCCAAAGCATGTACAATTGTTGTGTCCAAAACACGTGTCCAAAGCATGTGCAATTGTTTGTCTCCTGAACGGGATCTTCTTAACTGGTTAGTTTTTATGGCAGTTGCCCTTCGGCCAAGTGCCATATGGCGATCGCAATTTCTGTCCGTCAGTCGGTCTGTCGGTCTGTCTGTCCCGGTTTTGCTAGTTCGGGCACTTCCAGATAAGTAGGACTATGAAACTTGGCAGGTATATCAGGGACCGGACCAGATTAAATTAGAAATAGTCGCTTCTCCGATCCGACCATCTGGGGGGGCAAGCGGAGGGAGCGGGAATCCGAAAAAAAATTTGGAAAAATTAGATATTTTTAACTGACGAACAGGTGATCGGATCTTAATGAAACTTGATATATTGAAAGACCTCATGTCTCAGACGTCCCATTTTAATTTCAGACCGGATCCGGTGATATTGGGGGGAGTTGGAGCGGGAAACCGGAAATCTCGGAAAACGCTTAGGATGGAGAGATGGGGCTGAAACTTGGTGGAAAGAACAAGCACAACTCCTAGATACATGATTGACATAACCGGAACGAATCCGCTCAATTTGGGTGGGGGGGGGGGGTGCGAGTTTCTAGTGATCCCACGAGTTCGGGGCTTCCTGATGTGCTAGGACGATAAAAACTGGCAGGCATGTTAGGGACCCAAACAGATTGACTTGAGAATAGTCGTTTCCCCGATACGACCATCTGAGAGGGGGGGCTAGAGGTAGGGGGAATCCGGAAAAATAAGTTATTTTTAACTTACGAACGGGTGATCGGATCTTAATGAAACTTGATATATAGAAAGACCTCGTGTCTCAGACATCCCAGTTTAAATCCGGACCGGATCCGGTGAAATTGGAGGGAGTCAGAGGCGGGAATCGGAAATCTTGGGAAACGCTTAGAGTAGAGGGATCGGGATGAAACTTGGTGTAAAGAACAAGCACAAGCCCTAGATACATGATTGACATAGTCAGACCGGATCCGTTCACTTTGGGGGAGTTGGGGGAAGGGGACCGAATTTCTAGTGATCCCGCAAGTTCGGAACTTCCTGGTGTGCTAGGACGATGAAACTTGGCAGGCGCGTAAGGGACCCGAAAAGATTGACTTGAGAATATTCGTTTCTCTGATCCGACAATCTGGGGGGGGGGGGGAGTCCGGAAAGTGTGGTATTTTTAACTTGCGAATAGGTGATCTGATCTTAATGAAACTTATTCTATAGAAAGACCTCATGTCTCAGACGCCCCATTTTAAATCCAGACCGGATCCGGTGAAATTGGAGGGAGTCAGAGGCAGGAATCGGAAATCTTGGGAAACGCTTAGAGTAGAGGGATCGGGATGAAACTTGGTGTAAAGAACAAGCACAAGCCCTAGATACATGATTGACATAGTCAGACCGGATCCGTTCACTTTGGGGGAGTTGGGGGAAGGGGACCGAATTTCTAGTGATCCCGCAAGTTCGGTACTTCCTGGTGTGCTAGGACGATGAAACTTGGCAGGCGCGTAAGGGACCCGAAAAGATTGACTTGAGAATATTCGTTTCTCCGATCCGACAATCTGGGGGGGGGGGGGAGTCCGGAAAGTGTGGTATTTTTAACTTGCGAACAGGTGATCTGATCTTAATGAAACTTATTCTATAGAAAGACCTCATGTCTCAGACGCCCCATTTTAAATCCAGACCGGATCCGGTGATATTGGGGGGAGTCGGACGGGGGAACCGGAAATCTTGGGAAACGCTTAGATTGGAGGGTTCGAGATGAAACTTGGTAGAAGAACAAACACAAGTCCTACATACGTGAATGACATAACAGGAACAGATCCGGTCACTGTGGGGGAGTTCGGGGGAGGGATCCGAGTTTCTAGTGATCCCACGAGTTTGGTACTTCCTAATGCGCTAGGACAGTGAAACTTAACAGGCTTGTCAGGTGCCCGAACGGATTGACTTGAGAATTTCGTTTCCCCGATCCGACCATCGTAAGGGAGTGTTGGGACGGGGAATACGGAATCTAGTGGCAAGCTGAGCTATTGAACGGGTTATCGGATCTAAATGAAACCTACTACAGGAGAAATCCTTATTTTGCTCCAAGCTGCAATTTAAGGTAATTTAAGGTAATTGATATTTAGATAGACCTGGTGCCTGAGATGCCTCATTTTAAATCCGGACTGGATCCGGTGACATTGGCAGGAGTTGGAGGGGGAACCGGAAATCTTTGGAAACAGTTGGAGTGGAGGGTGGGGATGAAACTTGGTGGGAAGAACAAGCACAAGTTCTACATACGTCATTGACATAACAGGACGAGATTCGGTCACTGTGGGGGAGTTCGGGGGGGGGGGGAGGTTCCGGATTCCTAGAAGACGCGTGAGTCGGTACTTCCTAATGTGCTAGGACGATGAAACTTGGTAGGCGTGTCAGGGACCCGAATAGATTGACTTGAGAATAGTCGTTTCCTCGATCCGACCATCATGGGAGGAGTGGAGGAATTGGGAATACGCAATCTAGTGGCACGGGCAGTTTTTGAACGGATGATCGGGTTTGAATGAAACTTGGCAAGTGGAAAGAGCTATCATCTCAGATGTTCCATGTCAGGTCCGGGGAGGAAGGGGGAATCCGGAATCTTGAGGTATTTATAACTTTCCAACGGGTGATCGGATCTTAATGAAACTTGCTATTTGGAAAGCCGCCAAGTCTGAGACGAGCCAGTTCAAATACAGATCGGATCCGGTGACTTTGGCGGGAGCCTGAAGGGTGAACCGGAAATCTTTGGAAACGCTTAGAGTGGAGGGATCGGGATGAAACTTGGTGGGAAGAACAAGCGCAAGTCCTCGATACAGTATTGACATGACCGGACCAGATACGGACACTGTGGGGGAGTTAGGGAGGGGCTTAATTCTGGCGATCCCGCAAGTTCGGAACGTCCTGGTGTTCTAGGACAAAACTTGGAAGACGTATCAAGGATCCGAACAGACTGACTTGAGAATAGTCGTTTCCCCGATCCGACTATCATGGGGGTTGTGAAAATCTGTTGTCATGAACAAAAAACAAACGGAAAGACAAAATAAGATGCAAGTCGGACAGTGCCGAGTTTATGCGACCTTGATTTGTTATTTGGCGTCCGGACAGGATCCTGTCAAGATTTTGTTTGAGGGGGGAGGGGGAGCGCGACTCGGATATTTGCAGATAGGCTCTGCTCCGTTTCCAGTCAAACTTGAAGGACGGGAAGAGGATAAGTCAGAGATGCGACATTTATATTTTCTAGTCATATTCAGCCACGGTGGGCGGAGTTGCAAGGGGAGTCCCGGAAATTTTGTGGCTCACTAAGGTTCAAACAATTGGAGTGATTTGAATGAAACTTTGAAGGTACACAGATCATATGCCTTAGATGACATATTTTAAGGATCGAACCGGATCTGACTACGGTGAGGGGAGGGGGGTTACCGGAAGTTAAAAAAAAATGCTCAGATTCGAGTGAAAGATAGGTGGTAAGAGATGATCCAGTTAGGAGTCTGGGCCAGATTCGGCCGCGGTATATGGGGAGTTGGAAGGGGGTACCGGAAATCTTGGGCACGTCTCGCACATAGCGAGTGGATTTCTTGGGTTGAACTTGGAAGGTTGGCGATGGCTTGGAGGTGATGTCGAAAATTTTCTGACTTGAGGGAAACTAGATATCCTAATTCTAGGTCCGAACCGCATTTTTGGATGACGGGCTGTTTTGTGAAGTTCTCTTCTACTTTCTTGTATCACCTACTCGTAACAAGTGCCATATGAGCTCGTAGGTCTTGTTAATTTTTTTCCAACTCAATCACGTGAACCACCTGAGCAAGCGAAGTTTTAATTTGCCAAAAGCAAATAAGGAAGAAAGTTTCGTCAAAGTCCCCATATGACGGTATAGGCTACTTACTGAACAAATGAACTTTTTTCTCCGTTGGGCTTCCGGGCGTCATCCCCGGATTCGGTGGTGAGCTTGATTGTTGGTCGGAATGAGTTTAGTATGTAGACGAACACAGCGATAAATGGTTGTTAAGCCGGACCCCGGAACCCCAAAAATCTCGTTTTTATGGCACTAGCCCTCCGGCCAGTGCCATATAGCGATCGGAATTTCTGTCCGTCCGTCGGTCGGTCGGTCTGTCCAGTTTATTTCTAGTTTGGGCACTTCCACATAAGCTAGGACGATGAAACTTGGCAGGCATACGACGGATCCCAAAAGATTAAGTTGGAAATAGCCACTTCGCCGATCCGAGCATCGTGGGGGGAGTAGGGGGAGGGGGGAACCCGGAATATAGGGGTATTTCTAATTTTTGAACGGGTGATCGGATCTTAATAAAACTTGATCTTTGGAAGGACCCCGTGTCACAGACGACCCAATTTAAATCCGAACCGGATCCGGTGACTTAGGGGGGAGCTGGAGGGGAGAAACCGGAAATCTTGGGAAACACTTAGAGTCGAGGGATCGGGACGAAACTTGGTGGGAAGAACAAGCACAAGTCCTAGACACGTCATTGACATAACCGGACCAGATTCGGGCACTGTGGGGGGTCGAGGGAGAGGGGGTCCGGAATTTCGGTGATCCTGCTAGTTCGGTACTTCCGGATGTGCTAGGACGACCAAACTTGGAAGACATGTCAGGGACCCGAACAGATTGACTTGATAATAGTCGTTTCCTGGATCCAACCACTTTGGGGGGAGTGGAGGGATGGGGAGCCCGGAATTTGGTGGCATGCATAACTTTTGAACGGGTGATTGGAATTGAATGAAACTTGGCAAGTGGAAAGAACTATCGTCTCAGATGTTACATGTCAAGTCTGGTCAAATCAGATATTAGTGGGGGGGGGGGGGGGTTATTGAAGGGTGGACCGAAAATCTCGTGAAACGCTTAGAGTTGAGGGATGGGATGGAACTTGGTTAGAAGAACAAGCATTAGGCTTAGATACGTAACTGACAGAACCAGATCGTATCGTGGCTCTGTGGGGGGAGTTGGAGGGTGTTTCCCGGAATTCCGATGATCGCTAGTTACGATAGTTTCAGCTATTCTAAGAACAAAGAAACTGTGCAGGCCTATTAATGACTTAAGGACCGAACATAATGCCCTAGGAAAACTTGTGTTCCTGGATCCGACCATCTTTGGGGAGTTGAGGGAAGGGGAATCCGGAAATCACTGGCTTCCGTAAGTTGCGAACGGGTGGTCCGATTCGAGTGAAATTTCAGGGGGCGAACTGATGACATAGACAAGCGAAACATGCGTCTGAACCACATGTGGGCACGTTTAGGAGAGTTGGACGAGGGAGGGGGGGGGGGGGTACATAATGGGATGCAAGTTGGACAGAATGCGGCCTTGATTTGTTATTTGGTGTCTGGATCGGATCTGGTCGGGGTAGGGGAGGAGTGTGAAGTGGGAACCGGAAATTTGCAGATAGGCTATGTCAGAGATGGGAAGTTTATGTTTCCGATTCGTATTCAGACACAGTGGGGGGAGCTGGAAGGGGATTCCCGGAAACGTTTTGGCTCGCATAGTCATTTTAGCGAAACATGGAATGTGGAGAGCTCACATGCCCTAGATGACATATGTTAGGGTCCGAACTGGATCCGACCACGCTGGGGGAGGGGGTGGGAGAATTACGGGAAGTTCCCAAAACGCTCAGATTTGAGTGAATCTTGATAGGTGGTAAGAGAGAATGCTTCAGCTGATCCATTTAGTAGTCCAAAGTCCTAACCAGATTCAGACTCGGTAGGGGACGTTGGAGGGGGGTACCGGAAACCGTGTGTCATGTGTAGGGACCAAACGAATGGATCTTTTGGGTTGAAACTTGGAAGGTAGAAAACTCATTTGCCCTCGGTGATCCGAGGCGACGGAAATGCTCAGACTTTAGTGAAACTAGATATCGTATTTCTAGGTCCGACCCGCATTTTTAGATGGCGGGGTATTTTGGTTTCTTGTCTACTTTTTAGGTACCACCTACTCGTATCAAGTGCCATATGAGCTCGTAGCTCTTGTTCTATTTTAGTTGTTAAAGCACAATGGACACTTCTAATGCTTTATTTTGTATTAAATGCTTCACAAATAAACATTTCCGACTTCCTTTAGAATGCGCTACGAAAATCGGCCGTTTTCTTGTTATCCCTTGTCTTTACGTCTCTGGCATTTCGGCGACCCAAATCTTAGGAGCTGGGATATCCTGGCACGAAATTCAGAAACTCCCAGCAATGCTTGATAGAAACGGATATATTTGAGATGTCACCAATAAGTCAAGCCGCAGATGCAGTTTACCTGATTCTTCTAGTGTTTCCATCAGAAGTTCCATGTTTTAAGTGCCTATTAAAAGTTTTTCTTTGTGGAATAGTGTTGTGAAGCTTGATTAACTTGCTTTATAAAATGTACCAGAATATGCAATAAGTTTATAAAAAATAACATAGCTACAAAAATCATTAAAAAACAAATAGCCTATTCAAATCTGAATTAGACAAGCTGATTTATGCATAAAATAAAGATCTACTAAGTGCTATAAGAAACATCACTTTTATCTTTGTCCAAGCTAGTAAATTGAGCATGTACTGGCCCCAAAAATTACGCTTTGAAATATCACAAACAGGAAACTGTTGAAAAATCTGCTGAGCTAGGGGTAAGCATTGTTCCTAGGTTGTTACAGAGTGGGATTGGGGTAGTTTGATCTGCCCATTGAACTTTAAGCTATCGTCAACGTAACATTTGTAAAAACAGGGAATCATTGGTGCTATGCTGAACGCATAGTCCTTGCGACATGGAACTTCCATGGCTGCCCATTCATGCTTACAACAGAAGACCCATGTAAATGAAATAGGGAGATTCCCAGATGAGCTTACAACATTCTAGGATTTCAGTTAGTGATAGGGAAGTCTTGTCAGCCAATTCTGAGTAATTTTCAAGTGCCTCCTCGAGGGCCTAGAAATTGGAGTCTTTGGGGTGAAGCAATTCTTACGAAGAAAGTAACTAAAACCAGATATTTACAGCAGTACACTGTCAGAAGTTTCATAACAGATTGCGTATAACACTTTCAAGAATAACACCTTTTCACTTAGAAATAAAGTGTCATGACCAATTAAGTTTATACTATTTCGTGCCTAGATCTCCAACAACACCTTCAATAGGCAAAAATACTACACTGTCAGAAGTTACATAACGACAACAGAAGGATGCGCGGTTTCAACAGATAACACTTTGGGATATTATCCGTTATGTTTCTTTCATTCCCGCAGTATTTTTACCAATTGAAGGTGTTTTTGGAGATCTAGGCACAAAATAGTGTAAACTTTCATATTGCCCAGGCAACGTAGGTCTAGATAATACTGTGGTGGTGGGGGGGGGGTCGTTTTTTTGCTGAGGGGGGTATGTCCGGGGGGGGGGGGGGGTGTAGACTTTTTTTTGCCAGAACCCGCTGACGTATTCGTTTAGCGTACTCAACTGTGATTCGCAGTCAGGTTGGGCTGTTGGAATTGTCAACAGATCCTTTGTATTTTTTCTCGATACATTCGAGATCTACAACAGACACTTTGGAAGTACAAACTCACACACTGTTAGAAGTTTGACAACATATAACTCAAGGATGTGAAGGATACATATTTTCTGCCGGCGCCACGAATCACGATACATGTCCGCTGTCACCTTTCAAGTGTTATAGTTTCATTAAAATTGCGATCTACAACCACGCTCAGTAGTGTCATATTTTATGGAAAAATTAAACTTAATTGCTCATAACAATATTCTGTAACACTGGTAGATAATACCCAAAATATCGTCCGCTGGAATCGCGCGTATATGCATTAAATGTTATCAAGCTTGTGACAGTGCATCGAAATCTTGCGTACAAAGTATTCCTTTATGTAAAAAAAAGAGTAAATACCGTAAAAAAAGTAATGAAAATAATTTGCTTAGTCTGGTACTCCAAACAACTGAACGTTACCGGGATCATCACAGGCAAAAGCCAACAGGTATTTCTTCGGGTGCCAAGCTACCGTGAAGCAAGGCTGAGCTAGTTTTACCGAAGTAACCTTTTCCCCGGTTTCTACGTCACTGATATCAATTTCTAGATCTTCCGATGCTGAAGCTAGCAGCCGGCTGTCGTGGCTAAAGCTGATAGTCCGTACTGGCCATTCAAGCCTGTAAGAAACAGGACTTTATTTCATGTTTGGCAGAGAGTTGCTTTTGCCAAGTACAGATAAGGATAAGGAGCTATGTCAGCCACTGAGTCGACTAACACACCACGACCGTGATCAATAAACTTAAAAACTTAAAAATTTGCCTAACTACGCGCTTGATAGGGGGCAGAACGGTGTTGAAAAGAGACCTGCCAACTTAAAATTTCGTTAGGGTGGGTAACAAATGCACCGAACGATATATGTATAGTAGGCTACATATATATATATATATCCGTGTGGCTTCGTTTTCCTTCTTCCTTGCAGTGCAGTGACCCCCCCCCCACCACCACCTAGGATTGGACCTAAAATTAGGATAAATAGTTTCACTCGAGTCGGAGCATTTCCGGCATCGCCTCCGATCATCTACGGCAAATGACGTTTCCACCTTCCAAGCTTAGATCCACTCGATTGACCCCAAGAGGTGCCACACTATTCCCGGCACCCCCCCCCCCCACCTCCAACTCATCCTGCCCCCCCCCCCCCCTTCAACTCGTCCTACCATCGCCAAATCTGATTCTGCCACATAAATGGATCATCTAAAGCAGTGGTTCCCAACCTTTTCCGGACTGCGTACCCCTAATCAAGTTTCCAAAAGGTAGCGTACCCCCTTTTCCAGGACTTGAAAAACATGTTATTTGTTGTCATAAATGATGATGCATACATGGGTAAGAATAAATACAAAATCACTGGGACACTTGAGGCTGCTTTGTAGCAAAAGGAAATTCTGAACTCGAATTCGCTATCATTAACGGCAACATTTTTTTCCTCAGCCTGTTTCTCGCGGAGATTGAGATCACGACTCCACCAAATAGTTTTTCGATTCAGTTATAAGTTCTACCCTGTCAATGCAGATTGATAAACACCAGTCACACGAATAATTCTTCGCAAAATAGAATATTTTCTCTTATGTCAGAAAATGTCGATAGACGAAGACTATAAGCAGTGCTTCAAGTGACACATCCGTGCTTTCGTCAAGCTGCATCTCAAGCATTTCGTTAGCATAATTCGCGACCTGAATTACGATATCACTTGCAATGTCTTCGATTCTCCTTGAAACAAAGTGATAGGTCAGTTGTTAAAATGGAAACGAGTCGGCGCGAAGCGCCACGATTTTTCGTAAAAACAGTTGTTTTTTCTTGAAAAACCTTGCCACCTCCCAAAACAATTTTTGTGTGGCTCGTTATGCCTCTTCTGCTGGTAATATTCTGCTTTGGCAATCGAAAACGAGTAAGGTGTTATTCTGAAGCTATAAACTAATCCGATTTCCGTACCTTCGCGAACCCTTTGCAAGGTTCTCGCGTACCCTTTTGGGTACGCGTACCACCGGTTGGCAACCACTGATCTAAAGCATCCCCTCTTACCGCCTATTAGGTTTCACTAGAATCTTGAGCATTTTTCGTGAAATTTCGGTAGCCCCTCCCAACCGTGCTCGGAGCCGGTCCAGACCTTAAAATATGTCATCTACGGCGTAAGATCTCTCTACTTTCAAAGTTTCATTCAGATCGCTCCACTCGTTTGACCCCTCTGCCAGCCACAAAATTTCCGGGACTATCCCTCCATCCCCACCTGCTGCGGCCGAATACGACTCGGGACACATAAACTTCTCACCTCTCTCACCCAAATACCTCTCTCACCCAGTACACATAAACTTGGTACTGTCCAACTCGCAAACCATTTGAACCATTCTTTTTGTTTCGGTGCATGTGGACCCCCCCCCCCCCCCCCCCCCCCCCGAAACTACTCCAACCATGGCCGTATGTGATTCAGACACATGTTTTGCATGTCTGGGTCATCCGTTCTTACCACCCATAAAGCTTCACTCGATTTGGTACAACCGCAACTTAAGGAAGTTATTAATTTCCGGATTCCCTTTCCCCACACAAACTCCCCCAAAATGTTCGAATCCACGAACGGAAGTTTTCTTAGGACATTGTGTCGGGTCCTTTAGTCTATTTGGCCGGGTCACTAATATGCCTGCCAAGTTTCATCGTCCTTAGCACACCTGGAAGTATCCGAACTCGCGAAACCCACTCGAACTTCCCCCAGAGTCCCGACACGATCTGGTTCTATCAAGAACATATCTAGGGCCAATACTTGTTCTCCCCACCGAATTCATTCCCGATCCCTCGACTCTAGGCGTTACACGAGATTTCCGGTGCCCCCTCAAACTTGCCCCCACAAGTGTCGGATCCGGTCCGGACTTGACACGGAACATCTGAGGCGATAGCTCTTTCCACTTGCTAAGTTTCATTCAGATCCGATCACCTCCCCCCACGATAGCCGGATCGGGGAAACGACTATTCTGAAGTCAGTCTATTCGGGTCCCTGACAAACTTGACAATCGTCCTAGTATATCAGGAAATACCGAACTCATCGGATCAACACCCCCCCCTCCCCAAAGTGCCCGAACCCGGCTCGGTTATGTCAACGATGTATCCAGGATTTGTGCTTGTTCTTCCACCAAGTTTCATCCTGATCCCTCCGCTCTAAGCGTTTTCCAAGATTTCCGCCCCCCTCCAACTCACCCCAAGTCACCGGATCCGGTCCCGATTTGAACTGGGTCGCCTGAGACACGAGTTCATTCCAAATGTCAGGTTTCATTAAGATCCGCTTAGCCGTTAGAAAGTTATACATACATTAATTTTACCGATTCCCCCTCCCTCCACTCCCCCAAGATGCTCGGATCGGGGAAGTGACTCTTTTTAAATTAATCTGTTCGGACCACTGATACGCCTGCCAAGTTTCATCGTCCTAGCTTCTGCTGAAGTGCACAAACTAGCAAAACCCGGACCGAACAACCGACAGACATTGCGATCGTTATATGGCACTTGGCTGAAGAGCATTACAATCAAATTTAATTTCATTAAATTAGTTTAATAACAAATTCCTAACCAATTTTCGCTATTTCGCTATACTAGTTTAATTTTTTATTTTTAATATAGCAGCAATAAAGTAGACATTTTAATCAGGTAGCCTACAGACAACTATCTACCACCGAGTGATTAGAGAAGCATGGCAGCATACTTCGTATTTACATGGTAAAACGCTCCCTAAAAGATAGGTTTTACCCGATTTAGATTCTATACTATCATCTGGTCCAGAAAAGCCTCAGCAAAGACGACAAAAATGAAACTACACATACGTATTGAGCTTAGTTAGGTTAAATTGCAAATTTACCGAGTAACTAAATCGACTTACCTCGAAAAGGTTCGTAAGCAGGCCAATTCACTAACATCCCATAACGATACAATGGCATCTGCTGACCCTATGGCGAAGTACTGTCCACTTGGGTCGAACTCTATACAAATGCAGTTGCCAGGGTGTGCATTGATAGTATATACATTCGTCAGTTCCGGATAGCTGCACAAGAGTAATACATTAAAGCAGAATAATCACGCTCAAAGTGGTAAATGCGATCGTCTGTTTTCCGAAGATCAGAAACAAACGTGGGGCAGGCCCCTGTTCTAATTTTCGTCTTCCTTAAGAGCCGAAAGACGGTTCTGGTGTAATTATTTATTCTCTTTCTTCCTTGACAAATTTCGACAGTTCCGGTGTGACATAGATTTCATATACCTTACTGAACGTGAAAGACGTCTACAAGGCAAGCACTTGCACTTGCAGTAGTTGGATTGGCTTTATAACTGTACCGGGCTACACATGGCCTAGATTGGCAATGGCTACAGTGGTTTAAAGGCTGGGCTGGTATACCCCGATCTGTACCTCTCCTCCAGGCACCCTGCCAAGATCGGGCACTCGAAAAGTTATACAGTACATCTACCCAAAAAGGGTACCCATATTTTACACATAGGGCTAATGTCCAAACATGATAGGCTAAAATATGTGAAAAAATATGTTAAAAACTGTGCCTGCTAGAGAAGGTAAGCGAGTAAATCTATGATTTTGAAATAATTTCGCAGCAATTCTGGCTTTATATCTGTTTAAAGCCAAACCGTTGTTCGACAGTCAGAGGGCTCAAGTATGTGAGTGGCTTACAAGCCATTACCGACCCGATGAAAATTTGTTCTCAAAATAGTACTATGAAGTAGTACAAAAAAGTAGCATGCAGTACTAACGATCCTTACAACAACGTTTCGTACTACTACCATACTACTACGCAGGCTACAAATTTTTCATCGGGGAATCTCGATAAATAAGGGATGAATCTCTTGGAAAGGAGAGATGAATACTCTAAAAACGAGAATGGCTAAGCAAACTACCATACCTGAGGATATGGACTTGTCCTTGCCCACTGGTCATGAAAAAGAGATCATTAGTCTTGTTCCATGTGATCTCATTGACCTCAAACTTGTACTGCTGCTCGGTGCGAATCTTGAAGGTTCGAGCATCAATGAAGGTGACAAGATCTTCCTTGTTTCCAACGGCAATGGTAGACCCATCTGGAGACCAACTGATATTGATATTTTCACCTTGAAAATACCCAGATGAAAAGACGAATTTCCCTTCATACCTGTTCCTGTACAAACTTTAGATCGCATTCATGATTAAAGCGATAATGTAGGCTGTTGCATTCGTCGCTGTCGAACTCAGAAATGGTTGTATTCATTTCCATTCCCATATCTAAAACCCACCCTATGGCCTGACCAACGAAACAAATCTGAAAAGAAAAAAAAGTCTAAAATAAAAACTCATCTTCTCTGAGCTTGGTTGTATGTTCGGCCGAATAGTAGCAACATGGTTTGATATCTTCAAAAGTGAACTAGACAAAGTAAACAAAAAGCTGAAAGCTCATAAGGCTGGATCTCTCTCCCGATATTCTTTTCATCAGAAGCCGGACTTAATCTGAAATGGTCAAACCACTAATTGACAACTGTTCAAAATAGAAGTTTTGTGATACCTTGGTTCCGACTCGCGTATAACTCAATCGAAGGTAGAAGCAAATACTCCGGCTTTGATAGTTCTGTGCCCGAGCTAGATCTGACCAAAGTATTAAGAGTTTTCACGAGATTTCCAGCGGCCTCCTTCAAGCTCCGCACAGCGTTACGGGAATTGGTCCGGACTTGAAACGGGATATCTGAGATATTATCTCTTGCCACTTGTCAATTTCTATTCACATCGGATAACCCATTACAAAGTTCCCTACATCCCCCACGACGATCGAATCGGGGAATGTGGCCATTTCCAAGTCAATGTGTTCTGATCCCTGATACGACTGCAAAGTTTCCTCGTCATAGATAATCTGGAAGTACCCCAAGTCGTGATCACCGGCATTCCGGGGTACCCCCTCTAGCTGCACCGACTATGCCCCGATAGACATAGACATTTTTTTAATTTCATCAAAAACACATAAATTAAGCAAACAATTTACGATTAGCGGCCACTTTTAAGACAAAAAAATCCTGATTGTGGCCGTAATTCTAACCACCATGAATCCACTATATCATTCCCTTATTACCTTGGGTTGGGGGGGATATTTTTTTTTTTTTTTTTTAAATAAATACCCTTTCCTCCTATCACAATTCTTTCCCTCTCAAATAATGAGATTTAACCATTCTCTTGAATGATGCCAGACTTGGTCCGATCTGGTCCTGTTCTGTCAATAATGTTTCTAGGGTTTATACTTATTGTCCCCACTTCCCACCAAGTTATATCCCGACTCATCGGTTCTAAATCTTCCATGAGATTTCCCGCACCCTCCTGCAGCTACCAGCGCCAGTTACTGGATCCAGTCCAAACTTGAAACTGAAAATCTGAGACTATTATTCTTGAGTCTTTTCAAGTTTCAGTCACATACGATCACCCGTTCCAAAGTAATGATGATCTCCACGATGAACGAGTCGGGGAAGGGAATATTTCCAAGTCGATCTGATCGGGTCCCTAATATGCGTGCCAGGTTTCGTCTTTTTAGCACATCTGGAAGTACCTTAACTCGCGATCACCTGAATTCCAGGAAACCCTCTCCAATTCCCCCCACTGTGACACAATCCGATCCTGTTTTGTCAATAATGTATCTAGGGTTTACGCATGTTCTTCCAACCAAGCCCCATTCCGATTAGGCATGGGCACTGTTCTGTTTTTTCATGCAAACAGGAACAGGCAGAAACAGGTCACATAAGAACAGAAACAGAAAGAAAACACGAAACTTGAAAACAGGTCCTGTTCTGTTTTAACATGATGACATAGAAAACAGAAACAGCTGTTAAACAGGCGAACAAAAAAAACAGAACCGGCTGTTTAAAACAGGTGTTTTTTTAATTATTTGACTTCCCGTATTTTTTACTATTTTTCTGGTATATTTCCCCTATAGTTTGCCCTGTACCAAGAAGCATCGGCGTCCCGAGGGGGCGCCCCCCCCCATACGTTTTGTGCATTGGTCAAATTTTCGCCGACGGCGAAAATTCGGTCAAAACGGGCATCGCGGCACACTTTTGTACGCACATTTCCAAATTAGGCGATGCAACGTGTTTATTGGTTCCCATTCTTTATCGAATTTGGTAATTATTCCAACTTTTGTTCAGTCCGAGTCGGTTTCACCGCGTTCGGTACGTCCCTACGTAAGTTCGGTGATTAACGTATTTATTTGGTCACATTGACTTTTCTCACGTCCGTATCTGTTCTATCGCATTCGGTCCGTCAATTTCACAATTCAGTCATTTATCAGATTCATTTGGTTTTGATTCATGACCGAATTAGACAATTCATCCAACTTTTGTTCAGTCCGAGTCAATTTTACCGCATTCGGTACGTCCCTACGTAAATTCGGTGATTTAACGTATTTATTTGGTCACATTGACTTTTCTCACGTTCGTATCTGTTCTATCGCATTCGGTCAGTCAATTTCATAATTCGGTCATTTATCAGATTCATTTGGTTTTGATTCGTGACCGAATTCGACAATTCATCCAACTTATGTTCAGTCCGAGTCGATTTCACCGCATTCGGTACGTCCCTACGTAAATTCGGTGATTTAACGTATTTATTTGGTCACATTGACTTTTCTCACGTCCGTATCTGTTCTATCGCATTCGGTCAGTCAATTTCATAATTCGGTCATTTATCAGATTCATTTGGTTTTGATTCGTGACCGAATTCGACAATTCATCCAACTTTTGTTCAGTCCGAGTCGATTTCACCGCATTCGGTACGTCCCTACGTAAATTCGGTGATTTAACGTATTATATCGCATTCGGTCAGTCCATTTCATAATTCGGTGATTAATCAGATTCACTTGGATCTAATCTGTTACCGAATTCGGTAATTCACCTGATTTTTGTCTGGTCAACGTTACCAGACTTACCACATTCGGTTGTTTTAGGTGGTTCTACCAAGAGTTTCATTCCATTCCAAAATTCGGTCGTTATATCGCTCCCGATCTGCTAGTTATTGTTCACCCCAGTTAATGTGCTTGGTAATGTAAGTGGCATTTATTTAGCTCTTGTTCTTTACCATTTAACGGTAGCATCAACTGGTTTCCATTCATTACTTAACTTCTACTTCTAATGATTGCAGAACTTCAGGAATAAGCACGTCTCCTGATGTGAAAACTAGCCTAATTTTGTTTGCTGTAATTCACAATAAATATACTCTACATCTACTTTAACCTGGATTTTCTCTAGGCAGCTCTGTGGTTTAATAGGTAGCACTGGGATTGCAAAAAGGCATATTGATCATAAGTGTTTCAAAAAAATTTCACATGCGGCACATTTAGCAGTCTAATATTTAGAAGAAGGGTACGTCATTTAATTGGCGTTTGAGCCTTGGAGTTTTGGGGCGCTTGAACCACATCAAAAGCTAGAATTTGCCAGAAAAAAGGCGGATTCAAAAAATTTTGCATGCGGGGCTTTAATTTTTCCGGGGTACTGCGTTTTTTGTCGGCACATTTTCAAGTCCTGTTGGCAAAACTGGACGTCCCCCCAAAGGTAAAAGGCTAGTGGCGGCGTATCCCCGAAAAAAAAACAGAAGTAGAAGATCTTGAAAACACGCCAAATTTGATTTTGACTTGATTTTGTACATACTATGCAACTTTTTATATTATAGCTTCTTGAAGCAACTCGCTGTGTTTTAGAAAAAGTTAAAAATTCGGTCAATATCAGGTACTGATTCGGTCAATTTTTACTAGGTTCGCCCTCCCAATGAAGAAAGGCTCGGGACGCCCCTGCCAAGAAGTATCTTAAATAGTTCTTCCTTGCACCGTACAGATGCCTATATTCGAGCTCTTTTCAAGAAACAAGAAATATCTTGGTCCAGAATTCCAGCTGCCTATTCCAATGAATCACACTTTCTCTCGATGGAAAATGAGCCATGGAAGTTTCGTTTGTCTTAACAACAATTTTCGCATACCTTTCCAGTGGGATTGTTCGTCACAGTGATTGGTAATAAACTAAAGTTTACGGATCATACAAACTCAAAGTTAAGCAAGCTACACTTTGTGACAGTGGTTGGTGATGGTGGTAATTTTTTCTGTGAGGGGTGGTCGCGAGTGACGCATGTTCAACAAGAATACCGGATAGCTTTTCCTCGGTGGTTTCTTTTGAGCATGGTCATACTAGGCTGAAAACGCGTGGATTTCTCCGCTGAATGTCTGTCTACTATTCTGCGGAAATCCGTGAAACGAAGGTTCACTTTCGTCATCAAGTTGAACAAATCTCAACTTTTCCGTAAAGAACTGATGTTGTGCCAAAAATACTGTCAGGAATTCAAGTCGCGAACCACCGATTCTGATCGTTTGTTTGCATCATGAACCGGTGCGGATGTTTTGATGTCGCTAAGCTTGCAGCCTTTTTACTTTTTGAGTTAAAAGTACTAGTATTTAGAAATCACATTTACCTTTGCTGCATAGATTAAACTTCGTGTGAGCCCTTCTTGGTGATCACATGTTCGGTTTTAGCGAAAGTTCATTTATGAACACTCCACTCTTGCGGCCGCAATAGCCGGTTCTCCGTTATCGGTTTTCAGCGTTTTATTTTGTCATTCTTATCTCGTGAACCATGACAGATACTAATTTGAAACTTGGTGTACTTGTGGGCTTTGGGGCCTAGTTGTGCCTTTCGGGGATTCAACCCCCCATACACTCTTGGTTCAAGGACAAATGGTCACAATTCCCCCAGTGACTAATTTTTTTTTTTTTTTAAGTTTAACCGAAAAGGGCTGGGATAGGACAATCTAGTTACCCATCACTTATTCACTTAAATTAGCTTGAAGAGCCGCTGAAAGTGCGTTACTTCGTTGTTCCGCTATTCACGAATAATCGATTTTCAAATAGTGGAATTTTTCGAGTGATTTGGGGTACCTCTATGCGCTAGTATTTTTGTTGTACGACTTACGAGAAAGATTTATGATTTTTTTTTTTCTAGCACTAACCTAAGCAATCTTCACCAATCTAACCACTGCCCACTAAAAAGCCGCGTTGTGTTTAGATTAAAATTTCCCGCGTCATAGTAGAATTTACGTTATTCTGAATGTCATACCTAGAGCAGATAGTGGAAAATAAAAAATTCCCTTTGCAGAAACCAAATAATTCAGTATATTTAACTAAATGACACAAAAACTAGTTGGCTTTTCAGTTAAATTTTAAAGGCTTACCACCTTTTTGCGAATTATGTGCAACTGGGCCCGGATTTCCCAGAGTAGATTACGTGACCAAATTCGCAAACTTACTAAACATGACTGATACTAAGGAGAAATTTGGAATGCATGAATATCATTGTCCAGATGTGTCTTTGCCCCCCCCCCCCACCCTTCCGGTTCAGAGGCAAGTGGAATGGGCCAACTGCGCAAACTTGCTAACCATGACTGGTGTCAAGGTGAGATTTCGGAATATGTGTTCCCATTGGGGTTTAGATGTATCTTTCGGTGATACCCCCCCCCCCCCATCCAAACGCTGGCAACTGGGCCCATATTGACCAATGAATTAAAAGTCAAGAGCGAATGGTTATTAGGCTGTTCGTACACAATATATGATATACATCTTACTTTTACACATCACGTTTGAGCGCTTCCGCACTTGTTCAGACTGGACCCGAAGACGGCTGCTGCCACCACGGGTCGGAATGCTGCACGAGTAGTCTAAGACTTAGCTGACTACGTATCGATTTAGCTCGGTCAAATGTGATTCGCCGTCAGCTTGGGCTGAATAAATTTTTACGGTATGTGAAGTTCCCATTTTTTCACGATTTCGAATAAATAAGAAGAAACATTTAATTTGTTGCTGTTGATCCTACTATTTTTTTATTCTTGCTCAGTATTTTTCATAGCCGTCATCGCACCCACATTCTGCGTGGGTAATGGTAAGGTTTACAAATCGGCCTCTTTTGGAATGTGGCATCTTGAGTTAAAAGATTTGTTGTACTGATAAGGCCGGTTGCCCCCCCCCAAAAACAGATTTGGCTATTTAAACAGGTAAAAAAACAGGAACAGGGCAAAACAGGACACACCAAAACGGAACAGAACAGGTGAGAAAAAAAACAGCTGGCTTCAAAACAGCTGTTCTGTTTATTTTTGGGTCCCTGAAACAGAAAACAGTAGAACAGGAGGAAAAAAAACAGAAACAGAAAACAGGAACAGTGCCCATGCCTAATTCCGATCCCTCGACTCTAAGCGTTTCATGAATTTCCAGTGCCCCCCCCCTCCCCCCAGTTATCGGATCCGGTTCAGATTTGAAACTGAATATCTGAGACACTTGTTCTTGACACTTGTCAAGTCTCATGCATGTCCGATCACCCGTTCCAAAGTTATGCATGTCACTATTTTCCAGATTCCACATTCCTTTACTCACCCCCACGATCATCGGGGAAGGGATTACTTTCAAGGCAATCTGGTAGAGTACCTAATACGCCTGCCAAGTTTCATGGTCCTAGCCCATGTGGAAGTATTCCACATCAATTAGTGATCACTAATTAGTGATCACGACCGGGAAACCCCGTCTAACTCCCCCACTGTGACACAATCCAGTCTTGTTTGTCAGTAATGTATCTGATCAATACAAATCAATAATGTATCTAGGATTTATACTTGTTCCTCGCTCCAAGTTCCATCCCGATCCGTCGAAGTGTTACACGTGATTTCCGGTGCCACCCTCCAGCTCTCACCAGTTATCGAATCCGGTCCGGATTTGAAACTGAACATTTGAGAGACTTGTTCTTGACACATGTTTCGTTTCATGCGTGTCAGATGTGACACATGTGATACAACCAGTCCTGCTGACGAGCTTTACATGACTCACAAAGTTAAACCACGCGTAGCTCGACACGGGACATCCTATTTTGCATTAAGACCTTAATCATTCTGAAGCTGGAGTTCAGTGCTGATTCTTTCAGCAGCTCAAACATTTGATTTATGACTTGCCATATAACAAAGTAGAGTTGCCCTCAAGCTGCAACCCTCACAATCATCAACTTCAAGCTACTCATCCAGATCATCCTGCACTACAGCCTCACCCCTGCAAGTACAATCTGGGGAAATTCTTTGACCTCAAATGATAAATTACCTTTTGTGTTTACAGTTGCAACAGATCTGCTTACTCGAGCATCCCAAACTCTAACAGTCTTGTCAGCACTGGCAGAGCTGAGTAAATCTGGGTTTGTCGCATGCCATCTTATCTGGTCAACTGTGTTTACATGCCCTTTCAAGAAGACAGGTTTTTCCTAGAAAAGACAAAAAAAATTCAGCAGCTTCATCCAGCCCCTGATCCCTGTACTGGCTAGTCCATCTAACTTAGTGAAACAATATTTATGGATAGTTTCACTGAAATATTTATTTTTGATTATCTGGTTGGCAGAGGCGTTACTAGCCAAAATGTTTGGGGGGGGGACGAGGCACTTACCGACTGGCTGGTAATTTTTACTGACTTTTTCTGCAGAAAAAACGACTATTTTCAACAGCAAAACAACATTATTGAAAACAATCGGATGATTTTCAGAGAAATCCACTGGTTTTCAGAAATACCGACTATTTTGACGAAAAATCCACCAATTTTCAGAAAAAACTACTCTTTTCATGAAAAAAAATCAACTGTTTTGATGAAAAATTGTGATGCTTCGCGCTGACTTGGTTATTTTTTACCAACTGCCGACAGCAGTGGGGGGGTATCCCCCCCTCCCCACCAGTTGTGATGCCCCTGCTGGTTGGGATGAACCATTAATTATTTACTGGCGCAGAAATTCCATCTGGTCCTGCCTGTTACAATTATTGATAAAAGAGTGGAAGATTTTAAATCTTCCGCTAGTAAACTGAACCACCAGTGGTCTTCCTCTTTGTGTGTGGAGTCTGTACTTAAGTTTGTGCTGTGTTTGGGGTATAAAGTTTAGCTATGTGCATTGTCTTTTTTCTTTATACTCCGTCACTAGGGCTCAGAGGCGTTACTAGCCAAAATGTTTGGGGGGGGATGAGGCATTTACTGACTGGGTGGGGATTTTTACGGACTTTTTCTGCAGAAAAAATTACTGTTTTCAACAACAAAAAATGACATTTTGGAAAAAAATCGACTGATTTTCAGAAAAAATTACTATTTTGATGAAAAATCGACCAATCTTCAGAAAAAAAAACTGTTTTCATGAAAAAATCAATCATTTTGAACTCATTTTTTTTTACAGACTGGCCAAAAGCTTTGGGGGGATGTCCCCCCCTCCCCCCCCCATTCATGATGCCCCTGCTAGGGCTACATGCCCTCCATTGTTCTCCTGATGGTTAATAATTAGATTTACATTGATACAGGAGTGCTGCGTGAAGCCGCCACCCTAAACTCCTATTTTTGGGAAATGACTTAGGGAAAAAGAGTAAAGGTTGAGATAAAATCCAGTGGAGTATCCTGAAAGGAAGCTTAGAACCTTCACTTTCTGCTGGTACCATAGTTTACTTGTAATTGTTCAAGGCTAAGCTGGAGAACACGAAAGAATATAGGCACCCAAGTGATCATGAAGTCGCCCACTTTGCTAAAAATAGTATTTTGCTACATGGTGAAGTTAGAGGCCAGCTGTTTGGTCAGAGAGGTTCCTTGACCTTTTGCAAATAACAAAATTTGCTGTTTTCTTGGAATTTGCATGATTTTTCTGGGGGTGGCAGCTTCATGATCCAAGGTGGCAGGATCATGTACCATGGCCAATTGGGGGGTGGGCGGTGCCATAGTAAGGGCGGCTTCATTCAACACTCCTGTAATTGGTTAACTTATTACAACTTCAAGTTTAAAAGTTTCAAGGTTGGCCATTATTCAAAGAAGTGTAGCCTACCTCAACGATAGTATGTTCAAAGGAATTCTCCAGAAGTTCAAAGCAATCATTCAGCAAAACTGTCTCTTAAACTGTTAAACCATGCAAACTTCTGCCTTAGCCCTTACCAATCTTTCAGACACAAGACTGAACACACATATTGTCTGGTCAAAAGACCCAGAAGCAAGTCGTCGGCCATCACAACTCCAGTCTACAGAATGAATCTTAGATTTGTGAGTGGAAAACTCCCTGATCTTATTGTTCTTCTTAAAGTGATTCTGTAAATCATTTAATGAACTCATGCCTGATGTGTTTTTCAAAAAGCCCCTTTCGACCTTCTTCGACTACAGTTAAACATTTTTGTTAGGTCTATGACACACAGAAAGAACGCGGTAATTTCAATTTGAAATTTCAAAAGGAAGCGCGAAGACCAAAAAAAGACGCTCAACTTTCAGCGCACAGCCATTTGCAATGGGTAAGTCAGCAACTCTTGGGAATCTCATTCTGGTGGGTCCTAGCGACAATGCATCTTTGGTCCAGGACTCTTGTCCATGGACAAATTAAAGGTGCCATCATTGGATTCGGAATGCTCTGTCACTGCCTTTCTTTCATTGTTTTCTCTTGTAAGTTGCATGCAAGAACACATAGGAGAGACCGGATCACAATTTTTTGTAAATAGAGAGATTGTACCATACCCAATGAAAACAGATATTGCTACACAATCATCATGGGAACGTAACAAACAAATTTAATATTGGGAGGTATAGGACTTTCAACTTTGAAATTAAATTATCTGCATTTGACCATTGTTCTGAGCCAGGGTCCCTAGGGACTTGCAGGAATGTTAATTGGGCTAGGCTATTCCTTAATCATATAAGTATATTTTTGCAAAAGAGTTTCCAAGGAAGTAAGAGCTTGAAGGCTTCAAAGTTTGAATACTAAAATGGAGTCTTAAATCCTATTGGTTGGTTGGGTTGGTTGTGAGGTATCATTCAAAAACCATCCAATAGGAAGCAGTATTCGTTTTTGTAGTGAAAGTTTCAAGCCTTCAAACTCTCATTTCTGATCAAACTTTTCTATGAAAGCTGTGATTTTACAATTAAGAAAAAACTAGGAACCGTTTAAGGCTATTTACAGGCTTATAATAGTAAAAAAGATGGACAATCTGTTCTCAGAGCCAAAAGCCCTATTGTTCACAGTGTTAAATTACTCTTTTTCTACTCCTGTCCATTTTCGTTGGGTAGGGTGCAATCTCTCTGCACACTTTATGACCTCATCTGATAGTCCTGGATTCATATTTGATAGTTCAAAACGGATACGTCACCTCAATTTTATTGGAGCTATATTTCTGCCATTCTTGGCAAGGCCAGGGGTCCTCTTCAGGGTCAAAACTGCTCAGGTTGGAAGAACGAACTTGTGGGAAAACCAGAAGGAATATTTAAGTTCTGGAATATATTACTGATGGACAGATAGAAATCTGTAACTCGTTATGATCAAATTATTTAATGGCCTTATGTCTAGCCAGTCTCTAGCATGCATAGAGACTAGATAGAGACCGAGATACAGTTAGTGTAAAAAAATGCATATCTCAGTTTGAATAAATGGGATGGAAAGGCCGTAAGGTGTACCAACTCTGGTTTTATGTTGAGGAAACTCCAACCTCAAGAATATGCTCATTCATGTTCCTAGTCAGTGGTACACAGTAATAACACAGCTAGACACTATCACAGTCCGTAGAAAGTGATCCAAATGATTTAGCCTGACTTTGATGACTGGTAAGACAAGTAGGTTCCGGTTTTGAAGAAGGTAAAGATACTGACAAGCAAGCTTTGTTGGGTCGGATGAAAAAGAGGAGCTGCAATTGATTATCACCGTGGATTCTTCTGGTTACCTATAAAAACCTAGAATGGTCCAAAAAATTGCCAAAACGCTTTTACAGATCGTAACTCCCTATAAGCAAAACTCGAAGACTTAATGAAGCTTTGTAGCACGAGCCCATACCCAAGAGCCTCAGAATATTGATTTCTTCCACCAGAAGTAGTCTGTCTGGAATCTGGCCAGAACCAGAGAGTTGGAACAAGTTAAAAAAAAACATTCTTAGGTCATTCAGAGCATCAATATTGTGGTAAGAATATGTGCTGAATGCAGAGGCGTTACTAGCCAAAATGTTTGGGGGGGGGGACGAGGCATTTACCGACTGGCTGGTAATTTTTACCGACTGTTTCGGAAGAAAAACAACTGTACAAAAAATGACAATTTTGAAAAAAATCGACTGATTTTCAGAAAAAACGACTATTTTGACAAAAAATCGACTAATTTTCAGAAAAAACTACTGTTTTCATGCAAAAATCAACTATTTTTACGAAAAATCGCGGCGCTTCGTGCCGACTCGGTAAATTTACCGACTGGCCAACAGCATTGGGGGGGGGGGGTCCCCCCCCTCCCCCCCCCCAGTCGTGACGCCCCTGGCTGAATGCACATGTGAACTCTGTGGACAAGTAGCCTACCTAATTTGCCCGGAATCGGGAAAAACTGGAGATTTGGTAGCAGTGAAACTTAATTCTCAGTCAACTAGTGCTTTTTTTTTTTTATACGTAGGTAAGAATTTCTACCTTGAATTTTTAGGTAGAAATAGGCTTTATTAGAAATTTGAAGGTATACAAATTGGCAAAGACCTAACATCAGGTATACCCGATTGTCTGTATTAGAAGGATCAGTTAATATTCCTGTTGGCAAGACCATTGAAACTGTTGATCTTTCTAAAAACTAGAATTGGGCATTTGCAAGCAGCAAAGATCCTAATTTTTTTTGCGGCATTGTTCGGGCACTTCTTTAGTTCCATGTGTATGTTTCCTTTAGTGCCATCTGCATGTTCGTTTGAGTGTTTTTCATTTTTCTCCGTTGTTTGTTCCTCCCTTCAGTTCTCTGTTCGAAAGCATAAACTTCAGACAGAAATAAACCTTTACTCAGCTTTGTTGTCAGTCTATCCAGTCTTTTTGTTACCTGCATAGTTTTTCCCCTGCAAAAGAACCTTGACAAACTTTTGCATTGAAACCATTAAGGGATCGCCTTTTTTTTCAGCACCATCAGGGGAAAACCATCCAAGGTCGAGGTATTCAGCAAGAATTAAAGAGAGTTCTAATGCAAGAGCTACACGTGCAGTAGCTAAGCAGGGCGCTAGAAAGAGTACCAGAGATGATTTGCTGATGAGGAATCGAAATATTGATGCCCAAGAAGAAGAACATTTGCCAACCAATCCAGAAAAAAGACAGCCTGGACGGGCTTCCGTTGAAGTTCCAAAGGTTACAAGCCAGCAAGAGACACTGCGGCAGCGTCTGGCCAAATTTCGTGAGGAAAAGAAGGTTAAAAAAGAGCTGGAAAAACGAGTCAAGAAACCAGCGTTTTCAGTTGGTGTGGTCCATCATTCTACCAAATACCCTACCCTCGTCGATGGTCCTGGAGCTAGCTCTTCCAAGTGCCTACCAAGCGATGTGTCAAATAGATTTACCAGACTTTCAAAAAGAGAAGAAAAGAAGCCAGTGAGCATAAAACCTGCCATAACTAAAGGGCATGACGTCAAAAAGGTTTTGATGGAAAAAAGTCTGCCGTCATTTGCTCCAGCGAGTTTCCAGTTTCAGGCGCCTTCAGGGCTGAAAGATCCAAGGAACCCTCAACCATATGGTATTGCAGTTTCCTGTGATACTTTGTCAAACTCGTGGCAAAAGCCAGACGTTACAGCCATTTCCGATCCTTCACAAACTGTTGCTCCCGTCACACCTTCAAAGCGAAGACAATCATTTTGTCTGGTTAGAACACCACGAGTCTCAGCTATACCGTTTCTGCAGACAGTTAGTGAAGAGTCAAAGACGGAGACCCCTGAAAAATCGGCTTCAGAAAAGAAAGGAACGAAGTTCAATAGGAAGTCCATCGCTTTTCAGGTGTCCGAAGGTGATGATCGCGCTCATAAAAAGTTGCTGAAGACGCCATACCCGAAGAGCGTGGAGAGAAATGACAGTGACGGTGACGGGAAAGAGAAGATGAGTGTTTACGATTTTGAAGATCCAATGCCGAAGCTGCAACTGGATGTCTTCGAAGACAGGTCAGAAGCTCTCGAATCCTCTGACGATGACATGCCGCTGGCACAAGCCCACACAGTTCGTAGCTTTACCACGTCGGAAGTACTAGAAGTGTCAGCATCCTTCAAAGATGATGAAATGTTGACCATGGTCAGAGTAACGCGTAATTCTGGCAAGTCTCATGAAGGAGTTAGTACACCTTCCGGAGCCAAGCGATCGCGCAGACGTTCTAACTTAGAATTAGGGGAAATAACCAAAGACCCCCAAAAATCTTTACAGAGAGAAACAGCCCATTCTGAGCAAATTGAGGTGAACTTTGGGCAGAAGAATAGTGAAGATACCAACCAAGCTGAGCCAGCTAAAGCCCCAGCTAAAAAGGTCCGTGTGGCAGGTCATGAACTCGGCCCTGTCGCTCCCAAAACGCCACCTAAGGGAGCCGTAAAGACTCCAAAATCTGCCTTGAAACGGAAACCTGCCCGCGATGCTCAAACTCCCATATTGAAGCCTGTCCCGGATTTTGGAAGCAGTGAAGACGAAACACCTCTCGCAGATCTTCGTCGGTTAACTCGCAGCCACGCCAAAGAGTTAACGAGCACGCCAGCTAGTTCAACCAAGACTCCGCGAAGGGCTTCAGCACGGCGAACCAGCCTTAACCTCAAGAGCCAAAATCAGCCAGAGCCGCGTACACCGATATCTACCAAGAAAAAGAGCAAGCTCTTGGACAGCAGCCCACCCGTCAATTCAGTCAGCCCTATTCCAGAGAAAAAGGATGTGAAATTCTTCAAGAATCTCCATAGCTCTGAAGAAAACCGTTTCGACGGATTGGTTAGGAAGTGGGAGAAAGTCCTTCGAGAGGACGAAGAATACGACTACATACCTGAAGGGTTCAAAGGAGAAATTAAGGCGACAATCGGTCAGACCAAAATGCTCCTCCTAGAGCTCTTCCGGCAGTTTGCTACTCTGATTGACAACTGCGAATTTAACAAAGGGGCTCAGAAAGTATTATGTGAAGACTTAGAGGGATTCTGGGACATGATGACGATACAGATAGAAGACTTGAACCGTCGTTTTGCCCGATTGGATGTTCTGCAGAACGATGATTGGGTGGAGACCGAAAAGACGCCCAAATTGAAGAGAGTTGTGAAGAAGAGGAAGGAGAAAGCTAGTTTGGCAAAGGAACCAACAAAGAGGGGCAGCAGCTTAAAGGTAAGTTACGCCTCCGCTTCCCTTTTGCATAGGGTGGAAGGAGAGGGGTTCCCTATCTGAATAATTGTTCCTAGCAGGTGTAACTTTCACGAGTTTCTCATAAATTTTTGCGTATCTGAAAGTCCGAAATTTACGAGTTTGTGTGCTAGGAAAATAAGGGAAATCTTGGAAAAGACCAAAGAAAGTTAGTGAAAAATGAGGGAAGCGTGAGAGTCAAATAAATGCAGGGAATGGGCAGATGGTATGCTTATGAATGAATACTTTTAATTCAGCATTCAGCAAATTGCCATAGACGAAAAAGAAAACACATAGAAAATAAAACAACAACAACAAAAAAAATCATGCAGTCTGTTCCTGCTGTAAACTGCTTAACTGTCACTAGAGCAGGATGGCACAAGTTCGAATAATGTTACCCGATTTTCTTTAGAAATCAGCATATAGTTTTAACACTGAGTTAAAACTGTGCCGTCACCGAATTCCAGGACAAAGTTTTTGATAGGAAAACAACGGCCATTTTTCCAAAAGCTGCTTATCCCGCAACCGCTGGCTGAGCCGTGGACCGAAGGTTTTAAATTTCACAACAGGAGAACTAGGCCAGTTTTCGAGCGAATTTAACCCTCTGTATGGAATACTGGGAATACCTAAGTTAATAATACATAAAGATGGACTATTATACAAAGACTTCTACCGTGACGGATAAACCAGAAGTTAAAGTCCCGTCCCTGTCCCGAGACATGGGGATGTGAGCTGCTTAGATGAATTTTCTCACTACTGATGTGGTTTTGCGAAATAAGTTGAAAAGCCTCACTGTAGGTCAGTGGCAGAATAGTGGCCTTGGTAGCCAAAGGTCGTTAATTTAAGGACATTCTGCTCTCTAGGCGAGTTCTCTACCAATGAGCTACAGAGGGGATTGTAAAAATAGTCGCAAACCACTTCAATAGTCACATAGATGTCGGCTATAGGAAGAGTTATTCCGGCTGAAGGCAAAACAAATTGTCATAAAGACGAGTACAAACCAGCTGAACAAAAAACTGTCGTGGATGCTTTAAAGCAGTGGTTCCCAACCTTTTTGGAACCGCGTACCCCTAATCAAAGCTCGAAAGGCTTGCGTACCCGATTTGTCAGAATGTGAAAAAGACGATTGTTATTATGATAAATGACAGTCAGCCTGTTTGTGTGTTTGGTTTTGATGTTCTCCGTGCTTTCATCAAGCTGCATCGCAAACTTTTTCGATTTTCGTAAAAGCAGTTATTAAAAAAAAAAACAGTCGGTAAAAATGACCTGTCGACCAGTAAGAATTTGCCCCTTAAGATACACTTTGGCTGGTGATGCCTCTGCTGGTAATATTAGACTTTCGGCAATAAAAAATGAGCGAGGCGAGATTTTGAAGCTACACACTAAGTCTAATTTGGTTCCTTCTTGTACCCCTTGCAAGGGTCTCATGTACCCCTTGGGGTACGTGTGCACCGGTTGGGAACCACTACTTTAAAGGACACGTTGCACTTATGATAGTAATTCTAGTATTTCCATCCATTCTCCTTCCCGAGATTCTTCACATCATAAGTGTATCCTGTCTCCTCCAATAGCTATAGACTGTTTATCACGCTTGCCACGATTTCTTCTCGACTTACCAGGCGCCTATGATTGTTCCCGGGCAGCTGTCTCCGTTCGAAAACCGGTTATGCACATTTTTTCCAAGATTGTCCGAGGAAAGGGGCATGGCAAGAGGCTAAAAACAGTCGAAGCCGTGTGTAATATTCTATAAGCGTAGCTTAGTTGTAGAGTGATCCACTATCTCAGAACATCTGAGCGGTAACACAGTGCAGTAAGGGTGTCCTAGAAAAAAAAATGAGAATTCCTCCTCACTGCAATCGAGTAAGCAATAAGCATGCCTACTAATTTTGGCTTTTACTTTGTAGGAGTTCCTCGCTGCAAAAAGAAAGGTGGCATCGGTCAAGCCCAAAGCAGATGTTGAAATTTGTCTCTTTGGTCCGGACCTCGAGCTCCCAGCCAAGGAAACCAGTGGGGACGACGAAGAGGCGAAACCAGAGCCTCAGCTTGAAGAACCCGAGTCCCCACCTGTGCCTGACCCAGAGCCAATAATCTGTGTCACCCCAGTTTTCAAAACATATACAAGGAAAAGCCTTGCAGGTATGTTGCAGCTTTTAGTTCTATAGGTATTGTAGTAGAGGAAGACGGATTTGAGTCATTTTCTAAAACCTCGACCAATAGGATAGGGCACTTCATTTTGTCGTACTAATTGTGAAATCCTATGTTAACAAGGACCAATAATCCTTTTTGTGCGCCTCCCGTCTGCTGTATCACCAGTTTCCAAGGGGCATAGACCCCCTCTTCTGAAATCCTTCCCGCAAAGTTCCGATTCTCCCTAGGCCTCCGTCCCTAAGGGACGTGAAGCAGAAATGGACAAGAGCATCAATGACGTATCAGATGAAGAGAACAGACAGAGTCAAGGTCGGATACAGTTTTTATGGGAACGTCGACGTAGAGTTTTTCGCTTTCCTTGTCAATATGTCCCATCACTTGTCACATTGTATTTACAAACCTGCATGTAACTGATGATTAGTTGCCTTGGGGCCGTAACAACCTCAGTGGTTTCTTTGTGTTTTTTGTTTTTTCTAGGGCAGTTTCTTTTACTCATGGTTTTTTTAGGGTTTCATGGTTTTTTGGTTCATTTTACTCATTCATACTCGTGGTTCATGGATTGTGGGTTGTAAATAAATTAGTAGTTTTTTGACAATTAGTCGATGTCTTAACAGGGAAGACGCCTGCTTCTGCCAAGAAAAAGTCACCAACCAAGAAGAGAGAGAAGTCGTTCGTTCAAATGAAGCATGAAGCGGACGATCGTTTCGATGTTCTCCTCGGTTCACCGGTCTACCATCATTCGAGAACACCGATCAAGGTGAGTGATCGTAATTTAAACAATAAGGCTTCACCTTACAGATTTTTCTTCCGGATTCTGTTATCCGTTTTCGTCGAGGTGGATCCGGAAGCTTGTCCGGGGGCGTTATCTCGGAAATCAGAACTGTTCGGAACGTAGAGTTAATAATCAAGATAAGTACGACGGGTTCTTTAAAGACAAGGGTGGAAAGGAATGAGCCGTTTAGATTATGGCCAGGTTTTCGAAGCGGCTGATACGTAAAGAACATGTCGTACTTATGATAATAGTTCATTTTATTTCAGTTGCATTTCCATCCATTCTCGTCCCACAGATTCTACACTTCGTGAGTATCCTGTGTCGTCTTTTTATCTGGCTTGTCTCTCTATTGGCATTACGTTGACTAATGCGCTTGTCACGTTATTATTACATGACGTATCACGCTCCTGGTCATTGTTTTGTCGAAGCTCATTGGTTACCATACCGGTTATGGAAATTTGCCACTTTTGTCATCCAGGAAAGAACATGGAAAGAGACTAACAGCCGCAGAAGCCTTCTGTAATTTGTTGTAAGTGTAGTCGAGCTTTCAGCTGCTTTCACATTGACGCGTTTGCCTTTAACACTGAGCTACGCAAGCCTTGCGTTGCGCTTGCGACGACGCAACACGGAGCTTGCGCTTAAAAGATTGACGCAACGCAAGAATAGAACTGAGCTCTATTTTAACGTTGCGTCCGACGCGTACGCAGCAGATTTTTCAATTTCTTTTTCATTGGAATGGAAGTTTTTGAAGAAAAAACTGGTAAAACTAGTTCAAGAGAGACCTGGACTATGTGATAAAAAGGTCCCTGACTATCACAACAAGACTTTCATTAATAATACATGGTGATCAATTTGTTAAATCATCAACAAGGAGTTTAGCAAGAGCATGACTGGTAATTTGACCCTACTTTGTATCACATTTATATTTAATCACATTACACTCCTTCAAGTAACAAATAGTAATAATAAAAAATTACCTATAAACATTCTACAAACTGTATGAATTTGTCTGTAGGCTCCATGTTCAGTCCAGGCATCATTTTAAGTCTTCATCAGAACTAGCCATTTTCTGAAAGCACAATGCACAAGCCTTCACGGTGTGAAAGGTCCGACGCAAGACAGACGCATCGCTGACTCTACGCAAACGCAACGCAAGCTTCTTGCGTTCTCAGTGTGAAAGCCGCATTAAAGTAGTCAACTATATCAGAACAACTGAAGCAGAAATACGATGGATGTGCGAGGTGTCATTCAAGGTTTATTCGTTGTTAACCAGATTTTTTGTCTTTCTAGAATACAGGAGAAGGAACTGACATGGTGCCAAAGTCTCCCGGTTTGAGAAATTTGAATGAGACTTTCGAGAAAGACGAATCTGAGAATAAGGAGAATGAGAATATGGAGGAAAACAAGGAAAATGACAACTCACTTAATTCGATGGCGGAATTTTCGTACCTACTAAGACCGGGAGAGAGATACTCAGAGGTAAGAAGTCAATATCCTGGTATCTTCTATTCATAATTATAACAGTCTGGCCAGAAAACCGTCCCGCAAAGCCGACTAATATCCCTTCCGTAATCAACATATTTTTGTTCTTTAGTCAACCCCCACTTCCATTTGTTGCTGTACCCTTTTCCTCCTTAATGTCCTCGAGTCAGTTTTGATCCCTCCTTAGATTTCGGGTTTCGACCGGATTCTTTACGAAGTATCCACCCGCTCAGAGGATCCATTTTTCCTTGTATTGACCCACTTTAAGTCAGATTCTTCAGTTGTTTGGGTTCATATGTTAAATTGATTCTCAAGTTTTGCACGGATTCCAGCCGAACGGACCAAAGAAAATGAACTAATAGCATCTAATGATCCTTCATGTTATTTTACCCATATAGTCACCTTCCTGTCGTGCTTTTTCCGCCCTACGTTCCGAAGCCCCTCGCCCAATCCTAAATGTTCAAAGCTCATTTACGAACTCGGTGTGTTGATCGAAAGCGTCTATACTGTCAGAAGTTTCATGACAGATAACATGAGTCTGTGCAGTCTCGATAGATAACACTTGGGATGTTACCTGTTATGATTTTTCAAATGTTATGCATAACTAGCAGCTGAAAAAGCATCTGTTGACTTTTTTGGTATCATGATGATAAACGAAAAAGTCAGCAGATGTTTTTCCGGCGGTGTTTCGGCTATTCTCGAATGCTATTCTCGGTGTATTCATGAAAAATGTCAACCCGCTCAAGAGTTATCGAGACCACCTTACAGGCGATGGACGATATTTCCGAAAAATCGATTTTATCGAATGAACTTATTCTTGCAGACGTGCTTGTACCTCTATGCTTAAAGTTTAATCGAATAGGGCTGAGACCTGACGGTCTATTTACACATCACTTATTCACTGAAATAGGCGTGAAAACCCGACAAGAATGCGTTTCTTCCTTTGTTCACTATCCCCAAATAATCAGTGTCATCAAAAGTACTTATTCTTTCACATTTGCGATACCTCTACGTGCTTGTCCCTCAATGCTTGGAATATATAGCAACAAAAAGGTAAGCCATTGCTTGAAAATAAACTAAAAATGGCAGATTCCCTGCAAGACATCTTAACGTCTTTTCTTACTATCTTCAGCCTCGACTTCTCTGAGCTTAGCGTTTTTGGGTATGGAAATGCATGTTGTTATTGAAATTCAAATTATCCGCGTCTGGGTGAATTTTGTGTTGTCGTGCAGGCGGTAAACGCTCTGGCCGTTACTACTAGAGCCCTGGGGGAAAAAAAATAAAAAATCCCTTAGATGAGCTAAAATTATACGGTGTATTCAGATATCATATGTAAAAATAAGCTGCCTTTCAGTCAAACTTTAAAATAGTTAGCAACTTTCAGTCCTCGAAATAGAGGGCGTTCCTCAGACTTGATCTTGCGCCACCTGGCCGCCTCTCAGACGTGATAGGTCTGGGTCCACTGTGTTGGACCCAGAAATCCACGCTTTTGCTGACATTCAGATTCGCCCCGGCCGGATTCATTTTGTCTTGTCGTGCAAGCAGTGCATATTCTGAATACCACTACTAGAGCCTGAGATGAAAACATAAAAGTCCGTAGAAAGTCAAAATAAGTCAGTGTATTCGAATCCAAGGTATAAAAATAAGTTGGCTTTTCATCTAAACTTTAAGAAGGTTATAGCTCCTCCCGTGATCCAGCCAAGACTTCCGGCTTAAGGAAATGGGGAGTTTAACTTAATCCACCGATCGCTGAACCCGTAGGAAACTACAAGAATGGTGCACGATTCTGGCAAGACAGATTTAGTTTTGACAGTAAAACATTACCATATCTTCGAACGTGTTTTATTTCATATCCATATGACATCTCACCGTCCACAACATTTCTCATAAACTCATAATTGCAGTTTTGAAAAAAGTAGGAACAAGTGAATTTAATATTATTTTTAATTTCATTCACCTCCTCTAGCTTTAAGTTATTTGGAATTAAATTTGATTGATTGATTCATTAATAACGCATATAATTTGTGGAAGCCCCTAGTTCTGCCTTTTCCGCCTACAGGATAGGTTGGAAGCACAGAGAAGAGTTTGTGTAGTTAGGATTAATTAGAAGAGTTGTTGATTGTTTTGTATGCGATGGCCTTCGGGCTTTAAGTAATATATATCATATCCTTTTGTATTGTTTCATGATTGTTGCTGGGTGCCCGGAAAAATTCATCTGGTACCAGTTTGTCACAGAATAATCAATTCTGTTATTTAATTATTCTTCTAATTAATAATTAATTAACTCTTCTAGTTAATCCTAAGTACAAAAACTCTTCTCTGTGCTTGGTACCTATCCTTTAGACGGAAAAGCCAGAACTAGGGGCTTCGACAAATTATGTGCACTATTAATGAATCAATCAATCAAATTTAATTCCAAAGAACTTAAAGCTAGAGGAGGTGAACGAAATTAAAAATAATATTAAATCCACTTGTTACTACTTTTTATCGAAACTGCAATTATGAGTTTATGAGAAATACAATACAAATACACTGTGTTAACACACAGAGTAATTCGTCATATGGATGGTTTGTCTCCTAGCGTCTTGTCCTAGGAACTCGTCAAAAATGCAATTGGTCACAAGACGATTCGTCATAATGAGATATCTTTTCTGGATAATGGTCCGCACGATGCTTGCGAAATTAACCCACAGCTCTAATACAATCATTAATCCACAGCTCTAATATAATCTGATTAGAACGCTAGCATTTGAACGAATCACTTTTTGATGGTTCGGTGAATCATGTGTATGACTACTTAAATCTTTCTTTTGTTAAAAAATACCATTACGGACAGCTTAGAAGGCGTTCATAAAGTGGCAAAGTTGTTTGCAAAGTTCACAAATTTGCTTCCTGTGGCGCAGTGAACATCATGGACAATTAGGACCGCCATGGAATGTTTTTCAAATGTACAAAAAATGCAGTGACGGTCTAACGGTGACTGTTTTAAATTACCTCCATTCTAAATCGCAGCATGGAATCATGATTTAATTAAGTGATACGGACTCACCTTGTCAATTGCAGAAATAAACTTGCTTGTTTCTAACTTGTACACACGTTTGTATTTGTCCCAAATCGACATTTTCATTCTGTTTGCCGCCTTGAAGAGATTAGCATGGTAAAATTTGGTACACGTTTTATTTCTGATTTCAAGTCCTTCTGTACTCCTGTCAGCAATCTCTAAGATCTTTCTTCGAACCCAACTGTAATTCGTTTCTTTATTGCTAAATCTTTACAGCAAGTAAACGGTTTAGACACCAGTTACCAACTGAATTATTTCTATTCCAAAGCGGAATACCAATTGCTTGCCTCACAGTTCCATGGTTGGGAGTTGTCACTTAGTTAGTCACTTCCCTACAGTTCTGTATAGCCCAGTGGCAGCTCGAGCCTTTAAATGCCAATTTTCAAACATTCCTCAGCGCAGTAAATAATATACAGAATGTGCTTACAGGAACCGGAAAACTACAAAGACTGGAATGTCGAAATAAATGTTCCCACGTAGGATCCCATCTGAAAGAAATAGAAAACCGTGATTTTCGGGGTTTTTTCTTGATCAGCTAATTATCACTCTAGGATGATGTGTGAGGGATAAATATAAATTCGGAGCGAAAAAAGAAAACCTCAGCGAAAAAAACAAAAAACTAAAATCATGATATATATGTACATATTTGTACATATACACTTTCAACACGCACATTTTAATATTCGTTATTTTATTTGAATTTGTTTGTCGTTCAATCCGCATCGTTCTCCTGGTTTTTAGATACACATCGTTGAATGTTTTGTTGGTTCCGCATCGTTTTTCTGTTGGTATTGTGTTGGATTTTATGATTTAGTTTTTTGTTTTTTTTGCTGAGGACGGTTTGCCGGAAGTGCAACCGAAATATCCGAATTTATATTTATCCCTCGCACATCATCCTAGAGGGATAATTAGCTGATCAAGAAAAAAAACGAAAATCACGGTTTTCTATTTCTTTCGTAATGAATGGTCAGCTTGGCTTCAAACCTTAGATCCCATCTGAACCTTTAATCTGTCGTCTGTAACGCAAGTTTACAGACGCTCCTCTTTGATACACGCCTCTCGCACTTACCATATATAGAGTGATGGTCAGAGTTGTAATTGTGGGTAATAAGATGGAGGGGTTGAGAGATGGTAGCCGCAATTTCTCGCTACTCACCATAAAAATATCCCACCCTACCCCCTGCATTTCAGGCTACCTTCCACCGGTTCTAGATTAAATTATTTGTAACCCATTTAGGTAAAGACGGAGTATGGTAAAAGATGGAAAGAGAAACAACAACAACCAAAATAGTTAAGATTCAGTAAACCGGGACATCATGGAGCTCCATTGTCTGACTTTACATTAGTTCTCACTTTCAGGATGAGAATGAGGGTTACCTGGGTTTGTCATCCCCCGGAAGTACTCCTGCGAAGACCAAAAATGACCATTCGCCATCCCGACGGGTCAGCCGCCGTCGTTCCAGTCTCGTGGCGTTTCGGTCGCGATCATCGGTGAGAGTGAGCCTCCTACCGGGCATGAAGGAAACTAGCACTCCGGTGAAGCTACAAGAGGGCACGGATCTGATGAATTTCGACTAATCAGTGATGGATCTAAATCCGGCAGGAGGTGGCGCATTTTCTTTCTTATTCAACCTGATGGATGTGTTTTGAGCCTGATTAGCGTATGTTAGCATTTTTACCCTGGAAAGAGCCGCTCTTCGTTTGATTCTATCGCGAATAATCCGTTTAGCTCAGTGAGACTGATTGGTCTGCCACAAATTCCTGTTTTGGGGGTTGCCAATTCTGTACGCTAAGATAAATGCCAGAGGCAGGCTTACCGCAGGAGGGGACTTAGGGGTTTCGGAAACAACGAGAATCATTTTCCAGCGGGTGAAGCTCATCATGGAAACTACAGGAGAAATAATCCGGGGAATCACTTTCCGTATGTCCACTGCGGAACTAAAGAAAGCATGTACAAATAAAATTCATGATCCTAGAAATAGAAATTTCTGCTTAAAGTTGCCCGGATTTTGTCTTCAAGTGACTCACTTGGCCTAACATGCCGTGTTTCTCAATATTCTTGTTAGGAACTTCTCCGCGGGAAAGCTGCCACGGTTTCTTGAGCGCGAAAACCCCTGCTAACAGCTCAACTCCGACACTTGGCTCTCTCCAGGATAAGTCAGTGCTTCTGTGCCTTTGTAGCAGACTACGATAGTTTGAAATGCTTTTCTGTGGGTAGTTATGCCTCATCGTTAAAGGAACCCTCCTCCAGTGTTGCTTCAGAGTTTTGCTCTTCAATCGTTCAGCATACCCAACCCGAGAACGAGGGATTTGTGGTAGACTCAGACTGATGCGTATGACACGGTTATTGTACAGAATGATCTTTCTTGTTAACTCATGCCCGTTTTTAAGATTTTCATGTTCTTCGTAGCCGGATGTAGCTTGCTACCAGTTTAGCTTGGTCGAAGTAGAAAGGCTAGCTCTTGCGCAAAGCCAGTTTAGGTTTCTTCTTATTTCGCTGTCTCAAGAAAAATTCTTGTTTTATCCCATAATTCTAGGATTAGGCCGTTTGTTAAAGGTTTGCTCTCGGTCAGCGTTTTGTCGAACCGCCGGACTAGAAAGACAACGGTATTCGCCTATTTGCAAGGTCACTATAGCGGCAGAAGAAGCGGTAACGTGTGCACCCTCGAAGACAGGCAGATATAGGAAAAGTCGTTGTTTTTCTTTCGATTGCGAACCCGTTTTTATCCGAATTCTGCTTGTTTCTTAAGAATATTAGTTGGGAAACTAGTTAATATGTATGGAAGTAGAAGTTGTAATATATTCGGTTGTTACTTTGGTACAGAGGGAGCTGAGCGAACTGAGCTTTCTAGGTAACCCGTTGTCGCAGAATTTGATTACAGCCGTTGCATTCGCATTTTTTATGTCTCGTCGGATGTTAATTTAGCTTGAAACGAGATTCTGAGTCCGACCGGCAAGCGAATTCGACCATCTGAAGCCAAATTCCTGTAAAAATCAATTTAGTTAGGATTTATGTGCGCTTTGAAATTGTCGCTATGTGAAAATAAATGTTATCGATAGACGCGCGTATAAGTTCGTTGGTTAGGTAGTGCTAACCAGACTTTTGGATGTTCTACGAAGAAAGGAAGTCAAGCGTAGAGGCAGTTACAACGGCGAGTCGTCAGAGAATGAACTTGATCGGATAAAGAGAACTTTCCGGCCTTACTTTGGATTTCCGCGTCTGCACGGGTTTAATGGGCAGGCACTAGAATCAGAAGTCCCCAGACCATTCAGTTGCGGATTAGTTCGTGCGTCGGTACTTTCCAGGGGTTCATTAAACTAACACCCGAGATAAGAGATAATTCCACAGTGTCAGCAACTTCTCCTGAAGCTTTCAAGAAGTCACTGGATAACGAGTGGTCAGGTAAGGACTGGGACGACTCAGACCAGTAACAGATGTCAGCCTTCATCACTCATGGAGCAACGCAGTTCAATTGGACCTTAGCGTGTGTTCCAACCTTCTAAGAATTGTAACTATAAGTTACTATTTCCGTTTCGACCTCGTAAAAAGTTACTACGCTAACAGTTATTAACCTTATTAAAAATTTAAGTGGTCAATTTATAAGAATTTATTTATAAATTTAAAATGATTAAATCCTTCTCGAAATAGTAACTATATGCTTACCATGCTCGGGAGCGTAGTAATCGTGGTAACTACGCATCTTTATAACGTGATTGGTCGGATTCGTCCGTGGCATGATTCTGCTGGAAAATAAAAAATAGTTCCACCCTTGACGGCAAAAAGCCAGAATTCGTGACGTCGTGAGTAGTAACACCCTAATGGGCGGTAAGTTCACACGCCTGAAAATTAAAATAAAACTCATACGAAATCTCAGTAAATAGAAAATCAGGCTTTCGCCCATACCAGTTTGGGCAAAAAGGACCCTCAGTGTTATGTGTACAAGTTTTTAATTTATTGTTTAGACGTTATTTTGCTGCTAAGTTTGAATTTCCCGCCAGAATCGAGCAACAAAATCGAAAATCACCTCGGCAGTTGCTTGTCAAATTCGAGACAAAAAAAAATTTAGTCTGTCGTGGAAAGACTTGTGGGCCGCACAAAAGGCCTTTTTCGAGCCACAATCATCCCTCAAACTGTTTGTGAGAGCACGGAAACACGCCTATAGATGGCGCTTGGGACCCGGGAACTTCCTCGGACTGGAAGAAGCCTTCGCTCAATTTGAACATGTAAATTGATTTACATACTAACATCAGGTGCAGATGCTCCATCACGAATTTGGTCTAACCTGGATGAAACATTAGCTTCGATTGCTTGGAAAAAAATGTAGAAATATCCATCAAGATTTTGGCGGTGAGATGGGCCAGGGGTTTCATCAGGTGAACAGGAAGCCACTGCGTCATTTCTTTTCATTCCCATCTCCTATTACCTGGATTTTCGGAGTTGTCTGCGAAACTTCCCTGGCAAAACGTTCTCACGGCAAAAAGTCACCAACCAAAATGTTCCCATGTAAAACGTCCCCGTGACAAAAGGCGTTTTCCGTGCTCCCACAAACAGGTTGTGGGTGGATTGTGGCTCCTAATGAGCGTTTTCGCGGCTTTTTGTGCGGTCCACAATTGTGTTTCCGCGACCAACAAGATTTTCGTGGCTCAAATTGAAAAGCAAAATAACTTCAAAACAATAAAATTAAAACTTTCTCAATTATCTAGACATAAAACTGAATATCCTTTTTGCACGGAATGGTAAGGACGAAAGCCTGGAGTTCTACTTATTGAGGTTTTTACCTGATTTTTACTGGAGTGTTCCTTGGAACAATCCACTATATTGCGAGCGCTGTAGCAGCTTTCGGTTTTCACTGTTTTTGGGATCCCAAAACGTAAGTGGAGGGATACCTATGACATCGCAAAAGTTGTCCGTCTGTAAGAACGATAACTCTCGAAGGGAATGAGATATTTGTTGAAACTTGGTGTGAGGATTGTTTGGGTCAAGGGTAAGGTCTAGTTCGTAGATGGGCTCTGTAGCCCTATATTTGGGGGTGGGGGTAAAAATATTTTTAAGCAGCTAATGTGATAGTCGATAATGGGGTAAGAAGAACACGATGGTGAACATCATTTTCTCGCCCGACAAGTAGTTCGTCCGGAATCCGGCAAAAAATGGAAAGTTTGTTAGAAGTAAAAGTTTCATTTGAAGTTGATTAAATGTTTGATTTAGGGGTAAGAAGACGTAATGAGCACGATGGTGAAAACCATTTTCTCGCTGGACGAGTAGTTCGTCCGGAATCCGGCAAAAACCGGAAAGTTGGTTAAAAGTAAAAGTTTCATTTGAAGTTGATTAAAAGTTTGATTTAGGGGTAAGAAGACATGCCGAGCATGATGGTGAAAATCATTTTCTCGCCGGACAAGCAGTTCGTCCGGAATCCGGCCAAAAACCGGAAAGTTAGTTCGAAGCAACAGTTTCATTTGAAGTTGATTAAATGTTTAATTTAGGGGTAAGAAGACATGCTGAACCCGATGGTGAAAACCATTTTCTCGGCGGACAACTAGTTCGCCTGTAATCCGGCCAAAACCGGAAAATATGTTAAAAGCAAAAGCTTTATCTGAAGTTGATTAGATGATAGTTAGGGGTAAGAAGAGACGCTGAGTCTGTATATGACGATGATTTTTTACCCGGACATATAATTAGTCCGGAATCCTTTTGTACCCGCATTTTTTTTTTTTTTAAGTCAAAGTTTTATTTAAAGTTGATTAGATGTTTCGTTTCTGAATTTTCTTTTTCTGCTGGACTAGTAGTTCGCTCGGAATTCGGGCGAAACCAATTTGGCAGTAGTAAAGCAGGAAGTTTCGGTCAGTATCTTCAAAATAGATATGGCTTATAGAGGTACAGATAGATAGGTAGATAGAATATCTGAACTTGGTTTTCTCTGATGATTAGCCTGGCGAAGACAAGATCCAATTGTCTGGATCAAATCTTAGATTCTTGGGATCCCATCGACACCTTTGGTCTTCTTTTTGTGGAGCTCATAACTCGTGAACCAATGCAGGTATCAAGTTCAAACTTGGTACTCTTGTGGGTATTGGGGTCAAGTTGTTTGTGCCATCTGAGGGTGTCACACCCACCCGGTTCAGGGGCATATGGGCCCAGATTGCCGAGTGAATAATGTTCATAACTAGACCAGAGTTGGACATAGGACGATGAAATTTCTTGTACTTGTAGATCGTAGGGCTGGGAAAAAGTTGCATCTCCACCACCCACCCCGTTCATGGGCAACTGGGCCCAGATTGCCCAAGAGTTAAGTTCGTGACCCGTGACAGGAATCTAAAAGTATCAAGTTGAAACTTGGTAGGCTTGTGGGTATTGGCGTCTCATTTTACTTTTTGAGGCTCAGGGGCAATGGGGCCCCGATTGCCCATTTTTAGTAGAGTGTTCCTTGGAACAATTTACTATTGCGAGCGCTGTAGCAGCTTTCGATTTTCACCGTTTTTTGTGTAGCTTGTCACTCGTGAACCAGTGCATATAGTTCATAACCAGTGGACAATGAGGGATATCAAGTTGAAAGCTTGTACAACTGTTCGCGTTGGAGTCTATTTGTACTTAGTAGCCCCCCCCCCCCCCCACCCATGAACCATGACAGGCAATTGTTGGGACTGAGATCTAGTTGTACTTTTTGTGGTCCAAAATCCCCACACTCACCCGGTCCTGGGTCAATCGGGCTCAAATTGCCCTGTGGCTAAGATGTAAATGTATCACGGCTAGAGCTAGAATGACGAGCTTTCCTGTACCTATAAGGTCTGGCTAGTGCAGAATCCGATTTCTCCAGTGCTTCGCCCGACAAATGTTTGCAGGATTTCATTTCTTACGTATGAAAAGAACCCGATGTGCCGACGAGTCGACCGACACCCGACAAAAATATAAAAATTTATTTCTTCTGGATTCCTTCTGTATAAAAATAACCTGATATGCCGACGAGAATACCGAGGCACGACAAAAGCTTGCAGAATTCGATTTCTCCAGTGCTTCGCCCGACAAATGTTTGCAGGATTTCATTTCTTACGTATGAAAAGAACCCGATGTGCCGACGAGTCGACCGACACCCGACAAAAATATAAAAATTTATTTCTTCTGGATTCCTTCTGTATAAAAAGAACCCGATGTGCCGACGAGAATACCGAGGCACGACAAAAGCATGCAGAATTCGATTTCTTCAGTATTTTGCCTGACAAATGTTCATTTCTTGCATATAAAAAGAACCCGATGTGCCGGCGAGTCGACCTACGCCTGACAAAAGCATACAAAATTTTATTTCTTCGCCCGACGAAAGTACTTTCTCAAGACCTTTGGGGGGGACAAGACCCAATTGTCTGGATCAAATATTACAGTTTTGGGACTGTATCGAAACCTTTGGTCTTGTTACGTTTCGGGATCCCACAGCAACTTTTAGCCTTGTTACTCGAAGTTTTTTTTTAGATTTTCGAAGATTTTGAATGTTTGTCTATTAGACGCCTTAACTTGACGATAAGTGACGGTTTCACTCGAAAAGTGAATTAGCGAACTCGTTGCTGCAGGTACTTCAATGACTGCGAAAATCAGCACCCAAAACGTCATTCAGATGTAATTTAGTGTCAGTTTCTCGACCCAATTCCCTCTGATGACCTCTGAGACATAGATAAACATCACACAGAGACTTTGACCTGTTCACCGACCAAAATCCATTCTGAATCTGCAATAACGAGTTTCGACTACCGTTCCCCCTTAAAAACCTAAGAGCACAGTGGAGGATCACATGGAGAAAATCAGAAACTTACCAAAGAAAACAAAAACAGTTATTGGTAACAGCCAGGTGACTCCCTTTCTTGGTTCCTGAAAATGGCAAAATGAACCTCAGGATTAGTGACATGTGCAAAATATGCGTTTTTGTTTTTCCTTTTTTGTATGTACACTTTGCAGCTTTTCTTTTTGTGATTTGGGGACAAAAATAATTATTGAAAATAGTCATTTTCGTCATTGTTGGAGCCGAGGTCGGAGCACACTCTCTCATGATCTATGACATACTAACGTTGTTTTTCTCTGCAGTAAACATAAGAACAAAGTGGACGATCGCATGGCGCAAAAAGAAAAGAGAATTACCAGAGAAAAAAGCAGCTATTAGCAAAAGCCAAGCGACTCCCTTTCCTCGTTCGTGTCACGCCAGTAAAAAATTCCTTAACCAGAATGGCATTATGAACCTCAGAAGAAGCTACATGTCGATGTACTAGTTTTCTTTGACTCGAATTAATCGCATTTAAATTTTCGTTTTACATCTCTCGTCGCGGTTTTTCTGCTTCCTTCTGACGCTCCACTCCGCTCCTGCTCTCAAACTGGACCCGTGTGTTTATCAATTATTTCAACTCGAATTTCTTGCCCAGTCCGCTTTCAAATGATAAACGATGCTGTCAGTCTGGAATGCCATGTCGTCAAGAAGTTCAACACGATCGTCGTGTTGGACCCGTGTTTTCTCTAAATTGATTATAATTAACTCGCTTTTTCTGTCTTGCCAGTCATCCACTCACGATTCCTTTGTGTCATCGGATCTCCATTAGCGAGAAGAGAATGATTCATGGAACATAAACCTGCTATCATGAAATGGAAATTAAACTAAGTGCAGAATAGGAACTTGTAAATTAAAGGCGCTCTGATACCACTTTGTGTTCACTGAGAGATAATTGAAGTCGAGCATGAGCGCGCAAAGACCACAGAGTTGTCTGTACTTGTCTGTCAGCTCTTTCAGTATAAGAAGAAGGGATAATGCTTATTATCGCTGCTGAAGTGGAAGTTAAGTGTATATACTGTTCGGGGGTTGGTAGGTCAAAACGGGGTGTACATCAAGCCATGAAGTACAAGATTTGTTCAATGTTCAATTCCGCTTAGATCCAAAAGTGGGCTTTACTTCCTGATACTTGTAAACTTTTCCTTCCACTAGAGTGCAGTAAATAATGACAAAATTGTTCATGCATTTATTTCTTTCGGGTTGTAATTGCTCTCTAATCTCTTTGTCTATCGCATGTCACTCTTTCTCCCGATTCCAAAATGCCTTCCATGAGCTTAATACTCATTTGTGAACAAATAACAAATGGCATATTCGCCAGTATGGTGCGCCACCTTGAATCAAGACCAAAGGTTTCGATGAGGTCCCAAAAATGTAATATTTGTTGGACTTTCGAAACAGACAATCGGGTCTTCTAAACAGCCGGTCTTTGTCAGACTCCTAAAACATTTTTTCTATTTATCGCTGATCAGCCGCCTGAAAATAAACACAAGTCATACCGTAGTGGTGTTGTATTGATAAATTACGGCCAAAGAGCTGTCATCTGAGAAAACCAAGTTCAGATGTGGATTCAGCATATATGTTTACCCCTATTTCTCATATCTACTCTGACGAGATTCCTCGTTTTAGCTTCATTCCGGGCGAAAGTCTTTTCCGACAAGAAAGTAAAATATATTATTAGGCTATGTCGACTTTTTTTTTATCGAAGCCTACCAGCACTAAAACTTCGCAGAATGTGTGCAGACGGAAACAGCTGGTGACACAGAGAGCGTGTTCCACCCTTCTAACAATAGTAACTATTAGTTATTATTTTTGTTCCAAGCTCGTAAAAAGATATTATGCTGACCGTTCCAACCTTCTCGAAATAGTAACTAATACACTGTCAGAAGTTTCATAACAGATAGCGTATAACACTTTCAAGAACAACACCTTTTCACTTAGAAATAAAGTGTTATGACCAATTAAGTTTACGCTATTTCGTGCCTAGATCTCCAACAACACCTTCAATTGGTAAAAATACTAACGGGAACGAAAGAAACATAACAGATACCATCCCAAAGTGTTATCTGTTGAAACCGCGCATCCTTCTGTTGTCGTTATGTAAATTCTGACAGTGTAGTATTTTTACCTATTGAAGGTGTTGTAGTTCTAGGCACGAAATTGTATAAACTTAATTTGTCATAACACTTTATTTCTAAGTGAAAAGGTGTTATTCTTGAGAGTTTTATGCGCAATCTGTTATGAAACTTCTTACAGTGCAGTAACTATTTTCGTTCCAACCTCGTAATAAGTTACTACGTTGACTGAACGTTCCAACCTTCTCGAAATAGTAACTAATAATAACTATTTGCTTACCATGGTCGAGAGCATCGTAAGCGCGGTAACTGTGCGAATCTCTGCAAGGTGATTGGCCGGATTAACCCGTGACATGAAATTTTGCTGAAAATAGAAAAATACGTTCCAGCCTTGACGCCAAGAATCCAAAATCGTGACGTCATGCGTACCGTACACGGTAAGTAGGGCGGAACACGCTCAGAGAGGCAAACCTAGAACCTCTCGATCTGGACTAGGACGCTCTATTTGAGCTAACCTTCTCTATCTTACTTTGAGACTTACCGACTTTGCGATCAACAATTTCAGTAGACGACTTAAAAATTTGACTTTTTCAGTCTACCAAACGAGGGCTTTGGCAAATTTTGGTGGAATTAGGCTACTGGTCTGACAAGAAAGTTCAGAAATAGATTCATCTCGTGTTCTTACCCCTGATGCGAACCTCTAATCAACCTAAGACTGAACTTTTATTTTTACCAATATCCGGCTTTGGCCGGGTTCTGGTCGAACTGCTTGTCCGGGGAGAAAATGAGTTTCAGACTTGTGTTCAGCATGTCACCTCACGCCATATCGACTATCTTATTGGGTTCCAAAACTTCCTGACTTTGGCGTACTTCAGCCAAATTTCCGGTTTCGGTCGTATTACGGGCGAAGTACTTGTCCAGCAAATGCTCAAAAACGAATTCAGTATGTCTCATTATCCCTGCATCGAACCTTAATCACCTTCAGATAAAACTTTACCCTTCAGCAAATTTTCCGGTTTTTGTCGGATTCCGAGCGAACTATTAGACATGCTAATAGTTCGAACTAAGACATGCTATTCAGCATGTCTCCTTACCCCGAAATTGAATCTCTAATCAACTTCGAATAAAACTTTTACTTTTAACACGTTTTCCGGATTTGGCCGGATTCTGAGAGAAATATTTGTCCGGCTAGAAACTAATTTTCATATTTGGATTCAGCATGTCTCCTTGCCTTTGAACGACTATTTTAGTAGTTTTTAATAAAACATTTTGTTCGCCCCGTAGTTTGAAACCCACCCCTAAGTATTGGGCTACGGAGCCAGTCTACGAACTCGACCTGTCCTGCGACTGTGACCCAAAGAATCCTCACACCAAGTTTGAACAAAATATCTCATTCCCTTCGAGAGTTATCGTGCTGACGGACAGACAGACAGACGGGAACTTACAACAGACTTGCAACAGGCAACTTACAACAGACCCGATACGTCACTTACGTATTGGGATCCCAACAAGCTAATCCTTGCAAATATTTCAGTGTCTTCTTTCCTTTTTATTTTCTTTCTTTTTGAATGGGTCGCCACGGATCAGTTTTGCCGCGACTTCTTCTTTGGTTTTCCTTATCAAGAACGTGTGATTTATTTTTGCCTTGTGCGGCAACCCTGCCGATAAATTTTCGCACCTCCCTGTTACCATGTCATGCATTGAAGTTCAAAGTCCCGGGAAGACTGACTGAGTGTTGAGTCTGAATGTCTGAATTTACCACTCCATTCTGGGAAGTAAATTATTGCCTTGGTGAACAATGGCGTAGGTAATGTGGAAAATTTAACAAGTGCTTACATGAAAAGTACTATGTCCAAACTGCTAACGGATGTGAAACTAACAACCTGCTGTATAATAAAAGATGATGAAATGGATTGTAAAGAGTTGTAATTAGGAAATGTAATTCTTCTAATGAGGTACAAAGTGAACCTGGGCTTGGTTATTACTGCAATTTGTACGACAACCGGATTCGTGCTTTCAGCCACTTTAGTAGTTGCGTTTACCTTGTCTGGGACTCATGCTCGAAAAAATGAACGATCTTTTAAGCAGACGAAAAAGGATGATTTGTTTCTAAACGCAGAAGATGCTCATTGGTTCCATCATATTAGTGCGCTGAGTTGTACCGTTCCGGTTTATAGCTGGGTCTTGGCAGTAAAATTAACTTGCGTTAGAATGCTGCACTTGACGAGGTTTTCCCTTTCGCAACTATGAGCGTGTAAGATGCTTTAGGTGATCATTTTATGTGTAACTGGATATCCTATTTTTAGGTCCGATCCTCGGAGGTTGAAGGGGGTATTTTGTGACGTTCTCATCTTCTTTCTTGCCTACGTGCCTAATCGTAACAAGTGCCATATGAGCTCGTAGCTCTTGTTTTTTGCTCATACGCAAAATTTAATTGCCTTTTTAGGATAAAACTAAAGCAGTTTTACCATAATGAGCATATGCAAGAATCACGCATTGTTCAAAGACCCTTCACAAATAAAAATTTGCACTGGAACATGCTGTGACCTGGACTTTGAGGCCTACCCATGACAAAATAAGCGACTTTAGACCCTCTGAGGCTTTCGATCGAAACCCCATCGAGATTTGTCGCGATCTCGAGAAGTAGGTCCGGACTCATGAAATCTTTTGAGTTCTGATATGGGCTTGTAATTTTAAAACATCTAATAATACCAAGTTATATTGAAACTGAGCGCCGCAAGCAAAAAAAAATAATCAGCCTGTTTTCTGCTAAAATACAAAGATTTTGGCTCAAAACCAGATTACTAACTGTGCGATGCAGTGAAATTTACGACTTTGTAAATGTCTTTACTTCAGCATGACAAACAACAAGGTATAGATAAGATTTATTCCACTAAAAGCACAGAGGCCATGGGAAAAAATAAACACAAACAAAAATCAAAAACGAAAACCAAATAAATGCTAACTATTTTACATATTCCTTTACAGGAATCTTTCTCTGTGGTTCATCGAAACCGAAAGGAATCTTCCCAACTTTTCTCACCAAATAATTTACTTCCCATTACTTTTACCAACCAATCCTTCCCCAATTACTAACACCAAAAGTTTCCCCACGAAGATCTGAAAGCTCAGGGCATACGCACATTACGTGAAAAATATTTTCATCCAGTTGTCCGCACATTGGGCAAAAGTAAGGACCAGACAACACTCTTACCTTACCCAAATATTTTCTTAGCATTATATAGACAAAAAACCTCGGATTTTGGGCCCCTTTAAGACTCGGGGGGGGGGGCATGCCCCCCCTGCCCCCGCTCCCAAACGGCGCCACTGCGCATGACGTCACGATATTATGGATTTTCTATTCTTCAGCAGGATATCATGCCACGGGCGAATCTCACCAATCACGCTACAGAGATGCGTAGTTACTACGCTCCCGAGCATGGTAAGCAAATAGTAACTATTAGTTACTATTACGAGAAGGTTGGAACGGTCAGCGTAGTAACTTTTCGTGAGGATGGAACGGAAATAGTAACTAATAGCAACTATTGTTAGAAGGGAGGAACAAGCTCTAGGCTTTACGACCAGAGGCGTCTATGCAGGGGAAAGGTCCTGCGAAAGGGAAAACTATGGTCTCAGTAAGAGGTCCTGGATAAGGGCCTAACGACTGGAGAAGTGTCCGTCCTCTGAAGACTGAAGAGGCGTTCTGTGGCATTTTCAATAATTTCAAGAACATATAAGCCAGTAGAACCTCCGTCTTTGGTCCCATACGCCGACTATGGATACCGCGACAAAACTGAGCAGAGCTCTCTTCGCCACTGCGCATATCAGAGTAACAAGTGCGCAAGCGCTCAGACGTGGAGTGTAAGATAATGATTTGAACTGACTTAGATTTCTCCCTTCCCGTAACTAGTTATCCGTGTATCCAACAATTGAGCTCTCATGGAATCTCCAGATACGTCTCAGGCCATCTCTCATACAATCAGCTATGCTCGCAATGAGCACTGTAGGTTTGTTCCAAAACACTTCGTTTACTACCTTGCTCGAACACCCTAATATCAAAGTCATACATTTTCAAAGTGCGTCTCATCTGACACCTTCCAAGAGAAAACACAATCATGTTAGCTCACTTAGAAACGCAATCCCTTCGCGTAATTCGGTCTCCAATAACAGTATTGTCCATCTTGTCTTTCCAGTTATGCTTCATACAAACCCCGTAGGCTTGTTCCAATACACCACTGGCTTTACTTTCATCAACCTTTAAATGTATTGCGTTTATTATACCTTGTTCAGAAACTCTAATGTCAAAGTCACAAAGTTTCAGATCCCATTCCTTCACCCTTGCTAACGCGAAAACACAGGCTGTGACTAATTGACAGCCCGAACCCTTTGCGAAACATGAAACCAAACAAACGAAATGCGCATCTTACGAAAAGTGCTGTGTTACAAGTATACGAGATTTTAATTTGATGAGTGTCCTCCTTCTCGAACTTAACACATGGGCAATCTGTGCCCCGTTGCAAAGGAATGGGAAGGGTGGGGGAGGTGAAACTCCAAAAGTATACACAAGAGCCTACAAACCGTAAAGAAATGGAATTTCATTGTCGTTTCTCTAATTGTAGTCTATGTTACGCAAATTACTCACTGGTGAATCTGAGCCTAGTAGTGTCTTATAAGCCCATAAGCCCGGATGTTCTAGGCAGGACCCCCTTTCACCTAAAAAAGAACGTACACATCTGGACCCCAATGATAACAATCGTTTCAAGTTTCTACTTGATACCGGCCACGGTTTTCAAGCTATACACTGGGCACAGTTGCCCCTGGAACATAGGAATGGTGAAGGTGTGTTTGTGTGTGTGTGGGGGTGGGGGTGGGGGGGTAACTGTAAACTAGTCCCCAATATCATCCATTCTACCAATTTTAGATTTTGATACATGTAACGGTTAAAAAAATCTCGAATCATGGGCAATCCAGGCCAAGTTGCCCATGAACGGGGAGGGTGGGGGACGTGCAGTTTCATGATTATCTTCGTAGCCGGAGGATATACGTACAGGAAAGTTCATCATTCTAGCTCCAGCCGTGGTAAATTTTAGATCTTAGCCACGGGGAAATTTGGGCCCGATTGTCCCAGGACTGGGTGAGCGTTGGGATTTGGGATCACATAAAATACAACTAGATCTGAGTCCAAGCAATCATACTAAGTTTCAAATTGATGCTTGCCATGGTTCACGAGTTATGAACTTCACTATCTGGGCAACCTGGGCCCAATTGCCTCTGAACTAGGTGGGAGGGAGGGGGGGGGGGGGGGCTCCTAAAAAGCATAACTAGACCCCAGTTAGGGGTTAGGGGACTTTTCAGATACCACGACCAGTTACCGCGGTCGGACCGTGGTATCTGAAGATCAGATACGACGATAGCTGCAAAAACGCCTTTAGACCGTGGTATCAGATACCATGGTATCTGCGAAAACGCAAATAATGAGAGACAACCAATCGACTGTTCCTTTGGATGTTTCTTCTCCCGGGCTCTACCGCGATATAACTATTTGTAGGGGTAACGAATAAGATAAGATTCAATTGCACAAGAAAGCCATAAGGCCATGATAAAAAAAAAAAAAAAAAAAAATCTATACACTAACCTTTGTTACTCTAGGCATAATTTTCGGTGTTGAAAAGCGACCCTGAGGAATCTTGCCAGCCTCCTTACATCATCAAACTGACGGCTACCAATCATACTACACATCCATTTCTCATCGAACACCCTCATCCATTCTCAAAACATACACTTTCATTCTCATCTCCACACATTGGACAGGTGAAATACTGACCAGAACGTTCGGAAGAACTTCCAATATACGTTCTTCTTCTCCCAAGCGGAAACAATCTGCCCTGAGACACCACACCAACTTTACTTCCTCCCTTTTTAGACCCACCTTGACAAATATTTCCTCCCCCGTAGTTCCGCATAGCTCCTACCCGCCGCTCTTTTTCATCGGGAATCTACTCGACTCCGCACGGTCGTCTTACATACATAGGGAGATGGAGGTTCTTGTGCTCATTTGTTCTTGGTAATATATAATATATACATTCATGTAGCCTACATGCTCATGAATCGGTACCGACGAGAGTTTAGTTTGTTTCGTCACGGTTTTCAATGGTTCCCGCAGAAGATCCCCAGGGCTGGTCAGCAAGAACCAGGGTGTACGAATTACTTCAGGATACTTTGGGCTACTCAGGGTTACTTTGGGTTACATTGGGTTACACTGGGTTACATTGCATTGGGTTACATTGGGTTACATTAGGTTACATTGGGTTACTTTGAGATACTTTTGGGTTACTTTCAAGGGTGTACGAAGTTACTTTTGGTGACCAACCTTGGGAAGATCCACGGAAACACGAGCGGGAACCAGGTCGCATGGGAACCAAGCCTTCTTGTTCGTTTAAGGAAATTGTTCGGAAGTCTTTAACTTCGTATGCAGACTTTTGTCTTCACAGAATAGTCTGATGCGTTGTGCTTCGCAGCCGCTGCTGCACAACCTGTCAATATGGAAGCATCTGATGAAAAATTAGTTGGGGTGCTGTTGTGTTACTGCTTGAATGTTTTGTTGTTTGTTTGTAGTGTAGGATATGGCTTTTGATGAAATAAAAGAGATAGATAAAGGACCAGCTTTGCCTATATTACTAAAACTCGGCATATCCCTATTTTTCCATCCATCCTCGTTCCCAACATTTCAATCCTCTTATGTGATTTTTATCCACTTCGATGGCACTGCATTTACCATTTTTGCCTCTTTCCGAGTCTGCTAATGCTCCTGCATATCGCTTTCGGGGAGCTCATTGGTTAGAGATCTCTCACCAGAGACATGAGGGCTGAGGAGGCGAAAAACAGCTTCTGGGTTTGTAATATCTTACAGACTCGGATGACTTTTAAAGGTTAAATGAGTTAAAATATGGGACATGAAACTGTATGTACTGCAGAGACTTATGCTTTAATAGTGGAAGAATCGCACTGAAAAGAACGGAGAATCACTATGGTCGTGTTCCGTCCTACTTGCCGTAGTAACTACAAATCATGTTACGACTCCTGGCTTCTTGGAGTCAAGGCTGGAACGATTTTTTCTACTTTCTGCAAAATATTGCTTCACGAGTTAATCGCGCCAATCACGCCACAGAGATCGTGGTTACCACACATACGACGCTCCCGAGCATGGTAAGCATCAAGTTACTATTAGTTACAATTTCGAGAAGGTTGGAACCGGTTGGAACAATCAGCGTAGTAACTTTTCAGGAAGTCGGAACAAAATAGTAAATAATATTTACTATTGCAAGAAGGCATAAATACTCCTTGAACCCAAGCTGACTGGGAAACAAATTTTCAAACAATGGCTAATAACCGATAGCCAGCTACGATACTTTGGCAGAAGAAGTATCGCTGCAAAGCACCGAAGCTGACTATCCGTTATTAGCCATTGTTTGTATATATTGTAAGAATGGTGGAACACGCTCCAAGTTCACAACTTCAGGGATCAGATTTTCTTTTTGTTTTAGCAGAGGAAGAATTGTGAATAGCAGTAGCCTCCCCAGAGGGAAACAGCAACTACGATCCAACTGTCCTGGCGAATGTTTTACCCAATCTAGATGATAAGTAGTTGTGACGTGAAGAGGACCATTGCTAAGAAAAGCGAAATGCAGCATAATTTAGTTTTTATGGCACTTGGCCTTCTGTCCGTCAGTCGGTCTGTCGGTCCCGGTTTTGCTAGTTCGGGCACTTCCAGATAAGCTAGGACGATGAAACTTGGCAGGCATATCAGGGACCGGACCTGATCAACTTACAATTAATCATTTCCCCAATCCGACTTTCCCCGGATCCGGGAGTCCGGAAACTATAAAGCACTTCCACGCAAGCTAGGACGTTGAAACTTCGCAGGCATATCGGTGACCCGACCAGACTAAGTTGGAAATAGTCAATTGCCGGATCCGACCATCGTGGGGGAGGGGGCGGAATCCGGAAAATAGGGACATTCATAACTTTCGAACGGGTGATCGGATGAACGGGTGATCGATGAATCTTGGGGCTGGGTCTTGAGGAGAGTGGAGGGACGGGGAATCCGGAAAAATTAGGAAAAATTATATATTTTTAGCTTACGAACGGGTCATCGGATCTTAACAAAACTTGATATATGGAAGGACCTCATGTTTCCGACGTTCCAGTTTAAATCCAGACCGGATCCGGTGACATTTGGGGGAGTTGGGAGGGGAAACCGGAAATCTTGAAAAACGATTAGAGTGGAGAGATCCGGATGAAACTTGGTAGAAAGAACAAGCACAAGTCCTAGATACCTGACTGACATAACCGGAACGGATCCGCTCACTTTGGGGGAGTTGGGGGAGGGGAGTCCTAATTTCTAGTGATCCCGCGAGTTCGATGCTTCCTCATGTGCTAGGACAATGAAAATTGGCAAGCTTGTCAAGGACCCGACCAGATTAAATAGGAATTAGTCACTTCCCCGATCCGACCATCTGGGGGGGGGAGAGGGACGGGGAAGCCAAAATTGAGGTATTTTTAACTTGCGAACGGTTGGTCGGATCTTGATGAAAGTTGATATTTAGGACCTCGTGTCTCAGACGTCCCACTTTAAATCCGGACCGGATCCGATGACACTGGGGGGGGGGGAGCTGGTAGAGGGAACCGGAAATTTTGACAAACGCTTAGAGTGGAGGGATCGGGATGAAACTTGGTGGGAAGAAAAAGTACAAGTCCTAGATACGTCATTGACATAACTGGACAGGATCCGGGCACTGTGGGGGAGTTAGGGGGGGGGCGGACTTCTAGTGATCCCGCGAGTCCGGCGTACTTCTTGATGTGCTAGGACGATGGAACTTTGCAGGTATGTAAGGGATCCGATCAGATTGACTTGAGAATAGTCTTTTCTCCGATCCGACCATCGTGGGGGGAGTGGATGGATGGAGAGTCCGGAATCTAGTGGCATGCATAACTTTTGAACCGGTGATCGAATTTAAATGAAACGCGTCAGTTCGAAAGAGCTATCGCCTCAGATATTCGGTGTCAAGTCTGGATCGGGTCCGATACCTGCGGGGGATGGGGGGGGGGGAAATTAAAAAAACGCTTAAAGCAAAGGGATTGGGACGGAACTTAATTGGGAGAACATGCATTAGGCCTAGATACGAGACTGACGGAGCCAGATGGTTTCGGGGCTCTGGGGGGGTTTGGGGGTCCTAGAATTCCGGTAGTCGCGAGTTAGAATAGTTCCAGATGTACTAAGAGAACGAAACTTTGCAGGCAGCATCTTGGGGGGGAGCGAGGGAAGGGAAATATGGAAACTGCTGCAAATTGCGAACGAGTGGTCTGATTCGAGTGAAACTTAATGGGTGATAAGAATCTATGAACTCGACATGTAAGACATGCGCTCGAACTGTATGCGACCATGGTTGGGGAGTTGGGGTCGGAAAATTTTGACATGCACAAAAACCAAACGGTTGGACCGAATGAGATACAAGTTCGACAGTGCCAAGCTTGTGCGGCCTAGATTTGTTACTTGGTGTTAGGGACGGATTTAGTCAAGGTAGGGGGGGGGGGGGGCAGGGTTCCGTTTTTGCCGGCTAAAGTTGATTTTTACCATACCTGCGGTTTTAATCGGCTTTTATTAATAAAAACCGATTTTTGCCGGCTAAAACTGGCTAAAATCAAACCGCACTGATCTTTTCTACGTATCGATCTTTACTGTTGTTTGTTCATTGTTTTCTTTTTCAACCAGGGTTGATTCCCGGACTAAAGCTCGACTATTCCAATCCAGAAAACCGGTTTGGGGTTGACACGAGTGAGTCATCAGGTCACGTTGCTTCCTGCGATTTATTTATACCGGGAGTTCGTACCGTATTATATTAAAGCGAGGAGGCTATTAGAAACTGCGGAGGCGATTTGTTGTACATGTTGATACGATATGCGGATAGTAAATAGGCTACTTCAAGAATTGAGCTTGTAATTTTATGGCTTGTCCTTCTTGTTTTGTTGATAGTATGTTACACGGTAGCTCTGTAGGGATTCTCAGCAGAAACTTGTGCATATAAATGAAGGAACCTAGCTTCAGTGCCATTTATGATGGCAGATATGACTTAGCCTACACCTATTCAGTATTGACATTATTCTGCATCCTTCCGTCCTCTCTAGGCTAACATGAACTACAATGTTTAATACATGAAAGAAGTATGACAGTCTTAGGATAGCGGAGTGCTATTAAAATCACATAGTAGCAGTTTTGATTTTAGCCAGTTACTTGATTTTATCAATGCCACTTGATTTTAATCGCATCGGCAGAAATCACCTATTAGCCGGTATTAACCGGCTGGTATTTTAGCCACCCGGGAACCCTGGGGGGGGGGGGGGGGTACTGAAAATTTGCAGATAAGCTATGCTCCGATTTCAATAAAACGTGGTGGAGGGGAAGAGGGGATTCAGAGGTCCAACGGTGTGTGGGGGGGGGTACCGCAATTTTCCAAAAATGATCAGATTTGAGTGAAACTTGATAGATGGTATAAAAGCAGATTCTTTTTAGATGATCCATTTTTTAGTCCGAACCAGATTCGACCACGGTAGGGGAAGATGGAGGGAGTACCGGAAATGGTGTAACACGTCTAGGGGTCGAACGAGTGGATTTATTGGGCTGAAACTTGGAAGTTTGAACAGTCGTGCGCATATGCTGCAGATAATACGAGATTATGCCGGAACTGCTCAGAAGTGAGTGAAACTAAATATCTTATTTCTCTTTCCGAACCGCATTTTTGGATGGCGGGTGTACTTCGAGACGTTCTCATCTACTTTCGTGTACCACCTTCTCGTAACAAGTGCCATTTGAGCTCGTAGCTCTTGTTGTTGAACGGATACGTTCTAGCGCGCAAGCACCTAATGGAAGGTTTAGGAAGGAAAAAGCGAACGGTAAGCTGAACCGGTAGTTCTCACGGAAACCAAACCATTAGAGCTACGATTCCGGGATCTAACTTCATTGACTAACGGAAACTTGTATGTGCTGACTCCCGCTCGGGCTCCCGTTCCTGTAGTAAGTAGAAATAGCTCATAGAAACTTCATCGTACCAGCTTCTCGTCCGGTGGTCGCACGGAATTATGTACTCAGAAGCTAGGGAGTCAGTAGGTGATACCGGAAACTATATAATTGGAGCTTGTGTCTACATGAAATATAGAACCCACGGAATAGTTTGGATGAGAGCTAGGATGCCGGGATTTTCACTGACTTAGAGAAAATAACATGGGAAAAAATCCACTATCAGAACCCATATATTGAGAGCTAAGGTACAGGTAACAACTATTTAGTTGGAATGACCAGTTCATGGACACAGATGGCTATGAACTAGGGTCCAAGCCAGTGCAAGTCGAGTCCGGGTAATTTTTTTAAACTCATGGAACCCAACTCCCATGGGCAAAATAAAATGAAATAAATGCTTACAGAGACGTGTCAATACCTCTTGGGGTAAGAAGTATTAATAAGAATAATCACGCTCTTCAAAGGAGTTGGGTTCCATGAGTTAGAATATTCACCCCCGATTTCCTAGTCTACACTGACATAGCTCCGTAAGTTCAATTTTTTTTTTTTTGCATTACCGGAAACCTAGCCCATAGCCATTTGTGTCCGTGAGCTGGTAATTTTCAACCAAATAGTGTTTGCTACCGGTTCCTTAGCTCTCATGGGTTCCGGTGGTCGATTTTTTCCCATTTTATTTTCTCTAAGTCAGTGAAAATCCCGGCATCCTAGCTCTCATCCAAACTATTCCGTGGGTTCTCCATTCCATGTAGACACTACCGGAACACAAGCTCCAGTTATATAATTTTCGGTATAGCTTCTGAGTACATAATTCCGTGAGACTACCGGACGAGAAGCTGGTACGATGAAGTTTCCGTGAGCTATTTCGACTTACTACAGGAACGGGAGCCAGCACATACAAGTTTCTGTTAGTCAATGACGTCAGATCCCGGAATCGTAGCTCATATGGTTTTGGTTTCCGTGAGAACTACCGGTTCCGTAGCCTGTAGAACATAAAGATAAGATAGATAAGATAAGATAAGATTTAATTGCACAAAAAAGCCAAAAGGCCATGGCAACAAGATAAACAAAACAAAAAAAAAAGAACAAAGATCTACTAGTAAAGTACGGCTCTCCGTAGATAGGTCCTAGGAAATCAGCTCACACACAAGTTTCCGTTAGGCAATTAAGTAAAATCCCGGAATCGTAGCTCAAATGGTTTGATTTCCGTGAGAACTACCGGTTCCGTAGCCCGTAGGACATATAACGAAAGTGCGACATCTACGGAAACGGTGACAGAGAGATTTCAGAGAGTCCGAAAACGTAACGAAGTTAGTCCCCTCGACGCCCAAAACGGGGGTAGTATGAGAAAGCGCCAAGGCAGGGGTTCCGATAGAAGTTGGAGTGGCAACATGGGAGAAAGCAGCCGTGCCCGTGGAAGAGGACACGCTGGGAGCCCTTGGGCTCAACACAGGCCAATGACTCATGGTTATTACAACCTGTCTAACGAGAATGTTGATGTTGACTTGGAAGAGTATTAGGAGGTTGGCCATACGCAGAATATCGGTTTAGTGACTTGGAACGTCCAAGGGCTTAGTGCGAAGCTGGAATATGTCATGAAAGAGTTGGGTCAGTTTGATGTCGTTTCTCTTGTGGAAACGTGGCACAGTGAAAACAGTATCCCAGTGTTGAAAGATTTTATAGTAGAAAGTGTAAATCGCCAAGAATCCAAAAATATGAGAACATATGGAGGTGTGATGATGCTGCTGAAAATTAGTTCGTTTGAAAGAATCTCCCGACTAAAAAGTAGATCGGAGAATTTAGTTTGGGTTCGAGTGAAGTGCAAAAATGGTAGTTCCCTATTGATATGTTCGGTTTACGTTCCGCCCCAAAATAGCTCGTACCAGGGTGAAGATGTCTGGGAGATTTTAGAAGATGAATTAAATAAGTTTAGAACTCGTCATAGTGAAGATAGGCTAATTTTGTGCGGTGATTTTAATGCGTATACAGGGGCAGAACAAGAGCTACCGGGGGAGACTGTCCCTGAAATTGATCAAGTGACCCCGCTGGCGTTTAAGATACCAAGGACGAGTAGGGATGATAAGAGAAAAATTAACAAGTGGGGTAGGAAGCTGTTGGATCTGTGTGCAGAGATGGGCTTGGTTATAGGTAACGGTCGGTTCGGAAAAGATAAGTTTTGCGGTGATTTTACTTGTTTTTCAGGTACGAAACCCAGTGTTATTGATTACGTGTTGGTAGATTGCCGCCTGGAGTTGGACCGAATTGATGTAGGGGTATTAGAACTTATTGGTTCTGACCACTTAGGGTTAGGGCTAGAGCTAGTATTAGTTGGAAAAAGAGAGAGGTTTGAGGAAAAAAATCATTCTAATTTTAAACCTAGGATAAATTTGAAGTGTGATTGGAAGGTAGAAGATGCAGGAGCAGCGGCTGAGGCTCTATCGATTTGTAATGTGGATGATCGGGTGTTAGAAATTTCGGAGAATAGTGAGTCACCGGATGAAATGATCGAACAGGTGATCAATCTTATCCATGAGTCTCTAGATCCGTTAGAGGTAAGTAAAAAGAACGTAAAGAAAAACAAATGTTGGTTTGATGAGGAGTGTGTCCTAGCAAAAAGAGATTTAATCAGTTCTTTCAAAAATTTAAGAAAGCATAATTCACAGCAGGCTTTAGATATGTATAGAGAAAGGAGGAAATCATATAAGCGTTTACAGAAAGTGAAGAAGCGGGATTCAGATGAGCAAGAGAGACAGAAAGTTAAGAAATCGTATATGGAGAGTAATATGAAATCTTTTTGGAAATTAGTTAGGGGACAGTCAGGTAAGTCGGAATGTAATAAGACTCCTGATCCAAATAGTTGGCTAGAATACTTTAGTGAAAATGAAAAGGAGGAACCTAATATGGATAGTTGGTATAAGGAAGAGTTTGGTGATATTAAAAAGGAATCAGGGTTCCCATTAAAAGAGCAGGATTATAATTTGATAGGAAAGGTAACTACGGAAGAGGTGGCTGAGGCAATTAAGAAAATGCAAGGAAATTCCGCGCCAGGTATGGATGGAATCCCCACTGGAGTTTTTAAAAGATTCCTGGGAGTGTTTATGCCGGTATTAATGTCAATTTTCAACTTGATAGTTAGCTCAACTGAGTGGCCTATGAATTGGAGAACTTCAGTTATTTGCCCAGTTTTTAAAAAAGGTGACCCTGAACTTCATGAAAACTATAGACCGATTTCTTTAGCTCCGTGTATAAGTAAGATTCTTGAAAAGATTATGGATAATAGGTTAACCAGTTGGATCAAGGCTGGCCGGATATTTAGGGAAGAACAGGCCGGTTTTCGAGAAGGATATAGTGCGGTAGATAGGGTATTTGTATTGAAGTCGTTAACAGAGCGCCATGGTAGAGGCAAGAAACGGCTGTTTGTGGCTTTCCTGGACCTGGAGAAAGCATTTGATAAGGTAAACCGGATTCTTCTTTGTCTTGAGTTGTTAAGAATAGGCCTTCCAAGGCTGACAGTTAAACTGATAGCGGACATTTATAAACTAAGTTGGTGGTCGGTAAAGGTTTTAGGAAAAGGAAATTCTAAATTGTTTGAAGTGTTTAAGGGAGTTAAACAAGGTAGTTCATTGTCCCCTAAGCTTTTTTGCCTTTATATAAATGATATGGCAGAGTATTTCCAAAATCGATGGGCTCCAACGGTTAAACTAGGTATGTCAGTATTGTCTGTGTTGCTTTTCGCTGATGACGCGGTATTGGCGGCGACGTCTCCAGAGGACCTCCAAACTTTATTAAACATCCTTTCAGATTATTTGGAAGGAAAGAGATTAAATTTAAATGTAAAAAAGACTGAAATAGTTGTTTTCACGGGAAGAAAACCAAATGAGGAGTGGAATTTTTATTACCGAGGTCACCGAATACAACAGTCGGCTAAGTTTAAATACTTAGGGGTTTCTTTATCCCAGAATGGGGGTTGGAAGGATCACCTCCTTGAAATGAAAAGAAGAGGGAGGATGACTTCTTCGGCTTTACTGAGAAATTCAGTGGTTTCGGGATTAAAAGAGCTAAAAATGCATAAACATATTTTCCAATCAAAAATCCTTCCTACAATTCATTACGGAGCTGAAATTTGGGGATTCGAAGCTGCGGTACAATTGGAGTCGATTCAGCTGCTTCACTACAAGAGACTGATTGGATTACATCCAACAACTCATACCCAGGCAGTAGCAGGTGAACTTGGGATTCAATCTATGAGGAATCTTAGGCTAGTTCAAATTCTTAGGTTTTGGCTTAAGTTAGTTCGGTTACCTGAAGACAGGTTACTAAAAATTGCATATAAAGAATTAATGGAGTCGAAGGGTTCTCGGTCTTGGCCACTCCAAGTGAAAGCCATGCTCGATAAAGCAGGTTTATCTTTGGCTTGGAACGATGGTTTGGGACCAGATGATCAGCCACAGTTGCTGCGACAGTTTGAGCAGGTATTACGGGATCAGGAAATTCAAAATTGGCAGGCAGCACTGGATAAATCAGAGACACTATTTTATTATAGACAAATAAAAATTACTTTTGGATTTGAATATTATTTTAAATTAGGATTGTCGGCGCAGGCACTTAGGGTATGGTTCCAACTCCGGACTAACTCTCTTCCATTACGGTACAGAAAGAAAGTTTTTGATAGGCGAAAACAGGTCGGTGAGGAGAACTACAATTGCCCACTTTGTTGCACTGGGCAAGATACCATTGACCACCTTCTAGGACAGTGCCAAGAGCTTCCTTCATTGGGTTTAGTTGGGATGGCTGGTGGTGTTCTCTTCCCTGGTATCTTAAAGTCGACAAATAAAAGTGTAATCCTTGAGGTAGTTTCTTTCGTTTTGAATGCAATGAAAAGAAGAAAATAGTTTGTGTTTCATTATTAGTGTTTTAAATTGTTGTTGGCGCTTCAGGAATCTGTTGTATGGCCGTATTAGGCTTTTTCCAATAAATTATTATTATTATTATTATAGCAAGGCTGCCGATTCCCTAGACACTGCCGATTTCATAAGGCCTTTCTCTGGCACTGTCACAGAAAAAGAAAAAAAATCTCGAAGACGTACTCGCACTCCTGAAGCAGTATTAGCTTACTCTTGTGTTCTAGGAAATGTTTGAGTACTATTCTAGTTCTGACGTAGCGTTACAAGACATTTAGCTAATTCAGTCTGTTCAAGAAAAACCCATAGCGAACGGTCGGTTTGACCGTTGAAAAACTACAGTGCATCATTAGCCAACAGTTCAGTCGGCAGTTAGCTTTGTTCGTGTGCGATTCACTGGAACTGGTTCCTGAGGAACTTATTGGTAAGGCGATACTGATGTAGAATTCACAAGGACTCCAATGTGAAATTTGGAGGAGTTCTGTTGTTTTAGCGTAGACCGTAGTACGGTTTGCTGGACGCAACAGCGAATTTTTGGTTCTAGTTACGAAAGTTGTACTCGTGCGACGTGAGCTCCGCGTTGGTTCAACTTTGTACCGGTCGATCCTTATGCGAAGTTATCATCTATTGCCCTGGGCATTTACGTCTCTGCTCAGTTTCTTTGTTTTGCTGAAGATAGCAAAATTAGCCATCATCATTATCATGAAAATTCGGAAAGGTTGGCTTGACTGGGCGGAAGCTCTAGATTTCCGGAAATCTGAAGGTTGAAGCCCGGCTTTGACTCACCGGACCAATAGACACTTTTGGTCTGAACTCGTCATCCGGGTCCAGCTCGTGGAATCCGGAAGAACAAGACCAAATGTTTCGATGGGATCCCAAAAATTCAACATTTGATCCAGACAGTTGGGTCTTGTGTTCGCTAGATCCAGTCTTCGCCAGACTCTTTGAACATTTTACTATCAAAATTTAGAAATAGATTTAGGCCAAATAGCTAATCGTCTGAGAAACCAAGTTCAGATATGGATTCAGTATGTGAGTTTACTCATATAAGTCATTTCTATTGTGACGAAACCGATCGAAACTTCCTGCCTTGCTTCTGCCAATTTTCCATGTTTCTGCAGTAAGTATTCTGGAACTACTTGTCCGGCAAAAAAATAAAGCTCGGAAACGAATTCAGCGGATCTCCTAACCCTTATATCGAACATCTAATCAACTTCAAACACAAATTTAACTTATAACAAATTTTCCGGTTTCAGCCGGATTCCGGGCGAACTATATGTGTGGGCGAACTATATGTCCGGGTAAAAAATGATTATCATATATGGATTGAGCATCTCTTCTTGCCCCTAAATTGGACATCTAATCAATTACAAATAAAAGTTTTGCTTTTAACAAATTTTCCGGTTTTGGCCGGATTGCGGACGAACTACTTGTCCGGGTAGAAAATGATTTTCACTTAAGTGTTCAGCATGTCTTCTTACCCTTAAATAGAACATCTAATCAACATCAAATACAACTTTTACTTATAACAGACTTATTGGTTTTAGCCGGATTCCGGGTGAACTATCTGTCCGGAGGAAAATGGTTTTCATAATCGTGTTCAGCTTGTCTTCTTTCCCCTAATCGCCAATCTCATTAGCTGTTTAAAAATATTTTGTTTTCGCTTAATTTGAACCCCGTCCCCCACTCTTGAATGTAGGGCCACATAACCCATTTACGAATTCGACCGTTCCCTTGACCAAGTTTCATCAAAATAGATCATTCCCTTCGAGAGTTATCGTGCTCACAGACAAACAGCTGTTGCGATGTCACAGGGATCCCTCCACTTGCGTTTTGGGATCCCAAAAACCGGAAAGTCACCTTGTATTTTACGAGTTTCATTTCTAAGGTGCCTGCGCTACCTACTGAGCGACTTGCTGAACTAACGCTGATGAACGCTGCAGACGTCTCTTCCAGGTGGCACTAGGGTCGCTGTCGGATGTTACCAGTGCAAGGTAGGGTGATTAAGCATTTTGACTCAGTTAAAGCACACTTCTAACTCAGAAATATCGTTTTTCGAGATACCATTACCTTCCATGTGAAAATAACGATTTTCCTGATAGCGTTTGTCAACTCTATCAAGCCTTTCCGCTCTCCGACGCGGCGGCTGGACGCAAAATATTTGAATACTGGACGCGCAGCGGTTGAAAAGTGGGAAAAACAAGCAAAACAAAACAAGTCCAGAACAGAATATAGACGATAGCCTACCATGTCTTCCAAAACGAAAAACAACACTTTGAAGCTTCTCATGTCCTTGTGTGTGAAAGAGTTGTTGGCAGACCTTCAAGCTTTCATCGAAGTTTATGTTGCGTGACTGGCAAAACTCGCTTAAGCCGAAAAAGCGCTAAATTGTCGTAGGTAAAAACGAAACAATGGAGAAGGTGGGGATTTGAGAAGCATATAATCAATAAGGGATCTAGGCCCCATGCCTTTCTAAATGAAAAGCAAAATAAGCAAGAGGGGTCCTTTAACGGCATAAAACTTCTCCCAGGAAGCTGACGAATAATCTATATGACCATAGAAGTCTGAAACACGCCATGGATCCTACCGAAGAACACGAGTCGTCACCCAAACGAATCCTCAAACTGACTCAAATCCCCTGTAAACAAATCAACAAAGTGTGTTGTGGTGACGCTGCTGGCTTTTCGCTGGACACGTGGCGTTTCTTAATCGGCGCAGCTAGTTAGTCATCCATTCGTTTTGACTTTATAACGAGGCTAAATAGCCTATATAAAACATACAGAAACCAGCCGAACTTCAGCAAAAAGTCACCCAATGGAAGACGTAAGTTCACCCTGTTCCTGCTCCTCGTTCAACTGTTTACCTCTTTGCACCGCACATCATGTCTCTCATACGAGTCTCTGATTCTGTGCTAATCAAACTAGAGGAAAACACTTCAAACAAAAACAATATATTAACTTGGTAAAAATAGCCAAAACTAAGCATATGTTTTTGTTTTTTTTTGTAGAGGCCATGTGCCTTATTTTTGCATTATATTATTATTATTATTATTTACCAATCCCGCCACATTGGGGAGTAAACTGTAAACTGTATGCATAAATTTGCCTCTACTAGAGCGAGATCAATGCCCCTGTAGCCCTTTCCTAAATGGCAACTGTAGTGGCTTGCAAACCTATTTTCACCGTCCTCTATAGCTCATATTGTTAGAGCGTTGGCCCGGTAAGCCGAAGGAGATGGGTTCAAATCCCACTTGAGGTGTACTTCTGTTTTTCTAGTTCACTAAATAGTTTAGTATCCAAGCAAGACTAGCCTTGCCAGAGAAGTTGGAGCGAAACAACCTCAACCGTGGTCAGCTTAGGAGGACGGAATGCCCATGGCTTTTGATTTAACGCTATCATTAATCTCATTCTGATCGATAAATTACAAAATGCCATTCTGTGGCTCAACTGGCTCAGTATTGACCGAGACTCCTCTTACTTTATTACACCCTCAGTAGGCTTCCTAAGCCCGAATTTAAACGTGCCCTTAATTAGATGCCTATGTATGCGTGCAGAAACCCAGTATCATCAACAAATCATCGATTCCCGCAGCTGCCCGAACGATCAGGATGGAATGACAGACTTAGTATGAGAGACGTGGTATGCGGTAGAAATATGGCAAAGAGGTCTTCAGCAATGTCCTGTGTGGGGTGATGTTTTGCTGAAGTTTACTCAAGTCGTTCAGGTTACGCCGAAGCTGGACAGCCAGGAACGTACTAGTTTTCTTTTGGGAATATGGTCTGGTGTTATCAAACAGTGACAGCTAAAATATTGGCGTACTGTCACCATGTAGCACGCAAACGTGCCAATGGCAGATACTCGTGTCGGTTCCCTCTCGTGTTGGAAATGACACTACCTCTTTGGATAGAACCAGCCTTATTAATAGAATAATAGCAACGATCAACTGGTCATTGGTACGAGAGTGTCAACCCCATTGTTCGGCCAACAATGGCTGATTTATCGAGCTTTACAGTTGAGTTGTTGAAGTCTTTAGAAAATACGAGTAATCCGCTTTGTGATTGTTCCGTTTCGGAAATCCTAATTGGCTTATATTCACAAGTCAGTTTCATGATAGACTCGATGACTTCAACTTACAAAGCTGTGAGGTGATTTATATGAAAGTAATACTCTGTCGCAGCTGCAGACTGATTCCGGCCGGGATGGAAGGTGGGTATTGTGCGGATAGTTACTCCAAGGAAGGTGTGTTCCACGGCATGTTTTGTTGGAGACTAGCGGGTGACTTGTGCTGATAAATATCCGAGGGGTTGTCCACTCAATTTTTGGGTGCACACCAGGTGCCCGGTGCCCGCCGCGCCAGTAAAAATTTGTCAAATTCAGCTGAACTTCACTGTAAAAAGTTTCTCCGAATAAGGATGCAGTATTTGCTACTGGGATTAATTTTATCTCTATTTGGATAAAATCAATCGGAATTAGGGATAGTTATATGTCAGTAAAGACAAGATTAATCCCAGTAGCAAATACTGCAAGATTGACGATTTTTATGGAGTCTACCGAATTATTGCACAGGGAACCTACCGGAATTTTTGCTCAGGGCATCTACCGAAATCTTGATCAAGGAATCTACCGGAACTTGTCTCAGGGAATCACCGGAGGCTGGATCAGGCCATCTACAGGACTTTGACCTACGGAATCTACTAGAATTTTGAAATCTACCGGGATTTTTCTCAGGGAATCTACCGGAATTTGCTTCGGGAACCTACCAGAATTTTGCTCGGGGCATCTACCGAAATCTTACTCAAGGAATCTGTCGGAACTTGTCTTAGGGAATTTACTGAAGGCTGGATCAGGGGATCTGCCGGACTTTGCCCTACGGAATATACCAGAATTTTGGAATCTACCGGAATTTTGCTCAGGGAATCTAGCGGAGTTCTGCTCAGAGAATCTACCGGAATTTTGCCCAGGGAATCTACCGTGATTTTGCTCATTTGCTCAGGGAACCTACCGAAGTCGTTCTCAAGGAATCTACCGACGTCTTTCTCAAAGAATCTATCAGAACTTGTCTATTTACTAGAGGCTGTATCAGGGAATCTATTGGACATTTGCTTCGTGGAATCAACAAGAATTTGGCTCAGGGAATCTACCGGAATTTTGCTCAGGGAATCTACCGTGAGTTTGCTCATTTGCTCAGGGAATCTACCGAATTCGTTCTCAAGGAATCTACCGAAGTCGTTCTCAAGGAATCTACCGACGTCTTTCTCAAAAAAATCTATCAGAACTTCTCTATTTACTAGAGGCTGTATCAGGGAATCTATTGGACATTTGCTTCGTGGAATCAACAAGAATTTGGCTCAGGGAATCTACCGGAATTTTGTTGCTTACCGGATAAGTACAGACTCACAGCTTACCAGGATTACCCCAGCACATAACTTACCAGAGTGATTCTTGCAGACAGACAACATAGCGTACCGAAACATTCTTGGGTGATTCGGGTAATCTCCTAAGTTTTGTAGCTGTCAAGAATTAGGCAACCTACTGAAATCCATCCCTTCCAACTACAAATAATATTCCAGGAATAGTTTCACGGTACCGTCTAGTCCAGTTTTGACAGCTTTCTCGACTCCTCACTGGTGATAAGCCGAGAAGAGTTCAAAGACGAGTTAGCCTTGTTCCGACATGATCTCAAAAGTCGCAAGAAGAGCCTCGAAACAAACAAAAGAAAATATTCGAAATTGTTCGTGAATTGAAAGAATTGATTGTCTTCTTAAGTATGAAAGCTTTCAAACTGGCCAAGACAACCCCTGTTACCTGCAAAAGGGGAAAGACGCTTTAGCTAGACGAGTGTTGGTTAAGGTCACTTCGCGTTCAACATGGGCTGACCTGCATCTGTTACTAATCGCATTTGAAACCGATCTAGTTAACTGACAATCTTAAAGTTTAACCGAACAGGTGTAAGGTCCAACACGTCCAGTAACTTATTACTTATTGACTTAAATATTCCTGAAAACCCGATAAAAACGCGGTACTTCGTTTCTCCGTTATCCAGGGACAGTCGATTTCGTAGAGTGAAATTATTCTTTCGGGTTTGTCGTACCTCTATGTGCTTGACCCTCTATGCTTGAAATAGTGCAAAACGTGCATCCATTATGTTGTATTGGGCTGGTAGCTCCGTGTTTTCACTTTAGAGAAGGACAATGAGAAAAAATGGTGGAAGGGGTTACTGGGGCCTCCCAGTCGTACTTCCATGGCTTGTTTCCCATCCATTATCTAGGCTACGCTTGTAGGCGTTTGTTGACCCGGCAGCTATTGATAATACAAGGGACCTTCACCGTGACAACTAGAAAGAAAGAAAATTTTCACATTTAGAAGAGGTTAATTTGTCGAGGGAAATATCCCTTGAGATAGGAACAATAATAGTAGCATAGTGGGCTGAAAAAAAAAATACTCCTCAATCTGGGTTTGAACTCGCAACCTTTGGCTCTGTTATCTGCAGCTATTGTTTCGTCTTTGAGGTTGTTTCGCCATAGTGTTTGAGAAAAAATTGAATCTGGTACCCTTTCTTTGTGTGAAATTTACTGGCTATTTTTCGTGTCCACGTTTTTTTTTTTTTTTTTTTTGTTGTTTTTTTTTGAGGGGGGGGCCAAATTTTTAGGAGGTTACTTGGCAGATTTTGGAAAGGAGTTTGTGCGCCTGGAAAGTGTCCCCACCGGCCGCTCTTCCGCCTGGATAGCCTACTAGTGTTAATTTCAGCGAACATGACCATGCCGTTGGTGAAGGCAGGCCCGTATCCAGGAATTTTTTTTTTTGGGGGGGAGGGGGGTTGCCTGCGGGTTGGACAATAAAGTAAAAAAAAGACATAAATCAGAGGGAAAAGCATATAAGGGGCTGGCGATTTCAACCCCTACCCCCCCCCCCCCCCCCGCCCCTGGATATGGCCCTGGGTGAAGGTATAGGAAAATTAGGAATATGGTGAAGGTATAGGAAAATTCAGATTCCTAATGTTCTGGTCCGGCGATCTGTATTTTAGCCAGATGTGGCATAGACAGAACTGGAAATGGACAAAGTTTGAACTTGCTATCCAAGTAACCTCAGATAGAAAAAAATTGTTTCGCTCGGCTGTTGCGTAGGGCCATGCCAAATCAAAAGAACAGAACACGAAGACACAATTAAGTATTAACTCGAGTCATCTAAACATGTTCGATGACGCATAACGGGCATGTCAATGAATGAATCAGTATGTTGAATGCAATCTAATATGGGAACGGGGACAATATGTATTAACACAGTACATTGTACATTGTGTGCGTGCAACCTAATAAAAGCAAAAACACATGCACGAATGTTTAATCTTCCGAACTCTAAGATGACTAGTAAGCCCTAGGTTAGGCTGGAGATACTGGTATTTTCCCTTGTGCAAATAACAAAATGACAAGTCTGCAGGGAGTTTATGTGATGGCAAATCTAAAATGAGCAGTAGTTGCGTAGAAAAAGCGAACGATGCTGTATTCGGTATTACTTTCCGTATTATACGCTGTATGGCCCACCCCGTGGCTAAATAATAACTAATCATAATAGGCCCATATAGAATTTATTGAAATGTGATAAGTTCATATTATACCATTGTTCGGCGCCATAAGAAAGTGACAAGAAAGCGTCGTTAAGATTCAAGCATGCTAAGTATTTGCTTTAGCCTAGTTCGCAGCATAACTTCAGCCTCGGTGCACAGTAGAGTTTCTGAGCCCCTTTGAGCAGCTGAGCTCATCTTTTATAAATAAGACAAATCACTAGCCACCCCTGAAAATCTATATTTCTTAGTGAATTTTGGGTCTACAAGTTCCAAGTGTTTTTCTTCCCATTTTTCTTTGTATCCCATCGTACTTTCTTTCGAGGGATAATAAAGTTTACTTACTTACTACAGCATCATGTAGCATTTAAAATGACACACAGCGCCATTTATCGTTTTCTGTACGTAATGTCAGACTAGGGTCCATTTTTCCGTGTCAGTGCCATATCTTTTCCTTCCATTAAGCCCCTCTTAAAGAACATCCTTTCCCCCAGTTAGCTCTGTGTCAAAAGTCCTAATAAATCCATGATGGTAATATTGTTTCCAGTCCAATCCGGCTGGAACGATAATAAAGGAGGGAGGGCAGACAAATTCAGGCAATTGCCCTTGTTATGGACTTGGCTGGGAATGATTTCGTTTCCTCCCGCGGGTCTTTCTCCAATCGAAACCGGAAATTCGCCCATAAGACTTGAATAGGGGAGGGATCTGGGGGATATGAGGGATATCAAAAGATCGGTCTTATGATGTGATGGTGGCAAACGTTGAGGACCATTGGTTATCTGTTAGGGTTGGTAGCGAGAGTTTCATCGGGCGAAAAAGAACGCTAAAACGAGGGTGATTCGTGAGCAAGCCATATGGAAACTAGGCTGAAGGTTCAGCATTCCAGTGTTGTCAAGTGTGACACTGTTGGTGCTTTTTGGCACTTCTTGCCTCTGGGAGATACCACGACACTTTTTCCATGACAATGACACCTTTTCACTTACTGTACGAACGTTACGGATTACCACCCCAAAACACATGTATAGGCGACTTTACTTTGATTAGTACACAACAACAGTTTGAAGTCTTGCATAAATCTCATTTCCGATCAAATTTTATTACAAAACGTGATCTGACAATTAAGAAATGTTTTGAAAACGTTCTTACAAATCCAGAATAATGACCAATTATTCGCATTTTGCGCATTGCGCATCGGAATCCGGAAAAAAAGGTCGAGGTGTCAAAAACACCTTTTTGCCAGGAATTTGGACACTTTTACGACTGGATGCTGACTGGATCCGGACACTAAGGGTTGGAGGGGGCTTCCCGTAATTCCGTTATGGCGGTTTTGGGATTTTCACGACGAAACTAGCAGGCATATCAGGGATCGGATCAAACTGACAATGGAAATAAAAATTTCCTCGATCCGATCATCGTGAGGGAGTGGAGGGAGGGAGATTCCGGAATATTTAGTCATGGGTAACTTTGTAACGGGTGATCGGATTACAGTGAAATTTAATAACTGAAGAGACGATATATCCCTGGTGATCTTTTTCATGTCTGGACCAGATCCGACAGCTATTTCGGGGGGGGGGGGGGGAGGAAAATACCTGACCCGCTTAGACTGGAGAGATCGGGATGGAACCTTGTGGGCATAACAAACGAATGCTCTAGATAAATCATTTACAGAACCGGATTGGCATCGGGCACTGTGGGAAGAGTTGGAAGGGGGGGGGGGGGGGGCGGAATTCCGGTGACCGTGAGTTACGGTACTTTGCTGGAATATTAGACATTCGACAAGATTGGCCTAGAAATCGCCACCTCCCAAATCTGACTATTCCTTAAAGTATCAATCGTGACCGCAAAGTAAGAAAAATACTTTTAAGCAGATATCTCTATTAACCCATTCTCATTTTTGCCTCAAGGGTTTTGCTTATAACTGAAGTTCTAGATCCCTTAAAGTGCGCATCGAAACCGCATAGTCGAAAAGTACTATTGATAAAAAGATACAGCTCAGCCCATGATCATTTGTGGCACGAGGGTTTTGCTTAAAAAAAAAAAAAAAATGCTAGCACCCTTAAATCGCGCATCTGTTGACTATAATACTTTTGACCAACGATGTATATTAATGCTCCCCAGGGGTCTGTTATCGTGTTTGCCTCAAGGGTTTTGCTTACAGATGAATTTCTAGCGCCTTTAAAGTGCCCATCATTACAGCCAAGTTAAAAAATAAAATACTTTTACCAAATGATACATTCTCATTATTTCCAAGTCCATGATCATTCTTATCTCATGGGTTCTGCTTACCGATGATCAGGAAAAGGCAAATTCTGTATTTCATCCTCTGAACCAGCCTTGCAGGTGCCATACGAGTCTCCAGCTCTTGTTTTAAAGTGGAAGCTGTCCCTTTAGAAGACGTGTAAAGAGTTATCCGCTGTGAAAGAATTATGGGTGGTTGTCAAGAAAAAATCAGTGACCACACTGTCTGGTATAACCAAATCGATATTTGGCACAGATGGTGCCCAAAGGCTGAATACTCCCAACTTTCTTAATGCCATCCAAAAAGTCAGACATTCGTGGTAGACGGTGGGATGAAATAAACTATAGGTCAGTCAAAATAAAATAATTCCCACCAGTGGGTCATTTCAGTACACATTGGGAGGTGGTTCAAAGATCAAGTGTTGGGCCACAATCCCAGGGTTATTTCACATTGGGTCTGCAGAATCAAAATTGTATTACTCTTTTTGCATTACTTTAAAATAGCGTTCGAACATACCTTAATCATAGCTTTGCAATTTGACTTTTGAAACCTATTAAGCGGCCAAGCAACAGCACCAAGAAGGAAGCCTTTGAAACCAAGACGAGGACCGTTGTACAGAGAGATGTGCTTTTAGTAGCCTGAGGAGTCCAGCAAAAATAAAACAAAGTAACCAGTTACGGCTACACTGTTGCATCCTCAACATATCACAAAAAATATATTTTTGTTAAGAGATCCGCTCCCATCCCCCGGAATGGCGTCTCTGCTTGGACCAGGTTAAGAGGCTGAGTTGAATTCCTAAAGATTAAAGGCTGAACACTCCCAACTTTCTTAATGCCATCCAAAAAGTCAGACATTCGTGGTAGACGGTGGAATGAAATAGACTATATGTCAGTTCCAGATATCCGCTATCGTGCGAGCAGCAGGTCTAAACCATCAAACTGTTGACGGATAAAAACATCAGAGATATGTACTTCTGAAGTTGCTACTAACCTTTCGTTCCTTGGATGATATTAAATCTTCGAGACCGCAACGCTTAGCATAAATTTACCTTGTCACATTGTCAAAGACCGTTAAATGGCGATTCTTTGAGTCGCAAGCAGGATTACGAGTCAACATATATATACGTAAATCACTCGGACTTGTAACGACTGAACTGCCCTTTAGTTCCAATCTTTACTGACCATCGGGATCGTTATCTGCGGTAATTTTGGATGAAAAAAAACTGAGATCAGGTCCGCTGATTTACGAGATAGGAGAAACGCGTGACGAGGATGAGGCTGGTAGTCGTTGATCAACGAGGCAAGAGGGAAGTGACACTTTCGAGACCATTACTTTCAGTCAGTTGGACTTTATGTGCTAATGACTTCTGGTTTATTCGAAAAGGTTTGTTTCTATGGGCATACCCAGTGTAACCTTGTCGGATTAAACTCAGTCTCTTTTTCTAAAACCCCTCTAGGCACACTGTCAGAAGTTTCATAACAGGTTGCGCATAACACTTTCAAGAATAACACCTTTTCACTTAGAATTAAAGTGTTATGACCAATTAAGTTTATACTATTTCGTGCCTAGATCTCCAACAACACCTTCAATAGGCAAAAAGACTACACTGTCAGAAGTTACATAACGACAACAGGAGGATGCGCGGTTTCAACAGATAACACTTTGGGATGTTATCTGTTATGTTTCTTTCGTTACAGTTAGTATTTTTATCAATTGAAGGTGTTGTTGGAGATCTAGGTAAGGTCGTAAGGTCGTCTAAGTAAGGTCGAGTTCGTAGATGGACTCTGTAGCCCTATATTTAGGGGTGGGGAGGGGATTTAAATTAAAGGGCAGGCAAAATATTTTTAACCAGCTAATGCGATAGTCAATTATGGGGTAAGAAGACATGCCGAATACGACGGTGAAAACCATTCACGCCGGACAAGTAGTTATCCCGGAATCCGGCCAGAACCGGAAAGTTTGATAAAAGTAAACTTTTATTTGAACTTGATTAAATGTCTGATTTAGAAGTAAAAAGACATGCTGAGCAAGACTATGAAAATCATTTCTCGTCGGACAAGCAGTTCGCCCGGTATCCGGCCAAATCCGGAAAATTTGTTAAAAGCACGAGTACTATTTGAGGTTGATTAGATGTTCGATTAGGGGTAGAAAGACATGGTTAATACGACTATTAAACTTATTTTCTCGCCATACAAGTAGTTCGCCCGGAATCCCGCCAAATCCGGAAAATTTGTTAAAAAATTTATTAAAAGTCTTTTTTGTAGTTGATTAGATTCCGATTTAGGGGTAAGAAGAAATGCTGGATCCTTACATTACAATCGTGTGTTTTTTTTTACCGACGCATAGTTAGCCCGGAATCCGGCTGAAAACGGAAAATTTGTCATGAGCCAAAGTGATATTTGAAGTTGATTCGATATAGGGGTAGGGAGATACGATGAATTCGTTTTTGAGCTTTGTTATTTTGTCGGATAAGTAGTTCCCGAATTCGGCAGAAACCGGAAATTTGGCAGAAGTAAGCTAAGGGCCCGGAGGAAGTTTTGAACAGTTTCGTCAAAACAAATATGACTTATAGGGCTAAACACACATGCTGAATCCATATCTGAACTTGGTTTTCTCAGATGATTAGCTATTAATCTGTTTCTGAATTTCTGCAGTAAAAATGCTTAAGGAGTCTGGAGAAGACAGGACCAATTGTGTGGATGAGATATTAAATTCTTGAGATCCCATCGAAACCTGTGGTCTTGTTCTTATTGTTTCTTTCAAATCGAAAGTGTTACTTCAGTTCTGAGAGCTTCCACTTTTTAACATCGATCTGTTCGCTATAGTGGTTTGAGTTACCGACAACTTAATAAAATTACCCATCTACTTTATTGTTTTTTTTTCAGGGAAAAACACGTATTTCAAATCTAAGAGCTTCCGTATCTATGAAAGTCGAGCTGTTCCCTGTATTGGCTATCACTGTATTTTTACCTATATTTATTTTTTATTACTTTAAATTTTTCCATATATTGTCTTCTTCCAAACTGAAAGCGCATTTGCTCGGTTTTCCTCGGTCTTAGCCTGAGATTGATGTCTAAAGCACATATTTCAAATCTAAGAGCTTCCGCATCTATGAAAGTCGAGCTGGTCATTGTATTGGTCTTCACTGGATCATATTTAATCACCTTAACATTCCCATATATTGTCTTCTTTCAAATCGAATGCACATTTTCTAGGCTTTCCTGCTCGACCTGCGTTTACCCTCATATTGATGATTCCGCATCCCTTGGGCACGGCGGCTCAGCCAGGACATAATCAAAGCAATTCACCGTTTGTCAATTGGGAAATTGCTTACACAAATACCATCGATTTATCGTGTAACTTACTGGGCCCTTAAGTCAATTGTTCGCACGGAATATAGATTGACAGAACCAATTTGCATCTAGTTAGGATTCTATGAGCCGATCAACATCCAAGTGATAGGAGCATTATAGTCATGCGATTCGGTCCATTATCACAGAGTTTAGATCACGCCTTATAATCAACGTGGATTTATTCACAATGAAAAAAGAATCTGCATCTGATGTGTGACTTAAGAGGGTATCTCTACCTGAGCTCACGGCGTGAGAGTAAGGCTTCAATTGGACCCCCTTCCGTGGCAAAGGCAAGTGATGTACCATTGATGATTTCAGAAGCTCTTGGCTTTGTGTCTTGGAATAGATACGTAATAGTTCCGGGTCGGGAGTGAATACTGTAAACGGTTAAAACGCTGACAGTAGGCCAAAAGACTCACTCAGGTACTGCATGTGTTCTACTGTGGCTTTTATGTAGTCACACTATACAAATAACCCTCTCTCACATTATGTAACTGTCATCTCGGGCGTTACCAGCCAAAATACTTGGAGATACAAAAGACTTTGGGGGAGTTGGAGGGCGGGGGACCGGAAATCGGGCGTCATATTCAGAGTGGATGGATCGGGATGAAACTTGGTGGGAAGAACAAGCACAAGCTCCAGATACATATTTGAAAAGACCGGACCGGATCCTAGCATTGTGGGGGGATCTTGGATCTTGATGAAACTTGATATTTTGGAAAGAACTCGTGCCTCAGATGTCATACTTCAAGTCCGGAATGGATCCTGTGACTTTGGGGGGAGTTGGAGGCGGAACCGGACATAGTTACGAGACCGGATCGTATCCGAGAACTGTAGGGGGAGTTGGAGGGAGGGTTCCGGGTCCAGTGGTCCCGACTTAAGATGCTTACACATGTGCTAGAACGATGAAACTTGGCAGGCATATTAGGGACCCGACCATACTAACTTGGAAATAGTCATTTCCCCGATCCGACTACCATGGGAAGAGCGGAGGATCCGAGGGGGAATCCGGAATATTGAGTTATCATAACGTTTGAACAGAGAATCGGATCTTAATGAAACTTGATATTTGGAAAGACCTCGTGTCTCAGATGTCCCATTTCAAGTGCGTTTTATGACACGCTTGGAATTTACCGATTGGAATAAGGCTTGGTGGGAAGAACAAGCGTAAGCCCTAGATACATCAGTGATAGAATCGTGTCAGATTCGGTCACTCTGGGGGAGTTGGAGGGGGGGGGGGGTCTTGAATTCCGGTGATCGCAGTTTAAGGCTGGCTACTTCCAGATGTGCTAGGACGATGAAACTTGGCCTGAACATTAGAGACTAGACAAGATTGGCTTAGAAATGGTCACTTCCCAGATCCGACCATCCGTAAGTCTCATCTTAACCGCAAAGTAAAAAAAAATACTTTTAAGCAAAACCTTCATTTTGTGCGAAAGAAAGGGAAAAGGATCCAAAAAGATAGGTTTGAAGGTTGGTTTAGGAATTTGGCAAGTGTGAATGAGGGAGTGAGTGCGTGGGTAAAGAAGATGGATTTGAAATGGTTGAATGAAATATGGATGGAAAAAAGGAAATAGTTAAGGAATAAAGAAAGAAAAGGAAAAAGTAGACATCATGTTGATTTGATTGAAAAATTTTTGGTTTGAAGTGAACAAAATTTGAATTTTGAAATTTTTTGAGGTTAGGTTTGTGCTCGAGCAGTCATTACTTTGATGAGTTTTTCATTTGTTTGAAAGTTAGAAATTTGGAATATCTTCTCCATTTTGTTTGTAAGGGAAGGTATTCCAAATGGAAGGAGGGGGTTGTTTATTTTTTGGTTTTGGGGCAAAGTATCTGTAGGGAAATGAAGAAATTTGTTGGAAGTTTTTATTTTAAATTATTTGATTTAAGTGTTGTTTTCCACTGTAGAGAGATGCCCTATGGAGGAAGGGCATCTCAAAACAGGAAGAGAGAAATTGTAAGGTTTTGTGTTGTTTTTTTATTTTTGTTGTTTATTTTGGATTTAACCTACAGATTTGGCTGCTTGAGTATTTAAAATATTAAGATTAATTGATTGATTTGAATGGAAAAGTTTTTAATATTAGGTAGGATATGATAGAAAAGGTTTGTATAGGATTTAGAGAAAAAAGTAAATAATAAAGTATTTTAGATTATATGAGAATGTTTCATAGGAATAGGGAAAGTTTGAAAATTTTAAGGTATTTTGTTTTTTAGATTTTGGAAAATGTGAAAATAAAATTTATTTGTTATGATGAAAGTGTAAGTGACGTTAAAGTAAGGTAAACTGTTAGGTATTTTTGGTATTAACGTCACTGAGTTGGAGGTGGAGACGTAGCCACTGTTTTAGTTCAACCTAAAACAGGAAAAATGGAAAAAGAAGCTACGCGGGATAATAATTTTTTTTTATTATTTTTAATTTTATTAAAAAGTGAACTATATCTTATTAAAAAAAAAAAAAAAAAAAAAAAAAACCTTCATTTTCACGATCCCCTTGCAGAGCCCATGATCATTTTTGACTCAAGGGTTTTTTACTTTGGTGATTACAGAAATGTTTTACAATCTCATTATTTCCAAGAGTCCATCGCCATTCTTATCTACCAATCCTTGCAAATGCCAAATGAGCTTCCAGCTCTTGTTCCAGTAGTTTGGTTTCGTAGTACTAAAAACGGGAACGACAGGACCCCTAGAGAACAGGGGTCCTGTCGTTCCCGTTTTTATGGCACTTGCCTTCCGCCCAATAAGTGCAATATACCGATCACTTTTCCGTCGGTCAGTCCGGTGTTTGCGAGTTAGGATACTTCAAGATGTGCTAGAACGATGAAACTTGGCAGGCATCCTAGGGACCCGACCAAACTAACTAGGATATAGTCAGTTGCTCGATCCGACTATCGTGGGGGAGGGAGGGGAGCCGGAATCCGGAACTTAGTGACAAGTATAACTTTCGAACGGGTGATCGGATCTTAATGAAACTTGATATTTGGAAATACGTCATGTCTCAGATGTCCCATTTCAAGTCCGGACCGAATCCGATGAGCGTGGGGGGGGGGAGGAGTCGAAGGGGGGAACCGGATAGCATGTGACACGCTTAGAGTGGAGCGATCAGGATGAAACTTGGTGGGAGGAACAAGCACAAGCCCTAGGTACATCGTTGACAGAACCGGACCGGACTCGTGCACTGTGGGGAAGTTGGAAGGGGGTTCCGGAATTCCGGTGATACGGAGCTAAGTTACTTCCAGGTAGGATCAGGGGCGTCACTAGCCTTTTACCTTTGGGGGGGGGACGTCCGGTTTGTGCCGACGGACTAAAAAAATGTGCCGACAAAACACGCCGTTGCCGCTTCGCGGCAACGGCGTACATTTCCTGCCAGCACAGAATAGAATCGGGGTAAAACTAACTGCAATGCATCAGTTGAGATTATTCCTTTGATGTAATTTCGTATTTTAAGTTCTCATATTTGGCTTTTCATTTTAGCCTTCGCTAAAAAGCGAAGCTTCGAACGACTGTACCAAGAACAAGTTAACTAAGCGCCGCAGGCGAAATTTTTTAAATCTGCCTTTTTTCCGGAAAAATTTAGCTATACCTACCATACAAGTTCTAGCTTTTAACGTGTTTCAGCGAATTTCAATCCTAAAACGTTAAGCTAAATGAAACACTGTTCTTCTAAATAAAGAATACTACAAAATGCGCCGCAGGCGAAATTTTGTGTGGACTAACTGTAACAACGCATCAATTGAGGATATTCCTTTGGTATAATTTCGTATTTTAAAGTTCACCTATTCGGCTTTTCATATTAACTTTCGCTGGAAAGCGAAGCTTCCAACGACTGTACCAAGGCAAGTTAAACCAAGCGCCGCAGTCGAAATTTTTTTTATCTGTTTTTTGCGGAAAATTCAGCTATAGTACCATACAATTTCCGGCTTTTAACGTGTTTCAAACCCCAAGAACGTCTATCCTAAAAGGAATACTAAATGATACACCATTCTTCCAAATAGGGAATACTACAAAATGCGCCGCATGCGAAATTTCGTGTAAAACTTACTGTAATGCATCAGTTGACATTGTTCCTTTGATGTAAATACACATATTTAATTTCACATATTCGGCTTTTCGTTTCAACTTTTGCTAAGAAGCGAAGCTACCAACGACTGCACCCAGAACAAATTGAACTAAGCAACGCCGGCCAATTTGTTTTTAATCTGTATTTTTCCGGAAAAATCTGCGACCGACAAATGTTTGCAGAATTTGATTTCTTACGTATAAAAGACCGTGTGTGGACAAGAACACCGACGCCCGACAAAAGCATTCAGAATTCGATTTCTTCTGTATTTTGCCCGACAAGATTGTAAAGAACTTTATTTTTTACGCGTATATAGAAGCCGATGTACCGACGAGACTTGAACTTTCGGCATGCGCCCGATAAAAAGTTACAGAATTTGATTTTTTTTTTTTTGTAAAAAGAACCGATGTGCCGACGAGAATACCGACGGCCGACAAAACCATCGAGCATTTGATTTGTTCTGTGTTTTGCTCGACTAGACTGTACAGAACTTGATTCATACGTGTAAAAATAACCCCTTGTGCCAATGAAACTTAAACTTCCTGGATGCGCCCTACAAAGTTTGCAAAATTTGATTTCTTATGTATAAGTAGAACCCGATATGCCGACGAGTCGACCGACGCCCGACAAAAATATTGTATAAATATATTATATACATATTTCTTCTCGATTTCTTATGTATAAAAAGAACCCGATGTGCCGACGAACCGAGGCACGACAAAAGCCTGCAGAATTCGATTTCTCCAGTGCTTTGCCTGACAAATGTTTGCATGATTTCATTTCTTGCGTATAAAAAGAACCCGATGTGCTGACGAGTCGACCGACGCCCGACAAAAACTTAATTTGTTTTTATTTCTTCTGGATTCCTTTTGTATAAAAAGAACCCGATGTGCCGACGAGAATATCGAGGCACGACAAAAGCATGCAGAATTCGATTTCTTCAGTGTTTTGCCCGACAAACGTTTGCAGGATCTTATTTCTTGCATATAAAAACACCCCATGTGCCGACGAATCGACCGATGCCTGATAAAAAGCATACAAAATATTATTTGTTCTGTATTTGCCGGCTTCGCCCGACGAAAGTACTTTCTCAGGACCTTTAGGGGGGGAGTCCCCCCCCTTCCCCCCCCCCCCCCATAGTGACGCCACTGGGTGGGATAGGACAATGAAACTTGCCAGGCTAGTCAGGGATCTGACCAGATTAACCTGGGAATAGTTAACTTCCCGATCCGACCACCGTGGGGGGAGTGGAGGGAGGGGGAATCCGGAATCTTGAGGAATGTATAACATTGGAACAGGTGATTGGATCTTAATGAAATTTGATATTTGGAAAGATCACTGTCTTGGATGAACCATTTAAAGTCCGGACCGGATCCGAAGAATGTGGGGGCCGGGACCGGAAATCTTGTGACACGCTTAGATTCGAGCGATTGGGATGAAACTTGGTGGGAAGGACAAGCAAAAGAACGAGACACATCAGTAATATAACCGGATCGGATTTGGTCACTTTGGGGGTAGTTAGAGGGGGGGGAGTTCGGAATTCCGGCTGTCACGAGTTAAGGTATTTCCAGATGTGCTAGGACGATGAAACTTGGCTTGAACATTAGAGACTTAACATGATTGGCTTAGAAGTAGTCAGTTCTCCGACCCAAGCATCGTGGGGGAGTGGAGGGAGGGGGAATCTGGAATCTTGAGGTATGTATAACTTTTGAACGTAACGAAACTTAACTTAACGAAACTTGATATTTGGAAAGACCTCGTGTCTCGAATATCCCATTTTAAGTCTGGACCGGAACAGATAAATATGTGGGGGGGGGGGCGGAAATGTTGTGACACGCTTAGAATGGAGCAGTTTGGATGACACTTGGTGGGAAGAACAAGGACAAGAACTAAGTTCATCAGTGACAAAACCGGACCGGGTACGGGCACTATAAGGGGAATTGGTGGGGGGTGGGGTTCGAAATTTCGGTGATCACGAATTAATGTAGGAGAGCTTGAATTTAAGCAATTTACTTACACTAAAATGATCCTATTTAGGTCTCCTAATAGTTTATTGATAAAATTTTTAGGCAAATTAATGTTTTAAAAGTAAATTTTATTGAAATAATAATATAAGGGAGTACGGCTTGAACAGTAGAAACTTGACGAGATTTGCTTGGAAATCGCCACTTCCCAGATCCGACCATCCCTTAAAGTACTGGTCCTAACCTTAAAGTACTAATCCTAACCACAGAGTACAAAATAACTTTTAAGCAAAGTATACATTTTAACTCAAGGGTGTTGCTCAAAAACTATTTTTTAGCACCCTTAAAGTGCATTTCTTCACCGAAAAGTCAAAAAAATACTTTAACCAAATGATATATATTTATAATCCCCAAGGGCCCATGATCATTTTTGCCACAACGGTTTGGCTTACAACTGAATTTCTTAAAATACTAACGATAATTTTGAGCAAAATAAGCATTTTCATGATTCCAATGAGCTTATCATCATTTGTGCATCAGGAGTGTTCATTGCAGATGAATCTCTAGCGCCCTCAAATTGCACACCATCGCGGCCAAATGCAAAAATAAAATAGTCTTTATGAACAATGCAATCTCGTGTTTTCCAAGGACCCATGACCATTTTTATCTCAAGGGTTTTGCTTGCAAATGATCAAAGCAAACTCACGAATTGACGAATTCCTACATTAATCCTCTAACCCAGCCTTGCAAGTGCCATCTGAGCTTCCAGCTCTTGTTAGTACTTGTTTCTCCTGCAACAAGGGCGCTGCGTGCTAGCGGCGAAGCGAAAAAACACGACTACTAGAACAGGGATCGCGCACCGGAATGAAAGAACAGGGCACTGCCCCTCGTGCGAATGTGCACGGGAACGATCTAGAACTCGTACAAATCAAACTACTAAGAAAAAGGAAGGACGGTGCAGCATTCCCACTTTTAGTAGTATTCCTTAGTTCAGTTCAGTTCAGTTTGTTTTACGACCCAAATACATTTAACCATGTTGCCAGTGCCCGCCCCAAGAAAGGTACAAAAAAGCACTTGCAGTTGGGCGAGTACATACAACTTATTTTCTAACTAATAATTAACTAGAAATAAAACATACCAGAAAAGAGCACTAAAACAAGAAATAATAACCAATCTCTCATCAACTCATTTAATAATAATAATGAGAAAAAAGAAAAATAATAAGAAAAACTATGAACCTTGGCCTAACAAATACTTTTTCAATTTATTTTTAAATAGCCCCAGGTGCTCAGCCGCCCGAATGCTCTCCGGAACAGAGTTACACGCATTAGGCCCTGAAAATCTAGTAGGGAAGCCGGCCCTGGTTCCACTTCTATGCGGGACAACGAAGTCACTAGAATGACGCGTTTCATAATGATGCAAAGATCTATTGTCACTAAAATAATCACGAAAAACCTCTGGACTTACATCACTCCAACATTGATAAGCAAAAATTCCGACTTGGTACTCCCGCAGCTGTCCTACATTAAGCACTTGTAATTTTTTGAAACAAGCTGCAGTGTTGTGTACACCTTCAACATATCCACCAATAAGACGCATCGCTTTATTTTGAAGAATCTGAAGATTTTTAAAATTCACATAAAAATTGCTTGCCCATAACATGCAGCCATACGAAATATATGGGTGAATCAAAGCGTGGTATAAAAGCAATAAAAATCTCGGAGGTAAACATTTTTTGTGTGGGTGCTGTGTTCCACATTTTAGTGCATTGATCCCGTTTTAGTACGTGTTCCTCCTGCACCGGGTCGTTTTGTTCCCTTCCCGTTTTTAGTCGATCCCATCGCTTTACCCCTTTATCGAACACATAATCAGTTTCAAATCGAACTTTAACTTAAAACAAATTTCTCGGTTTCAGCCGGATTCCGGGTGAACTATATGTTCGGGTAACAATGGTTGTCATATTATACGGATTCAGCATCTCTTCTTACTCCGAAATCAGACATCTAATCAACTTCAAATCAAACTTTTGCTTATAACAAATTATCCGGTTTTAGTCCGATTCCAGGCGAACTACTTGTCCGGGTAGAAAAGGATTTTCACGTAAGTGTTCTTACTCCTAAATCAAACATCTAATCAACTTCAAATAAAACATTTACTTTTAACAAACTTTCCAGCTTTGGCCGAATTCGGGGCGAACCACTTGTTCGGCGAGAAAATAGTTTTCATATCCTTTTCAGCATGTCTTCTTACCCTTTAATCGACTATCTTATTAGCTGTTTAAAAATATTTTGTTTGCCCCTTATTTTGAACCCCCTCCTCCACCCCTAAATGTAGCGCTACAGAGCCCATCTACGAATTGGACCTTTCCCTTGACCCAGGATCCTCACACCAACTTTCATCAAAACATCTCATTCCCTTCGATAGCTATCGTGCTAACAGACAGACGGACGGACAAATTTTGCAATTTCATAGGTAGGATATCCCTCCACTTATGTTTTGGGACACCAAAAATTAGCATAGTGACGCGGATTTCGCATGCGATTTTTTGCAAGTGAAATATGTGAGCATACAGTAGAAGTCCCATTTCAGTATCTCTCATCGAACAGTTTTTGTGCGATTTTTGGGATCCCAAAACGTAAGTGGAGGTCTGTCCGTTCTTCTTTCAGCGCGATAACTCTCGAAGGTCATATCTTTTTCAGCATGTCTTCTTACCCTTTAATCGACTATCTTATTAGCTGTTTAAAAATATTTTGTTTGCCCCTTATTTTGAACCCCCTCCTCCACCCCTAAATGTAGCGCTACAGAGCCCATCTACGAATTGGACCTTTCCCTTGACCCAGGATCCTCACACCAACTTTCATCAAAACATCTCATTCCCTTCGATAGCTATCGTGCTAACAGACAGACGGACGGACAAATTTTGCAATTTCATAGGTAGGATATCCCTCCACTTACGTTTTGGGACACCAAAAATTAGCATAGTGACGCGGATTTCGCATGCGATTTTTTGCAAGTGAAATATGTGAGCAAACAGTAGAAGTCCCATTTCAGTATCTCTCATCGAACAGTTTTTGTGCGATTTTTGGGATCCCAAAACGTAAGTGGAGGTCTGTCCGTTCTTCTTTCAGCGCGATAACTCTCGAAGGTCATATCTTTTTCAGCATGTCTTCTGACCCTTTAATCGACTATCTTATTAGCTGTTTAAAAATATTTTGTTTGCCCCTTATTTTGAACCCCCTCCTCCACCCCTAAATGTAGCGCTACAGAGCCCATCTACGAATTGGACCTTTCCCTTGACCCAGAATCCTCACACCAACTTTTATCAAAATATCTCATTCCCTTCGATAGTTATCGTGCTAACAGACGGACGGACGGACAGACGGACAAATTTTGCAATTTCATAGGTAGGATATCCCTCCACTTATGCTTTGGGACACCAAAAATTAGCATAGTGACGGGGATTTCGCATGCGATTTTTCGTAAGTGAAATATGTGAGCATACAGTAGAAGTCCCATTTCAGTATCTCTCATCGGACAATTTTTGTGTGATTTTTGCGATCCCAAAACGTAAGTGGAGGTCTGTCCGTTCTTCTTTCAGCGCGATAACTCTCGAAGTGGCTTAGAAATTTCGTTCAAACGATGTCAGAATCCACTGGGTCGAAGTACCGGTCAAGTTCGTAGATTTCATTCAGCCCAATATTTAAGGGTGGGAAGGGCGGTTTAAATTAAGGGATGAAGAAAATATTTTTTTAAGCTGATGTGCAGTCGATTTAGGGGTAATGAGACATGCTGGATCCAGAGTGAACTCTGGACAAAGTCTGAACTCAGAAGTGGACTTTATTTCTCCGGACAAATAGTTCGCCCGGAATCCGGAAAAAACGGAAGTTTCGTAAAAGTAAAAGTCTACCGAAGTTGAACAAAGGTCCCATATATGGATACAGAGACATGCTAAATCTGTTTCTAAATTTTCCTTTTTTCCAGACAAGTAGGCTAGTTTGCCCGGAATCCGGCGAAAACTGGAAAATTGGTGAGAGTGAAGGCTTTTCTGAAGTTGATAAGAGGCTAAACGTTGGTTGATTAGAGCGTGGATTGAGAGGTAAGAATATATACTGAATCAATATGTGAACTTTATGTTCCCGTCGGACAAGTACCGGAATCTCAGTACCAGACCGGAATCTGGCGAAAACCAGAAATTTGGTAGGAGTAAAGTTTATTTTAAAGTCGATTGGAATATCCTTATAGGAGCAAGAATACAGGCTAAATCTATGTGTGTAGTATACATTGAATTTAAAAATGAGCATTATTTTCTCATGGACAAGTAGTCTGACGGGAGTTCGGCCCAAATCGAAAATCTCAAAGAAGTAAAATAAAATTCTGATGTCGATAAAATTTGGTTGGAGGAGGTAAGTCTGCCCGAAAAAGACGCTGTAAATCAGGAATTACTGTTTTGTTCTCCTCGGATGGGTAGTCCTGTCAGACTGTAGTCAAATTGCGATTTTTTTTCTAATGAGGCTGACCGTTTGATATGCTTTTAGCTGAAAAGTATGGTGTAGTGGCTGTTGTTCGGTGGTCTGTTAGAATCATATCAAATGTGCACTGGTTCGGCAAAGACTGACCATCTGCAAGACCTGATTATCTGTATCAAAAGATCGACAAATATTCCCGTTTAGGATCCCATCGAAACCTTTGATCTTTTGTGTTTAGTGTTTGCCGAATCACTGAAGTTGTCAACTTTTGAATTGATAGTATGTCAAGAAGGAATTTTTGTACAGAAAATGCCGGAAATTCCAGATTTGGAAGAATCCATTGAAATACGTGTCTAAAAGTCTGTCGTTTTGGTAGGCCGTAAAAATTCAAACAGTACATAGATCCAGGTTTCGGATCTCACCGAAGCCTTTTGCCCTGTTAACCTTTCTTCTTTGTACCCTGGCAGCGTTTATCGATGTTTGCTAAACTGATCAAGACCAAAGTATCGATAGGATCCCAAAAATCTAATATTTGATTCAAACAATCGGGTCTTGTCTTCGCCAGATCCAGTCTTCGCCAGGCTAATCATCAGAGAAAACCAAGTTCAGATATACCTCTTTAAGCCATATCTATTTTGACGATACTGACCGAGACTTCCGATACTGACCGAGACTGACCGTTTCCGGTTTCTCCCGAATTCTGATCAAACTACTAGTCCAGCAAAAAAAAAAAAATCAGAAACAAATCCAGCGTATATCCTTATCCCTGTAAAGAACATCTAATCAACTTTGAATAAAAGTTTGACTTAACAAAAAATTCCGGTAAATAAGGATTCCGGACTAATTATATGTCCGGTACAAAATGATTGTCATATACAGACTCAGCCTCTTTTCTTACCCCTTAATCTGTCATCTAATCAAACTTTAGCTTTTAACAAATTTTCCGGTTTCGGCCGGATTCCGGGCGACCTAGTTGTCCGGCGAGAAAATGGTTCTCACGATCGTGTTCAGTATGTCTTTTTACCCCTAAATCGAACATTTAATAAACTTCAAATGAAACTTTTATTTTTGTCCAACTTTCCGGTTTTCGCCAAATTCCGGGCGAACTACTTGTTCGGCGAGAAAATGGGTCTCACCATCGTGTTCAGCATATATTCTTATCTCTAAATCGATCATTTAATCAACTTCAAATAAAACTTTTACTTTTAACCAACTTTCCGGTTTTTGCCAGATTCCGGACGAACTACTTGTCCGGGGAGAAAACGGTTTTCACTATCGTGCTCAGTATGCATTGTGACTTCATAATCGACTATAACATTAGCAGTTTAAAAATATTTTGTTTGTTCTTTAATTTGAACCTCCTCCCCCACCCCTAACTGTAGGGCTACAGAGCCCATCTACGAACTTGGCCTTACCCTTGACCCAATGAATCCTTACACCAAGTTCCATCAAAATATCTCATTCCTTTCGAGAGTTATCGTGCTCACAGACAGACGGACAGACGGACATTTTTGCGATTTTTGCCACTTACGTTTTGGGATCCCAAAAACTTGTTGATAAATACCGACGCTATTCCATCAGAGTAGCTTGTAACACGAGCCCTTTCGTTGGCTGAATGTTAGATTTCCAAAAACAGAGGCAAAGCACGCTTTACGTTTAGAGCTCCGACATGCTTTGAAAAGGTTAATTAGACATTGACTTCGCTTGGTTCCTGACAAGAAGTTAAATATTGGGTTATAATGATTTCTGGCGCCATTCTCGCTTTACAAAGCTCGTTTTTCCTATCGTAACAAATTATGGTTATTAAAATTTTAAATGATCGTTCAGGCTAACTAGTTTTGTGTCCAAAGGCTTATGGCTGGTTGCAATGGGCTCTTATTTTAATTATGCAATTTAGATGGATATTAAATGCAACAGGTATCGACAAACAAACGTGCCGAAGGGAGCATAAATTTGACACTACCTGAGAATCCCAAAGAATAATGAAGAAGAGGATTGATTACGAGGGTAATTTTGAGATTCTGTAGAAAGTGTAGTTCGTCCAAAAAGACCAGGTCAGCTACACTGTAAAAAGTTTCTTCTGTATTGGACTTTAGAAACTGTGCATCACCAGATTCCAAGATTTTTAGTCCGAGTTCTCAGTTCCAAAGGAGGATTAAAACGGCAGAACGCAAAACACTGCAGATTAAGTTATCTGAAATCGCAGATTTTTTTTTGGTTACAGTGTGTGGTAATATTTTCTGTTGGAGATGAACACTGCAAATTCTGAACGAAAAAACAACAACATTCAATCCTTCAATGCCCAGAGGCAAGCTTGCAAGGGACTAAATAATATGTATATGTATACGGGATATACGAACGAAAACAAATTACCTGAAAAAAGGAAAAAAGAAACAGAAAAAGAAAAAAGAAGAGAGAAAGAAAGGAGCTTGACTTATCCGGTCTGGGACGCCCGAACAACAAAGCAGCAAAGCAAATTCAAACCAAACACACTGCTAACTACCCCCCCCCCCCCAAATTTAATTCAGAAAAAGCCAAAAAATGAACTTTCAGTATTTTACGGAAATACAGTAAAACACTACATAGTCTAAACTCACTCGATAAACCTTAATTACCATAATAAAGGTCCACCATGTCTAATACAAAACTTCAATCTACTATATAGTTGTTCTAGGTCCTTGTTACTAGTCCCTACTACTCCAAAACAATCTAGGAAATAACAAAAATCTAACTTGATTCATTTCCATGGGAATGTTCATCTTAGTGGGTAAGACGAACGGTAGAACTGACTAGCCACATAACCCATTTTTTTTTTTATCAGAACCTTTTTTTCATTCATCGTTTTAATATTGTTTCATAACTTTTCACCTTTTTCGTTCATGGTAAAAATAATAGGTGGGAGGGTGGGAGGTGGGTGGGAGGTGGGAGATCCATCCGTCGACGATCGAGAGCCTTCTGTATATGACCCAGGGGAGAGCTATTGTAAACTTTAAGAACTGCGCAAGCGCACAAACGTGGAGTGTTAAAGTAAAATAGTGCATCACAACTTATATAGAACCAGCGTTGGAACCAAGATATGTCACATCCCCAGTAGCCAAACAATTATTGAATTAACCTAATTTCATCCCGCTTCAAAAGCTGTTAATCCAGATATCATATTGCAAGAACGGTTTCAATTAATGAAATGTATTGCCAGCCAGTCCGACCCTTTAAACCTCTTATCAATCACCAAGGTAATAACAAGTGCAATTAACCAAATCGTAGCATACCCCCTTTTTCACAACTTCACTAAGAATCATCAATCATATGACAAAACTGTCCAGTTTCATTGAAGTATGTCGCGTGGTCTTATTTGTTCTTGCGCGTCAGAATCCACATCTATACATATATGTCCACAAGCATACAAGAGTTGAATCTGAGACCTGTGTCACCTGCTATGCACGATCTTAACTAATGGGAAATCTAGGAGCTGCCCATGAACGGGAGGGTGGGTGGGAGGTGGAGGGGGATCGGGACCCATCAAAATGCGTGTCTAGATCCTTAAGTTTACCAACTTATAATTTGATTCCAGTCACGGATCAACAACTTAACTCATAGGCAATTTGGGCCCAATTGCGCCTGATCGAGGAGAGTCGGTCAGCTCCAGATATACTCCCAACCCTAAGATCTAAAAGCAGAAGGAATTTCATAGTCCTGTCTCCAGTTACTGTCAAGTTAAATACCTTAATTCTAGGCAATATGGGCCCAACTAACCTTTAAAGGACCCCTCGCACTATTTACTCTTCAACTTACAGTATTTTTAAATATTTGAATACTTTAAAACTATGCTGTGCTTTCAACAAATAACCCACGGTTTTGGCTGTTTTAAGCCTTTACCGAGACCCGTTGACTTGTAGCGAAAACAGGGAAACAATTTACGGAAGGTTTTTCTGATGAAAAAACTTCTCGCAGAAAACCGTCAACAGCGTGATACACATCGAAGGTAGCAAAACACAGCAAGTGAGAAAACCAGCGTGGTTTTGTTAGAGGGGTAAGAATGTACCTTACGAAATTGGGGTCTCCGGGTTCAGAAATATATGGAGTAATTATGGAAATAGGTTGTATTAGTATTATAGGTAAGATAGGTCCTTTAACAAGTTGGAGTGGGGCTTGGAACCCCCAACAAGCAAAAAGAGACCCCAATGCTCACAAACCTACCAGGTCACAACTTGGTACCTGTAGATTCCTGTCTGTGTCCAGTTGCTCATGAACTGGGTGGGTGGGGAGGTGTAACTTTAGAAGTATTATTTCTAGCTCTAGGATCTACAAGTACAAGAAATTGCATCATCTTATCTCCAGCTCTGGTCAAGTTGTGAACATTATTCTCTCGGCAATATGGACCAGATTTCCCATGAAGCGTGAGGGCTGGGACCTTGAACAGGCAGAACTAGACCCGAATACCCCAACGTATGCCAAGATTAAACTTGAAACCTGCACTGGTTCACGAGTTATCAGCTCAACAAGAAACGGTGAAAACCGAAAGCTGCTACAGCGCTCGCTAGAGTGTATTGTTCATAAAGAACACGTCACTAACAAGTGCGCAAGCGCTCAGACGTGGAGTGTAAAATTAAAATGTTTATCACATTTATATACAAACAGCTTTAGAACCAAGACATTTCTCTTCCCCAATAACCAAACAAGTATTGAAATAACCTTGTAATCACTCCCCTTTAAAAGCTTTAAATGTAAACAAACCGCCAGTATAAATCCAAAGAAACGTCGGAGATCTTGCACGAATAGCATTTGTTCGAACACTGTATGGTCTGCCTACCAGTCCCACCCTTTAAACCTCTTGTTCATTAGCCACAATTCATTAAGATCATATCATCGATCATATGACAAAATAGTCCACTTTCCAACTGTTCATTAAAGACTGAAGTACGTCGCGTCGTCTTATTTGTCGAAGTTACATCAACACCTCATCCATAGATATATCTCCCAAAATATACAAGCGTTGGACTGAGACCTGCCATAGACGAACTTAACTCATGGGACCGGAGGGGGGGGGGGGGGTCGGGACCCATCAAAATGCGTATTTACACCTTCTTTCCTGAAGTAAAGCAGTTTGCAGTTTCAGAGTTTGATTCCAGTCACGGGCCAAAAACTTTTTTCATGGGCAATTTTGGGACCACTTGCCCATGAACGGGGAGGGTCGGGTGGTTCAAATCTCACCGGTCCGTATGATCCAAAAGCACAAAGTAATTTCATCGCCTTATCTCCACTTATATGTAAAATTAAAAAGATTAACAAATGGGCAATCTGGGCCCATTTGCCCCTGAACCAAGTGGGGGTGGGGTTTGGGACCCACAACAAGTAAAAAGAGACCCCAATGCTCACAATCCTACCAAGTTTCAACTTGATACCTGTTGCTTCCTGGAATTTGTTGGAATTGCCTCTGTAAAAATTACAAATCTTAATTCTACTTTCATAAAAAACAAGACCAAAGGTGCCGATGGGATCCCAAAAATCTAAGATTTGATCCAGACAATTCGGTCTTGTCTTCGCCAGGCTAATCATCAGAGAAAAGCGATTTCAGATATTCTATCTACCTATATATACCTCTATAAGCCATATCTATTTTGACGATATTGACCGAAACTTCCTGCTTACAACTGCCAAATTTGCGGTATCGCCCGAATTCCGAGCGAACTACTAGTCCAGCAAAAAAAGAAAAATTCAGAAAGGAAGCCGGCGTATCTCCTTATCCCTATAAAGAAATCTAATCAACTTCAAATAAAATTTTGACTAAAAAAAAATGCGGGTACAACCGGATTCCGGACTAATTATATGTCCGGGTAAAAAATGATCAATATATAAGGACTCAGCGTCTCTTCTTACCCCTAAATATATCATCTAATCAACTTCAGATAAAGCTTTTACTTTTAACATATTTTCCGGTTTTGGCCGGATTACAGGCGAACTAGTTGTCCGGCGAGAAAATGGTTTTCCCCATCGGGTTCAGCATGTCTTCTTACCCATAAATCAAACATTTAATCAACTTCAAATGAAACTGTTACTTTTACCCAACTTTCCGGTTTCGGCCGGATTCCGGACGAACTGCTTGTCCGGCGATAAAATGATTTTCACCATCATGCTCAGCATGTCTTCTTACCCCTAAATCAAACATTTAATCAAGTTCAAATGAAACTTTTACTTTTAACCAACTTTCCGGTTTTTGCCGGATTCCGGACGAACTACTCGTCCAGTGAGAAAACGGTTTTCACCGTCGTGCTCAGCATGTCCTCTTACCCCTAAATCAAACATTTAATCAACTTCAAATGAAACTTTTACTTTTAACAAACTTTCCGGTTTTTGCTGGATTCCGGACGAACTACTTGTCCGGCGTGAAAATGATTGTCACCATCGTGCTCTGCATGTCTTCTTATCCCATAATCGACTATCACATTAGCTGTTTAAAAATATTTTGTTCGTCCCTTAAATTGAACCCCCTCCCCCACCCCCAAATATAGGGCTACAGAGCCCATCTGCGAACTCGACCTTACCCTTGACCCAACCAATCCTCATACCAAGTTTCATCGAAATATCTCATTCCCTTCGTGAGTTATCGTGCTTACAGACGGACGGACGGACGGACAGACGGAGGGACGGACAACTTTTGCGATGTCATAGGTATCCCTCCACTTACGTTTTGGGATCCCAAAAACTTGAAATAGTCAGTTCTGGTCGGAATCACTGCTGCAATATTTGGTCATTTGCCGAAATAGAGTGGTTTTTATGTCCTTCGTAGGGCAAGAGTGACAAAAACAAAATATAGTGACGATTCACACTATCGTGCGCCTAGTATAAGGCGTGGCAATGGGCTGGGCTTTTTCTTTATTCATATTGTCTTAAGGGAAACAAACCAAAGAAATCAAAAAAAGAAAGAAAAAGGAGAGAAAAAAAAGAAGAAGAAGAAAAGGCGAATGAAGATATAACAAACTGACATTAAAATCCGCTAACGAACGATTTTCCATCAACAAAGCGCCCTTGCCCCCCCCCCCAAAAAAAAAGGAAGTAAAAAAGAAGAAAGGAAATTATGTTTTCGATAAGAAAAAAGACTTGACCTGTGACTTGAAAGCTGAAAGGGTAGACGTAACCCTTACCTCCTCAGGTATTGAATTCCATACCCCCGGAGCAAAGTGTTTTATTATGAAAGAAGCTCTAGTTGTTTTACGGGGGGCACTCGCCAACTGCCGGGCATTCCGATAGAATACTCGTGGAAATCCTGATTGTGCGAAAACAAATTCTGAAAAGATGAATCTAAATGATCATTAAAATACTAATAACTGCAACTTGGTAGTCTCTAATTATGGTGACATCCATTATTTTATTAGATCTAAAACGTTCACTGTGATTCTTATTGGGGTCATGCGACGTGATTGCCCGGATTGCACTGCTCAGTAGATTTTGAAGTTTCTGAATCACCAATTTGTATCTGACGCGGGTCACAAAGTCTCGGATTCCCCTCTATGCCTTTATACCCCCGGACTGGGATCGACTAAAACCAGGAAGGGAAGGGAATGCGAGAAAAGCAGGAAGGCATACTAAAACCAGGAAGGGCATACTAAAACGAGGAAGGCTGTGGCCAGAATTCAGTGCTGTGAAAAACTGGAAAGCCGCACCGTTCCCTTTCTCTATTTAGTATTCTCTGAGGGGTCAGCAACTATCAAATTTTAAAGTCCACCAATTCTTTCGTCGTTTCAGTTTTTTTTTCACGGGTAGTAGCTTCAAGTACTAAAACAAGGAAGGAAATGGTGGATTCTCAATTATTAGTCTTTACATGAGGGGTTGGCAACTATAAAAATTTAAAGTCAACCTAAGTTCTCAGTTCACCGTTCCCTTCCTCGTTTTAGTGCTTTGAGGGATCGGCAACTAGAATTCTCAGTGCAGCGAGGGGTCGTCAACTAAGGTATTTCAAGTCCACGATTTCCTTCCTCGTTTTAGTGGAAAGCACTAAAACGAGGATATCTTATTTTCCGACCCCTCGCTGGACTCGGAGGATTTTATTCGCCCACCGTCAGAAAGAGAAATGAAAAGGGGAATTACAATTTGTATAGGCCGACCCCTCACTAACTTAATGCCTACCTATGTCAGGATACTAAAATGAGGAAGGGAAGGTGAACTTTGACTTTAAAAAGTTGCCGACCCCTCAAAGAATACTAAATAGAGGAAGGGAACGGTGTGGCTTTCCAGTTTTTCGCAGCATTGAGTTCTGGCGACAGCCTTCCCCGTTTTAGTATGCCCTTCCTGGTTTTATTATGCCTTTCTGCTTTTCTCGCGTTCCCTTCCCTTCCTGGTTTTAGTCGATCCCGTTAGGATTAGGGAAAAGAAGGTGTCTTTGAGCGCCAGGTCGGGTCTCTCCTCTACATGCCAAGTTTCATCGTCCTTGCTTACGTGGAAGTGCCGGAAACTAGCGATACCGGGACAGACAGACTGACATTAGTATAAGGTACTTGACCCGAAGGCTGCAATGCTCCCCCCTCTCCATATCCCAGAGATCCCGAGAGCAAAAGACTCCAGAGCCTTGTAGCGCAGCCATTTTGTAGGATTCAACCGTCAGTGCCTCTTATGCGTGTTCCAAGAACGATTTGTTTCTTCGTTTACCTTAATCCGTACTTGGGAGCGAATAAGGTACTGAATCTGTGCTCCGATTATTGCTGGTTTTCTGGTTCCCAAAGATTGTTGGGATTGTGATGTTTTTGCGAAGTACACCGTTTTGGAGTACTAATCTAGTTTCTCGTTTGACATGAGTATGGAAGTGCGAAAATGCTTCAACCGACTCAAAAATAGCGAAATCAAACGAATGTGCTTAAGTGTAAAGCAACTGACCAGCATCACACAAAAATACGAAGGACATGCATGAATTAGAATGAATACGCCCTTCCTAGAATCAAATGGCGAATTGCCGCCAGATGCGCTGGAGAAACAATAACAATTACACATTAGACTTTGTTATAAGTTATCTGCATGGGAATAAGCGATTAGCCTTTCGGTTCAGTCGTGAATTAGCCACGTGGTAAAGTACTGAAGTCGGAAGCCAGAATTCATGAACTTGGTTATCGTCGGAATAGAGTGGGCAAAAACATTTTAAACAGCCTTAATAATTAAATAATTAATAATAACTAAATTTTAGGAAAGGCGTAGCACCGTCCTTGAGATAGGCTGAATTCAGGGAGACTTTGGAGGGAAGGAGGTTTGCCCAAAAGGGAGACTAAAAGGAAAGAACAATTGTGGTAACTGAGGTGGGTTTCGGATAACAAAAAAAGGCGACCCCCCCCCCCCAAGGTTTTAAACCCCCCTGTGGGGAACGGAACGGGTGCCAATACTCGACCAAAATCCCTCGACACAGTGTTAATAAAAAGCAGTTTAGTTCTATGAAAAATATAAATAGAGGCGGGCGGCCAGCGAGCGAGCCGCCGTTACGTGTTTACATTTAACTCGCGTGTCTAGTCCAAAACTGCCGGTCCTAACTGCAGTTTCTAGTTTCCTATATATTTGCATTCGGGTGGGGGGGGGGCTGTTACTCGGGGTTTTTGAACAGGGGGTTTCGGTGGGGGGAGGGGAGGTCGCCTCGACCCAAGTAAGATAAATCGATGGATTAAGGATTTTTCGTTTTAACGTTTCTTGACCAGTTAAAGCAACCCAAGCAGGCGGCGATTTGATTAGAGCATAATAAGAGAAAAAAGGACCCGTTTTTTTAATTTCTTAATCACGCCCGTAACATACTGCGAAGTATTTGCTGAAGTGTAGGCAATAGCTCTTGCACATTTTATTACACTTATTTGAACAACGCTTAAGGCTTAAACGCGCGTCTCCTATGTTTACGGTTGTTACTTGAATTTCTATTACCCCAACTCCCCAACCGACCTTGTACATTCATCAACAAACAAGTGCGCAAGCTCTCAGACGTAGAGTGTTACAGTAAAATCTTTATCACATCTTATATACGAACAGTGTTAGAACTATGACATGCTTACATCCCCAATAACCAAACAAGCATTGAACTAACCAAATTTGAAATCATCCCGCTCCTTGCAAGAACAGTCCCAATTTCAATACTGAATGTCTTGCCAGCCAGCCTTTCCGACCCTTTAAGTTTCTTATCAATTGGCAAGGTAGTAAAAAGTGCAATAGACCAAACCGCAGCAGCCTAATACCCCCTTCGTCACAACTTGTGACGGTATATCATCAATGATATGACAAAACCGCTCAGTTTCAAACTTCTCATTAAGTACGTCGTCTGGTTTTCTTTGTTGCTCTTACAACAAAATCAACATCGGTACATATATATCCACGAGTACACAAGTACACATAATTCGAGACCTGTCATTCACGAACTTAACAAATCTCGGCCCAGTTACCCATGGACGGGAGGATTGGGTGGGGGGGGGGGGCACATCAAAATGCTTATCTAGACCTATATACCTCAAGTATACCAGCTTAGAGTTTGATTCCAGTCACGGGTAGAAAACTTGGCAATTCATGGGCAATTTGGGCCCACTTGCCCATGAACGCGGAGGGTGGAAGGGTGGTTCAACTCCACGTATATATTCCCAAGCCCAAGATCTAAAAGCACAAGGAATTTCATCACCCTATCTCCAGTTATTGTCAAAAACCATACAAGAAAATGGGCAATCTGGGCCCCATAGCCAGTAAAAAAAAGTAAGTAAAAAAGTAACGCAAAAAAAGTTTACAAAGTAAAAACAGACCCCGATGCTCACAAGCCTGACCAAGCTACATGTTTATTCCTGTCACGAGCTTTACTCTTGGGCAATCTAGACAAAGTTGTCGATGAACAGGTAGGTGCAACTATAAAAGTAATTTCCCAGCCCTAGGATCTACAAGTACAAGAAATTTCATCGTCTATTTCCAGCTCTGAATCAAGTTAAGAACATCATTCACTGGGCAATCTGTGCCCATATGCCCCTGAATCGGGTGGATGTGGAGTGTGGGACCCCCAAAAGGCACAACTAGACCCGAATACCCACAAATGTACCGAGTTTTAACTAGATACCTGCACTGGCTCACGGGATCGACTAAAAAGAGGCACGGCATGACACAGGAGGCACGACTAACAGAAACAGATCAGCAAGTAACGGAAGTAGACAAGTAAGTAAGAGTTCGTAACTCCTGAGCTTTAAAGAAGGCACGTTAGAACATTGTTCCTGCCCCTCACTCTGAAGCCTGGAAGGGCCCTTTTAGTTTTCGTGCCTCTTTTAGTACTCGTGCCTCCTACACTATGTCGTGCCGTGCCGTGCCTCTTTTTAGTCGATCCCCTGACTCACGAGTTATGAGCTCCACAAAAAAACGGTGAGAACCGAAATTCGGAAACCGAAAGCTGCTACAGCGCTCGCAAGAGTGGATTGCTCGTAAATGAACACCCCACTAAAAGGAAACAGAATAAAATTTGACACATCCCTTAGAAAAAGAAACCTATTTATTATCACCTTGACGGATACTGCAAGAATCTTGATATGGACATATGACCTGCTGCAGATCAATTTAATCCTCATTCGCAGTTGTGTAGATACTACATTTTAATTTCGGAGCTCTTGGATATTTTTACTGGATAAAAGAAACAATACCAAACATAGGAAAATATTAAATTTTATCTCCAACACGTACCATATCACTCACTTCCAACTTGTCGTATCTAAATGTTGAGCAGTTTAATTTCTCACTTATCTCTCCTGTAACAAGACCAAATGTTTCGATGGGACCCCAAAAGTTTAATATCTGATCCAGACAATTGGGTCTTATAGATATCCGGTCTTAACCAGACTGCTTAAAACTTTGACTATTAAATTTTGAAACAGATTAAGGCCAAGTCAACGGCTAATCATCTGAGAAAACAAAGTTCGGATCATTTTTCATTCAGCATGTGTGTTTACCCTTACACGTCTTATCTACTTTGACGAATTTGATCACAACATCCAGCCTTACTTCTACCCAATTTCCGGTTTCGGCCGGATTCCGGGCAAACTACTTGATGGGCAAAAAACTGAAGCTCAAAACAAATTTAGCATGTCTCCTTACCTCTACATCCAACCTCCAATCAACTTTAGATACAACTTTTGCTGAACAGATTTTCCGGTTTTGGCCGGATTCCGGGCGAACTATTTGCCCGGTGAGAAAATGAAGTTCAGTTCTGTATTGAGCATGTCTCCTTGCCCAAAATTGACTCGGGCATCAGCTTTCACAAAATATTTTCTTCATCCCTTAAGTTAAAACCCCCTACCATAAATATTTGGCTGCAGAAAGCTACGAACTTGACCTGTATTTAGACTCAGTGGATACTCACACCAAGTTTGAAAAAAATCTCAACCCTTTCGAGAGTTATCGTGCTGACAGACGACGGACAGACGGACAACTTTCACGAAGTCATAGGTATCCCTCCACTTACGTTTTTGGATCCCAAAAAGCAATGGGCTTAAACACACACACTGTTTTTTCTATTTAATTATTGTAAAACTATTGTTAGTAAGAAACTTCGCTTCTCTCTACTTCGCCTATTAAACGTAATTGTGTTGCGAGAGCAACACTTTGTTTTGTCTTTTTTCTTTCTTCTTTTGGGATCCCAAAACGGAAGTGGAAGGATACCTATGACATCGCAAAAGTTGTCCGTCTGTCAGCACGATAACTCTCGAAGAGAATGAGATATTTTAATGAAACTTTGGTGTGAGGATTCTTTGGGTACAGATTATGTTCAGGTTCGTAGATGGGCTCTGTAGCCCTACATTTAGGGGTGGGGGAGAGGTTCAAATTAAGAGGCAAACAAAATATTTTAAACAGCTAATGTGATAGTCGATTAAGGGGTAAGAAGACCTGCCGAAAACGATGGTAAATACCCTTTTTTTTGCCAGATAAGTAGTTCGTCCGGAATCCGGCAAAAACCGGAAAGTTAATTAGAATTAAAAGTTTTGTTTGAAGTTGATTAGATGTTCGATTATGGAGTAAGAAGACATACTGAACACGATGATGAAAACCATTTCCTCGTCGGACAACTAGTTCGTCCGGAATCCGGCCAAACCGGAAAATTTGTTAAAAGCGAAAGTTTTATTTGAAGTTCTTTAGATGACAGGTTTAATGCTATGAAAAGACGCTGAGTCTGTATATGACAATCATTTTTTACACGGACATATAATTCGTCAGGAATCCGGTTGAAACCGGAAATCTTATAAGTTAAAGTTTTATTTGAAGTTATTAGATGTTCTTTATAGGGATAAGGAGATACGCTGAATTCGTTTCTGAATTGTTCTTTTGTTACTGGACAAATAGTTCGCTCGGAATTCGGCTGAAACCGGAAGTTTGGCAGAAGTAAAGCAGGAAGTTTCTGTCAGTACCGTCAAAATAGATTTGGCTTATAGAGGGATATCTGCACTTGGTTTTCTCAGATGGTTAGCGAGGCGAAGACTGGATCTGGCGAAGACAAGACCCAATTGTCTGGATCAAATATTAGCGAAATGTTAGGTCTTGTTCATCATGTGCTAGAATGGTCTGTGGTGATGGTCTATTACTGCTCCTAGGATTTACTGTTTACGCAATAGAAATACATTATAATGTAAAACAGTGACATAGTTTCGCAATAATTAGTAGTGTCATCTACGGTATTTTGATGCTGCAAGTTACAGATAGCTTTATACTCCCATCTAGATTATATAAGATAATATTCCAAGTTTTCACCAGTCATGACGTCTACGATTGAAAAGGATAAGTTCAACTGGCTGCAAAGTCAATTTAGTCCCTGCTTCTGACAATCTGTTTTTTTTATTGTTTTTTTTTTTTCAGCGTTGAGGGATAGCCGTGTATAACGGAGTATGCCATCGGTTCAGACAAAAATTGTTTTTGGAACATACCATTTTGAAAACCTTGATGTGTTGAAAACTTTAGCATTTGACCGATAGTTAAGAAACAAACTTTTGCTCGTGCAACATTTTAGTCGGCGAAGCCGAACAAAGGTTGCTGCAAAACGTCACGGAGCCCAGGCAGCATAGATCAAGTTTCTACTGCGCTTACGGGACTGGATACACAACTCGTGCCTGCTTGAACACATGAAGCTAGGCTGACCTAACGGTGACCCTCCCAGCGTCGCTTTCCGTGAAACGCGGGAACCATTCCTGGATAGCTTGATGGTCAACAAAACCTTGTTTTCTCGTGAAGGTGGAGGGAATGGGTGGTAGAGTTGGAAGCCAAGGAAAATGTGTAAAATGTGTAGGGACCAAACGAGCAGAGGGAATGAAATCGAACTTTGACCTTCGAAAGCTCATGGGTCCCAGATGCTTTACTTTTAGGTCCCAATCGGATCTGGTCTCCGCGGGGATAGTTCGTTAGGGTACTGGACTTTGCCGAAAGTGCTTCTATTTGAGTGAAATTTGATAAGGGGTAGGAGAAAACGCCCTAGACATTTATGTATGAGAAGTTGTATCCAAACACGGTGGAGGAGGCGAAGGGTGGGTCCGGGAAATCCTGTGACACCCAAAGTATCGGTTGCTCTCAAACTGACTCCGAAACATGATTGATGGAGCTAAACGGACAAGTCAGCCAACATATGTTCCAATGACATTTAGTTCCTTCTACTCAAGGGTCCTCTTCAGGCTGTAGAAGATCAGTGAACCTGGAAACATCCAATTCCGGTAGTATTACCGGTAGTATTACAAAGAAGATAGATGGATTTGGTCTTTTTATCCCTACATCGACATAAATAGCTAAACAAAGGCACTTACTAGAAAACATAATTTTTCTTTTTTCGCTGGACAGGTACTTTCATGCGCGGCAGTGAGCAAGAGCGGCATCACCATAACCTCGATCAATATCGCATGAGCACAGCATGGTTATGGGCCCCATCACACAATCACACTAATCACGTACAAATCATGGGCCTTTGGTGGTACGCCATTCTCAAGACAAAAACAAGTCGACTAACTGCGAAGATATGACATTCAAAAATGGTAAATGAATCAGTTGTGTGATTAATGGGGTGATTTGTGCTTTCAATTTCTTTCTGGGACATTGGGCACTGTACTCCAGACTACCCACTGTAAATTATAGGATATATCTACAAACTCCGTTCCCCATTAAACCAATCTTCGCAGATACATAACAGATGATACGGGTTGACAGACTATAATTATTGGTAAATACTTGACGATAGCACAAGATTAAAGTAGGCCTGGGGTGTACCTTGATACGCCATAATTTAGAGGCATTTCGGTGCTGTGTGCCAGCCTATAGCTATTTGCTAACGACACAACAGTTCTGTATTCACAACGATTAATCAAAGCCAGCTGTAACACTAATATTTTCTCATTTGGTGATTACCGACTGAAACGAGGCAGCAACCCTGATCAATTTCAACTCAAATGGGAAAAACCTAACACGCCTTTTGATTATAGAGAATATTGGCATTGTAATGAACGAAGTTAGATACTTTTTATTTCACAGCGAGGAAACAACGGACAGATTGTCTCCAGAATATAACGTTTGAAATACCGCAATTTTAAAAGGTTCACTGAGCAACAATCTTCTTCCTTCAGCCCTATTGGATGTAACTAATAAGTCCGCCGACAGAACTTACAAAGTGGCGTTTAAAAATACATGTCGGATTAGGCGACATGCATTTTTAATGACCAGCATTATTCCGGTTGTGTCCATCCTGCCCGAATGGGTTAGCGCGCCGAACTCACAAGCAAAGGTTCGCCTGTTTGAGTTTCGGCGATGCCAACCGTTTGGTTTAAGGCGAGGGTTAGTGGTGTTTTCCCGTAAGACAAGCCAAAAGTCCATCCCGCTTCAAATCGATACCCAGACAAATCTAGGGAAAACCAGGGGATGTGTCGGATGGCTTGCCCCCTACAGCGCATCGCACTCCCGGCCTAGGGCAGACTATCGCGAGATCGCGAACCTTTTCCGGTTTGCATGCAAAAGTTTGCTTTTGTGTTTACTTGTTTGCATTCCGGTCGTAACTTGGGCTAGAACCCAAGTAAAGACTTAAAGGGATTACCTAATGGGCCCAGTTACGCGGTCCAGTGGGGATAAGTCTGATTCTTCCAGGATCTAGCAAAGCCTTCTAATTTGCAAGATCCGATCATCTGGTTTAAGAAGTCCAGTAAATATTCCCATTTATGATCTCATGGAAACTTTTAATCTTGTTCCACGGGACCTCGATTTCTTTCTGGTTTGACACAACTTCAGATCACATCCTTTCACAAACGCTTGCCAGACGTCCTGCTGCACCGTCTGCTATGCTGTTCAATTATATTCATAATCGGACATTTGTAACTGATGGAAAATTCCATACGTCTTCATCTTCTGTATAATCGGCGTGTTTGCGGTTAACGGCGCGGGAGCGTCACCAACATTCAATGACAAGCAATCATTTTAGCACTTAATTTGCATTTAACATATTAGATGTGGAGCCCCCGTCGCGTCACAAGTCACAAGTCTCCAGGAGCAAGGGTATGAATAAAATATGAGAGACTAAATAAATTCGTCAAATGTCTGAACGTTAAGGGCCCGTACACTGCGAGGCGCCGTGTTACGCCACAACATGCTGTGCTTAGTTTATTATCGGGTAATATCCTTAGGATTTAGCATGAATAAACTTCAATTACACGCGGCGGATTGGCTCTCCAGTCCATGTTAGGATTTTCGTTTGAATTGGTTTCTTATAAAGACGATGGGTTCCGAGCAATAGTTTCGGTTCATTGAAAGAGTTCAGTCGGAAGCATTGTCGCATTTGCAATGACTAAATGGCCTTGGAACGACCGTGGGATCATCTAGTGGACGGACTGGAAGTGAACGGCTGGGCGCTGCCAGTGTTGCCACTTCTTTCTGACGGAACCTGTGACTTATGGCCGCAAACACTATGACATTAAAAAAACTGGGTCCCTTTGGCCAACTATCGACGAGAAATCTGGCATAATCATCTTGATAATTGTGTGCGTCACCTTTTCATGGACCGGTCGAAGAATTCTTGCTCGCTTTGCCAAAGAAGTCGAAATTTTGTGACAAATCACAGAATTCTGCGGCCAGTGACAACACTGGGTGACAGAATATTTCCGAACAGACAATAAAGACAAAAAATATAAAGACAAATATTTACTTGGCGTATGAATAATAGATGAAATAAAATCTAAATATTCTCAGTATATTTGTCAAACATTTGATTTGAGGATTTCTGCTTAATTCGCCATATTTTCAAGAAGAAAAGACTTGTCCATTAAGCTCAATGAATGCTATTGAACTCAACGGAATCAAAGAGGAATGGTGGCGCTGAACTCCTTTTGCTGATGAGTCATAGATAAGGCGGTACGGGTTTGGTTGTACCTGTACCGCGTGAACTGAAGGGAGAGGCACCCGGCCCCTAAAGCCATATGCTATACCTTAGGGCTTAGGCCCTCCTTTAGAATAACCTTCTGTTAGAATAATCTTAGGCAGCTTCAGGCGGTTGACAGAGTACATTTCAATGTTATTTGACACGATAGTTGAGGGCACGTCTGCGACAAAAACCTGAGTTTGAACAGGTTTGGAATAGCCCATGCCAAACACCGGTAACCCTATGTGAAATATTGGGACCTGATACTACTAAAAATTATCGTTGTTTTCTGAATTTCTCTCAAACCATCATGAATATGTTGTTAAGGCCTAGTCGGCGTTCGGCACAGGCTATTCCATTCGATGCTTTTCCAGCGTTTGTGCTGTCAGAACTATCAGTCTGTGACAACAGATAACACGTTTGACAGTGCAAAACGGATACGTCAGCTGAATTTTATTAGAGCTATATTTCGGTCCTTCTTGGCAAGGGTCCTCTTCAGATTCAAAGCCACTCAGTTTGGAAAAACGAACTTGTGGAAAGCCCAATATAGCTCTAATAAAATTCAGCTGACGTTTCCGTTGAACACGTGTTTTGCGCATCCTTGTGTCAAACTGTTATGACCCATTTAAATGTTACCAGAATAGAAGTTTTGTCTCGAAAAATAACATTTAAATATAAAAGTGTCTCAAAACATTTTACTCAAGGATGCGCAAAAATATGTTGTCTGTTATAACACAAACATCTGAACATCTGAAGATGTTCAAAATAAGGAATTATACGGAAACATGGTGCGCAGAGGCCCACGGAGCCACTGGTACTTTCGGAAAATAAAGTGGTGTCAGCAGGGCCGTATCGGGGGGGAGGGGGTTGACCCTCCCCCCGAATCATATACAAAAATAACAATTTGTATAGGCTATTCCCTCCGATCTATGTCTTTTTGTCCTTTTTGTTTGACCCGCTGGTAACCCTCCTCCCCCCGAAATAAATTCCTGGATACGGGCCTGGCTGTCAGCTCATAAAATATGGGGGCAGATCAACGACAAAATTACAGATAGGATCGTTGAAGATAAAGAAGCCTAAAATATTTTTTTCTGCAGATGCTTTGGAGCCACTGTCTACTAGTAAATGAGGCAAACCGACTCGATTTTCTAAAATTATAAAGGAAAACGGCTAAATTCACTTCATTCTAGCTTTGCGTTCCAAGCGGACTAGTTTCTGTAAGTATACGTGTCCCATTACAAACAATTCTGAGACAGAGAGAGTAATATACCAAAGGTTAATGAGCAGTAAATAACAGGTTTTATTTTTCACACCAATGACAATGCGAAACTTCAATTGTTTGGCCCTTATCTTTGCTGTCTGAAAACTATAAAACAAATAACATACCAGGATTTCCTTTCAGCCATTATTTTTTGTCAGATTTTTATGCATCTATATTATTATATGTTATTATATTTTATTCATCTATATTATTAGATCTCTGACACTTAAAGGCAGGCTTCGCCTCCCAGATCTTTCTTCCGGATTTCAGATATCCTATTTTGTCGAGACGGATCTCGGAGGGGAAGACAGGCGAAAATTTTCTAGAATGCTGGGATATTTGCCACCCCTGGGTTCCGGAAATCTGAAAGGTATCATAGAGACAACAAATTTAAGAGACCCAAAAGAGAAAATGGATAATTACTGACAGTTGGGCCTGGAAACAAAAGAAATTTGCAGGGGACATCTAGGAAATGTTGAAGGATTGTGAAGTTTGCTATAATTATTATCATGAAAACACGTGACTATAAGGAGGAGTGAAGCCTGACTTTAGAAACTAGTCCGCTTGGAAGCGCTGAACTGGAACTTGGCGAATTAGAGACATTCTTGCTTAATCAGAATCAGAATCAGAATCATTTATTTTACACAAGCTATCGTAGTCAAGAAGAGACTCAACTAAATGGCGCTTGGGCTTACAAATTAAAAGAGGACACAAATAAGAACAGAAACTTCAGCACTTATTAAACACTGACGTGTAATACGGAACGAACGTGTTTGAAAACCTATTTGATAAGATAATGCAGCCGTCGCATGATTGGAAGTATCTAATGATGTCCTGCACATCCTTTTGGAGCAAAACGGAACTTTAGAAAAGATTGCAGTGGACTACTGATAAATCGGTGACACCCACTTGATTTTTGGGATCCCCAAACGTAAGTGGAGGGATACCTATGACATCGCAAAAATGTCCGTCTGTCTGTGAGCACGATAACTCTCGAAGGGAATGAGATATTTGATGAAACTTGGTGTAAGGACTCATAGGGTAAAGAGTAAGATCAAGTTCGTAGATGGGCTCTGCAGCCCTACATTTAAGGGTGAGGGAGGGCTAATGTGATAATCGATTATGGGGTAAGCTGAGCACGATAAAGAAAACCATTTTCTTGCCAGACAAGTAGTTCGTCCGGAATCCGGTGAAAACCGGAAAGTAGCTTAAAAGTTAAAATTTTATTTGAAGTTGATTAAATGTTTGATTTAGAGGTGAAGGACATGCTGAAAATGATGGTCAAAACCATTTTCTTGCCGAACAAGCAGTTTGTCCGGAATCTGGCGAAAACCGGAAAGCTGGTTAAAAGTAAAAGTTCCATTTGAAGTTGATTAAATACTTGATATAGGGTAAAAGACATGCTGAGCACGATGTTGAAAACCATTTTCTCGCTAGACAACTAGTTCGCCCCGAATCCGGCCAAAACCGGAAAATTTGTTAAAAGCAAAAGTCGAGGCAAAAGTTTGATCAGATGACAGGTTAGGGGTAAGAAGAGAGGCTGAGTCTGTATATGACAATCATTTTTTAACCGGACATATAATTATTCCGGAATCCAGTTGTAACCGGATTTTTTTTTTAAGTCGAAGTTTTATTTAAAGTTGATTAGATGTTCTTTATAGGGACAATGCACACGAATGCACACTGATAAGGAGATACGCTGGATTCGTTTCTGGATTTTCTTTTTTTGCTGGACTAGTTCTCTCCGAATTCCAGCGAAACCAGAAACTTAGCAGAAGTAAAGCAGGAAGTCTCGGTCAGTATTGTCAGAATAGATATAGATTATAGAGGTATAGATAGATAGATAGATCAGTGTATTTAAAAAGCCCACGGGCCATATACACAAACAAACAAAAACAAACATATAACTTAAACAATCAGACTCCTTCTTAACTCTAAAGATTTATCTATGTGCCCACTCGAGTAATAACGGTAGAGTTACTATTGCTCAAAATTTCAGGAAGTGATAAAATCACACCCTCTAGATACATTTTCCTTAAATCAGAAAGTTTCGGGCATCTACGGGGGAAATGGTCCAAATTTTCTTCCTCCTTCTCACAAAGTGGGCAAGCATACCTCCCATCAGGAACCACATTACCTCTCTCAAAAACCTTCTGCCTTCTCTGAATTGGAAGGCAGTTTGCCTTTAGTTGGATCCAACGACATAAAACTTTCCCGGGTAGATTAAACTTAAAATACACTTCCTCTCGAAGACAAACTTTTACCACTTGATAATGACTCAAGATATCTGAACCTGGTTTTCTCTGATGATTAGCCTGGCGAAGACAGCATCTGTCGAAGTCAAGACCCAATTGTCTGAATCCAATATTTTCTTTTTTTGGGATCCCATCGACACCTTTGGTCTTGTTAAAGTGAGCATACAGAAGGAAAGCTGCCAAACTACGGACATGCTCGTTGACGATAACGCAGCGCTCAAATGCTTTGAAAGTATCTAAATAATTTCCTGCACATCCTTTTGGAGCCAATGGAACTTTAGAAAAAGTTGGAGCGGGCTACTAATAAACCGGTCACACCCACTTGCTTTTCTAAAGTGAGCATACAGAAGGAAAACTGCCAAATTACAGACATGTTCGCTGAAGATAACGCAGCCCTCGATGCCTGAAATTATCCAAATATTTTCCTGCAGTGTGTAATCACATTCGTATGACACTGACTGATTGCTGGGCACATAGCAAAAATCTGCCGCTGCAGGGCTAGATTGTGCCCCGTGGCCTTTTGTTCCTTGTTATCCACTAAGATCTATCATTTAAGTCAATTATCCTAAACATGGGTAGTTGCACCTCCAAGAAGTTTACATTCAGGAGAAGCGTATGTCAGGTTGGTTTATGTGCAAGCTGAGTCTGCTTAAACAGGGAAAGCAAGAGATGGGTGATACAGGCGGGTGGAGTGGCAGTGTAGAGTGGTTTGTAAGGTCTGGAGGCTAGATTCAGGTCTAGCAATAAAGTGCAGGTTTGAAGGGTAGAATCGGGTCTAGCTCAATGCCTATGCGTTAGGTTTCGCTTTAGATCCGTATAGATTTTAGTTACCTTTTATTTGACGCGTGCGTTGGAATCACCGAGACTTTCCATATAGTATGTACCAAAACATATACAGACTAGTGCTAATCCAATCTTCAGTTTCTGGTTTACGCAAGCCTACCATTCCTGCGGGTTTCTGTCAATACCAGCCATGATTTCAAGCCTGAAGGTTTTGCATAGCAATCATTTTCGAGCAAGGACAGAGAGATAAAACCGAAAAGAGACTTTCAAATCATTCATAAGAATGAATTTATTACATGCTAAAATTCGAAATTGACAGATCGCTAATTATGCGTAGATTATTCATTCTGTTCATGGAAGGAAGTTAAAAATCCCAGTCGCCGACCACACCCGGGTGGTGAACAAAGGGTTTAAACGCTGGCACACCAACCTGGAGGAAATGTGATTATCCGCCGTCTTTCGCGCAAGGAAAAGAGTTGGTTTTTGAGGAATACCTCTTGTCACCGAGCTTGTCACGGAAAGCAAGAGATGGGCGATGCTGTTCGGGGGAATGACCGAGGGGTTGCCTACTCTCGCTTTAGTGTGAAGTAAGTGCCGGTACCGGTTGCTACGCTGTCAGAAGTTTCATAAGAAATATCACAAGGATGCGCGGTTTCAATAGACAATACTTGGGATGTACTCTGTTGTCGTGACAAACTTTATGCATGACATTTTATGCATAACAAGCGTTGCCAGGAAGAACCGAAAACCCCCCAGAAAAGTATCTGCTGAATTTTTCGATATTATGACCACAAAAAAAAAATAACAAATGCTTTTTTGGCGGTTTTTCGGCTCTTCATGGCTCATTTCATGATAATGTTTGTTGCGACAACAGATTACAACCCAAGTGTTGTCTGTTTAAACCGCGCATCCTTGTGTTATCAGTTATGAAACTTCTGACAGTGTACGCGTTCGAACATTAAAATAAGCATGTTTAAAAGTGGAACCGCCTAATTGTATGGCCGGCACCACTAATTTTTGCCGGTACCAGCCTGTTCCCCGGCATCGGGAAGGGTGTACATCAGGTGCCGGGGAGTGGGTAAACCCTCGGGAATGATATGCCTTGGCGTGATTTGCGGGCTTGAGTCTAGGATGGGGTCTAGCATTGCTTCTACACGTCAGGTTTTGCGAAGATATTTATTTCTTTCGATTCTTTTCATTTAACATTTGCGTTGGTATCACCGAGACCTTACATAATTTAGAAAAGCACTTCTTTGAACATTCAGGGGATAAGGTAAATTAAACAAACAAAAATATTGGTATTTGAAGGTCAAGAGGGGGGAAGATGTTGGTTTGTGAACAACTGTTGCTGTTGTTGAAGCTGCAACATTTGTTGCTCGATGAATTGGGTTGTGAAAAAATCACCCTGCTCGCCTCCCTCTTCGTCACTTTCTTCGAGATCAATATCGGAGCAGTCGCTTGTGGGTGATTTTCGTTTGCCGCTCGAGCCAGAGCTGTCACCTTGTAGACGAGTTGCTTCTGGTCGTTCTTGGTCCCTCGTTGAGCAGCCCTGTTCATCGTCGTCCGTTTGAACCCTTTTGTGTTTGGTCCTTCTGTTTTGAAACCACACCTTTACCTGGAAATAATGAATTTTCAGCAAAGGTCAATATTTCTTTATCTAAATTGAGTATTATTTCTTTACATGGTGAAATTATTTGCCTCGGATTCCCTGTAACAAGCAGCATTTTTATCAACTGGCCAACTGACTACCATGGTATTACGACAGCCAGGGGATTATCGAAAAATCTTACTTAGCTCGATGCGATTGCTTATTATGTTACAGTAACAGCGAAAAACCCTTCACGTTTAGCATGGCAAGGGCGTAAAATTCCCAGAAAGAAAACTCAGTATCTCCACAATGATTGTTCCGAGTTGGCTAAATTTCTACCAGACATGCCCGACACAGTTTCAGATATGGCACTGCTAAGCACTTCGTTCCGAGAAAAATGTCGCTTGTAAACACCGTCGACATTTATGTTGTAGTATTATATTATTGCTTATACTCAGGTCCTTATCCAGGAATTTATTTCAGGGGGTGGGGTTTGCCCGTGGGTCCCACCTTTGTCCATACCAAAATGTATACAAAAAGATATACAACAGAGGTTAAAGCCTCTATAAAACAATTATTTTTGCATGTTTCGCTCGGAGGGTCGAACCCCCTAAATCCCCCCTGGACACGGCCTTGTTTTTACTTCTATTCATAGCTTATACTAGTTTTAGTCATTTTACACAATTGAATCGGCATGAGTTACCGTTAACGGCTTACATCGTTAAGCAGCGCTGTCTAAAATAAGTTTGTCGGAATTTTTTTGTTTTTCGAATTTAGTTCTTTACCGGATATCAGTCGGATGCTACCCATCTCAGGCAAAGTGCTGGTTTAACTATTTTTCGGTCGTCAAATCACCTTCAAGGGGCTATTTTTCTGGGTTGGGACTCGGGAGACAGTTTACTTTTTAGAGTTAAACTGCCCTTCAGCGGAACCGAATTGTTTAGTTTCCAGAGCATGTTTTCACAATTGAACTAGTCCGCCATTTGGGGTTTTCTGGGGCTCACTGTCGTGGTTTATATGTAGGCTATCATACTGCCAGGCCACATAAAGCGTAGTTTAGTGCCAGTATGGAAAAGCGGATTGGCTCAAGGCCGAATTAAAAATTATCAAAAGACAAAGAAATTCCAAAGGGATAAATAGAAAAAGAGCTGTAAGCTCGTATAGCACTTGCATGGGTTAAGATGTTTTGATTTATCAAAAGTAAGTTTCGACTTTGCGGTTGAGATGCGCACTCCAAGGGAGCTAGAACTCCATTTGTAAACAAAACCGTTGAGGCAAAAATGATAATGGGCTGATGGGCATCATGAAAATGCATATATTGCTTAAAAGTATTTTTTTTACTGTTTGGTCAAGATTGGTACTTTAAGGAATAGTGGGATTTGTGAAGTAGGGATTTCTAAGCAAATGTTGTTGAATCTCTAATATTCCAGCGAAGTGTCATCGTCCTAGCACATCTGGAAGTACCTCAACTCGCGATCACCGGAATCCACCTCCTCTAACTCCACCCATAATACCCGGAGCCAATCCGGTTCTCTAAATGATTAATCCAGAGCATCTGTTTGTTATTCCCACGAAGTTCGATCCCGATCACACCAGTTTAAGCGGGCCAAGTATCCCCCCCCCCCAATAATTGTCGAATTCGGTCCGGAAATAAAAAAGATCACCAGAGAGAAATGTCCTCTGTTCAGTTATTAAATTTCACTTGAACCCCATCACCCGTTCCAAAGTTACGCATGACTCAATATTCCAAATTCCCTTCCCCCAACTCCCCCCCCCCAAGATTATCATATCGAGGATTTTTGTTATTCCAAGTCAGTTTTACATGGATTTACATGGAGCAGATGTTTGTTATTCCCAGCAAGTTTCACTCCGATTCCTCCATTCTAACCGCGTCTCGAGATTCCCGGTCTCCCCCAACTCCCCCACGGTGCCCGTAGCCAATCCGATTTAGTAAATTATTTACCTAGAGCATCTGTTTGTTCTTCCCACAAGGTCCCATCCCGATCTCTCCATTCTAAGCGGGTCCCGTATTCCCCCCCCCCCCCCAATAGTTGCCGGATCCGGTCCGGATATGAAAAAGATCACCAGAGAAATGTCCTCTGTTCAATTCTTCAATTCCCCGTTCAAAAGTTACGCCTGACTTAATATTCCGGATTCCCCTCCCTCCACTCCCCCCACCATTATCAGATCGACATTTGTTTTTATTTTGAAGTCAGTTTGATCGGATCCCTGATATGCCTGCCAAGTTTCATCGAGAAAATCCCCAAAACCGCCATCACCGGAATGCCGGGAAACCCCCTCTCCCCCCCTAAGTGTCCGGATCCAGTACAATCGTTTAAACGATTTATCTAGAGCAGATGCTTGTTGTTCGCATCAAGTTTCACTCCGATCCCTCCATTCTAACCGTTTCTTGAAATTTCCGGTCTCCCCCCCCCCTAGCTTCCCCCTGACTACCGAATCCGGTCAAAACTTTAAACGGGACATCCCAGATATATAATCTATTCAGTTATTAAGTTTCATTACAATCCGATCGCCCGTTCGAAAGTTACACACCACTCAATTTCCCGGATTCCTCTGCCCTCCACTCCCCCCAAAAATGGTCGGATTGGAAAACTGATTATTTCGAAGTTTGGTTGGTCGAGTCTCTGATATGCCTGCCAAGTTTCATGGTCCTAGCACATCTGGAAGTACCCTAACTTTAAAAAGTGTGACAATATGCCGTAAATTTTCAAGTTTCCATCGCCCTCCACTCCCCCGCATATGGTCGGATCGGGAAACTGATTATTTCCAGGTTAGTTTGGTCGGGTCCCTGATATGCCTGCCAAGTTTGATTGTCCTAGGACATCTGGATCGAAAAAGTGTGACAAAAAAATCGGACCGATCGACAGACTGACAGACAGAATTGTGATCGGAATATGGCACATGAGCCAGAGGCTGCAAGTGCCATAAAAATAGACACTTCTTAAGTTTTCGCCTCCTATTGTTTTGTCGACGAGAATATAGTAAGACAAAATGAGATCAGTTGTGTGGGCTTATCCTGGCCCCTCCTATGGCTGCGCGACCGCATCTTATGCCCGTCCCTCACCTTCCTACGACACTTGACGAACTATCGCGGAGCATATGCTATAATTGTTTACGAGGGGTGTGCACAGGTTTGGGGAGCGAATATCCCCTCGATTGCTTATCGTTTTTTATCGAACCATGCCAGAGTAGGTTGCGTGTTTTCTACTCCCCCCCCCCCGCTCTCGCAAACACTGTAAACGATCTAATAAAGACTTTCGACTCTCGGCGACTTATTCCCTCGCTTATTCCCGTTAGAAACTTGCTTATTAGGGCTATACAGACATGCTCCACTCAACACAATAGTCCCGCGCCATTACGCGGCGTCACAATAAAGAATATAATTAACGACCGTCTCCTATTGGTGGGATCAGGAAATGAGCGTATCATAAAAATAATCGGGAAAATTGCGACTGTGTGTCCGGACTTGGCGAATCGTCCAACTTGGAGGGGAAGTTAGCTGGAATTAGACATGAATTCCAGTATGATTAGTCATTCCCAAGCGCGAGCGCACCAACCGGGTTTTCTTTCAGACAGGCAAAGTAGGCACAAATTAATTTACTGATAATAATATGTCGAGACTGTACTGGTGAAATTGATAAAGTTTATGCCAGCAACAAGTATATGGGCCCTCTTCTTTTAAGGTACGTATTGGTGTCTGACGGGTTGCGTGTGTAACCCCGTGAATCTAGAAGTTAAAATAACATAACGAAGAGGAATTTAAAAAAAAGTTGCTTCAAAAAATTCTTGACGCGTGAGATTCGAGAGATTACATATTATATAACCTGGGCCAATACTAATGATTTGATGACCCGTATTCCATACTTTAAATTCTAAACCCCACTACACATTGATTTTTACTATTTCCACTTTTCGCCACTTTCAATGTGTATCGTGCTAGCGACAGTTGCTTACGAGAGTCTCAGCCGCAAGAGAAAATTATTATTTGTATTTTTGAGTGTTTTTGCTAGAAGTCAACGAGGTAGGAAGGCTTAACAGGCATAGCCGTTAGTAGTTTGTTAAAAGCAGAAAGAACCAAGTTTATAGTATTTATCTATTCTAAAAGAGTGGATCGGAAACAGTAAATACTGCGAGGGTCCTTTAACTTGTGATATAAGCTTGCAGTCGACACTATGTCTTACCTGGGTTTCAGTCAGGTTGAGCGTTTGAGCTAGCTGCTTCCGCTCCGTCCCGACAACGTAGTGGTTTTTGTCAAAAGCTGATTCAAGCTTCAGTAACTGACTAGGGCTGAAGGCTGTTCGAACTCGTTTTGGTTTTCGAAATGGAGAGAGCAGGAAACTTGCCATCTCAGGTCCTGCAATTCCAAGCGCGTTATTAACAACTTGTATAGATAGATAGATAGATACTTTAATTTTAGCCGTTAGGCCATACACAAAATCATACATTTTTAAACACTTCGAGAGAGCGATTATATAAACTCACATGTAAAACGCTTTAAACTCCCACCACCAATAACTATTTACATCTCTTTAACGCTTCTTTGACAAAACCTGTAACTGCCATTATCGCTGACCGTGAAGATGACTTTAGGATACCAGGAAAGAGCAACCCATCTTCACCAAAAAATCTTACTCTCAAATCCGAGAGCCCCTTGCATCTTGACAGTAAATGAGACAGATTTTCCTCTTCCAAACCAGAACGCTAACCAAGGGGTCGCATGGAAGCTCACGACGTTTCACGTTGGTTCACGTTCTGGTTATTTAATGGACCCGCCGTGTCTATAATGTCAATAGTTGCGTTTTTTAAGATACCATGGTATCTGTTACAACGGTAACTGGATCTGCGATTAGTCGTTTTTGCAGTTACCGTGGTATCTGATATACGGTTGCTCTGAAAATGACAATTGCCGAATTTGTGCTTTTTTTAGGTCATCCCGAAAGAAAAACTGATATTCAGTCACATCACTAAGTGCCAAACTTCTTTCCTGCCAATTTGACAAAAATTGATGAAATTGAGATGACTTTTTCAGATATCGCGATCAGTTACCACGGCCGGACGGACCACAGATACCACGATAACTGCGAAAACGACTTTAGACCGTGGTATCAGATACTATGCTGCATTCATTAATTCCTAAGCCCGTAGACAGAAATTTTACATGTTACATTCTGAACCCCTAACGATACATCACTAATCTTCACGATTCAGTATTTTCCATGCGCATTATCCTCCTCACGAGTGTTCGCGTAACTTGCTATTGATGGGTGAAACTGGTCATTCTGAATTTTTGCCGAGTTCTTGTTAGAAGTCGATGGACCTTAGTAAACGTTCAGACAGGGCCTAGGGCTTTCAAACAGGGCCTAGTTTTACAGTATACAAATAGTTTCGAATAGTGGAACATAAACAGTAAATAGTGCGAGGTGTGCCTAAATTTAAAACAATTGATGGTTTGCTTTGTTTTATTTGTAAAAACGAAAAGAAATCAGCAGATGAATCCCGGAACTGCCAACATGCCAAAGGCTTTAAATGGCCAGTTCAGGAACTCAAACGAATTAATACCTCTAGAGAAGACAAATTTCATCTCTTACAAAAATCGCTTGTGAGTTATGACAACCCTATCCGCGTCAGACGCGACAATAAATCCATATTAAAAAGAGAACAAGAAAACAAAATAAATAACACTAACTTTTAAGAATCAAGAAGATGTTTTTTTCATTTTTTTCTGGAAAGCCCTCAAAGACACTGATTCTTTTACAGAGCACGGCAACACGTTCCATATTTCTACGCCAACATGTCGTAACGAAAGAGCTCCTCGATGAGTATGGCGTATTTCTGACAGGAGTATATTTCTCTCAGAAGAAGTAGGTGGGTATGAATGGTACTCCGAGGTCACATGACACATATGTAGTTCTCTTATTCCTAACGTTGCTAATGAATTAATACATGAATAAACTAAAGTTGCTACCTGAAACTTTGACATTTTGTAAACATTCAAAACGTTAGCAAGACGAAATGATTCAATTTGATAAATATATACATCGATCACTGTGGGCCGGATGGGATATTTTCATTATTGTTTGTGCTTTCCAGTCATGAGTGACGAGAGCATAACATCTTGACGAACTGGTGGGAGTCTGCATTCACATTCTAGAAAACCAGCACTTCCACGTTAGTTGCGTTTTCGATCGAAGTTTGAAGTTACCTTCAACCTCAAAGGTCTCTGCTTAAATACCGTTTTTGGTCGCCGGTCACAGTTCCTTCGTCCTTCAAACTCTGACCGTCGAACTTCGTGCGCTAGCAAGTTCGAAGTTTGCTTGAATCGTCGAAGAAACGTCGACCTGGCAAGGATCGCCGGAGTCGTAAAAACACTAATTAAGCAAACGGTGAACTTCGACGGCGTTCAAAAACGGAAATTAAGCAACCGGCTAAGCGAACGGCGAACAAAACTTCGATCAAAAACGCAACTGTTGTCTCTTTAATCCATCCCTGAGCGAGAAGATTGCTGAAAGAGTGAAGAGCTGTTTTTGTGCAGTGTTCAATGTGGATAATGCAGTTTTCCTCGAATAATAACCATAATTATTTATTTACTACCCACAAATTCGAGAGGGAAAATAAATTTAGTACAATAAAGAAAAAGAAAGGAAGAAAAAAACCCAAAATAACTCTAGATTAGAAATGCACTAGCACATAAACAGGGGGTGGCACATAAACAGGATGGCACATAAACAGGGGTTGGTGGGGTCGAAACCGAGAGTACGCTGATCCCGACAGATTCCTGTGTAGCATTAGTTTTTTCTCCGAAACATCTGCAACACCGAACTTACGAATAATAGTTGCGTATTTGTTCGACTTTTCACTCGCCTTTTCGACGGCTTTTTACTTTTTTTTGTGTTTTCGTAAAATGGTCATAAGTACTATTTGACAATTTCCTGTTTTTGTCAAAAAGGCAAACGCCGACTTTCGCCTTTTCCCTCGGCTTTTTGCAAAAAGGCAAACTTGGTAGGTGACCAAGTTACGCTCTCCTTTTGGCTTTTTGCCTCGCTACTTTAGCCAGTTTATCCCAAAATCCAAGAAAAGAGGAATTTGATTCAAAGTGAAAATCAGTATTTCGAGACTGTCTCGGATTTTAAAGATGAAAAATTTGAAGTGCAAGTAAAATACAAATAAAATGGCATTTGTCAAAATAGTGTTTGCATCCGAGAAAAGTGAAAAGTCCTTAGTAGTAACGGCAACTTGCGAAAACACGAGAATGTTCAAAAAAGGCCTGAAAACGATAAAAAGACAAAGCTGAAAGGGGAAAGGCAAAAGCCGAACAAAAACGCAACTAAAAACTCTATTCCGATGCCAAGGGGGGGGGGGAGTTAAAGGAGGAATTAAAACTACGAAGATAACTGTTTCTGAGAGGAAAGGTCTTACTTCTTCAGAAGATGATATAGTCTAGAAATATAGAAGATAGACTGGTCACAAAAAGTTGAGTAGAGCCGACCGAGAGCTCGTCTATTACACTGCCCACGGTTAGCAACAGTTTTTGAGAAACCAAATAGTATTTTTTCTTTACATCAAGGACAGTTTGTTGCCGTAGAGACGATAGGGAATTAGTGAAAGTGATTAGTTTTTTTTCTAGCGTACTAAGGTTGTTTGAGTTCTGTTTAAAATCCTGGTAAGTTTTTTGGAGATTTCTTGTAATTGTGGGTTAAAAAGAAATATTGGTGTATTTTCAAAGACAGCGGCGTATTTCTTGAATCACGATCTGGCAACACTAACAGTGATGCCCAACCACCTGAAAGAAGTAGCAAGGGGGATAGTAAAATGTTTACACACAAGGGAGGACTGAGAAGAAGATGCCAAATTTTCAAATACTTTCGTTTAACTTCACTTCCGACTGCGATAATGTTAAACCACTACTCGCATCTATATTACTGATTGATTATGCGTCCCTAATCGATCTATTCTCATTCCCGAAATTCCGAACTTCCTATGTAACATTGTCCACGCTAATGCCCGCTAGACTAATTCTTGTATTTTCATGTTCGGCTCTTTTCGAGCCAGATCAGGCTTCCTCGTGTCACTTCCACGGAGCTTAGCAATACCGGTTATGCAAGTTTCTCCGTATTTTTCCTCAAAACCAAGGAGGAGGTCTGAGGCTCAAAACAGCCGAGACGGTTTGTAATCTTTGGGAAAAGACTCTTTCGTGGGATCCCAAAACGTAAGTGGAGGGACCTCTGACATCGCAAAAGTTGTCCGTCTGTCAGTCCGTCTGTGAGCACGATATCTCTCGAAGGGAATGAGACGTTTTGATGAAAGCTGGGGCGAGGATTCTGTGGGTAAGACCCAGGTCGAGTTCGTATATGGGCTCTGTAGCTTGACATTTAAGGGTGGCGGAGGGGGTTCAAATTAAGGGATGAACAAAATATTTTTAAAAGCTAATGAGATAGTCAATTTCGGGGTAAGAAGACATGCTAAACACGACTATGAAAAACCATTTTCTCGCTGAACGAGCAGTTCGCCCGGAATCAGGCCAAAACCGGAAAGTTTGTTGAAAGTAAAAGTTTTATTTGAAGTTGATTAGATGTTCGATTCAGGGGTAAGAAGACATGCTTAACCCAAATATCAAAATAATTTCCTCGCCGGACAAGTAGTACATCCGGAATCCGCCCCAAACCGGAAAATTTGTTAAAAGTAAAAGTTTCGACTAAGTTGATTAGATGTTCGATTGGGGTTGAAGAAGACATGCTGAATTCGTATATGACAATAATTTTCTACCCGGACATATAGTTCGCCCGGAATCCGGCTGAAACCGGAAAATTTGTTATAAGTAATAGTTTTATCTGAAGTTGATGAGAGGTTCAGTATCGGGGTAAGGAGATCCGCTGGATCCATTTTTTTTGCCGGTGAAGTAGTTTGCCCGGAATCTGGCCACAACTGGAAATTTGGCAGAAGTAAGGCAGGAAGAATACATTTTTCCACAAGTTGGTTTTTCCAATTTGAGCAGCTTTGAGCCTGAAGAGGACTTTGCCAAGAAGGGAAGAAGTATAGCTCTAAAAAAATTCAGCTGAAGTATCAGTTTCGCATTGTCAAATAAGGCAGGAAGTTTTGATTAATTTCATCAAAGTAGATATGAAGAATAGGGGTTAACACACATGCTGAATCCATAATTGAACTTGGTTTTCTCAGATGATTAGCCATATTAAAGAGATGATTTTTCATATTACAAATTTTTAAGGAGTATGGCGAAGACCGGATATCTACAAGACCAAATTGTCTAGATCAAAAATAAATTCCTGTGATCCCATCGAAACCTTTGGTTTTGTTTTTCAAAGGAGTCACGTATATTGTAAGATTGGAACAGAAACCGTAGCCTATCTGAACAGTAGTATCCAGCAGGGGCGTCACGACTGGGGGGGGACGCCACCCCCTAAAGCTGTCGGCCAGTCGGTAAAAAATAACCGAGTCGGCGCGAAGCGCCGCGATTTTTCGTCAAAACAGTTGATTTTTTCACGAAAACAGTCGGTTTTTCTGAAAATTTGTCGGTTTTTCTGAAAATCAGTAATTTTTTTCAAAACTCTCGTTTTCGTTATTGAAAACAGTCGGTTTTTCTGCAGAACCAGTCGGTAAAGATTACCAACCAGTCGGTAAATGCCTCGTCCCCCTCCCAAACATTTTGGCTAGTGACGCCTCTGGTATCCAGTCTTGCTGTAGTGTAGTAGCATGCAGTGGAACCAATTACTGCTGCATACTACTAAAGCTTACAAAAACAGACATAGAATTATCGACAATGTGTCATAGGGCGAAGGGGAGAGCTAGACTCGCTGCCAAAGAGTGTGTTATATTTTCGCTACTTTCGAGTCTGGACTTGAATTTAATTATGACGAATTTAGCTGCCCATTAGAGCCGTACCCCTTAAGTGGAGTGCTCCCTCCATTTCGGGCGTCGCAAGCTTGAACACAAAGCGAGAAACACGATGTTGATGACTTTCTTTTAGGCAGAAGAAGCTGACTGACAAGGTATCGTCTGTTGGGGAAAAAGGGAAAACATGGAGACGTAATGATATATGATTGTGTACAGAAACACCTTCTTAATTAAAGATGATGGCATAGCTGATAGAGCTAATGGGGCAAGTTTTTGTGGAAATTTGCACGGAAGAGCGAGTCACTGAATCTGGATTCCAATGCAATGAGCAAAAAATTGAGTTGATCACACGATTTTAATGCGTAACCTGATAGTTCGATATAGTTAGATAGCGCCAGATTTTTATCTCACTTATTTCAACTTCGTACCCATGACGGAAGGTATAAAAAAGGCTGAGAAGTGTTCCTGGGGTAGTCAATCTCCCTGAAAACAAATATTGCTGTTCGGACATTTCCGAGATATGGGCTAAGAGCGATAAATTTAGCCTATAGCAGCCTGTCATAACTCAAGAAACAGATTTTTCAAATCACATGTTGTATTACATCATTCGAAAGAGCAGATCGAGTACTACAAGAACATGATTGCTAATTTAAAATAAAATAAGAAAAATGTTTTATCTCTATTTCCAACATTTTCCAAATAATGGTTATAAATATGGCACAAATTGCGAAGAAAGGCCCAAAATTCGATTTTACAATGTAATGAAATTTTATCTTATAAAAACTGAAGCCCATTTGTTTTCGAGGGATTTTAGCTGAAATCCACTATTCTATTTTTAATTTTAGGGGCCAGCAGTTTTTTGTATGAGGTAGCCCTGTCTATAAAATGAGCCTCTATTGACAAGAGGTCCTGTGAATTTTTAGCTCGATTATTGTTTACCTCAAAGGAAGAGTTACCTAGGATTTCTTAACTGTGCATCACCATCCTTTGAAGTGAAGTTAGACATGTAAATTGGTTATAAAAGAGAATAAAAATGTTTTTGCTCTTAGAATAACTGTGACACAAATTATTTCGAGGAGATCACATTTATTTATATTATATTTGTGTATATCACATTAAATATTCTTTGAGCCCAAGCTGACTTTGAAACATATATTCAAATAATGTTTACAACGGATATACGTCAGCTACGATTTTAAATCGTAGCTATATCACATTATATTTTTTTTTTCTTTCCTTTATATATATACTTATATTTTTTCATATTTTTGGATTTTCCTCGCTTGTGAAATGTATGTTAAAGTTCAATGGGCACATCAAACTACCCCAATCCCACTCTGTAACAACCTAGGAACAATGCTTACCCCCTAGATCAGCAGCTTTTTCAACATTTTCCCCTCTGTTATATTTCAAAGCGTAATTTTTTAGGATGGTATATGCTCAACTTACTAGCTTGGACAAAGATAAAACTGATGTTTCTTATAATACTTAGTAGGTCTTTATTTTATGCATAAATCAGCTTGTATAATTCAGATTTGCATAGATTATTTGTTTTTGAATGATTTTTTTACCTATGTTATTTTTTATAAGCTTATTGCATATTCTGATACATTCTATAAAGCAAGCTAATGAAGCTTCAAAAAACTATTCATCAAAGAAAAACGTTGAATAGGCACTTTAAGCCATGGAACTTCTGATGAAACACTAGAACAATCAGGTAAACTGCATCTGCGGATTGACTTTGGTGATGTCTCAAATATATCCTTTTCTATCAAGCATTGCTGGAAGTTTTTGAATTTCCTGCCACCATATCCCAGCTCCTAAGATTTGGACAGCCGAAATGCCAGAGAGGTAAAGACAAGGGATAACAAGAAAACGGCCGATTTTCGTAGCGACTTCTAAAGGAAGTAGGAAGTGTTTATTTGTGAACCATTTAATACAAAGTAAAGCATTATAAGTGTCCATTGTGCTTTAAGGAGAAAATCAGATCTCGACATTTCGAGAATGGATTGAATTTTGTTATCAGCCTACAAATCAAGTTCATTTTTTGTCGAAGTTGTATCTGAAGTTCCCTTTTTTTAATATTTCAGCTGATTTGAAAATTAATTAGACAACCAAAGCTTCAGTTTCTAATGATTTACAGTTACGACATTGTCGGAACATTTTTCGAGTAAAAACAAAATGAGCATCGGTTGTTGTTAATATTAGTATTAAGCCACACAAAGTATCGCAGAACCGTCAATAACAAAGACAACAAACATAGTTTTAGTTTAAGTTGCTCGGGGATTTGTGGGCTGCAGTTTTTAATGTGCGAAAAAATTGTTGCCCTAAAAAGTCAGATATCTTTTACAATTTTAAATTGCACTTATTTAGAATATATGCTAAACAGAAAACAAGTCCTTTTCTTGCCTCAAGGTAAAAATAATTTTCTTGCAGGATTCGATCTCTTGAAAAAAAAAAATCTGGAATCATTGCAGGGAGTCACAGAACCTGACGTCCTTTAATTTAACCTAACGTCGTTGTACTTATTAAGGCATGTCTTCAATCTAGCATGTTTTGCACTTGATGAGCGATGACTGCGAGAAAATGTGAAAAAGGAAAATAATAATTAAATGCCAGCCACTACGGAAACGAAGTGAGATTTTGGTATATGTACTGTGCAAATAGTTGTTTTTGCATTTATGATAAATCTGTTTTGAAAGGAGACGTGCTAAACAACGTTCTCGGTGAATTTAAGTTGCCACGCAAAAAAACATTAATGGGAGAGGGAGAAAGTCCCACTGCGTAATCTATGAGAATGTTAATTTTATGCCGGCTTTCATACCGACCGAGCTACCCCCCCCCCCCCCCCCCCCCCCCCCCTCCCCACACACACACATAGACACAAACGAAGCAGCATACGAGGCAACGAAAATCAGAAAATGGTGGACATTTTACATAGATTAACAGTGTACTATTTTTGTCGAATCTGGTTCAGATTTTCTTCCCGTCTTCGCTGAGTATGCTATTGTAATGTTGACTGTCTCGTACTACTCGCATATTGGGCCTAGGAATCTTGGCTCATACAAATGGGAAAATATGGAAAGCTGAGTCGGAAGATGGTGCTGCTCCCCTTTTTGATGAACGGTTTGCCCCGAATCCGGCAAATTTTCTCTAAACTACTTTTGTGTCGCGAATAAGGAATTCTAAGTCTAAAAACAAAACAAAAAAACAGCCTCTCGAGGCTTGGGAGCAATTAGTGAACGCATCATCACTGCTTCTTCCCTTATTCCTTAAATGGCCATGACCTAATGATCGTCTTGGGCGATCGTACACTCTTGTGACCAGCTGACTGCTGGACTCGGAAACTTTTGAATCACTATAGTTAGCGTAATCCTATCACCACCAGAAATCCGCAATGCTGCGAACAGACGATCAGGGTTTCCCAAGTGTATATTCTGCACTTTCATCGTCAAGTAAAAAAATCTCAACATTTCCATATGGAATGGACGACTCTGCCGAAAATTCGGGCAGTAATTCTAGTCCGCTACATAGCATCCAACCCTGATCTTCAGTCCAAGGCTGTTGATCAATAGATAAACCTTTTGCTAGAGCCACCGGTAGCAGTGTTCCACCACCACCGCGTTTTCCGCCACCTTTTAATTCAAGTAGCGCAGGTAGCCTGTGCAGGTAGTTTCAGATTTGAATCTTTAAATGTGAAAAGGGTGTTTATCGCCAACTAGATCAATTCAAACACAGTCAAATCTTGTCAGACCTAATATTCTGATGGAGTTTCGAGGGCCAACCCGATTAAAGCGGGCCACAAAAAAATGGTATTTCTACAACATACACAATGCTAACCATCCCTACTGTCACTATGAATGTTTAAAACCACTAAAACACCGTAAAACAATGAGCAAATTAAAAAAAACCCACCAAATTTCCTATGTTTGAAATAACTCCGTCTGGACTAAATCTCAGCCGATTATCCCGACAGCTGTTATGGCACGTAGGGAGCGAAGGGTCAAAATAATAATTTCCATCTAATGCTCCAACTGTTTATTACAAATACAAATAAATAAAAAAACTAAGACCAGTGTGGTACCTCTGAAGACATACAAAAATTATCAATTAGGTCTTATAATTCTTTGCTAATCAATCCTGGAAAATCTCGTCATCTAGAAAAGAAGACTTTCGGCGTGCTCGAGCCGAAACAGCAACCAGGCAAAAGCGTTCAGTTCAAAATAATACTGTGGCATGCGATAACTAAGAAAAGGTAAACGGAATGTTTGGATTAGGACTTTAAGTGTCACGGCTACTGGACTTTAAAATTACGTATCAAGAAGGAAATTCTTCAAGAGAAGTATTTCTGCGGGCGATTGCTCACCTTTTGAAATTTGAATAGTTTGGGGGCCTTATTGAGTTTTTGAAGATGTACATTTTCTTTGACTGGAGTTGACATAAATAATTATTTGAAACATTAAGCTCAGTCTTCGTATTAGCTACTATTACCGTAGAGTTAGCGTTGGTGGCAGCTCTACGCATTTAAGGATTTAGATCTGGAATTCCGTGAACCAGCTACCTGCACTACCTGCACTAATGAGTTGGCGGAATACACTCGGCGGCGATGGACCTAACAAAATATTTGACCCTTTCGTCTGACCCAACTAATCCTCTTTATGATGCAAGATTTCCTGGGTGGCGGAAAAGATACGATGGCGCTGGAACACGGTGGCGTGCCGAACCCACTTCGAGCCATCGGACCACGTGTAAAACTGTGCCGGTCCGATTTTGTCACTGATGCACCTAGGACTTGTGCCTGTACTTCCCACCAATTTTCATCCTGATCGCTCCACTCTATGCGAGTCACAAGATGTCCGCTTCTCCCCTCTGACCCCCCCCCCCAGTTCAGCGGATCCTTTCCGGACTTAAAATAGGACATGCTGACACATGGCGTCTTTGAAGATATCAAGTTTCGTTAAGATCCTATAAGCCATTCGAAAGTTATGCGTGCTACCAATTTCCAGATTCTGCCGTCTCCCACCCCCCACGATAGTCAGATCAGGCAAGCGACTTTTCCCAAGTTAATCTGGTCAGGTCCCTGAGATGACTGCCAATTTTTATCGTCCTAGCCCACCTGGAAGTACATTAACTACGGATCGCCGGAATTCTGGAACCGCCCTCGACCCCCCCCCCCCCCCACAGTGTCCGAACCCGGTCAAGTCCTGTCAGTGATATATCTAGAGCGTGAGCTTGTTCTTAGCACCAAGTTCCATCCCGATCGCTCCTCTCTGAGAGTTTCACGATTTCCGGTTTTCCCTTCCGACTCCCCCCCAGATTCTCTGGATCTGGTCCGGACTTGAAAGGAGACTTTGTAGACAAGAGATCTTTCCAGATATCAAGTTTCATTAAGATCCGGTTACCCGTTCGAAAGTTATGCATGTCCCTATTTTCCGGATTCTGCCACCTCCCCCTCTCCCCACGATAATCGTATCGGGCAAGTGACTATTTCCAAGTTAGTTTGGTCCGGTCCCTGATATGCCTGCCAAGTTTTATCATTCTAGCCCACCTGGAAGTACATTAACTGCGGATAGCCGGAATTCCGGAACCACTGGATCGTGCAAGTGACTATTTCCAAGTTAATTTGGTCGGGTCCCCGATATGCCTGCCAATTTTCATCGTCCTAGCATATCTGGAAGTACCCTCACTCGCAAACACCGGACTAACCGACCGACCGCCCGACTGACCGACGGAAATGTGATCGGTATACAGCACTTGGCCGGAAGGCAAGTGCCATAAAAATACACGAAAATCTGCTACAGCGTGTAGAGATTAGAAGCCACTGCTTACAGTAGGTTTTCCCTTTGGAAATTACAGTCTACTATTGCATACAGAGGCGTCATGTATGGGGGGGGGGGGGGGGGGGGGGGGGGGAGGGGGGATCCCCCCCCCCCCCTCAATTTTTATCTGCCATTGGGTATAAAATAGGCGAGTTGACCTGAAGCAACGCGATTTTTTTTTTTTAAGTCGATTTTAGCAGTAAATGTTCGTAAAAACAGTCGGTTTTTCGTTAAAATAGTAAATTTTTCTTAAAAACAGTCGTTTTTTCTTGAAACCGGTCGATTTTTGGTCTAAGCAGTTTTTTTCTTAAAAACAGTCGTTTTTTCTGCAAAAATAGTAGGTACAAAATGACCACCCAGTCGGTAAACACCTTCTCCCCCCCCCCCCCCCACGAGCATTGATCGCTAAAAACTTGAAGCATTAATAAACGGATATATTATGATTACGGAACTTTATATACGGATACTAATAGTTATCTAAATTCTCTCAGAACCGCTTTCCGCTGACACACGGTCAGACATGAATAAATTACGATGTCATTTTGCAATCTTTATTGCCAATTTTTCGTTTGCCCTTTTTCTAGATATATGTTTCCACATGAGATGCTCCTTCTGCCCACACACAGAAAACTTGAAAAAAAAAAAACAAAAAACATAACTAATACTCATGGGGCCATTCAAATGCACACTATTGTTGAAATTCAAATCTCCGCGTCAGAGTGTACCCCAAGATGATGTTCCAATCCTTCCGTCCACCTGTGCGAAAATCTTTCGAATGGGGACAAAATTATCCAAGCGACAACACTGTAATTTCAACAGTAACGCACTATTTATCTAATAGAGGGATTTCCCCTAGGTATGTCGATCAGATCTGCCCTGTATATATTATTCTCAGGACAGGATATATCTTATTTGATGAACAGTTCGAGGATGTAAACGTGCGTGCCCTGGCGACTTCAAATTCGTAATTGTTCTCGCGTTATGCATTTTCATGCGTGGGAATTGAGTGCTTCCTTTGATGCTGCATTAAGCAGTGTTATATGAATAATGACTTGATTTGAGAACGTTGACGAGCTTGACAGGGATTGGTGCTACTCCGGCTTTCCCCCTAGAATGCACCGATAGGCGTTCATAGAACGAGTGATCCGCTCCTCCATTATCTCTGTCCGTGGAATTTGCCTCCCAGATTGTGGCAGAGCCTTGTCCTTCAAATGAGGTTGACATTGCAAAAGAAAGTTCAGAACATGGAATTTTATCAAGGAAGAAGAAGAATAAATACATCAAAGAGGGCTCCTGCCTTAAGGAAGAAGAAGAAAATAAGAACAGGGGTCTTGTCCTTCCTCGTTTTCGCGGCGGAAAAGTCTTGTTGTCGCATCTTGCTGTCAACAATTCTTGTTGTTGCATCATTGCATCTTTTTTGTTGTTGTTTATTAACTATCAATAATGACATTCTGATTTCCAAGTTCTTGCCATTTACTAGGTGAAAATTTGAAATTTTTAAGAGTGGTGGCGAGAGAATTAAGTTAAACATACTTTGTTTCGTCCGAAAAATTTTCCAGGTTTTCTGTTTTTATATTGCAAATTGATTTATGGTTGCTGTCGGTATTCAGTACCGTATTTTGTTTGTTTATGTACCGTGTAATTGTTTTTTTTTTTCACGGTGTTTGGCCGATTCCAGTAGGTGCTTACCGGCTAAAATTGGAATCTCTTAGAAATAAGTGGAGAACAGACTTCGGGAGCCGATTTTTGCAGACTTTGAACGTAAGTAAGTAAACGTTTTATAGCGTTATGGATATTGTCTGATATTGGCTTGTTCCACTAAACAGTTGAACAATTTCTTCTTCAAACTATGTCCCTCACTATCGTGCTACCAAGAAGCTTTTCCTGCCACGAAAGTGTCATAAACACTGGAAGGACCGCACATACATTCAATTCCTTCGGCTTGCTACTCACAGTCGCTAACCTCTTTAGGTCACAACCTGGAAGCGCCTTCGCGACACCGGATTCTCAGTTTCCTTCCGACAGCATTTTTCAATCATCATTTTCCATCATTTTCAGTCAGTGTAATAATAATTTAATCCTAATCCTAATATATGCGATTTTTAATTATCAGCATCCTTACGAATATTTTCTATGTCACTTTCTTTTGTATTTCTGCTCAGGCTCGAAAGGTTGCTATGTAGGACAAGGGTATTTCAGGCAACAACACAAGGGATATATATATCCTCCTAGGAAAATAGATTATTTATTTATTCATTTCATGAACTAGACCTTAAGAATACTCCAAAGGCTGGTGAGTGTATTAGAAATGGAAGGATATTGCGATAGTAATTAAAGGTTTCGCCCTTCTTTTGTGAGTAGCAGTGTGATATTCTTACATGGCCCATTACTTAAATGATATAAGCGTATCCAATTTATGAAGAGAAATTGGTCATATTATTTTCTATTTATAAAGTGGATAGTTCCAATTCCACTTGGTGTTTTTGGAACAGTCAGTCGTAGCCTAATAAAACCTTTTATCGCTCAGTACGGTTTTGGGGGTTTTCGATTTCTTATACGTTCGGGATATGGGGCAAAATTTTTGTTTGAAAGCGGATCCTAGGAAAGTAGATTATGTAGTGTTTTATTTTATGAAGTGTATTAAGAAAAACCTTAAATCAAATACGCCCAAGTCATGCTCAACGGTGATTTGTCAGCTAACGATGGAGGTTCTAATATGAGCCTCTAAAGAGTCTTTAAAAATCACGCCATAAGGAAGTCCGGGTTGGATTCTCCGGCAGGAATTTTCTGACACGTGTAGTTAAATACACGTGTTACTTAGTTAACTTATGTAAAAATATGATTAAAGGACCCGAAAATGATTAGTAGAGTAGGAAAATTCGTGGAAATAGCTCAGACTAAGTTGTGTACAACTACAAGTGTGATACATTCATCACACTTGTTCATCACACATTCATCATACATTCATCACACAAGTGTGATGAATGTATCACATTTGTAGTTGTACACAACTTAGTTGTTGTTATTATAGTAAAAATTTTAACAAGCACTTCATGCTCAAATTTTTGTTCTCCACAGTGCTTGTATAATGTATTTATGTTTTTGCGTGAAATTAAAAAAAACTTGAACTTGAACTTGTATTGAGAATATTAAAGGAACAGAAAACTTGACTCAAACTTGACTCGGGGAGCTAGCTGACATATCAAGAATGTACCCTGAGTCGATATTGAGAGTAAGGCAAATTCTCGTTACGACCATTGCAGTTTCCGGGCAGTTTCCGAGAATTCGACTTTTGAGTTAGTAGAAAAAAAGCAAAAGGTTTGTGTGCCGGGAGTAGGAATGACCTCTTGACTACTATCCCGATACTATGGCCGAAACACGGCCAAAGGCGAACTTTTACAGTGCATAAGTGCATAATTACAGTGCACAAGGGGCAAGGGCCTGCCAGCTAGCTTTGGTAGCACTAAGGAGGGGGTTCGAGATAACAGAGAAGGGGGTCATGTCGACAATAAGTCCCTGTATCTTTATCTAAGCCCCCCAGGTCGGTTTGATGGTCGAAAGTTGCGTAGTCAGGTTTTCTGTGCCTTTAACATTCGTTAAATCAGAGTCTTCGACCATATCTATATGTACGTTTGTTGGCCGATGACATGGATATATGTTGATCATGCATATTACCACGAGTATGAGACAAGAAATGTGAGTTTGTTGGTGAATGATATTGGAGAGTCGTCAAGAGGAGGGTTTTGTGTGAGGAACTCGGGTGTGAAAGTATGGAATCATCTTCCGGAGAGAATCAGGGAATCGGAGAACCAGTTTTTGTTTAAAAATAGATTGAAAAATTCTTTTTTTGATAGTTAGATAAATGTGGAATATTTATTTGGAATATTTTAATGTGAATATTTAATTATTATTATTAGTGAATGAGTGTTGGGTTGGGGGGGGGGGAAGAGAAAAAAAAAAAGTTGAGACAAGAAATGTGTATCATCGTTTGTAATAGGTGATTAAAAGTTTTGTACTCCCGCACAGGACACGGTTGTGCCGTTCTTGGGAGAGTTCTCTTTGTTGTTTTGTTTAAGGAATGTTTAAATTAAAATGAATTGAATTGAACTTAATTTGTTTATGGCCCGGTTGCATTGATAAACATCTGTTTATCTACTATACTGAAAATTATTCAGTTCGCACGGCAGACTCAATCTTGCCGTCGGCTGTATCAGAGCTCTTAATTGGTCAACACGAACTAATTCAAACATTTTAAAAATATATTTCGATGAGAAATCAGACTGTAAGGAAGAATACGTGGACGGTTTGAAGTGCATGGGGATGAGGGGGTGACGACCTCAAAACAATGCTAATGGCAAAGCTCAATACGGGCTGGAAACTAGAAAAGAAAAAAAAAATCACATGCGAAAAATTGTAAAAGTTTCAAGACCAAGCAAAAATTTTGGTTCGTAATAACAGAAACTAGACCTACGTTGCCCGGGCAACGTGAAGTGTTGCGGTAACCTTTGTCCGGCTTCGCCGGCTAAAGTGTTGCGAGAGCAACACTTTGGTTTTGTTTCTTCGCTGTCGGTTAAATGCTGAAATTGTCAACTTATCGAAGCTTTTAAAACGGTATGTTCTAAAAAGAATAATCACATAATCAAAAGCTGTTCTTTAGCGTTGTAAAACCAACAACAAAACAATATCGGAAGAAGGCTATTTGTAACGTTTCAGGATTAAAATACCATAGATGACACTATTAATTATTACAAAACTACCTTATTGTTTTACATTACCGTATCGTTTGTACCCGTTGCGTAAACAGTTAATCCTAGGTTATAGCGATAGACCATCGATACAAACTTGCTTACTGTCATATTTACAGAAATCGAATACAATGTGCACCAATTTTCAAAAATTTCTAGCCCCTCGTGAACCGATCTTACTTACAAGTCCGTCTCCCGACATTGACAATAAATTCACCGGAAACAAATAATGGATGCACCAGCTATCAAGAGTTGCAAACCCCTCATCGCTGAAGATGATTATAGCATAAAAGCCGATTATTACTTACAAGTCCCATGCATGTCTTACAATTGGGAACAAAATTGTTCTTACCATCGAATACACCTGAGACAAATAACAGGTATACCAACTAGCAAAAGCTGCAAACTCCTCGTTGCCGAAGATGATTATGAGCTAACAGTCGACTGTTGCTTACAGTCGAATGTTGCTTACAAGTCCCTTACATGTCTCACAACTGGTATCGCCTATTTTTGGTTTCAGTGTGTACCTTACTCCTGAAGTTGTCAACCCCTTGAAACTTTCAAACTGGCTTATCTCATGAAGGATTTTTGTTCAGAAAATTTGATGGCATATATTTTGATCAGCTCTTCAAGGGCTATCGATTGCCCTAACCACAACAAAAGCATATCGGAAAAAGGGACTAAATTGACTTTGCAGTCAGTTGAACTTTATCCTTTTCAATCGTAGACATCGTGACGGATGAAAACTTGGAATAATATCCTATATAATCTAGTTGGTATTATAAAGCTATCCGTAACTTTTTAGGATTAAAATACCATAGATGACACTATTAATTATTACGAAACTACCTTGTTTTACATTACAGTATCGTTTGTACCCGTTGCGTTAACAGTAAATCCTAGGTTACAGCGATAGACCAACGATACAAACTTTCTTACCGTCAGATTTATATAAATCGAATACAATGTGCAACAATTTGCACTAATTTCTAGCCCCTCGTGCACCGATTCTACTGACAAGTCCCTTTCCCGTGATCAAGTTCACCGGATAAAAATAATGGGTATACCGACTAGCAAAAGTTGGAAACCCCTCATCGCTGAAGATTTGTGTAGCATAACAGCCGATTATTACTTACAAGTCCCTTGCATGTTTTACATTTGGGAACCAAATTGTTCATCAAATGACAGGTACGCCAACTAGCGAGAGCTGCAAACCCCTCATTGCCGAAGATGATTATGAGCTAACAGTTGCCTGTCGCGTACAAATCCCCTAAATGTCTCACAACTGGTATCGCCTATTTTTGGTTTCAGTGTGTACCTTACTACTGAAGTTGTCAACCCCTTGAAACTTTCAAACTGGTGTATCTCATAAAGGATTTTTTTTTACCAAAAAATGGATGTCATATACTTTGATCAGCTCATCAGCGGCTATCGATTGCCGTCGAAGTTGAACTTTATCCTTTTCAATCGTAGATATCGTGACGGATGAAAACTTGGAACAATATCTTATATAATCTAGTTGACATTATAAAGCTATCCGTAACTTTTCAGGATTAAAATACCATAGATGACACTATTAATTATTACAAAATTACCTTATTGTTTTACATTACCGTATCGTTTGTACCCGTTGCGTAAACAGTTAATCCTAGGTTATAGTGATAGACCATCGATACAAACTTTCTTACTGTCATATTTACAGAAATCGAATACAATGTGCACCAATTTTCAAAAATTTCTAGCCTCTCGTGAACCGATTCTTGCTTACAAGTCCGTCTCCCGTGATTGACATCAAATTCATCGGAAACAAATAATGGATATACCAGCTATCAAAAGTTGCAAGCCCCTCATCGCTGAAGATGATTATAGCATAATCTTTTTAAACGGGATGTTCTAAAAAAAATAATCATATGATCAAAAGGTATTCTTCAGCGTTGTAAAAACAACAACAAAAAAATATAGGAAGAAGGGACTAAATTAACTTTGCAGTCAGTTGTACTTTATCCTTTTCAATCGTAGACATCGTGACGGATGAAAACTTGGAACAATATCTTATATAATCTAGTTGGTAATAGAAAGCTATCCGTAACTTTTCAGGATTAAAATACTATAGATGACCCTATTAATTATTATGAAACTACCTCATTGCTTTACATTTTCGTTTGTATCCGTTGTGTAAACAGTTAATCCTCGGTTACATTGATAGACCATCGACACAAACTTTCGTACCGTCAGATTTATAGAAATCGAATACAATGTGCACCCATTTGCAAAAATTCCTAGCCCCTCGTGAACCGATTCCTACTTACAAGTCCCTCTCCCGTGATATACATTAAGTTAACCGGAAACAAATAATGGGTACACCAGGTAGCAAAAGCTGCAAACCCATCATCGCAGAAGATGATTGTAGCATAACAGCCGATTATTACTTACAAGTCCCTTGCATATCTTACCATTGGGAACCAAATTGTTCTTACCATCGAATACACCGGAAACAAATAACAGGTATACCAACTAGCAAAAGCTGCAAACCCCTCATTACCGAAGATGATTATGGGCTAACAGTCGACTGTTGCTTAAAAGTCCCCTATATGTATCATAACTGGTATTGCCTATTTTTGGTTTCAATGTACCTTACTATGAAGTTGTCAACCCCTTTGAAATTTTCAAACTGGTGTATCTCATGAAGGAATTTTTGTACCAAAAAATGGATGGCATATACTTTGATCGGCTCATCAATGGCTATCGATTGCCGTCGAAAAAAAAATTCTACCTGTCTTAGTTCAAAAGTTGACTTTTTTGCCGTAGGCCAACTTTCTAACGTCACGACTTAGAAAGGAGCAAAGGATAAGCTCTAGTTTCTTTAGCAATGAGAGAACTTTTAAAGTTTAAGAGGCACATCTGATACCGTTACTCTACCACAAACCAAAGTGCAAAAAAAAAAAATTATAAACTCAGCTGAAATCGTCGCAGACATGGACAGAAACAATAGATGGCAGCACTTTCGGACCCGTGGGAAAAAGCCACTTTTTTGTCTCTGTAGATTTTTCTATTTATCACTCAAAGAAGATATGTTGGCTGTGGGGCCGGGTAACTGCCGCATATATTTAACACTTATAGATTTTAGTCCATCTTCAATTTGAAACTGGTGCCTGCCTGCTTGCGTGCTAGAACGGAGCTTTCCACTCGAAAGCAGAAACATCTTTTGGTGAAACGAAAGGTTCGCTACACAACTTCAGATAGTCCTCTCTGACATAGGCTATACAACTCCACTTCACTTCGCAAACCGTAGGCTCTGGCTCGATGACAAGCAAAAACCATCCTTATTGGCCCCAGGCAAGAGTTCTACGGAGCTTTCCAAAATGTAATGTCATATTCATCAATCCGGCCTAAGGTCCACACTTTCCGTAAAAACCGCACAGGTTAGACCCTTCTCAGTTACCAGGAATAAAATGAAATCGGAGTCATAGGAAAAAAAAAAAAAAAAAAAAAAAACGAGGACAAAACCAAAGTGTTGCTCTCGCAACACAATTCCAGCAAGCCCGTCATTCGCTGGAAAGAGCGAAACCGCTCAAGTACTGAATCCATGACAAAGAAGTGAGTACCACCTGCGACATTTTTAGAATTCACATTTTATCTGACTAAAGTCAACTATTTCTCAATACAGATTCTAGCTTTTAATGTGAATCAAACCCCAAGGTCCCAAGATTTGTCAGGTTCATTAACAATGGGAAAGCGAAGCCCCTGCAGCATCTTCTTACTACTTTACTCAAAACAAAACTAAACTGAGTGCCACAGGCAGGATTTCTGAAATTTGCATTTTTTGCTAGAAAACAGGGATTTTGGTACACAGACAGATCTTGTTCAATCTGTGTGCCGCAGGGAGAAAGATGGTGTCACATAATTCAGGTAAGCTAAGCAAACACGATCAAACATACGACTGTCTCTTGACATACGCTAGAAAACCTGTTCGTAATACATGACTAGAAACAGGTCATTTGCGGGCAAAATTAACGATTTGGTAACTGCCGTCCTGACAAGCTCAAAACATGCGACTCCCATTCTAACAAGCTCAGAACATGAGACTGCATTGCAGGGCCGTATCCAAGGGTGGTGGGGTGTGGGGGTTGACCCCCCCTCCCTGAAACATACAAAAATAAACCTTTTGATCGGCTTTTCCCTCTGATTGGCTCAAGATGGTCAGGTCTTTGGCTTACCCTCTGCAGGATCAAACCATGTTGCCCCTAGGCAGTGGGCATCTCACGAGTCAGGGCCCTTCTCTGTAAGTTACACAAATACAAACTTTTATTTTACGTGGTTTCAGGGCACGGAGGTCTGGTTGTGTAATAGTAACTAAACCTTAAAAAGAATTGGGATCATGATCAACTACTCTTTTTATATGGAATGAAATACCTTTGTATGTTAGGAATGCAACAACCCTTCAGTCTTTTAAAAAAAACACTAAAAGAGTCACTTTCAAGTGAAAGTAGTTGAGATTTTGGATATGCTGATGTATTTAAACAATAGTTTTCTTATGTTTGTTCTAAAGAGGAGTATTATTGAATGAGCTCCTTATCTGTATGTTCGTTCCCATAGGCCGCGTGGTCTTTTTTTTGGCGGACATGCAGTTTGTTCGGGGAAGTATATTATTGCGATCCAAAAACGTAAGTGGAGGGATACCTATGGCATCGCAAAAGTTGTCCGTCCTCTCGAAGGGAATGAGATATTTTGATGAAACTTGATATGAGATTGTTCGGTTCAACGGTAAGGTCGAGTTCGTAGATGGGCTCTGTAGCCCTATATTCGGGGGTGGGGGAGGGGGTTCAATTTAAGGGACAAACAAAATATTTTTAAACAGCTAATGTGATAGTCGATTATGGGGTAAGAAGACATGCTGAGCACGATGGTGACAGTAATTTTCTCGCCGGTCAAGTAGTTCGTCCGTAATCCGGCAAAAAACGGAAAGTTTGTTAAAAGTAAAAGTTTCATTTGAAGTTGATTAAATGTTTGATTTAGGGGTAAGAAGACATGCTGAGCAAGATGGTGAAAACCATTTTCTCGCTGGACGAGTAGTTCGTCCGGAATCCGGCAAAAACCGGAAAGTTGGTTAAAAGTAAAAGTTTCATTTGAAGTTGATTAAATGTTTGATTTAGGGGTAAGAAAACATGCTGAGCATGATGGTGAAAATAATTTTGTCGCCGGACAAGCAGTTCGTCCGGAATCCGGCCGAAACCGGAAAGTTGGTTAAAAGTAACAGTTTCATTTGAAGTTGATTAAATGTTTGATTTATGGGTAAGAAGACATGCTGAGCCCGATGGTGAAAACCATTTTCTCGCCGGACAACTAGTTCGCCTGTAATCCGGTTAAAAGTAAAAGCTTTATCTGAAGTTGATTAGATGATATATTTAGGGGTAAGAAGAGACGCTGAGTCTGTATATAATGATCATTTTTTACCCGGACATATAATTAGTCTGGAATCCGGTTGTACCCGCATTTTTTTTAAGTCAAAATTTTATTTAAAGTTGATTAGATTTCTTTATAGGGATAAGGCGATACGCCGCCTTCGTTTCTGAATTTTTCTTTTTTTGCTGGACTAGTAGTTCGCTCGGAATTCGGGCGAAACCGCAAATTTGGCAGTAGTAAAGCAGGAAGTTTCGGTCAATATCGTCAAAATAGATATGGCTTATAGAGGTATAGATAGGTAGATAGAATATCTGAACTCGGTTTTCTCTGATGATTAGCCTGGCGAAGACAAGACCGAATTGTCTGGATCAAATCTTAGATTTTTGGGATCCCATCGACGCTTTTGGTCTTGTTTGTATTGCGAGAGCAACACTTTGGTTGTGTCCTCGTTTTTTTTTCTTTCTCCTAGCTCTCCGATTTTATTTTATTTCTGGTAACTGGTAAGGATCTAACCTGTGCGGTTTTCACGGAAAGTGTCGACCTTAGGCCGGATTGATGAATATGACATTACATTTTGGAAAGCTCCGTAGAACTCTTGCCTGAGGCGAAAAAGAATGGTTTTTGCTTGTCCTCGAGCCAGAGCCTATGGTGTGCGAAGTCAAGTGGAGTTATATAGCCCATGTCAGAGAGAACTTATCTGAAGTTGTGCAACCAATTTTTCGTTTCATCAAACCATGTTTCTGCTTTCGAGTGGAAAGCTCCGTTCTAGCACGCAAGCAGGCAGGCACCAGTTTTAAATTGAAGATGGACTAACATTTATAAGTGTTAAATATATGCTGCAGTTACCCGGCCCACAGCCAACATATCTTCTTTGAGTGATAAATAGAAAAATTTACAGAAACAAAAAAGTGGCCTTTTCCCACGGGTCCGAAAGTGCTGCCATCTATTGTTTCTACCCATTTCTGTTCGTGATTTCAGCTGCGTTTATCATTCGTTTTTTTTGCACTTAGGATTGCTGTAGAGAAATGGTATCTGCAGATGTGCCTCTTAAACTTCTCTCATCGCTAAAGAGATTAGAGCTTATCCTTTGCTCCTTTCTAAGTGGTGACGTTGGAAAGTTGGCCTACGGCAAAAAAGTCAACTTTTGAACTAAGACAGGTGAATTTTTTTTTCGACGGCAATCGTAGCCGTTGACGAGCTGATTACAGTATATCTCATCCATTTTTTGGTACACAAATTCCTTCATGAGATACACCAGTTTGAAATTTCAAGGGGTTGACAACTTCAGTAGTAAGGTACACACTGAAACCAAAATTAGGCGATATCAGTTGTGAGACATATAGGGGACTTGTAAGCAACAGTCGACTGTTAGCTCATAATCATCTTTGGCGATGAGGGGTTTGCAGCTTTTGCTAGTTGGTGTACCTGTTATTTGTTTCCGGTGTATTCGATGGTAAGAACAATTTGGTTCCCAATTGGAAGACAGGCAAGGGACTTGTAAGTAATAATCACCTGTTATCATCTTCAGGGATGAGGAGCTTGCAACTTTTGCTAGCTGGTATACCCACTATTTGTTTCCGGTGAACTTGATGTCTATCACGGGAGAGGGACTTGTAAGTAGGAATCGGTTCACGAGGGGCTAGAAATTTGGGCAAATTGGTATGTATTCGATTTCTATAAATCTAACGGTAAGAAAATTTGTATCGATGGTCTACCGCTGTAAACTAGGATCAACTGCTTACGCAACGGGTACAAACGATAATGTAAAACAACGAAGTAGTTTCGTAATAATAATAGTGTCATCTATGGTATTTTAATCCTGAAAAATTACGATAGCTTTATAATACCAACTAGATTATATAAGATATTGTCCGAAGTTTTCATCCGTCACGATGTCTAAAATTGAAAACGGTAAAGTTCAACTGACTGCAAAGTCAATTTAGTCCCTTTTTCCGATATTCTTTTGTTGTTGTTTTTACAACGCTGAGGAATAGCCTTTGATCATGTGACTACTGATTGTGTTCTTCTTAGAACATACCGTTTTATAAGCTTCGATAAGTTGACAACTTCAGCATTTAACCGACAGCGAAGAAACAAAACCAAAGTGTTGCTCTCGCAACACTTCAGTCGGCGAAGCCGGACAAAGTTTGCCGCAACACTTCACGTTGCCCAGGCAACGTAGGTCTAGTTTTGTTTGTGTTAATAAATAATCTGAATCTTGATCTGAAAGTCTGAAACAATTCGAAATACGTTGATGATGTCACTATTACTTCTTCGAAATTTCAATGATATCAGAAGTTTAGTAAGCCGCTGTTTATATGGAAGGTGCTCATATTTGTTAAAAGAAAGGGTCTTACCTGGGAAACGAGTTGGGAGAAATCTTTGTCTTGCAAGCAACCATGGATAAAGAGGATTCGCAAAAGCTTCTTTTGTCAGGTGACCTGGGAAGCCCTGATGTGGCAAACCGGCCATGAACTGGTTCATTTGGGCTCCCATGAAAAACGGAAGCGGTGGCCTTAACAGTGGAAATTGGTGTTGTGCTGTCTCTTGCGGTACAAACGTTCTCATTCCGTTCATAGCGTCAGTGAAGGGGTTTGCGGGCCCAGGCATCGGACGGTTTTCCGGCGGGAACTGTAACTGAATTCGATCTTGATGCAATCTTTCTGGTTTCGGGGAAGTATTGAACGGCTCAGTTTCTGGAGGGCTTGGGGTCCGTTTCCGTTTCCTTGGTTCTCTCTCCTCTTGGGGTATCAGGTCTGGTTTCGTAGTCATTTGAGGAAGAGATTCGCCCACAATTGAATCAATGGAAAAGCCAAGTTTGGGCTTTTCTAAATCTTTTGTCTGGTGTTCGTGTTTCTGAGTGATTCTGTTCCGCTCTTCTAAGAGTTGCCGGTGCCAGGTTTCCCATATCGAAGAGTCAGTCTGCCGCACCATTTCAGGTTTTGTGTTCATGGAAGTAGTCCTGAAAGTAGGAATACTAGCAATACTAAAATACTTAGTTGCAGTAAGTCATAGGTCAGATGACGCCTTTATCGCTCATTTACAAACATCTACAACAAAAATTATAACTAAAAAAAAAACGCAAATATCACATACAATCCAGGGTCGTTGATTGATCTTTTGTTCGTTTCCGTTAAAATACCAGGAAAAAGAATATCACCTCCACAGGACAGGGGGTTCTTGGCATTCTCCTAAGAGCAAGCCCGTATCCAGGAATTTATTTCTGGGGGGGGGGGGGGGTTGCCTGCTGGTCGGACAAAAAAGCGCAAAAAACACATAGATCAGAGGGAAACGCCTATACAAATCGTTATTTTTGTATATTTCGGGGGGGGGGGGGTCAACCCATTTTGATGAAACTTGGTGTGAGGATTCTTTGGGTCAAGGGAAAGGTTGAGTTCGTAGATGAGCTCTATAACCCTACATGTGGGGGTTCAAATTAAGGGGCACAAAATATTTTCAAACAGCTCATGAGATATTCGATTAAAACCGTCTTCTCGCCGGACAATTAGATCGTCCAGAATCCAGCCAAAACCAGAAAGTTTGTTAAAAGGAAAAAGTTTTTTTTTTAAGTTGATTAGATGTTCTGTTTAGGGGTAAGAAAAGATGCTGAATTCAATCATGTTTTTTTGTTGTTGTAAGTTAAAGTTTCATTTGAAGTTGATTAGATGTTCGTTATAGGGGTAAGGAGATACGCTGAATTCGTTTCTGAACTTTATTTTTTTGCCGGACAAGTAGTTCGCCCGGAATTGGGCCGAAACTGGAAATTTGGCAGAAGTAAGGCAGTAAGTTTCGATCAGTTTCGTCAAAACTTATGGGAGGTAAACAAACATGATGAATCCATATCTGAACTTGGTTTTCTCAGATGATTAGGTATTTTGGCTTTAATCTGTTTATAAATCTCAAAAGTAAAAATGTTAATTGACTCTGGCGAAGACTGGATCTGGCGAAAGCAAGAACCAATTGTCTGGATCAAATATTAAATTTTGTGGGATCCCATCGAAACCTTTGGTCTTGTCACTGGATGAAATATGATACAAACTCGGAATCTGGTGATCGGCTGGGTTCTCCTATGTCGCATGTCTTCTTTAAAATTTACGTACTAAGAATTTCATCAGAAACGCTTTTTTTTTGTTTTATGAAATGCTAGCTAGGAATATCAAAGACGCTGCTCTGTTCCTGATTGTAAAATAAGTTCCGATTCAACTATTTTAGTTTATTCGGGGAATTCTGTTTTCGGAAATTCGGTGCTGTTTTTCAACCCTATTTAAGAAGTTTTTTGTTTGTACTGTATTTCGCCTTCGGGTTTTTCAGCACAGATATTATTATTTTGTATTAGTTATATTATGTCGAATTTTGCCATTTCAGGGTCTTTCAGTGAACCTTTTAAGAACTACGGAAGGTTTAGCAGCTAGACAGAATACCGCTAAAACCATTTTTTTGCAAAAGCTTCAGGTTAAGCTGAGTTTGAACCTTCGAATTATCTCTCTTTTGGTCGTATCGCACTAATACCGACTGCCAGCCGTCAGTTTTTGACAGTTCTTTCGGGTAAGAAGTATCCTGGACAGCTGTGTCCGACCTCCTTTTGGCAAGGTGTTCACGAGCTGTGAGACAGTCTTATAAGTGACAATGGCAAAGTACCATTCCATATGCATAATTTTCAGTATATGGAACGACAGAAAATACCCTACAACCAATACTAGTGAGAGCGAGCTGAAAGTGAAAAATTTCACCTCGGGCGGATTTGATCCTGCTATCTTCGCCTTACCTGACCGACGCTCTACCACCTACGACACAAAAATTACAGTCGCTAGATCAAGTCGCTCGGACTCGGGTGGTCCTGTACTTTCAAATTCCCTCTACAATCATTACGTTTTCTCGTTTGGAAATCTGTCGGATGCGGCAGATGTAAGGTAAGGTGAGGTATGGTAGAATTTTATAGAAATGGAAAGGGCAGTAGGGTACATAATTCACTCTACAACCACTAAGGGTCGTTGGTTACGTTTACATAAATCTGGACATAAGTATTACTAAAATCTTACTTACGGGAAGGGTCCGTCACCGGTTCAAAAAGGAGTCCAGAGAGCTACTTTATGCTAAGGCTGGTTGATCTCACAGTTGAAATAATCACTCGAGTCCTATGTGGATTCAGTTCTTTTCAAGAGCTCTAATTGACTTCCACAAGGGACGTGAATCAAAAATGCCATTGGAATCCAGCTGTCGGGCGGAGCCTCAAATCTGATTGGAGGACCTTCTGGAACCGCAGGGCTGGTCTCATGAAGGATCCTCATTATTGGATCCATTTGCATCAGTCTATATCTCTTAACAAATTGAAGTTCGGATTAATAGGGTGTGCAAACGAGCATTGATGAATGCAAGATTGGCGCGAGCGTCGGGTTCGTGTTTCAAAATGGCATCAAGGCACGCAGATGGCCTGTTTGGATCCCATGTTTATTCAGAACGAGAAATATATTGGCTGTCATTATATTATTACTAAGGTTTTCTCGTTTGGAAATCTGTCGGATGGGGCAGGAACGAGGGGGTAGAGGCTCAATGTAGCATGAAGGTGAGATGTGGTTGAATTTTATAGAAATGGAAAGGGCAGTAGGGGACATAAACTACCAGACATGTCAGTGGCTTTTACAAATGGCACTTGTTCAATAGTTTATTACTTAATCTCGTATAGGTTATCAGACAGATAATAAAATCCTAGCCTAAGGCATTAAAAACTGAACAAAAACAAACAAAAACACACAAATCATCACAATTTAGTATGAGGGTATTAGGACTAGGTCAAGGAAGTCTGTTTAGACAAAGAACTGCTATGTTGTAATCTTTCAAGTTTTCAACCAATCTTAAACAATCACAAACAAATTTAAAAAGTAGATATATGGAATAAGCATTTACTTTTTGATAGCCTTTTCAAATAAAATCTTTCATCTGATCGTCTTCTATTTTTGGCGTGAATGTTAAGTGCACGATTGAAGAGAAAACCGTGAACAGTTGGCTCATAGTTGAGAAAAAACATTCTGCAGAAACAACAGACCGCATTTGGCGCACTAACATTTTCTCCTTTGGAAATCTGTCGGATGGGGCAGCGAATGAGGTGGTGGAGGCTCGTTGGGATCAGAACAGTAGATCCGTTTAATGAGGAGAAGTAATTGGCTTATCTTTGATAGAAAAAGAACCACATTAGAACCGTTAGCTTTCTATACACCCGTCCCCTTTGAAGAAGGCCATATGTTTGTTCTATGGCGTGCAACTCACACACGTGCCACTCGTGCTTTTGCCCTCTGTCGGGAGTATTTGTTATTTACCTGTGTACAATTAATAAAATAATAAACGAACCTGAACCTGAACTCTAACGAAATGCTTAGAGGACAGCACCTACAATAACAGTGAAACCAGCTTTCGTAATTGCTTTCGTCAAATTTGTAAGCCCGGAGACCCAAATTTGGAGAATATACCTTAAAAATGAAGGATATCCCCTAATTTTTTTTTAGACGATTTGGGTATGTCCCATAAAACGACACCTCACTGATCTTCACACTTGCCATGTTTTGTTATTTTCGATTACTAATATGCTCCTGACGATTATTTACGAGTAGCTCACTCGTCAGTAGAACCAGTTCTGTAATTTTTTCCTGTTTTTGCTGGAAGTCAACGGACCTGGAGGAATGCGTAAAACAGCCAAAGCCTTTGGTAATTTGTTAAAAGCAGAACAATATAACTAGTAAACAGTGCTTTAAAGTTTCAGTTTTACTTACTTTGACTTGCGTCTCCTGCTCTACGTCACTCACCTCCAGTCAATACGATCAACAGCTAGTGTTTCCGCGTCACAGGCGTCGATGTTTGTCAACTTCAAGAAGTTTGAGGGTTCACGAAATGGTCGTTTCAAAAGAGCAAAAATTTTGCATGCCAGTCACCGAAAAAGAACAGTATACGTAAAATCAGCCTATCTGGAAACGCCACCTATACTTGCTATAAAAGAAAGGCCAGTTCGAAACCAAACAGCCAAGATTTAAGCCACACAGTTTGAGCCAAAATTTGCATCGCCATTTGTTAACAAAATAACCCACTTTAATGTAAAACACGACATCTGGCAACAGTGTTTGTCCTTGCTAGTTCAGTTGAAAAAAGGACAAATTTTGACTTTTTGGCGGCAAAATTAAGAGCAGTCGCCCGACAACGCTTCATCTTTGCTATTTCTAGAGCTTCTCTTTTCTATTTGTCTTTCTTCTTAGTTTTAGAATAAGAACTCTATTCACGAACACGTGGCTGGTCCTTCATACTGCTATAGAAGCTTCCATCAAAATTCGCAGAATAATGTGTTGCCATATTTGTAATTATCACGTAATCTTGACGGGAAACAGACAGACTCCGTTCAACTGAACAGACTCTAGTAGGATTTCTCCATGATTATGCGAAGATCACGACACTCTACTTAATTCATATCGTGACTATCATTAGTATTCAAACTGCGGTAGAAGCACGTCTTATGGATCAAAGCTTAATTGCTTTATGAACTCTAAGAATAATCTCGTTGAACCTATTTGAGCAGCTTGATCGCAAAGTTTAAAGCTTGAGCTCTTGAAACAAGATTTGTCATCTCGGAAAACGAGAGGATGGGTACCACTTTCTGCTTATGACAGTAACCGAAGTCAAGGGCGTCCCGAGCCTTTCTTGATTGGTGGGGGGGGGGAACCTGGTAAAAATTGACCGAATCGGTACCTGATATTAACCGAATTTACAATTTGTTTCTAAAACAGAGCGATTTGACTCCAAGAAGCTATAATGTAAAAAGTTGCATTGTATGTACAAAATCAAGTCTAAAGATAAAATACGCCGTTGGAGTTGCTGCCAAGCGACAACGTCGTGCAAATTTTTTTGAATCCGCCTTTTTTTCTGGCAAATTCTAGCTTTTAACGTGGGCCAAGCATCTCAAAATCTCCAAGCCTCAAACGCCAACTAAATGACGTACCCTTCTTCTAAATAGGGAAGACTGCTAAATGTGCCGCAGGCGAAATTTTTTGGAAACATGATCAAATTCTCTTTTTGCGATCCCAAGGCTACCTATTTAACCACAGATTTGCCTGGCGGAAAGAGGGTCCATCCAGGGTTAAATAGATGTAAAGTACATTTATTCTGAATTTACAGCGAACAAAAATAGGCTAGTTTTCACGTCAGAAGATGTGCTTCATTCGTGAAGTTCTTGAATCATTACAAGTATAAGTTAAGTACTGAATGGAAACCAGACGAAGCTACAGTTAAAAGGTAAAGAACAAGAGCTAAATAAATACCACTTAAATTACCAAGCACAGTAACTGGGGTGAACCAAATAATGAATTCGTACTACCAAAAAAATAACTGAAAAAATAAGGAGCAGGTCGGGAGTGGTATAACGACCGAATTTGGAAATGGAATAAAACTCTTGGGGGAACCACCTAAAACAACCGAATGTGGTAAGTCTGGTAACAGAGGCGGACCAAACAAAAATCAGGTGAATTACCGAATTCGTTAACGAACTAGAACCAAATGAATCTGATCAATGACCGGATTATGAAGTGGACTGACCGAATGCGGTAGAACAGATACGGACTTGAGAAAAGTCCGGTGAACAACCGAATTCGCTAACGAATGTGACCAAATAAATGCGTTAATCACCGAATTTACGTAGGGACGTACCGAATGCGGTGAAATCGAATCGGACTGAATAAAAGTTGGATGAATTGTCGAATTTGGTAACGAATCAGAACCAAACGAATCTGATTAATGACCGAATTATGAAGTGGACTGACCGAATGCGATAGAACAGATACAGACTTCCAGTGAACAACCGAGTTCGCTAACGAATGTAACCAAATAAATACGTTAAATCACCGAATTTACGTAGGGACGTATCGAATGCGGTGAAATCGACTCGGACTGAACAAAAGTTGGATTAATTACCAATTTCGATAAAGAATGGGAACCAATAAACACGTTAAATCGCTAACTTGGAAACGTGGGTACAAAAGATTTTATAAAACAGGCATCACGGCTTCGCGAAAATTTGATCGAATGCCCAAAACGCAGGGGGGGACGCCCCTGACCGAAGTAACCTCTCTTACTTCTTTATTATATATATAAATCAGTCCTGAAAGATCCGAAGGCCATATACAGGATAAACAAACAACTCATAGGAACTAAACAAAACTAGACATACGTTGCCTGGGCAACGTGAAGTGTTGCAGCAACCTTTGTTCGGCTTCGCTGACTAAAGTGTTGCGAGAGCAACACTTCTTCGCTAACGATTAAAAGCTGAATTTGTCAACTCATCGAGGTTTTCAAAATGGTATGTTTCAACCCACGAACAACTGATAATACAATCTGTAATCACATGGCTATCCTCAGCGTCGATAAAACAACAACAGAATATCGGAAGTAGGGACAAAATCGACTTTGCAGCCAGTTGAACTTAATCCTTTTCAATCGTAGTCATCGTAACTGGTGAAAGCTTAGAACATTATCTTATGTAACCTAGTTGGTATTACAAAGCTGTCGGTAACTTTTCAGGATCAAACTACCATAGATGCCACTCTACTAATTGTTGCGAAACTATGTCGTTGGTATAACAGCGGATTATTACTTCCAAGTCCCTGACATGCCTCACAATTGGGTTCCACCTATTCTTTGTTTGAGTGTATACCCTACCATTGAAGTTGTCAACCCCTTAAAGACTTAATTCTGAAGTTACAGTAAAAGACCATGGAGACTAATTTTCTTACCCTCAGAATTCTGGAGATCAAATAAAATGAGCACTAATTTGCAGAAGTTTCTAGCCGCTCGTGAAGCCCTTCTAACAACCGATTCTTACTTAGAAGTCCATCTCGCCGTGATAGACATGGTACCAAATTCTTCTTACCATCAAATACACCGGAAACAAAAAATAGGTACACCAACTAGCAAAAGCTGCAAACCCCTCAACACCGAAGATGATCATGGTCTAACAGCCGATTGTTGCTTACAAGTCCCCTAAATGTCTCACAACTGGGATCGGCCTATTTCTGGTTTTGGTGTGTACCTTACTACTGAAGTTGTCAACCCCTCTAAACTTTCAAACTGTTGTTCTCACCAAGGAATTTTTGTACCAAAAAATGAATGACATACACTTTGATTAAGGTCTATCAATTGCCGTTGAAAAAAAATTCTAGCTGTATTAGTTCAAAAGTTTACTTTTTTGCCGTAGGCCGGCTTTCTAACATCACCACTTAGAAAGGAGCAAAGGATAAGCTCGAATTTCTTTAGCAATGAGAGAACTTTTAAGGTTTAAGAGCCATATTTGGTACCATTTCTCTATGGCAATCCCCACAGCAAAAAATGGAACGAGAACTTGGCTGAAATCACGAACAGAAATGGGCGGAAACAATAGATGGCAGCACTTTCGGACCCGTGGGAAAATGACACTTTTTTGTTTCTCAAAATTTCTCTATTTACCAATCAAAGAAGATATATTGGCTGTGGGGTCGGGCAACTGCCTCACATATTTCGCACTTTTAGATTTTAGTCCATCTTCAGTATGAAACTGGTACTGCCTGCTAGAACGGAGCTTTCCACTCAGAAGCAGAAACATGGTTTGATGAAACGAAAGCTTGGTTGCACAACTTCAGATAGTCCTCTCTGACATAGGCTACATAACTCCGCTTCACTTCACATGCCGTAGGTTCTGGCTCGAGGACAACCAAAAACCATCCTTTTTGGCCCCAGGCAAGAGCTCTACGGAGCTTTCCAAAATTTTAGGTCATATCTCCAATAATCAGGCTTAAGTCCATAATTTCCGTAAAAACCGCAAAGGTTAAACCTTTAACACTTACTAGTAATAAGCTGAACTCGAGGTACTAGGAAACACAAGACAAAACCAAAGTGTTGCTCTCGCAACACAGTAACAAACTAAGAACCAGCACTTCTCAACTCGAGTGCCTTTTCCACAAAATTACCAAAAGAAACAACCACCCTTGGTGACGTAGAGTGTAAAATACCAAGAAGCTGCCCACCATTCCCAGAAAATAATCAAACCCTCAAGTGCGAAAGCTCCTGGCACCTGAAAGGAAATAATCAAGATCATCCCCATCAAGATGGCAAAGAGGACAAAAAAGTACTCCGTCCGAATCCAGACACCTAGAATTCCACGAATTACCACCACATTTTCGAACGTGGACATTCTATTGGGTAAGTGAAACCAGAATGGAAGCTTTGGATTAAAGTCTGTATCAAAACCAGTACACATTAGTTCAACCTCCAACGTATTGACACAAATCGAAGATAAGGTAGAATTTTTATTAAAACGAAAATAGCAAAAGAGTTATAGAAAGTGCCGGACATGCCAGTAGCACACAGAAACAGAGAATGTGTCCGAAAGCTCCGAAACGAACGAAAATGGTGAATTAAATCAGCATTTTATGCAGCATTTCGCTTTCGGACTTAAATTTTCGCTCAGTTAATGCAGGATTAATTCAGCATAAAATTCATCGACAAATTCAGCAAGAATGCTAAATTTTCATGAAGAAACTGAGGAGTACGGCGATTCTCTCAGTGTTTTCGGCGGCAAACGTAACAAATTGAAAAAGACAACTGACAATTCGGCAAAAATACCAAATCTAAGACAACTGGCGGTCATGGCCAACGAAGAAAGGAAAGATAAGAAGGTTGGATATCAGTAGCTCATCCATTTTGTCAGTTTTATAGAGCTAATTCTTTTTTCTTCTTCTTCTTCCTGACTTAAATTTTGGTATTCTAGAAGTGTCAGAGAAGAAAAAAAGGTAACAGCTTTCGGACAAAAAAAGAAAAGAAAATGCAGCATTAATGCAGCAGTTACATCACCAAAAAGCTTTTGGACACGTTCAGAATCTACCCTCCCACAAGAACAACAACCATCATCCAGGTGGTGAAACAAGGGGTTAGCCCTTTTGCTAGTGGAAACCTGAAGGAATTGAAAGTATGTGCGTTCTTTCATAGCTCATGACACTTCGTGGCAGGTTGATTTGCAAAGAAGAAATTGTTTTTAAGCAAAAAACTATGTATTTTGAGGTACTCATAATCTGGGAACTAGAGGAATAAACGAAAAGTAAAAGTTTTAGCAAAATCAAAGTCGTGGGGGTCTCTTATCCACCGTAAGGCATTCGTGAGAAGCTAAAGTGATTATAGTGTTTTCTGTAGGGCGTTTTATTCTAGTACGGCCAATTGGCTTTATATACACATATACTTGTATACACATATACTTGGAATGGCACCAGGCTATCGTCCTGATGTGAAAACGGCGCCGCTGGAACTACTGATCCTATTTTTATCCGAGGGATGCAAGTTCATGGACGTCCTTGAGCTTACAGGCTCTGTTAATTTAATGTAAGCTGCCATTTAGATGTAAAGTAAAATTAGGTGCTCAAAGTGGACCATCTCGTTCCTGATCTTTGTTAAAATCAAATGGTCCTGAGTGAGGATGTCATCTGGAGCTTCAATTTATCTGGCTCTCCTTCTGTATAAAAAGAACCCGATGTGCCGACGAGAATACCGAGGCAGGACAAAAGCATGCAGAATTCGATTTCGTCAGTATTTTGCCCGACAAACGTTTGCAGGATTTTATTTCTTGCATATACAAACACCCGATGTGCCGACGAATCGACCGATGCCTGATAAAAAGCATACAAAATATTATTTTTTCTGTGTTTGCCTTGACTTTGGGTCAAGTGCCATATAGCAATCGTAAGAGTTGCATTTTTGCAGATACCATGGTATCTCATACCACGTTCTAAAGTCGTTTTCGCAGTTACCGGGGTATCTGGCAGGGTACCGTGGTATCTATCTTCAGATACTACGGTCGGACCGTGGTAATTGACCGTGGTATCTGAAAAATTCATCTCACTGACATAATCACTAACACTAGAGTCCAGGGGCGTCACATATGGGAGAGGAAGAAGGCCTCTCCAATGTTGTCGGCCAGTCGGTAAAAATTGGCCGAGTCGGCGCAAAGCGCCGTGATTTTTTGTTAAAACAGTCAGTTTGTTTCTCGGAATCAGTCGACTTTTCTTCAAACAGTCGGATTTTCGTGAAAATGTCGATTTTTTCTTAAAATCAGTTGATTTTCGTGAAAACAGTAGTTTTTCTAACAGTCGGTAAAACAGCCCAGCCAGTCGGTAAAAAGCTTGCCCCTCCCCCCAAATACGTTGTGGCTAGTAAAGCCTCTGCTAGAGTCTTGTTTTTATGGCACTTGCCTTCTGGCCAAGTGCCATATACCGATCACTTTTCCGTCGGTCTGTCGGTCAGTCCGGTGTTTGCGGGTTAGGGTACTTCCAGATGTGCAAGGACGATGAAACTTGGCAGGCATCTTAAGGACCCGACCACACTAACTCGCTTGCCCGATCCGATCATTGTGGAGGGAGGGAGGGGAGCCGGAATCCGGAAATTAGTGACATGCATAACTTTCGAACGGGTGATCGGAACTTAATGAATCTTGATACTTGGAAAGACGTCATGTCTCAGATATCCCGTTTCAAGTCCGGACCGAATCCAATGTATGTGGGGGTGGGGGGGGTCGGAGTGGGATGTCATCTATGGTGCAATTGGGATGAAACGTGGTGGGAGAAACAAGCACAAGCCCTAGGTACATCGTTGATAGAACCGGACCGGATTCGTGCACTGTGGGGGGAGTTGTAGGGAGTTCCTGAATTCCAGCGATACGGAGTTAAGTTACTTTCAGGTGGGCTAGGACAATGAAACTTAGCAGACAAGTCAAGGATCCGACCAATTCAACCTGGAAATAGTCAACTTCTCAATCCGAACACCGTGGGGGGAGGGGGAATCCGGAATTCCGGTGACCGCAAATTAAGGTACTTCCAGATGTGCTAGGGCGATGAAACTTGGCTTCAACATTAGAAACTTGACAAGATTGGCTTAGATTTTGGTCGACCATCCCTTGAAGTACTAATCCTAACCACAAAGTACAAAAAATACTTTGAGCAAAGTTTACATTTTAATGTCCAAAACCGGAAAATTGTTAAAAGTTAAAGTTAAATCGTTAAAAGTTAAAGTTTTATTTATAATAGATTAGATATCTGATCTAGAGTTAGAAGAGATGCTTAATCGGTGTATGACAATCATTTTTTACCCGGACATACAGTTCGCCCGGAATCCGGCTAGAGCCTGAAAATTTGTTATTGGTTAAATTTTTATTTGAGGTCGATTAGAAGTTCGATATAGGCGAAAGAAGATATGGTGAGTGCCTTTTTTATCTTTATTTTTTCGCCGGACAAGTAGTTCCAGAATTCGGCCGAAACAGGGAAATTGACAGAAGTGAAACAGGAAGTTTTCGTCAAAACAGATATGACTTATAGAGGTAAACACACATGCTTAATCCATATTTGAACTTGGTTTTCTCAGATGGTTAGCTATTTGGCCTTAATCTGTTTCTGAATTTTAATAGTAAAAATGTTCAAGGAGTCTGGCGAAGAAAGGATCTGGCGAAGACAAGACCCAATTGTCCGGATCAAATATTGAGGATCCGATCGAAACCTTTGGTCTTCTTCTTTTTGGATGATTTTTAAAAGCGCCAATCCGGCAACTGTTGTTTTTGCGGAGCAACAGTAGTATTAGATAACATGGTAGCTTCAAAAACGAATAATTGAAGATCCTGTTACCGTGGTAACAGATACCATGGTATCTGCAAAATGCAACTAAGGTATGTACAACTTTTGCTGGCTCTGTCACTTTGATTTTTCGAGTTTCGAATCTTGCAAGTGCCTCTGATCTAATGTCCTTTGATTTTCATTTTTGGTATGGACCGACCGGATGCAGTATCCGTCCGACACGCCTGTAGACCCCCCCCTCCCTAAATAAATTCCTGGATACGGACCGAGATACGGACCTGAATGGATGGTATCTGGTTCAGTATCCTAGCATAGGTGCGTCTGTCAATTCGACTCACTTGATTCACCCTTTGGATGTCTGTTTTGCTAAAGAACTTGTCATTGTGGAAGCTTGCTTGCCAACAATAGGAAGACGTGAAGACTCGACATGAGAACGATTTTCTCTTGTTACCGACGGCGTCTTGTAACTGATGATTAAGTTGTGACAGTCAGCCGGACCTGTGGAATGATAGTTATCTCATGGTAATAAAAGGTAATGGGCTGTGCTTATTTGAAACGAGCAGCTCACAAATGTTGTAGTCTTTTGTAAGGGACTGATTTATGAAGCAAAGTCGAAAACACGACTCAGAAAGAAGCAGCATGTTTTTCTCGGCTCGTCATCAACAGTGCTGTGACTATAGCAGCTGCCATAGAGACTATTCATGTTAGCAATTTCAAGAATGCATTCTTTTTTTAAGGGGTGTGATCTTTTCTGTCAAGTATATCAACATTTAAAAACTTGGCTATTTATGATCAACTTGGGAACTACGGTTCTCCTGGGGAAACTAAAGAATATATCCTTATGTTCGTTGGGCTTGACAAGCTACAGTTCTTCGCATTTACTTTAAAATAAGTAATAAACACGTAGGTTTATTCTAAACTATCCTTCTGTAGTCTACATTTACACAGGAAATGTTAAATAAAAAATTCAACAGTAATGCCAGAATTCAGTCAAATTTATTTGTTTAAGTAATTATTTCTGACCCAGAATGTAACAAAAACGGCGGAACGACAACAATGATTAAAAAATTGCAACAAATTATGAAGAAAACTTTCTTGTGACGAAATGTCCCCATGGCAGAACGGACGTTTCGAAGACAACCCAGTTCAGAAAGCCATGCTGCTTCTCATATTTGAATGTAACGAACTAGCAAATATGCCATAGGTAAGTTGGGGTATTTCAGTACGCTAAAATTTCGAGAAACATTCCTTTTAATTTATTTTCTTTCTTCACTACTATTTCGGATCAACCGGGTCTTTTCCTGAATCGAATATTTTGTAATGTTCCACTGTTTCGTCATGGCTTGACTTGACTGGTCCTTTTCAATCTTTCCAACGTCATGGTGATGTACGCTATACGTCCCATCTTTTGGCGACGCAATCTCTTCGTGATTCTGGAGTTTCATCTTACCCAAGTCCGATCTTGGATGTCTACTTATTCAAGATGAAAGACGGTAAAAACAGGATCCAGTCAAACTTTGAAGTCCAAAATGTTGAGCCATGTTTGTTGTTCACAAACAAGGCTCCAATCCTCGAAAATTTTGAAATTTGAATAGGAAGCTGACAAAGACTTGCGCAAGAACAGGGCCCATTCCCCTCAACCAATGTGTTAGAACAGGGCTCCCGCCCTTTTTTGTTTTTTCTCGTTTTTCTCGAGATCAGTTTAATTCAGGTTCAACGAAGACTTAAAGTTTAACTGAAACGTCAACTTATTTTTGAATCATTTAACTGAATAGCCTGCACTGCAGTATTTCGATTCTGTTATTTTTATGGCACTTGCCCTTCGGCCAAGTGCCATATAGCGATTGTAATTTTTGTCCGTCAGTCGGTTCGGGCACTTCCAGATAAGCTAGGACGATGAAACTTGGCAGGCAAATCAGGGACTGGACCAGATTAAATTAGAAATAGTCGCTTCCCCGATCCGACTATCTGGAGGGGATTGGAGGGAGGGGTAATCCGGAAAAATTAGGAAAAATTAGGTATTTTTAGCTTACGAACGGGTAATTGGATCTTAACGAAACTTGATACATGGAAGGACCTCGTGTCTCCGACGATCCATTTTAAATCCAGACCGGATCCGGTGACAATGGGGGGAGTTGGAGGGGGAAACCGGAAATCTTGGAAAACACACACACGCGAGTGGAGAGATCCGGATGAAACTTGGTGGAAAGTACAAGCACAAGTCCTAGATACGTGACTGATGTAACCGGAACGGATCCGCTCACTTTCGGGGAGTTTGGGGGGGGGGGAGTCCGAATTTGTATTGATCCCGCGACTTCGGTGCTTCCTGATGTGCTGAGACGATGAAAATTGGCAAGCATGTCAGGGACCCGACCAGATTAAATAGGAAATAGTCACTTTCCCTATCCAACCATCTGGGGGGGGGGGGGGGGTCGAGCCAAAATTTGAGGTATTTTTAACTTACGAACGAGTGATCAGATCTTGATAAAAGTTGATATTTGGGATGACCTAGTGTCTCAGACGTCCCACTTTAAATCCGGACCGGATCCGACGACACTGGGGGGAGTCGGAAGGGGGACCAGAAATCCTGAGAAACGCTTAGAATGGAGGAATAGGGATGGAACTTGGTGGGAAGAACAAGCAGAAGTCCTAGATACGTCATTGACATAACCGGACCGGATCCGGGCACTGTGGGGGAGTTGGGGTGGGGGTCCGGATTTCTAGCGACCAGGCGAGTTCGGCCTACTTCCTGATGTGCTAGGGCGATAAAACTTGGCAGGTATGTCAGGGATCCGAACAGATTGACTTGAGAACAGCCGTTTCCCCGATCCGACCATCGTAGGGGGAGTGGATGGATGGGGATTCCGGAATCTAGTGGCGTGCATAACTTTTGAACGGGTGACCGGATTTGAACGAAACTTGTCTGGTGGAAAGAGCTATCGCCTCGGATGTTCAGTGTCAAGTCTGGGTCGTGTCTGATACCTGTGGGGGGATGAGGGGGGGGGGGGGGTGGAAAACTCAAGAAACTCTAAAAGCAGAGGGTTTGAGACGGAACTTAATGGAGAGCAAGCATTAGGCCTAAATACGAAATCGACGGAGCCAGATGGTTTCGGGGCTCTGTGGCCAAGGTAGGTGGGGGGGGGGGGGGGGGGGTACTGGAAACTTGCAGATAGGCTATGCTCCAATTTCAGTAAAAACCTGATGGACAGGAAGAGGGAATTAAGAGATACAACGTTTATGTTTTCAAGTCCTGTTAGGCCAGAGTAGGGGAAGTTGGAGGGAGATTGTCGTAATAGCTTGTTCACACGGGGCTGAAACAGCGGCCGATTCTCGATCAGCGGCTGATTTACGCGCGTAAATAGCGGTTGAAAAAATTCCAAAAATCAGCCGCTGATTTTCCAAATAGGCGCTTATTTTCGTCGCAGTCACCGGTCGGGATAAACTAAATCCTTTGGAATGTGACCTTTTATGACTCTAGGGACAATAAACAGACTGTAATTAGGGGAATTAGTCAAGCTTGGCGAGTTTTAGGTCAATCCAGTTCAAATTCTGTCAGAGCAATGTGAACATAACATGATTTTTACATTGAGCATACAAGGATGATTTCGAAAAAAAGGTAGAATAAGTTTCTAATTTCAATAGCGTATGTTCTGTTTATGTCTGATACTTTTTCAATGTTTTTCTTAGATAAAACCTGGATAAAACAATAATTTGAATAATTTTCCCATTCAACCTTCACTGAAAAGTGACTGAACAACGCCAAATGATTGCATTGTCTTCTTGTATTATTTATATTTACTATTAGTTATATTTGATGTTCAGTTTTAAAAACAACAATATGTAAATTAATTTTATTTGCTTTTTAACTTGAAATTTACCGATTCGCCTAAAATCTGTCAATATTCGATTTGTGGCTTTTATCTATTCTAAAGACTACAAATCACCTACATTTGACTTTGACAAACTCACAAGATGTTTGTGTTAATTTTATATATTTTGTTACAAACAAAAATAATATTCGGAATTAGGTTTTTCTTTTTAATTCTCCCGTCAACCCCAAACAGTTGATTTGTCGTCTGAACAGATCAGCCGCTGTTTACGCGCTTATTTCAGTCCCGTGTGAACAAGCTATAAACTTTGAGGCTCGCATAGGGGTCAAACGAGTGCATCAGTTTACATGAAACATGGAACGTAGAGAAAGCATATAACCTAGGCCCTAGATGACATATTTTGGGCCCGAACCGTGATCCGACAACGTTGGTGGGGGGGGGGGGGAGGGTACCGTACTTTTACAAAAATGCTCAGATTCGAGTGAAACTTGATAGATGGTATACAAGAAGATGCTTTAGATGGTCCATTTTTTAGTCCGAACCGATTGGGCCACGGCCCACGGTAGGGGGAGATAGAGCGAGTACCGGAAATCGTCTAGCACGTGTAGGGATCAAACAAGTGGATTTGTTGGGCTGAAACTTGGAAGTTTGAACAGTCATGTGCATTTGCTACAAATAACCGAGACGATACCGGAACTGCTGAGAAGGGAGTGAAACTAAATATTCTATTTCTATTTCCGAACCGCATTTTTGGATGGTGGGTGTATTTTGTGACGTTCTCATCTACTTTCTTGTACTGCCTACTCGTAAAAAGTGCCATATGAGCTCGTAGCTCTTGTTTATTCTGTCTATTGGACATTCTGACGTTTCGTATCTTGCTTATGCAGACGACTTGCTTCTGATTAGCAATAGTCGTACAAACCTTTCTTCAATGGTCTCTTCTCAGATGTTGGACTGCCTCTCAGCGTGGAAAATCCAGGGTTGGTCACCAAGAACCAGGGTGTACGAGTTACTTCAGGATACTTTGGGTTACTCAGGTTTACTTTGGGTTACTTTTGGTTACATTGGGTTACATTGCATTGGGTTACATTGGGTTACTTTTGGTTACATTAGGTTACATTGGGTTACTTTGAGATACTTTTGGGTTACTTTCCAGGGTGTACGAAGCTACTTTTGGTGACCAACCCTGGGGGAAAATGTGAATTCTTGTTTTTTAAAGATCGTTCTTCTTCTCAAACGTCCCTTCTGTGCAAACATTTTACTATCCCCCTTGCTACTTCTTTCAGGTGGCTGGGCATCACCATCATTAATTCTCTACCGTCTGTACGACAACAAACTGCCCTTGATGTAAAGAAAAAAAAGACAATTTGGTTTGGTTTGGCAGACGAGTTCTTGGTCGGCTGTATTCAACTTTTTGCGACCATTCTATCTTCTATGTTTCTGGACTATATCCTCTTCTTAATAAAAAAAGACCTTCTTTCTCTCCAAAAACGTTATTTTCGTTACTGCAAATTCTTTCTTTGGCTCCCCCCTTGGCATCGGAATAGAGTAATTATTCGAATGTTCCAGATATTTCGGACAAATTACTAATGCTAAACAGGAGGCTGTCGTGTTCAGCCTACTCATGGTTTTCTCGACACCACCCCCTTATCCCTCCCCCCTGTTTGTGTGCTAGTGTTTTTGTATGTATAGTCATTTTTGTCTTCCTTTCTTTTCGCAATTTCTGTCCGTCCGTCGGTCGGTCGGTCGGTCGGTCGGTCCGGGTTTTGCTAGTTCGGGCACTTCCACATAAGTTAGGACGATGAAACTTGGCAGACATATCAAGGGACCTCAAATGATTGAAATGGAAATAGCCACTTTCCCAATCCAAGCATCGTGTGGGGAGTGGAGGGAGGGGGAATCCGGAATCTTGAGGTATTTATAACTTTTGAACGGGTGATCGGATCTTAAAGAAATTTGATATTTGGAAAGATGTCGTGCCTCAGACGACCCATTTGAAATCCGGACCGGATTCGTTGACTTTGGGGGGAGTTGGAGGGGGGAGCCGGAAATCTTGGGAAACACTTAGAGTGGTGGGATCGGGACGAAACTTGGTGGGAAGAACAAGCACAAGTCCTAGTAACCGGATTGGGTTCGGGCACTGTGGGGGAGTTTGGGGGGGGGATTTGGTGATCCTATGAGTTCGGTACTAGGACGATGAAATTTGTTAGGCATATCAGGGACCCGAACAGACCGCCTTGAGAATAGTCGTTTCCCCGATCCGACCATCGTAGGGGAGGGAAGGATGGGGAATCCGGAAATTAGTAACCTGCATAACTTTGGAAGGGGTAATCGGACGTGCATGAAACTTGACAAGTGTCAACAACAAATGCCTCAGATGTTCCTTTTCAAATCCGGACCGGATACGATAAATGGGGGGGGGGGAAGTGGGGGCTGGAAAAGGGCACCGGAGATCTTCTGAAAGGCTCAGATTCGAGGGATCGGGATGGAACTTGGTGGGAAGAACAGGCTTAAACCCTAGATACACTACGTAAAAAACAGGACTGTATCGTGTCACAGTGGGGGAGTTAGACGGGGGTTTACCGGAATTCCGGTGATCTCGAGCTAGGGTACTTCCAGATGTGCTAGGACGATGAAACTTGACAGGCATTTTATGGATTCTACCATACTGACTTGAAAATAGTCCCTTACCCGATCCGATCATCGTGGGGGGAGTAGAGGGGTGGGAAATACGGAATCTAGTGACATATTCACAACTTTGGGACGGGTGATTGAACGTGCATGAGGAACTTGGTAAGTATGTAGAACAAGTGTCTCGGATGTTCAAATTCAAGTCTGGACCGGATCTGATCAATGGGGGGGGGGGAGCTGGAGGGGCACTGGAAATTCTCCTGAATCCCTGAGGGATCGGAGTTGGACTTGGTTGGAAGAACAAGCGTAAACCCTAGATAAATCCTTGACAAAACATGACCGGATCGTGTAAAGGTGGGGAAAGTTGGAGGGTTTTTTCTGGAATTCCGGTGATCTCGAGCTAGGGTGCTTCCAGATGTGCTAGGACCATGAAATTTGGCAGGCCTGTTCGGGACTCTAACATATTGACTTTACAAATAGTCCCTTCCCCGATCCGACCAGCGTGGCGGAGTAGAAGGATGGGGAATCCGGAATCTATTGACATTCGTAACTTAGGAACGAGTGATCGGATGTGCATGAAACTTGACAAGTGTCAAGAGCGAGTGTCTCAAACGTTCAGTTTCAAGTCTGGAGTGGGTCTGATCACTGGGGGGGGGGGGGGGGGAGGGAGGGGGCTGGGGGACAAACTGACAAAACATGCTAACTGTTCCGACAAGTGCCATATGAGCTTTCAGCTCTTGTTCTTTATTCTTATTCTTTATTCTTGTTCTTATTTCCTCTGGAATGTGTGGGTAAGAAATAAATTATGATTATTTTACTATTAAGGGATTTTTTTATTTTCACTATTTGCTCCAGTATGACGTCCAGGATATCTACGGCCGTCCTCGCAAAGCAAAATTCTACTATGACGCAAAAAATTTGAATCTCAATACAAACGTGGGTTTTCAGTGGCTAGTGATTAGCTTGCGGAATGTAGAGTGAGTACTTATTTTTCGGAAATCGTTTTCGTCTAGCATAGAGGTACCACAGATCCGACAGGGAAGTTGCAGTATTTGAAAACTCATTGTTCGTTAATAGCGCAGTAACGAATTTTCATCGGGTCTTCAAGCTTCTTTAAGTGAATAAGTGATGGGTAACTAGACTACCCTATTCCGACTTTTTTCGGTTAAACCTTAAGGGGCTGGTTACCTTTGCTTTCGGATACAGAAGGCGGCATAAAATCCCCGATTCATCTTTTTCCTCCTTAAAGGTTTAGCCGAACCTTGTTACTCTTGGTTGTTTACAAAGCTTCCAACGAAAGCAAAAATCGTGCCTGGTTCAGGAGCGCCTAGCCTCGCCGCCTGGGATGTCTTTTGCAGTGTTTACCCAGTAAATTGGGCAGTGTAATCCCATTACCCCTCCGCTGGACAGAGTATCCGTGCCCTCAATCCCTCCGTTGGGATAAGCACTATCCTCCATTAGTATGGCAAACATTTCATGGTGCGGGCCAATCGGAGAAGGCGATATAAAGAGATACGCGGTCTCAAGTGGCCCTTTGCCGTAACGGCATCACTTTGAGGTCGATTTCCCCAGAATTAGTTTGTATTGTGTGGGGAAATGCCATGCCGTCCCAAGAGTATTCCAGATGGGCGGGGTCAGAACTATACGTGATAGCTGTTCCGTGATCACTTGGGAAAGTAGTCAATGGTCGGTAATTTACTTTTATGCGATTTCTGCTTCCATTTGTATCATGACGTTTTCAAAATTGTGTTGCGAGAGCAACACTTGGGTTTTGTCCAATTTTTTTTTTTCTGTGCCTCCGATTTCAACTTATTGCTGGAAAGTGGTAAATTGTGTTGCGTAATTTACTTTTATGCGATTTCTGCTTCCATTTGTATCATGACGTTTTCAAAATTGTGTTGCGAGAGCAACACTTGGGTTTTGTCCAATTTTTTTTTTCTGTGCCTCCGATTTCAACTTATTGCTGGAAAGTGGTAAAGGTCTAACATAGCGGTTTGTACGTAAAGTGTGGACCTTCGGCCGGATTGATAAATATGACATTACATTTTGGAAAGCTGGAAATACAAAATACTGCAGACTAGAATAACTTAATCTGCAGTATTTGGCATTCTAGCGTATTTTAATCCTGTATCGGATTTTAGCTCTCCAAATTCGGAATTTCACTCTCCGAATTCGGAATAAAAATCACCGAATTCGGTGGTGTGCAACCACCAAAGTCCGATGTACGAGAGACTTTTTACAGTGCCTGAAGTGAAGCGAAGTTGAATAGTCTATGTCAGAGAAGTGAAGTTGTGCAGCCAAGCTTTCATTTCATCAAACCATGTTTCTGCTTTCGAGGCAAGCAGTCAGGTACCAGTTTCAAATTGATTTATGGACTAAAATCTATAAGTGCTAAATAGTATGTGAGGCAGTTGTTGCCCGGCCCACAGCCAATATATCTTCTTTGAATAATTAGTGAAACATTTGGAGAAACAAAGAAGTGTCGTTTTCCCACGGGTCCGAGAGGGCTGCCATCTCTTGTTTCTACCATTTCTGTTCGTGATTTCATCATTCCATTTTTTGCACTTGGGATTGAGCGTGTCTACCCATTTCTGTTCGTGAGTTCATCATTCCATTTTTTGCACTTGGGATTGCGGTAGAGAAGTGTACCAGACATGCTTCTTAAACTTTTAAAGTTCTCTCAATGCTAAGGAAATTAGAGCTTATCCTTTGCCGCTTTCTGAGTGGTGGTATTAGAAAGTTGGCCCACGGCAAAAAAGGCAACTTTCGATCCAATACATATAGATTTTGTTTTTCAATGGCAATCGATAGCTCTTGATGAGATGATCAAAGCACATGCAATCGTTTTTTTGGTTCACAGATTCCTTCATGAAATACACCGTTTTGAAAGTGGCGAGGGATTTACAACTCCAGTAGTAGGGTACACACGGGAACCAAAATAGGCTGATCCCAATTGTGACACATGTAGGGGACTTAAGGCAACAATGGGCTGGCAGATCATGATCATCTTCGACGATGAGGGGTTTGCAACATTTGCTAGTTGGTGTACCTATTATTTGTTTCCAGTGTATTTGACGGTAAGAACAATTTGGTCTCCAATAGTAAGACGTTTAGGCGACTTGTAAGTAACAATCGGCATTTAGGCTATAATTATCTTCGGCGATGAGGGGTTTGCAATTTTTAAAAGTTGGTGTGCCTATTATTTGTTTCGATTGTATTTGATGTCTATCACGGGGAGAGGAACTTGCAAGTACGAATCGGTTGCTAGAGTGGGTTCGTGAGGGGCTAAAAATTTCTGCAAATTGGTACACATTTTGTTCGATGTCTATAAATCTGACGGTGAGCAAATTTGTATGGATGGTCTATCACTGTAACCTAGAATTAAGTGTTTGCGTAAAGGGTGGAAATGATAATGTATAATAGTTATTTTCGCAATAATTATTAGAATGTCATCTATGGTATTTCGACCCTGAAAAGTTAGGGAGAGCTTTGTAATACCGACTAGATTATATAAGATAATGTTACAAGTTTTAATTCGTCACGATGTCTACGACTGAAAAGCATAAAGCTCAACTGGCTGCAAAGTCAATTTAGTCCCTTCTTCCGATCGATATTCATTTGTTGTTGTTTTTTTCAACCCCGAGGGATAGCCTTTGGTCACGTGATAACCGATTGTGTTGTTCTTGGAACATACCGTTTTGAAAGCTTCGATGGGTTGACAACTTCAACATTTAACCGATAGCGAAAAAAAACCCCAAAATGTGGCTCTTGCAACACTGTAGTCGCCGAATCCGAACAAAGGTCTTCGCAACACTTCACATTGCCCACGGGGCAACCATTTGGTAGCACAGATAAAGAAAGAAAAAAGGAAAGGAGACAAGGACAATTTTCGCAATGATGAACTTATTACATGCTGATATCTGAGAACCAGATACTGCTAATTATTCAGCTACGATTTATTATGCTCGTGGAAGGAAATTAAGAATCCCAGCATCTCCAAACCACTTCCAGTTGGTAAGAGAATAGACTGATTGATAGAACTGATTGAAAATGCCATGGAGAGATCGGCAAGATGACGGAGGTTGTCCAACAGATAAGTCAATGTTTTCTCCAAAAATCCGATTACATCCCTAGCCAGAACTTCTGAATTAGCTTGTGGTTCCGACAGAGGCGAGAGGGGCTGGGAAACTATGGGGATACCTACCTGCGACGCGTCAGAATTTCGGAGCGAAGGAGGAAAATTCGCATGCGACTACGAAAATAGGGCTGTCAGTCACGTACCTTAACCACTCAGCTAACTGATGTTTAGAAAATTCGTATCCGACTACGAAAATAGGACTGTCTGTCACGTATCTTAAAACTCAGCTAACTGACGTTTAGCACTATTAGATACCCATCATCCTGTGAGAAAAGTCATGTAGAGAAAACTGTGTAGGCATGGAAGAATTTTGAGTCCAATTAAGGAGAGAGCAGGAGTTTTGCCTACTTAAATAAACAAGTTGAATGAAATTGATTTGTCGTCTTCGACTTTTCTTGACTTTGGCGCTGCTGTTTGCGTCAAGTCTTACTTAAGGCAGATAAACGAGTGGGCGTTTACCATTTAGCCACCTGTGGGAGCTAATCTAGAAATAGCTCTGGCTATCGATGTTCTGCAGTAGACACATCCATCGTTGATCATTCTTAAATACCAGGTGTGGATTATTTAGGGTTTCGTTGCCAGAATAAAGAGCTCTGTAGCAGTAGCCTTATTATCGAAATTGGATCTCGATTGGAATAGTTAAAACCAGCACGGTTTCGCCTGTCTTTGTCATTTGTACAAACAGCCAGGTAGGCTGGTCGATCCTCGAGGGACCGAAGTCATCAACATTTAGGAAAATAGTAGGATAGTGATGGACAAAGGCTCTGCGGGGTATCGTTATCCTGGGCGACATAAACAAACCGAAAACGACACTTTCAAGTGACGGCAATTTACATTAACGACCAACGTTATTTATTGACTGGCATTTTGGAATTGACCTTTACAGCCACAATAGGTGCTAAATACGTGTTCCCTCAGTCCAAGCGTGCTTAGGTTTGCATAGTATGTCGTAAACCCTGGCTGCAATCAGACGTAGAAACTTTAAAAGGCAAAAAAAAGACCCCTAAACATGATGAGGTCGATCATGAGTTATGGTTCTAAAGGACTGCAATAAAACGATAATTTACATTGACGGTCTGGGCTTGGAAGACTCACTTGTGGCGCAGATGGGTAGTTGGGAATTTAAGAACGCGCTTTGGTTCTTGAAAATGTACGAATGGACTAGTAGCAGTTCGCAGTTTGTTCAACGTCAAATCTGCAGTAAAACAAACAAATGTCCCTTGAAGGCTATGTGGAATGTAGTAAGAGGGAAGTCTCCCGAAGGTTCCAAAGGAGCAGAGAGGGGTTGCCGACTCTCGAGTCTGGTGTACATCAAGTCCCCGGTGCCGATTTCAGACTGGCCCGGGTCGGTGCCTGGAAAGGATGCTCATCAAGTAAGAGGGTAACCCCTGTACGTTGTCATGTTCGAACGCCTAGGGAGGCAAGTGGGTGCAGACGCTTAAAGGAAAAACCATACATACAGTTATCATTTTTTCTCAGTATTATAAAATTAATTTGTTCGTATTGCCATCCTCTAGCTTCCAAAAAATAAAGCATGCCTTTTAATGGGTTTTCATTAAAAAATTTAATCTCAACGTTTAGACTTGGTTCGCCTTCAGTACGAAAATTGAGGTAAAACACTTTTCTGGATTAAGAAGGGAATTATTGGGAGGTGAAGTTATGTTACTTCCTGACATCTTAAAGAGCACGACGCCAAGCGTTATACGTAAAATTTGCAGATTTGTTGATCGTGTGGTAAATTTCGAGAGAGCGTTGACGAAGTTTAGTTCATGTAAAGTTATTTTGTTTTGTTGTTTTATATGTATTGTCTTGTATATGGCCTTTGACTTTGAATACAATTATGATTATTATTATTATGTTGCAGGAGGCTTAAAGAACCTGTCTTACCTGTAATACTAAGGCAACCAACTTCCATAATCACTCCATACATTTCTAAACCCGGGTACCCGAATTTTCTACGGTACGTTCTAAACCCTCTAATAAAACTACGCTGATGTTCTCACTTTCCGTGTTTTGCTACCTTCGATGTGTATCACGCTGCCGACGGTTGTCTGCGAGAAGTTTTTCCATCAGAAAAACGGCTAAATAAATTGTTTCCCGGTTTTCGCTACAAGTCAACGGGTATCGGAAAAGGCTTAAAACAGCCAAAACTCGGGTTATTTGTTGAAAGCACAGCCTAGTTTTAAAGTATTCAAATATTTTAAAATACTGTAAGTTGAAGAGTAAATAGTGCGAGGAGTCCATTGAGATCTTGAAAGGGGTCGATCAAAATTGTGGATCTAGTAGGCTACAAGACAGAGAAATAAGCTGGCTTTTCAGTCAAACTTTAAAGTTCAATGGGCACATCAAACTACCCCAATCCGACTCTGGAACAACCTAGGAACAATGCTTACCCCCTAGATCAGCAGCTTTTTTAACATTTTCCTCTCTGTGATATTTCAAAGAGTAATTTTTTAGGCCAGTACATGCTCAATTTACTAGCTTAGACAAAGATAAAAGTGTGGTTTATTATAATACTTAGTAGGTCTTTATTTTATGCATAAATCAGCTTGTATAATTCAGATTTGAATAGATTATTTGTTTTTGAATGATTTTTGTACCTGTGTTATTTTTTATAAGCTTATTGCATATTCTGGTACATTTTATAAAGCAAGCTAATCAAGCTTCACAACACTATTCCACAAAGAAAAACTTTTAATATGCACTTTAAGCCATCGAACTTGTGATGAAACAGTAGAACAATCAGAAAAACTGGATCTGCGGCTTGACTTTTGTAATGTCTCAAATATATCCTTTTCTATCAAGCATTGCTGGGAGTTTTTGAATTTCCTGCCACGATATCCCAGCTCCTAAGATTTGGATCAACAAAATGCCAGAGAGGTAAAGTCAAGGGATAACAAGAAAACGGCCGATTTTCGTAGCGCCTTCTAAAGGAAGCCGAAAATGTTTATTTGTGAAGTATTTAATACAAAGTGAAGCATTAGAAGTGTCCATTCTGCTTTAAGTGAAGATAGTTGACATTGCGGTATTTTTCAGAAACAGTTGTTATTATAATCACTAACATACCAGGTATTCAGACAATGTCAAAGATTGATGATTTAGCCAACACCTAAATATATCTGACCTATTGGGCAACAACTATCGATCATCATAAATTTGGGTAATCTTTCTCCTAAACAGTTTTCATGTTGTTTTCCACCGTGCCCTTGCAGGTGGATACCGAACTACGATAGCTCGGCTTCTGTGCCCTTACTCGATTGCCCTTACTCGGTTCGATTTTAGTCATCGCTCTGTCACTGTGCCCTTACTTAGAGATGTACCCAGAATTCGAAGCGTTGTACCCCCACATTGGAGGTTTGTGTGTGACCGAACCTGCACGGTTCAGGAAGTGAATGAAGGAACGCTGCGTAATCAGATTTACTAAAATGTAAAGCTCTGTGAGCACTCCGTCTGGCGGGGGGAGTGTGGGAGCACTGACTTACTGCTTTCCTTTAAGTCAAAGTGCTCTGGTGCTCAGCATTAGGCCTAGATCAATCTTGAGCGCAATGCTTCCGTGTCCTATATTTTTCTGTTAATGCCCGGTGGTTTACCAACCATAGAAACTCCATCATTGAATACATCTTTCTGCAATTGGAGCCAGTCACTTGGCCAACGTTCCGTAATTGATGGAGTCAATTTGTTTCCCACGTTCCGCGGAAACGATATAATTGGTCTTAGATGGACTCCAGCCTGGAAGTACTCTTTGCTAATCGATGGCTGGGATGTTTCGCTGACCAATTAAGGGGCTCTCACATTGAGACCTTAAGACTTGCGTTGCCCTGCGGACCTCGCCTTTGGGCTCTGTCGGTCCTTTCAAAGGGGGCTGGTAGGTTCCGTCCACACGAAAGTGAAATGGCCAGTTCACTGATTGGTGACGAGACGAGTCTGTGCTAAGGAATGTGGGATAGACCTCGTCTCTCTAAGTGGTCTTCCCTTCGTCACAGTAGCAGGGTGTTAATCGGTCTTCTAGGATTCGTATCGCTCTAGATAACGACCAGGATACAGCGTAGCCAGAGGGCGAGCGAGAGGGATCGCGGCGTTGTATCTTACAGAGTTTCCAGATATTGTGATCCGCCACTATTATCATGTGCTCCAAAGTGGGGTCATTGACAGTAAATTCATCGGATTGGCTTGACCGCTTAATCCTCAAAAAGAGTCGGCAATAGATAAGGGGCTCGTAAACTGTTCAACATTGTTGCAACAAGCCTCCCACAGACCGAGTCCTGATGACGATATGTACCCCCCCCCCCCCTCCCCGAACAAGTCCCCCTCCCTATAGACACACTGATACATTTTGGAAATAAAGATATACTTTTTAGGATCCCAAAACGTAAGTGGAGGGATACCTATGACATCGCAGAAGTTGTCCGTCTGTCCGTCCGTCTGTAAGCACGATAACTCTCGAAGGGAATGAGATATGTTGATAAAACTTGTTGTGAGGATTTCTTGGGTCGTCGGACAAGTCAAGTTCGTAGATGGGCTTTGTAGCCCTACATTTAGGGATGGGGGTTCAAATTAAGGGCAAACAAAATATTTTGAAACAGCTAATGTGATAGTCGATTATGAAGTAAGAAAACATGCTGAACGCGATGGTAAAAACCATTTTGTCATCGGACAAGTAGTTCGCCCGGAATCCAGCCGAAGCCGAAAAGTTTGTTAAAAGTAAAATTTGTCTTTGAAGTTGATTAGATGTTCGATTCAGCGGTAGGAAGATATGCTGAACATGATGGTGAAAACCATTTTGTCGACGGACAAGTAGTTCGCCCGGAATCCGGCCCAAACCGGAAAGCTTGTTAAAATTAAAAGTTTTATTTGGAGTTGATTAGATGTTCGATTTACGGCAAGAAGACCTGCTGAACACTTATGTGAAAACAATTTTCTACCCGGACGTGTAGTTCGCCCTGAATCCGGTCAAAACCGGAAAATTGTTAAAAGTTAAAGTTTTATTTATAGTTGATTAGATATCCGATTTACTGGTAAAAAGAGACGCTGAATCCGTGTGTGACAATCACTTTTCACCCGGACATATAGTTCGACCGGAATCCGGCTCGAGTCCGAAAATTTGTTATAAGTTAAATTTTTATTTGAAGTTGATTAGATGTTCATTATTGGGGAAAGAAGATGCCCTGAGTTCGTTTCTGAGCTTTCTTTTTTCGCTGGACCTTCCGGAGTTCGGCCGAAACCGGGAAACTGGCAGAAGTGGCAGGCAGTTTTCGTCAAAACAGATATGACGTATAGGTGTAAACACACATGCTGAATCCATATCTGAACTTGGTTTTCTCAGATGATTAGCTATTTTGCCTTAATCTGTTTCTGAATTGTAATAGTAAAAACGTTCAAGGAGTCTGGCGAAGACTGGATCTGGCTAAGACAAGACCCAGTTGTCTAGATCAGATATAGCATTTTTGGGATCCCATCGAAACCTTCGGTCTTGTTTTATTCCGGTAAGAGAAGATGCTTTAGAATCTTTTGACAATCTGTTTTTCTGGCTTGAAAGAAAGAGGGGGATCTATCTAGCTTCTGTTTCAGTATTCTGGATCTTTTTGATCACACGGAAACGGCTTTTCCAGAAGACGTATAGCGACCGTTTATTCAACTTTTTCTGGCATTTTGGTCGATACTTATGTGGGTTTCAATCGTCTTCGGTTACGCTAACGCAATTCTCTCGTTCCGTAAATATTCGGTGTGCACAACTCGAAGGGCTTTCTACTTCAATGTGAAAACAGCAATAGGTTTTGCGCCAAGCAATCAATAATTCGGAAATGGTATCAAGGGAAAACCAACACCAAAGTATCTACGTGTGCCCGTTTTTCCATAATTGCGTTAATACCATCGAGCAAGGGACATCATGCATTGGAGACAAATTTATTCGTTTTCACGTACGACTGAATTGCGTTTATGAATGGCAGGAAAAGAAAATAAACACTAAAAAACACAATATTTACACCAAAAGAAGGGAACCCTTACTCCAAAAAACGCTCTCGATGCTCCATAGCCTGCCTGAGGAACCTCTCCACCACCATTAGGTAACGTTAAAAACTATATTTGATGGTGCAAAACCGATAAGTCAGCTGAATTTTATTAGAGCTACATTTCGGCCCCCTTCGACCCCGAAATTTAATACAGCTCTATTAAATTCAGCTGACTTATCCGTTTTGCACCATCAAATATGATTCGCAGTCAAATTGGGCTGAAGGAATATTTAAAAACTATGTTTTAATCACCAAAAAATGTAATTTCTTATTTAACGTCAATTGTACTATTTTATATTCCTACTTAAAAAAGTTTATAATTAAACTTGATTGCATTAAATTTTTTAAAGAACAAATATCGATTTTGAAGTGAAATTTAGGATTTTTGAACCACTTTTCTGTTCATCTTCATTTCTCCCTTATAATTAAAACCTATATTATTTTGTATTGTAGTTATAGCATCAAAAAAGTAGACTTTCAATCAGGTTTTTGTCTGTTTTGAGACCATCTTTTGTCTCTGGGATCGGCGAGGAACATGCCGATCCCGCGAGTTACAGACTAGTGAGTAAAAGCTTCTCAATCTAAAACTCTAAACTCTACGTAAAGACTCACACGGATATTTTCATCTCCAACATGTCCCCAGCAGAAGGGTCGTGTAATTCTTTCGGTCTTCTCGACGGCTAGTTCAGTACGGAGCTTCTAGACTTCTTAGAGCATGTTCCACCCTACTTACCGTAGTTACTACGCATGACGTCACGGATTCGGGCTTTTTGCCGTCAAGGCTGGAACGACTTTTCTATTTTCCAGCAGGATATCATGCCACAGGCGATTCCGACCAATTACGTTACAGAGATGCGTAGTTACTACGCTCCTGAGCATGATAAGCAAATAGTAACTATTAGTTACTATTTCGAGAAGGTTGGAACTGTCAGCGTAGTAACTTTTCGTGAGGATGGAACGGAAATAGTAACTAATAGTAATTATTGTTAGAAGGGTGGAACACGCTCTTAGTATACGAGAAGTTTCATCCTAACAATCTCATCTCCAGCCAGCATGACACCAGCAGAAGGATGGTGCAACTCTTTCGTTCTTGACGACTTTTGGCCTTCTCGATGACAAACTTAAAGATTATTAGAGCTTGTAGACTCCATAGTCTACAAGAAGTTTCACCTTAATGGTCCAGCGTCCCCAGTAGAAGGATGATTCAAATTTTTCATCTTTGTTGACTCGGGGACTTGTCGATGACGAGCTCTGAGTCAGTCAGAGAGACTTCTTAGAGCATAAGAAGCTTGATTAAAGTTTAACTGAAAAGACAACTTGTTTTTGTGTCATTTAAAGGACACCAGAACAAGGAAACCACACTTGAACACACCATGGATAATGCATTTACAGACATGGCCACGGAGAGCATTCTTCTCCTGAGCGTGACGTTTTCAAAATAGGGATGTTCGTTTCTGGATGTTTGCACATGCAGACTCCAAGACAAAAAGCGCAATTCATTCAAATCTTGTACAGCGCTGGGCGGATCGTACTGGAATTTCTTCTAGATATACGTTTCGGCTTAACTGGTTAAAAAAATATTCCAGAAGAAGGGTTGATTGGAGACATTTGTTCATTTTTAAAATTGTTCGGTACTGAAATAAGGACAGATGCAAAATAGAGCGAAAATCATAGCTCGGAAACACTATTTTATATTTGGACTGGGTTTTCTGCAGGCAATGTTAACGGAAGTCATACAGATAGGGATGATACTGGGTACTCTTCATTCAGGTGTCCTTAATTGAATACACTGAATTATTTGGATTCTGAAATTTGGATTTTTTCATTTTCCACTATTTTCTCTAGTTATGACGTTCAGAATATTTCTACTACTATATAAATTCTACTATGACGCGGGGAATTTTAATCTCAAAACAAACGCGGCTTTTCAGAGAGCAGTGGTGAGCATGGCGAAGCCTGGTGCCTGAACATAAAAAGTCATAAATCTTTCTGGTACGTCATTCAACACAGATAAAAATGCATGGGGTACCAAAAATCACACGGAAATTCCACTATTTGAAAATCGTCGTGAATAGCGGAACAACGAAGTAACGCATTTTCAGCGGGTCTTCAGCCAATTTAAGTGAATAAGTGATGGGTAACTAGATTGTCCTATCCCAGCTCTTTTCGGTTAAACTTTAACGATCTCATCTCCAACATGACACCAGTATGAGGATGTTGCAAGTCTTTCGTCTTGTTGACACTGCGTGTTAGGGCTTATCGATGAGTCTTGCATTGACGAGATCGTGAGTGGATCGCAGCTCATTTTCTCCTCAGTGTACGAGACGAGAAGTTCCACCCCGTTCCTGGCAACGATCAAATGAAGGTGCAACTCTTTCGTCTATACTGACATCTCTACTGAATGTTCCAGAGCTAGTAGACTTCTTAGGGGACGTTTTTGCTTGGACGGAGTTAATTAACGGGACAAACGATCATGATGTTCGTTTTCTCGCGGATATCGTCCGCCTCAAATTCATATTCAGAATAGAGAGAGAGAAAGAAGATTGGTTTAATCGACAACATCGTAATATGTAGCATATCGTAGCATATATACAGAAAACTATCGTAGATATTTGATTCGATGTTTGTCGATTCAGGACCCACTACTGAAAATGGAAAATATGTCCTCGAAATTATCTCCTCCGATTGGCCGTTTACCTGTTCACCACCTCATTAGCTTGATTCTATTTGTGATAAAAGTTCTTTGAAACTGTATGTATTTTCTTATCTTTTTTACTCTTATACTGCATTCATGGTCTAGGGCAGTGCGCAATCAAGTAATTCGTTCGTTCATGCATATAGTTACTTATAGTTTCATAAAAATCTCCTTGGCAAAGAAATTCTAAAATTATTAGTAAATATTCGCTGCCAGACATTACGGAGAAATTGTGTGTTCGCCACAGGAAACTGTCCGAAATGGCGTGCGCGCGTCTGTTACCCTCTCATGGGCTTTTTCGTCTGTATGACGCTTGAGTAGTTTTGTACGTGTCATGTTTTCCCTAATCATGCCTTCTTATTTTCTTTTGTACTCCACTATTTTACCCACTATTTTCTTTTGTACTCCACTACCTTCGTCTTGTACCATTATTTGGTTAGAAATAAATTATTAATATTGTCTGGTACGATTCGTTGGTCAGAAATAAATTATTATTACCAGTAAAGCATAACATATATAGATGAACAACAAGAAGAAAATAACACCAACTATGCTTCATCACCTTAGTAGTTTAGTTGCTGAAGTTTGAGTGGAGCACAAGATAACACGTTCAAAGGTGCTGTTGAACATAACTGCATCGTCTGTGGACCTCTTCGAGCTCAACCAACGTTAGTGAAGATGGCATTCCTAAAGTACCATTTTCGTGATGGCACCTTCAGTCAAGCTCAACAACCATCCACGCGCAAGTGTCCCTTTACTCTGCAAGAAGTTTCACCTTACCATTCTTTCTCTCTGAACTTAATATTTCTTTTCTTGAAAGATCCCTCTTGCTTATTCTTCCTTTTATATTATCCGTATAATATACATTACTTTATTATAAGCTTAATTATTTTATTTTAAGGTTATAAGCTTCTGAAACTCCCCCTTTCGTCATTGTTTCGTTTTGTATCTCCGACTTTGTAGCAACTTTTCGGCCGAGCCGAGTTTTGCCATTCACGCAACGCAAACTTCGACGAAAGCTTCCAGGTCCACCGACAACTCATTCACACTTAAGGACATGAGAAACTTCAAACTGTTGTTTCGCGTAAGTGACGGATATCTATCGCATCGCAAAAGTTGTCAGTCTGTTCGGCTTCTGTCTGTCCGTCTGTAAGCACGTTAACTCTCGAAGGGAATGAGATATTTTGATGGAACTTTGGGTTAAGGATTCTTTGGGTCAATATTAAAGTTGAATTCGTAGATGGGCTTTGTAGCCCTTTATTTAGGAGTGGGGAGGGGGTTTAAATAAAAAGGCAAGCAAAATCTTTTTCAACAGCTAATTTGATAGTCGGTTATGGGTTAGAAGACATGCTAAACATGATGGTGAAACCCAATTTCTCGCCGGACAAGTAGTTCGTCCGGAATCCGGCCAAAACCGGAAAGTTTGTTCAAGGAAAAGTTTTAGTTGAAGTTGATTAGATGTTCGATTCTGGGGTAAGAAGTCATGCTGAATAGTTATGTGAAAATCATTTTCTACCCGGACCACTTGTTCGCCCGGAATCCGGCCAAAACCGGAAAATTTGTTAAAAGCATAGGTTCCGTTTGAAGTTGATTAGTTGACAGATTGAGGGGGAAGAAGAGACGTTGAATCTATATATGACAATCATTTATTACCCGGACGTATAGTTTGTCCAGAATCCGGTTGAAACCGGATTTTTTTTTAGAAGTCAAGGTTCTATTTGAAGTTGATTAGATGTTGTTTATAGGGATAAGGAGATACACTGAATTCGTTTCTGAATTTTCTTTTTTTTGCTGGAGAACTCTGGCAAGTAGTTAGCTTGGAGTCCGGTCCATACTCGAAAAATTTTAAAAAGTAGAAGTTGTATTTGTAGTTGATTACATGTCCGATTTAGGGGCAAGAAGTATAAAATACTAACTTGTTTGAATCAATATTAAATTTTTGGTATCCCATCGAAACCCTTGGTCTTGTTCATTTTGGAAAACATGTTAGGTCATTGTCTGTCTTTTCTTTTGCTTTGTTTTCCCATTTTTATCAGAGATACTTACTGATACTGATTCTGATACTTATTTTATTAATAAACACAGTTTAACTCTTTACTGTTTACATCTACTGCACTAATGGAAAAACCTAAGTTTTTGCTGGCGTGCACTAGTAAAGGTTAAACATTCTCTAAACACACCAACAAACAATATAATAAATAACTAATAAAAAAAGCAAAAGAAAGAAAAGTACAGACCAAAAAAAAAATAAAAAAAAAATAGACCTATCTCCTACAGATTATCACCTTCAAAGTGATAATGTGAGTGTTCATTTTTCAAATATTTCACGTTCAGCTGCCGCGTCGGAGAGCTGGAAGGCTGGATAGAGTGTACAAGCAATATAAATTAAGGAAATCGCTAATTTGAAGTGGCACGTAAATCTTTTTTCAAAAACTATATTTCTAGGTGATTTCATCGTGAAAAGATCATTTCTAGTAAGAGTTGTGCTTTAACATCTCCCTTCTCTTGCATAACACCTCTCGAAGGATGGTGCAACTCTTTCGTCTTTCCTGAGTTACGGTGTGTTAGGGCTTTTCGTTGACGAGCTCCGAGTGGGCAAATGCCTGGATCCTAACCTCCCTATCGCCGTGATTAATTGAGCATGTGGCACGTTCTCAAGTCCGGGCGTCAGACCTATAAGCCATTAAACTGCCAGTTCATTAGTTAGAATGCAATCACCGAGGAACTTAAAATCCCTAAGGACAGCTTCTCCAAGTGGCTCAAGCAGCTGTTCTCCAATTATTGTCATTCGTCCCAAATCTTCGGCAAAAGGCCTCACTGACATAAACCTTAATGAATATGCGACAGCATTTGGGTTCAATCAGTGCTCTAAATCCCAAAGCGTCTTTGCTTAATTAGAAACCGTTTTTGGTGGCAGACAGGAGCCAGGCGTTTTCTTAAATAGCTTTTCTTAGAGAGTAGAATTTTAACCAATGGTAAGAATGCCGGAAAAAGCCCTGTGAAGGACCGTGGGCAGTCGAAATTGCGTGTTCCTCTTCACTTATTATCTCCTAATACGTTTCTGATTTATCAACCAACAATTCTATTAAACCGGTTTTTATTACACAAAACTCGGGTTAACATTAAAAGTGGTGAACTGAAAGGAACAAGACCAAAGGTGTCGTTGGGATCCCAAAAATCTAATATTTGATCCAGACAATTGGGTCTTTCTTCGCCAGATCTAATTTTCACCAGGCTAATCATCAGAGAAAACAATGTTCAGATATTCCTCTATAAGCCATATCTATTTTGACGGTTCTGGCGGACAATTTCTGCTTTACTTCTGGCAAATTTCCGATTTCGCCCGAATTCCAAGCGAACTACTAGTCCAGCAAAAAAAGAAAAGTCAGAAACAAATCCAGCTTATCTCCTTATCCATATAAAGAACATCTAAGCAACTTTAGATAAAACTTTGACTTAAGAAAATCCGGTTACAACCGGATTCCGGACTAGTTATGTGTCCGGGTAAAAAATCATTGTCATATACAGACTCAGCGTTTCTTCTTACCCCTAAATCTATCATTTAATCAACTTCAGATACAACTTTTGCTTTTAACAGATTTTCCGGTTTTGGCCGGATTCCAGGCGAACTAGTTGTCCGGCGAGAAAACGGTTTTCACCATCATGTTCAGCATGTCTTCTTACCCTTGCACCGAGCATTTAATCAGCTTCAAATGAAACTTTTACTTTTCCTCACACCAAGTTTCATCAAAATATCTCATCCCTTCGAGAGTTATCGTGCTTACAGACGGTGTCATAGGTATCCCTCCACTTACGTTTTGGGATCCCAAAAAGATTCCAGATTCCAAGCGCCTTGGAGCTATAAATTCTATAATTAGTCTTAACGTTATTTAATTTCTTATATATGCACTTTTCCACATCCTCCATTTAACTACGTTCACGTACAAACTGTCCTACATTAAATAATTTTCTTGAAAGACAAACAAGGAGAAAAAATATAAAGAAAACAGATCGACAGTAGGACAAGAAATGCGTAATACTCACAGTTACCAGGGGTTTCATTTTTAAGCATATTACTATTTCTCACATCCTCCGTTCAACCACCTCCACACACAAATACGAAACTTTGCTACCTCATTTATTGCCTATGAACCCCTAACATAACCATTTGTCTGTTCTTGTGGCCAAACAAACCCTCAGTAGTGTTTATCGTACCGATGTCAAGCGCCTTGGAGCTAGCAAATTACATTACTAATTATAGAAATTTATAACAAGCCGTAACATGCCATCGTTTTTGAATTTTATTAGTCCCCTGTAAGCATTTTGGTAGGCCCTTTTCTGATTAGTATTCAAGCCTCAGTTCGCGCGTCAAGCCGCGATGGATTTCTATTCCTCGAAAATAGTGAATAAATTAGATTCAAATCAGGCTATTTCGTTATGACCGCGAAAATTGGGATTCCTCACATTTGAGTCAATTTGGGTTCGCGTTTCTTATGAGAATGAAAACAAATCGGCAGGTGATAGTCCGACCCTTGTAGCCGGGGTTGGTAGGTCCTCGGGTAGGTCGACAAATTCAGGGTTCGTTCCAGCTCGGCCCGAAAGTAAATAGTTACTTTTCAGTCCCTTTCACCGTTCCAGCTTGTCAAAAAGTTACGGGGAGCACAAGGAAGAGCGTTACTTCGAACATTCGAAGCAACTTTTTGTGAACTCGGGGCAGCAGAGTGAGACAACTTGTAATTGCTAATGTAAACAGACATTATTGTGTGTTTTTCAGATGCACTTGACCTTTAGCTTCTCTTCAAATATAATTTGCTGATTATCACAAAACAAATAATTTCTAGTCAATCTCGTTGACGGTTTATCGTTCGGTCTGGTGACTTGTGGTTTTCCAGCTTGAGCGGCTTGAGCCTGAAGAGGACCCTTGCCAAGAAGGGTCGAAATATAGCTCTAATAAAATGTAGCTGACTTATCCGTTTTGCACCTTCAACTAAGAGGACCCTTGCCTAGGAGGGCCGAAATATAGCTCTAATAAAATTCAGCTGACGTATCCGTTTTGCACCATCAAATAAGAAAATAATTTTAGGATATGTCTTGCAATCAATCTGATATTTTTGTTGAATTTTTCGGCAATGGCTTACATTTCTAGTTGGTGAATATTTCAAACGTAGAGGGACAAGCACATAGAGGTATCACAAATCCGAAAGAATAAGTTCATTCTATGAAATCGACTATCCCGGGATAACAGAGAAACGAAGTAACGGATTTTTATCTGGTTTTCAGGAATATTAAGTAAATAAGTGATATGTTACTAGACTTCTTGGACCTGGACAAAATTCCCGTAGATTCCCAAATTCTAGTAGATTCCGTGGGGCAAAGTCCGGTAGTTCCCCTGAAAATCATAGTAGATTCCATGGGGCAAAGTCTGGTAGATACCCTGATCCAGCCTCCAGTAAATTCCCTGAGACAAATTCCGGCAGATTCCTTGAGCAAGATTTCGTTAGATGTCCTGAGCAAAATTCTGGTAGGTTTTCTGAGCAATAATCCGGTAGACTCTATAAATCATAAAGTTCAGATGAATTTGACAAATTTTGAGTGTACCGGATTTTTTTTTTCACGGACATTCTGGGTGGGGGGTGGGGGTGCAGCCCCTTGGTAGTAGGACTAACGATTTCTCTTCCAAAGAACACTTTTCGTTGTGTTTGGCCGGTTTTTGCTTTAAACGCACAAAATTAGTTAAGAGGTAGTTGATTAGCTGAGTAATTTGCTTATAACGATACATAAAACATTTTGCAATGCACTTTTATGGCACTTGGCCAATTGGCCCCTTCTGGCCGATTGCCATATACCGATCACTTTTCCGTTTGTCTGTCGGTCAGGCCGGTGATCGCGAGTTAGGGTGCTTCCAGATGTGCTAGGACGATGAAACTTGGTAGGCATATTAGGGACCAACTAACTTGGAAAATGCCACTTCCCTGATCCAACCACCGTGGGGGAGTAGAGGAAGGGGGGGGGATCGGAAATGTTGACGTATTGAACCGGATTTTAATGAAACGTGATCACATTTCAAGTCCGGAACGGATCCGGCGACTTTGGTGGGAGTTGAAGGGGGAACCGGAAATCGTTTGACATGTTCAGAGAGAACGGATTGGGATGAAACTTGGTGGGAAGAACAACCACAAGCCCTAGATACACGGTTGACAAGACCGGATCGGATCCGGGCACTGTGGAGGGGGGGGGGGAGTTGGAGGGAGGGTTCCGAAATTCTGGTGATTCCAAGTTAAGATGCTTCCACCAGTCATATCAGGGACTCGACCATAGGGACTCGACCATTTTAACTTAAGAACAATCATTTCTCCGATTTGACCATCGTGGCGGAGTGGAGGGAGGGGGAATCCGAAATCTTGAGGTATATCCTTTGAACGGATGATCGGATCTTAACGACACTTGATATTCGGAAACAGCTCATGTCCAGATGTCACATTTCAAGTGCCGACAGGACCCGATCAATTTGGGGAGAGTTGGGCGGGGGGGGAGGGGAACGGAAATTTTGTGACAGGCTTAGAGTGTAGCGATTGGGATGACACTTGGGTGGGAAGAATAAGCATAAACCCTAGATACATCAGTGACAGAACCTGACCGGATTTGGGCACTCTGGGGGGAGTCGGAGGGGGTCCGGAATTCCGGTGATCGCGATTTAAGGTACTTCAAGATGTGCTAGGGCGATAAGACTTGACTTGAACATTATAGACTCGATAAGATTGGCTTAGAAAATGTCGCTTACTAGATCCCATCCCTTAAAGTACTCATCTTAACCGCAAACTACAAAAAAATACTTTTAAGCAAGATATGCTATGATCCTGATGAGCCCATGATCATTTTTGCCTCAAGGGATTTGCTTATAAATGAATTTCTAGCACCCTTAAAATGGGTATCTTAACCCAAAATTCAAAAAAATGCTTTTGACCAACTCATATATATTTATGATCTTAAAGGGCCCAGGATAATTTTTGCCTTAATCAATGGGCAGATCAAACTACCCCAATCCCACTCTGCAACAACCTAGGAACAATGCTTACCCCATAGATCAGCAGCTTTTTCAACAGTTTCCTCTCTGTGATATTTCAAAGCGTAATTTTTGGGGCCAGTACATGCTCAATTTACTAGCCTGGACAAAGATAAAAGTGATGTTTCTTATAATACTTAGTAGATCTTTATTTTATGCATAAATCAGCTTGTATAATTCAGATTTCAATAGGTTATTTATTTTTTAATGATTTTTGTAGCTATGATATTTTTTATAAGCTTATTGCATATTCTGGTACATTTTATAAAGCAAGCTAATCAAGCTTCACAACACTATTCCACAAAGAAAAACTTTTAATAGGCACTTTAAGCCATTTAACTTCTGATGAAACACTAGAACAATCACGTAAACTGCATCTGCGGTTTGACTTTGGTGACATCTCAAATATATCCTTTTCTATAAAGCATTGCTGGGAGTTTTTGAATTTCCTGCCACGATATCCCAGCTCCTAAGATTTGGATCGCCGGAATGCCAGAGAGGTCAAGAAAACGGCCGATCTTACCCAGTCTCTGCACGTGCCATATGAGCTTCTAGCTCTTGTCTTGTGCTTTAAAGTGGTGCTTTAAAGAACAAAAAATAAGACTTTTCTGACCTTTAGTAGCACGAAAAAATCGGTGTGGCAACCCTGATTGTATCAGCCCAGACTTATAGCAAATCATTGTCGATGGCGCTAAACAGAAAGGTCAGCTGAGATTTCTTCCGTCGATATTTCGACCCCCCTTGGCAATGGTCCACGACAGGCTGTAGCTAGAAGATGGAACCTGCAATAAAATAATATACTTTTATTGCAGGTATCAACTGTATGTTCGTGCAGGCTGACGAGGACCGTTATCGAGAAGGGCCAAATATCGAACTTAGCTGACTTATCCGTATCGGCCATCAACATTAGTAATCTGTTCTTGTCAACCGAAAAACGCAGAAATATATTTAGAGTTGTCCGGTGTTATGATAGGTAAATAGGTTTAATACCCTTGATGACTCTCAGGACGACTAACTCTTCGTGCCCATGAAGAATTGCCGTATGCCTAGCCAAGAGCCAAACCTCATGACAGCAAATGTTATTGATTAGTTTACACAGGACTTCAGTCAATTTTAAAGATTCGTTTAGTGACGTTTCTTGTTCTTCCCAAAGTTCACTGCGTGTTTCGGACATAGTCATGTAGAGTGTATACCAGGGAGGGGGGAATCGACCCCCCCCCCCAACCCTAAAAAAAAAAAGGTTTTTTTGGGGGTTTTAACCATTGATCTATGTCGTTTTTGTACTTTTTGGTTTGACCCACGAGCACCCCCCCCCCACCGAAATAAATTCCTGGATACAGACCTGTTGTAAAACAAATCGCTACACTGAAATGAAACTATCCTACGTCCAAATGGGCTCCGATTGAAACTATCCTACCTCCAAATGCGCTCCGATTGAAACTATCCTATGTCCAAATGTGCTCCGATTGAAACTATCCTATGTCCAAAAATGGAAAAAATGGTTTAGTAGTCTATCTTGTGTGAAATTGTGTGCTGAATCCGAATTTGCAGTCAGAATTGGCACCATGCCGCTAGATTTCTTCCAAATCGTCTTTTTCTTTCTTTTCCTATGTTGCAAAGTTGCTTTTATCACGCCGTGAAACTATTCTATGTCCTTATTTGGACTTGGGATTGTTTCAAGCAGTAGATTTTGATGAGCTGAAGGACATAGGATAGTTTGTTTGGACTTAAAATATTGCCATTCTAAAGTATAATAAAATAATGTCAAAAACTTCAAATAGCTCTCCTGAAAAGTAGCTGTTTTGGACATAGGATAGTTTCAATCGGAGCACATTTGGAGGTAGGATAGTTTCAATCGGAGCGCATTTGGAGGTAGGATAGTTTCAATCGGAGCCCATTTGGACGTAGGATAGTTTCATTCCAGTGTAGCGAAATATTACTTCAGTCCAAGCTGACTGGAAAACGTAGCCTACAGTTCGCTACGATGTTCGTCCGCGATACTTCGGCCCGAGGGGTTGCCCACTCTCAAAATCGATGTACACCGGGTGGCGGGTGGCGCGCGTGGCGGAAGGGAGGCGCGCGTGGCGGGTGGGTGGCGCGCGTGGCAGAAGGGAGGCGGATGGGTGGCGCGCGTGGCGAAAGAGAGGCGGATGGGTGGCGCGCGTGGCGAAAGAGAGGCGGATGGGTGGTGCGCGTGGCGGAAGGGAGGCGGATGGGTGGCGCGCGTGGCGTATGGGTGGCGCGCGTGGCGGAAGGGAGGCGGGTGGGTGGCGCGCGTGGCGGAAGGGAGGCGGATTGGTGGCGCGGGTCGGAAAGGAGGCGGATGGGTTGCAAAGACCCCAAGTTTTCAACGGGTCACGACTATAAACGCTAGTCGAGTTTACTAGGTTTCCTGCAGCAGCAAAGTAATAACTAAAAACTTTCTAGGAAAAAATTTGAACTTCATCGTATCGTCAAGCGACAGAAAGACGAGCTGTAGTAACCTTGATTTATCATTGTCGATTTTACATATCCATCTGAGTGATAAACAGAAACCACTGGCATAGACATCAGACGTCGGCACTGACAATTATTTCATTCATTCATTCATTCATTTATTTGTACTACATAGACTACATAAAATAAATATAATGCGATAAGCAAGACCCCCTGAAGATTTCTTGTTCCATTTCATTATATTCACGTACTCGTGAGCCATTCAGTGACCCAAACTCAGTGAAGGTGAGGCTTCACCTTCCAGATTTTTCTTCCGGGATCCAGACAGCCGTTTTTCCTCGAGACGGATCTGGAAGGTGAAGCCAGGCCAAAAACGTCTGGAAGTCCGGGGTGTTGGACACCCCAGATTCCGGATGTCTGGATTGTGCCATAGAGGCAACCGTTCGAGAGACACAACAAATATGCAAATGGGGAAAGAAAAGGGAAAGTGATTGACAGTTCTGACTGGGATGCAAGAGATATTTGAAATATAAGGGGACATCTAGGAAATGTTGAAGAACAGCACGTTTAGTTGTCATCATTATCATGAGAATCTGGAAGGGTTGGGTGAAAGCCCCGGAAGTCTGGGAATCTGGAAGGTGAAGCCTGGCTTTGACTCTTCCGACCAAAATACCCTCTAAGACGTGTTAAGGGCCGAACTGATGAACGTTAGCTCTTCAAAAAAACACACCAGTCACCAATTTTAATACTCTGCTGCAAGCTAACCGCCACTGAATCGTTCTTACGAAAGGCCAAATCACCAGCTTGCCGAGCCGAAATCATCACACGTCTTAGATTCGAGGGATCGGGATGAAACTTGGTGGGAAGAACAAGCACATATCCTTGATACATCGTTGACATAAACGGATCGTATCCGGTCACTGGGGGGGGATGCTGGATTCCGGAATTCTGGTTATCATGGGTTAAGGTACTTCCAGATGTGCTAGGTTGTTGAAACTTGTCAGTCATATCAGGGGCCCCACCAAACTGACTTGGAAATAGTCACTTCCCCGATTCCATCATCGTGGGGGAGTGAAAGGAGGGGGAATCCGGAATACTGAGGCTTGCGTAACCTTCAAACGGGTGATCGGATCTGAATGAAACTTGGTATGTAGAAAGAACACATACCTCACTTGTCCCATTTTACGTCCAGACCAGATCACACAACTGTGGGGGGAGTGTGAGGGAGGGTACCGGAAATATACTGACACGCTTAGAGAGGAGGGATCAGGATAAAACTTTCTCGGAAGAGCAAGCACATATCCTTGGTACATGGGGGGGGGGATTCTGGGTCCCGGATTTCCGGTTATCACGGGTTAAGGTACTTCCAGTTTGTGCTAGGACGATGGAACTTGGCAGACATATCAGGGACCCGACCAGATTGACTTAAGAAAAGTCACTTCCCCGATCCAACCATCGGAGGGGGGGGGGGGGGTAATCCGAGATCTTGAGGCAAGCATAACTTCGAACGGGCCATCGGACACAAACGAAACTTGACAGTTGGAAAGAACTGGTGCCACGGATGTTACATTTCGTGTCCGGACCGGATCCGATAACTCTGGGGGGGGGGGGATTGGAGGGGGATTGGAAACCTCGGAACAGGCTTAGAACAAGGACAAGTTGTAAATACATTTTTGACAGAAATGGACCGGATTGGCGCACTTTGGGAGTCTTGGAAGGGGTTTTCCAGAAATCCAGTGATCGCGATTGAAGGTTGCAAATGCAAATGCACTTGGACGGTGAAATTCGGCTGATTGGAGACCCGATCAGGTTGACTTGGAAGCAGTCAGTTCCTCGATCCAACTATCTTCGGGGGAGCGATGGGGATTGGAATCCGGACTACCAGAATTTCCTGCATAACTTTTGAACGGTTGGTCGGATCCGAAGGAACTTGACAGTTGACTAAAGGACGTGTTTCTGATCTCATGAATTCGTTCATAGCCCCCCCAACTGCCATGATCATTTGTACTTCAAGTATATGAATTTTAGCCCCCTTAAAGTGCGTAACTGCAAAGTGAAAAATACTTTTGACCAAAAGATCCATTTCCCGATTCCCAAGGGCCAGTGATAATTTTTACAAATGACTTTCCAGCATATTTAAAGCACCAATGTTACCGCAAATTTGAAAAAACATTTTTAAGAAACTAAACATTTTTAGGATCCCCAAGGGCCCATGATCATCTGTGCCCTAAGTATTTTGCTTCCAAGTTCAGTTCGAGCCCCTTAAATTGCGAATCTCAGCCGGAAAATGCAAAACAAATAATACTTTCGAGCGAATGATGTGCTTTCGTGAGCCAAAGGCCCATGGTCATTTGTGTACCAGTGCATTGGCTTACAAAACGGATTCGTAGCCCGCTTAAACTGCGCATTGTGACCGCGAATTGCATGGCATATTTTTACTAAACCATACATTTACATGAATCCTAAAGGTCCATAACCGTCTGTTCCTCAACACAGCAAGAATTTTAGCTGTTACTATTACCAAGAACAAATAACGAGTAAGAACAATGGTCTCTCGTCCATCCACCGACTATAAATGTTCCGACAACAATGAGCGGAGGTGGACCCATTTCTTGGTCGCCCGTGTATACTCGTTGGTCTCCGACTCTCCGCCGTTAAGTCATTTACGAAGAAAACAACGTAGCCACTAGCGAGGCGGATGTTCTGGCCTGTTCACACGGGAAGGAAACAGCGTTGATTTTGTTTGAGTAGACGCTGGCGTCTGATTAGTGAATATTAGTGATGCGAAAAACAAAAAGCGAACTTGACGATGGTCATTCATAGTCGCTTTTGTTACACCATGACCATACGTATGAAGATTTAATCCCTTGTGACATTCCCTTTTTATGTCTCTCGGGAGAACCATACAATGCAAAACGGGATTTGAAGCACACTCACTGAAGTCATGACCCATTGAGTTTCAACATCTGTAGTATTAACTTTGTCAGACGAGTGTAAACTAAGAGTAACGTAATTAAGGCTTTCGAGGATTACTGAAATTACCGAAATGGTAGAATAGCATGGAATAGTCAAAATAATACCAGTAGGTGAGTGTATATTTTGTGTTTTTTCTTCTTTTTTTCCGAAATGTATAATTGTATACATTTCAATTTAGTGAGTTAGATTTCGATTCAGTAGTTAATCGAAAGACGAAAGTTCACCTCAACTTGGTCTATCTCGTTTGTCTTTTAGTTCACTAATTACATATAATTCAATGTCAACGGTGTATTTTCCCATCAAAGAAAGTCTTTGGTTTTCGTACTGAGGCCTTGCCACATGGGTTCTAGTTTGTCTAGGACCCACATAGAAGTCCTAGTTTTTTTTTTTAAATTCAATTCAAAACGTTTCTGGTTAGTTTGTCAGTAGAAGCCTATTCCATCTGCGTAATATTTGTTCATTTCCACTTACCCTATTAAACCTGAAACACGGCCTTTTTTTTTAAAGAATCTGCCTGTTTTCGTCTGATATTCTCATATGAGAGCAAATACCTGGAATGAAATTTATCTCTTCTTGTTCTGGATATTGACACTACTTAATTGAATTGACCCCGAAAAGATACAATTTACGTTACCATATATCTTACGTTACCTGTATACGGCCTTTGGGTTTTTCAATAAGATATATATACAGTTTGTCTTACTTTTAACTAAATCTGACGCATTTGCAAAATCTGCTTTGCATCAAATGGCAGTTTCTGTATATTTTGATATTCTTAGGAATTTTCTTGTCAACCCCCGAAAGCTTGTCTGAATCAATGAGCCGGCAACCGCTGTTTCAGCGCCCGCCCAGCCCAGTGTGAACAGGCTTATCACTGCTGCCTCCATTCGATTTTTCTTCCTCAGTGGTTTACTGCGTTACACCTTCTCTGTAGAGGTAACGACTTTTGATGTCCCGGGTAAGATCCATCTCCGCTCGTTTGCGTCGGGAGTCGACTCGTCTCAGCTTGGTTGTGTGACAGATATAGGGAGACAGCAGTTCCTGCTCTTATTTGTTCTTGCTATTACATACTGCGTATGCTTGCAAGTGCCATATGAGCTTACAGCTCTTGTTCGTATAGGTACGGGTGAATCGTTCTCGGATTTGCGGACTAGGCAAAAGTCGCTACGTTTCAACAGTTCGATGTTACTCGCGCTAAAATTTGCAAATTTACTAATATTATTTGCGATAATAGGGATATCTTCACAAACTTCCGACTCCCGAGTAACAATGGGTCACAAATTGTAGGGCTAGCCAAGACAAATATTTTGCTATGAAATTAAAGATTCTTGGAATAGCTGTAGCTTAGGCTACACCATATATGGTATATGATGTCTACAGAAATACAAATAAAACAAAAGAAGAGTTAAGAGGATAATTAACGAAAAATATTTTATTATTTACACAAGACCAAGATGCAACTTCTTCTTGATTCCCGTTGCACTGCTTGTCATCGCTAGATGGCGAGAATTCCCTAGAGGGCGAGAATTCGGTAGGTAAAAATGATCGCTAGATCGAAAATAGCTATTTTTTAGCAAGAGGCGGGTGGGTGGCGGATGAGTGGCGCGCGTGGCGGATGGGTGGCGGATGAGTGGCGGATGGGTGGCGGATGAGTGGCGCGTGTGGCGGATGAGTGGCGCGCGTGCGTGGCAGATGGGTGGCGGATGAGTGGCGCGCGTGGCGGATGGGTGGCGGATGAGTGGCGCGCGTGGCAGGTGGGTGGCGCAACATGGTGTACACCAAGTGGCGGAGAGTGGGCAGCCCCTCGCTTCGGCCCTTCTGGTAAGGTCGTCAGGTTGTTGCTGGAGGAAATTAACCTCCAATCATTCCCGGCTTTCACGCTGCAAATGAAGCTTGATTCTCGAGGACGCTTTAAACTTCATGAAAAGAAAAATCTTGTTTTTGCTTTTTATATAATGTAACTGATGGGAGTGAGGCTTTCAAGCAAACCTTTAACATATTATGGAGGTGCATCCTTGGGGCAAACGAATTTTTATGTCGAGAGACGGATTACTGGTTAGAATGAAATTCGGCGTTTCAATTTCGCGGGTTCTGACTAGTTTCAATAAGCCTGAATTCCTTGAAAAAGTGTAAAATAAAATACATTTCTGGTGTCATTTGTGGTTAACCGAAAATATCTGTAATTTGCTTGTAATCCCTAACGATTTCAGAGCTTACACATTTTTCCTCGCATTTTTTTAACTACACACTCTTTTTGGGTCCCCAAAACCTAATCGGAGGGATACCTATGACTTCGTAAAAGTTGTATGTATGTCCGTCCGTCTGTATGTCCGTCTGTAAGTAAAGTACCTCTCGAAGGGAATGAGATATATTGATGAAACTTGGCGTGAGGATTCTTTATACCAAGGGACAGGTCATGATAGTAGATGAGCTCCAAATCTGTATATTCAGGGGTGGGGGAGTGTTTTCAAATTATGGGACGAAAATAAATATTTTTTAAAAGCTAATGAAATTGTGGATCCAGGAGGATCTAGGAGGGATGCCGACTTCGGTCACGTGTATACGCGCAAAGTTTATTGCGTTTTATAGAAGACTGTTTAAACACAGCGTACGTATTCTTCGGATTTTGAATTGTCGGGGCGTACAGGGGTTGATATCTGTTGTTCAGACCCAAGTCCAAGTACCGTAGATGGGTCCTTGAGATCATATTTAGAGGTAAAGGAGGGGGTTCCGGATTAAGGGTAAAAACAAATTTTCTCATAAGGTAATGTGATATTCGTTTAAGGGGCAAGGAGGCCCACTGAAATCGTATCTGAAGTTAGTTTTCTTGCCGGACAAAGGATTAACCAAGAATTCGGCCGAAACTGGAAATTTGGTTGAAGCTCAAAGTCGTTTCTGAAGTCGATTATAGATTCGGTATCGGCATAAGGAGACATGCTGAATCGAATTTTGAACTTTATTTCTTTGACGGAGTAGCTGGCAAACTTTGCGAAAATCTGGAAATTTGGAATGAAAGTTTCGGCTCTCAGTGTCACTAGATAGCATGCAGTTCGCCGGGAATGCTGCTATAATACCAGGAATTTGGTAAAAAAAAAAAAAAAAAACAAGAACTAGACATGAAATATTCGAGTAAACATGCTTGTTGAATCCATATCTGAACTTGGTTTCCTCATTTGATTAGTTGTTCGGCCGTAAGGAAAAAAACTTCAAGACGGTAACATTCTTGTGTACATATTCAAGCGGTTAATTATGGATAAATAGAAAAAATGTTAAAGGGGTCTGGCAAGGCAGGCCCGTATCCAGGAATTTATTGGGGGGGGGGGGTTTGCCTGCGGGTCGGAAAAAAAGTACAAAAAAGACATAGATCAGAGGGACAAGCCTATAAAAATGATTATTTTTGTATGTTTCAACCCCCCCCCCCCCCTGAATACGGCCTTGTGGCAAAGACTTGAAAATGTTGGAATGTACAAGATTCGATTGTCTGGATCAAGAAGTCGAATAAATATTAAATTTTTGGGATCCCATCGAAACCTTTGGTCCTTTTTTTGGATTTTGGCAAAACGCCTTAAAGATGGAATACAAGACCTAGACTTATCGGGTCATAGATTTCAGATCCATTAGGTAATTCCTTTCTGCTTTTTTTTCCAAATTCCCGTTTTTTCCCGGATTCCATCGGTAGGATCAGGAACACATAGCAGATAAACCGATTCAGCATGTCAGATTACCCCCACATCGGCACTCTAAACCAGCTCTAAACCGCTTTCTCAAGCATTTGTAAGCATTACCGAAGTTCAGAATTTTGCCGGATTCCGGCCGAATATCGGTCCAGTAGGAAAAAAAGGAAAATATCCTAATCCCGAGTGTTTTTTTACCCTTATTTCGACACTCGAACCGATACCAGACTAAATTATTGTTTGTTTCAGCCTGTAGCTTCACTCCTATACCGAATCTCTAATCGGCGTTAGAGAAACTTTTACTTCTGTAAGATTTCAGGTTTCAGCCGGATTCCGGGTGCACTACTGATCTGGCAAGAAAACAAAGTTAAAAAGGGATTCAGCCTGTCTCCTTAAATTTATCCCGATTCTCTGATCGATATCAGAAAAACTATTACTTCTACCAATCTTTTCCGGTTTTGGCCGGATTCCGGGTGAACTACATGTCTGGCAACAAATAAATTTCATATTCTTATAGCTATCCCATTAGCTTTTACAAATTTTGTTTCGCCCCTCAATTTGCAACCCCTCCCACAGCTTTAAATATAGACTTACAAGATTCATCTACGAACTAATACCTGTACCGACCTGTACTTTGGCCGAAAGGATCGTCATACCAAGTTTGAGTAAAGTATCTGAACTCATTCGAGAGTTATCATGCAACCAGGCAAACAGACAGACGGATCCACAAATTTTACGGAGTCATAGGTAACCCGTCACTAACCTTTTGGGATCCCAAAAACCGGTATACCCAGATAGGACTTGTGTTAGTGTGAATTAGATTTTTTGTTTCACTGTGTTGCAAGTTTAGATAATCTGCTTCAGTTCCCAAAAATGTTTAAAAACCAAAGGTGTTCTCGTCGTAACTGAAGCGTCATAATCCTTTTATATTTCTTTTTTTGTGAAAGTGAGTTTGAAGTTAGTGAAATTTTTACATTACTAAATTCAGCCAGTATACTCCCGATAAAAAATGTATCTCAAAATAGTACTATGAAGTAGTACGAAAAAGTAGCATGCAGTACTAACGATGCTACTACATGCTTCTACTTGAAGGCTACCGTGTTACTGCATTCTACTGCATGCTACTGTTAGCAAGACTGGATGCTCCTAGAGCAAGACAGGGTGCTACTGGATACTACTATATGAGATTGGCCCAGTCTGAGGAACATTAAATGATAGTATTTTTTGCTATCACATAGTATTACATGCAACTTTTTCGTACTACTACCATGCTACTTACTACGCAGGCTACAAATGTTTCATCGGGCTGCAAACCATGATTGATGTCGCTAAACAAACAAGTCAGCTGAGATTTATTCTAATGATATGCCTTGGTGGCCCGTTGTAAGGGTTCTATTCAGGCTGTAGCTAAAAAAAAAAATAAGCAAAAGCGAACCTGCAGGCTGCAATAAATCTAATTGACGTAAAGTATTATAATACTTGTAATATTTAACTGGTACAAAATAAAACATTAAGCCCATATCATTATATTTTTTGCTACTCAAAGGTCTAACTCTAACCCCTTTGCTACCCCCTTCCTTGGCTGCGGTTTGGCGACGCCTGAATTCTTAATTTCCTCCCATGAGTATAATGAATCATTATTGAATAATTAGCATAAGCTTGCCAACATTTTCAGCATCTCCTTTCATTTGTATTTCCTTTCTATATCGAGATTGGTTGCCGTGTTGGAAAAGACAGCTCATGCCTGATGCCGGGAATCGTATCTGACATTGATGAGGATTCGCAAGAGATGGTAAGTTTGTGTCATATAAAAACTGAAGTTTGTTGTGCTTGTGGGTCCAGGTTCTTACTTTAAGAAACGTGAACTTGAATTTTTTGCTAACTTTTCAAGCTCAGATATTTGCTTCAGTTTCACAGATGTCCAAATTTGCTAACGATGGTCTCACCCTAATAGATCCGTCTTGTCCCTATTATATTTAATTTTCGTCGCCCAAACCTTTTTGTCTCGAAATGGAAGTGATTAGCACTCTTCGTGTCCCGTGTCGCTGATTTTGATGCTCGATTGAGAAAGAATCCCGTAAAGATGTCAATCAGCCTGGCATGAGACAAATATCTCTTAACTGGTTACACATGGACACATTCCAAGGCCCGAACGTGTGACAACCTAATTTATTAGACAAGGTTCGCACACTCCTTTTAAGCAAATTTGATGTAACAGAAATGAATGCCGCTGGGACGGTACTTTGTTCCAGTCGTAGGAGCTTGAGGTTATGTTGTAAAGAAAAATGTCGACTTCAGTCAGCATAGACATGTGTTTGTCTTAGCAAGGTGTAGGTTATGTTTTTTGTGAGTGCTAGGCGTTATCGTTATGTGACATCAGTCTTCTGCCAATCGTAAGAGGCCAGTCCTTTTGCCTGACGGAACTACAGTCTTGTTGATTGCAGTAAGAAGGTTTTCGAAACTGTGTAAAAGATCTTTGCCCCCCCCCCCTCCGACTAAAGTTGTCACCACAAAACGTAGCGATACCACGGACCGAATCCGGTGAAAACGGCAATGTTAACAGATTTGGTTAAGCGATTGATTATGGACAAATAACAAGCTTATGGGGTTTGATGAAGACTGCCCCTCTCCCGAAACATACAAAAATAATCAATTGTGTAGGTATTAACCTCTGATCTTTATCTTTTTTTCCGACCTGTGGTTAACCCCCCCCCCCCCCCCCCTCGAAGAAGTAAATCTTTGTTTTTTCTTTCGAGGAAATTTGATGGTGTTTGGAGGATCATAAAATGCTGACAGACGAAATTATGCTATTAATACACCATACATACATTAAAATACCTATGACTTCGTCCCAACAAGCTTTAAGGCGGCCTTAGATACGCTGCTTTTGCTTAAAACCAACTGATACTCATAACCTTTTCCTGGAGCCAAAAGGTTGCGGCGTTGCCCCTAGGCAACGTAAATCTCATTGCACTTTACTATGTCGCTATCACACTTGTGCTTTGGGGCTTTACACATGTGTAACCTGTGTTATACATTATTATGCATACAGTAACTAATCACCTCAGTACTTAGGAACACTTAACTGAAGAAAAGGACCGATAATTTTGTTCTCACTAACGAATGATCCCCAGTGTAATAAACACCTGCTTGGAAGGATCATAAATTAGCCGTGCATCATAAATATTAGCATATAAATATTTCGTAGCCGTACATATTGCTATCACAACTTGCCATGTAGAGTCGAGCTAATGGTTGTGAATTATGGTCGACTCGTATATAACAACACTGTCAAACAGTAATGACTTCTCATTTTCACCTTGCCAAACAAATTATCGCTTTCAGAAAAGGTTAAGGAATTCTGCCGTATTTTTTGGACGGTCGATGCCCAAACTATTCATGGTCTGATTGGTTGTAATAACCTGCATAAAAGCTGAGCTGATCAGGCAGCTAAGGGCCTTATCATCATACAGATAACTGAGAACATTATCATTTTCCACTCGAAGAGGGAGTTCCAGCGAGCAGTAACTTACATATCGTGACTGGTGTTTTCAAACGTTCGGCTGGTGATGATGCCTAATAATGGTGGAAGGTTTATGGGAAATTGCCATGCAAAGTCTGGGGTAAAAGGGTAGAAAATATACGTAG